>OV815962.1:16252500-17502500 GCA_929112965.1 Mythimna albipuncta
CCTCGTCGAAGAAAACTCGCAAGTTGGTGATGTCGACAGCTGCGCTCGGCAAACATTCAGAAAAAGAATAATGGAGGATCTTATATTAAAAGTGTGTTATATACATACGGAAGTGCCGCCCGTCTGTAACGATCTATTGTGTCGGAACAGGCGACGACGGCTGAATGGATATGTTATACGTATCTACATCATAATTTGTTGGAATTCATATTCATAATATCTTATATCAGATCCATTGTCCTGTGAACGAAGACGTGGATCATAAATTGGTAAAGGAACAGGCTCCAAGCGAATGTTGCCTCACGAGTGTCTCTGTCATAAGCTTTTGATGGAGTCTCAAGCCTTTATTTAGAAGAGACAGCAAAGCTAATATGAAATCAAAAACAACAAAGACATGTCTAACACAAGCCTACCTCTAACGCAAAGGTAGTTACCGGCTTTATATTTAAGGTAAACATAATCTGCTAATCCCTACAAACGGATCCCACAGCGAAACGAACCACTACCAAAAATACTCACAACAACAAATAAACTCGACGCGACGATTGATTTATATACCTACGTTTGTTCACTTACAAATACTTTCCTTACCATTCACGCTTGTAAATGACGTTTTGAACACTATGTACACTCGGTTACATTCAAATGTTACTAATGGCGTGCTTAATCGAGAACACGTAGTAAGAGATAAAGACTAATTTGATGGCCAGGAAGGATTTCGTCGACCCTCAGTCGTATTAACACGGTTTCGACATGAGAAGGAAATTACATCTCTTTTTATTTCGAGCCGTCGCTCCCTCTAATGAAAACCTTCATTGCGGTAATCCTCACATCTAGGGGATTACTCAATGTAAGTCGCTAATTGCGTCTTTTGATATATAAGAAAAGAGGGTAGTTTATGTTACGAGTGGGTTCGTAGTGGAAGAAATCGTGAAACAAAAAGAAAAGCCAAAACTAATCTAAGAACGAGTCGTCGTGAATTATTTTATAACAGCGATGCTAAGAATTTTCCTTGGATAGGAATTTCGTATTAGAGCGTTATGGAAAGACGTTATTTTGCACGTGACTGTACTAAATTAACTAGTGATATATTAGGGAAGCTACACACGAGAAGGCCATAACTTATTTCCAAGTTCATCTAGGCATTAAATATATTAGGTGTGGTAATATTACTGTTCGGGCAATTTGTAAGAGTCATCTGAGTTATGGCTTACTAAGCGATGAAGGAGCAATCTGACGGTACTTATGCGCTATTTGAGAACTTGAAACCAAAGTTGCTAAATGTGGCGCTAACTTATATGCGTCAGAAGTGAATTAATTTGACGCCAATTATATCATCATAGAACTACTGAACTTAACACTTATAACATAACAATGAATTCATAAAAAACAAGTGAAGAAACAGACAGGAAAACGTCTGTAACTGTTACAGTATTCAAGGTCGATAGTACAATGATACTGAAGGGATATTATTTACACAGAGACGCGGCTTTCTTCGAGCACCGATACGAGGCATCAGTACGAAACGCTTCAGTATTATCCGGATTATCCGCACAAGTCGGCCGGAGGACCGCGCTAACTCCTTTGTCGAATACAGCCCAACAAACAACCATCAAATAGGATTGTGACGTGACGAAAATAAAACAACACCCTCTACCATCGACTACGAATCAACGACTTTACCGAAACAATTAAATTTTATTGTACCATCCGATACGTAATTTGACCGCAATGTCGTAAAAATTACAGGAAAAGAGTGCGTACATAAAATTTACATCAGCTAAACAGTTACTTCAGAGCCTATAACCGCTATAAAATTTACGACGGACAAAAATAGAGGTGTAGTGCGTGGCGAATTAGCGTTTAGTGCTGTGCGTTCTAGCGTGTCTGCGGCTGCAGGCTTGCGTTAACGAGCTCTGTAAACATGTCTGGCGCTTAAAACTAGCCAAAAATCTACCTAGCAAACAGTTACGTACGTTACGCGTAACGCATACCTGTCGATAGAGGACGACAGAAATAACCAGACGAGCGAACACAAAGTATTTCTGGACCACGCCTCCTCTCCTCGTCTCGTCACCAGTTCGGACGAATGATGGATTTCATTTTAAGCCACCCCAGCCGAAATTCGGCCTTCACTTCATTGGTATAATTACATTTTGAGCACGCCGACGATGCGTCATTCAATTTTAATATGGTTCTACGACGTAAGTTTAGGAATATTATTCGAGTATTACAATAACCAAATGTTCACCGAGGGATGCATAATTATAAACTTTACTTTCAAAGCAATAACGGTAAGTTGTTAAACCGAATATCCTGTTTGCGGTAATAAATTGCTAGTTTAGCTATGGTCTAGTCACATTTAGTCTGTTGTGTATGGCGCGAGTGAAATGAAACGCATATTTCATCGCGCGCTATATAAAGCTGACACCATTCAAACAGCAGTCTATTAGCCAATCATTAGGAGTGGCGATTAAATCTCTCATAGACAATACGTCGCGTATCATTGAAAGCGATGTTTCAGTGCGGTTGGCTTGTTACGTTAATTTTCACGACTCAATTACAATCGTGTGATCAAGCTCGCTTTGATGCTCGTTCGTTCTGCGTCCCCGACAGACTGTTAATTAATACCTTCTAATCAGCACTGTTCAATGAAAAACGACGAAGAGGCCATTGATTCAAAATTGTAGACGGGTGCCCTAAAATTATATTCAAATTCAGCTTTCATGAGACTTGGTAGGTACTTTATGTATTTATTATAAACTAAATAACAAATTACAATAAATATAAGCATTATTCTGAAAATAATATCATGAAACAGGAATTAGCATTTCAAATTTTGGGCACGTGGTGGGGACATCTTGCTATCTCTTTTGTAGACACGTAAGTCAATGGCAGTGACGTCACATTTCAGTGTGTGCATCCTTATTCTGATACTTGAGTTACCCCTTACACCAGATTTGAATTTGATTTCTAACTTACTTAATATTTACATGACCTGATTCAACTACCTACCCAGTTTTCAGGATTACATTGCACTGGTGCTATTATAAAATCATGGATGCATGTAGTAACTAACTCACTAGCTTCGCGTGACAGCTGCTGTCTTCCACACAATGGTGATTATACTGATTTAACAACAAAGGTCTCGTTTCCATCATTTCCATGTAATGATTTCATTTACACGTTAATGCATGCCATATAAAGGTATAAATATGAGCGATAGTAAAATTAAATGTGTTTATTGTGATGACGGACGCTCACGCGACGCGACGCGCTTCAACTAAAACATTAATATGACGCTTAATTTTTATTAGTCGTCATAAACAATGTAATCATTGCCTACTAATTGTGTACAGTGTAGACGACGATGTGTCAGGCATGTCAAAGATGTAGCACGGAGATGATAATTTGTGAAATGTGGTAAGCAAGCGTCTGTATGCAGTCGAAGCGCGTAGCTGCAGTCGCCGCTACCGAGAACCTCGTATAAGTTTTTTTCGACATCCTCCAATCGACGTGTTAACTTGTCGAATGAAGGAGATGGGAAAAAAATGTAGAGTCGCGTTGCATGTGCGGGTTGAATTTTGATGGCATGGAACCGGGCGGGCAACAGCGAGCGGTGCCCAACGTAAAGCGAACAGCACTGCGGACTGCATTCGCAATGCGTTCCCAGAAACCACTCGCCTAGGCATCGCCGCCGCACATACTAGATAAACTGGCGAAATTATACTAATAGTCCCATCTAAGCCTCCCATACCATTAATTAACTTAATAGCTCCATTGATTAAACCTATTTATTCCATAAGTCTCCATTAATTTATTCATAGTGTTTACTCCTACCCATTAACTTTGTTTAACTCCCGAAGTTAATCTTGAAGGAACAGAAAATTATTTCTCGAAACAGAATCCCTTGAGGTTGTTTGTAAATTTTTAATTTTCTGCTTGTTGGGCAAGCATCAGGAACATCAGGAGCAGTGTTTACAGTAAAAAAAAATCTTATTAAAGAGCGAAATAAGGTTGTCACGATCAAGAACCTTTTTGTATTTTCGACCGCGGTAAAAAAGTTAGGGTCGAAAAATGTTGAAATGTGTTGAACATTTTTGTTTAGCGAGTGGTTATAAATAGGTTCGATTGAGAGGTTAACATCAAAGAGGGGAGATGTAACCCTGCGTGTGCCGACAGTGCCGACAATAGGGTGGGCTCGCCGCGGGCGTGGTTCATTATTGCGACTCGATCGTCTCCGGAATCTCTTTGTCTGTCCGTCACGCGCCGACCAATCTATACTCGTTCTAATAGCATCAACAATTCGGCCACTGACACACATTTTGAAAGCACTTTTTTGAGTTATTGTTTCGGCTTCTATTTTACCATGTTCTACGACAACAAGGACGCTGTTTTTACCTGAGTTTGTACACACTAATCTATTTGCCAAACTAATGGTAAGGGGAGCTCGCAGGTATATCCCATCCCAGAGACAAAGCATTTTTATTTTTTCTGAGTGGGATATCATAAAAGCTCTTCTTTTTTTTCTTTTAATTGACATAAATTAGTGCTTGATTGCGATCCCACCCGATGGTAAGCAGTGATGCAATCATTGATGGTGAGGCGCACTAGTTTATTAATAGCCTATTCACTCTAGCCTTGAAGACACCGCAGCAAGCAAATTGTTCCTTCGATGTACGCGGTATAAACGACGACGCGAAAAGCTTAGGCCGGACCGTCGAGGTTTCAACAACGATCCATTTTTATTTAGTTGCTCTTTGTGTTTCAGGTCAAATTTACAACCAGGGCAGATAGATTAACCGAGTCACGAGGCTATAACTACTAAAGGGGCACCCAAAACCTTTCAAATCAGAACACAGTATTTGTTCAGCAGTGAAAACAATAAGATATTAATACTCCCCCGGGATTCACCAACTATGTAGGTATGGCCCATCTCATTTAACGCATACTTACCATATTGCTGCTCGACCATTTTCAGTTAACCGCCTCATAAGCTCGCGTTCAAAAGCCTCATGAAACTATTAGTAGTAGCAACTATAATCGTAAGTTCCGAATACTTCCGAATGCCTCCGATCGATGAAGGTTAGCAGAGTGACGGTAATTGCACAGTCTAGCGTGCCTGCGGTCACAACTATTTAATATGAACACAACTGACATGCATGTCAGACTGTGTGAGTAGGAGAGAACTGAGCTAACATATTCTAGACAACTGGCGGATAAATATTCTAGTAATGGACAAGATAAGGGTAGGTCGGTAGATTCCCAACAAAAGTTGAATGGCAGAGAGAACTAATAGAATTTCTGGACGAGATGGTAGATTAAGATCACAGAGAGGTAACTGCGGCCCTGGAACGCTACGGGCGACTGAAGGAACACAGGTATGTTTTAGATAGTAAAAGTACGACACTCTTTCTAGCTCCTCCCGTGGCGGGAGAAGCCATTTAATGATTTAACAACAAAAAAAAGGGAGACGATCCATTACATTGCCTCCTTACGTGTCCTAAAAAACACACAGAAAGCTTTTGAATACCGTGCGACCGTAAAATGTTCAACAGATGGCAAAACTTAAGGCTCCGCTCCTCCACGTACTTACATAACATCTCGCGGTGAGCCGTCAGATTAATTTAGGTTATGCCCACATGTATGTGAGGCAGGCAAATCTATTAAATTTGCATGGATCGATATGGGCTTAGCATTCGCTCCGGCCGCTCCGCTCGCTCCGCCCCCGGCCGTGCTGCCAGCACATGTGTCATTACAGGCCGGTGTTCGCCGGAAGCGGCACGCGTGACGTCTGGATGTACCTTAAGACGTGACCCGAGCCTCTAATGTGACGTCGAAAGCTCTCAGCTATCCCACACAATACAAGCAGTCTGTCACCAATAGCCATAGGTGGGCAGCCATTTCAATATATTCAAACAGCTTGTACATCCATATATGCAAATAGAACGATGATAAAGTATTTATGCCCGCTATTGTACAACTATAAGTTATAGTCAAAAAGTTAATGATCAAGTATTTATTTTGTGATCAGAAAAGAACTTTTCCCACCGCACAATGCAATTAATTTCGTAGGTGTGTTACAACACAGCAAGATAGAGTGCATTACGAGTTTAAGAGCCCCAAGAACGTAACGTAATTAAGATATTATTATAAAACGTCGTTAAGTTCAGCGGAAAGCATAAATCTCACTGATGCATATGATTTTACGACAGCCAACGAGCTCCTATAATCACTGCACCCGTGTAACTAGCTGGGGACATAAATTTCAATATCATGAATATATTAACAACATAAGATTCAAAAGATTCATATTTAATACGCAACAGTGTTATTGTGTATTATGAATCTATTATATCTCTTATCTATTTATTATGCATGTCTATTGATATTTCGATTATCATCTACATTCTTTCCCACCGAAACAGCGTTTGACATACGTCTCAGCAATGCATTTAATCCAATTAGTTAGCTGTCTAATTGAAACACGATACAATCTCATTTACAAATCTGTCCTTAAACAGCCTGATTGTGAACTCGGCTGTCATCGGCCGAGCCGGCCCGGGCGGACTGAACCAATTAGTTACTGTTTACCAAAGCGTAGTTTATTGGAGGCCCATCGATCAGTGGGCGTACAATCACTGATACTTCCTCAATTATAATAGTTAATAGTAAAGCACGACCATATCTTTGGTATATCTAGTTTTTCAATAAGTCGTGGGAAAGCAATGTAGTTGCGCGCGCGCAGTCCCAGATGCCTGCCGCGATCGCATCTGGTACACAGAAGAACTTAATTTGTAACTAGCGACCGGTCTGACCTGTCATTATTTCACGTTTATAAATGCTAATGGGAAACGTAACGAAAATGTGAGTACGGCTGAGATAGCCTTTATTGAATGTAAACACGCCATGCTTATAGAAAACTGTAGAAACTACTGAGGTCCCCTTGAACTTGCTGTTTATGTTCATTAAGTTAAGGTTTATTAAACTGGTCGCTTGCATTTTTTTTAAAGTGTCGATTAACAAGTCCCAACTGTACATGGACCGATTTAAGTGCCCATTAATATCTTCTCATTCATTAACTTTACTACCCAGTGCAATTAAACCTGTTGGAAATAACATTGTGGGTATTGATTGAATTATGAAACTGCACATACAACATTTTCACTTAATTATTGCTCGCACTGAGTAGGACGTTATCAAGTTGGAGACAGTGGAAATATCTAATACATCAATAAATTTTCCCTTAAGGTACAAGCATTGTCTTTCCATATAAGGCGTTCAGATAAATGATAACTTTATATGTAATAGGAATCCATACAGGAAGAAATGGTTATGTATAAAGCAATAAAGTGAATTGCCTTGCATCCTGTTTCCGAAATATTTCCGAGCGTAAGGCCCGGGGAAATTTGTATGCGAGTGATTGATCACTGGCACAGTGCAGGCTACAACAGTAACTTAACATACACCACATCACACGCACACGATGCCCGGAGCGATAACTTAGTGAACAGTAGATGTACAGGAGTGTGCCATGAATAAAATTAATTGTGTAGTTCACTCACTCACTCACCTGTTTTTTTGTTTTTTTTCTTTGTTTTTTTTTTAATTATAGAATTTTTCAAATCCGTTCCAAATTAAAGTTTTTTTTTTTTTAATCTTTGTGGAAGGGGAACCTGTCAAGTAATAGAAAAAGAATGCACTTTAAATGTGACGAACCCGCTATTAGGAATGTATACGCGCAAAGCGATAGCGATATGTTCCCATTACGCACCCACTCTCATCATACAAATATTTAAAATAATAACTGCTGCTTCATTTTATATTTAAATTTAATGCGGTTTTCAGAAGAAGATTAATGTTTAGTGTTATTCGTTGTTTAGTACAAAATATTGTACAAATACAAGCAAGTAACTAGGGGCCCAAGTCTGCTATTTTTACAAACTCGTCATTCCAACACGATCTCATTGTCATTTTGCTAAAAGTTCGTAATCTGCTAATTCATATTGATCGATCACTGATCGGTCAATAGTCTCGTAATAGATTTGTGGTAAAATGACAATACCAAGCTGTCCCGTAACAAATTAAAAGCAATGATTGCACAATACGTTCTAATGGTAGGTCACTGATCAAAGGAACTATCAAAATTTTTGCAGATTGTCGCATACTTCAGACCTTCATTTGTTATATGTACGAGATTACCATCCTATGCCATTTCTGTCAATGGAGTTTCAGTAGTTGACCATTAGAAAGTTATAATGACGCCATTATATTTGTAGTTTACAAACTTGTCAAAATCAACAATTATGAAATCAATGATAGACCATTCCGACACTATTGTAATAGTAGACTTGAGGCTAGTATACTTAAGCCAAGCAATAACATTTCCACAACAAAAGTGTTTAAGTTATTGTTTGCATCTTATTAGTCGACGAAAATATCATCTAACCACAAAATCAAATATTTCTAAGCCACTATTTAAAGTCGACTTGTTTATATACCTAACCTACTAACTTTCAGTATGCTACAAAACATTCGTACTTATTTATAATGTGTGTGCTCATTTACAATTGTAACACTGTGTAGGTACTCACAAAAATCTATAAACTTTTGTTGTACAGATTTTGCTGCAAGCTGAAAATATTCTCGTATTTAAAAATTCAAAATCTTATCAAAATAGGGATGCGTTCCAAATGAGAAAAGGATCGCCCGCCATGTTGTGACGTCACGATTCACTGTCAAATCGAGGAAAGAAATTTTTAAACATTAATTAATTTACGAAAAATTTAATTTATTTATGAACTGTGAACGAAAAAAGTTTAATCAGAATCCAGGTTTTTCAATTTTACTTATCTCTAAGTTCTTCAATTTTGCCATAATTGCTTCGATTTGACAGTAAGACGAGATTTCAAAACATAGGAATCGGTCCTATTCTCATTTGGAAAGCGAAGTACTTAGTTTTATCTACATATGTAAAAGAAAAACTGACTGACCAACCATATCAAACTTCACTGCGCTCATGATTAAAAGTAGCCGATTTAGAATGAACAGTGCTCCATTGGTATAATTGCTGTAAGGCGTTCCGATGCGAGGATAAAAAAATAAACAAACAAACATATCAACGCACAGCCGAAACTACTGGGACTACGAGCGTGAAATTTTGCACAGTTTCTTTTTAAGACAAAGACAAGCACTAAAAGGGCCGAAGTTAATATGGAAAACCTACTTATATGCAAGCGAAGCCGCTGGCAGAAGTTAGTCAGATTATAAACTTCATCGTACTAAGCCACTTTTGTTGTCAAGTGTACAACCGACAACCGACACGCTATTTCCATACGCGCCTAATCGCACATTACACATGCATTTATTCATTGTTGAACTTACATTGACACCCGATTGCATTGACAATTCATTTCAATCACGAAATATCAAATACATTATTAACTTCGCCTACAATCAGAGTTGGAGTTATTTTTATGTTAACGCGATCGAAACGTATACCACGTTTGACTCTGCTTGATTTAAGAGAATAGAAAAGATGAAAGAGGTCAGAAAGGAAATACTCTCCGATTTGTACTACAACGAGTGTCGCCGCTTGTCTCCCACCCTTTAACTCCACTACAGGCAATAAACCAATGCGAACGCGCATTACGCAACTAACAGACCACGCACACTTAGATCGCAAGTTTGCTATTGGTAGTTGAACTATGAGCATTGCCCTACTTTGGCACGCTTGCCCCGTCCACAAGGTCATTCTAACTTCTTTCATCTTCTGTGGATAAGAGGTTGCAGCGGGGCAATCGGCACACCGAACGTCATAAAAGTCTCAATAGCTTCAACGTAAAACAAAATCGCACTGGGCCTACTGTATCTATCTGTACTTCAACATTATCATAGAGAATGAAATGGAACACAATGAACATACCAATTTCATTCAGTATAAGTTAGCACATTCAGTAATCACTTATTGATAAGGGACTAATTAATCAACTGTTGATTGATTAACTCTTATCGCTTGTGTATTGTATATTTGGTGTGTATGACGCGTGGTCTTGCTGTATTTAGAACGTTTTTCTTTTTAACCGACAATTTATACAGATGAACATTTTTGTATAAATATGTAACAGATGTGTATATATCGTTCTGAAGAGGTTCTTTGCCATTCGCCTATCGTCACCATCGAGCATGGTTTCAAGGCTTGTTACTTCATCTAAAGCAATCCAATGGAATGTTTGACGAAGAGGGAACGCGAAAAAAGAGAGTACGCCTAAAAACTCTGTTAGTATTCGGTAATTCCGTGATTTACTCGAATTTTTACAAAACTTTTTCCAGTCGTTTAACTCGTTAAAAATAAAAGGCCTGTTTTGAAATTAGTAGCTATTTTAGTAGTAGCCACCTACACCGGATAAGCTGCTAGGAAGTCAAAATACAAATGTCAAAAAAAAATTGACTACTTTATTTTGTCTCATGCTATGAACTGTCAAAGCGCAAGCTGACAAACGAGCGAAGGATAAAGAAATACTCCCAGTTTTTTTTAATTTTCTGCGCAATTTTCTTAATTTTTCCTTCTATACAATATCAAAAACTTATATGAAATCGGTTAAATCGTTTTCAATTACGGAAATAAGAAATTCATTTTTAGACAGATTATACTAATAAACTTAAATTAAAAAATATTTGAGAGACTTAAAAATTTCAGGCGTGTAATATTCGTAATTAGATCATTATTCGATGAGACAAGTACCTAATTGTCAATAAAAACAAGAACGTCCCATTTGCATTTTTATCGTGTTACTAGACTAGATAGAAGGGCAAGCCTGTCATATGTCGGTCATGTGCCTAGAATGAATTATGTCTCGATCGATACACCGAGCTAGTTTTAATCGCTTATGCATAGTTAGGTGCCTATTTCTTTTAATAGAAAGTGTGTCATCCGTGTACTCAGGCTATGTTAGCAATTTAGGTTATCTACGAGAGTCTGCGTGATACTGAACTGCCAAATTAATGCAGTTTGGAACATCGAGCTAGACTGATGAATACTTGTGCTGGCAGTTGGCACAGATTCGATTTATCCTTCCTGTTCAAGCCAACAGATTGATTGAAAACCAAATTACATTATATATCTACCTGCTTTTAACACATTCAGTATCTATCTATTTGATGAACGTATTTGAGAAGCTAGACTTAAAATCGAGTGCCAACATATTCGATATCTCATTCCACTTTCAGTTTAAATTAATCAAGTAGAATGTTTCAATCTATTGAGTGGTATCTTGAGCGGAGAGGCCTGAAGGCCCCGAGTGGCGCCTGACCCCGGGCTATATTTGTTGATGCCGCCGATACAAAGCGACACCCTCCCCAATACATGCACAAGATTCACGACCGATAATCTTGATACAAGACATTTTTGAATTCGCTGAAATCCTCAGATTTTTCCTTTTTATTTTGACATCAAACACAACATTTCCCACATCGTATACAGTTTGTCTTATGTTGTATGAACCACTTGTACTGTGTAAATAAACATGTATGGTGAGCCGCACACTCAGACCAAGTATATTTTCCTAAGAATCACAGCGGGCCGTCGAATTAGGCGGACCATTAAATAAACGCGTGTTGGCGATGTTGATACATAACTGTAATAAAACAAAAAGAGCTTTATATATTGTTACAGCAGTACTAGCGACCTGTACAATAGCTGGCCCACTTAAGTACGGTCCAGCGCTTTCATGGCGGAACGAATTTTCCGGACCTGTCGTAATAAGCATCCGCGAGCAAACAAAGACATTTTCCGTTTGGAACAGCCGGAAACATTACGCCCAAATTATGTATTTTAAGTCCCAGAAATTGTTAAAAATACTTGGGTACACAGAAAAAATACACTTTCAAGCAGAACATTCGAGATCTCTTGGTTAGTTCAAAAGTTACGTAATGAATCCGTTTAGGATTTCATTCGTTAACTAACTTTTATTAAAATCTAAATTAATAAGACCCTAAATAGATTACGTTCGTTAGATAAAGTTTAGCTGGAAGCGTTAAATTGATGAATCATTTTGCAAAGCAATTTCCCTTCGGGGAAGAAACGCTGAGGCGTTAAAAGATGCAATATGTGCACCCCAAGACACGAGTGGTCAGGGCGGTAGCATTAATGATACGTGCAAAGTGGGGACATTAGTTGTGTGTGGCTGCTGGTGCCGGGTGCCAGGGTAGCTCGTTACCGGCCACCTCTCCGGGGATCCTGCGGGTGTCCCCTATTTGTCAGACGACCGCTTCACGGTGAATTTTTTATGGACACAACTTATGTCTTGTGGGATTTTCTGGACGATTGTCGTGTCAGCATAAACGAGGTGACATTTTAATCATCGTGGTCGACTGTATTTCCATAACTGCGTATGTATTTGACACCAAGTCCTACTAACGCAGTTATAAATAACTTTAACTAAACCACAATGCAGAACGGAAGCTAAAGTGCTACATTAATGACGCGCTGCGGTAGGAAAATGCACAGCTGTCACTCAATGCTACGCCTGCGTCTGCGCTCTCAAATTAAACACAATCCGACAAACTATTGCCCTAGAAAACAAACATGTCTGCGTCGAAAGGAAAGTTCTACAGGGCCGTATTCGAATGAGATCCAAAAACAAAGCATCATTTACATTTGAAACATAAAAAAGTATTCATGTGCCAGTTACGGTCACGTTAGCATTACCATCTCATCTGTCTCGTGTCACGTCACTTGCAAAACGTAAGAAAAACCGACACCAAACTAAGATAGAGTATTCCAATACTACGAATTCCGTAGACAGAATATCTGGCTACACATTTGGAGCGCGCCATCGCCATTTCGCGAAGCATTTAACTAACGACTTCATATTCACTATCCGCAGGCAGCCCTATTTGTTAGGGCACGTGTCGGCAGCATGTGCCGCCGGCCGGCTCCCGAACCAAAACAATTAGATCACTAACACCCGGTGTCTCTTAACCCATCCCTCATATAAAACTTTCCTAGATAGCTAAACCAACGAAACAAAGATTACATTGACGTATACAATCCTTCGGCCCTTTATAGACACATAAAGATAGACAATCAACAAATCAGGTCGTAAACGCCGCCATTAATGTTTCCACAATGATTCTGGTTAAAAAAGGTTTTCGATTATAGTTCAATCACGACATGAGAAATAGGTTTATTGGAAACCAACAGCGTAACCAATTGATTAGGTACTCGCTTGACTCACCAGAGCGTTATATTAGAATGGACAGATGGCAGATCCGGCACAGACGTCGGTGTAGGGAAGTGAGCGAATTAATTAACCGCAAACACGTCCCCAGCAAACATGCACGGAGCCAAGAATCACAACAACTGTAATACTGTCACAGGAGACGAACAGACTGACCGAGCAATGGAACTGCCTAACAATACCGTTCTCGACAGTGATTGTTCCAAGAAATCTAATTTTACTGTATAATATGACCATAAATTTAAGTCATGTTAGCGTAAATCACTCATGGTACAGAAATAGAACACTAACTTAATTAAAATATCACTTTGTGACTTGTAACCAAAAAGACTGACTCCGCACTACGGAATTCACATAATTCAGTGTCCTTTAATTGTAACTGAATAGCGACAAATAATACAGGAGAGAGAAAGCCTGTAAATTAAGAGATACAACTATGGAGGTGGCGCCTAACTTGATAGCAAACTTGTTCATCCTCTCAGAGAAACGACTCTGTGCTCGGCTATCCTTTACAGCAGAAAGTGCACTAACAACCGAAATTGTGAATTCAGTGCTTCAATATTAACGACGTTCCGTCCGTGCGCTTTGGGACCACAGTGTAGGACAGCGTCTACTTGCAGTCTCCATGGAAACTTGGGTGGAATACAGTACGGTTCATAGTTTCAAAGAATATTATTCAATCCACTATGTACGATAAAGATCGTCAAACAACCGGGCGCTTCTACAAAACTTTCTTCGCATTGAATCCCGGTTTTCTTCAGCGGAATAGTTCTGAGTAGAGCTAATTCAGTTTCTTTACAAGTCTTCAAGAATGCTGTCTAGAGGTCTCGATGGACACGCTTTGTTCAAGTGACGAATACATTAAGAGAAATTAAAACAATAAAGAACGTAATTGACCGTTTCAGTGGTCTGCAGGCGGAATGTTTACGAGCTGTTAAAGTGTTATATTAAAACAGGACGTTCCATTAAACATTCTATGTGTCAATAAATTAAATTATCGTCATTTAAAATTCTCTAAACGTGGTTTAGGCACAGTTTTAACTTGAAGGGCCGAGTGAGTCTTTCATTTGAACAAAAACCTTTCAACTGTCATCTTTTATAACATCCTTTTCAACTTCGAACTGTCAGATTTCAACCATAATAGACCTTATATCTGCATATAATGCCGTCTACATTGTGCAGTAAAGTGAAAGAGGACTTTAATGTCACCATAAAAGTAAAATTGCCTATTTTCATGAATCACATTATCGTCCACTCTCCCACACGTTCGAAATTACATTTCACAAAGTTAAAGTTACATTGTACTCGAACCCTATCTAAATGTGCTTTCAACACAATAAAAAACTAAGTAAAACACATTTTCGGGTAACTTTATTTATGCGAAAATGTACCACTCAAAGTTCTTGTTTACTGCCTTTAATTACAAAAGCAATCTACTTAATTTTCAATTTCCAAGTTATTGTGAACCGACAGAAACGTTCGTGCAACATGAGAGATAAATATACAACGAAACGTTTCGCATTTTATCGGGAAACAAATTAACTGATACGGAATTACCGGAGGAGATGAATGTAAAACAAAAACGGTGTGGTTGACATGACAAATCGTCGAAATCGCGTGGCTAGTCGTCCCGATAGACGGCGCACTAGCAGGAGGGCAAATTGCACGGATCCTTATAGTTTGCAATTTATTCGAAACTCGGCAGGCTTGTAGATTTATATCGGCCGCAGATTGGCGGCGCGCCTCACGCGAGCTATACACTGAAAGCAATTTCAGTGTCGGCCACATGCGCTTTGCGACTCCCGATCCCAACAAATATAAACATCAGTTATTTCCACCCGCGAGGGGTGTGTATATGACTTCGGTATTACATTGATTTGATTTGTATGGTACGTTTTGTATCGGTTCCGACGCGAAACTTCCGTAGCTACACGTACAAGAAATCCTATCACGTAACCCAATAAAGAAAATATTGGGGCAATATTAGTCGTTGGATATCGAGCAGGACAGTTAGTCTGGAGGGAACGTAAATGCCATTCCCACGCGTCAAATATTTCCGGATAGCGTGGTAATTAATGTTCGGATAGCGAAGCTAGACAATGCGTCAGTGAGCACAGCCATTAGCTGCACAATTAGTGCAATTGTCGTTAATTTATAGTTGTTCACGTCAGCGGCAAGAGTGGCGTGGCGGCGGTGGTGTTCCGGCCGTGTGGAGTGGCGCGCGGCGTGAAGCAACGCGTGCCGGATTCAATCACCGAATGACTGAGCTAACAAGTGAAACGTTATTGACATTTGATAAAGTGTACGCTATGGATAAGATATTTTTTTATGTAATATTTCGTAATAGCGATAACATACACGGTTTTGTGATATAGTTCGAGTTGGAATTCGGAACTACATTTGGGTCAGTAGGAAATGTTTCAAAATCCACAAACATTCTGACTTTTACTAAAAAACAACAATTAATAGGTTTTGTTTTATGTCGAGATTCATCTAATGACTTTTCTTGCACTAGTACTTTTTTTGACGAAAACCCACATCTATGTTCCTTCTTTACCTTAGCTTCCAGGACCCCGTCTTCTCTTTTGGACAACCTATGAATCAAAACTAGGCGGGGGTCGATTTCTTTTGATGACCAGTGTATACCTGTGTATTACAGATTTATAAGATTTCCTATTGACCTAAATGCAGTTCCGAATTCCTACTCGAAATACATAACAAAACTATGTGAAATTCAAGTCGTATCTCAATTCATACAAAGCGATGCGATATTATGAATAATTTATTTGTTTAAACGCCGTTTTCCACGCGATATCAAACATGTATCGTGAAGCGATATCATGTTACTCGTACATACATTTATAAATGTTTTTCAGTTCAAGTTCTATGCCTACTAATTGGGAAGGCGATATAGTTGGCGGGGTAACCAAAAACCTACTAATTAAATTCGTTTACGACAACTTTGAGTACCGCTTGATTACATTTGACGTGTTGATCAAACTCAGATTAGTCTACACTCTATACAGTAGACTGTCTTTGGTAATGACAGGCGTAAGACAAAACTTCGCGGGATTCGCAGAATTTCGGGATTGTTCAAAAGAGTTAAAGCAGCCCTGAAACGTAAAGGGCAATTGAAGGAGCACAGAGGCCCTACTACGAGCTCTTAACGCGATCTTTTGATGACGTAACCTGAACTATTAAATGAAATTCAATTAATTTATTTGCTATGACTGTAGTAGGTACAAAAATATGGTATTAAGTAAGAGAAGGATCCAATACATTCTACCGTGAGGCACGCAACCTTTTTATAGTAGAATTAATTATGAAATAATAAGAAAAAAAATGGTTGCCTGTAAAGTCGGTTTTACGGGCGAAGATTTTACGTGACAACGTCCATGCGCCGATTCAATGCGCCTAATTCTCTAGTGCTGCGCGCGCGGCAGACCGATCATAGTTGAGTGGGAGAGAGACGCAAGGCATTCGGCGGGCCTCTCTCTCGTTCGGTGACTCATCGTAACGTTACCGAGCGTTACACTTTTTCATAAGTGACTCCCAGCCGCAACCTAATTTAAGACGTTGTCACGTCAAAAAAAACAAATATTTAACTTATTTTCAAATTATTAAAATAGCTATAAAGGGATGGAGCTATAAGGTATATTTACAATAGGTGCAGTTTAAAATTTTAATACTACCATGTAAGCGTAATTTTCATAAAATTTTCGATAATTTTCTTTTTATAATTGATAGGCTCGCGTTTGACAACTATCTCACCTGATGGTAAGCGATGATGTGGCCGACGATGAAGCACGCTTGCCTAGAAGTAACCTAAGTTGCAGCTAAAAATCTAGACGTTATGGAATTTTTCTACTATCGAAGAACAAAACGCCTATACTAATTTCTGTTACATTATCTACACTAATATAAGAAAGAGGTAAAGTTTGTTCACCGATAGAAAGCTGCTTTATTCCTGAGAGACATAGGCTATATGTTATGTACGCGGGCGAAGCTGCGGGCAAAAGCTAGTTAATAATATTAATAGACTAGTGATAACAATCATTTAACAAACACTAACTACCGTTGTTAAGAGTGGAGAAAACAACATAAATTTTAGATTTAGGTTAAAAGAGATAAGATCGTGTTAATAGATTAGATGGTAAATTAAGTTTGCGACTGTCACACCCTCGTTAGAGCCGGAGGGACCGAATCACAAGCCACATGGCATCCACCAGGCTTTAAGTAATAATTTATAATTACGACAGACCAAAACCACATGGTCTATGAGAAAATTAATAGCAGATAATCCCCAAAGTAATTGCGCTTTGAGATAAGTTTAGAATCCTCCGTTCTAATTTAGTTGGAGCATATAGTTATTATTGCCGTAATAAATTGCTATTCTATAGTTACCGATTAAAATCTTTATAGTTATTTTATTAATCTTCTGGGAATATGATTTTTACGGCTGTTTTCTATGACGATTATGATTTGATTTCATTATCATCGTTCTTCTGTCTAATCTGTGCTTCTGTATTAATATTTACACTAGCTTCTGTCAGCGGCTTCGTCTATGTGACAGTACAAATTGTATAGCTATGTCACTTAGTGACAAAGTAGCATTTATCTTAGTCAGTCTTACCCATATTTGCAAAATAAAATTATAATTAGCTTATTTCTATAAATTGGTCCAGTAGTTTTTAAGTTTATTCAATACACATACAAAACCAAAACTACAAATCTTTCCTCTATATAAAGCTTCTGCCAGCAGCTTCGTCTGCGTGTAAGTAGATTTCTCCATACAAACTTTGAAACCTCATTTCATCCTTTTTGGGGGGAACATTTTGGAAAATCCTATCACAAGGTCTAGGTAGAGAAGGTAGCGTGCTAAAAGGAAGCACTAATGCTCGCCTACGTCATAAAAGGAAACCTTGTGCAACATTTCATGTTCCTAGCCCCAGTAGTGAGGCTGTACCTTGATATGTCAGTCCGTCAGTTTCTCCTTAGTTAGATATGCAGGATCAGTGCGGTATATTTTCTTCTTCCACATCTCCACTCGCCATCATTTAAGTAACTACTTTACCGTAGATATTTGTGTGATATCTGAGATATTTCCAACTACTCAGTAATTGTCAGCGAGTGCGTGCTCTCCAGTTCTCTACGAATAGATCACATCACATCCCTGGAGAGTCGTAACCGGAGACGCGACGTAATATAACAATATCCTTCCAGGATTGTTCCTTGTAGTGGTCTATGGGGGAAACCCATGTTAAAAGTAGATATTTACGGGCTGTTATAATGCGTCGGGGACGAACAAAACGACTTTAGGACACTGGGAAAATTACTTGACCACTTTACGCAGGCAGCTGTCTCACTGAAGTTAATTGCTGGGAAACGGTCACTATATCACAAAATTGGATTATACATTTAAAACAATATGAAAAATCGCATGACGGGGTCGCGGTGGCAGATCAAGAACAATGGCGGGACGACTTAGATATCTTTGTGAGGAATTGGCAAGAAGTGTCTCAAAGCCGGAAACAATGGAACAAATGGAGAGAAGCTTTTGCCCAGCAGTAGGGCAGTATAAGCTAGATATAATAATTAAATAGTCCTTTAGTGCAGGGGTAGTAAACCGACTAGTCGATCGCGATCGACCTTTCGATTTCGACGGTCAATTCAGTCGATCTTGGCAAGCAATGTATTTCCTTTTAGGACAAGAGGACTATAACGCGAACCGGCAAATAGGTAGGTAACTGTTATCGGCTCTATTACTTTCTATAACAATGTCGCCCCGAAACTTCTTGTTTATCAAAAGAAAATCGAAGCAGTTTGGATTTCTTTTCTTTTCTTCATCTTTAATTACCCGATATTTCAGCATAATTTGACAGTTTTTTTTACTATTCATGATAATGGAAGTTTATCGAAATGAACGCCTTCGAAATGTTTGTTAAATTTTTCTAACTTTCTCACCCTTTTATTCTTATTGTTAAATGGACTTTATAATTTGATGACAGCGATGTGGAGGAGTACTTTGACGCCTGAGCGTACTTTGTCATTTTGTATTATATTTATGTACATAGTTAGGTTTTAGTATAAATAGTTTATTTAGTATTTAAGTTTTTTATGTACATATGTATATTATAATAACTAAATAAATAACTTTATAATTGTTAGATCTCAGAACTAGTAAAAGATCGTGGGTCGAATTAAGTTGAGCACCCCTGCCATAACGTAAACTGAACATAACAGCCAATTCACAAAACGTAGCGCGATTTCTCAAGAACTCGGAAACGGAATAACATGTTTTTCATTAAAACAATACGGAAACATTGTAAACTATTGAACAATAAATTTCAAGCTACACAAACAGCAATATTCAGTGACTAAAGTTTTTAAATTGTGTTCAAAATAATCAAGCGATAAAGGAAATGCCTATAACCAAATTAGTATTGGTAGTTAGTTGGCAGTAGCGTTGCCAGGCGTCCGGATAAAGCCGGACATAGTCAGGCTTTTTTAGTTGCGTGTCCGGCTAAATTTGACAATTTTTTGGTTTTATTGGGCTTTTTAAATTTGATCATTTTGTTTAGAATTGTCATTTGAGTTTTATCTTACCTTGTATCAGTGCAATTAGTCTATAGAAGGCGAAATTAACCGTGGAATACAGAAGATTGACCTTTTCCTAAAATCTGTGCGTAGGAACCCGAAAAACAAACAATGAATTGCTTTTCATTACTAGATCATGTACCTACCTAAAGGATAACGATACATGTCGATTCAAGACAGCTTTATGTTTTTATTTCCGTTTTTTAAATTAAGAATGGCAACAAATGTAGGAGGGTCAATGACCGTTATTGTACATTTATTTGGCGCCTACCTCAGTCTAGCAATTATATTACTTAATTTTATTGTTTTTTCATTAGAATTTATTAATTTTATTGTTATAAAATATCGGCCTTTTTGACCAAATGTCCGGCTAAATAGGATAGTCCGGCTTTTCATTCCAGGACCTGGCAACCCTACTTGGCAGGAAGTGATTCAGTGAATTTATTCCGCTACGGCCATTGGGCCAAGCCAGTACATTATTTAATTTATAATTATAACTATCTAAGTATCTAACTTGTTGATTCACAATAAATTACAACACGATAGAACGTCACGATTTTGTCACATCTTGATTGATATAATTATATACACATATGGTTTAATATTTAATTTGTTAAGTTTATAAATAGATACGTTAGAAATGTTATTTGTGAGATAGTGGAGTCAATTAGTCGAGGGCCACAATCGATTTATAGGTTCACTGCCACACGAGGTATAACTATGTAATGTTTATAATAGAGATGTAGGTAACGGAAGCGGTTAGATATATATCAGAACCGAATTCGGAACCGGAGTTTTTAAATTCGGTTTATCGAAACCGGAACCGAAATCGACCGATGATATGGGGGGAAAGAAGCTCTACACGAGACAAAAGTATTAACTTGAAGTTATGTTAAAAAAAATTAATAAACTTATACGAAAACCTGCTCTTATCCCTACCTACCTTTTAGGTAAGCAATTAAATATTTTCCGCACTAGTGTGGAATAGTGCATGAGCTCACCCTGCCACAATTTATTGTATTTATCGCATCTTATCGTATAAGTAAGCGCCCCTCACGAGTCGCTGGTCACACCCGTTTATTTATTTCTTTGTAAGTTTATTGAAAAACATCGTTTGATACACGTGGAAATTTGTCACTGCAGTACTCGGCTCCACGATACCATCGCCTGCGGCACGGGCGAATTCAAAATCGGAATTGGAGGAGCAAAATCAATCGGAATTGGATCTTCCGGACATTCGGAATCGGAATCGAAACTCCGTAACATCTCTAGTTTATAAGGTTGTTTTCACATACATATTATGCGGGATTTCCATGCAACGCGTGATGCACGTACACACTTACACAACACCGTCGTCGCCCCTTTTAAATCTTTCCATTTGAGCGGCAACACGCGTGCTGGCGACAAGCCGGCTTCATATCCACGATGCATCCATGCGTTTAAAGTAATTCCGTTGACGTATATTTTTGTAGAAATCTGAACGGTTTTCCATTTCACACTCCTCTTCGTTTTGTGACGTAATCAGGTTTGTAATCAGAGTCGACATCATTACCAGTCTCGCGATAGGACTTTTCCGTTTTCCGCAATTCGAGTGTAATCAAGTAATCAACGATTTAACAGCTACACTTCGGGTAATGTTAAACTTGGGCCTAATAGTAATATATATATCTAACTAGCTTATGCCAGCGGCTTCGCCCGCGTGAACGTAGATTTTTCCATACAAA
This sequence comes from Mythimna albipuncta, assembly GCA_929112965.1. Lineage (NCBI taxonomy): Eukaryota > Metazoa > Arthropoda > Insecta > Lepidoptera > Noctuidae > Mythimna > Mythimna albipuncta. The sequence continues at coordinate 16,274,063 of OV815962.1, forward strand.
CTTTGGACACGCTTACATCCCCTTCATCATAATCATCATCATAATCAGCCGAAAGACGTCCACTGTTGGACATACATATGCCTCCCCAGGCGTCGCCACAACGACCGGTCCTGTGCGTCACGCATCCATCGGATTCCCGCGACCCTGACCAGGTCATCGGTCCACCTTGTTGGAGGCCTTCCAACGCTGCTTTCTCTATTACTTTCATCTCCTTAGGAAAGTGAATTTTGGAAAATATTGTAGTGCTCACTTACGTCATAAAAGAAAACCTTTGTGCAAAATTTCACACTCTTAGTTTAGTTAGCCTAGCTTAGTTTTGGCTGTGCGTTGATAATGTCAGTCAGTCAGTGTTTCCTTTTATATAATAGCTTTTGCCCGCGGTTTTGCCCGCGCACATAAAATGCCTATTTATGTTACTCAGGAATAAAGCAACTTTCTATCGGCGAAAAAAATGTAGCATTTGAACCAGTACTTTCTGAGATTACCTTACCAAACTAACAAACGAAAAAAAAATTACTCCTAGACTAAACAAATGATCGTGAATGCAAAAATATTTGACTTGAGTGGGATTCGAACCCACGACCGCCGCACAGCAGTCATGGCCACTAACTACTAAACCAGTAGGGCCATGCATCTAACGTGGTGATGCATCGCGTTCTGACACTGAAGCAGCATATATCATAGGTGAATGCCCGATTAATTCATGCGATAGTTCTAGTTCTGTTTATCAAAGTAAGTAATAAAGATATCTTGATGTGTCTTCTACTGCGCGTGCGTGATGTATGTGGCGTTTTATTGTGCTGTCTGATATTTCTAAGTTATGAAACGGGCGGCAGTGTTGGGATTCGTCCGTGATAAAAATGCTCGTTTGTATCAATTTGATTCGCGACACGATTGCTGATTATGTTGTTTTGTGGTTACTTTTGCGTTAACTGTTTGATGTTTTACTTTTTTTCCTTCTATGCACAGGTGGTGAGATGATCTAGACGCGTACCACGAGTAGAGGTCTCAAAACAAAAAAGCCGGACCATCCAACCAGTTCAGCCGGGATTTTGGACAAAAAGCAACAGTAAAATTGTCTGATATAAAATTAAGGCAAAGCATAATGACCAATCAAAAAAATTATCCGCTCCGGACTCTGCCTGATTTGGCCGGACACACAACCTAAAAGCCTTACCGTGTCCAGTAGCCTGATTCACGTAAAATCAAACAAACCAAATATCGTTGGAGTTTTATCGTCGTTCGATCGAAGTCCTATTCAAAAGCCGTATTCACGATCTATCGACTTATTTACAGTTACATTAATAAGTATTCTACCAGGATAATGTAATACAATTTTTTTTTAAATCGATGAATTTCAAACTTTAAAATCGGTGTCGTCCGAACTCGATTGATGGATGTGAATACGGAAATGGTCTAAACGACTAACTCGCTACGATATCGTTAAGGTTTTCATTACGTGACTCGGGTTACAGCTTTATCCGCACGCCTGGCAACGCCAACCACGAGGGTAGTTCGAGACGGCACGGGGGAAGAATGTCTGGAAGGACTTCGGGGAGGCCTTTGCCCAGCAGTGGGACAGTAATGGCTAGAAAAAAAAAACTGGGCAAGTGCGAGTCGGACTTGCGCACTGAGGGTTCCGTGCAAACTACAATTCCCGAATGGAGTCTCGAAAATTTTTCCGTGGTGCAATTTTTTTTTTTTTGTGACGTACGTAACAACAAATTTACTATTTTCAGATTTTTCCCCATACCTGTGCTATAAGACCTAGCTTTGCGTCAAATTTCAAGATTCTGGGTCAACGGGTACCCTATGAATTTCGATCTTTGAGACTATCAAAATATACGTTTTTTTGCGACATAAACGACCGTATCTTTTTTTATTCGTTAACTTAGAAGTTTGATTTTTTCACAGCTTTAAGGGACCGCAGACCTGAGTCCTGGGACTGTAATTTCAACTCGATACCACGCGTTCACGAGATAAAGGGTCTTGACAGACAGACAGACAGGCAGACGGAAAGACAACAAAGTTATCCTATAAGGGTTCCGTTTTTTCCTTCTGAGGTACGGAACCCTAAGAATACATTACATAACAATCTTGGTCATAACTAGACACTATTTTCAAATCTCCTTCTCGTTTCTTGTTTCTACATCTTGTCTATTCTAAGTTAGACATATTTCCTACGTTTTACCTTTAGGAAAAATAGCGTTTGTAACTTTCACTATACATTAGGTTCCTTAATTTTTTAACAAAAATACTTTCCCTTTGATGCTTCTCACAACAAAGAATTTACATTTATTTTAATTTTAATCCGGCTTCTTTAAGATTCAGTGGTTCATTTCTCACTAATCTCAAAAACCATTGAAAACAAAACAAAACTTTCATGTCTTTCTTTCTAAATGTAAATTCTTAAGATTATATTTTAATATTTTGTGCAAAAGTTTTAAAGAACAATGGTCAGTTAGTAGCGAAAACATTAAGGTAGCTAATAATTTAGAAGCGCGAAGAAATTATTTTTAAATGTCATGTTGGACAATGGTCGGGGAGCGTCAGTATAAAAATGCCTAGCGTTCAAAAGGTTAATACGTACATTGTAAATTTACTTGGCAGGCAGGAAAGTGGTGGTTTTCAAGCACATTAAATCATGTGTCTGTCTTATTAAGGCTCTTGCTCCCATTTAGTGCCATAAAACAGTGACTTTCTGAAGCCTACTACTCTCTTACGGCTGGGGCTTATAGATTTGAAAAAAATTACATATTTATTATGGATTTATATATTATTATAATATTATCAACGCTTTCGCTTGTTTTTCCTACTGCTTTCAAACGGATTTTAACTTTATCAGAAATATGTTTACATAAAAAAATAGCTGGTAAAAATATTGATCTCAAAATATATTTAAACAAGCAATAAGGGTATACAGGTCAGCGGAGCTCTAGTGAAAGGAAACTAGTGCTTATTTTATTAAACTTTATAAATCGCGGGAATCCGATGGATGCGTGACGCACAGGACCGGTCGTTGTGGCGACGCTTGGGGAAGGCCTATGTCCAACAGTGGACGTCTTTCGGCTGATATGATAATGATGATAAAACTAGTGCTTGACTGCGGTCCTGCCTGATAGTAAACAGTGATGCTATCGTTGATGATGAGGCGTACTAGTTTGGGCACGCCACAATCATGGCGTGGCTGGAAAGGCCTCACGGCGTCCTTACCTTCCGCATGACGCAGGTCCTCACCGGACATGGTTCGTTCGGGAGTTTCCTACACCGGATTCATGCGGAAGTGACGCCCGGGTGTCGCCACTGTGCGGAACGCCCGGAGGACACGGTGGAGCACACAGTCGAGGTGTGCCCTGCTTGGGCGGAGCATCGCCGTGCCCTCGTGGGGGCGATCGGCGGCGGAGACCTCTCGCGCCGGGCCTTGGTTGAGGCCATGGTCCGGAGCGAGGAGGAGTGGCAGGCGGTCGCCGACTTCTGCGAAGCAGTAATGCTTGCAAAGGAGGAGGCCGAACGCATCAGGCAACGGCGTTATCGCCGCCGCCGTCGCCGGGATTCTGATCCCGATTTCCGGCCAACGTAGACGCGGGCTTGCGGACAGTGAGCAATGGGTAGCTCGCTGTCCGGCCGTCCGGTAACTGTCCGGACCAAGCCCAAGTCGTCGACGGCGCGCACTGTTCCGGCGCGCCTCAAGGAGTTGTCAGCAACAGCAGGGACCCCAGCCGGGTCGAAGCCTACTGGGGCCAGGGTTATCCGAAAGGGCGCTCGAGCCCCGGTATGAAGGCTAGAAGGAACGGGGTGGGTCTTTTAGTCAGTAAGAGTCTGACACTATCTCCCGCTCCGCCCAAGGGCGGGGGATGTCAATGCATGATATTTCCCACCATAAAAAAAAGGCATACAAGTTTATTAAGAGCCTATTCACTCTAGCCTTGAAGACACCTAAATAATAATCGGACGGGACGACCGCAGCAGACAAATAGTTCTGTCAGGTATGTGCGTAACTCCACATAGATATTAAAGGGAGTGTACGCCTTAAATCATGTGACTGTCTTATTTAAGAGTCGGTGTGCAGGAGAAGCGGCTGCAGCACAGACGGGAACGTGACGCAATTACCATATCGCGTTACAAGAAACTATACAACTAACTACGAGATCTGAATCTATTGTTGCAATGCAAAAACTTTGACAAGTTGCTACAAAATTACTATTGTTACAATTCTCAGAAGACAGCCCAGCGTGTGTACAGTGTGCATTTGAAATAGACGCTTCGACGGTTCGACGTGTCGAAATGGAGGGCATGCCCTGATTGTGAGACGAGTTGAAAGAATAATGGGAGTGATAACGTATTTATAAGGCGAATAAGATCGGGGCTGTTTAGAGTAACTAACCAAAAAATAATCTTATTTTAATTTACTTCAATAGTGAATGTTCAAACCCAGCCAGGCGCATTACTTTGTGTAATTTATTTCATCACCACTGCTCTCAAAACGTTGAAGGAAAACATCGTGAGGAATGTCTAAGAACTAAAAATTCGAAGTCATGTGACATCCACCAACCCGCACTGGGTCCGCGTGGTGGATTATGACCCATTATTCTCTCTCCTAGAGAGGAGGCCTGAGTGAGTCTCAGCAGTGGGAACATTTAAAAAGCTGAGTATGCTATGATATTATGCAATAGTGAATACTCAATTGAAGACAAAAATAATGGAATGATAAACAATACCACGTACAAAGACAGCTGAAAGTTACACGTCACGTAAACATAAACCCTCATTTGAAAATGACTCCTGCATACATTGTAGTCCTAATCCCTATATCGTCAAAGGTGTACCATAATCCCAATATCAGAGATACACCGTTGACGAATATCCCCAAACGAAACACGTGATTTCCGTCGAATACGTATGTAAGCCGCACTCTCCGAGATTACACGAGAATCGCCGAACCTGTCAGTGTGACCCAGGGGTAAAACGAATCACTCATTAAGAACCGAGTCTATCTTACCGTTACGCGTTCGACATAAAAACGAACAACCGTATTCCGTGACAGGTTCCCAGTTTGTCATGGTAAACCATTTCCCATTCCCACACAGTTAATTCTTGAAACGTGCGCAACCTGACAAGTAGCGACGGATTTTTATTTTTCTTCATAATTCCCACAGAAGGAAGTAAGAAAATTAAATATTTATTTAAATCTTTGTCTCCGTGAATATTGATGATGAATTTAAACAGGCCATCACGGGAAAAAACACACTAGATACAATGACGTTTTAAAATGTCAGCTATGCGAGCGAGAAAGAGGCATAACTTTTCAGTTTAGGTCGTCAAATGGATGTCAAGAGCTCGTGCTCAGGCCTCTGGTCTAAAACAATATCTAAATAAAGTTATATACACAAGTGTCTACACATTAGTAATCACAAGTCACATGTACTAATAAGTATTGCAAAAAGGTTAATGGAATGGCATATGGCCCAAATATGTAAACATTACCGCTTTAATTATGAAAACATAACCTAGATGTGGTTTTATTACATCGATAAAACGAAGCTCTAATATGAATACACATCTCTACCCATACAGAATGTTTGTTCAGAAGGTTTATATCAGAAAGGATCCTTCATAACATAACCCCTTCAGTGCTTCGTGTTTATTCAGGAAGCAATGTCAAATATTTACTGTTTGCTTCACAGTAAACATTCTACGATGATACACAAAAGTTTATTCCCAAAGCTGTTTCTTCTCTCGATAAACCCCATCGAACAATATCTAACGGCTGAGCAAACAAATTGTTGTTTTACCTACGAACCGTTCCTAATAGCACCCGGAAATTATTTTTCATTCGTCTTCAATGAACCGGCACAAGCTCTCCACAGATTTAATAAAGTGTAGAATTGACTTTAATAAACTCAAGGCGAAATCAATATCGGATTTAAATGACAGAAATTCTCGTAATCACATCTTACCACTTAGGTATGTCACGCTCAAGAAATAATAGACAAATTAATAGATGGCTCCGAAATTGTCCGCAGTTACATTAATTTCAGCTCTATCGTACGTGCGGGCTTGTAACGGCTTCATAATTTTGTGTCATTATGAAAGCTTTTCAGAATGACATTTCATTTTATATTTGGAATGGGAGCCATTCATGACGAATGCGCTTGTTAACGTGTATTTTATTTTAAATTTCATATTCTAAAAGATCTGACCTCTGGCATGAATGACTCTCCAATTACGGTAGTATTAAAACTGCGGCAATTTTTTTCTGCAGGATGTAAAAAGGGATTTCATAATAGTAGAACCTCAACCAGCAATCATTTTAATTATCACCACTTCCATAGTAAAAACAATGGACTTCGTAGTAATTAATTCAGTAGATGTAGAACTAGAATCTACAACTCTAATCTAACATTTGAGATTGTAAACATGCAAAGTGATTAATCTAGAAACACAAGTATTATACAAAGCGGCAGCTTCCGACAATGTTTGCGAGTGGAGACAGATAATTTGAGTTAATTTACGATGAAGCGATAACCGAGCACCGGCTATCGTGCGACGTGACTGATTGAGGCCTAGACTGGATATAACACCAAAGAGAACTAAGCAAATGGAGCGGTAAATATACCACAGCGACAGACGCCACGCCATCGCGCCACTCAGAAATGTGCCTTCTGACCCGAAGCCGGCGGTCTTGCGACGTCAACAATCCTTCTTCACGCGCCTCAAGCATTTAGGAAGTGAATGCAATCAAAGGAGAAATGTGCGTGTGCCCACTCCACTTACTGACTAGCTACTCCATAATAAACTAAGTACAGACAACCCGGTAAAATGGTCAGCTATTTGAAACAGCAATTGTGATACCACTTTAATATTGAAGCTACGATTAGCGGAATGTGTTCCGCGTAACTGCAGGCTACATACTGTTGTTTGATTCGATGACAGCTAACATAGCTGCTAATACTGAGCTATTTCGAAACCACAAACTCGGATAACCGGCTAATGAAATTCTATGAAATGGTTTCATTCCAAATAGTTCACAATGTCGGTTGAGTTATGTGACACTTTTATCTGTCGACGATACAATAATACAGCCGTATCGCCGATCTCCTTTGTGTGAGCACAATACTTCTGGACCTGTTTAAATGACACTGTCACAAAGAATCAAACCATCTAGAGCAGCTACTGGCGCATAAATAACAACCCACACCGGATTATGATTAAATATTATGAAGTACACCGTGTCTAACAATCAGGTCGGTCCTACAAGATGGCCTTCAATCATATTAGACCCTGATCTTATCTGACGTTAATCCCATATAGAGTAAAAATATATATCTTACTATAACCAGTGGTTATAGTGCGCCGCCATTTAAGGGAGCGTGTTTACCCAAACCGTAGTGTGCAGCGCATTAGTGGGGAGACAGTGAGGCACAATGAACCTAATCTCTGAACGGTAACAACTTGTCAAATAAGGGAAGAGTGCGACCTCCCGCCGCCGCCCAGCGACACTACTTGGGAGGTCCGACGGTGCTGTCGACGACAACCTAATTAATAGCTTACTACTCATCAGAGATAGAGAGCCACCTATCACCCCGTGAGAAGATTCTTAACGACTTGGAAACGCATTATGTTTAAGAAACCTTGTCTTATAATTTGAGGTCACCTTGGACGCCGGACATTCTTCGTATCCATATTGAATGCATAAAATCAATTACCAAACGATGACTTCTTGACGTTGAATGCGACATATTTCTTTCAATGTCAAAAAGCGAGTGCCGAGTCTAATGAATAAAATATTCAATGTTGTCGAGTATTTGAATAGATCGTTATGTGGCCCCTCACCTAATCCAAGACCAGCACATTATCCATCTTGCGTGTAAATTTAAATGACCCTTTGTGACTCCTGTCAAAACACTTCGTAGAAGAACATGACGCACCCCATACGTAATCAAATTTAGAAAACATGTAAACATTTAACATACATTTATCTCTTCAAAGATATGTAAAGATTTAAATTGAAATTGTTTGTTCGTCAATCACATAAAATTTATTATTATTGAATATTTCAACTGCTGCTTAGGTAGATAAAAATAATAATATTTCAAAGTGTCAACTACAGCTCTTTTACAACCCTTCAGTAAATTAAGTACCTACCTACGTTGTACAGATAATATTTTGGGTCCAATAAAAATTCTGTACGGGCGATAACACCCGCTCAAGTGCGGGTCGATATGGGGAGGGTATGAGAAATAAGATTATTTTCGTTGCAAATTGATCAAACGAAATTTATTTTGCGCTCTCCTTCAGATAAAACGAATATTCTTAGAGAAAATAAGGATACTTTTTATGACGAAACCGAGAAAAACAAAAACATTACCTAAGTTAATTGTCTACACATAATTACATAAACTCGGCTCAGGGTGTAGGGACAAAGACCAGACAAATAGCCCGTTTGACAAGATCCAGATTGCTTTTAAAAATATTATACAGAATTGCTTCGATAAATTAAAGATGAAATATTTGATGTCTTTGTGTTGCGGAGCGAATCAGCTCGAACGTTTATTACAATTAATTCGTACCTTGGATTTTTCCAGTTGCGCAACTATAAAACGAGCTACTCGTATTGAGCTTCTTTATTTTATCGTAAACGCGTGCCTAGTTTTGAGTGGACCACCGTGTCGTGGCTACCATAGTAACTTAGTGAGCATACCACGTGACAGACAGTTAATTTACGGCCTGCTAACCAGCATAGCAATGAGACGTCAACGGATTGGGACGCGACAAAATTGATATAATCAACGTCTCACAATATAACAATTGTTTAACAGGAGCGTTTCATATTCAGGTGTCGGCAACATTTCAACGACAATTTAGTCAGAGAATAAAATGGCAGTATGCTGGTATATCTTAGGGGGTGGAGTTTTAATCGTGTAATTCGCGTATCAGTCGTGGCGTCGTATTCTCGGCACGCGAGCTATGCACGGTGCGCTCGTAGTTCACCCGCAACGTGACTCGTAACGCCGTTCTTGGAGCATTATACGTCTTAGAAACGTCGCCCATTCAACTTGCAACACCTGATCAACTTCAGCGTGCTTCTCGCGCCTTCCTACCAAGAGTTTCGCAATAAATATCGCTTATCGACAGCGTATCGTTTAGGATTGCGAGCATTATATCGAGGTTACGGGGGCTACTAAAAATTAAATTAGAACACAAGATAAGTATTCACTCAAGCCGCGCAAATAACAAATCAAAACTTTTAATAAACGATAACGATCCCAGACATGGCGATATTATGAAAAGAATTTCTCAAAGAACAATTTTATTTACTGTACTGCTTCTATCTTGCGCGGCATAGTAAGAAAGGCACTTTTGGCTCTATGTGCCTTGGTAGATTTCACAAATAAAGTCGTTTCCATGATAATGCTCCGTCGAGGCGGACCCGACAAATAGATTGTATCCATTATCCCATACCATTTATTTCTATGACTATCTCGAAGCACCTAGTACCTTCGCCACAAACATTGTCTGCGTTAGATATTTACCTACTTACATACGAGGTTGGGTCCACATATAAACGTTTACGACCCCTGTATACTGTGAGCGGTAATCAAATCGAAATTCGTTTTCAATCAGCGATGCTAACCACGTGCGGTCGGCCGTATAATCCCCAAGGGCGGTGGACAATAGTCGGGAGAGGTGATTTGCATGGTCCAGTCTATCAAGTGGCTATTATTTATATACATGCGGCACATTTGCATGCCCGAAACAGGAAAGGCCAACGATGGGCCCAAGGACACGTCGTCGCGGCGCCGCTGATGTAATCGAATGTTCTGCCCCTCCCTGCTCGCGCCCAGCACAATAATAAATTCATATTCAAATTTCGAGCCCGAAATAATTACCTCGACATGAATTTATCGCACTACAATAAGACTTCAGCTCTTTGTCGCCATTGGGAACGACACGGAATCCTAATGAGACACGTGTTGCAGTTTACACAGCTTGGAGCCGCTCAGCTATTCGACCAACAAAAAAGTTCGTGAGCCAACAAAAAATGAATGGAGTGCTTTAAATATTTAGAATTTTACCATGACAGCGATGAAACAGCTTTTTTCTATGTGGTACTTACTTCCAGCCGGTGGAGTATCTCGAAAACAGCCATATTTCGTTGCTGTGCGGCCGAAAACAATGGCAGCGCTTTCGTGCTCGTTGACAGTTGCACGGCCTCTGCAGAAAAAAATGAACCAATTAGATTTACTCCGTGTAATTTAAAAATAATAAAATAGCGAGTCGTAGATGAGTCGAGCACAACGATGTGATGATCAATTACCCAGAATCTTTCGTTACGCACATTTATCTCAATTTTTACTGATTAAAACAATAAAATTGTGAAACCTAAAAGAGTAAATCATGTGCATAGGTACAAATTCCCACACTGTACAGTAGATATCGCAATAAATTGTGACTTAAGTACATTTAAACACAAAAGTTAAATCGTTCCCTCGCGCACAATTTAAACGAGAGGGATTTTCATTTCCTCCATTGGGCGTGAGTTCTTTGGAGGGGGATCGGTTGTGTGCGGAAATTACCAGAGAAATCGGTATTGCCGTGCCAGCGCGTGCCGAGGGCCGAGGACGAGGACGCATCGAGCGGACCATCGAGTCTCGGCACCCGAGACGAGTCTTCACGAAAAGCCGCTGAAAAGCACACCCCGACGCTTTGTAACTCAATCCGAACATTTTTATCCATGTTTTTCGCGATTTTGCGTAGGTATCTACACCGTAAGGTTATTATAGGGAAGTGTTTTCAAAGTAAACACAAAATGTTTGTTGCTGTTCCCGGGAATTAAAGAAAAACAAGATATCCCACTTCCTAAAGCGAGTAAACTGATAACGGGAAAACTTGTTACGACGAGGAATAAGATGGTGTATGTATACATCGAATTATTATCGGTATGTGTGTTATTGAATAGGTAACCAATAGCAGAGATAAACACGAGATTTGCATTAAAAACAAAATGTTGATAACGCTTTGGAGTTTACAAACATCGGACCTGAAAAGTAAGACGGACGTGTGACACGTTAGAGGTTATCAGGAGACGATTAAGAAGGTATGACCTCGTGACTTTGTCTCCACGTTTTGTAGACATAAACTATCTTAGGAAAATCCGAACTAATCATAACAACAATACTCTATTACAACTGGCAGTGGGTGGACAAGGCCGATGATAACAATCAAGCATCCTACTTAAAGTGTAGGACCTCTTACATAACATATCCGTAGGATGGTAAAGTACAGAATCCGTAGATTTCGGACACTGCACGAGTAATGGAGCTGAATAGTGAATTCGTGGAGTAAATTAGAAGGACGGAAGCGAGCGTGCCGGACGTCCGTAGAGCAAGTGGCGCGAGATACACTCAAATACCGAATTACACGACGACTGTGCAAGAGTAAATACACGATGTTACACAGCCACTGGGGAATAGTGGCCAGTATTTACGTTATATACGTAGGAAGGTTGAAACTCAAGGAACGCTTGCTAATAATACAATGATGGTACTAAACAAGGTAACATTAGCTTCAGGGAAAGCTAGATGGCGATTAGTTTCGAGAACCGACGCACCTTTTAACTGAATGCTTTGAACAAGCTTTACAGTTAAGGTAAACTAGAACCAACTTTGTATAGAGCTTAAATATAAAGAAAACAAAATAATTAAAACCAGAACATTTTACACTTAGTAATCAGGTTTGAGAATAAAGAGTGAAAAATGAGCACCAAAATATCCAAACTCAGTAAAATGGATACTCAAAACTTAATTTGTTTCTCAATCAGGGGCCTCAAGGATATAAAAGATGGTAATGAAATTTTGCACAAGGGAATATTAGAAAAAGGAGGCGGGCTGATTCCACTATTGATTAGATATTAAGACGGGATATAAAAGCTTGCGTGAGGAAAAAATGAAGGACAAGAATAAATGATAGATACTACTCGAAAACTAGTAACTTAATCGGTAAAATCGCTGAAGAACGAGAACAAAGGCAATTGATTGGCTGTCTCGTTCCAAAAGAGCGCAAAAATATCTGAAACGGTATCAATAGTGAATACTGTCAGTTTCTACTATCTACGAGTAGTATATGACTGCTAGTCGAAGAGCTCGAACAATCGCTCCTCGTTCCAACGGCCGGATTAATCATTTTTATTTGTTTTCATGCGCCGAACACCGAACGTAACTTTGGATAGATATTGCTGAATTCGCTAGAGATTTAATCAATGTTGATATTGTCTTTGTGTTTCTAATATAAACTTTCCGTCGTTCCAAATTCTGATGTTCGAAATTACAAGACATCAGGACTTAATTTTCTTTGGTATCTCAGAAATTAATTCGGTTTATGATCATGTTTTCGACTCTTCATCTAAAAATGTATTATTCATTTTGTAATCTACACCTTAGTATGTGCTATTCATATATTCTATAGTCTAGTCAATCAAACTAAAACAATAGACAAGTGCTGTTTACACGCAATTTTTATAAAACCTACCTCGGTACTTCTGTGTTCAAAATTATTCAAAGCGGAACAAATGCTATTGAATTAACAATGACCAGAGAGCATGTACTGGTACATTGTAATGCGTAGAAACAAAGCAATTAAGAGGTAGCTAGAAACACATAATACGTATGCTATTCACATAGAATTAAAGTTGGGCCGTAAGCACCGGAATATTCATCCTTTGTTGGGACCCCGTCACGAAACTACAAAAGAAGCAATGAGGAACCAATCGACGAAACGTATTTTTATATATTGTATTGTGCATATTAATGTGACTCTAGCAAAAATAGAAACATGCGGCAGTTGAAAAATGAACATGTCTGAACATTTTGCATGAATGTACATTCCAGTTTAGATATCCTATTATTATTGGACATCCCAACTGAAATAGTTTTAGAGTAGAGAAGTTATACGTATCCGACATTGTAAAAGTTGCGATGCAGTTATTTTTAAAATTCATTCGACAGCTACAAATTCTGCGAAAAAAAGCTCAGATGGAAAAGTTTGAATACCGTATCCAATAAAACGTTTTACGTTTGAGCATTGTTCGAAACCACATCCCAATACAGTAGGCAGAGGAGGGCCGAAACAGCCGGAGTGTTAAAATATTTACAGCGCGGTTGAAAACACGCGCCCCCGTCGGAATCGCCTCGCTCCCAGCCAACATATGAACAAACTACATATCTACACGTTCACAGCCACACAATGACTTTGAAAAACGTAGAAAAGGAACACTCACAAACATACCCTTTCCAACATATGGACGCGCTAAAAGGATTTACCTACGCGAAAAGGTGGCCCGAGTTATGGCAGACATAATAAGTCAATGTTACTTATAGACGACATTACCCAACAGAATTTCTAGATCTTCAAATATATTTTCTAGTCTGTAGGTACAGGTATATAAATAGTGGCTACGTCTGTCACATAAATACATTAGCTATCCGAAGATAAAGATACGATATTCGTCGGCACATGCAGACGGAATTTAATACTCCTTTACACAATGGCTTTGCCTCTAGAGAATTAATAAAACTTATACAATAATACGTTGAATATCACTCATTGACGGTATAGCAGACCTGTTCAATTGTTCGCTTGAGGAGAGCGGATGAAAGGCGTTCTATTGAAAGTGTACAAAGTTTGCGTACGTGCCCAGGCCATTGCGTACAGAGCATCGTTTACATTTTATCTCTGACCCCTGCCCCGATCCGTTATAATATCGCCTGTTTTTATTCAATTAACCAAATAATGATTCGATTCAATTTCGGTGGTCGGTTCCCGGAAATGGATTTATCTTCGTATAGTGGCAGAACACGTACATTAAGATATAACCAGTATGCAATAAAATTGTTCAGATATAGTAATTACAGCTTTGAAGCGGTCCGATTGAATCACTATGTCACAAGGTATAAAACGGAAATCGATTTAAAATACTGGCATTGAGTAGAGACTATCAAATCTACCACTATAAATAAATCCTGTTTCTGATTGTTAACGCACGCCAACGCGAATTGCGCGGTTTCCGTCATGAATAGGAATCTATCTCACATGAGCTGAAATGATACACTTTATAGACGAAGGCTATCGTGCAAGTACCTACTTGTGTCAATTTACATTCAAATCGGCTTTATTAAGGGGGAATATCAATGAGATACGATGCGGAGGATCTCGATATTGCTTTTTAATATGGGTAACTCGGGATGCTTATAAAAAATACAACATTCACATAAATTGGAACAGATACTAATGATTAAACCCAACCTAGCGTGTACAACCTAATCTGTAAAAAGGAATAAAATAAAAAGATCGGAAGCACTAGGCTATAAAAATTTGGGTTGTAAAGAGCGCTCAGATTTCATCGAGAAAAGCTTAATTTTTATCACGTCGGATGCTGTGCCATCAATTTTTGTAACTAACATTAACCGGGAGCGAAAAATATAAAAATCCAATTACTCTTTTAGGATTATAGTGCGCGCACTCTGGTCAGTACCGATACAGAAAATTCATTTTTAATTAAGTCTTAAAGTTCATTCACAAAGAGCTTTAAATATTTGAAGAGGCAGCCGCAACGCTTCTAATTACACTGCCATTATCATTTACGTCTATGTGCCGACGTTTGACATAATAGCTTTTATGAACTTAACTTACAGGATTTCAGCTCCCTTGGTAGGTACTAGAAGACGTGTAATTTAATTTGTAACATTTGTAAGAAGTTGGCTGTGATTCAGTGTCGGGAAGTCAGTTCGGGAGAGTGACGGTGCATTTTCTTTTAACGTGTTCGCCATTTCTCTAATTCTGCCGTGTCACCGTACCCGCGCGCTTTAATAGCCCACTCCAGGTGTAACACCGTCATTTCATATGTCTGTCACGTGCTTACGAGATTTTTCATTCAAATTTTCTGATTCTGAACTGCTAGGGGTGATTACTGCCTGTGATTCACGACATAATTTAACAAGACTCGCCCAATCTTGCACGTTTCTGAAGAGTTACCTACATAGGTAGAAGACCTTACGTTTTCTGTAACCTGTTCCTTTTCGCTTTGCGCTGTAACTGACTGTCACTCAACAATCACGATCACAACTTTGTCGTGTAGGCGACCGAGTTTAATGTTTTCAATTGCAATTAAGTACATCTAGCTGAACGAACCTTAAATCGCCCACGGGCATTCCAGCTCACCCACCAAGCCGCATGTCTAGACACCTACGAGTGGAGCGGGAGAAACAGGTGTATTGACGAGATGTGGGTAGCTTGTTTATTGGCGATATGGTCTGACATCGGCGACATAATACGTTTAGAAATGGGAGGACTCTTTGTGAAGGAGCTCGCCAGGGGAAATGATACCACTTCTGCCACAAAGCAGTGTTGTTGTGTTCTAATTTGAAAGGTATGGGTGCCAGCTGGTACCAGTGTACTTACAGGTACAATATTACCCTCGTGTCTAGAATAACTAGATACTCGTCTGCGATACCTGATTGCTATAGACAGTGGTGACAATTTATCACCACGCATATGAGGCAGCCAATAACATAAATAAATTACGAACCTTTAAGTCCAAATCCATAACCAGGTGCTTCCCAAAAGAGGTACCGCCAGTTTTCTGTATGTGCAAGAAGACCATAACGTCATGGGCGTTCAGGTCGAATCGGAAGTCGTCGTGGAGGACTTCGTCGTAGGAGAGACCCGGCTGAGCGATGACGTCAGGGAGCGGCCGCCCAGGCGCTTCGGCGTACGAGAGAGCCAGGGACTCGGACACACGCTCCCGCGGCGACAGAGCGCACACCTGAGGACAACACAAATAAGTTTAAGCATAAATATAAGAGCAGTAATCGAAAGAGTACGTAATTATAATCAGAATAATTGAACTGCAAGAACTGCCCTTGCTGTGACGAAATAAAGATGTTTTCAAGGTCTAAATTATAGCACGGACGTGTATTTAGCTGTACACCCACATTTCGGAAGTAGGTAATTTTGGCCCCTTTTCGTACGTAAAATGGGGCGAGCCAATTGCCATCAACGTGGAACAAGAATTATTTTAAAATGGCACGTGGAGCACTATGCGCCGTCGACGCTCGGGCCCGGTCCGGACGGTTACCAGACGGGTTGCCATCAAAAATAAAAAAATATCGCGATAAAACATTCATAAACTTTTTTTTTGGTGAGGAAAATCATCTACTGACAACCCCCGCTCTTGGGCGGTGCGGAAGATAGTGTCAGACTCTTACTGACTAAAAAACCCACCCCGTTCCTTCAAGCCTTCATACCGGGGCTCGAGCTGTCTTTCGGATAACCCTGATCCCAGTAGGCTTCGACCCGGCTGGCCCCTGCTGTTGATGAAAACTCCATGAGGCGCGCGGGAATAGTGCGTGCCGTCCACGATTTAAGCTTGGTCCGGACATTTACCGGACGGCCGGACAGCGAGCTACCCATTGCTCACTGTCCGCAAGCCCTCGAACATCCATAAACTCGGGATACATACATTTGGGTAATTTCATCAGGATTTGTCATTTTCCCGTATTATAATATAGGAACCCGACATACCGTTACCTCAAGTCGCGCTGTCGACAAACACAACAAGACAGTAACATATTAATTAAATAAATCAACAAATTTAATTGTAAATGTGACAGAAATTTAACTGAAATCGTAAAAGCTTTGTCAGAAACGCTCATTGCTTGTAACTTAATCCGATTAGTGGGCGCGTGTGACGCGTCGGCACTTAACTACACAATGCTGCCAAACGAAAATGTTGTTTGTAGGCTCGTGAGTCGTGATATTTGCCAAAAAGAACTTATTTTGACCATACACGGCTTAATTGATTGATGATATAATGAGAAATGCAATAGTATAGGAGATAGTGTCATTAAATGAAGTATTTATTTATGTATACACAAACACTTAAAATCGAAAAGAACAAATAAGGATAAAAGAGTACAAAGGACCTGCTTATTTCTAACGAAATTTCTTCCAGCCGACCTGCGCCTGCGGCAGGACAGTTTGATAAGATATGTAGACAAAGCGTGTATAAATTAAAAAAAAGAAACAAACAAAATTTATAATTAAACAGGCTACATTAATTAAATTAATTCTCATAATACACACATATACAACAATAACAGTAAACAAATGTACATAAGAATATATCTTACATCTTTCTTTCTGTTCCGGTTCTTCTCCATAGGAAATGACCATTTAGAACCGTGCGCTAGCTTCTGACGTTTTAGAAGTGTCCATGTAGGCTTATGTGAAATAAATCATTTTGAGTTGGAGTCTATAGTTTCTAAATACATAAAATCACGTGTCTCGTGTTTGTTATCGAATTCTTCGAAAACGGCTTGACCGATTTTATCAGCTATTAAATGGTAGGTATTAGAATAGGCTTTTTTTAATACCCCTGTGTGATAAGTCTACAACCACGCGGCCAGCAACCGCAGGGGCCCATCTGGGCCGAAGCCTACTGGGGCCAGGGTTATCCCAAAGCGAACAGTATGAAGGCTTAGAAGGAACGGGGTGGGCTTTTAGTCAGTAAGAGTCTGACACTATCTCTCGCTCCGCCCAAAAGCGGGGGTTGTCATTGGATGATTTTTCCCACGATAAAAAAAAACTACCACGCGGCCGAAGCAGCTGACAACAGCTAGTCCAATAATATATAAAAATGTCTTGTCATTTTTTTTTTGTGATATTGACTGGTACTTCTGAGAATAGGCCGTAGGTTATTTTTACCTTCACTCACCATTTTCTTCTTTAATAAATTATAAAGCACAATAACGTTTGCAGGATCAGCAAATATTATACAATTTTGCCATATTAAATAATCGACAGAATATGGAATATTGCCACGCGTCTCGTCCTACGCTGACTAAACCAACTTTGAAAGGGTTTATAGCGGGCTGTTTTGGAGAAATCCATGCCATTTATACAAGGTGTAAGGGACAGCCCTCCACAAACTTTAAGGGCTTGCTCAGTAGATGAAACTGAACAACCTACCATAAAAATTTTTTCAGGAAACAAAATCGTCTACTGAGCAAGCCCTTAAAGTTTGTGGAGGGCTGTCCCTTACACCATGTATGCAATTTCTATACTTAATATCGTATTTATATTATCGAATTCTACTGTATGTGTGAGGCACGAATAAAAGTTTTTTCTTTCTTGCTTTTCTTTCTTTTTCTAATATCTTCCGCCTAATAGTAACTGACCCTTGGTAACTGCGGAATTCTTAAAATCCGGATACAGATCTGGTTTCAATCTTCAACAAAATATCTGTTTTTATTGTTCAGCTTCTAATTATGTTTCTGCCATTGTTATAGATCACGAATACCATATCAGATGTTATTATTGTAATTTTCGAGACTATAAAATTTACATCGAAAAATGGATGATAACTCATAAAGGCTATATTAACATAACATAATGAAAATATCTCAAACTTGTTTTATCGTTGAATATCGCTTTGTGATTCATATTTGTCACAAAGGTTGATGAGAAGCCCTCAAAAGTTAATTTATTCTGACCCCAACAGTATCAAAATCAAGTAGATATTGAGGTCGGGTTCATGTAACGCGGATGAAGCCTAAGTACACATTGCGGGATATATGAGAAATATTACTCAAGTATTATGTGGGTATTTCTCATAAATAACGGGTCAATAAGTTTCTCCTTTAGGTCTGAATTTTATCTTATGGATTTTTCCGTATCTTCATCCGATATGTCCACAGTGGAAAGTTTCAGACACGCCAAGTAAGAATTATTTCTGTATCAGTTTTATTAGGCGTCTGACATCTTTTTTTTGAAGTGAAAACTTCTTTAGCGGCGTTGAGCACTTTTTCTGTAATGGGTATAAAATCTTAAACTCGCGTCAGGACACGTGACCTGATCGAAAAAGCGTAAGACGGATGGATTAAAATGGATTTTTCGGAGAGATAAACTTTTTAATGTAAAATAATTGTAATAGTTTTAAAGTGTTAAATTTTTAATGTAATATAAATTGTCATGTTTGTGTACGATAGCGCAATAAATGAATATTGTATTCTACCACATAAATGATAGTACTTTTATACTGATAAAGCAATTAGTGCAAAATTATTCCCTAACCATTCCAAAATATAAAACATGCTCAACGTTAATAATCAAGTTTTCACTTCTGCCGGCACTCCCGGAGTGCAACCCGTCTTTTTTTATTATCATTATTGATAGGCTCGCGTTTGACTACCATCCCACCTGATGGTAAGCGAGGATGTGGTCGACGATGTAGCACGCCTGCCTAGAACTAACCTATTCACTCTCGACATAAGTTGTAGCTTTTAGGAAACACAGATTCCGGCAGGGAATTCCACTCCTTGGCAGTACGCACAATAAATGTGTTCCTTAAACGCTTTGTGCGTATGGGTGGGATGTCTACCAAGTATCGGTGCCGCAAGCGCCGTACGTCTTGTTTTACTGTTTCATGTACATAAACAATAAGTTTAGATTATTGTTTCGAGTCAATATTGTTTGTATAATATACAATCATTTTCCTTGCGGTTTATGGTATAACGTAAGTATTTTAAATAAACCTCGGAAAACGAGCGTGTGAATCGTTATTTCAATAAACTTGCGGTCAGCACAGCTTGTCTTTTTTTTCCTCATACTATCAAGTGGAATGCTCTATGCACTTTTTTGGTGACTTCTCCCGCTCTTGGGCTGAGCGCGAGGGCGTATAAGACTTTTGCTGACTAAAACTCACTCCTGTTCCTTCTTTACCTTCATTCCAGGGCCTCGGGGTATACTTTCGCACAACCCATGGATGCTCTAAGTTAGTCCGCAAAAATACAATTTTCTTAAGTTTTTGCATTTTGCAAAGTCCAAGCTATTTATTTGCATTAAATGCGGTACAAGAGATGGTAACATAGTATAATAGTGCAGACACATTTTGGCAAGAGTTGGCATGCAAATATGAAAATATGTTATGTGATGCTCATAGTAAGCAAAACTATAAAATTATCACAAAAATTCCTTTTATGTAAATATTAAACCTAATGAATTCAGGACAGCAATATATATATATTTATATATATATTTTAAATATTGTTACTTACTGAAACAAATAGAAACTTTACTCAAATTAACAATTAAAATTCTTTTGACCCAATATTAATATTAAGTTTTTAAACTAACTATAAAATTAAATAACAGAGTTTAAAATAACATATCGATTTAAATTATATGCAATTTGGCATAAATAACAACATAAAAATACAGTGGGTCCTGCAAAAGCAAAACAATACCAAAACGGTCTACAACACATTTCTGTAATGATATTGACAAGAACGTTTTTTGAGAAATTCGATCAAAGAATAAAAACTATGTGAGATGAGCCATTCTTTCAGTACTTTGCAAAACTTTCCGTAAGGAAGGTCAGTTATAAAATTTGGTATCGAGTTATAAATAAGTGTAGCCATGTACACATAACAACGTCTAAATAATTCAATTTTTGGTACTGGCACTTGCAAATGGTAGTGCGTAACTTTCATTTTTTTTTATTATTACTTAATTATTTGTTTCAAATATTGAGGAATTAGTTTTAACAATTTTCTTTATCATTCGATAAAGCCACATTTGATACGACAGCGAATCATATTATATATATTTATTCTGTGTCTGGGTGTAATTTATCTATACTTAATATGTATGTTTTTAGAAATATATAAGTATGTTTATCAGTTGTCCAGTAACCATAACACAAGCTCTGCTTAGCTTGGGACTAGACGGCGCTGTGTGATAGTTGTGGAATATTATATTATTATATATATTTTAATGAAGATAAAATCTGGCGATGACCTGCAAAATGCAAAAAACCTTGTCGCATTCATCTTAAACTCAATCTCACCTCCCCCCCTCCCCCCAGCATTCCCACTCAACACTATCCTATCATGTCTTTCATTCCTCGTACGAAATACTCCATCTTGAATTTCTTCATAACGAATGCAGCGATAGTAGGCTACGCAAGCGCCCTTTAAAAAAGAAAGGTAATGAGTTGGCTCAGGCCAAATTAACCTCAGTTCTGAGGCGAGAGAAATCTGAATATCAAAAGAGGTCATCCGTTTAATGGGAAGAAAAAGCAGTGTAAATTACCTTTTTCAGGTGTCGTTAAGGCACAAGCGAGGAAGAAGCAAATTAGGTTTCAAGTAAGATATGTTTTATTAGATGGCACTATTAGCAGAATTATTTCGTTTTAGAACATAAAAAAAACTTCTACATGCATAAAAGCGAAATACAACTCATAGATTAATCACGACATCTCAGAAACTATAACACCTACTAACTTAAAATTTGGCAGGTAGGTTCCTAAGGTGTAGAAATCCGTTAAAAAAAAACGGATTTTATGAAACTCCACTCCTAAGGGGGTAAAACAGGGGTCCAAAGTCTGTATGAAGAAACCAAATTACACGCGGGCGAAGTCGCTGGCAGAAGCCAGTATATAATATACTAGCTTTTGCCCGCGTTCATAAAATATAGCTTATGTCACTCAGAAATAAAGCAGCTTTCTATCGGTGAAACAGAAGCTGCTGGCAGTAGCTTATACCTTAATCAAGTCTCGATACATCCTAAATATCTGCAGAATACGGAGAGATCCTATCGAAACAAACTGCAGGATCAACCGAATTACTTTCCCAATAGTTG
Organism: Mythimna albipuncta; assembly: GCA_929112965.1. NCBI lineage: Eukaryota > Metazoa > Arthropoda > Insecta > Lepidoptera > Noctuidae > Mythimna > Mythimna albipuncta. The sequence continues at coordinate 16,295,759 of OV815962.1, forward strand.
TTAAAAAATTGTTGGTGATACAGACTAAACTTTGGGGATAAAATTGGGCGATAGCTATATGTTTCAGAAATGTTATTTTCTTCACAGCTCGCTTTTACTGCTTCTTATGACCACTAGACAAAGGGTAACATAGTCCTATAGTTTCCGAAAGTTGAAAATTCTTCCTGTAGTTTTCCGAACGATAACAGCTTTTTTCAAAACTTCTGCACGATATACCACATCTCAGCTTGGCAACAACATCCATTCGCCCATTCCATTCAATATCGTATTGTTCTCTCAAAACCGGGTTTATTATCACAGACAATTTATAAGCCCATCGTACCTACGCTAAATGGCAACCTCTGCTTTGTGCAAACCAACGAAGTACTTGTTCTTAGTAATCATAATCGCATTAATTGAGTTTCAGAGCTTTTCAACGGTAATGGTAATTCTTGGTCAATTAAATACTATGTATTATGAAGCTGTAAGCTTATTTATTTAATGACTAAACACAGTTACGCAATAATGAAAGTCAACCCGGCGGGTCTTGTTTCCCGAAAATGTCCCTTAAAGTTGAAGAAACAGACTTGAAACGGCGTCGTCTCATGTACGATCATAAAAGAAGCTTTTTAACCCCTCTTAAGAAAGCCAATTTCTCGAGTTTATTTCTCATTTCTCTGCATATTTTCATGGTTTCCGTTACAATAAAATCTAATCTGGAACGAAAAATTGTTTTAATATCTTTTAGAGTCGCGTTTAAGGTCGGTGGGGTTAGGAGGGTGGTGAGATGAAGGGCGTCTCTCGCCTCTCCTCTCCCCGCTTGTTTGTTCGTCTAATGAAGTGGGTAGAGCGTCCTGGCCCATTAATATACAGTTACAATCAGCACTGCCACCACCCCAACGATTCTGCTCCACTTATTACGATTACTGAGATGTCGTCGAGACAGCAAACAGTAAATATAAAGTACGGTTTACAACGATAAATCAAAGACAAATGTACTTTACTTAAGTAGTATTAGTCAGGCAAATAGTAATAGCAATTGCATTTATCGAGGCACAGTATCGATTATTGTGATTCTCAATAAGTCTCGCGTCGATCAAAGATTCTCGCGGTGGATTACTCATCACTGGTGCATTGGCAGTGCGGTTATAATAGAGTATAACTTTACGAAACACGATCCGGCGCCCGGCGCGGAGGACGCGGGCGCCTCCAGGCGCCTTATTATAATATAGGAATTTAGTTATTAAATGTTGTGAAGTTTATCGTCTACTGCAGCCCCTCGGCACTTGTTTATCTTCATTGTTTTCTTATCTTTTCCTACTGTCACACTGTAAACTTTACACCAAGTTGCTCCATAGAGTAATGAAAGACCTATGAAACTGTACCTTTCCTTAGAAGGGCGTAACAGTGCTAATTAAAACTAGAGCCCTCCGTAATCAAGTCTCGAATGACAGAAGTATGTGTTGACGTTACCAAATTAACAAAAACCGCAACGTGCCCTGAATGTTCACATCGAATCGTTTTAACTTGGCTACACTTGCACGTATTTATCTTATTTCAAGTTATTTCTCGCTCCGAGTAAAATTTCTCTGAAAGTAAGACCTACTTTCGATATGGGTCAAGTACATAACGGTTTATCAACATGTTGTAACGAGGTTTCAGTTATAATAACCAACAAAATTAATGCGGAGATCGCGTGTGAAAGCAATTGATTGCAGAAAAAAAATGTTTCAGTTCTAAATTATCGAATTAAGCATTACGTAATGCCTTTACTTCTAAATACTAATTGCGGGGAAGGAAAAACGCCTTAGACTTAAACCACTTTTTTATTATTATTATTATTGATAGGCTCGCGTCTGACTACTATCTTACCTGATGGTAAGCGATGATGTGGCCGACGATGGAGCAAGCTTGCCTAGAAGTAACCTATTCACTCTTGACTTAAAGACCCCAAGATTGTAGCTCAGGAAACACAGACTTCGGCAAGGAATTCCACTCCTTAGCTGTACGCATATGAATGAATGTGTTCCCAAAACGCTTTGTACGCATGGGTGGGATGTCGTCTAATGGTATTGATTATAAAATATTCTCTTTATAAAATTAACCTAGATTGTAGTGCCATAGGTAATTCTGAGATAATCCAAAACAACTGCCCGTTCTGGCGCCATCTAATTGAGTTAATTGGCGCTAATGTTCAGCTAAGCACTTACAACATAACTACAAATCTTGAGCACAAAGTACTTAACACTAATGAACATGCTTATTCGATGACTAGCTAATGTGAATTGGACAGGCTTAGACGCTTAGAATGACGTCTTCTTGAAGGTTTAGGGCCCTGACGCAGACCTGTTACTTTTAACAATGAAGATTTTATGACTTCATTAACGCTGTATTGACTTGTTTTGTTTAACCAAAGTATCTATATATTATATTATTACCTTGCATGCAATGTATCATGTACAATTGTACACCATGTTTAAACAAATAAATTTTTTCTTACATACTTATCAGAATATTAATTGAGCAAAGATTTGACTCAATAGCCAAGCTCTGCAAATGCTAAAACCTCTCTTGGTTGCTGCAATTTTTTTTTCACCACAATTGCTATAGAATGGTGCATAATTAAAATAAGAGAAAAGGATATGTATACCTATCCTTTTCTCTCATATTAAAGATGCATATTTCCGTCCTGCTGTCATCCTACTACACATTTTACTGTTCCATGATCCTACCCATGCTGCGTGAAAAAAACAACTTAATATTCAGTAGTAGAATGATACCGTCATTCTTTCGAAAACCGGCTAAGATGCTAGTCGCTATTACCTAAAGCGTCATGTTTTATTGTCCATACCACATTCTAAACGAAAAATGCTTTTGATGCGCGCTAAGCTCCTTCTAAAATATGCATCGTGTCTTTGTACGCACGGCTAAAATTAGCATAAATAAAGTCCTTATATCTGAATACGTGGTCGTCACAGTTGTAGGTGTATCTGTCCAGGTGTTATCCTGTCCATTATCAATTCATGGCGGACAACTCGATGCGCCATATGAGGCCTCGGGGACACAGTACGAAACGCAGGCCGCGTGCAAAGAGATGCAATTTTATCCTTTGTCTCGGCTTTTGCAATTCGAATTTTAAACGCATGACCATAACGGGGACTGGAAAGTGGAATTTCAAGGACCGAGGGCTACTGTCTCACGCTTGATGGCCTGGAAGACTGACTTGGTTACTGCAGGTTTGCTCGCGATTAGGGCAGTTTCTTTTTTTTTTTGAAGTGGGAAATCATTTGAATGACTTCTTCCACTCCAAAGTGGAGCGAGAAGGCGTATCAGACTTTTACTGACTATAACCCACCTATTTCCTTGAGTAGCCCTTTGCATTCTAGAACCTCGGTTACTCTTTCAATCGTTCCCGCAATTATTAGGGTTGTCTATGTTAATTCTCCAATTAATAAATAAGTAAACAATTTATTTTTCTCATATTACGTCAAAGATCATTTCCGACTATATTTGAACAGTTGGAAATAAACCATTTACAGTGGACTTTGTTGGCACAAATGGCGTTATCAGTGTCAATTTTTTATTTTTACAAATTAAAAAAAGATCAAGTTCCATTTTTAAACTTTCAAAGCGTGAACGTTTACAAATGGCACGAAAACGTTTAGAGAGGAGGTCAGGCACCGTGACACCCACATCGACAGCATTATTGCAATCTGTTTGCAGATATACAAGTTACAAACTGTTTTCCGACTGACACCTATCCGCCCACGAGTCCACGACACGTCTATTAAGCTGCGCACAAAAGATACAACACATCGAAGACCAGTTTAACAAAACAAAAGTCTTCATTAGCAGTTTCAATAGTTCCAATTGATTTTTACTGGGATTTTGAATTGTTATAACGTTAAAACAGGTTGTAAATGCGTAGCACTGGCTTGGTTGGACCAATTTTTATTAAGGCCCAAGCGCCCGAAAAGTGTCATAAAACAGTGACTTTCTGAAGCTTACTCCTCGGTTACGGCTAGGTTAATAGTTTGAAAAAAATATAATCATGTTTTTTTTATAGATTCGTGGCCAATATTATCAACATTTGACTATCGTGCGATTAATACTCTTGTCAAAAAAAAAAAAATTGAACAATTTCGCAACTTTTCCCTACTGCTTCGAAACGGCTCGGATCTTTATAAACATTTTTTACACATAAAAATTGGTGGTTAAATATTCTTCAAAGTGAAAATAGCATATGTAAATCAATCAATATTTCGCAAAGAAAATGGATTTAAAGGTCAGCCGCGTACTATCTGGGCGCAGCTAGCCGCAATTAAATGCACAGATACGCGTACTGCCGCCTAGGCGAGTACGAGAGTTGTATCCGTTTAATTTCGGCCACATGGTTCAAGGGACTATAAGCCTTAAAAAATGATTGATCGCTACATGTTACGGCCCCATACCAACATGTAGTCTCAGCTGGAGGCTGCAAGTCCTGCTAGGTATTTTTTGCGGGCGGCTTGTAAGACCGGCCTGTTCGATTCCTGACTACTAACTCATAAAAACTGAACAGCATGGCCGCCACGCTCTTAATTAGTCGTGTTAGGTCCATATAATACCTATATAGATCTAGAACATCTAACTGGGTTGGTATTAAAGACGTAATAAACTATGTATTTGTTTTCCGACCATCGATATCACGAGATTTAGTATTAATTAAAGACTAAGTAAGAAGTCTTTATCTATCAAAAAAATATATTTAGCCCACACTAGCTTCTGACAACAACTTTGCCCACGCGAAAGTAGGCTTCTCCATACAAACTTTGTAAGTACAATTACCGTCACGGGTCTTGAGCGCTGACTTCAAGTTGCGCAGAAGTCAAATATTCGGTCTCTTTAGTGGTGTGAAGTGAGACGCGGGGGCGGGGAGTGTCGTGATTGGCTCGCCGCGCCATCGTGTGACAGACGTCATTCCTGATTCATTGCCTGCGTTGCTGCATGTATCTAACAAAGAAGATGATTGGCTCGCCAATGTTTGGAATTCGCAAAGCGATCCCCACTCTGACGCCGAGCGCTCAACATCCGTTTCGGCAATTGTACACCCGTTTCGAATTTTGAAAAATTCTTTCTTATTTCTGTATACCTACATAAAACACACAAAGAAACCTCAGAGTAAAATTTCAGTGTTCAAGGTCGGGATTAGACTGGGCGTTGGTTGATGAGATAATTAATGAATCAGGACTTTGCTTTTTATAATACAGACAGATCATAATATTATGAATTACATTAAAAATGCTTCTAACGTGCGTAATATCTTATCAAAAAAAAAAAAAAAAATCAAAAAATAACAAATAAAGAGAAACCTGTAAGTACACTTTACATAATAAAATATCAATAAAACTATGACACAAAGATAAACATACCTATTTCAATTGAATTTTTTTGCGATAAGCTACTTAAGGTCATTAGTTAGTGTTAGGTAGATATCGAAAATAATAATATCGTTTTTTCTTGGTAATTTGCATAGCTGATTAATTGATAAGATAAGAAAGATAAGTACTTTTAGATCTGCATTAATTATAAATAATTAGATTTATAAACAGGTACTACTGTCTATCTAGCTGTCACCGCAGCAGCCAGAAGGGTGACAGACAGTTTTAAAATAAAACTCATTAGTTTGTGCATATAATTTAGCCTGCATAAATGTGAGCCTATGGCAACATAGGTGCTCCTGCGACGGCGTGCTCTGTTCCCGCACACCTCTAGGAATTGTCGGCAACTGTAGGGGCCAGCTGGGTCTGGGTCCAGTAGCCTACTGGGACTGGGACCAAAGATCTAGTTCCGAAAGGGAGGCTCGGCCCCGGTATGAAAGACAACGTAGGAACGGGGGATGTCTTTTGAATGATTTTTACGCACCAAATAAAATAAAATAAAAAAAATAGGTGCCAAAATTCCAGGAGTAATAAAAATCATTATAATCATGTTCTTATCCAGGCCATCAATATCTGTCCAGTCATTGAAGCATCATTGACAAGACAAAGACTCAAAACATACAGGTTTTCACTTTTATAAATCAAAGCAGCGGTGGCCTAGTGGGTGGGTAGGCCTCAAAACGGTGAAGGAAAACATCGTGAGGAAACCGGCATGTCCTAGAACCAAAAATTCGAAGACATGTGACATTCACCAACCCGCACTGGGCCCGCGTGGTGGATTACGGCCCATTCCCTCTCCTAGAGAGGAGGCCTGAGTCCCAGCAGTGGGAATTGAAAAGGCTGATGATGATGATGATGGTGGCCTAGTGGCTACTGCTCCGATTTAGGAGTTGAAGGTCGTGAATTCAGACCCAGGCAGGTGTTTTACTTTGTATAATTTTATTCCCCAGCTGCTTCCAAAACAATAAAGAAAATCATAGTGAAGAAACCTGCATGTCATAGAACAAAAAATTCTAAGTCATGGCATTTACCAACCCGCACTGGGCTTGTGTAGTGGATTCCAATCCTTTCCCTCTCCTAGAGACCCAGCAGTGGGAACATTATAAAGCTGACCAAACATATTATACCATTAGTAGAAAGGATGGATGATTGTGTACATTCCGAAACCATTTTAATTCTTTTTCATAAAATTAAAATTCAAGGATAAAACTGTTATCAGTTTCCATTATGAATATAATATTTTAACAATTTTAAATATGTACTATAATGTGTATTTTGTAACTTTTTTCCTTGAGCTTATCACAGTTTTAATTACTTTAATGTAAAAATATTTTGTGATTTTATAATACTTAAATTACCTATTGATATTATTACATAACACCATATTATGAAAAAAATTACTTTATTGCCTTGATTTCAGAGATGATGAGTAGGTAAGTCATACATTTCAGGGAAGATCCCTCACAGTATCCTCAAGGATGTGCGCTAACAAGCGTTGTACTGAGAGGGTGCAATAAAGTATTGAGTATTGAGGGTTCAGGTGTGGCCTTTTAAGAAGTCACGGATCCCTCTTCCACATAGAAGAGATGGTGATCACCATCAGTATGTACTGACAAAGTAGTTTTAGTGATGTAAGAATCGCACACTCTTTGGTCTTTCCAACAAAAGTCCAGAAGCCTTTTGTAAGTTTACCCCCGAAAACAAAAAATAAAAAAGGTAAGTCATTCACAGCACTCTGGTTTCCTTTACTCGAGTCCTGGACTCGATCTGTTTGCTAATGAATGGAAGGAGGTACTGTCTGAAGGTCTGATTTGCAAGAATGCTGAGTGAGAGGCTTAAATTATAATATTGCATATTTTTGCTATTTTATGTTTTTTAATTAATTTGTGTCTAATCAGTATAATCGGCATTTTGTTGTTTCAGTTAAATAAATAAAAACTACAAGTGTGAGTGGTTTAGAGTATTGTCTTTGATACTCTGAAGAGGATGCATACTCCAATGCTATGGTTTTTCTCTCATATTTTTTTTTTATGTAATGCCTAGTTTGGTTACAGTTGTATTGGTTTAGAATTATTAATACATGAAACATGGCAATTACTGAGAAAAATAATAATATGGTTATTATTCAAATCATTAAAGTCTGACACTCTGTCTTACTCCACCCAGGGCATAGAAGTTATTTCATGAATTGTGACATAAAAATTATTTACATTTCAATACCTAGCAGTACCTAGTAGTGTTTAATACAATCATTAATAATTCATTCATTAAGGATTGCTGACTTTTTATTTGATGGATATGAATTTCCCCAACTGTATTAACAGTATTTTACATATAGTACTACAAAATTTGGTGCCAATGAATAGGTTTCCGTAATGCAAAGAGGACATATTAATAAAGAGTTTTAAGTGTGAATGCGAATGACCTTTATGAATGATAATATCTTGGTCCCTACAATAATTTGTTAAAAAAATATTATATATAAACCACTAAAATTACATTAACTAATAATTATAGCAATAAAATTCATTAAAAAGAAATATAACATCATCATACCAATTCCATAAAAATTTAAATTTACTTTTCATACATAATTTATAATAACCGTATTATAATAAAATCGGCTGAGTCATATGTTACCATTTAATGGAAGGAAAACCTACTCATTATTAAATATTAACTGTTTCCTCATATTTGATAATTAATTGCTGTGGTTTTAACTTAATTAAATGAATGCATTTTTTTGGTGTTATCATTTTTGTTATCATATTCTACAATGTGTATTATTCGTATGTGGCATTTATACCTACGTGTCCACTACATACCTACAATATGATAACACAAAAATACAGAATTTATTAACAATTATATTATGTATATTTTAGTACCTACTGTTATATTATTTTTGAAGGATTTTTTAGCAAAGAGGACAGATAGGAATTATAGTCTATGAGATATAAATATTAGGTAACTTATAAAATAAATAGTTTATATTTAGAGTAACTAAACTATCTCTACAATGGTAGATATTTAGGTCCTAGGTAACAAAAGTACACCATCTGTGTACAATATAAGTAAATAAAATACTGAAACTATTATTTTGTTCAATAAAAACTATTCAGAGACTGATGGTAATTAGGTAGCAAGATTTCTTTTAATTTACCCAAATGGATGATTACTGACTACTATCTTTTTTTAACTAAACGAAACTGACTCAATTTAGATTTTACAAATTATGAGTAAAACATACACTTGTCATAAATATAAGGATGTATATTCAATTTTATGTTTACTAAAAAATGAAGCTTTTTACTATAAGAATAATGGTAAACAAACCATAACAACTGTCAAACATAAACACTACAGTATTGTATTTGAAGATGTGAGAGTAGTATGCTGTGTGGGCTCACCTGATCGGGGCAGAAGTATCCAAATGCAACCATTCCAAATAATGATAGTAGTAAACAGAACAGTATCACTTTTCGTAACTTCGCTCTTGGCTCCATTTTTTTAATTTCGTAGACACCGCTCGGCAGCAACAAAGCGAAATCACTATCTACTTGCACTGATACACTTTTTTGCATTTCGACTGAATGCATGTCTCATTTTTACAAAAATATCCCCAACCCAACACTCACTGATTCTGTCTACTGTCTTTCTTCTAATATGAAAGTACATAAATTCATCGTAACATTGATTTCACATTGTTCTTATCGTTATGTGATTATCTGACAGAGATACGGTTCGATAGCATTGTTTTGTTGATATCAGTCGTAATATGTTATGGCATTTAACAAAGCCGAAAATAAAATGCGAGTCGAGAACGATACTCAAGGTGAGCCCGAGCCCCGAGCCGACCGACTGCGAGTGACACTACGCGAAGACGACTGACGGAACCGAGACGCGATTGAAGGCACTGAACACAAACAAACAATCCCAGAGTAGAGCACGTTTGTAAAGCACTCTGACTCACGCACCATATTAAAGAACTAATAGAACACAACTAACACATCAAATTACAAAATTTATTACAGCAACCATCGTTTTTTATCAAAATAATCGGGATTTTTTACACCGTAAATTCAATTTACTCAACACAAATCGGCGTGTTCCAACTTACGAAAATGACATTTCTATTGGTAAGCATTACTAGTCAAGTGAGACAACAATACTGAAACTCAGAGAGAAAGTAAGAGATGCTATGATAAAAATGTTTTACAATTGAAAGTTTTGAAACAAACATTTCGTTCAAAAACATTCAGCTGTCATTTTAACTTTTGACATTTATAATGCCATAAGTTCAAAAACGCTAGACACTGGCCAAGGAATTTGCTTAAAATCACTACTGCGTGATGATAATTTAATTCAGAAAAACCTAAGTTGCAGCAGAGGCCTAATACCAGGTTTAGATCCGATGTCCGTGTTACGCCTTTGCCGTCACTATGAGCAGTCCAGGCTCCAATCCATCCAAGTATTTTTTCATGTTCAAAAGAAAATTTAGGTGTAATTTTTTCGGTGATAATTGCTAAAAAATTCTCGAATTCGTTTTCCTGCATTCTGAATTAGATTCTTTCGGATGTGTGCGTAAATTAAGTTACATATTCTATACGCGTAAACTTTATTACTTATATGACATTGAGCTCCTTTATTTCTGAGTCCGAAGATCCGACCTTCGAATGAAGGTATAAATGAATCTACTAAACTTACATAATTCATTTATATACTTACTATAATAACTACCTATAGATACCATTATTTCTATATGAATTGTCAAAAGAAAAGCCTTTCCAAGGTAAACTTTTTATTCTCACTAATCGATAACATCGTCCATCGATGCCTGTGAAAAGCACATTAATCTCAGTAACTTGTTACAAAGTATAGACCTTGATATTTGCTTTAAAACATGTTCTGAGCATGGCGGTCTGCTCGTAAGCATTGCTTTCAAACAGGGGAGATGATAACAATTAGATGGTTAAAAACGCATAGAGGAAATGGTTCAGGAATTTACCAATTTCGTCTTTGCACCAGGAACAGGGACCTCAACTACGAAGTTACGCAACTGAATTATATATTGGTTATTACAGACAGTGGCGGATTAAGCCAACGTGGTTCCTGTAGCAAATATCTATAATTCTCATACTTTCCTCAATCACCTTAAAATTTGGCAAGAAAGTACCTACAGTAATGAGGGCCATCTAAAAAATTGAATATCACACTTCAAAGAAATAATCAGCTGTATTCTGATTTCAATATAGGTAGGTACTACGATTATTTTTTTTTAATTGCATGGTCCTCGAACCCGCAGGGCCTATAGCATTTAGCTCTTGCTACATGAATCTAATCCGCCACTGGCTACAGACTACATTGACCAAAGGCAGTGTATCTAATTTTATTGTTACTTTCATGCTCATCTTCTCAAACGCACGTTCTAACGACTGCCTACTTCATGATAACTAGCTAGACTCTTACCGTAAGCAAAGTTTAATATCAATTTATTCGTGGTCATCTTTCGATGGAAGAATGGATAAGAAGGGTTCTCAAGAATTGGAACTAGAGTTGGGAAGCACAATACTCTCGCCATAAACCTGCACGGCCACTCTTTGATTAGGCGTGCTATTCTCTAAGAAAACACTTGTGAAGAAAATAACTAGTGAAGCGACGAACAAAATACACTTGTGAAGAAAATAACTAGTAAACTTTTGTGGTGGTAAAAATCTGTTTTCATGTGCGCGCCCATATTTTTTAGGGTTCCGTAGTCAACTAGGAACCCTTATAGTTTCGCCATGTCTGTCTGTCCGTCTGTCTGTCTGTCTGTCTGTCCGTCCTCGCTTAATCTCTGTGACTGTAGCACTAGAAAGCTGAAATTTGGTACCATATATATATAGATATACTTATCAATCACGCCGACAAAGTGGTAAAATAAAAATTGGAAAAAAATGTTTTATTAGGGTAGCCCCCCTAGGTATATGTAAAGTAGGAAGTGATTTTTTTTTAATTTCAACCCTAACGTGTGATATATGGTTGGATAGGTATTTAAAAATGAATAGGGGTTTACTAAAATCATTTTTTGATAATGTCAATAATTTCGGAAATAATCGCAAAAAAAAACAAAAAACAATGTGTCCCCCCCTCTAACTTTTGAACCAAGAGTTTAGAAAATATGAAAAAAATCTGAAAAGTAGAACTTTATAAGGACTTTCTAGGAAAATTATTTTGAACTTGATGGAAAGAACAGTTTTTGTACAAAAAGACAAAAAGGTTCTACAAAATAATTTCTGGACTAAGTTTGTTGTATAGTCGCCTATAGGCAAGCATTTTTTAAAACTCATAAGTGGGTACACTTATTGTGACGGATGGAAAACTACGGAACCCTACACTGAGCGTGGCCCGACACGCTCTTGGCCGGTTTTTTATTTACTTTTCAATACACTCACTGAAATGAATAAACGGGGGTTGAACGGCGACTCGTGGGAGACGACCTGCGCTCATCCTCAGCCTGATACGTTAAATGGTTAAATGTAATAAAATTATGGCGGGGCAGAGATTGTACAATAAGGGTGAGTTGCACCATTTAACTATAACGATAACTAAGCCGTTAACAGTTGTCAAATCGTCGAATTGACCAATAGGAGGCCGTTTCACTGCTGGTTATGGTTTGGTTATCGCTATAGTTAAATGGTGCAACTCACCCTAAAGGTACTACTACATACTACATTATAGCACTAGTGCGTAATGGTAATCAAATGTCACAGTTTGGTAACAAGGGCCATTATGTACCTAAGTGCAGTGCAATAAGAGTCACTTTCTGAGCAAGCGTATTGAAAATAATATTATATCATACAAGCAGCCCGTCCCGGCTTCGCTCAGGCAATAAATATAGCCTAAGTTACTCAGGGTGAAGGTAGTTTTCTAATGGTGAAAGAATTTTTGAAATGGGCACAGTAGTATTTGAGTTTATTCATTACAAACATACACACAAAAATACAAATTTTCTTTCTTTTTTTTTTATCTGTTATAAACTAGTACTTGACTGCGATCTCGCCTGATGGTAAGCAGTGATGCAATCGTTGATGGTGAGGCGCACTAGTTTATTAATAATATTTTCTTTCTTTATAATATTAGTGTAGAAGTACCTACTAAACAGCAACTGGGATGGTATGGAGATATTTTATATTTCTATATATGGACGAAGCCTACTGGGACCTAGGTTTTGCGAAAGTGCTCCGAGGCTTGGGAACGAAGGGAAAGAAGGAACAGGAGTGGGGTTTATTCAGTAAACGTCTGACACGAAAAAAGCGGGTGAAGTCATAAAAAAATATACATAGATATGGAAATATTTTACTTAAGTTACTCCAGCAAGTTTTCTATAATTTTAAATTTAATTAATTGAGTAGGACAAAGAATAAGTCAGTGCAACAATTGTCGCATTAATAAATTATTATATTAATAAAAAAATCCAGATTCCGGCTCCGTTGTAAAATAAAATATAGGTACTTAATTTACCCACCCTTCGCCCAACTTCGAAATCAAAGAACACAAAAGCGACGTATTGAATAAACCATTGCAGCTAGGTACAGGGAAACGTTCTTAAGCCGGGTACAGCCTACTCATCATCATCATCATCATCATTTCAGCCGATATACGTCCACTGTTGGACATGGGCCTCCCCAAGCATCGCCACAACGAACGATCCTGTGCGTCTCGCATCCATCGGTTTCCCGCAACCTTCACCATAGGTCATCGGTCCACCTTGTAGGAGGCCTTCCAACACTGCGTCTTCCGGTACGCGGTCGCCACTCTAAAACCTTTCGGCACCAATGGCCGGGTTTGCGGGTTCGACGGGTTCTGTGAACAATGTGCCCTGCCCATTGCCACTTAAGTTCGGCAATTCTTCGTGCTATGTTGTCCTTCGGATATCTTCATTTTTGATTCGATCACACAAGGAAACCCCGAGCATAGCACTTTCCATTGCTCTTTGGGTGACTTTAAGCCTTCTGATGAGGCCCATTGTGAGCGACCACGTTACAGAGCCATTGTCATCACTGGCAACACGTAGGTACTGGTTATGTCTTGAGACACTGTGGTGTTGGACGAGAAGATACCGCGTAGCTTCCCTTCCCGAACGCTGTCCAGCCGAGTTGGATTCGACGTTGACCTCTTTCCCGAAGTTAGATCAACCCAATTGGACTGTCTGTCCGAGGTAGACGTAATCGTCCACAACTTCGAGAGTAGAGTCTACCTTGATAAGAGTGGGGCTACACAGACCCCTTCTCCACTGGGCACGTGCCCAGGGCCCCATGATCGATTGGGGCCCCCTAATCGATCAACTTGATTACCAAACGACAGCTACTCTACTCTCGCTTAAAAACCAGCCAAGAGCATGTCGGGCCACGCTCAGTGTAGGGTTCCGTAGTTTCCCGTCCGTCACAAATTCACAATAAGTGTACTCACTTATGAGGTTAGAAAAATGCCTGCATATACGATTATACTACAAACTTAGTCCAGAAATTATTTTGTAGAACCCTTTTGTCTTTTTTCTACAAAAACTGTTCTTTCCATCAAGTTCAAAATAATTTTCCTAGAAAGTCCCTACAAAGTTCTACTTTTCAGATTTTTTCCTTATTTCCTAAACTCTTGGTTCAAAATTTAGAGGGGGGGGACACATTGTTTTTTGTTTTTTTTGCGATTATTTCCGAAATTATTTACATTATCAAAAAATGATTTTAGTAAACCCCTATTCATTTTTAAATACCTATCCAACCATATATCACACGTTAGGGTTGAAATTAAAAAAAAATCACTTCCTACTTTACATATAGGGGGGCACCCTAATAAAACATTTTTTTTCCAATTTTTATTTGACCACTTTGTCGGCGTGTTTGATATACATATTGGTACCAAATTTCAGCTTTCTAGTGCTAACGGTCCCAGAGATTAAGCGAGGACGGACAGACAGACAGACATGGCGAAACTATAAGGGTTCCTAGTTGACTACGGAACCCTAAAAATCAGACTTACCGATTATAGAATGTTTAATAAGTTTAGATTAACTTATTATTTTTTAATTATGACAGTTTGTCTCTAATCATGTTGATATAATGTGTTAACTATGCTCGAAAACACAGATTTTGAAGATGTGATTAATGATTTTGCTCAACTCAAAGCTGGAAAGAAGGGTACTTACCTCTTTAATAAGCATTATCTACATAAAATGACCAATCCTGATTGCTAGAAAGTGTCCCCGCACACGGACCACAAAAAAAAGCTGCCATAAAAAAGCTAGAAGCAGCAACAAATAAAGTTAGAAGCGGCCACAAAAAAAGCTGAATTGCACGACAGCTAGTGGCCGGAGAAGCTAGAAGCGGCCTTTCTTGTGGCTCGTGTGCAAGGACACTAAAAAACTGTGTGAACTGTGTATATCCACGTTATTTGTCTGTTCTAATAAAATAGTGCCTTATTATGCGCATAGGAACCCCTTTTTCCTAATGTGCCCGGGGCCGCTAATAAGTGAAAGACGGCCGTGGTGCTACATGATTGTTAAGCGTGATTTTGGTTTTATCCGTGTTCACTTTAAGACCCACTCCCTCGGAAGCTCTACTGTCATTGAACATTGTGCTGAGCTCTTCCGTAGTCTCAGCCATGACCAGGTACTATGTCGTCGGCAAACCAAAGGTGAGTAAGACGGTCTAGTATAACGTAAATTTCAATTATGATGCTCGGTTCGTGCGCGCACTACGTCCACACTTAGGAAATGTTCCTTTCATGTTACCTTGCATCATTGCATGTACATACGTTACAGCAGTCTTTACCAGACTTTAGAAGTTACCAAAGTAAACTAGGTCTACCAGAGAGTTGTCCTTTTTTTTTTTGAACTATACGGACCGTGACGCCGAATCTCTAAATGAACGTTTCCCAAAGAAATGTAAGAGGATTCGCAGCAAGAGGTAATATGTGGGGGTGGGATACTTACCAATAGGATACTTCCAATATTGTTTGGCTGGCGCAGTGTAAATTGCCAGTCATACAAAAATGTGTGCGAAGAATCTCTATAACATTACTGTGTGCGGTCTAGCTCGAGGGGCTGGATTTGTATGTAAACTGCTTCCTCTTCCAGCACCAAAGTCCGCTACATAACAAAGAGGATTAGGCGCACAATGCCACATTCGCAAAATGTCATATTCTCAAAATGCCATATCGCAAAACGCCACATTAGCAAAATGCCATATTCGCAAAATGCCACTTTCGCATAATGCCAAAATGTCATTTCGAACTCAGTAGTTTTTTTATTTGGACGTTGGTATGTTTTTATGAAAAAAGCAAGAAGTATGTAAATAAGTAATTTTAACTAAAATTTACGTAAATCGCACAGTAGGTAGGTATGCGATAATTATGATTTTTTTAGAATGTCTCATTTTGATAATGTGGTATTTTGCTAATGTGACATTTTGAGAAAAGTCATTTTGCGAATGTGGCATTTTGCGTCAATAGGTCATTTTGCGAATGTGGCATTGTGCGCCTAATCCAACAAAGATAATATGCTCGAGTGCTGCGAGCATAATTATTTTGCCCGCAGCACTCGAGCATATTATCTTTGGTTGAAATCGACCCCAAAAGCATGTACCCAAATATTGGCATTAAAAAAATATGCTCTATTTTCTCTTTAAAATGAAATTGATTTTGCGTTACCGCGGACACTATAAAAACGCGAAGTACTAGTCTGTCTAAAAAGTCAAACGACTTGGGTAATCTAATCAAATGGTCAACTTCTTGAAATCTGAAGTAGTCAACACTGGTTGAACAATTAATATAGAATCTTATAAAAAATATTGTATGTAATATAAATATACATAGATAAGATTTTTTAATTCGTTTAAAAATTTCAAAGTCGTTAGACTTTTTAGATATACTAAGCGATAGAACATAATCGGCGAAGCTTCGATGTGGAAGCCAGAAGGAAAGGAAGTGCAAGCTCAGCAAGTGCTTCTTTATAGTTATGTGGAGGCAACCTGGCGTTGTGTGCAGTGTAGGTACCGTCAGCGTTGCCGTAAACTTATCTACACAGTGTCAAAAACTGCAGCATAATATAATCTCTAATACTCCCACTGTTAGGACTCGGGCCGGCTCTCTAGTAGAGGGAATGGGTCGTAATCCACCACGCCGCCGCCGGTGGAAGTCGCGTCTTCGGTCTGTTTGTGCCGGTTCCTCAGCCTCACTACGTTTTCCTTTACAATCTTGAGAGCAGTGCTAAGTAAATAAATTACACAAGTAATGCGCTTAGCTGGGTTTGAACTCGCAGCTCGTAAAACGAGACCATTAACCACTGCGCCACCAATGCTCTCACAAACCAGCATTCAACTCAAAAGACACTAGGACTTGAAGTATGACTGAAAAGGTTTAGAAGGCATAAGGGTTTAAAATGCTGCTACATGGATAAGTTTGTGACAGTATTACGAGCTTCGAAGTCCCCTGAATAGCATGCGTTGCTGAGCTACCCACTGGAAACCTGGTTAGGTTTTATTTCACTAGCTTTCGCCCACGTAAATGGCGCTCATATCTGCCACGAAGTCAAAGTCGAAGCTAGATAAAGTAGCTTAGGTCCTTCCTTGGGACTCAAGTATACTTCACACTAAATCTCATCAAAATCAGTTTATCAACCGCGAAAGCAGTAACAGACAGAGTTACTTTCACATTTATAATATTAAATATGGATTAAATTAATAACATGGAATAAAAATATCGTATGTTCGTCTCTTGATTTAAATTCAATAACAATTACATATACAAATTTTTTTTTTTGCTATGTAACAAAATAATAACATCTACAATAATATCTAATAGACACACAAACGATAATTTTAGGAATGGCTGGATAAAAAATAATAATTAACAATTTCAATGACAGGCTTTAATCCAGTATCACTTCTAAGAGAATTTCATATAGAAGGTACATAATTTTTAAATCAATTCATCATGTTATGAAGGACATCAGTTTCCTAAATAAAACAGATACAAACTAAAAAAATATGTAAAACAAATGACATATCTAGAATGCATTAGCAAAATTAACTAGAAATTAATTTTAGGTATTAATAAAATACCATTGTGGCACTACTACTAGACATCTACACAAATTAAGAACAGATTCCAAATATTTCATTTATTGTAAACGAAAAGGCACTTTAAAATCAAGGTGGGGAGTAACGATACAAGAATAAAAATATAAGTAAGTAAGGTCAGAACAAGTTATAATGCAGTACTCCTCTTGTTGTCATCAATTTCTCTCGTCACACTGTAGTTTCACTTAAAAGTAGAAAATATGTTAAGAGTTCTTTTATAATAATATATATGTACACATGTTAAAAAATTCAACAAGGAACAATCCATACGTACCTACAACTTAGAAATAATTATGTGATCAGAATCTTCTCAAACTAATTCACAAAGATGTCAGTTTACTGCACGATATTGCAATATCAAATATATTGTAAGCAAATATGTAATATTGCCATATCGAAAATAAGTAAAACAGAGGCAGCGCATGGAGCAAGACCAAACTCAATGCCACGAGAGAACTCATACATAACTGTCCATTATATTGATATAAAAAAATTTATACAAAAGGTCCACACCTTATTTGATTACAATTTCTGCAATATAAAAGTTATAAGTCACCACTGATAATATCAGCTCTCCATATATTTAATGAATATCATAGACACTTGATGCCGAGGTATCGTAACACTCAGTCAGCGCACATGTTTAGATACTTGTATCAACGTTTCTGTAACTTCACCAGTCCCGAAACCGCAGGATCAACTCCTCTCACCACAGAATTTTCTAGTTATAAAAATTACTATATTTTATCGATTCAGTCCACAAATTTGAAATAAAGTCCACGATTCCACTCGTCGTCACATAGTGCATTAGGTACTAGTACGTGACGACTTGGTAGTTAATGTTCTGTTCACTAGGCGTTTGTTTAATTAAACGTTCTTCCAGTACGAATATTATTTAGCACATTTTAATTTGTTGAAAGTTTTTTTAGCGATGCACTGTTTAAAACAATCAATAATATCTATGTTACATTAAAATTGTTCAAGTTGGAACGCAACAACCGCCGGTCACGTCGTTGGACATAAATCCTCATTGCTGTCTATGTATGTCCACTATACATACGTCTATGTAATGCGGTACCAATTAGTCGACTACTAGTTGTCTATGGGGAGAAGCCAGTCCTCAAATTGTGTTCACATAACAAGCACACCAATCAGTTGCGAGGGCGCCCACGGCCGCGCGAGCCGTCACGGTCCTGAAACAAAACACTATGTTACAACCAGTTACATATGTACATCAGTACATGACAAATAATAAAAATAGTCTTTTGATATTGACCAATAAAAGCTGAATTTCTGTCATGTAACCAACCTTGCGGGGCCTGTTGTAATCACGATCGCGATACATATTAGACATGGGACCGTCACGGTACATGCCCGAATCATTGCGGTCATTATGGTCGTTATAGTCCCGAGGTCCATCATCATCTAGGTCGAGAGCATCGCGAGGGTCACGAGGGTCACGGTAATTGCGCGAGTCCCGGTGGTCACGGGGGTCCCGGGGGTCACGAGGGTCCCGTGGGTCGCGAGGGTCCCGCGGGTCGCGGTGGTCTCGGTGGTCCCTTGGGTCGCGACCGTCCCGACCGTCTCGGCCGTCCCGAGCGTCGCGAGGCTCACGCCCGTCTCGCCCATCCCGACCGTCACGACCTTCCCGGCCGCCATCCCGGCCGTCGCGCTTGTCGCGGTAATCACGATAGTTGTTGCGATACCCGCGACCGTTGTCTTGTTCCTCGCGACTATTCTCCTGAGGGTGATGGACAGGAACTTTGCGCGAATCTTCTTCCTCTTGACGCCTCTCGTAGTGAATGAAATCGTCAAAAATAGATGTCGAATGGCAATAACTGTGCATAATACGTAACACTTGCAGCCCCTTAGCGTGCGGCACTTCTTGCGTGTCGCGAGAATTAGTCACCGGCTTGTTCTCGTTATTCTCTAATTTGATATGACGTAGTTGCACGTTCGGAACGTCCTTAACATAGATCCACCTAACACGAAACTGTCCCTTCCACTTGTCCTGAGA
Organism: Mythimna albipuncta; assembly: GCA_929112965.1. NCBI lineage: Eukaryota > Metazoa > Arthropoda > Insecta > Lepidoptera > Noctuidae > Mythimna > Mythimna albipuncta. The sequence continues at coordinate 16,315,291 of OV815962.1, forward strand.
CCACACATTAGAATTGGAGTTGTAGTCTACCGCACTTGTCATGCGAGCCATTCCACAGAAATGGCCGCTACCGTTCACTGAAAAGAATAGGAAGACAGCGCCACCCTCCCTCTCGCGCTCGCGGAACGCCCCGTCGAGTCGCTTGTTGCCGTGTTCAGTACTGCACCAGATCTCATACTTGATGCTACGATGGATATCATCCTCCGAATAAGACTTGATCACAAAGAATCGAGCTAGAGGTGCACTCAGATCGAACTCTTTAGGATTGTAGTCATTCTTGACGCGCAGCTCGTCGAGTACTGGGTGCGGCACGGTGGGAGCAGCCGGCGGCGGCGGCACGACCACTGCAGGCGCAGCCAGCTGCGGGCGCGGCACGTGCGGCTGCGGTGCCGGGTGCGACTGGTGCGGCGGGGGCGCGCGGGGAGCGTGCGCCCACGCGGGCGGCGGCTGGTGCTGCAGCGGCGGCCCGCGCTGCTGCATGGTGGGTGCGGGGGCCGAAGGCGCCTGCGCGGGCATGGGCAGCGGTGCGGGCACGGGCGGTGCTTGCAGGGTCGGCGGCGGTGGCGCCGTCACTACGGGAGCGGTACTCTTGCCAGCGTCCCACGCGCTGATATCCATGTTGTGCTTTCCGGGTATAATCGGTGGTGGAGGCATGCCAGGGCCCTTCTTCTTGACGGCGCCTCCCTGCGAGGACGGCGCGGGCTTGGCCGGCTGGCTCGCAATGGAAGCCCATGTCATCTTTTTGGGTTGAGAGCCACCCGACACGTCCTTGAGCTCCGGAGGGCGATCCTTCTCCGATTTGTGTTCACCGAGCGAGAGCGACTGCACCCCCGTCTCCACGGCCTTGATGCCGTCGGGCACGTACAGCCCGTCGGCCCTGTAATAATCATCGTACTGCTTCGCGCGACCGAGTTGTCCCCAAGTCGAATAGTCGCCATTACCGTGAAAATAATTAAAAGTCGACGCTGGCTGTCCGAATGCAGCTGTCGAAAACGGTGTCGTTGAGGGTCCGAACACACCTGAAATTATAACAATGGACGATTAAAAGAGCGGTCGAGTGGTTCCGATTAGGAAGATCCAAAATATCTGTTAAGCATTTTATGAAATGTAAGGTAAATGATAATTAGATGATATAAAAACAATGTCAGACACAAAAGATGGATGCGGATTAACAGAAGCAAGATATAGATCGAGGTATTGTCGTTTTTCTAGCATGAACATTTGATACGGAAATTGATGAAAACAGTGACATCTTTTCTCTTGTTACTGTATGAATACTAGCTACCATCCATTCCATAAGAATCGTGAGGATTGTATCCTCCGAAAGTCATCGGGTCTGTTCCATTGGTGGACCATGTCCCATCCCCGACTCCAAAAGCTTGATAAGGAAGTGCTGTTGTACCGTAATAACCTGAAATAAGGAAAAATATTTGCCTCTAAACAAATTTCCCACTTTCTAGTTATAATAAAACTTAAAAAAAAAGCAACAAGATACAAAAGATGTTTAATTAATTATTGAAAAGACTGAATTGAACTGTTAATATACGACAATAAGCCTCAGTACCCCTTATTAGCACAATTTGGATGAAGTTCCGCATTTCAAGTTTATCATCTGAACTCTGCTCATCAGCATCATCATCATCTCAGACTGATAAATAGTTTAAAAGAACGACAAAATCGTAACCGCTGTAGAATTTGCTTGATGCAGTTCTTTAAAGGTCAAAGTTCAACTAAATGTGGATTTAACCTTGACACATTATTGATACAGGGTCCCGACGCGGCTCGAGTGAACAAGGCTAGGATTGTGGGGACTTTACAAAATAAACAAAGGGGAATCATGGCCATAGACAAATTCATTCTGGGGGCTTTACAGGTGTGTGACTAATTTTCAATGAAACACACAATTGGTTTTGCGGAACTGATATCTCTAAGTACTGGACTATTGAATGTGGAGGTTTGGAGAGTGTTGAAACATTATGTACCTACCTGCCACGCTGTAGGGATCGGCCGCGGACGAGATGGGTGGCGCATAGGAAGGCTGTTGCTGGTGACGCCATGACACCTCGGCCAACTCGTCGCCGCCGCTCTCTAAATGTTGCTCTTTCGGTGCATTTGTCACTGTAATCAGAATGTTGGACTATAAATAAGTATGTCACTTTTAAAATCTGACAACCAGGATTACAAACATAAAAATCCTGGATTTTCACGCAAGCCCAGAATGCAGATATAACTTAGGTACGGCTTTTTAGGGTTCTGTAGCCGAATGGCAAAAAACGGAACCCTTATAGATTCGTCATGTCTGTCTGTCTGTCTGTCTGTCTGTCTGTCTGTCTGTCTGTCTGTCTGTCTGTCTGTCTGTCTGTCTGTCTGTCCGTCCGTATGTCACAGCCACTTTTTTCCGAAACTATAAGAGCTATACTGTTGAAACTTTGTAAGTAGATGTATTCTGTGAACCGCATTAAGATTTTTACACAAAAATAGAAAAAAAGCAATAAATTTTGGGGGTCCCCATACATAGAACTGAAACTCAAAAATTTTTTTTTTCATCAAACCCATGCGTGTGGGGTATCTATGGATAGGTCTTCAAAAATGATACTGAGGTTTCTAATATAATTTTTTTCTAAACTGAATAGTTTGCGCGAGAGACACTTCCAAAGTGGTAAAATGTGTGTCCCCCCCCCTCTAACTTCTAAGATAAAAGAATGATAAAACTAAAAAAAATATATGATGTACATTACTATAAAAACTACCAACGAAAATTGGTTTGAACGAAATCTAGTAAGTAGTTTTTTTTTAATGCGTCATAAACCGAAAAAAAATACACTATTATTAAAACATCGATCAAAGTTACAACACATTACAAGAACTTTTATATTATGTTACTTGCTGCTACGGAACCCTTCATGGGCGAGTCCGACTCGCACTTGGCCGGTTTTTTTTTAAATGATATAATGCTAGTGCTCGATTGCAATCTTATCGTGACTTTTATTTTAAACTTGCTCAGTATAATAAAAAAAAGGTAAAATTTTCGTAAATCAACATTTTATTTATTTTCAGACTAATTTAAACGAAACAGAATCTATTTATTTTTTTGTTGGATAAGAAATAATCTAATAACTCCTTATCTATCTCTTGGTGATGCGAAAGGGTGTGTCAGACTTTTTTACACAAACTACAAACTAAACTCCACCTGGACGCTTTCTGGAAATCCTATAAACTAGGACAAATCCTGTAAAACCCACACCAATGGGCATGGCCAACTATCAGTATCTAAATGTTGTTGAGCTTGTCATTTTAAAGCTAAGATACTAGTTTGATGAGCACAGGTACTTGCATTCTTCAAACTTCAAAAAAAGGAGGCGATTCTCAATTTGATTATTATTACTATTGTTAGCTCAAACTTCATAATTTATAAAATGATTTGAAAAATTATATTGAGGCATATTAAAGCTGTGATTGACATAAAATGAACTTAATTTGTTAGGCATAAGGAAATATTGTCATAAAAAATAGTATAAATTTCGGATACAATTAATTATACAAATAAATTCTACCTACAGTGTAGAATCTTCCGATGATTATTTGCAGGAAATATTTGCTCATGAATACATGGAATTTGTGAATCATATCATATTTACTACCAAATATTTCCATGTGTGTGTAAACAAGGTAATTTGGGTTTTAATCAGTGCAGTTTAAATATATGTGCACAAAGAATGTTCTACAATGCTATTTTGCTACTCTCATTACTTAAGTGAGCTAAGATCATTAAAATATAGTATGTAGAAGCACAACACTAATTTGTTTTGATGAGTCATACAAAATATTGATAAATGAAAGCAAGCAGCTATGGTCTTTATTTGTATAACGTGAAGGTTAAGTATTGTGCCATTTCTAAATGTTATTTAGATTTTAAGCAACATTAATACCAACGGTTTCATTTTACAGGATAATAAACAGTGCAATTCAATACAGAGAAATAATGCATCAAAAAATTAAAAGACTTTCTATAATTAATTACAGCTGTTATTTGTTGGAGAAGTTTACACAAAATAAAGAATTTCTATGTAAATATAGGACATTTTTAGGGTTCCATACCCAAAGGTTGAAACCGGGACCCTACTGCTGAGATTCCACTGTCCATCTATGTATCATCGGCTGTATCTCATGAATTGTGATAGCTAAACAGTTAAAATAATTAAAAGATGATGTATTTCAGTTGCCGCTATAACAACAAATATTATAAACAGAATAAAATAAATTATTAAAGTGGGGGCTCACATACAAAAAACGTGATTTCTATTGCCTTTTTTTGCTAAGCACGGAACGGTACATGTGCTAGACCAATTTGCACTAAACCGTATTAATATCTGCCAAACTATTAATAGTATAGTACTGCCTACTCCATTTATATTTAGAATTACAATGTTTATGCCTGACAGTAGCAATCATAGTTCATACAGAGACCATCAATTACAATTGAAGTCATCAACAAGTGACTACATTTCTATGATTGCTTGCAGCAAGACTACATGCAAGTTAATTCTTTGCAATTATAATGAATTTGTTGTTTTAAGAAACAGTAACAACAAAAAGGAATGCTTCAAAGATTTGATTTTGTTTGCGGTTGGAAGGGCAGACAAACATACTGTTGCACTGCTCCAGGGAATTTGGTGAAGATAAAAATGATTTGTCTAGTAAAGGTATTCATATGATCATCATATGAATACAATCATTATGTTTATGACTATTATATTATAAATGTAATAGACAAAACATTAATTCATGAATTTGGGTATTGTATCTTAGCCTCCTGGGTTGATAGAAGTCCGATAGATTTGCTCCAAAAGAAATACTAAACCCTATTCCTATCCTATTCGCATTAAGATTAGAAATTTAAAGAAACCTTTTTTACAGTCTGTTTAACCGATTTTAACCTTTATTTCATAGGTTTATGGCATTAAAACCAAAAAAGTGGTTACATTACCAACTATTTACTGCAGCCGCCATTTGAACATGCCACCAACATAATAAAGTCAAAATCGGTTGAACGGACAGTAATGAAAGGTTTTCATAAATGTCTAATGTTATTTTGAACAGAGTTTAGTACATATTGATTTGCAACAGGTTAGTCTAGCAGCCAACCGTATTTTCGAAAAGTCATCGTAGCGCTAGAACGCAAAGGTCAACAGAAGGAAGAGAAGTCAGTTTTAGTTGGTAAAAATCTGACACTACCTCTCGCTGTGCCCAATGCGAAAAGAGTTATTTGATAATTTCCTAGATCAACAAAAAAAACTTACTATTAATTGGTAAAAGGGTTTATATGTAGACAATGAAACGCAGTAACTCTAACTATAAATCATTCTGTATATGACTTGAAGAAGCACTTTACCAATAAATTACTATGACTATGGCATCTTATATCACACATTGTTTTTAGTGAATTCTTATTATGAATGAGTAGGCAGCAACTGTTTGCAATCAAGACTTTGTTCATAATCATTTTAAAACAATAGCATTTGAGTTATGACATTACTAACCTACCTACTGTCTAAGCCACATTAAAGGAGTAACATTAATGCTTTTTTTATTGATAGGCTTGCATTTGATCGCTATCTCTCTTGATGGTAAGTAATTATAAAATTGAAAGAAGTTTTACGCCAAAATGTAATGTATTTGGATTCAGATTCCAGTCTAACTGGCCCCTGTTCACCCGTATCGTTAACAGAGCGTCTAACAATCATACACACTATGCAATATTTGTTTCATCATTACTACTCTTATGTTTTTCATTTTAACAATAAAAATTCTAAGATATTTGAATGCTTCAGAGCCACGAAATAAAAAAATATGTGACATCCACCCTTTAAAAGGTCTTGCTTGCTAAGAGGAAACTGCTTTTACAGATTAATTTATTATTGCTAAAGACATTTTTAAATTCACAGGTCCCTGTTCTGGTGTAATTTGACCCACAGCAGATGGCCAACATAATGGAATACAACTGTCACAATATGATTATATTCTTGATTACGAGAGTAGCACAAATAATATGAAACCAGTACAATCCAGAAGAAATTGAACTGAAATAAATGTTGCAGTTATTATTATGCCTATATCACTGTCAGAATTAAGACCGCCATTGTACCCACAAATTTAAGTTTATGTGTAAATCGTGTTACTTTTTGGTGTACAATAAAGCTTATCGTATTCTATGATATTTTAAACTCTATTACATTATAAAGGCAAGGTCAATAGTTTAACTGAGTTGTGATAAAAGAAAGGACCTCCTAATTGACTTTACAGTTAACATTGAATGAAAGTAGATTCACTAATTCATAAAACCCCAAGCAAACGCCGGTTTTCACGCCTCAATTATCTTTCTATTTGAAAGGTTAATTTATAGGTGAAATTGTACCTAGTATTCTGGCCTACACAACACCTATGTACAATGACTTATTGCCAAGAACAGAGCTAGCACATAATTTAGTGAGTATTTGCAAGCAAAAGATTATGGCTATTTTAATAACTGCAAATGCATGAAAACATGTACATACTTAAGTTTTGTTTGCTTAAATTATTATACACTGAACCACTAATTTAATACTGTATTTATAGAGAATTTTATACCATAAGAATTAAAGAAATTAGACATATAACTTACTGTGGTCTACAAAATAGTACATGTCTGCTCTGTAGTCTCCCACATTAATAGGAGTGGTACAGACACAGCCATTGATTATGTGTGGGTGGTAAAGATTTTCAAGTTATTTTAGATAGACGTCTGTGGGTTGACCGGGTGGGCCACCCACTTACTTCCTCTCAGGTGTACAAAATAACGATTAAATTAATTTCACCCAAAACTTGTGACAACACTCATGTATTACAGTTACAAACCCACTATTCCACAGTAACATGGCTAATCACATTATTTTAAATCAAAAATCACGCAAGAAATAATAAAAGTGAAAGCTAAAAAGATTACGACGCTAATCGCAGCATCGCAATAACGAGAATCGAGTGCGAAGCCGACCGGTACGCTGTTCCACCTACGGAGAAAACACTTTGCAACGTCACAACGATACCATCTTTACCTTGGTTCCCTTGCCCTTTCATCCGCTACGACCGCCACAATCATGAAACAAGAAACAAAACACCAATATTAGTTAAACAACAATACGTTTTAACACGTAATTATTGAACTGAGATAGTGTAAATGCGAAATACCTGATCTGACACGCCTGCTGACATTGGCCGCGATTTTGAGAATATAGAGCACTTATAGAAGTCTTTAGACACGACAATATCAAAATAAATCACATCAGTTTCACTACACAAGGTCCGAAGCGTCCGAGATTCACTTAATTATTTCTAAATGTCCGTGTTGTATAAAAATCCGCTGAAGTCCGAAACGGATGGACGTTTGTTAATGGCCGACCGAAGTAGTGTTGCCAATATGTTTTCGGAAATTATCGGTTATTGCAGACTCGTAGCCAACTTATCTTACCGAAAATTGGAGTAAATCGTGGGCTCTCGTAGCTAATTCGGTTTAATTCAGTTTGAATAAAAACCAATAAATTAGTTCATCTGTTAAATTACTTTTACCCATCAACGTAAATTGATTTGGATTTCTGAATTTCCCCGAAAACTACCTAACTACTTGTGATTCACATCACCGTGATTCATCAGCTGATTAATGATTATAAAGCCAGTTGTACATTCACTGTCGTCTTTTTCATTTTTCTAAAAAATGGAGTTATTGTCAGTGCGGTAAAAGAATGGTTACAAAAAAAAAGTAAAGTTTTTGATCCAGCCATCCGTCAACTGCCAAATGTCATATCATGTTGACGCAGATTTGTTTACCTTGTTATTTTATTGTGATTTTTAATCGAAATCTTAATAAATGTGATAAAAAATTTCACTGAGCCACAAGGGAAATGGTATTTTAATTTAATACAGTTTTGCCAAAGATGTGGTGGCAAATCACACCATTATTGAACAAAACAAAGTCACGAACTTTTTTTTTTTGTCGTGGGAAAAAATATCATGTATTGACATCCCCCGCTCTTGGGCAGAGCGGGAGATAATGTCACACTCTTACTGACTAAGACCCACCCCGTTTCTTCTAGCCTTCACACTGGGCCTCGAGCGCCCTTTCGGATAAACCTGGCCCCAGTAGGCTTCGACCCGGCTGGGTCACTGCTGTTGCTGACAACTCCTTGAGGCGCGCGGGAACAGCGCGCGCCGTCGACGACTTGGTCTTAGTCCGGACAGTTACCGGACGGCCGGACAGTGAGCTACCCGTTGCTCACTGTCCGCAAGCCCACGTCTACGGTGGCCGGAAATCGGGATCAGAATCTCGGTTGCAGCGGCGGCGATAACGCCGTTGCCTGATGCGTTCGGTCTCCTCCTTTCCAAGCATTACTGCTTCGCAGAAGTCGGCGACCGCCTGCCACCCCTCCTTGCTCCGGACCATGGCCTCAACCAAGGCTCGGCGCGAGAAGTCTCCGCCGCCGATCGCCCCCACGAGGGCACGGCGATGCTCCACCCAAGCAGGGCACACCTCGACTGTGTGCTCCACCGTGTCCTCCGGGCGTTCCGCACAGTGGCGACACCCGGGCGTCACTTCCGCATGAATCCGGTGCAGGAAACTCCCGAACGAACCATATCCGGTGAGGACCTGCGTCTGTGAGGTCTTTCCAGCCACGCCTCAAAGAGGGGACTTACCGCCATGATTGTGGCGTGCCCAGCACTGGGTTGCGATAGTCCGCCTCCTATATTAGCATTATTGTTTCGCAGATGGAGGCGAACACTTGCCACTTCTCCCCGCTCCAGACCATGGCCTGTACCAAGGTCTGGCGCAAGAGATCACTGCCGCCGAGGCTCCGCACGAGGACACGGCGTTGCTCTACCCAATTATAGTCAAAGTCAAAATATTTTATTTCACATAGATAGGCCTACATGGGCACTTATAAACGTCAGAAGCTAGTGCACGGTTCAAAATTGAAATTTTATTCCAATAAAGTAGGGTTTGAAATGTTCATAACTAGCGACTCGTCACGGCCGTCACCCGCTCCGGCTTCGCACGGATGTAATGCTGATACCATACCGTCGCAAACGCTATGTCCCTGCATTTTAAATCTGTAATAAATATCATCGAAAATATTCATTTAAATTACATGGTGTAAGGCCATATTGATCTTTATTAAATGCACAGTGTATATAAGGTTCTTAATTGGATAAGTATTAATGCTGTATTGCATAGAATCGCTTCGTAAATAAGCCATTATCTCTCGTAAAAAGTAAAGGTTAAAAAATGGTTATTGTGGGTTATACACAGTTATCCATGGTTATCCATATGAGATAGACATAGCATCGCAGACTTTTTTGTAGATAGATACTGTAAATCAAATATTAACGTAGGTACAATACTGTAGTCCATATTTGGATTTATCTTAGGTATAGGGTTCAACCAGCATTTGCAATGAAAGCGCAAAGAAATGTGTTAATTTACGACATCACATTAGAAACCTCTAAAATTATCAGTATTTCTCTACTATATGTTATGCATGTATTATACATATAAACCTACTTCTTGAATCATTATATCTATTAAAACCGCATCAAAATCCGTTGCGTAGTTTTAAAGATCTAAGCATACATAGGGACAGACAGAGGGAAGCGACAATGTTTTATACTATGTAATGATAGTGATTCCCAAATTCTTGACCTTAAAAAAAATTTGGTGCATGTTGGGCCAGGTAGACTTTTTATTTTGATAACTAAATATTATTCGAAACAATACGAACGCTCAAGTATATAGGGTGACTGGTAATTAGTGTACGATACTTAAACACGTGATTGTGCTCATGATAACTTTTATTAGGGGAACAAACCAGAATTCGCGAAAAAAAAAAAAACAGCTGTTCAGTACATTTATGTTTGCCTAATGTAGGTAGGTACTGCACAGCTGATATTTTTTTTTTTGCGATTTCGGCTTTGCTCCCGTAATAAAAATTGTTTGTTATCATGAGCACAATCACGTGTTTAAGTATCGTACACTAATTGCCGGTTACCCTATATAGGCCAACTCACAAGGCAAAGGATCACCGACTAATCAACGCCCAGCCCAAACCCTTGAACCTAGAATGGTGACATTTTGCACCATTTTGCAAATTTTTTATAGAATTTTCCAAAGTTCACACCCTAAGAGTATCAAGCGAGGGTCCAAGTTTGTATGGAAATATCTGCTTTCACACAGGCGAAGCCGTCAGCAGAAGCTAGTAAAATAATAAATAGAGCTGGCAAGCTGGTAATTAAAATAATATTCTTGATAAAAAATATTCTTATGATTTATTGTAATCAATAATAACACTTCAAAATTACATACAGTTTATACAATTTTCATTATTAGATTTATTTCTTAGTGAAAAATGATGAAATTGTTTTAGTTCCACTTGCTGCCTTCTGTCTTGCTTTTTCTTTTGCTGTTAAAGGTTTTTCCTTTTTTACTACACTATTTTCTTTTTCAGGAAACACTAGTACATTATTTTTGGATTCATCATCTGAAGTTTCACATTTAATCTTTTTCTTTGGTCCATTATTTTCGACTTCAGACTTTCGTTTATTTCCAATAGTTTCAATTGAGTCTTCTTCAAAATTAAATCTTTTTTCTAATGATTGTCTCATTTCATCTTGTAGATATTCAGACAGCATACCGCAGGCATATTTCAAGTAGCGTTCTGAACAAAAGATAATATTTAAAATTAGTCAAATCAACATAATATACTTAATAAAAATTATTACGAGTATATAGAAAGAAAGAAACAAAAACACTATATTTGGCGGGAAATACGTAAACTAACATAAGTAGTTAATATTTTCCATGAGAAAAGAATATATGCACCTCGTCTGCACAAAACCGCCGAATGCTCAGTCCACAGCTGCAACAACAGCACCACGCTGAAAACCAGTTTTCAGCATGGTGGGCCAGTAACGTTACCTATCGACTAACAGACGTCGGCAACGGTGTTAAATAAAAATTTAGGACAGTCAGTAGAAATAACAATAATAAATCTAGCCTATACTGTCCCACTGCTAGGAAAAGGCCTCCCTATATTCCATCTATAGTTCTCAGCTGTGAGCAAGATGTGCTTGCCAATTCTTAAGGAACACAATGTAAGTTATCCTGTCTTAAGGTGATAATAAAAGCAAGTCAAATTTTAACTAGGTTTATGATTCATGGATTCAATGCCATGGATACATAGAACATGCAGTTTTTATTTTATACAAGTGATATTTAACCTTAAGGTGAGAATAAATTTTCCTTGGCAAACAATTAATATTGGCTGTTGGCCACCTGCCAACATGGACAGCTGCTAGGTAACTGAAGTGGCAGAGAATTTGTGCCAAAAGAAGCTTACATCTAAGAAGGTTAATAGAAACAGTTACTGTTTGTTTTTCATAAATATACGTGATGTCTTTGTTCATAATTAATAATTAGCAAAGAAAGACTGATAAATACACAATTAACTGGCAAAGAATTTACTGCAGTCACAAGTAAATGCCTAAATAGTTGGCACATACTGGACCTGGTCCAGAGAACCTGAACAAAACCAGGACTATATTTTATATGGTGTCATTTAATGGGATGCCGCTAACAAAGTTAAGATTGGTGGAATATATCTGATTATGGCTGGATAGCCAATTGCAGATTATAAAAAAATCTTTCTTTTCTTTTTTTTCTTCTATTATTTTAACTCAGTTTTATAGATTAGGAAAAAAAAATATTAACAGTTTGGTGGTTTAGTAAAACAGCTTTTCTTTGTGTAGAATATAGTGTAGTCTAGCCTTAAAAGCATCTGCCAGTGATAGTTTATATGCAGAGTATGTGCCTCTTCTCATAATTATATACCTAGTATGCAGTTCCTTCTCCTATCTGTAAAATTAAAATTTAGGTCTAAATGCATAGTGTATGCTATTATATACCTTCATCCATATCTTTCAATGAGCTTGACACAAATGTAGCCGAGACAGCTCCCGCATTGACATGAATGTTCTTTTCTCGTAACACTTTAGCAAGTCTCTTGACTCTCGCTTCCAGCCAACTCATTGTTTTATCTTCATTGTACTTATATGCTTTCATTTCTGCTGGACCCTGAAATGTAAAATTACAATTGGTAACTGTATCTTCAACTGAACTGAAAGTCAGTGTTTGTGAATTATATATAATTAATTGTTAGACTTCAGTTAAGTCCGTAGCTTATGAGATGCCTGCCAACATCACCTGAGCCAGTCCGGTGTGATAATGTTGAGCTTATAGTTATTGTTTCTTTTATATAAAGCAGACTTAATGTAATATATTTTTTTTTTCGTATTATTGTTTTACGCTTTATTTGACATGTGTATCTCATAATAAATCAAACAGAAAACTATATCTAAAGAACTTTTTACTGAAATTCAGTAAGATTTAGTGTCCATATAACATCCTACTTTGCTTGGACTCTTATTACAATACTAATTGTTTGAAGGTGATGAGACTTTAGTTAGTTAGTAACGTAAAAGATTTAGAGTTCATAATCATGTGGCGGTTGACAGGTAAGTAGAATAAAGAAAATGTGTTTGGCTGACCCACTATAACTGGAACAAGGCAGGAAGATGACAATAATTAAGGATGTTATTAAGATACATAATTATAATATTATACCTTTAAATCAGCCACACTGGTCAAGCTAGGCACAAAATCGAGGATCTTATTGTATCCCTTCTCCGATAGTAAGTCTTCTAATGGTATTGCTCTACTGCTGCACTGTTCCTTTAACTTTGGTAACACTGGAAAACATTGATTACTTATGAATATTAATCTTAAAGGATTTAATTAGGAAATATTAATATTAAAATTGATAAAATCAACATGTAAGGTAGTATTTTTTACTACTTTTAGATACATTTCAAAACAGAAGCATTCATTTCAATACGTCTATGACATCAAAAGAAATTATCATAAGATTACATTGATAAATTTTATTGCAATCATACCTAAAAATATTGGGTTAACTGGAGTAAATATTTGGATACTTCCATCAGATTTAACAGTTTCTCCAATAAACCATGAGCGACAAGGCTCGTCAAACGTTCTGATTTCATAGATTTTGTTATTTTTGTCATCTAGGCAATATTTTGAGGGCGCCCCATGTGCCGGGTGCTGTAATGTAATTATGGTAAAGTTGCTATTGTCCAGCAAAGAATCTGAAAGTACAACCAAATAAATCACACTCTGTATGTAAAATAAAGACATAACGTTTTTATTAAAGAAAGAAAATATTATTTGTTTCAAACCTTTTACTAGTAAAACCCATGACTTTTCAACACGTTTTGGACGAGGTGGAGTAGCAACAATTGTGTTGGACTTTGTCTTGGATCTTGTCATCTTGGTTTGTGATCTAAATAATTAATATTATTTTCTATTCAAATTAAATTAAAAGAAAAATCGTTTTGTGATATTTTCGCGGTATTCACATCAACAAACATGACAACCAGTCATGTCACTGTCAAATTTCTTTTGACTTGCTTATTAATGTTACCAATTAATTAAGATAAGTTCGAATGTTACCAATTACGAAATGGAGTTATAGAAGTAGAGAGTTGATAATAGTCGACTAAAAAAAAACCGAAATTAAATTCGCAGCAGCACAACACCACTGGTTGCGTTCCAGCTAAGGACATAAATTGTATTATTTCTTTACAATAATATGTTTTTTTCTCTTTCTAGCATCGTTGTTTCGGCTTTTTTTCTTTCGGATTCTCTTTCCAATCATGTCATGCTTAATTTACAGCAAACAGGTGCTTGGTTTGGTACGATATTTCTGTTTGACGTTGACGTTTGAATGAATTGAAAGATAAACCGCGCTTTTGCAAGAAGTTTGTCCACAAATTTTATAAAACTAAAAAAATATGCAAGCTTTTCTTAAAAGTGGCAAATTATCCGCATCGGACAAACCTTCGTCATCAGGTGTAAAATCTACGGGCAAGAAGAAGCCTCCAGCACCATGGGTTGAGAAATAGTAAGTGCTAACATGAACTATTATTACCTTGTAACCCTTATCATTCGTAATAACAATGTTTTAAATGTAATTTCCAGCCGGCCTAAGACAATAGACGATATAGTAGACCAGGGAGAAGTGATACAAGTGCTGAGGGAGTGCTTATCAGGCGGTGATCTGCCACATTTGTTGTTTTACGGTCCTCCCGGAACCGGCAAGACGAGTGCCATTCTTGCCGCTGCTAGGCAGCTGTTTGGTGATATTACCAGGGACCGTGTGTTGGAGCTGAATGCTTCGGACGAGCGCGGCATCCAAGTTATTAGGGACAAAGTGAAATCCTTTGCTCAGCTAACAGTCAGCAGTACAAGACCTGAGTAAGTAAAATCTTATTCCTTTACAAGTATGTTCAAATACTTAAACTTGTTGACATAACAACAATTGCTCAGTCAAACATAATGTTATTATCAGTTACTAATATTATTATCTTTTTGTATTTGTATTTTGGGCTGGTGTCCGTAACTCCATGTCTAAAGCGCATGTTTTGCATATGGGTGGGTCAAATGTGTCATTCGATCCCTGCTCCTCAAGAAAGGCCTCCAGTACTTTGGTATTCCTATTTCACGGTGCGTGCCTAGGTTTTTGAAGTAATTTACTATATATTTATCAAGCAAAGAACTATTAGATATTTTGGCGCCCCTCCAGGAACTGCGTCCTGTGCCTGGGCACCACTGGCACCGCCCTAGTTAGGGCTGCTGGGCAGAAACAGATGAACTGTTCATCATTATCTTTATTATTGTATCCATTTCAGTGGTCGGCCATGTCCCCCCTACAAACTGGTGATACTGGATGAAGCAGACTCCATGACAAATGCAGCCCAGGCAGCATTGAGGAGAACCATGGAGCGTGAGACAAGGACCACACGTTTCTGTCTCATCTGCAACTATGTGTCAAGGATCATACCTCCCATTACTAGTAGATGCTCCAAGTTCCGGTTTAAGCCATTAGCTAGGGAGAATGTTATCAAGAGGTATGATTTTTATTATTATTTTTATTTATGTACATAATGTTTGATAAAATATGTGATTGGCAAAATTTAATCTCACTCATTGAACATCTGATGGATAATGAAATACAACTATGACCAACACTATTTAATTAGGGTTCTGTACCCAAAGGTCACTGTCAGTGTTTGTTTGTCACCAGGCTGTGACTCATCAATTGTGGTAGCTAGATAGTTAAAGTTTTCACAGAAGATCTATAGCTATTGGCGCTATAACAACAGATATTAAAAAAAAAGGTATAGTGATATAGTGTTCAATTTTTTACAGAAACATGGTACAGAACCCTTTGTGTGCAAGTCTGACTCGAGCTTGGTCGTATTTTTTAAATCTCAATATAACATACAGGATAAATAAGAAAAAATAAAAATGTGAATTAGTCCAATTATCTAATTGACTAACATAAAAATAATGCATTATTTATTATATTGAATTATCGCCTATGTCCAACAATGGATGTCTATCGGCTGAAATAATAATGATGATTAGTATTATGATCCTACAGTTAAGACCTCTCGTTGACGGCGACTTTTTGTAGCGATGCTATCGCGCGTCTCGTAAACGCGCTACAACATCGCTACTAATGCGCGTTAGTCGCATTTGCGACGAGCTACAGAAGCGATGCCAAAGCGCTACAGCATTGCGACTGTATCAAACCAAACGCATGACAGCATCGCTACAAAAAGTCGCTGTGGCCTGGGCCCTAAGGTGACATAATTATGCCCGTAACTGACTTAAAAGTTCAAGTAGTAGTAGTAGTAAGTGGAATTAAGAAATTTCCCTTGGTAATGCGTTATTTATAGAGAAATATGCATCCCCTTCAAAATGGTTGTGTTGAATGGCCCTTTTACGAATATGACTCAGGTGCGAAAATGTCTGTAAATAGTTGAATTAAAATAAATGCTTTTTAAGTTTCTTATTAAATTTCTTTGAGTATTGTTACTAGGCGATTAACACACGGCATCGGGCGAGATTTAACGCGGTTTTGACCAGTTTTATCACAAACACTGGCGAAAATGGACGCGGTGGCGACGAGAGGACCGCTCGGCCGCGCGGTCGGGCGGTGTACGTGTGTTAATCGCCTTAATGGCTGCTTAAAATTATAACATTCACAACACAGACTTCGAGAGATCTGCGAAGCGGAAGGCGTGGACGTCGGCGAGGGCGAAGTCCTGCACCAAGCGGTGGACACGTGCGAGGGAGACCTGCGCCGCGCGCTCACTGCCATGCAGTGCTGTCAGAGGCTGCTCGGCAAGATCACTGCTGAAGGTCTAGTGGAGGTATGTTGATGAAACTGATGAACGAGTTTTTTTTTGTTTTGTGGGGCGCGTGAGACGTACGTGTTGGGGCGGTGCACAGACGTGTTCTCGTGGGGTCGATCGGCGTCAGCGACCATTCACGCGAGGTAGGTACAGGCAGGAAAGGCGACTCTTTCAGCGAAGCAATAATGTTAGCGAAAGAATCGGCCACACGCGTGTAGGAACGGACTTCCTCACGCCCCAGCCCAGCGACGGCTGGGATGGCTGGAGGGCCCGATTTCCAGCCACCGTAGGCGTGGGTCTGCGGATGACGAGCAATGGGTAGCTCGTCGTCCGGCCATCTGGTAATTATCTAGACCGAGCCTGAGTCGTCGACGGCGCGAAGTTGTTCATCGCTATCTTCGACACATGTGAACCGAATTTTCATGAAATGGCTTTGCTTTGGAGTATCTCCCTTAACCGAAGAATTTGTGAAAGATTACGAATATATCGCGAAAGATTGTATTAACGATCCTAACAGATCATTCACTGCATGGTAAATTAAACATTTAATTAAACCTTTAACGCCGACGTCGGTGATATCCGACGAACACTCCCGCATTTATTCCGCCAGGATCGTACATCCACGACCTAATACTCCATCTCGTCAGTTCTTCTGTTACCTATGAGGTACTCCATCTGGAGTACCCAGATGCAACCACGACCCTGGCGAATAGGACGCGAAAATACTCTTTGGACCAAACCGGCGCAAGCAGTTACAGGGTTAAGTACTTCTGTTCTAATGTATGTAATTTGTGCACAGGTAACTGGCCTTGTTCCCGAGAAACTGGTCAATGAATATCTGAGTGTCAAGAACTACAGTGAATTGGAGAATTTTGTGGAAAGGTGAGTGTTTTAAAAAAGTAAACTATTCTATCTATGTAATAATTGAACATTTATTTAACACTAGCAAAATAGAAAATCCTTTCTTTGTAAATATCATTAAAGGAACCTCAGCGCTTCGGCGTTCTAGGTTCAAGAGTTTATGGTAGTGTCCGACCGAAACTGGTTTTTCAAACCGAAACCGAATTTCGGCAACAGTCTCAGTTTCGGCCGAAACCGAAACTTCCTTACAAGGATGATGTTTCGAGGGAAAAATAAAGAAAACGCTATTATAATCAGATAATCCATATTTTTTTTAATGCATTTTATTTTTAGGTGTTTATTTTCGCGAGATATTGTCAGTCCCCGCAGTTCATGTAGAAGCCCCAGTCGCGTCACCTAGAGCATTGTGAATACTAGTTTTAGTTTAATAAAAAAAAATGTCACTTGGAATTACTCCGTGAATACCTGAAGGATGGAGGCTCTGGGACAGTCCAGGCTAGATATATCTAATAACCTCGCCGTACATCGGGTTGTCCTATGATAGAAAGGAGATGCAAATGCTTGTAAAATACCGAAAGGTTGGCTACCCTACGTTTTTGGTCCAAACTTTGTAGATTGGACTTAACCAAATTAGGATCACCAATCAACAATTTGCCTGCTGCGGTCTTCCCGTCCGATTATAATTTAGGTGTCTTCAAGGCTAGAGTGAATACTCTTAATAAACCAGTGCGTCTCACCGCAGTCGCAGTCAAGCACTAGTTTATATAAATAAATAAAAAAATCGGCTTCTTCGCACGCCTCTCCACTGAGTCCAATTCGTGTAATAACACAATGTTTATTCACCAGTTTCCTAATGGAAGCGTACTCCGCCTCGCAACTGCTGGAGCAGCTGTCCGCTACCGTGGTCTCCGCGGGGCACCTCACCAACAAGCAAAAGTGTGACATCAGCGAGAAGGTGGCCGTCTGCTCCCACAGGCTGCTGGACGGCGGTGCTGAACTGATGCAGCTGACGGACCTGGGCTGTACCATCATCATGGCGAATAATAACCCTTAGGAAGATTGTCCAAGGTCTGTTATATCACAAGTATTGTAGCATTGTTGGCTTAGTATTGTAGATTCAATATTTCGTATCGAAAATTCCGCTGTTCTGAGCTTTTTGAAGGCTAGAACAATTTGGTAAAAACAAACTTATACAGGGAAGATTTACTGTAGGGGGAACGAAACTTTTTTTTGTTAAAATGTCTTTGAGTATTTAATGAAGAATTCAAATGCTGTCAAATAGCCATGCTAAAATAATTTAATGGAATACCTATTAGTAGATACAACGAACGCAACACACACGGGAGTACGATTCTCAGGAATGCAATTTTTAAATTATAAGCTGAAAAATAATGATGGTAAATAGTGATGGTATAAATATTCTGTCTGTAAAATCGTTAACCTACATTGGGCGTACGATACGCCCAGTTTCATTCCTATATTTTTGTAAAATATAGGAATGAAACTGGGCGAACTGAAAAAATATTTTTTTATTTTTTTTTATTTTTTTATTCTAGTAAGTAAGGGTCGTGATAAATACAAGGATTCTTCGCATAGAAGTGAAACATTGATTGTTTTTAAATTTTGCGTAATTGTAATATTCAGTTTTGGGCGTATGAACCCTGTTCCGCTTCTAACCGAAGTAATTATTTCTTTTTGTGGTGGTACATGTGTCGCCATCTCCTGGAAAAATAATGTAACTGTAACGAGAACAAAATACAGATGGATGCGATTGCACTAAAAAAATGGCACACGGCCTTTTGGGAATATCGAGTTTCGCCTAACATGCAAATAACTAGATATGCCACGGTCGTTAAATTAACGTTTACAAATATGAATGAAGAATGTTTGATTAAAATAGTTACGTCAAAATAATGTTTTTTTTTTATTGTAAATAAAATCGCGCTTGACCACTATCTCACCTGATGGTAAGCGATGTCGTGGTCGACGGTGGAGCACGCTTGCCTAGACGTACTTATATTCACTCTTGACTTAAAGACCCCTACATTGTAGCTGTCAGGTAACACAGACTTCGGCAGGGAATTCTACTCCCTAGTACACGCACAAGAGGTTTGAGGTTTATGCCGGTTGCACATCGCCAGATATCTGGCGGTCCGATGATGTAATGGGCTTAGCAGAATTAAGTTGTTTAATTCCGACGCACACCGAAATGAACCAGTAGAGAGAACCGACAGGTTGGCTCGGCGTAGGTGCTTAAGTCTTTGAAACTTCGTTTTATATATCGCAGGACCTTAGGGTCCTGGAGTTTTGCAAGGCGTACGAGGGGACGGAGCCAACTCGCAGGGGTTCCACAGACATGAGACGTGGTACCAAGCGACGATTATCAAATGCATCCAACGAAAATCTCCTTTGGAGGCAAAGTATTACATTATAAAAAACTAATATATAAAGCTATGGTTTTCGAAGGCTTACATTAAGTAGACTGGTTACCAAGAACTATGTAAAAACTTTGATAGCATGGTATGATTTAATAATGTTTACAGTATGTGAAGGCATAATTATGCAGTAGCTGACCGACACACGGTTGCAACCGAAAGCTCAACCGAATGTGCGGCTTCTATTCCAGTTTTGACTCTAATCGAAATCGAAACTGCTGTAACAGAAAATCTGTCAAAAATAATATTTCGGTATTTATACTTATTCCTAACTACGAGTATATAGTAATGTTTAATAATATCTATAAATTAACGGACAACATTAAATAATCGAATAAATCGACGATTATAAAAAAATTGACGTTACACAAACGAGTCAGTTGGTATTTAGGTATCACAACATCTGTCAGCTCTAAAGACGCTAGTTTCCGTCAAACTGAATATTTATTTATTTATTAAGCTATTGCATAGCTTCTATCGCGGGCCTTGAGCGTGGAGACCGAAATCAGAAATTCCGTAACGAAAATAACCTAACACCCCCCACTCATTTGTTTTTTGAGCGTGGTGACCGATAAGAAAACAAATGAGTGAACAATCAATCAAAATTCAATTCAATGTGTGAAAGTGTAACTTTAACCTGTCAATCGTGATAATGACAGACACAATTGAAAGACAATAGGTGCGCGAACGCCGGCGTTCGCTCGGGGTTTAATGAATTAATAATATCAAAGAAAAATAAAACAAAGGAAAAAATACTATATAAATAAATAATTATAATTGCATAATTTGATAAAAATGCTTTGTGTTGCATGAAGTTTTAATAAAAAAAAGACATTTTTTTTTATTAAAACTTCATGCAACACAAAGGTACATAGGCGGACTTAATGCCTTAGGCATTCTCTACCAGTCAACTAAGGGAGGTGAAGAGAAAACATGGCAGGTGCACAAAAAAAGAAAAAAAAATAGATTATTAAGAAAATAAGGGTACAAATGTATATATAATGTTCGGCCCCTTTTTGATCTTTAAAATCTAGTTTGTAATATAGGTGTCTGAAACTCCTGCCGAAACAAGATATTTTCACCCAAACTTAAACAGTCTTCTGTCAATCTCTAATGATCTTTTTAAAAGTCAGTTGCGACTTGCGACGTAAAACGCATTTACACAAAGTAAACGGTTGTGACACCAAAGTCACAAATTGACAAAATAGTAGTTATAAGGGCGCGATCGATATGCAACACGAAGTATCGATCGCGCCCTTATAGTTTTCATTAATTTTGTTTTCAACCAAGTTGAACTAATTTCGCCTTAATTGAACATGCTACCATAACGATAGGACTTTTCTTGAACCAACTAGCTTCTGCTCGCGGTTTCGCTCGTGTGAATGTTACTCCATACAAACTTTAGACCTCGTTTAATCCCCTTAGGGGTGAATTTTAGAGAATCCTTTTTTGCGCTTGCCTACGTTATTAACGTGGACCGCCTGATTTGTACGTAGCGGCGCGTTGTGTAGCGTGGATCTAATGTAGCTCTGCAAGTCTAGTTTCCCTATAAAATGTATGGAGACAGACACGCACAGATCGGCGTGTCTGGCACACGTGTGCGCAGTGTACCTTTCCTTTATTCATACTAAGTTAGCGACACATTATCCTTTCCTTGGATAATACCACTGTGACTGTCTGTCTGGCTAATCGTAATAGACACAAAAACAACTGAACGAATTTTGATAGACAGAGAGATTAATGAGGAAGGTTTAGATGTACATGAATATTTCAGTAAAGAAACGCCAAGAATTTCAAAGATTCGGGAAGCTGGGGCGACCCAAGCAGCACGCTAGTGTTTTAAAGTTTTTTACTGATTTACAGCTGCGTACAAGTGCGTAAAACACAGCTTTAGGCTGCATAAAGGTATCAACTGTGTTATACAGCAAATTGCTGTATATTAATTGTGATATATTGCAAGATGCTGTGTATCACAGTTATGAGTGAGTATCTGTAGAGTTATTGCTCCATTATTCACCGACGTACAGCATTTGTACTGCTTAGAGTGTACAAATGGGCCTTTATGCAGCAGTTATGC
This sequence comes from Mythimna albipuncta, assembly GCA_929112965.1. NCBI lineage: Eukaryota > Metazoa > Arthropoda > Insecta > Lepidoptera > Noctuidae > Mythimna > Mythimna albipuncta. The sequence continues at coordinate 16,337,023 of OV815962.1, forward strand.
AGTGATTATACAGCATCTATTCTACACTAACACTAACACTTAATGCTGTATAATTTGGGGTCCTTTTTGCAGTTATATCAGCTTTATATTTTCTTTGGGATCTCTGTTCTCTTTCAATCTGCGGGAACGTGCCTCTGGAACTTCTAGGGCTGAACTGAAGGAACACATAATAATAATAATAAGCATAGTCGGCCTTGTAATGTTCCCTGCTGGGACCCAGCCCTCCCCTCTAGGAGAGTGAATTTGAAGTAATCCACCACGCAGGCCCGCGGATTGGTCGATGGCACACATTTTCAAATTTTCGGTTCTAGGACATGCCGGTTTCCTCACGATGTTTTCCTTCACCGTTTTGAGAGAAGTTGTGAAGAGAGTTTTACACCTTTTTTTTTATTGATATAAACTAGTGTTTGACTGTGAACCCCCCCCACCAGATGGTAAGCAGTGATGCAATCTCTGGTGATGGTGAGGCGCATTAGTTTATGAGGCTATTCATTCTTGCCTTGAAGACACTCAAATTATAATCGGACGGGAAGACCGCAGCAGGTAAATTGTTCCAGTCCTTCGACGTACGTGGTATAAACGATGAGGCAAAACGCTTAGTCCGAACCATAGAGGTTTCAACAATGTATGGGTGTATACTCGCCTTACGGTTGTCCGGTGGTAGAAATGAGATGGCGGAATCAAGTGATGCTATTCCTGTGCATACTCCAAAATGCATCGTGTAAAACACCGAAAGGCTGGTTACCCTACGCCTGTGCTCAATGCTTTAAAGATTGAACTTTGCACCCGCGACCCATAACTTGTAAGTTGGGGGCTACCAATGCTCGGCAGGAGAAGATATTTAATGATTTTTCATTTAAAATAAAAGAATAAGATTGTATTGATGTGAATTTAAGATTTTACAGACAATACTATTATTCTAAAGGACATACCGTGCATTTTGCAGTATTACCTTCTGCATAAGTACTCTGCTTAAAAGAAACTGTTTCGATTAGTCCTGTCTTCTATAAAATTAAAATTGCTTTTTTGTAACTTTTGTAGAATCTGTCTAAAAATTCAAACGACTTGGGTAATTATTAGGGTCAAATGAAGTGTGATGTAGTCAACACTAGTTCCATAGTCAAGGTTCCTTTCAGATACCGTCAATTTGAGACACAATAGTAAGACAATAGATGCCTTCGCTTGGGGTTTAATGAACTAAGAGATCTTGATCATAGTATAAAGAACCTTATAAAAAGTATCGAATATATATATATTTTTTAAATTATTAAATATTATACAAAATTCCCAAGTCGTTTGACTTTTTAGAAAGACTATATAACTGACATCATTTAAAACAAAGCCTGGTGTGTCCTCAAAAATCAAATAAAAAAATAAAGAAGACAGGACTATTAAAAAGTTTTTTTTTTTATAACAGAGGACTTATGCAGTAGGTAATACTGCAAAATGTATAAATGATATATGCAAAATATAGTCTGTCGTACAGTGATATAGGCGCTCGTTGCAAAACGCCTCATCCTGTGTTAGCTGCTAGCTCCGTTAATATCGTGTGCAGTGACCTTCTTGAACTTTGTTAGATAATCTTATTTGCATCTCTTGTGTATGCAACACTAGGTACACATTATCGATTGTTTCTTATACTCATAATGATAATCATGGAATTTTAAAGGTGGTCTAAAGAAGTTTTTAAGGCATGGGCGGTTTTCAATGAAGACTATAATTTTATAATCAGACTAGATGTTACCCGCGACTTTGTTCGCGTGGAACATTACTCTCTTTTTTTGAGGGCAATCGTGTGACGTTCCCATCTCCCCGGTTTCCAATTCTCGCGAGAAAATGAATTTTCTTTCATCAGCTGTCCATCGGTCAAAATCGACCTAGCCGTTTCACAGCTGAAACAGAGTAATTTTTTTTATACTGTTTGTTTTACTGCTGATGCTGGGGAAAGCCCTGCCCTCTCTCCTTCCAAATTTCTCCGTCTAGGGCGATCTCTAGCCAAGTTTGCTTCACGAACATGATCAGATCGTCACGTCACATCACCTTCACCGTGGTCGACCTCGACGGCGTCAACGTCCTTCTGGCGTCCAGTGAATTAAAAAAACCGGCCAAGTGCGAGTCGGACTCGCCCATGAAGGGTTCCGTAGCAGCAAGTAACATAATATAAAAGTTCTTGTAATGTGTTGTAACTTTGATCGATGTTTTAATAATAGTGTATTTTTTTCGATTTATGACGCATTAAAAAAAACTACTTACTAGATTTCGTTCAAACCAATTTTCGTTGGTAGTTTTTATAGTAATGTACATCATATATTTTTTTTAGTTTTATCATTCTCTTATTTTAGAAGTTAGAGGGGGGGACACACACATTTTACCACTTTGGAAGTGTCTCTCGCGCAAACTATTCAGTTTAGAAAAAAATGATATTAGAAACCTCAGTATCATTTTTGAAGACATTATCCATAGATACCCCACACGCATGGGTTTGATGAAAAAAAATTTTTTGAGTTTCAGTTCTAAGTATGGAGACCCCCAAAATTGATTGCTTTTTTTCTATTTTTGTATGAAAATCTTAATGCGGTTCACAGAATACATCTACTTACAAAGTTTCAACTGTATAGCTCTTATAGTTTCGGAAAAAAGTGGCTATGACATACGGACGGACAGACAGACAGACAGACAGACAGACAGACATGACGAATCTATAAGGGTTCCGTTTTTTGCCATTTGGCTACGGAACCCTAAAAAGACAAAATTAAAAAAAAAAACAACATTTTATACTAAAGCATTTTTGATAATAGAAACGGACACTTCAATTTTATTTATATGCATCTATAGACGTGGTATCGCAAAAAATATGAAAATTAAAAAATAATACCAATCTATACTATAAGTTAAGCTCTATGGTTAAGTTTTGCCCTAAATATTAACAGATGTTAAGATAATCATTGTTATCCAAATCTGCGATAGTGCTGAAATATTAGTCTCTATGACTGCTCTTAATTCGATAATGTAAAGTTTAGGGCGGCATAATTTGCGTTAAATCTAAATATCTCATAGTTAAATCTGTAATTGTCTGTGTTGTTAATATTTACGGTTTCAATGAAAACTTAATAATACATTTTGGATTCAATTCCACTCAGTTTGTAAATGATACCTTTGTGTTTTATGCATGAGATATTCAAGAAATAGTTCATTGATTATAATGTGCGCATTTTAACCGTGTGATTATTGTCAACGCGGAATTGCACGGTGTGTGACCGTCACAGTGCTTTACAATTACCGTTGCACCACAAACATGGCCACTAATGCACTTTGTTATCTCAATGGCATTTAGATTGGATTGTGAACTCGATACCGAGCAAACAAATCAGCTTATTGTATAACTGAAGTTTAATGTACGAAACAACGACATGACTGACTGCTTCGTCCATAATGTATCTTTTTACTTTCATTCATAACGTCGTCGGCCGTTTAAAATCTGTTGTCAGGTGGATAGTAGCGCGACTGCGAGCACTACCAGCGAGTGTGCAGTTTACGCGCGCGTTCATTTCACTTCCGCTGTCGGTTGAACGGACTGGCGAGTAGGAAAGAAGAAAATAACGTTCTTATAGAAAGATAATATCGGGCGGCGCGGCGGAGCGCCCCTCTACGCCGAGCGCGCGCGCTGCCACGCGATTGGTCGCCGCACTCCTACCTCTCCCCTCCGCCGCACGCGCAGCGTCTAGCTTTCCAGATTTCAAATCTCGACCGTTTATTTCATAGTGAGCGGGCAGAGCGCGCGGGCCGCGCTCCGTCGACGGAGCGCGCGCCGCATACAATCATGATTGTTTAAAAAAAAACACGGCAACGTGCTCGTGAACGGTTCGGTGCTACAACGTGACATCGCTAACGATCAGTGCGTGCAGTGCGTCGTGCTCGACGGTTCCACGAATCAGCGGCGGCGGAAAGGTCAATTTCTTTCGATGAGTGGAGGTTTAGTGCATGTTTCTGTACACCATGACTAGATCCACACTCATCCATGGAAGTTGCGAGGTACTACGGGAGGCAGCGGCGGAGTCGGCGTCAGAGCGGTGATTACGGCGCTATGATTACCGGCGAGTAATGATACGTTGAGCGGCAGGTACGCGCTCCGACGCGAGGTTACCTCCGCGCCTCTACCTGCGCGCGACCGCCCAAATAATGTCATTTAGATACACTCCGCGCCGGTTAGCTATTGGTTGTTCAATGTAAGTTTTTGTAGTTGTTTTTCATCAATTTCAAAGGTAAAGAATTGAAGTTTTTTTGGCAGTTAAGTCACGGTATGTTCTTGAGGCGTCGGTTGAAGAATGCGAGGTGTAGTTTTGAAAGATGGAACCTGTAAGGTTATCAGCGTCCATTCGTGCACCTCACGTGCAGCCGGGGTAGCGTGTAGGGGTGCGGAGCGGGGCGGTGGGGGGTGGCGCGGCAGATAGCGGCGCAGGCGCATCTGCTCCTTCTGAGAAAGGCCATTGTGGCGGTCCCGGAGTGGTCAGTGCGGTGACGTCACGGGCCGGGGCCGACAACCTTCCCCCCGCGCCGCACGACGCCGTACCTACACAACATTGAGGTACATCCGACAGCGTTCGCAAATGATTCTCAAAGAGATTAGTTTCCATGGTATTTGTTATGTAAAAATGTTTTTGTTAATTGTTAGTTCGCCATCTTTTATTTACATTTTGCATCCTGTGCTGCCTAGATTGGGCCGCATGAATGAATATTTTACCTAAGAGGATAATATTGCATTTAAGGTATTAGCGAGCTGGTTTTTCCTATTTACTTCAGTTTGAATGTGCACAAAAGTTAACATCCTCTTAGTGGCTTTTTCTGATATCCGATTCGTGTCTTCTGTCTTCTCCATCAAAAATTGCTTATAAAGATTCATTTTTGCATTTTCAAGGCGGGAATCTATATCTTTTTTGTAAGTACCAATATCTTAAAACCATGTCCCAAATTCTTCCTAACAGATCTGTACAGATTTCAAGACCTTATTTCGGTCCCTATCAGTCCCAAAAGTTTCATAAACTTGTCTGTCTTAGAAAAATAAAATGTTTGGCTCCAATACGTGAAAAACCGGTTCTACAAGCCCGTTTTCAGCTCCAATTACCTCAAGAGAGATTGTAAAATCCTTAAAGATAACATCCCTATTTTTTGTACCTACCTACATAAATAATAATACCCTTGTAGTAGTAATAATAATGTTCGAAGCGGTTCTAGAAACCCAAGTTGGAGTCGAGCCATCACTCAAGCCCCTATTACCCCTAATGAACAAATTGTTCGGCTTTCTCAGGAATCGCTCGCTCCAAACCCCAGCGCGCCCAACAAAGCAATTTCACAAATTCTTTTCAGACTAAATTATACTGTGTCCATCAAGAGTGCCGGGTCTCTGTTATTCCTACATGTTTTTATGCCTCGTAGAGTTACTTAATAGTGTTCCGGGTAGTGGGTTTTGTGGGGCAGGTACCAAGCCAGGTAGAAGGCATAAAAGCGCGGGCCCAACAAAAAATAATTATGTAAGGCCCCGCTTGTAAACGTTTTGTTAAAAGTGAGAATTAGACGTACGGAACATTCTGATCGTAGGCTTCGCTCGCCTCTCGACGCTTTACATTTTTCATAACAAATTATCGCATTAAGTTTATTACTTGTAATTTTTCCGCTACTCGGTTTTTCTACGAACGTGTTTTATTATCTTTCAAATTAATTAGATGGCGTTTAATTTCAAGATTAACTTCGGTTTAAAATGAAATATGTACGCGTAAGTTATTTTTTTATGTAAGACCGCGTGCTTCGTGAGCAATTCTTGTATCTATGATGTCAATCATCAATCATGTTTGTAAAGGTGAGGCAATCAAAGAGATAAACTTCAGGAGGCTCACCTCATTCCCCAACATTCCAGAACTCGTGACATCATATCTAATGTAAACATGTCTGGGATACAGTTGACCTTTGATTTAGTCTTTCCATATCGAGAATATCTTCAAAATGCTATGTAGATTTATTGCCTACCCCACCACACGAACAATCTTCATGAATACTCAAAGACATGTATCTAGCGCAAATATTACATCTTGAGTTTATTCCAGAACATGTTTAGAGCAAATAGGAAATGGAATACGAAGAATAAGTATTCAGCCGGAGACGACTTGAATAGATCGTTTATTTCATTGGGTTATAACTCAAAACTGGAAGTAACCGGTGCGGTCGGGCAGGGCGCATAAAGACGCTAAAATATAAGCGTCGATAAACAAAAGTGTAGTGTGCTGCGTTATTCCCATGAAGTCGGGTTATGTGTATTGTATGCGCGTGCTCACGACGAACGCTATTTTTTTGTCGTGTAAACATTGCGCTTCCGCGTTAGCTGGGCCGTGCGAACCGCGAGGGTCGAGGGAACCGCCCGACCTAACGTAAGTTTCCTTTGTTTAACACTTTAACGCATTAGTAGGTATATGTTCGCACAGTTAGGTATGGGCGCGCCCGTGATGCACCGTCGCCGCCTCGCCGTCGCTACACTACTCAGCTATCAAATCATCTTTATCAATTAACTTTTTCCTGTGTCTCTATAGTTTGAATGACAGTCGATGAGGCTAGCTTCAAACGACACTAAACTATAAATAAAAAGAATTACTCATGCTAATTGAAGTTTAATACGTATGCACACATTGCACTGCTCGAAATAGCCGGCGAGGGGGAAAATGCACCCTCCCTAGTTCCCATGCACTTTAAAATATTCACTTACCTCGTAGCATAGGTATTCAATAACAGAAAGGGCGAGGGCGACAAAATATTAGGAATTTAAATTAGCTTTTGATTGTTTACGAAGATTCCCCAACCCGATATGACGCATTTCTATGCAGCAGAATACGCGCCAGAGATATTGATGAACCCCTTTTTTGTAAACACAATGCAAGCCGAACTTGAAAATACAAGGTTTTCGGGAAGTATGAATAAGGCAATACTAGTTGTGGTTCCTCGTTGAATAATAGACAAGTCGAACAAAACGATACATAAATAAAGTTAGAATTTGAATTGTCTGAAAAACTGAGTGATGCGACGAGAGAATTGTGCGGCGCGGCAGCAGTAGCCGCTTGATTGTCGCCAATTAGTTGTAATAACGGCCCTCGGCCGGCGCGGCCGCGCTCGGATAACACGCTGTAATTTGTTAGCGAACACCGAACACGGCTCACGGGGACTGTGAACAAGATTTATGTGTGAAATGTTCGAGGTCGATGCCTCGCTGGCTCTACTGGCTACTGGATTTTGTTTCAACGCGCCGCCGCCGCACCACCCGCTCTCGCTCATCTGGTTTATGAAGTGTTGGACACATTGTATAGACTCCGCAACCGACGATGCATAACGTTATTGATTCAATAATCAACTCTGATTGCTATTTATTGAGAGCTTTGTTGTTAGGGAGCCACTTGTAAGGTGGCATTCTATGTTTGCGACTCATTCTATATAACTATTTGTATTCCAATATAACTTCTCTTGAAGTTGGCACTATAATTAGGTACACTTATTGTATGTCGGCTGTATTTTACGCAACCGAAGCATGAATCATACAGTCATTAAGTTACAACATTTCGTTTGAATGGTACTACGTGGAGCTAGTTTCCCATCTTGTTTCTATATTAGCTAAGTCGGTATCGAGTATCTAAACATTTCATAAAATTGGGCTTGGTATCGTATTGCTGAAAATTTAGTATCGATTAGTCACTTGTTTTTTATTAAATGCAATAAGTCAATTACCTATGTCGTTGTTTCATTTCTACAAACTTGTAGTGCAGCGATGCATAATAGAATACACAATACAATTACAGCATGCGATTACCTAGATGTACTTCTCGTAGGATAATGTGGAGCACAGAGAGCTCCGGGCGGGCAGGCGCGAGAGTGCAACGTCCACGCTCTCAAGGGCAGAGCGATGTGAACCGCCTAACCCTGGATCCTGTTTACGCGCATTCGAATCCAATTTTCTTTGAAGGCGGTCTGCAATCTACAATCATTATTTTTGCAAAGACAAATCCATTTCTGCCTGCGGTACGTGACTGTGGGGTAATGAGAGCTAATGGCGGCGGAGCTGTCATTACGCGGGCGTTCGGCTGCGCGCGGCGATTGCGGTGTCAGCCCGCTGCGCCGGCGCAGCCCTCGATGCGCCCGCGCCGCCCGCCTCGCCGCCGCGGTCACGATTGCTGTCAGCTTGTGACACCACAATCATTATTGCACTTTTATGTTCAATTCGCCGGTTACAACAGGCACGCCTTGTTTTCTCATTTTTTTTTTGCAATAATCAAAGTCTCGGTGCATGCTAATCGAGTTTGGCAAAAACTTCATAGTACTGGTGGAATAATTTAATTTGTTTTTTTTTTTTAATATCCTGTGGCTGTTAGTCTAAGGTTCTAAATGGTTCCCGACCCCGTTCCCCGTAACCCGTTCTAAATGGTGAGGTTTGTTCAAATCACAAACCCCGATGTTATAAAGAAACGCTTTATTTTGTTTTAAAGACGCTGTACCTACTTAAATCTTGTCTGTGTTTAATTATAGTTTTGTTTGTAAAATTATCATTAGTAAAGTGTACTGTAAGTAATTATAAGTCTCTCTGTAAAATAACTTCTAAGGTTACAAAAAATATTTTGTTAATAAAAGTGGAATTACCATAAAACTTGTTTGATTTAATAATTTAGTTACCTATGCTTCTACTACTACCCCACCTCGCTTTTTACGAGGCCTTATCTGCTATCAAAATATGAATAAAAAAAATTGGTTGCCTGTAAAGTCGGTATACGGGCGAAAGTTTTACGTGACAACGACTTTGAGTGGTAAAATAATTTTTATGTCTGTCTCTCTCGCTCTTAGGCGGGCTAACCATGCCCGAGTGGAAGGGACGCGTGCCTCTCACTCGCTCTCATTGTGAGCGCATAACGTGAGCGGAGCGTAACGCAGTTTCTTGAAGTGTCACCCGGCAAACCAATTTATAAGACGTTGTCACGTCAATAAAATTGAAAAGTATATAGGTAAGACGCAGGCAGTGTCATATAGGCGAATGAAGCCTGAATGCCTCTAAAACCGTGAATGGACGGATGAAGAAACGCTATTTTCACACATTTAACCTACACAAAATTTTAACACTAAACAACAGAACAGGACCAATGTAAAGAATGAATAGAATGTGAGTATGGCGGAGAAAAGAAACCCGGCTTTCTGACAACCCCAAATATCATGAGACAAGAGCTGAAGAATAAGCAATAGCTTACAAGTCGGTTCTGTATTAGAACAAAGAAAATCGCAGGTAACATCCCCATTTCCAGCCACAGTAGGCGTAGGCTTGCGGACGGCGAGCAATGGATAGCTCGGCCGGCTGATAACCTTCCGGACCGAGCTCGAGTCATCGACGCCTGATTTCTTGAACGGATCAATCAATGAGGATGTTGGTGAGAAGAGGCTTTCATCAGCTTACGGTAGCCTGTAAAACTAAGGCGAACGTATCGACTACTCTGAGCTTCACATCACACGATGAACGATGCTCATTCACTGGACATTGCTAGAACCGTCACAATTTGCCCCGCTACAGAACCGTCATCACAATTTGCACCACCTCAGAACCGTCAGCACATTTTGCACCACCTCAGAACCGTCAGCACAATTTTCACCACCTCAGAACCGTCAGCACAATTTGCACCACCTCAGAACCGTCAGCACAATTTGCACCACCTCAGAACCGTCATCACAATTTGCACCACCTCAGAACCGTCATCACAATTTGCACCACCTCAGAACCGTCATCACAATTTGCACCACCTCAGAACCGTCAGCACAATTTGCACCAACTCAGAACCGTCAGCACAATTTGCAGCACCGGCTGTGGCCAGAGCTAAATCCCCAGTGAGTCGTACTATAAAAATGCTCAATGCCTTCTCGACTGCTGACCCTCAAAGTGATGTGTTTGGGGACGAATGGAGTACACTTAATGCATCCATGTCTGGTATTCCGTGAAAAAAGTATGCATGTATTTTTATTTAAATATTATAATATTTGATCAATAATTATACTATGCAATTAAAAATAAATTATTCAAAATAAAAAACTAAATATTATTACCAACGTTATGTAGTTAGGTTTATGTTTTTCACATTTCCATGTTAATTTTAATGAACTTGTACCGTTTTAATTAACAATAAATAAACTACAAAATTGCAATACCTAGATAATAATGTAGACAAAATTGTAAAACGAAGTGGCCAATACCGTTTTTAAGAGCCTATAACTGTAGAAATATTGCTCACTATTGAATGCTGCTCCATTAAATCATAAAATAACGTTAACGAGACGATCAGAAGCAACTACACATGTAGCTGTTATGGCCAATGAAATATATCTCCTTTAAACAGCCCATTCGACTGCGCGCACGCATTATGGATGTAATACCGAGTTCATATTCACCTTAATGCTCATTACCTACAATAATAAATGTAACCTTTTATAGGAAATGTAATGTGATATTTACCAACACCTGTCATAATCACATTAAATATCCATATATGAATATTCATGGAAGTTTAAATTATGCTGTCAGTGCCAACGGATATGAAATCGTTATTTAATTTTGGTGACTGCGCATTCACGCACTATGCGTGAGAAAATTACTGCCATTCGCGATTCACTATAGATATTTAACCGACAAAAGACAAAATAAACGTACATTCGTACAAATGTTCCATAAAGCTTGTAAATGAGATAGTTGGCTATATTTTACACCTTTGTACCATTGACTAAGACATAAAACGTGAGTAGCATCGACTAACAGAACACCTTTACGAGCGTGAGGTGCGTACGCGCAGCCTTTATTGGATAAATACCAATTGGCCATTTTAGCAAGCCATAAATAATTTCGAATATTAACATGCTCTCTTCATGCATTCAGTTTAAAGTCCGCGAGCGCACGAGCTCGCTATTTTTATGCTTACAAAGATTTTTATTGATGGCCATATTATTTATGTCGACACAAAACAATTCAGCGTAAAACTGTAGTTCAATAACGTGTCGTTGTAGGTAGGTATTAACTAGTCACTCGTCAGATTATCTACGCGGCCTTAGAGCCAATATCCATGATTAAGAAGGACACTAGTTGGAATTAAATGTATCGTTAACTGGGGCACAATGTCCGTTCTATTGGTCGCTTGTCTATGGTCGCGACCACCTGCCCGCACTTACGTCGCCAGTACTAGTCGCCGGGACTAGTGCCGTGTTCATTCACGCAGCGACCATTCACTGGCACCTTGAAGTTATTGTGTTGTACAACACCTGTCCACCGAGCGCTGCATTGCGACGTGGAATGCTTATCCGTGATTTCATTAATAATTCAAAGGAAATCCTACCTGTGCAATCATAGTCACACTACGTTATGAGAATGTTATCAAAGTTTGGCGATCTATTGGATGCATGGTGGCATGCATGAAGGTTTTGCAATGCAAATTGGTTTATCATTCGCTACATACAACGTTACATAAATATATTTTGGTTGGAAACAATAGTACAATATCGGCCGCCAAGTTGATTTAACGACAAAACCAATAATTGTAAATCAAACAAGTGTTTATTGTTGGTTCGACAGGCAGTTGACTAGGTAATGTACTGCGCTGACATAGGTATTGCGCTAGATATTCAATTGGACGGATTAATTGGTGAACGGAGGTCCCATGGACGGTTGTTGGCTACGACAATCACCCAGTGTTATGCAACACGTTGCTGGATCTAATACGTAGGTAAATATGCGGAAAAACACATGTAACTGCAGTAACTAGCATGATTTACGGCCAATTTGTGAAGCCTTTCGGATTTGTAATGGTAAATGTTTGACGTATATAAGCTATGACGTGGTAATCGCAATCTGAAACGTTGACTGAAATTCATCTGAATCTTAGAGTTACAGTGAAATGGAGTGAACAGAAAGAAAACTATAAAGGGGATTTTCACGTTATTTCGCAATTTTTCTCAACATTTAACTTTCTATCTACTCCTATTTTATAATAAGTATATTGATGTACCTACGTGTAATAAAAATCAATACTTTGTCAGAAAACAATAATATAAATATACTAACATCTAGCAGCGACTTCGCCCGCGTAAATGTAGTTTCTCCAAACAAACTTTGGACCCCGGTTCATCTGCTTATGGGTTTATTTATGGGAAACTCTTACTTAATCTTAGTCATCATAAAAGGAACCTCTGTGCAAAACTTCAGCGGTCTAGTTTCATGGGTTAGGGCTGGACATTGATGAGTCATTGAGGGAGTCAGGACTTTGCCTTTTATCAGACAGATACCAAAGCAAAAACCATATTCAAAAGTTTTGTTCCTGTTCACGCCTGCGTTACTATTCACTCCATTTGACAGTATACAATTCTTCCACTCAGAATTCCTTAGGACTTCGACGAGAATGAGGCTAAAAAGGACTAAAATCAAATAATTATGGCTGATGCAAATGCCTGCATATAAAGCCGTCAAATTGTACAAAGGTACCTACTTTGTTACATGCATTTGATTTACGATTAAACACCTTTTCACCCTTTACCTTTAGCGCAAGTGCGGTTAGATAAGTGCATCTACATAATTTATGTTCCTACGATTCATAACATGTACTGAATCATAATTTTCGTCTTTCAAAAAGCTATTGTCGCCGCCGCGTTCACAATAATGCAACGTCGGAATTCTTTCACAATGCGACAGACAAGTCCCAGGAAACGGTGGCAGTTGGAGTGGTTATTTTATTCGCCACGTTGCACAGTGGTGGCATGCAAGCGACAATTTTATCGTTGCGTAACCGTAGGTAGGCAACAATTTGCGCAGAGTGCGTGTCGCCGATGTTGGCTATCAAAGCGGTGTTTCATTGACTTCCCAGCGGCCCCGGCGTCACGCGGGGTGCCCATCATGGCGGCTGCGTCATGTACAGTGAAACTAGTGTTAATGATGGGGTACTATTGAAAGAGCGCCTACACTACTGTGTGAACATTCCGAATCACAACTATTTTAATTGATTGCGTGCTGTGTACTGTGGCAGAGAGCTTTTACGAGTACCGTTTAAAGTAATGATGGCCGATAAAAAACAAAGTTGCATTGCAGAGTTTTATTTTAATACTAGCTGTCCCACGCGGTTTTATCCGCATCTTTAGTTACTGATCCGTTCCGGAGGGTCGGCCTTCCTCGATAAATGAATCCTAGTTCTAACACTAAAAAAAAATATCAAATGGAACCAGCAGTTCCTGAAATTAGTACGTTCAAACAAACAAACTCTTCAGCTTTATTATTAGTAATACGCAAGATACGACACATCTGTAAGACTGAAGTTGCAGAATTTATTACATATTAGGACATTAGTAGATACTGTAGATTATTTCATGATTTTCCACATACAAAAAGGTGTGATCAGTATCGAAAATGTATTTTGGAAATAGTATGGTAATTTTTGAAAGAGTTACCGTGGCTCCGGAACACATGACGACTAAAGGACAGAGATTTTAGTCCATAAAAGTCTGACACACTCTGTCGCGTCGCTTCACCCTAGAACGGGATGAGAAATCATTTTGATTTCCTAGCTCAAAAAAAAAGTATAGGGAAAAGCAGACATGCATTTATTTATTCACTTATCTTCGACTAAGTCAACGCCAACGGTAGATCATTTCAAAATATGAAAATTCATTAAAAAAAAAACCGGCCAGGAGCGTGTCGGGCCACGCTCAGTGTAGGGTTCCGTAGTTTTCCATCCATCACAATAAGTGTACCCACTTATGAGTTTAAAAAATGCTTGCCTATACGACTATACAACAAACTTAGTCCAGAAATTATTTTGTAGAACCTTTTTGTCTTTTTATACAAAAACTGTTCTTTCTATCAAGTTCAAAATAATTTTCCTAGAAAGTCCTTATAAAATTCTACTTTTCAGATTTTTTTCATATTTTCTAAACTTATGGTTCAAAAGTTAGAGGGGGGGACGCATTGTTTTTTACTTTTGGAGCGACTATTTCCGAAATTATTGACATTATCAAAAAATGATTTTAGTAAACCCCTATTCATTTTTAAATACCTATCCAACGATATATCACACGTTAGGGTCGAAATTAAAAAAAAAATCACTTCCCACTTTACATATAGGGGGGCTACCCTAATAAAACATTTTTTTCCAATTTTTATTTTACCACTTTGTTGGCGTGATTGATATACATATTGGTACCAAATTTCAGCTTTCTAGTCCTAACGGTCACAGAGATTAAGTGAGGACGGACAGACAGACAGACAGACAGACGGACAGACAGACATGGCGAAACTATAAGGGTTCCTAGTTGACTACGGAACCCTAAAAATTATAGTCATTATAAGACTTAATTGTATGCAAATAATAATTGTGTTTGTTGCCTTAACTATAGATATTATTTAGTAAAATTATGAAGTAGGTACCTATTAAGCAAGAAACTCTTGAAAGTGTTTCCTAGGAAACTGTTGTTGACCTAGTGGTGAGGCAATGTGCTAGCAAATTGTTTCGTATTAAATTTTCAAGTAGTTGTTAAATGCACATTATGTCTATGTATGCTGAACTTAATGCATCTGTCATTTCTATAAAAACAAAAGCTCAAAGTTAGCCCGCGATAAATCCTATTTTTTTTTTAAATTACAGTTTAGTATCAATATGTATGTTGATTAAAATATAATTGGCGGGCGTAATACCTACGCATTTATCGAATATTTTTTCTAATTTCTTTTTTTTTTTCGATTTTAGTGATCATAATTCCGTAACTAGATATCCGTGTTACGATGGTTACGATATAACTTGACGTGTAGTATATAGACGTGTAAAATGCAAAAACTTGAGAAAATTAGAATTTTGCGGATCAACTTTGAGCATCCCCCATAACAGGCAATTCGGTCAACGTCTATACGTTCTCAATTATATAAGTGCACAGTAACGTAATCGACTAAACGACACATTACACACAAAAAGCGCCTATTAATAAAACATTTATTTTAACGCTGTTTCGGTAGGCTGTTGAACACATAAACAAATAAAAAAACAAATGACTAGGAACTTCGTTAAGTACCTATGACGTCGTCACATTTTGACTACACTCCAAATACTTAATTAAGGTTTGGCTTAATATTTATTTAAATACTTCTTTGGGTACAAAATGTTCGTTTATTTAGCCTGAAATTTCAGAAAAAAAAATTGGTTTGGCAGGGCAAATTTTAGCAAGGTGGAGACCTCCTCAACAACAACTAATACGTATTAGACTGGGTCCTGTTTACTTCAGCCCGACTTTTCTTCATATCATCGACGACTCCATTTGCTTGCGTGGTAGATGTAGGCGACTTATATCACATTTTCTTCTGTCCCATACCTATGATTGTTCTTCCTCTCCTCGATAGCCTCTTGTCTCTCCGTATTCCTTTTCCTACTTCAATACTTTCTGTAAACTTTGCACAAATAGCTTACCAGTGTAAGTACAAAAGTATAGTCTCATCCATTAACTTCAATAATGTACAAAATGGAAACCGGGAACCATGGCAACGACCCCAATGCGACTATGACAGCGTTTGGTAGAAAATCGACACAAAGTGCGCCAAAGTAATCATAGTTCTCGGTAAACAGCACGTTTCAGTCATGATTTTTTTTTATGAAATTAATCACACAAAAAGGTACCAGTTATTTTTATACTAACAGCGGTTTTCCGAATTGAGTATTTTGAGTTAATAAATACAAAAATTTGGCAAGTTTTCAGGCTAAAGTACAGTTTGAGAATACTCAACTTCGAAAATCTGGGGTTTTAATAGCTGAAGTATGGGCGGGTTTCTGAATTGAGTCTTTTAAGTTAAGAAAGTGTCAAACCCTACTTAAGTTCCCAGGCTAGAGTTTGAGAAATACTCTACTGTAAATGTCTAAACCGGAAATCGGGGGGAACCTCTTTTTCGTCGTTCAACGTCGTCGAGGGCGTCACTTCCGAATTCGATATTCTCGGACGTGTGTGTGATTGGTCCACCTCCGAAGTCAACAGTCTCGAAACCTACTCGGGTGTATTTTTTTTGCTCGGATACTATTTCGTATGAATTGAATAAGTACTAATTTATTTAAGTAAGTACTTATTGGGATTGTCATGGATCAAACAGACAGAGTTAGGCTGCCTCAATCAGAGGAGCGGAGATTTTGTGCAATCCTATTAGTTAATATTTCTCCATTTCTCCGCTCCGCATTTTCACTCCGTTCCTGTGGACAGGCAGCGTTACGGTTGAATTTATAAAATACACTAAAGGATAGTGAGTATAGTGACTCTGCAAACTTTGTTCTTCAATGATAATTATGTTATCAAAGAATATAATGGGTGATAGGATATTCTCAGGCCAAACCAATACTGAGAACAGAATCTCTCTCAAGTCTAGTCGTTTCGAGAAGTTCATTAACACACATTTTTAAAATAATATTAGATTTTTTGAATGGCATACTGCAGATAACTCTTCTACCTAGGTAAACTAAGGAATTTAAACGATCGTTTCACAGTTTTTGTATAAAAAATACTAATTCTTCCTAAAAAATAATAATCTGAACTTCTGAAAAGGCTGCTCTTATAAGTATGGACTATGGGTTGACGATCAAAGTTGTCGCATCACACCATCGTCATATGATCGTCATGAAAATCAACGACGTCCAGACTAAATTATTTGCAGAGTCGATTTGTCTTTAATCGACGCGACAGATTCAATCGTTGATAAACTTGATGTATTCACTTTGCGGCGATAATTCATGTCCAACGGTGCTGGTGACGCTACCTGTCCTCAGGCCTTTATGTAGGTACACCCGTGAAGTTGAATTATTTATGTTTTGATTTACTCAGCCGCTATGACCGTATAGGAACCACAAGCTTGAAATTAATCTGAAATGTTAATAGTAATTCCTGATTTCTTAGAAACGAGATTTTAGAATAGGCAGTAAGAACTTTTTCTTTTTTGATGTAGGAAATCGTCAAATGACTTTTCTCGTTCTGGATGTGTTAGAGAGGGTGTCAGACTTATACTAAAACATACGTATATTCTTTCAGTCACCTTTTGCGTTCTAGAGCCGCAGTAAGTCTTTCGAACAACCCTGAAAGGCTATGTTGAACAATAAATTTGAGCTTAACATAGGCCTAGGTCTATCTTGAATTCCGATATACTCGCCGCAAAGTAGGGATACTTGTGGAAAGAAAACGATCCCTCTATTCTCTTAGGTAGATGGAATAATATATCCTTGGGTTGATAGATCAAAACCTTACATATGCTATATCATATGTACAGAACCGATCAACCAACACGGGATCGAAGGCTCTACTTATGGAATTGCAGTAGACAAGACCACAGCTATAAAATTGCTTGCTCTCTGAACAATAGACAAAGTGATAGTATACCAGAATGAAACAGAGATAGGTAGATAGGAGATAGATATAACTATTCTGTATCGTATCACCAATAATAAAATTACAATAGGAACTTAAAATTAATAGGGTGTCACAATGAGCGGTTTTATCGCTAAAAGCGATTTATACTTCAGTAGCAAAACCAAAAATTCTACAACCCAAAAATACAAGCTCCAATTTATTAAAACCAACATTAGTGATATGCCGTGTGAACTCCCATCAGTCATAGTGGAGCACTGAACAATATTACTCATCATATTTAGTGTATTCACGTCGTGGGAGCCGAATGAGTCGATCTTCAAAAGCGTCGGTTAGAAAGGTTCGTCATGAAGTGACTCTAGTTGCGTGACGGTAATTACGGAGATGGTGATCGGTGTCTCGGACATATAATTGTACTGGCGTGTCCGACTCAAGCACTCGCCAGCGCGTTTCCTGTGCATTTATTCCTAGTACAATGTTATGGATGTCAACGCTTCGTAGTCTGTGCATGCGTTGCGTTCAGTCTTTGTGTTGCGTAATATTTTTTCTGAGATTATGATACCGTCAAGAAAAAGTACAAGCATTTAGTACAAAGTTGGTTCTGAAGGTTGAGAAAGCAATTGAAAACTATATGGACGTTAATTGTACTGAAGTTCGGTATTTTGAAATCTAATTAGGCACGAAACATGTTAGTCATATAAGAGAAACCCTAATGTCCTCCTTCATTTAGGACCTTCTTATGCGCATTTACCTCATCACATTTCTGAACTAAAGTCTATTTAGTATCTACTGAAGAAAGATGTCAGCTTAATAATAAACTGCAAGTTGGTATTGCAATTAATATTTTATTGAAGAGTATAGGTACTTCCAAGCAAAATTAAGGAGGGATTAGGCACGATTGTAAAATAAATGTTTTATTACCCCCTAAGCATAATTATTTTCCAAATTAGCATAGGAATGTGATGAACAGTTTTGCAATTACCTCCTTACACGAGGTCTTCAAATGTTTCTCGGACTTTGTGAAGATATTACTTGGATTCCGCGTACATGTTTCTTGTTATAAGTATGTATGGTGATGTGCGAACATAAGCCGTGGAGCCAGCGGTGTGGATGCCAGTGACTCCTAAACACAGGGCTGCGGTCAGCAGGAATGCGCGCAGGCAGGCGAGAGCCGGCGCGGCCGCCCGGCGCCGACGCACCACCCTCCTCTCATTTCACGCTTCTTGGAAGGGAATTTTCAATCATTTCTCTAGCATGCGAACTGTCATTGGATGTAATATCTAGAAAACATTAAGTGGAGTTAGTCGCCTCTGTAATCTTGTAACAAGAAGCGGTCGGGCGAGCTCCGACTGGTGTTTACGCCAGCCTGTTTTATACACATTTTGATCGTGACTATCCGAGGGGATGCTGGGAGCTTTAATACTTGTGTGTCTGAAAGACGTTGTGCCTTTAAATCGGTGCAAACAAGAGTGTTGTAGTATATAATTATCTCAATTGGCAAATAACAAATAAACGCTCAGAGTCGGTCTTGTAGCGCTTGAGGTTCTTGAGAAGCGTTCTTTATGTTATAAAATAGTGAAAAGCGTTAGCTAGAATTTTATTGACGCACATAAAAGTTCAAATCTTAGATGAATAAAAATAAAACCATTTAGCGAGCTAGCAATCGAATGGGTCCAGCTTGAACAGCCTATCATTTCAATTCAGAAAGGGAGCCTATTAAGCACATCTGGTGTTTAAAAGCTGCAAAAAGAAAATTAAAATTTTACGATCACTCGTTGGAAAGCTAAATGGTGTAATAACTGTTATACAGTATTCATAATACGAGCATAATTAAGTAAATCACCTAAACATAATATTGCGTTTGTCGGGCATTTCCAAGTTCTCACGTAAGCCCATAAACCCGTTGATATATGGTGGCGTCAAATCCCGCAGTTCGTGGAAGGAAGCTTGTAGCTCATGTCAGGACATGGAACGGCCGCCGTATGAAAATGAGATCAGATTAGACTATATTATATTATACTCGTACCTACATATCTGCTAGCGGAGCGCTTGACTTGCTTTTCGACAAGATCGAGCGAGGATAAGGTTTTGAAAGAAACCGTATTCGTTTAGTTCAAGGATTTGTGTGTGAACTTGCAAGTGGCTCATTTGTGACAAGGATGATATAACTCGAAAAACATGATTTTACAGGAGTGCATTATGAAGTTTGAATAAATAATAATATATTACTCATATTAAATTTTTGTTTATTATTTTTTTTTATGCAAAATATTTGACGCTATTTATCCATACATAGCACATTTTGCAAGTTATTAAAGCTTTATTTTAAAGGATTATATTCTTTATGTACGTTTGCCCGCAGATTCGCCCGCGTACATGAAATAGCCTATGTCACTCAGGAATAAAACAGCTTTCTATCAGTGAGAAAAAATTAGCAATCGAACCAATACTTTCAGGGATTACCTTTCAGAAACAAAAAACTTAACCTCTTTATTAGTGTTGACTACAAAACTGATATAAGCACGTACGTTGCATCACAACCTGTTGGACACAATTCATCACTTGTTCTGTTAATAAAACTATCTACCTATTTGATTGGAAATACGTAATTTTAGTTGGTAATAATTACAAAATGTATTTTAAGTTCTGGGTACACAATTAAGTAATGTATTTATTCGAACCCATTATAAATGGATATTCCATGATTTCCACATAAGAACCTAGCTAATTACTAACATGATTTCATGTAATACGTAGGTACATCTATCTAATGGTGTAGTGTACGTACTATCTACTCTATCTACTTTGTGTGAATCTAAATAAAATATGAACAACTTAAAAAACAACCGACACAATAGATTTTTCTATTACAAACTGCTTCACGGGGAAACGAATGCGTACATCACGACCAGTATATTCTGAGATCCCACAGCGGCGCTGATTGTGTTTGTACGATGGAAAAATCAGTACAATTAAAGGAAGTTCCGTGTTTGGCCACTGGGCAAGGTACTCTGGGCACACTGTAGGTACTTTTTTCCCATCTGACGCGGATGATGGAAGTACCTCCACCTAGCTACTCAAGGGCAAGGCCGCCGGGTCAACGACCCACGCACTATGGCTATTTAGGGATTATGCCGCGTTACGAGTCTCTAATTCGTTATCGTACACAAGCTCAAACTTTAGTACAAATATGAATAAATTGTTATTTGGTTACTGTAGTCTTTTGGATTTGTTTAAGAAATTAGATTAGTGTAATATTTAGTAAGAGCGAAGATCGTTTGGATAGTCCTGTGGCCTTACCACAAGCTCTCAACGCGATCCATTTTACGACCTGAACTGAACAGTTAAAGGGATTTTCCCAAAAATGTTTAAAAAAGGTCACAAGTTTGACATCGCCGACACCAAGTCCAAAACAGGTCACGTCAGGTCAGCGGGTAGCGGGTATTAGGCGCCAGTGCACAACTGGGTGCAGTAGATGCTAAACCACCCCTCAGTGGCCCGGATGGCCCGGATGGCTCGGTGACCATGTCCTTAAGCGGACAACCAGGTGATATAACAAGCTTATAACTTAGTGATTTTTCACAGTTATGTTTTGTACATAGACTCTGTAGATACATCAAAATGTCTAGACACGTTTCGGGGTTCATATTGTTACGCCACTAAACGTGAACACGCCATATCTCCGAGAAAATAACGAGTGGCACGTAATAATTAAAACGCATTGCTGTTCGAAAGGTCTAGAGTAGTTTTGCTTAGACAGACTTGGAAAAATCTCGAAACATCCACAAGGTACCTACCTACCAAGGTACATGTAGTAATAGGTATCATCTAAACCGTAAGGGAATTTGTACTCTCCGACGTTAACAATAGAGTCGAAATTCGCATGAACGTGACTTTTATTATTACGAGAAATAAAAATGATTTATGACTTCGAGAAGCGATTCAATTGTTCTGGAATTCTGGATAGATCCGGGGACGTCGGTATCTAGAATTTTCTTGGCTCCGCATATAAATACGGGCCCCCGGCCGGAAGCGAGTCAGTTGTGATTTCGACTGCGATCAAGAGCGAACTACCCTAGTACTCGAAGTGATTTTTATCAACGACTAAAGCGATAGTGTAACGGTACTCTAGTGTTAATTGCGATTCGGATTATTGTTGACTGGACTAATTTGTTATTGTTTTGTGGTAAATAAAGTTCTCTCGTCAGTAAATCGGCATTTGATTACCCACGTACGTAACAACTGGTGTCAGAAGTGAAATGCCATTAACACCGAGAGACGACGAACAGCGACCACGAACAAGAAGGCAAATGGAGATGGATGCTGCGCGTCATCGTATGGAGGAGGAAGATCAGGCTGGTATGGTAGCAACAGAAGCTGCTGAGGCGCCAACAGGACCATCCTCGGAATTGAACCTCGCCGCGGTGTTGGCCGCCATGCAAGCTAGTATGGAAGCTGCTCGCCGCGACCAGGAAGCCGCTCGCCGCGAACAAGAGGCCAACCAGCGTAAGCTTCAGGACCTAATCGCAGCGAACCAGGAAGAAGCTCGCCGCGAACAGGAAGCCGCTCGCCGCGAACAGGAAGCCGCTCGCCGCGATCAGGAGGCTAAGCAGAACCTGATCCTCGATAAAATCGACCACGGCCTTGTCACGTTGGGTGAGAAGGTAAAGAATCTCACCTTGGAGGTCAAAGAGGTTTCCGCCCGAGCTGATAGCCTCGAAACAAGAATTGATGGCCACGAAGATCGCCTGCTGGACATCAACAAAAAAATCGTCAAGCTCGAAGCACGCGAACCCGTTGTTGTCGGCTCACCATCGCACACTCCCTGTGCATCCGCGGCAAAATTTGATGTGCCGCGTTTTGATGGCACGTCTTCCTGGACGGCATTTAAGTACCAATTCGAGACATTGGTCGAAACGAACCGCTGGGATGATAAGCAGTCTTTTGCGGCATTAACTTTGGCTCTACGAGGGGACGCCCTGCTGGTCCTAGAGAACCTCCCTGCGGACGGCAGGACATTGGAGCGTCTCATGGAGGGACTGGACACTCGTTATGGAGACAAGCACCTCGAGCACGTTTTCCGCGCGCAGTTACGCGAGAGAACGCAGAGGCCGAACGAGAGCCTCCAGCAATGGGGAGTCGAGGTTGAACGGCTAGTCCGGCGTGCGTACATGTCAATGACACCAGAGACGGTGGAAGTAAATCTGGTGCAAGCATTCATCGACGGTCTACGGGATACTGAAGTCAGGGCTACGGTGCGACTTGGACACCACCAAATTCTAAAGAGTGCGATGGCTCACGCTTTGGAAGTGGAAGCCGTACGACAAGATTCACGCACGCACAGAGTTCGGGTGGTCTCGCCGTCAGTGCAAACACGTCAACGAGAAGTGGTAGCTGCTTCTTCGGCAAAGTCCCGCTATATTCCGACGTGTTACGGGTGTGGAGAAAAAGGGCACATTCGTACCGATTGCCCCAAGAGGAAGAGGGGGAGTGTGGACTCCGGAACTCAAGTTAACGAGGAGTCGTTAAACTAAATGTCGCCAGGGCCGCGGGGCGGGTGCTGGCTGGTCAACTGAAGGCCCCAACCATCACCATCAATCAAGTTCACAACGGAAATAGTTTGATCATCGAAGGGACGCTGAATCATCGGGCTTGCAATTTTACCGTTGACACGGGGGCGTCACGGACTGTTATAAGACCTGAGTTGCTGAAACGCACCATCTTGTGGCAAAGGGAGTCTCCATCCTGCCGACTTCAGACAGCAACCGGCCAGCCAGTCTCCGTCCTCGGTGATACAGAAATTGAGATCAAAATCGGTGATCAAGTGTATATCCATCCTGCGTTAATTGCGAATATTACCGACGATTGCATACTGGGTCTCGACTTCTTGCGGAATAACCGATGTATTTTAGATATCGACAGGGGAGTATTGAAATTCCCAGATCAAGAAGTCTTCCTGCGAGGAATAACCTCATGTAACCTCTATTGCTTAAAAGACACTACATTAGCTCCGAGAACAGAAACCTTGGTTGAAGTAAAATTTCCTAAGAAAATCAGGCAAACACGATGTGTTTTGGTTGAAGATATTGGCCGGCACCCGGAGGTCATCACAGCGAGGACATTAGTTATGACAAAAGGGAAATCCAAAGTAAGGATTGTGAACCTTGGGAAAGAAGAGGTCCAACTGAAGAAAAACAGTGTTGTTGGGAGATGTGAAGAAGTTCAGTATCTCCGTCAAATCAATAAATCTCCAGCAAAGCAAGACACGACCAAAGTCGAAACTGATCACATCCAGCAACTTCTGGAAAATTCTAAGAGCAACTTATCGACTTCGGAACTACAGCAAGCCAGGGAATTTCTGCTTCGGTTTCGAGATATCTTTGCAACGGGAAAAGACTGCGGAAGAACAGGTCTCGTCAAGCATGAGATAGATACAGGTGATGCTAGACCAATTAAACAGAGACCGCGCCGCATACCCTAAGGAAAATGAGGTAGCAGAAATGGTAAAGGACATGGCTGATAGCGGAATAATTGAGCCTTCTACGAGCCCATGGTCTTCCCCCGTCGTTCTGGTGAAGAAGAAGGACGGCAGCACCAGATTCTGTGTGGACTACAGAATGCTGAATAATGTGACGAAGAAGGACAGTTATCCCTTACCAAGGATAGACGATACGCTGGATATGCTCAGTGGCATGAAGTGGTTTTCGACCATTGATTTGAAAAGTGGCTACTGGCAAGTGGAAATCAGCGAGAAAGATAAAGAAAAGACAGCGTTCAGTACGGGCATTGGCAGCGGCCTGTGGCAATTTAACGTCATGCCTTTTGGGTTGTGCAATGCCCCAGCGACGTTTGAACGCCTCATGGAGAGAGTCATGGTGGGCCTTCTTGGTGACGTTTGTCTGGTATATTTGGATGATGTCATTATAATGGGTCGCACTTTTAAGGAAAACCTGAGGAATATGGAGAAAGTGTTCACCAGGATACGAGGGGCTAACCTAAAACTAAGCCCAAAGAAGTGCGCCCTGTTCAAGAAGGAGGTCAGCTACCTAGGACATGTTATTTCCGCTGACGGGGTGAGAACCGACCCTGAGAAGATAAAGGCAGTCCAACAGTGGCCGGTTCCAAAGAACAAAACGGAAGTACGTGCATTCCTAGGGTTGTGCACATACTACAGGCGGTTTGTCAAGAATTTTTCGGACATTGCAAAACCTCTACATCAGCTGACTGAGGATAAACGAGATTTTATCTGGGACGAGGACTGTGAGGCAGCATTCAACGAGCTAAAAGAACGGTTGTGTGAAGCGCCTATACTGGGGTATCCGAGCAGAGACGGAAGATTTGTCGTTGATACCGATGCCAGCAACACGGGAATTGGTGGAGTGTTGTCACAGGTGCAGGGTGACAGACAGGTCGTAATCGCTTACTTCAGTAAGGCACTTTCAAAGCCAGAAAGGAACTACTGCGTGACTCGACGAGAACTGCTGGCTGTGGTAAAAACCTTGCAGCATTTCCACAAGTACCTCATAG
Source organism: Mythimna albipuncta (assembly GCA_929112965.1). Lineage (NCBI taxonomy): Eukaryota > Metazoa > Arthropoda > Insecta > Lepidoptera > Noctuidae > Mythimna > Mythimna albipuncta. The sequence goes on from OV815962.1 coordinate 16,361,971, forward strand.
GAAGACAATTTACTTTGAGGACGGATCACGCTGCATTGAAATGGCTTCTACAATTTAAGAACCCTGAGGGCCAAGTTGCAAGATGGCTCGAGCAGCTGCAGGAGTTTAACTTTGTGACGGAACATCGCAGTGGAAAAGGGCATAACAATGCTGACGCCCTGTCGCGACGTCCATGTAATGAGGACTGCAGACACTGCCAGCAGAATGAAGCCCGAGAACACGTTAATTTAATTAGGGCTGAAGGCAACTTCAAGAAGTCCCAGGAAGAAGATGACGATATTCGACCTATACTGGACTGGAAGCGTAGCGGAACTAGGCCCCAGTGGAGTGAAGTATCGTCACACAGTCCCGTAACTAAGAGCTACTGGGCACAGTGGGATAGTTTAGTCCTAGAAAATGATGTGCTCTGTAGGAAATGGGAATCGAACGATGGCAAGGAGGTGACCACACAAGTGATAGTACCACGATGTGAAGTAGTCCCCCTGCTACAGGAAATACACGATGGTGCTTCTGGAGGACACCTGGGCATCAAGAAAACTCTACTGAAAGTGAGACAGCGGTATTACTGGCTCAATTGTAGAGATGACGTAGAGCAATGGTGTCGGAAATGCACAGCGTGCGCATCTGTGAAAGGACCACAGACTAGGAGCAGGGGCAGGCTTCAGCTGTACAATGTGGGAGCCCCATGGGAACGCATCGCTATCGACGTCGCTGGACCTTTTCCAGTAACAAATGACGGAAACAAGTTCATAGTAGTGATCCAGGACTATTTTACAAAGTGGCCCGAAGTCTTCGCTATACCCAATCAGGAAGCGACGACAGTGGCGAAGAAGGTGGTCGAAGAAGTAGTATGTCGGTATGGCGCACCTTTGGAAATCCATTCCGATCAAGGCCGTAACTTCGAATCTGCGCTGTTCCAGGAAATGTGTACTCTTCTGGGAATTTATAAGACACGCACAACACCTGCGCATCCTCAGTCGGACGGAATGGTGGAAAGGTTTAACCAAACCCTGGAGAATCACCTGGCTAAGGTTGTTGACGACCATCAGAAGGACTGGGACCGGTATATTCCACTATTTCTGATGTCTTACCGATCGGCAGTACATGATAGCACGGGACATACCCCAGCAAGAGTGAATTTCGGCAGAGAGATGAGACTCCCGGTCGATGCCATAACTGGCGTGCCACCTGACAAGACTAAGCCAGTTACGGACTACGTAAGTGACCTTCAAGATCAATTGGACGAAGTGCATAAACGAGTTCGTGAGAATAGCATGAACACCAGCGTAAAAATGAAAACTAGATACGACCGTAATGCCAATGCCAAGGGATTTGAGGAAGGTACACTGGTTTGGCTCCACAACCCGCTTCGACGGAAAGGGAAGTCGCCGAAACTCCAAGCTCGATGGGAGGGACCTTATACTGTGTTAAAGAGGATTAATGACGTGACCTACCGCATCAAGAAAGGGTTGAGAGGGAAACCCAAGGTTGTCCATGTGGATAGATTGGCGCCGTATCACGGATCTAATAATGCTCGGGACGAGCATGACTAAGAGGGGGGCACTGTTACGCCACTAAACGTGAACACGCCATATCTCCGAGAAAATAACGAGTGGCACGTAATAATTAAAACGCATTGCTGTTCGAAAGGTCTAGAGTAGTTTTGCTTAGACAGACTTGGAAAAATCTCGAAACATCCACAAGGTACCTACCTACCAAGGTACATGTAGTAATAGGTATCATCTAAACCGTAAGGGAATTTGTACTCTCCGACGTTAACAATAGAGTCGAAATTCGCATGAACGTGACTTTTATTATTACGAGAAATAAAAATGATTTATGACTTCGAGAAGCGATTCAATTGTTCTGGAATTCTGGATAGATCCGGGGACGTCGGTATCTAGAATTTTCTTGGCTCCGCATATAAATACGGGCCCCCGGCCGGAAGCGAGTCAGTTGTGATTTCGACTGCGATCAAGAGCGAACTACCCTAGTACTCGAAGTGATTTTTATCAACGACTAAAGCGATAGTGTAACGGTACTCTAGTGTTAATTGCGATTCGGATTATTGTTGACTGGACTAATTTGTTATTGTTTTGTGGTAAATAAAGTTCTCTCGTCAGTAAATCGGCATTTGATTACCCACGTACGTAACAATATAATATACTTAAACAAGTGTTGGATACAAGTTAAAAAGAACATAATTATGTGCAAAATAACATCGTTCTACGTCATCGATTACGAATTTAAGGTCCAAAGGTTTGGGCTGGGCGTTGATGAGTCAATGTCAATGAGTAAGTCAAAGTAAGTGGACTTTGCCTTTTATGTTACAGTAACATAATGTAATACGAGTATTTAGTTTTTTTAGTGTTGATTTTATTTGCTAAACATAAGAATCTGTTTTAATTATGACGTCTTGAGTAATGAAGAATAGAAAATTGGAGTTATGGGTGAAACTACGTGAACCAACTACTGCAGGTAGAGATAGTGTAGGGGTTATTGAGGTACTGGCTTGGGCAGAACACTACGTGACACTACCTTGTCTTGTCCAGCCCTCGCTCAGGCCATGGTCCCGAGAGAAAGGGAATGAGAAGTGCCCACTTCCTTCTGCGAAGCGGTAATGCCAGCGAAGGAGGTAGCCGAAACCGTGAGCTAAAGGTCATCTTCATGCCCCAATCACTACCGCAGGAGACTCCCCGGGTGCGGGCTTGCAGACGACGAGCAACGTGTGTCTCGGCGTCCGACCGTCCACAAAGATCAAGCCAAAGCTGACGGCGCGTTGCGTTCCACGCGCACCTCAAAAGAGATGTCAGCAAAATTAAAGAGGCCTAGTAGGGCTGATGCCTGCTAGCGCTGCCGGCACGTTAGAAAGAGCCCGAGGCCCTTAAACTGAAAGGGAAACTGTAGGACACAGGAAGGTTTTAGTTGGTAGAAGTCTGTCACGCGCCCTCATTCTGCCGTAGAGCGGAAGAAGTGATTTGATGATTTTCCACTTAAAAAAGGGGATTAATGAGTTCATACGCTTAGGGGTTGTTGATATACGCCTATTTCTTACTATAAACATTTATCGTCATCGAACTTTGTATATTAAATAATGGAAAATAAATAATATAAAAAAATGAAATAAATTATAATAAATAGTTTTTTATTTACCCTACGAGCTACACAGGGTTAAAAGGGATAAATCGACTGGTTGTGGACTGGAGTTACCTACGGTAACGGGTTAATAAATAAACGAACGTTAGTTAGCAGTGTTAACGTTTAGTTAAATAATTAGAAACTATTTATTGTTTCCCATGAGCTTGATTCATGACCAGGAAATGTTGGTAACATGGCAATACTTTAAGCTGTATATCTACTGCTTAAGTACCTGTGTGGCACATGTGGTGCCAGAGTTATGCCTTCACACGTACCGAGTAAAAGGGGAAGACAGTAAAATGTTGCTCGGCCGAGACAGTGATGTAAGCGAGTTGTAAAGATAAACTCATGGCCGAGCACTTGGCGCTGTGTTTACACGTACCGAGTGCTCGGTCGAGAGCACTGTCTCGCTCGATTACTCGGTACGTGTGATCAAGGTATTATAGATTTCAAAAACAAGAAAAACTTTTTAAGTACAAAAAAAAATATCACCGACTTTAATGTTAAAAAAACACTGAAAAGTACAAAATAACTTAAATTTCGGAAGTCGGTGTTTCTATAATAGTTTTGTATAATAGGTACCATGTAGGTATATTAGGTGCCTATATGCATAGAAAGATTAACTGAAAAAACCTCTGATTTTCAGATGTAAGAAACTAAGTGAAAATAATTCCCTGCCGGAATTTGTGTTTCCTGATAGCTATAACTTAAGGTCTGTAAGTCAAAAGTACATAGGTTACTTCTAGGCAAGCGCGCTCCATCGCCGGCCACATCATCACTTACCATCAGGTGAGATAGTAGGGAGTCAAACGCAAGCCTATGCATAATAAAAAATGTCCTCCACCACGTCTCCGTCTGTTAGCGATAAACTCAAAAACTACTGAACGGATTTTCATACGGTTTTCACTTATAGACAGAATGATTCATGGCAAAGATTTAGGTGTATAACACATGCGTATTGTAGTAATGGAAAGCCAAGAATTTCAAAGATTTCCGACACTCGTGCGGCAGTGGGGCGGGTCGTAATTATCTACATAAAACATGATGTATAAGTATAATGAAAACAATACAGTTTTAAAATGTCGGATATCTTGCTTGTAACTAGAGTAAATCACGTGTCGTTCTAATCTTAATTAGATCAACATTAACTTAACAATATTGGATACATTGCCTATCTCGAAGTTAAAAAGCGTGAGAAATGCATATTACGGACACGTTATCATTTTATGTTAATTAAGTAAACCTACTTAATTTTCCAGTATAAGTAGTAATATTTATGCTTTGAGTCTGTTAAATAGCTTGTCCAGCCTTAAATAGACGATACAATTTGGGACTCTTTGATTTAAGGCCCTAATTCACTTGCCTGTAACTTGCACAAAAGTGTGCAATGCGAGAAACTTGCATGCCACAGTGATACACGCTAATCAAAGGCCCTACCACGAGCTCTTAAGACGCTGCTTTTCCACTCACCTAAAAATCCGCGTAAAAGCCTCGTAAACATCGAGCATGGTTTAAAAGCTTGTTACTTAATCTAACGCAATCCAACGTGATGTTTGACAAAAAGGCAACGCGAAAAAAGAGTCATAATACAGAGTTGGCAGTCAGTAATTCCGTGATTTACTCGAATATTGCACAAAACTTGATCCAGGAATTCTTGGTTTTTTTCAAACATTTAAGAGTTTTTGAAAAATATTGTCATTATTTAGAATCTTGATAAAATTTGCTAGGCTTGTATAGTTTTACTTTTTTAAATTTTTTAGTAAATGATAAAGTGTCATAGTTCACGCAAAATAGCAGATTTTCAGAGGTCTTAACTGGATTAGTTTTACACAAATTTATAAATTGATTTCCGTAGAAGCCTAGATAATATCTACAAGATGTTGTGTTTCCAAAATATCTGATGAAAAATGTGTAATAACGCCATAATCGCGTAAGAGCGGTTGTATGAAAAACAGTGAAAATGTATGTCAAGATGCATCCCTTTAAGGGCCAAGCGCCCGAAAAGTGCCATAAAACTGTGATTTTCTGAGGCCTGCTCCTCCGTAACGGCTAGGTCAATTGATTTGAAAAAAATATATGTTTATTATAGATTCATGAACAATAATATCAATATTTTTGTTTTTTTCGTGCAATTAATACTTTTGTCAAAAAAAATATTTAGCAATTTCGCAACTTTTCCTCCTTTCTACTCCTTCGAAACGGCTTGGACCTTTAGAAACATTTTTACACATAAAAATTAGTGGTTAAATATTCTTCAAAATGAACATTGCATATGTAAATCAATCACTATCTCGCAGAGAAAATGGATTTAAAGCGCTTTCCGGGCGCTGCTGGCCGCAAATAAATGCACAGATTTGCGTACTGCGGCCTAGGCGAGTGCGAGAGTTGCGTTCACATAATTTCGGTCAGATGGTTCAAGAGACTATTTGACGACATAAACTGAACTGTTAAAAGAATGGTGCTGTATAATAGGTTGTATGATATCCCATCCTTCTCTCTCGCTCGCACGCCTGATATTTTAACATGTCATGGAAAGGCCATGAACTTGTTATGATATACAATATCCTGCTAGAGAAGAACTTGCATAAGTTTGTGCAAGTTAGGTACTTTTATGTGTATTTGGAGCTTTACGTCATTAAAGACTCATTGATATTCATATCTGACATCCTCATAAAGTAAGTCAGAGGTCCTACCAAGACCTCTTAACGCGATCCATTTGACGATATCAACTGAAATTTTAAACGGATAGAGCTACTTATAGTGCACAGTTCATTTCTCTTCCGCACACCCTGATATTTTAACACGCCATTGTAAGGGCCCTTCACTGAACTCCTTTATAGTATACAATGTCGTACGAGATACTTGCATAAGTTTGTGCAAGTTACTTGTAAGAGTATTGGGGGCTTTACGTCATTATTGTCTCACTGATACTCTGACATCCTCTTATAGTTAGTACATCAATCTGCTGACATTGTGAACCAATGATTCATAAACATTTTCCGGGAAAACAGACTCGTGTCAAAAATATGCGCAATGGAACTTTATTGTGAGCCAAATTTTGGTGCCCTTGCGAAATTTTATACAGAGAATTCTTACTAAGAATAATATGGAATGCAAATATTGTTTACGATCGTATGAGGACTGACCTCTTTTATTTTTTTTATTTTTTTCCTCGTCATAGATTACTATCAAAACACCACGGTACAAAATAGATAGGTACAGAAGTCAATCTACATACAAAGCGCGCTCGAGCAACGCACACATAGACACCGCTCACGGACACGATATCTCGGCTCAATCGCCCGGTCATACTAGTACAATTCGGCCGTTCGGCGCAACCCGCTGACCCTAGCGCGGTCGCCTAGCGTAGGTATAAAAAGCATACATGAGATCGACTTCTGTATCTATCTATTTTGTGACCACGGTGTGTGTAATGTGAGCAACGAAGCGCGTTTGTTTATTTAAGGTTCATTTAAAGTAACTACCGGAGAAACTAATGATGTCTGGTGCTATTTGATACTTACTTCCTTGACTTTTATTACCGTAGCTAGACATATTAATGATATTGTAATCCCTTTTCTCGTATACGATTTTAAATATATATTTTTTAAATCATCACGCTTCCCAAATTGAGTGAAGTAAACTTATGACTTCAATAATGGGGGCCTTTGAATTTTATGTTTCTTTTCCCATTTATAATAATGTGCCTATATCAAAAGTATGGTTACTTAATTATACATCCATTCGTTTTATTTATTCTGATACTTATCTATTAATAATATTATTAAGAGAATATATTATTATTTTTGTTTGTAATGATTAAAGTCACAAACTACTAGGGGTAAAAGTAACTTATTTAGTACCGAGAAGGGGATTGGCGGCCGAGCGCAGCGAGGGCGCTAATATTTAGTTCGAAGGGCTAAATAAGTCTTTAAACCGACGTTAACACTGAGCTTTTCATTACGAATACAAGGAAAGTAAAAATAAAAACAGAATCGTCGTATGATTTTAGGTGCTTACCTATCTTTCTTTTGATTTAGGGCGTTAAAAAGTTTTATTCAAGTGTTAAATTCATGGCTCAATCTTATAAACTCATCATGTTGATATTAATCTTTAATAAATAAAAGTCTATACCAAACACTACAATAAAAAAAAACAAATGAAGAACGGATTCCTGCGTTCCGGGTTCCGGCCTATTTATTATTTTTTTCAGTGGCCAGCCAGTTTTCAGCCGTTATTGTTCAATTTCATCATTGAAAAAATGTTAGTATTTTGCCCAAATCTATGTTACTTTAAAGAAATAGTCTTTAAGGTAATTAAAAAAATATATTATTTGATTAATACGTACCATCTTTTACGGTATTTTAATTTTACATCACGCTTTATTGAGTAGCTGCATAGAAAGTTGCAACATGGTTCAATAGAAATGTGAAAATAGAACTAGGTTTTTTAAAAAATGATTAGATAATAACTATCTACCTATTTGCATGTTTATTACAACTTTATAAACTGTAGTGGTCTAGAGCTGGACTTAACGCAACAAGGCATTCTCTACCAGTCAGATAAGGAGTTTAAAAGACTGCCAATAAATAAATAAATTATGAGAAATAAAATTACCGAAGTATCGTTAAGACAAGGTATTCAATGGGTATTTATATTAATAAAAGACGTTATCAGAATTTAAATGAAAACCGGGAAAAAATTGATTTCCTGTCAATATTTTCAAAGGTCAAACTAAGGTCATTATATTTAGTTTAGTTTGTTACTTTTGGACATTCATACACTTGAACGGATTTGGATAAAATTGTAGCATACAGGTAGACCATGTCTTGAAATAGCGCATTGGATACATACTACTACTTTCACGTGGGTGAAGCCGATGGCAGACGCTAGTTTAAAATAAAATTGACGACACCTTTCAGCCGTAGCTTTGAAAGTCAGATAAGCCAGATCCACAACGAATACCTATCTATGTGCCGAGTACTCCATACTGTTTATCTCAGTGCCTTATGCACGACAAACGGTGCCCTATGACTGGCATACACGCAGGTCGACTACTGAGAGATTTCACCTGCACCTATCTACATAGGATAGCTTTTGTACTTACAATTGCCGAAACGGATCTTGAGCGCTGGCTTCAAGTTGCGCAGAAGTCAATTATATTCGGTCTCTTTAGTGGTGCGAAATGAGACGCTGGGGCGGGGAGTGTCAGTGATTGGCTCGCCGCGCCAACGCGTCATAGACGTCACGTATGATTCGTTCCCTGCGCTTTCAGCATGTACAGTAGGCACAACGGATCTTGACCGCTCGGCGTCAGAGTAGGGATCGCTTTGCGCATTCCATACATTGGCGAGCCAATCGCCACTCTGACGCCGAGCGCTCAAGATCCGTGACGGTAAATCTACGTAGGTATACTTATCCTAAAACGTATGGTATGGTAAATCGTTTTTGCGGGATTTTTCGAAAGAGTGACCGCGAACCTGGAGCGCAAAGGCAACAGAAGGAAAATTGGTGGGTTTTAGTCGGTAAAAGTTTGAAACAAGGAGTATCTCAATCCTACCTGAGCGGGTTTTTTTTTTATTATGGATAGGTTCGCGTTTGACCACTACCTCACCTGATGGAAAGCGATGATGTGGCTGACATGGACCACGCTTGCCTAGAAGCAACCTATTCGCTCTTGACTTAAAGACCACTAGGTTATTTGATAATTTAAAGATTGACTGGTAGAAAATTCCTTAGGTATTACCGAAGTCCACATCTTTACCTTTATGTGCATAAAGTATTAAATAAATAATTTCTTACGTCATAAAATGGTTTTATTTCTTGTAAAAGCCAGCCATTCGCCGCTAGACTTGCTCCGAGGGAACATACTCCTGGGTTCACAAGTATCCTATGTCCTAATCTATGGCTGGGTGGATCCAAAGCGTAAGGAGGAGGAGGAGAGTGGGATGATTTCCCAGCAAAAAAAAAGCTTATCAAAGTAGGATCCAGCCCTAGATATGCTCAGGTGGGGAGGGACTTACCTTACCTATGACGTGTTAAAATGTGAAACCTGCGATCGAAAAAGAGGGGTGGAGCTAAGCACCCTATTTAGTTCCTTCCCTTTAACAGTTCAGTTTAGTTTGTCAAATGGATCACCTTAAGAGCTCGGTGGTAAGGGCTCAGGTAAGCCTCTGTGTTAACACCAGTATTACCTGGATTCTTATAGTTTTGAAACTCTATACAAAGCCAGCTCAAGGTCTAAGTGTTACCACAAAAGTACAGCCTGCTCAACCTGGATTGCTATAACCCTATCGAATGACAAGGAGTTGTCAGCAACAGCAGGGGCTCAGCTGGGTCGAAGCCTACCGGGGCCGGTTATCCGAAAGGGAAGCTCGGCCCCGGTATGAAAAGCAAGAAGGAACGGGATGGGCTTTTTAGTCAGTAAGAGTCTGACACTATCTCCCGCTCCGACCAAGGGCGGGGGATGCATTTGGATGATTTTACCCACCAAAAAAAAACCCTATCGAATGAAGAACATAAAACCAGGAGCTACCGGGACTCTGACTAACTTCACTATTAAATTCCTCAAGTGATTCAACTTCAGTTTATGCCGAAATTCAATGGCGTCATAAATTCAGAATGCGTTCGTTTTTCCTTTTGTTTTCGTCATTTTTCGCGTCTGATGCACAATTCCTAGCTACTAGAGAATTTTCTGTCAGAAATAGTACATTCTGATACAAGCGCAGAAAGTTTGTCATTGCGACCGAGGCGGAATTCTCTCGAGCCGTAGGCGAGTGTGTTATGAAGCCGAGGGCTGCAATGACAAATTTGCACGTGTATCAAACGACATTTTTCAACACGCTTACGAAGAAATGAATAAATAGAGGTTGGTCGGCAACTCGTGGTGGTCGACGCGCGCCCAGCCTGATACGATAAATGTAATAACATTATGGCGGGGGAGAATTCACGCACTTTACTGCACCAGTGGGGAAAACAGTCTATTGCGTGCCTAAAATGTGTGGGATAAGAGCGGGTTTTCGAGTAAGTGTATTGAAGAAAACATTATTTATTATGAATACATAGTTAATTTTCCTCCATGTCTTGTCCTTGTCTTGTCAGTCAAGTTGAAAGTACAGTTGATTAACCATCCAACAAAAAAATGGAAAGTCAATATTACTTCTAACATATTCGCTGAACCTTTCTTGTGAACTGGCACGATCTGCGTGTGCGTTGAAATAAGGATCGGCCACAGTCGTGCCGTTGTTGTGACCCTTATTGTTAGTAACGTAAGGGCTTTAGTTAATTAGCAGGGTGATGGTGGAAGGTTGTCGGTAGACACGGAAGCGTTGACGGTGTTCCCACACGTGTGATCATTAGCTGTTCCAGGGAACCAGTGAGCGCGGGCTGACGATGGGAACTGCTGCATTATTGACACTACACACTTACTGTCGCACTTTATTGTTACTCTATACAATGATAGTTCTGTTTATTGTTGTCTCTGTGATCTTGCGGGTGATTGATCATCTGATATTCGTTGAAGAAAAATCGCGAAATGATCAATTGTTACGCTAGTGAGACGTGCGTGCTATTATGACTTCCCTTCTGACATTTTTTTTTTGAAGGTGAGAGGTTATTAAACGACTTCTCTTTCTCTAGGATGGAGCAAGAGGGCGTGTCGGACTTTTAGTGACTAAAACCCATCTGTGTTCTGTGGTTGCCACAGCTCTTTCAAAAAAATCCGTGGTCTCGCTAGTGGCCCTAATCTTGATAAATTTCGCAGACCCCCTAAATCTTCCATTGTCAAATATGCAAGTAAATTCTTAATATGAACTCAAAACCTTAAATTTTCATATGATGAATTCCAACGTCCAGTTAGTGCAATACTACTTAGAGCAACATTTTGTAGAAGTCTGTACAAATAAATCATTTCCAACCATGTCATTACACGGACCGACACTTTCCTAAGAATTCGTGGTCCGGACTACAAGCCTCAGATCTAAGCTATGATTACACTGACTGCTTCCCTCCACAACGCGACACGTCATCAACATCATGGTAGAAAAAAAAAACAGAAAAAAAAAATTGTTATTGCGCAATTTGAAGCGTCGTTGGTGTTCATTCTTCGCCGTAATTGCTGCGGCTAATAGCACCGGCTGCCGAGATATCACAGTATTTTTAGTTTTATATTATTTTATAGCTATTATTCCGAGTATTTTTGGTTCGTTATAAGCGTTCTAAATCGTTTGGTTCCTATATTTTTGAAGTTAGAATTCAAATGGCTCAAAAGACTTATTTTCAACGGTCGCCGGTTCGCCACGTATATTGTATGACTGAGGGAAATCTTAAATCAGGACGTGAGTACCAGTCGGTTTATCTTTTTAAATCTAACAAGGCCTAGTATACTGTTAATTAAAATGTAAAGTCTATTTGCATAGGTACTTTATGACACAACACAGTAGCTAGGTACTCTATGAGTATTTATGTCCGTAAGCTGTAAGGACTATGGCATGGCAGTTGAATCGTGCACAGATAATGATTAATACAAACAGCAAACAGTTGCAATTGACCATAAACATGGGAATTATGTGAGAAACTGTTCGTTGTGTATCTGTAATTATAAAATCTAGTGGATCAAGGCCAAAATAATGAATATGAGACAATAATTCAGCTGCGCTGCTGTTAGCTCGGTTCGCGTCGGTCAGCCGTTTGTTAGTTCTGCCGTAATCTTGCGATCGGTGATTATGAGACATGAACGTTAACAACTCTATATTAATACTAGCTTTTACTCGCGGTTTCGCTCGCATACATAAATTATAACCTATGTCATTCAGGAATAAAACAACTTTCTATCGGTGAAAAAATTTTCGAAATCGGCTCAGTACTTTCAGAGATTACCTCGAACAAACAAAAATAACCATAAAAACAAACTTTACTTCTTTATAATATTAGTGTAAATTTAAAAAGCATTGAATCATTTTTAGGGTACCGTAGTCAACTAGGAACCAGCCAGGATGGATGAAATGGCGACAGGTCACGGGAACAACTTGTGACCCACGCATGCCCTCAAGTTGAAGAGTAAAATTTACAAGTCCGTCATTAGACCTGGCATACTGTATGGATCAGAATGTTAGGCTGTGAAAAAGAAGGATGAAAAAAGATTGCATGTAGCGGAGATGAGAATGTTGAGATGGATGAGTGGTGTGACGAGAATGGATAAAGTGAGCATATTAGAGGAAGTTTGAAAGTGGCGCCAGTGACTGAAAAGTTGAAAGGTCGGTTGTCTTGGTATGGTCATGTGAAGAGGAGGGATGAAGCGCATATTACTAAAAGAGTTCTGAGTATACATGTGGATGGATAGAGAGGGAGAGGAAGGCCGAAGAAAAGATAGATGGATTGTGTGAGGAGTGATATGAAAGAAAAGGGAGTTAGTAATAGTTTGACGGGTGACAGGACAGAATTAAAGAAAAAAACGTTTACGCCGACTCCAAGTAATATGGGATAAGGGCAGGAAGAAAAAGAAGTCAACTAGGTACCCTTATAGTTTCGCCATGTCTGTCTGTCCGTCCGTCTGCGGATAATCTCAGTGACCGTTAACACTAGAACGCTGAAATTTGGTACCAATATGTATATAAGTCACGCCGACAAAGTGGTTAAATAAAAACTGGAAAAAAATGTTTTATTAGGGTAGGTACCACTCACACCCACGCACAAAAAAAAATCGTTTAATGTGAATTCACATTACGTGTGGTACCTACACGTAATGTGAAGAGTGATTTTTTATTCAATTCAACCCTAACGTGTGATATATATTGTTGGATAGGTATTTAAAAATGAATACTGGTTTAATAAAATTATTTTTTTGATAATTAACATTATCAAAAAAATAATTTAATATTTTCGGAAATAATCGCTCCAAAAATAAAAATAAAAACCGGCCAAGAGCGTGTCGGGCCACGCTCAGTGTACGGTTCCGTAGTTTCCCGTCCGACACAATAAGTGTACCCCTTATGAGTTTAAAAAAATGCTTGCATATACGATTATACTACAAACTTAGTCCAGAAATTATTTTGTAGAACCCTTTTGTCTTTTTTGTTCAAAAACTGTTCTTTCCATCAAGTTCAAAATAATTTTCCTAGAAAGTCCTTATAAAGTTCTACTTTTATGATTTTTTTCATATTTTCTAAACTTATGGTTCAAAAGTTAGAGGGGACACACACACATTGTTTTTTACTTTTGGAGCGATTATTTCCGAAATTATTAACATTATCAAAAAATGATTTTAGTAAACCCCTATTCATTTTTAAATACCTATCCAACAATATATCACACGTTAGGGATGAAATTAAAAAAAAAACACTTCCCACTTTACATATAGGGGGGCTACCCTAATAAAACATTGTTTTCCAATTTTTATTTTACTACTACCAAATTTCAGCTTTCTAGTGCTAACGGTCACAGAGATTAAGCGAGGACGGACAGACAGACGGACAGACAGACAGACATGGCGAAACTATAAGGGTTCCTAGTAGACTACGGAACCCTAATAAAATGTGTGTTAACTCTTAACTTTTGAACCATAAGTTTAGAAAATATGAAAAAAATCTCAAAAGTAGAACTTTATAAAGACTTTCTAGGAAAATTGTTTTGAACTTGATGGGTTGAACATTTTTTGAAAAGTTGTACAAAATAATTTCTGAACTAAGTTTGTAGTTTCATGCAAGCATTTTTTTTTAACTTAATTTATATATTTTAGTATCTACCCTACACTAAACGTGGCCCGACACGCTCTTGGCCGGTTTTTTTTTTTGGTCTCATGTCTATGTGACCAATATTATCCCTATAAAAGGGTCAACCCCTGCGAATTATATTTGCCGAATTGTTTAAAGGTGTCGGAACGGTCATAAAAATAAAGTGTCGCTTGGACATCTTTTCAGAATGTAAAATGCTTTGTGCAATTTTGTGCACTTATAATAAGCGAAGGGTGCACATTAATCGGATTAATTCTTTGTTGCTTAAAGCAAGTATAGGGTAAAAAAAAAGAAACTTGGGGTCTGTCATCTATCATCAATTCATCACACTATTCAACTTTCTGCGAAAAAGCGTGTGCATTTTAGTTGAAAATCTGAACTAGTTTTATCGTCTGTAAGCATTGATGTAGGTATTAAAAACTCCCAGGGTTTTACATTAATGTCTGTAAGTATTAAAAAAGTTTATAAAACAAAAGGTTTCACGATAATTTCGACATTGCATAAATTTATCTATAAATTTCTAAAGAAATACCTAGTATACACACCGTTAAATTTTGATCGTATTAATCCCGTGGAGGTTCGATCCGGTACATGAAACACTATCGATTTATGAAGATAAAATTATTCATCAAAAAAGATAAAATTAAAGATCAAAATGTAACGGGGTATATACACATAGTAGATGTTTTTAGTTGTGTGCGCATCACGTAAAATGTACGAAATCGGTGTAGATAATTTTTATACAATAAAATTGTGTGTAATTTGTTATATTACTTAGGCTTTGTTTCATCGCAATCAGTTGACTATATCGAAAGATATACTACATTCATTGACTGTTAGACGGTACCTACGAAGGTCGCCGTCTCAGCTAGTTTCTTACATATAAATAACTACCAAGTTAATTTCTTGTATCCTTCCAATTAATTCCCACGTTTAACAAAAATAACTGTTAGCTAATTGCTTGTAGATATCCCCTTAGCAAGTAAGCACTTAGTAACACAATTACATAAAGTTATTAATATTTAGTAGCCAACGTTTTAATAGGTAAAGATACAATGGACAGGTGTGTCTATATCGCAAATGACATGTTACACGAGGTATAAAATTGTATACAGGGTGAAACGCAAATGCAACTAAGTAATTTAATTTTAAATACAATTTCGTCAAGTCAGTGTCAAAAAAAACAAATTGAACTTTTGTTTTTAATAATATAAACTAGGTTTTGACTGCTGTCCCACCAAATGTTTTGCAGTGATACAATCGTTGACGGTGAAGCACACTAGTTTATAAGGAACCTATTCGCTTTAACCATGACTTTCCGTACAAACTTATCAGCAGCTCAAAATTTGTACGGGAGAGTCAATTTCTTTTTTTGGGAACCGACTATTACTTTATTTATGAAAGTTGTTCAGTCCTGTGGAGTGAAGCAGTATTTAAAATTAAAACATGACCACCTATTTCCGTTACACCCTGTATAGTACATGCGAGTATTTTGCAAGGTTGAGTAACACAGAGGAGTGAGGAAATGAAATGATCATGTGCACTTCTCGAATCGGGCATTCGGGGTTTTACTACGTAATCCAATCTGCTTTTTCCCAACTATAGGCTTTGACTTCCACAATACAGAAAATGGCAAACACAATACTTACTGCTATTGGAATATCTGGTGTCAGTGTTTTTAATACCTTTTTACCTAGTCCAATCAATCAGCAGATTGGAAAGATCTACAATTGACAGACGGGACTAACAGCTTAACGTGTATTTAACACGAGGTTCTCACGTAATAAAAAAAAAATCAGTTGGCATTAAAGAATGCTACAGTAAGTGTAGTTGTCGCGGCAATCTTATATCTACCATACGGCCCTGAAGCGATTAGGTTATATCGTTGGACTCCAAGACCTAGGGTCAGACTAAGACCATTCTAAACTAACAATACTTAAAGAATATACACATAATAATAATCCCATCGCCGTATCTCTACGTTGAACATTTGTCCTGGGTGGGAATCGAACCGAACCTGTGTGGAATCGGAAGTGCCTTACTATAGGTATGAGCCCGACCCAGTTCTTGATAATGGTCATATCACTTTGTACTGGGATCGGCCCATCATCACTGACAGGACTATTGTGGCCATTAAGCCTGATATAGTGGTGGTGGAACGAAGCAAGAGGCGTGCAATGATGTTGACATATCCGTACCCCGTGAAAGCCGAGAAAGATAAATAAGTCAATGTACTTGTACATTGACTTGGCTCACGTGTCGACATGTGGGAAGTAAATTCAGCGATCATTGTACCGATAGTTGTTTCAGCCAATGGCTTAATAGCCAAGAGCTTCGAGCAACACCTTAAGAGGCTCTCGTTAGGCGACTGGATCAAGGGCTTGATTCAGAAAGCAGTATTGTTGGACACGGCTCGTATAGTTAGGAGGTTCCTTTCTCTAGAGCCCTGACCGCCGGTAGCTTGGACCCTGTTCCCGATACCGGTCGGCTACTGTTTTTTTTATGTTTTAATTTTTATTTTTTATTGAATATTTAAAAATGTAATTTATATGTATATATATGAATAAACGAAATAATAATAATAATAATACAGAGATGTCTTCAACGTTGAACAAATTGGTCGTACGTTCGGCTGTTCACTTGCGACGTCTACGCGCCCATTATCCCTCCATTTACTTATCACTCCGTGCCACATGTAGTAAGATATGTTTAACAAGCTGACACATACATCACTATTACTTACATATACGTTAGGCAGTTTGTTCTTACCCGGATATCATACGTTAAACACGAGCCTTTCTCTTAGGTACAATAGATAGGCCCTAATGTACCAAACGGCCAATTATACCAAATGGACGCTATATATCTGTAAAGCAGTGAAATATGCGCTAAATAGCAGCAATTTAACATACATTGTTAAAATGTCTGGGGTGTAATTACTAGAAATAACGAGCAAATTGATTTATCTTCACTATGCAACTGATTATAGACTTAATGTGTGGTAACTACGATTTACGGGTAAACTAAGAATAATTAATACTTAATATTAAAGTTATTTATGACAAATAAAATCGTGGGTTAGCTACAAGTGATTTACAAAGTAACATTTACAAGGAACATAATAGGATTCAGGAAAATTGAGAATTGCTTTTTTTTTTCTTTATTAGCTTGTCTGTGATTGAACACAGTAATCATGATTTTTCTCATATCTTACCTATATCAAGACTAATATAGAGAAAAGATTTGTATTTTAAATTATTTCTAAATTTATATATTGTCCGGCCTGTTGGTCTAGTGGTTAGTGACCATGACTGCTATGCCGGAGGTCGTGGTTTCGATTCCCACCCAGGATAAATGTTTGTGTGATGAGCATAATCATTTGTTCTGTGTCTGGGTGTAATTTATCTATAATATGTATGTATTTAGAAATATATAAGTATGTTTATCAGTTGTCTAGTACCCATAACACAAGCCCTGCTTAGCTTGGGACTAGACAGCGTTATGTGATAGTTGTGGAATATTATTATTTATTTGTCAATTAATAAACTCAAAAACTACTGGACAGATTTTAAATACAAGTATTTCTTGAATTCTCTAGCTCCTACACTAGTGTAATACACTGTTTTACTGGAGCTAGTATCTTCCCCTTTTTTATGGCATTTAAAGAATACAAAGCAAATCAAAGAAATGAAAAGAACTAAAATCAAAAGAGTAAACGTAATGTAACATGCGCTTTTAGTAATATGCGCTTCATCCTGGAAACAACACACGATATTTTCTTTTTTTATGCACCTGCCACTTCTCCAGCACCTTAAGTTGACTGGTAGAGAATGCCTAAGGCTGTAAGGCATTAAGTCCGCCTTTGTACCTTTGTGTTGCATGAAGATTAAATAAATAAACAGATAGATCAAGTTTGCCATGTTATGCTACGGACACAAATCTTCTTCCCGGCTTTATCTCATACTACTTGAGATTAGACAGAATATACATATTACTTGGAGACAGAACTCTTAGAAGTATTTTTTTTTTGTAATATACCCTTCGTCCCTCCTCTTCACATGACCATAAATATCAAGACAACCACTTTCAAAATTCTTTTAATATACTCATTTCTCACTTTATCCATTCTCGTCACACCACACGTCCATCTCAACATTCTCAAGTCGTAGCGGACTCCGTCCATCTTTTCTTTGGCCTCCCTCTCCCTCTCCATCTATCCACATGTAAATTCATAAATCTTTTAGCAACATGCTTTTCATCTCTCCTCTTTATATGACCATACCAAGACAAACGATTTCTTTTAAACCTTTCAGTCACTGGCGCCACTTTCAAACTTCCCCTAATAAACTCATTTCTAACTTTATCCATTCTCGTCACACCACACATCCATCTTAACATTCTCATCTCTGCTACATGCAATCTTTTTTTATCCCTCTTTTTTCACAGCCCAACATTCTGATCCATACAGTATGACAGGTCTTATGACGGACTTGTAAGTTTAACCCTTCAACTTGAGGGACATCCGTGGGTCGCATGCTTTGACACAAATATCGAACAATAAGTAGTTTAAAAGACAAACGTCCGACTGCACTAGTCCACAATCCAATATCTATACAGAAATCACGAAATGCATTACAATGTTTTCTTGTAACTGCAAAATTTACAATAAATTGTTGTTTTATTGAGGCGGACTGACGCAATACAAAGCCCTTTAGATGTTGAATTGTTCACTTGTTCTGTTTTACAATCATTGCGGCACTTTACAGCGCTATAAAAATATAGTATAACTGTAAACCTACCTCATATATACAATACAGGGTGTAAGGGATAAGTCGCCGCAAACTTTAAGGGCTTGCTCAGTAGACGAAACTGAACTATCTTCCACAAGATTTTTGTTTAGGAAACGAATAATAATACCGAACTCACAATACAAAATTATAAATTTGATTGGACAGTTTATATAGAGAAACTTTTAAATGATAATTTATTTATTTTTTCGTTTCCGAAATAAAATATTTGTGGAAGTTTGTTCAGTTGCGTTTACTGAGCTGGTCCTTAAAGTTTGCGGAGACTTGTCCTTTATACCGTGTATAGAATTAAGAGGGCTACATGACCTAAAGAGCGATCACTCTCGGACTGCATGCAAAAGAAACATGGATTCATCCTGCACTGGAACTACGTGGTGGATTCCCTTTCTTAGAGAAATGGTCTGAGTTTCGGCAGTGGGAACATTATAAGGCTGATTATGCTTTTGTGTTATAACGACAATTATTACGAGAAACATATTTGGAAATAATTAGAAAAATAACACGTCTTTTGTCATATTTACCCTCTAAAAAATACCATCCACTTCAAATAGCCTGTACCTTTTTGTACATTGACTGAATGGACTTCCTTATATTTCACACGGGCACAACCAAACCGGTACATTAGACGGAAACATTTAGATATCATTCAATCGATTTATAATTTTATTTCTCTATCCGATATCGAGTTTATTTCTATTTTTTATTATAAAGCAAACCGCAGAAAGCTATAGTTAACACATTTAGTGTTCACCACCCGAAAACCATTATTATTGACTCTGGAGGTTCTTGCGGTTTCTGAAAGCGAAGAAAGTTGGAATCGAAAAGTAAATTATACTTTCTTTTTTGTCTGTGTATTCTTATGGTATATAAACACTAACTGATGCCTTTTTGTAATAGAAAATTAACCTAAGGGAACATACGAGTACTCCCAGCATAAAAAGCATGTGCTATTAGAGGGCCATGGTCTGGTCGTTTACCTACCAAGTTTCATTAAAATCTGTTCAGCCTTTTTGAGCATGTATGCATAATGAACTGCAAATATGTATCTGCATAATAGAGGAAAAAAAATTAAACGGAAAAGATATTGTAAAAATTTTTAAATATCGTTTCTATGTGAAAATTTTAAAAGCTTCGTTCTATTGTCAGCTATTTAAAGTTCAACATAGATACAATCTAAACTTTCTATCCACGTTCTTAGCAGGGGTGTATACAAGAAGGCTCGAGAGGGCTGCGCGGGCGCAGATCCAAGATGGCGGCCGCAAGGGTTCAACGATCTTCATGACTCACCGTGACGGCTAGCTACAATGAACTTTTATTTAGATTCAAACTGCGATTTCTTGTCAGTTGCATTATTGTTTTTATAAATCAAATACTAATCATGATTTGCATGCTCAATAAAGCCTGAAATATTATTTTATTTTGAATCTTCTAATTATACATATTTTATTGCGGTCTTTTTATAGACACGTAAACGGCATTCCTTTTAGTTTTTTGAACTGCACTGAGAAAATCGCTGGGTTTTTACCATTGGCAAGCTTATGTTGTTAAATTCATTTAGATTCAGAGGTAGAGCTCTTCACGCCTAACGTTTCTCAATCAGAACTAGTAACCTGCTGAACTTTTGTTTTTCTTCTATTAATGGGTAACCCAGTCATAATGTATTTCATAAATAGTCATTCAATAGGATAAGACGGGCTGAATAGGTTGAATTTATGGTTTTAATGATTAAGCATAATTCCGTAAATAAATAGGCCGAAAATCATATTTTAATCACCATACAACTTTATCTACAAAAAAACTTAAAATGATGTTTCTCTTTGGTATCCTTTTAACCACAGAATAGATGAAAGAGTTAACAACACTTTCTACTTACCAAAAAAATAAGATCCATTGGTTCGTCGTAGCGAGGCAGCACTCAAACACAGGTTACGGCCGATTTACTATGACGGTACTCTCGATATTACGTTCAACAGCACGTAATAGAGCTGCGATCACTCAACCCCCTCCCGGACCCCGCACAGCCACCCTCCCCCTCCTCCTGCCCCCCAGGCCGAAGAGGCCCAGTACTTCAGTTTTTAGAAGCAGGCGATGCGAAGAGCCTGACGAATCAGCCCCGTGCCGTGACCGTTTGGACATACCAATCTACGAATCGAACCAAATTTCGAGGAAGGTATTACGCTCCATTAAATAACTAATCCCGCGATTGTTCCAGTTTATGTACCTGTCGATGGATCATTGAAATTGGATTTTTGGTTACGACATTAGGAAATACGGTGCTTATAACCGTTGGCTCAGTGAACTCTATAGAGAAATATAAATATCCAGCGAAAACCGCGGTTGCAACTGGTGGTGATAAATCTTTATGACTTCCTAATTAGACATGTTTTCTCAGCTTTTCCTACGTTTTATGGAATGATTATATAACCCATCCTTTCCCAATAATATAATAGAAAATACACACCAGTCATTTCGACAAAAGCCTGCGCAAACAAGGACAAAAAAATGAAGTCGACTTTTGTGGTAACTCCTAGAAGTATTTCTATAGCCAACTGCTGCAAATGGGTCTAGTTTTCACGATTCAGCTATGACCATTATTCCTTGCATTTTATAAAACAAAATTCCTCGAATGCGGCTGTCTGTCTAATTGTCATCTACTCAAACATTTCACGCAAAACCAATACAAAACTGGTCAAATGTCTAGTCTTCTACATATTCAGCTATGGGGCTGAGACTTGGACATTGAAAAAGGCGGCCCGCGACTGCGTTGATGCCTTCGTGATGTGGTGCTGGAGGAAAATGCTTCGAATTCCCTGGACTGCTTTCCGTAAAAACCTCTCTATCTTACGTGAACTGAACATCAAGATCAGACTGTCGACTACCTGCATGCGCAAAGTACTGGAGTTCTTTGGCCACATTGCCAGGAAAAATGGGCACAACCTTGAACAGCTCATCGTAGCTGCCATGATTACAAACGACCAAGAGGCCGCAGTCCAAAAATATAGGCAGATCAGGTCCGCTCCACACTCCATACCCAATAGTACCTACGTTGCACTTCATGACGCTAAGAACCATCACGGATGGCGAGAAGCTAATCTAGCGGGAATTTCACGACCCTCAGTAATGACGAATACCTCTCGAGGAGGGAGAGGAGGAGTACAGTAGAGAAAAGCTGAAAATTTCAAAGATTCTAAACACCGCGCGAAGCTGGGGCGGGACTCTAAACCGAACAGTAAAATAAAATAGGCTTCACAACATTCAGAATATCGAGGAAGTCAAGTGCAAAAACCATCTCCAATATTCAGATAAGTGGCCTAACGTCACAGTGAGCTAACCGCATGCACGACTAATAATTTCACAGCTAACATCTCTCTCACACGTCGGCTTACGAGCGTGCATTGTTGAGCGGCCGCTGTGCCTAGTGTGGGATCGATTAACACGTCACTGCGTTATTATTGTAACCTCTCTTATTCGTGATTGGAGCTACACAGATATGAGCAGAAGGATCACGAGGCAACTGCACTTACATCGAAGGTAGACAAAGGTTTACACACATAGTAGGCAACCCTATGTAGGTAGACCTATGTATACAGGATGATTTTTTTAAGTGGAAGTGGATAGCCAAGTCTTAAGGTAGCCATACAGGCTACGTGTACCTGACAGGTTTGCCTGCACAGTTATACCTACCTGTCAGGTAAGCTCGTCGTGCAAAACTGCACAGTTGTGCAACACACACACTTTACCTGTACTTTACCTTCAACTGTACAGACATACCTGTCATGTTATGTTATATCCCTAGCATGTATTATACCTTAAAAATGTGAGGAGTAGAGCGAAAATTATTCAATGGAGTCTCAAGCCCTTATTTGATTGATGAAAAATCATTTTTTTTTTTTTGTCAGAATTCAAACCTTATTTAAGTAATTTAGTTTTAGTTTACATTAGCGAGCCAAAAAGTTTCGCGCGGGTGTTAGAAATTTTATCTCGAAAGTTTCAATTTTTCGTCAACTATAATCTGCATGTTTTATAACGCCTAAATCTTCCTCATAAATCACTCTGTCTGTATATTAGTAAAAACCGTATGAAAATCAGACAGACTGATGCGGTGAGTTTTGTTTTATAACGAACAGACAGACAGACTCGGTGGAGGACTATGTTTTATCATATTTAAATAAGGGTTTAAAGATGAAAATTCGGCCCAAGATTCTTTTGGATATTTTTTAAAAGATCTCACGCCGACTTGAAGAATTCACCCTGTTTATGCAACCCAACTATGTTACACACTTTCTATCAGAATCCAAAGTATTTTTAACTCATTAAGGAAATTCAACTCTTCTTTTTTAAAATAATAGTCGTTTACCCGACAACGATAAAAGCGCAATAGTTATTGTTGAATTGTCAAATTAAAGGCGGACTATTGCGTTTTTTCGATGGCATTTTCTTGAAAGTTAGATATCGGTTTGAAGAATGCCAGAGCAGCGAACATTTGAATAAAGTTTTAAAAAAAATCCAATATCTTCAGTTTCAGAGTTTGTAACTGGGGCGCAGCGCCTATAATAATATACGAATACCTGGCGCTACAAAAGAGACTTTTTTCTGGGACACCCTGTATTTAGCAAAGTATTTGACGGTTACATTAAAATTATCCTGTATTTAGAAAAGTATTTGACGGTTACATTAAAATTATCACGTATGGGAAATTTATTCAGCAGGGTGCCATAATCGAAAAAATGTCCTATACGCCAGTAAGCTGCAAGTCTCGCATTGAATATGCGAATAATTTCACTGAAGCTAATGCTTTAAATACTAATGTGTTTCTGTGTCTTAATATCAGGTTGTAATAACGAGCTCGTATAGAAGAGGCTATTTAATTGAGCCGTCATAATCGTCGACGCTACTCAAATCTTTCATAGACAGTACTTACTTTATAAATTAATGCTCTATTATCTTTGATTCTCAGTTTCTCACTTGGCTTTATCTTCGGCTGTCAGAAGCTGTGATAGGTATGAAGGGACGAAGTGTACTTTTTAATTAATTTTGACATACGTTGGTACCCTTATTTATTTTCTATTAGCTTCTGCGAATTGCTTCAACAAATATTTCAGGAAACATAACTACTTCTAGGATTAAAAAGTATCGAGAAGGCCTTCTCGAAGTACAAAGCTATCTCTATATCAAAATTCTTCCATACTACGTTATTAGTTAATTGAGAAAATTAACTAATAAAGTAGTACAGACAAACACAATAGCTACTTTCACATTTATATTTAGTATCGATTGCATGTTAAGGATACACATTAACTGCAGATTAAAATATACCACGAAGAGTGTTCTTCGAGAGAATTATACAACCTTTGTCATTTCTGTCTCACTCAATATTATTATTAAACATTTACTCACTTTCTTTGAATTATGCTACTTATCATATTAATTACCGTGTTTTGTAAGTGCGTTATTAAATTCTTAGTTTAGTAGATATCTAGTGGCTTTATTGAAATTCTAACACACAGAAGAACCATTAACTTCTATCTTTATAACACTGGAGGCAGTATTAAAATATATACAGAATTTTCTCATATAATATGCGGCAAGATACGACATTATATTCTATAACATAATGTGAAATGATGACAGGAAATTGATGCCAGCACCGGTGGCAAAAACCTGCCTGTGTATGTTGTACTTTGACTAGACTCCTATTTTGCATCCGCACTCGCGCTGATAGATATACCGAGCTCGAAGAAACACAAGGAAACGTTAAGCAAGCTTCTTTTAAATTAGTTCTTATGGTAATTAATCGACTTCTCAGAATATTTCTAATGCCAACCGACAGTCAGCGAGCTCGCCCAGTTTGCCAGGAACTGCTGGATAGTTTTTACATTCTGCAACGGTTTTTGCCATTTTGTTGGCGCAATTTAAACGGTATTTCAGTTATTTTTTAGTGCAGACTTAAGCAGCACATTAAGTCAAAATTCCGTAATTTCCACGATCAAAGCTCGGCACTAGAATTAAACCCGCATAATGTTAGACCCACCACAAGTATTTACGTGCACCGCGATTTATAGCTTTGACAAATGGTGTAGTGCTAAGTCGTATAATAATACGGCTTGAGCATATTATAAATTGCGTTTATTAAAACTAAACTTGAATAACTTCCCAAAACACGTGAGTCATGCATGTTAAAGCCGAGTACAGTTTTATAACTGACGATATTAAAAAAAAAAACAGGAATGTTAAATGTGAAGTGTGAGGTGAAGTTTAATTTGTAAGCGCGCCTTATAAAGTGTAACTGGATGGCAGGACTTATGATAATTATGATCAATATTAGTTTAATGGAATAATATTTTTTCCCATGATAAATAAATAATAAAGAGTAATAAAGCGTGGAGGGGTGCGGCCTGCGGGCTGCGGGCGCGGTCGATACCTGAGCCAGGCGAGTGCTCGCAGGAATAACATTCACACGCATCTAAAACGAGTTAAACATCTACTACACTAGTCTATCTAATCGACTTGTTCACGCTTTAAACTCCATCGACTACAATATTTCAAATGGTCGGAGCGCTCGCCTCGTGCGCCTTCAATGTCAGTAACAATTTAGATTACAATTTGACTTACGAATAAATATATGGTCCAAATTGATATCCAGCACAAATGACGGCAATCTGCAACTTAATTACGTGTTTTGGCAGATTGGACCGGTGAGCACGTGAAAAAAACGGGGGAAAGATCCGGGTAGCGTGGGCAGCCTGCGTACGAGTAGAACAGTGGTGTGCGAGCGAACTGTAACGGTTTTTGGTCGTAATTCTAATGTGTTTATGGATATCAATCATGTCCGTTTCTACACCTGTCTCTAATGGTTCCATTGTTCCAGTCGTTATGGTGTTTGAGTCCCCATGTCTTAGTGATTCAAGATTCTCCTCGAGTCGTTTCGGTTGCTCGCCCCAAGCAAGGAATCCGATGCTATCCGCATTTTTTATAATTAGAAAATGATTAGTTCCGGGTGTTTTCGATTAGTTTTCGGTTGTTATGCTGGCCGAGCAGCCGCAGAGCGGGGTTCGTCGGCGTGACTTGACGGATTCCTACCTAGCTGTTCCTTTGTTTGAGGACGAGCAACTCGTAGTGATGTACATTCGTCATGTCGATAGACGCGACAACCTCAGTTTTTGTGTGACAACCTTGTCGTGTCAATAAACTGTATATGACACTTGAGCAATATTCAGCGGTGAGACAAGCATTTAAAACTAGCGCTGAAACAGTGTTTAAATTCACTCGTCTCTCTCAACTCTCAAGTATTTATGAATTTATGTCTGCAATAAAGAACTGGTCTACATGCCCAAATAAGGTTTTATTCGCCGAAATAAAATATTACCATTTTTGCACAAACCTACACCCACACTCGCGGAAGCGGAAGCAGTAAATAACACATAACTGTACAATTTTTTAGTCTAGAATAAACGAAATTCGCGAACACGAGGTATTCACTATAATAAAAAACATTGACCTCATGAATACTCTCCACGTGGTCTTCATCCAAAAAAGATGACTCGGAAAATTCATGCATAGAAAATGAATCAATTTCCGAAAGTGAAACATTCGCGGAGCTCAAGACCGAGTCGGTCCCACGCAGCGATCGAGCATGGGAATAAACATAATATTGTTCGATAAAACAGTTCACAGGCCTACGGTGAGCGTAAAAGCGGCTAGTGCCCTACGCCGGTTACTACAGAACCGGTTCCGAGGCCCTCCGAGTACCGCGCTCCACGTGCAGATACCATCGTTCGTCTTCGTCTATTTTACCTTGTTCCCCGCGCCGCGACACGGCCAGCCTACCTCGACCCCGACGATCTCTTACAACTCCATTTAACGCAACGAAATCAGAGCAAACGTTCACAAATTCAAGGCTCTTGGTAACATGGTCCGTTCTTCGTACTTTGTGTTCATACAAATCTTTACTGTGCGTACAAAGGAGTACATAAATCATTTTTTACGAGCTTTACAATCGTGTCCTTTTATGGTGCGAGGGGTTTGTACTGCTCTAGGTTTAAGTCGTTATTGAATATCTATGACCTCAGGAGGTCGAATAGAAAGTAAACCTGCAATGTTATCGTTTTATGTGCCCTTGTAATAGTCGAATATCTCGGTTTGTCTCAGTATTAGAGTCAGTGCTGCGAGCGGTTCTACAGTTCATAATGCCACTTGATTGCTTTGTACGAGTAAAAGGTCAAGCACGTGTCTATTTTCCAGATTGTTTCCAAGCCAGTATTTTCAACCGATGTTATCTTGTTTGGTTCCTCTATTGTGAATCTTTTAAAGCAGCCTCTAATATCAACGCTGTGTTTTGGGGTGAACTCAATTTCAAGGTACATTAACATTAGTTGCGTCAGTCAGTACTCCACATCACACGGAGCAGAATATATGTAGGTACACATAAAAAACAAGAATATATACCGTAATTTCAACATTTTTTCTTGGACGACATTATAGTGTCATTTCGGAGATCATTAAGGAGACATGAAAGAATTTGATTGTTCGATAATTTGGATTATTAAACAGAAAAAAAAGACAGATTGAGACATGAATATCAAAAAGACGAGTCGTAGCCGTCTGCAAGAACGTATTGACGATATATAAATGTTGGTTTAAGAGCCATATTACTAGAAAAGCGTTGAGGATAATAGAAAAACAACCACGTGGACTTCCCCGCTAGTTTACAACGCAATAAAATTAAAATTGTGGTAGTACTTAGATACATAAACAAGGAATTCAATGGTCAATCAACTCATAGGCAGAAGTACGCATCCTCTTATGTTTGCAAGTAATAGGATTTGTACAAATCACTTACGCCGCAATAACATTTACAGTCAAAGTCAATACTTAATTTTTAGGTCCTTTGGCTCTTACTAAAGGACCAAAAAAAATGTATAATGAAATTAAATATTACAATTCATAAAACGATGTGTTGCATCATCTTAAATTTATAATAATCGTCAGTGTTCAAAGATTTCCATCGTCTTGTTGAAAGTAGCAATTAAATAATTTAACATTTTGTTCGCGGACTGGTCTTTGGATACACTGACATTATCTAAATTTGCTTTGTGTTTAGACGTTAGGTGTTAATATCGTGTAGGTATTTGTCGGCTAGCTGTTAGACTGCCATCGATCAAGTAAACGTGTTAAAATAAAACTAGATATATTTATTTTGCTTGTCTTTATCTTATTATAATGAGGTTTAAATTATTTCTTCACACTATTTGAGAATACTGGAATCAATCATAGTACCTACGTAGTTTCGATACAATTAGATGTTTTTTTTAAATTTTATACTTTGTCTTCTTGCTTGAAAAAACATATGAACGAGAAATATAGTTTAGATCTTAGAAGAATAAATTCCCAGCAAATTATTTCACATTTAAGCAAAGTCTGCCCTGTGTCGAAGTTATCGGTAGAAACAAAGTGCCTCTCCCATGGAATTAGTCAACAGATAAGAGTGGAAAGTGCCAGCTTAAGTATCACGCTTGCCACGACTCATTCTTAATTACAAAAGGTTTTGTAAGGGATCGTCGTCGTCGTCGATAGGATCGCTGAACGGTTCTCTGGTCTGAAATAAAATAATCGTGCTACAGTTTAAATTGCCGGACCGAGGGACTGTGTTGTTAGTTTATTGGTTGTTCAGCGTTTTAATTGAAGGACTAAAGAATAAAGGTTTCCTTTTATTAATTGCAGCCCGCATGGCAGCGGCACGTGTCGCCAGTGCGGGCTCGTTCTCTTCAGTGTTATCACCCCTTACTCACTCATTACCCAAAGTACCCCCATCGTTCTAGATTTTCACACGAAACGCGATTGATATTTTCATTTACTGTTAATTTGTATTATCGCTCGTAATAAGCACACCTAATTTCATTCGCTAATGTTTTGATAACGTTATCCTAACTGTAACTGGTATTCAAATAGTGTGTGAAAGCTTGCAGAATTGAACCGTTGCGTGATTGATAAGCAATTTATTATTCGATTCTCAATAGTGCCACGATACAATGCGCAAGTTGATTTTATTTTCTAAAGAAGAGAAAATAATGTTGCAACGGTACGAAAACCAATCATATTTAAATGGTCAACAGTGTCGCTACACGACAATCTGTTTTAAAATAATATTAACTTAAGAAATTGAGAATGAAATTTATTTTTAAACCGGTTAATTAATTATTGAGGATGATACGAATCTCATCAATAGAAATATGACCGTCTTTATTCAAACAAATAGAAATATGCCACATAGGTACCACTAAGATAACAATAAAAATCTGCATTGTTCCTTTAAAGATTGTTATCACTATCTTATTCGCTTTAGGAGTATTAGTCAACTAGTCTGGCTGTTCCGCCAAAATCAATGGCGAATCAGTTTATCTTAATAAAGCTGCGTTGATAGGACATAAAAATAGATGTTTATTCGTAACAGGTTGTCAATAACGTCATCTGTGGCAAATGACAAATGATTGTCGAGATGGATTATGTCGTAAAATACGCACGATCTTGAGGTAAAATATGACCTGTGTGCTAGATGTAGGTAATCGTTAGACATGATTGGATCTTCTTGAGGTTTCTTCATATATTGGGTTCTAAAATGCCAAAGTTGCTAGTAATTTTAATGAAAGATGAAAATGTTAGATTTGAGACTCAGCAGTCTTTGAACACGGAAGAAAAAAGGATTTATGGAAAATATGGTGAAGTAGAGCAACCAGGTAGTAAAAAATAATTAAGTTAATAGTAAGATAGCGGTGGATTATAAGGCATTCCGTAAAAGAAGTAAAAAAACCACTAAGAACAAATATAAGGAAGTAGGAGATACAAGCATTTAGAGCTAGGTAATGAGATAGAGTAGATTGCAAGGCGCTTAGATCAAGAAACAGAAAAGCAGTACATAAACAGGCAAACACTAAGAACCAGAAAGCAAAAGCAAGAAAAAAAGGATAAGTATTAAGAGCCAGTAAAAAACAAAAAATTGATTAGAAAAACTTTAGAGAAAATAATAGTCGTAGTACCTATAGAAGACACATAAAGCGAAAGAGGGCTAAGCTAGGATCTACCTCTTAAGAGAACTGTTTATAAGAGAACGAAAATGAATCATAAAACATTAGTAAATGTAAGATAGTCTGTTGCTTAGATGCTTATTATGTAATAGGTACGGACAGGTTCTAGTATCTCACTGTTCTTAGAAACGGAAATAGATACTATCAACTTGGAATAACCACGTACTTACATATGCATCATGCGATATTATTATATCTAAAGGATTTCATTGCAGCTGAAAGCAGATTTGATCCTTCTTAAATTTTTACTTTTTGTTCGCTTGAAAAATACTTTTTTTGAAAATGTTACATGGATGATGATCACTACCCTTCTTTTATTCGTTGTATTGTGATGTGTTGTTTTGTCAACCGCTGCTTTTATTATGGCTACTTTTGCGCAGAAAATCAAGTTTTAGACATATAAGTATATAGGTTTGGTGTCTTACTGAGGCATTGAACCTAGCAGATCTTTGGGTAGGTTACTTCACGACGAGACAGAATGGTGTTCTAAAAGAGTCCTTAACATTTAAGGAGATGAGGGTTCGAAGACAGTTGAAGAATTGTTAGTAGTCCTAGTTTAGATAATTTTGACTCTTTTAACTAAGAAAATAACGCTGCTTCTTCTCAACCAAGAGAAGAAAGCGTTGAATCGAAAAACAAGTCCATTTCTGCCGCCAATTGTTAAACGTAACAATCAATTGATCTGTAAGTGTCGCCTGATTGTCGGCAGCAACGGTCGGCGAACTCTACTTTCCTCCGCGGTTCATTTCCTAATATTAACCGATTTGATATACCGGCAAACATTTGGTACTCCGGTGATCCGATTATTCTGTTCAAACTAGTTTTGAACCATAAAAAATTTCAATAAAAGTAATTTCGGGGTTATTGGCAACCACCAGGCGTGCGTAAGCAAGGACCACTAATTTTGTAGGTATTTAAGTTTTTACTACCTCGGACTAAATTATATTTTATGGCTTGAATATTTTATTGAACCTGATGTCGTGGACTCCAATTTATTGCCGTCGGGCAAAAGTTAATTGTATTAGTCCTTGATAACGAGTTTTGATCCGTGCACAGTCAACCTTCAAACATTTAGGGTAGGTTAGGCATCTTCTCTACATTTCTATTTCATATATTTAAGTGACATTTTCCCGCGCTCTGTCGTGACTGCTGGCGGGAAACGTCAAATTATGGATGCGTTCAGAAACGACGCGGCCGACCAGAACATGACGAATTATGAGCGCTCTCGAAAGCCGGTCCCGTAATTATTGTGGACAAGGCACTTTTTGCCTCTGACAAATAGTAAGAGCGTGGAATGACTGCGGAGCTTTGTGCCGCTGCTAATGACACTGGAGGAGCGGGCTCTAATATTAACTATTTCTTTTGTGCGAGGACCGGGCGTGGTTGTGATGCGTTCGCGTCTCGCCCGGGATGGGACAACGACCTCCCCTTTATTTGTTACATTACTTGAGCGTTAATATGAATCGAATGAACGCGACTGATGGGCTCAAATTTCCTTGGCCCGCCCGGCGGCTTTCTGCTGTCACGCAAACCACTTTTTGATGGATATAAAATTATTTATGGCCAGTTTAAACTTAAAGCTGTGACTGAAAAATGTACAAGTTACACAATTTTTTTTAGGTTTGATATCGAGCTTAGTGTTAGTGGTCACAAAAATCATTATGATGAATTTCTCCAATATAAATCATTATGATATTGTAACCACCACGCAGCATGTAGCGTTTGCCTAGTCTCGAAGGCCTGGTGTTGGAGTAAATTAGGGATGTGATGAAGTTTTGTAAGCATAATCATAATCATTTATTTTGCTAGAATATGAGTATAAATAAATTACTAACAATAACTAAAACAAATAATTAATAACTGAAACTATCAGATATTCGGAATAAAAAAATATCTGTAATCGTTAGCGAAACCGATAAAAAGTTTTAGATAGTTACACAGGTGGATTCTAAATGACAGGTTTTTATTTCCTACCAAATAAATGATAACCTAAACTAGAAATAAAAATCATCTTGCTACTTGTATTTTTTACTTAAAATTCATCACATATTCGTAACCGAATCCGAAACCGGTATAGTATTATTCCTATATCCTTATCCAGATCCACAATTTCTTATCCATAACATCCATGGAGCACAGAACCAGCTCTTTCTCTACCTCTGACTGTCTTCTCCACTGTTTGTTGAGGTCCATGATAACATCCCTGGTGTAAACTAGGGTCTTACGTTTTACTGAGGCAAAACTGAATTATCTACACGAAATTCAACTTTTATTTCGAATTACCAAGTGACGGAAAAAAACCTTACAGCGCCGTAGGAAAAAGAATAGATTAACTACGAGTGTACCTACTTGAATGCGTAAACAAATTACATGTTTTATAACATCATCTGTCTTGAGGGAAGAGTTTCTCAGAGTTTTGATTGATGCCATTCAAAGTGGTTCAGTTCGTGTGATTTGATGCGTAAAATGAGTAACAACAACCGGCTGCCCGCTTTTTACTGAAGAATAGAAAGAAAACCACTCCATTCCGAGTCGATACGTTTTATCCGACCGGACTTGTGAAAAAATAAAGATCTTTCGACACCCAACGTAATTCTATAATCAAGTAAGATTTTCCACGAATTTTGTGGACGGGTGCAATATGAGGAGCTGTGTTGGTGGCCGCACTCAATGGGGCAACCGAGAAACCGAAGTGCATTTTGAAACAATCCTTTCGTAACATAATTAAAAAGACAATCGGTTTGCACCTGTTGATGAACATTTTAACTGTAGGTAGTTACTTATAATACTTAAATTCAATACATATAATAGGACCAAAACTCTAAATTTTGGTCCATTTGTAGATAGATATATGTATGTCGTGGCCAGATGTTAGAAATTTATCACTTCATGATATGGCCAAGTAAAACTAGCCAGATCGTTTTAAACGTTAAAGTTTGATGATATTTCAATCCTCGTTTGGCCTACTTTCTGTAAACCTATCACTTATCAGAGAAATCCTACATCAATGATATGGCCAAACGAGGATTGACCTATCATCAATTGTTAGCGTAAGCATATACTATCTGGTCAGTTTTAGTTGGCCATGTCATGTAGTGATCAATTCTAAGATTTTGCCACGACATATATACTTACTCTTTATTATACACCGTAAATACAATTTCAGTAGGAGCTTAAAATAAATAGGGTGTCACAATGGGCGGTCGGTTAGATTTACGAAAAGGACCAAAATTTACTTTTGTTTTAAGAATTCTATTTTGTTTTATTAAAATCATGGGACCTACAGCTACAATAATAACAACAATATAAATTATCTATCCGAAGATTCAAAACAACCTTCTAGAACTATCTCGTAACCGAAGCCATACAGATCGAAATTCCATTGTTATTGCTGCTCAATACTCATAATGAGATTTTGTATGAGGTCCAATTGGACCTACCCACATGGACGGCGGCTTGTACCGCGAGATTAAGTTCCCTATCGACGGCCATCACATCGCCGTCAATTGATCTTACACTGTAAACACCGACAGTTAAGCTATAAAACAACTTGGATGGGCTCTAGCGCCGTGGGTCGGGACCATAAATCAGGTTTGTTGCTACCCGCCTATTTTTAGACCTCATTCTTTTAACAGGCTACTACTCTCATAGCAACATGATGGTACAATTTCCGAATGCAACCTTATCTGCCTAAGTCTCGTTCCAACACTCTGGTTCCAGGTATTCTAAAAATTTTTATATTTTGGATTAAATATTCAAATTGGGATGATTTAAATGAATTAGGTCGTATTAGAAATCTTTTCGATATAGGTACCAATCTGTAGCTTAAATAAATCGTCGTAGTTTTTTATTGTTAATGTTTAGAGGACAATTTTTTTTTTAGATTTACATTGAAATTGTGATTTTTATGAATTAGTCGTTAATTCGTTATAGAACTCTAGTCTTCCATATATCTGTAACTTAAATAAATCGTTGTAGTTTTTTGATTGTTTATGTTCAAAGGACCAAAAACCTGTATCAAGAATGTTCAAACTTACAAAAGGTAAAAAAGCCACAAATCTTATCGATGTTGTTGACAGTCTTACGACAAACAGACAGCTTTAAGCTTTATTTAATCGCACTTAGTACCAAAAAAGGTTCTCGATTCATTCGAAAACAAATTTTATATCTAATCGATTTAACAAAGATCATTGCTAAAAACGGGTCTTAATTCACTCATCGCCAATGCTGGCCATCAAATGCCTATATAATGAATCAAATAATCACGATCCTCTGCATCGAAATCAATAAACGGCTTCTCAGCATGGAATTTTTGAAACCAGTTTTGAAGCACGAATACAATAACGTTTTTGACGTAACTTATCCTATCATGAATGGCTGTTGCTTAAAAAATATAACCGACAAATTATATTAAGCGAATATATCTCGTTGGACGTCTTCAAAGATATCATAAGAAGGAAAATCAACCGGTAAGTAGTACCTACTTAGGTACTAAAGTCGCGAAGAAGATTCCAGGACTATTCACATTTACACACAAATTGGTATTTTTAGAACTAGCTATTAGTCATATTCTTGTTAGGCTTTTTTTATTGCTCATTTAGTTTTCTTAACAAAATCAAAAATGTAAAAATAGTAGCCCCCGCTATCAGGGACACAGTCTAAGCTACCGGCGGTCAATGTGTGTGGATAGTATGAAAATCGACTCTTTTCCTGTAGTTTTTTTAATTAAGTCTTTTTGTCACTATGCTAATACTTAACACCAAACAAAACATCAAAATAAAAGAAATATTTAAATAGAAATCAGTACGACCTATTAAGGGCATTCTATTATGTCCCCGGCAGTTTTCCGCGCTCCAAAGCCATTACTGGTGTAAATGTTAATGAATATCTTAATTTTCAATCTCAATGACGTCTCGTAGAATGAGAAGAAATATGTATAATGTATTCACATTATACTATTATAGTTAAAAGATCAAATGATTGCCTGGCAACTAATAGGCGCCACCGGCGAGCTCGAACCGGATTGTTGTTCTTGTAAATCTTATTAATTGTATTATTAATATTTATGATATGAGTATTGGAATATGTCCGTCAGTCGAGAATTATAAATGTGCGATGATTTAAATACATCACCCGGTAAGCTGCTCATCCCAAGAAAGATGTGGGTTTCAAACGCAAAAAAAAAGGGGTTCCGCGTGCGTATTCCACGCGTTGCAATAAATACTTGTATGAAATTGATATTTGCGGGGTTAAAGGCGTGCGGAGCAACCCCGCATGCGTGATGAAATCCGCACGAAATTAAAAACACCCTTAGTCAGATAAGCTGACTTAGGGTGATAGTCTAAATTGGGTCTTATATTATAAATTGGAACCGATTAAAAAAGGCGATATCTCGGCAGACTAAGACGAAGATGGAGTACCCTTGCGGAAAGTCAATTATATGAACTTGACTCTTCAGAAGTCTGGCCCCTAATGGCTGAAGATAGATTTGCATACCGTGCTAATTAGATAGACTCACAGGTAGATGATTTAGAAAACTGGGTTTCCATATAAATGGAGAAATCATAAATTGCCGAGATATGAACTGCGAGATGTGGATGGTTACTAATGAACTGGCAGTTAACGCTACTATTGCGTTTACATTTCTGATTTATAGCCCATGAATACACTTATCTTAAGCACACCAGTAGCAAATGTAAACATATATTACAACTTGTTGGATCAAAAAGCTTCTGAAGCATTTTCTTGTCAAGAACAGTCAGTACCGAGTGTATCTATCAATAACTTGACACAAGATGAACTATTTACAACTTATTTTTTGGCATAATTGCCCGGGCATTCACGCAAACGTATGTCACTAAGAAGTGCTGAGTATAGATGTAAATGGATGGAGAGGGAGAGGGGGGGCAAAGAAAAGATTGATGGATTGTGTGAGGAGTGATATAAAAGAAAAGGGAGTTAGTGATAGCGTGACGGGTGACAGGACGGAATGGAAGGAAAAGACGTGTAGCGCCGACCCCAAGTAACATGGGATAAGGGCAGGAAGAAGAGTTTGGCATAATTGGGCAGGTATCGTTAAGAAAACCATGTCCTAGACCCACAAATAACACAAATTATAAGCGCATACAATCCCGTCCCTCTCATACGGGCTCTCACAGTCTGCGTCCCTGCCAGGGGCGGACAATGAATTTGTGAGGCCCTGAGTTAATAGTACCTGGGAGCCTACCTAATTTATGGCCATTCTGATATTATTCTCAAAGGTAACGATCAAAGTGGAAGTGTACTTTGTACGAGAGAGTATTTGGCTCTCCAGCCATTTTGTCTCCTTGTAGGAGAGTCTTTCTGCTGGTTAAAAATTCCAATGACTAACCTGGAAGTTCTGGTAGTCTTTAAATTAACTTCGAATACAGATTGGTTAAACTTGCAACGAGTAACCTAGTTCTGTAGAACAGGTAAAATAAAAGTCCATAAGAAAGGTCATGGGGCCTTACCATGATGTGTTAAAATGTTAGTCGTGCGAGCGCGAAAGACGAGTGGAGCTATACACCTTATGAATAAAGCTTCGTCCCATTAATAGTACAATTTAGATCGTAAAATGAATTGCGTTAAGAGCTCATGGTAGGGCTTCTGTTTAGCCTCGTCCACGACCACGAGACCACCAGCTATCTTTTCGGCATAAGGGCATGCCAGTTGTGCGAAGAACATCGGGTCCTGCTTCCCAGGTGGTAAAGACAAAACGGTGCAACAGATTATTTCGGGACCCTTCTGCTTCGTGCTGTGCCGGTGCACTTATAAAGTAGAAGTTAATGCTATAACCAATAACACACCCAGGTACTTCGGGTTCACATGTCACCGATGCTGCAGTTAACGTGCCATCTACTGGGCATAAAGAAGAAGAAATGACACGGTTACGATGAAAGCCCTGGTAGCGCCATCTTTTGACATTGATGATAGTTTTTTTTTTTTTTACAATAAACTGATTATTAGTCCATTCTTTGAGATTATTTGAAATGGTTCGATGTGGTGAAAGCGATGAACTATTGAGAATTTGAGACTTTTCTTCGGAGCTACTTTAATTGTAGATAAGGAAAACGGTGTCTAAATCATTTCAAGTTATAGGGCGTGTAACATCTTTAACTGGTTTATTATCATCTTTCAGCCGAAAAACGTCCACTGTTGGACAGCCCACAAGTGTCGCCACAGTAAACGGTCCTGTGTGTCTCGCTTCCATCGGATCCCCGCAACCTTTACCAGGTCATCGGTCCACCTTGTAGGAGGCCTTTCAACGCTGCGTCTTCCGGTTAAAATTCAACTGGTTAGGTTTTTTAAATTTGTTTTTATAGGTACCTAGGTTATATATACATAGACAAGTAAACACTCTGTACCTAACCATAAAACAGGCAACAACAATACAACCATCACTTAAACGAACACAATAGAAAAATATCAGAACTGATTTCCATACACGCGCTGAAAGAATAAAATCTCCATGACTAACAGGTCAGATTCAAGGTGGATTGTTTTCCAGTACACGGTGACGTCATAACCCATAGGTAGGTACTTAACGCCATAAGTTGTACCTACGGGCTATTACACAAACAACTTTTTGCCCTCCCACTCTATTGCCAAACTAGAACTGTTTGTTTGATATAGGAAATTGAACTGTATCTCTCTGTAATAAAGGCCGTGATTAATTATCTCGTTCTGCTACAGTACTAATGATCGTGTAATAACTATTTACGCTACACTATACAGTAAGTGTAGGCAAATAAGTTTTCAAGTAACCAGATCGGAACTTACCCGGGTATATATTCTTAGGGTCGCGGCTATAGTTATGAGTATAAATATAAATTACGGGATATAATTTTATATTAGGTACTATTTATTTTTAAAGAAAAACACACTTTATTTTTCAAATTTATACTTTCTTTTAATATCTAAGTGAGTACTGATTTTATATAGATACATTTGAGAGACAGAGAGGAATGACATGACTCGATGGCGGGAGTCGGGGCGAGTGAAACCTGGTCTGCCTACCTTGTCATTTATTTATTTCTCTTTTTGTATTTTTTCCCCATTTTGGGTAAAATTAACAGGTTTTCTTTCTTTCTATTTATCGTTTTTTTAATAGGTAATTTAATTTTTTCGGATACCGGGATATGATAATGGATCGAAAACGGAAAACGGGACAAGACGTCGAATTTCGGGTGGGACAATCCCGTACATCTAGCAACCTTAGCTTGCCATCTTGTGCTTGATAAAGACTTGCCCTCGTGAAAGTAGAAAATTGTTCCAAGGAACATAATAGTATTCTTATTCAAATTTCAACCAAATCCGTTCAGCCGCTCAAGTGTGAACAAATAACAAATATACATACACTTACACACACTCACATTTTTTTTACCTTTATATTAGTGTGATTGCAGTCATCCGAGTGATATAGAGCTCCAAATGGATATTAGCCTGTGTTTATTACCTAAACAACAAAATAACACTAAAAAGAACTTGTTTGTTAAAACAGCATCACAATTGGTCATCAAATGCAATTAGCATTTAAAATATTGGTATGAGAACGAGAGGGGGCGTGGTGAGAATATCTCGCTGTCCCTTTTGTACCCGCGTAACCTAATGGCGGTGACGTCACATTTTAGTATGTGCTTCCTTATTCCTTTTGACAGTTTCTCCTTGCGCCAGATTTGAAATGTTTTTAAGTTACTTATTATTGAATGGATTTGAAAAATTCTGTTAGTATATTAGGTAATTTGCGATTTTAGATAAAGTTACTTTTGGTACAAATACTTATTAATAAAATATGGGTCAATTACCCAGTTATTAGTGTATTGCTGTTCTCTCAGGAGTCGTCCATTAAGATAACTGCCGTTGGCAGACAGCTTGCCATATTCCAAATTCCTAACGCAAGTCTTTAGACAATCTCTATACAACGCTTCAAAATTTTAAGAAGCGAGAACAAACATCAAATTGTTTACTACGGAAATGCTTTAAAGTTACCGTTATTTTATAAAGAAATATTCCGACGCTATTAAAACGGTATCTTGATAGTGATGTCAACAATTCACACATAAAGTAAATACCACTTAAATAGAGTCACGAGGATGCAAAAAAAATGCTAAACTACAAACTCAGCTACTTATCGACAAAAAAAGAGAACATGTAAAATATTAGTTTTATCGATAATAAATAAATTATGAAGCTTACTAATAGATTCAATTCATAAATCGTCACAGACGGATTACCGAAGCTTGTAAAATTATTTATTTGTCTAATATGTGGACACAAAGGTAGGTAATACACGTTTTCGCACTTTACATTAATCATTAAAAGTAGGAGAGTGTGTTACGTTCATACTGTTTATTGGAAAACCGGGGCCCCGGCGCCCGAGCCACACAAAAGCCGGAAGGCAGGCCGCGTCATCAGTGGGCTGCGACTAGTGTTACCAGGTCCGATTCGATTAAAACCGGGGCAGATGTTAAAACAAATCGGGAGATCAGGACAAATAAAAACCTTTTTATTATGGAAATCATCCAATGATTTCTTCCGAGAGTGAAACGAGGGGGCGAGGCAAACTTTTACTAACTAAAATCGACCTAAGTCCTTTAATTTCATGTCCTTTGAATTCTAGGGCCACGGTCCAATTTTAAACGTTTTCGCAGCCCTAGCAAGGCCCTAGTGTGACTTAGAATTGTCACAATCGATAAAGTGATGCAAATGCGACTGATGTAAAATATGTTAATTTTTGGTAATTATGATAGTTTTTCATAAATTAATTTATCGAGACATTTAGCGTGCCGATCAGGCGCGAATCTGACGCATCCTCAGACCCATGAATATTGGTATGTCCAGCACAAATTGGGGTCACCTGGCAACACTAGCTGCGACCAAGTCCAACGTGTCGGTACTCCATCTTCGAAAACTCGATTAAAGCACAACGGATTTAAAACGTAACTCATGTATCCAGAGCGAGTTGAACAGTTGCTCCACAACAAGTTGTGCAACCACTTTAGATTGAATGCAACATTGACTCATTTTATGCTTAGACTCGTGAAATTGACTCCAATTTCAACGTTAAAGCATCTAAATGCGCATCTCACGTAGTAACTAAAAAGGTATAGTATTAAAAAGAAATCAGTCAGTTGAAATTGTTGTTTTCCATCTCAGATAAAATCAGGCGCACAAGATGGAAAGAACATACACGATGCATCGCTTGAACACGGACTGGTTCATTTTCACTCTTCCGCTCAATCCCTAGCACTATAATAACAAAGAGTCTCACTTGAAACAAAACCGTAATGACTTCTTGAACATTAAGCGGCCACAAAGGCTTTTACAGTCTGTTTAACAAAATTGTTCATTCGACGTTTGCATACGCTCGGGTAATTATCCGGCGTATTGTTATACACAATGGTAGAGTTATTTATTATTTCAATTTCACAATATATTGTTGCGGGGGAAACAATGTAAGCACCTAACTTACTGTTCTTATTACAAATCTCGTTGCACACTTTCTACGAAGCTAACTTATTGCCGTGTCGGGGCTTGTGATTTGTGATATCAAATCTATTGTCATCATCATCAGCATGCGTGCTAGTTCACATTTATTTAGTTTTGGGCGGTTTGGAACTTGATATTTTTCAAAAGTCAACGGTATGTGAGCCGTATTTTTTTAACGAAAGGCTTCAAGTTTCATTAGAATTAGTTTTTGTCTTTCCAACTATATAGGAATTTTCATTCAAGCTTTTCAGCTTCAAAGATTGATAATAAATATCAATTGCCAGTGGTAATTCATTTTAGAAACCCTAGGAACATCCAGCAACTTGGCTACCGGTAAAGGGAAGAATTGAGGATGGAGGTCTGGGTTAACATCAATAAGTGAAGAAAAATTTTAAGTCTCCGCGAAATCTCTATTACTATATCCAGGATGCAGTAACGGAATTTATCTTACTCAATATCTAGTTCAGCAGAAATCTGCCTTTTAGGAAACGATCAAACAAACTAACGGCGAGCGAAAACCACAAATGCTTCCATTGTAAGAGAGTGTGGGAAACAGGGCGCATCCTTACAAGCTAACGAGGCGGTTAATTAATCGGTCATATCCCTCGCCCTCACTAGTGCGAATAAAACCATACATATTGAAAGTGAACACAACTTCAAGCAAAGAGGCTGTATATTCATTGACTTCAAGCTACCAGCCCCTGATGGTTAGATACCAGCAGAAGATGCCGATGATGAACACTGTTGGTCTAAAGACTATGTATTTTTTATAGGCCCCTATTTGACCTACCTATGTTTTTTTTTTTATTATTGATAGGCTCGCGTTTGACCACTATCTCACCTGATGTCTTAGCCGTTGGTAAGCTATGATGTGGTCGACGGACGCGGACGTAAAGAAAAAAAACATACCATTTCCAAATTTTCGGGAAATTAATTTAATGATATTGCTCTCCCAGGTCCACAGAGATACAGGCGAGATATGGAAGCACCCAGAAGAAGATAATTTGATAGCTATAAGCCTATAATGATGATGAACCTATTCACTCATGACTTAAATGCCACAGTTTATTGCTAAGGTGCGTTTGCGATTTAGAACCCACGCACCTGATTACATCGACTATAGTAGGTAGGTGCGTTAATAATGTTTACGAGTATGAACCGCTACAATTACGTTCATATTCCCATCAGTACAACAATAATATTGGAGCATTGTGCGCATTCGGCGTCGCAGAGAAAGCGGTGCCCGCAACAATGTGAGCTCATGTAGATGCACTAGATAGCGCCCGCGAACTTTGAACCGCGTTTTATAACTCCCATACAAGTCTCGAAGTCTCCCCGTAAGGAAAATCAGGTACGGGTTTTCAAATCGCTACAGATTTTATAGTGTTACTTTATCAACGTTTCGTTTGCTTTACTTTCCAATGTATTGGGTGCAATCGTCATGCGGGCATCGTTTCACTGTTGCGTAGCAAGAAACAATAGGGTATTTTGAAACTGAAATGCGTTTGTGTAACTGTTTTTTTTTTTTTTTAATTTCAGATGTATTCGTAGCAAGATTTGGACTGGTGCTGTTGCCGACACGAAGGTCACATATGGTCCTTAAGTCTCCTGTCGAACAGGTCTGGTAAACAATCACCTGTTCGACACCACAATTAGGATGCCTCTTAAGAAACAAGCTTATCTACTTTCCATATTTAGAAGGTAAAAAGTTGTCCAGGTACCTAAACTTATACTCCCCCAATTATGAGAATAAATGTAAATTCGAAGTAACAAAGGCACAAATTATAAGTAATAAAGTTATGACTATCAATTAAGTACTATTTCGAGCCATTTTCATTCCGCTGCTAAATGATAACTTTATAAACCAATTTCCTACAATACTTCCTCAGTTCAGAGCAATAATTAAATAAAATAGTAAAACATAAATAGTATTATTTATGTTTTACCTACATGGCGGTCCCCGGGTAAAGAAAGGATGTCCGGAGCGCATGCGCACAAATCATAAGAGCCAGCAGAGGGAAAATGAAAGTTAATTGTATTGTAATCGTAGGGGCCGGAATTATGGACCTGCATGTACTAGGATAATGTTTTGCTATGTGTGGTCCAACCAAACAGTGATATTATGCTAGAACAACGCAAGCCTACTAAATTTTTGCCTCTTACTAGATGCCCCAGACAGTGGCTGCACTGTCTGTGTTCAATCTCGCAGGGCAGATGGTTGCACTTGGAATCCGTAAAAAATAATACCTTTTAGGCCTTCATATACGACACATATACTCGCACTTCTGCGCACTAATGTGCCATTTCATTGGAGCCAATTTGGGGTCGGGTGTCCTCACTTATAGAAGCCAGGATATTCTATACTGGGTTTTGGCAAATCGTGCTAACTTCTCTCTCGATTCTAGACCACCAGGTCAATGGTGGGCGACATCTTCCTTTCTTTTCTTCTGGCAGGTTTACTGCAATGCAACGACATGGTTCCGGCTTCTCCTGCTAACATGTCCATTGTCCATACCATCTCAGGCGTTTTTCGTTGATTGGCGCGATTTTAAAGGTACTCCTGATATATTCGATACGCACCTTATCTAGTCGGGACACACTGCCGAACATTTTCATCTCAATTAATGCATTTTTTTTTCTTTTTAACTAATTTTTAAAATTAACTGCTATGTGTATTTTTATTGTGATACGTTAGTCCTTTT
Source organism: Mythimna albipuncta (assembly GCA_929112965.1). Classification (NCBI taxonomy): domain Eukaryota; kingdom Metazoa; phylum Arthropoda; class Insecta; order Lepidoptera; family Noctuidae; genus Mythimna; species Mythimna albipuncta. Next base: position 16,404,939 of record OV815962.1, read on the forward strand.
TATTTTGTATTTAATTAACATTAAGTACTGTAAATAACGTGTTATAAATTTTCTTAATCAATATCTACAATATACTAGAGTTTTACAAATTCATACCCCTTGAGCGCCAGGGGATAACGTGACCCGGAAAATAGCACTGTTTACGTAAATAACAAACATTTTTTTTTTTAATTTTTCTAGGAAAAACGAATAACATAATATATAAGGAATAATATGTATGGAAAACATCCAAGTTGAACCCGTGGGTCGTTAATAAAAAGTTTGAAATTATCAAACTTTTTACTGACGACCCACGGCGTTTTCCCTTCAAAATCCCCTTTGACTGCTTTCATCCAACACTTTAGGAATAGAACAAAAAAAAACGAATTTCGAGCAGAAGCCATCGTAATACAAGAAATAGCCCATCGAGTGAGTACCAAGTAGTGAGGTGAACGACTGGGCCGCCATTACGGCAACCGCATCATTACGGCAGCAGCCGCCAGCGAGGCCCCGCGAAGCCTTTCATAACGTTTTTTTTACCCTCCCCCCACTACCTCCACCACTGTTGACAAACCCGTTGAAAAACTCAGCCCCAGAACAAATTACCTTGCGTTCTATTTTATGTAATAAAAATTGTTTGGCTTGGGCTAAGTAAAAAGTGTTAAAACAAATAGTCACATTTTAAATGAAATAAAAAGTGTATCTCTGAATATAGATTATTCAGTTATACTCAAACTGGAGGATAAATGACTCATTCGTACAAGTCATCTTCTAAAATTCATTGGATTTCAAATAGAAAAATAAATGTTATCGATCTCTCAGCTCATGACGAGATTTTTTTACAAAAATACATTGATTACGACTTCACATTATTTAAGTAGATATGCTTTAGTTGATTTCAATGTTAGTATTTCAATTACTTAATTATTTTTTTAATTAAAAAAATATATAAAATTGTTCAAAATAATGGCAAGGCAAGGCTGAGTCCTGGCATATAGGTCCGTCTGAGGTTTTATAAATTGCAACATTATTGTGCCAATAAAGAATTTACACAATTTACAATATTATTGTGATAATATTGTTGAAATCTTTTTTATGCCAAACCAATATGGCTTTTACTACATGGCTTATAAAAAAATTCAATGTTATTTTTTCAGTACCTACTTTTTAATACAAGCGAATACCGGCTGAACATCAAAGCTGTCTAAATGAACGGCCGGCTATAGGAACACATGTACCTCTTTATCGTACATCTCCCATTGTTGGCACGCCCGACATATTTACAACTACCAACAATGACCATAACTACACACACATCAATATTTAGTACCTTACAGAATATTAATGAAAAATGCGCATTCATTTTTATTATTTTTCAAAATGTTGATAGAATCGAATCTCGAGTTGCTGACGATTCGGACACAATATATTCAGACTCTGAATCGCCACATTTTACTGTCAATATTTTACACTGACGATTCGAACGCCACCATTGAAACTGTTTATTACAGAAAGGTAACAAAAAACGTTTTAAAATATAATATAAAGAAATATTTTTACACTCTAAAATAGTTTTGGTTACGCTTTTTCCCATATATTATATTTTAAAACTTTTTATCTGACTGTACTAAAAAGTGTGTCCAAATAGTCAATGAAAAAATATTGAAATAAAAAAAAATGTGCCAATTCGGACTCTGTGTCCGAATCGACAGCAACTTCGAATCTCATCTTCTCACGTAATAATACGTAGTGATGGTTTGTTTGTATGTGTGAGCCATGCGCGTGCGCACGCTAGATAAAAACGTATCATTTCAATGTACAGCAGTCATCCTTGCGCGCATAATTATGTCTTACTTGGAAATTGTTGCTACTCTTTGTACTGTGACATTGTTTGCTGTGTAACTTAACTATGGAATGGGACTTTACCATAGATAAGTGGATTGTCATTTGTCTGACTCTATAGAGTTTTTTATATTATTTTCTTAACAAACACTTGGTTTAGTTTTAGCGGTTTCTTTAGTAAGAATTTGAAGTAGAGTATTTCTCAAACTTTGATAGAGCCTGAAAATCTCTCAAATTATATTAATGTCATCAGCAGTCATCAGTGCATCGATAAAATTGAGTAAATACGACAAGATGTTATAAATATCATACATACATTGTACAGGTAGATAAAGGGTTTCAAAAGCAGTAATAAAAAGGCTTTTAATGCAGTGTTATATTTAATTGACTAACAAATAAATTCATATCCTCTCAAATTGACATTAAACATGTTTTCATATAAGTACGTATAATTAAAATAAAAATTAAACCATAATATTTATTTATTTATTAAACGCGTTATGTGCTTCAATTACATATTTAAATAAGGCATTTGTCATTCTGTATGGACAACTATTCTAGCAAGACTTGGCGGTAAATTGTGACACAATTATATAATAATATTACACCTGTCACTGTACTCGGTTTATTTTATGATGATTGACATATTCATTGATTGATTATGACATAATAACTAAAGCGTTCATGCTAAATGAACAATAAGAATAAGAAGTTCTTATACATAGCCATAACCGAATAAAATCAGCCTTTTACTCTTAAAAACTAGTGACAAAAAAATAATATTGAATGAACCTTGTAATGTACTAATAACATATAGCTTTTATAGGACTTAACTATATTATACTAGCGGTCCCGGCAGACGTTGCCCTGTCCAAATGCTGGTTTTTCTTCAGAAAACAAATTGAGAACCCGATTGCAGCGACATCTACCGGGTCCGATTATATACGGACTAGACGCCGTTGTGTGATAGTTGTGGAATATATATATTATTATTATTATATTTTCAAACCATCCAGGTACCCACTTAGACAGACAAAGTTTCATTCAAATCGGTCGAGCCGTTTAGGAGGAATTAGGTGCTAAATACTCGTTTAAAGAAGAATTTTATTACATACTTATATAAATATTTGTTTTTATAAAACAACTCAAAAACTAAATTAATGACCGATCTCGTCTTTGGAAAATAAACTGTTAACATTTTTACTCTTTTTTCTACTCCGTTTCTTGACCACATAAAGTTTAAAAAAAGTTAAACGTTTTTAGATTATTGCAAATTCAACTGTTGTACGATTCATTTTTTTGCAAGTTAAATATTAATAAATCGTAGTTTGGCAACATTATTTTGGTTAAAACTGTCAAGACACTGAATACGATTATGGGTCCGTCCTTCGGTAGGCTTTAAGTGCCTGCTGAAGCCTACCGTATCTACTGCTTGTAGTACAAGTTTAAAAAACAATAAGGTCTGCTATCAATGGACGCGTAGCTTTATAGACGCGTATTCGTCATTCGTTTTCGTGTGTCATAGCCCGAAGAGTCGCGGGAATGCGGGGATCGGTCGTTGTGGCGACGCTTGGGGGAGGCCTATGTCTAGCAGTGGACGTCTTTCGGCTGAAATGATTATGATGATTCGTCATTATACGCTTTGTGTACGCCTGCGTAAAACTTACACAAAATTATGAAACTGTGATGACGAAGCAAGAACACGACGGCACGACGCTGCCGCTTTGTCACCAAGCGTATGATGACGAATACGCGTCTATGAAGCTACGCGTCCGTGGACAGTCCAGTAGGCACAACAGATCTTGAGCGCTCGGCGTCAGTGGGGATCGCTTTGCGCATTCCATACATTGGCGAGCCAATCGTCTTCGTTGTTAGATACATGCAGCAACACAGGGAACGAATGAGAAGTGACGTCTATGACGCGATGGCGCGGCGAGCTAATCACTGACACTCCCCGCCTCCGCGTCTCTCTTCGCACCACTAAAGAGACCGAATATTTGACTTCTGCGCAACCGCTCAAGATCCATTGTGCCTACTGTAGGTTTTAGGCAGCATGTGTCATGTCAGGCATGCCAATCATCATGAAAATAGCAGAGTACATTGACTTTTTATACTTGCCTTATAAAGCACATAACGCGCAATTTTCTGGCAGTTTCATTAGGTATGGTAAAAGATATTATGTTCATTATTTGCAAATAACTTTCATTTACGCATTATCCATTATTTATAAGTAACATACTTTATCACATTTTAATAATATTCAAAGCTAGCGTATTAATTTTGATATTTACATAAGATTCAAACTTTAGCGTATTGCAATACCTATAGGTGTGTTATGTATTTGATAACTAAACTAATCATTATTACTTATATTTAAAAATATATATACTATATAAATAATATTAACTCGCGGAATCAATTAGATCAGTCTGAAAAGATTCATGTAACACATTGTGACGGGGGCTCGCTGGCGCACTTTTCCACACAAGTGCAAAAAACTGTAAATTGCTTGCCTAAAAGTGGTTGAGCTGGTTTTCAAGTAAGTGTATTGAAAAATATTTAGGTAAGTTGTTTTTACGTTATACCTCACTCATTTAACTGTTGTGTGTTAATCAGTACACTTTAAACATACGTAATTATGGGATATAAAGGCAAATCTAAATTGTACCTTATTTAAAAGCTAAGATTTAAACCCTGAATATTTTTCTAATAAAAAGGAATTACTTTGTAGCGGCGTATTAAACCTAAGTTATGCAAAGGCCTGTACATTTACAAAGATTGCTATTTACATAAACTAAACGAATATTGTAGGCCTTTAAATTCACATTATTAATAAAGAAAATATGTTCTTTTTTGCATAAGAACAATGATTCCATTACTTTATAATAATTCATAATAGTCTTGCCATGTAAAAAAAAAAAACTTACAAAATAATACAAATAATGCACACAACTGTTGGAATGTATGACACTATAGAGTAGAAAAAGATGGCAACTTTGAGAGAGCCTTATTATTATAATATAATAATACAAAAATCATAAATAGTACAGCTGCCACCACAGATATTGAACGCTCGGCGTCAGAGTGGGGATCGCTTTGTGCATTCCGTACATTGGCGAGCCAATCGTCATCGTTGTTAGATACATGCTGCAAGCGCAATGAACGAATCACGAGTGTCGTCTATGACGCGATGCGCAGCGAGCCAATCACTGACGCTCCCCGTCCTCGCGTCTCACGTCGCATTCCTTAAAGAAACCCGATTTTTGCCTTCTGCGCAACTTGAAGCCAGCGTTCAATATCCGTGGTGGCAGCTGTATGTATAGGAAATATAGTAAGTTCACTAAAGACGATTTTTACAAATATAACCTAGAAGTCGTTTAATCGTTATACAACATTATTTTTAGTATATGCAAAACCTGAATATCGTTTGTTTAGAATCAATAATTGAATCAATTCCAATAATTTTTACACAAACACAGGTCACGGCAGGTCATAGCGGGCATTAGGGGCCAACGCACAGCTGGGTGTGGAAGCAAAACAACCCCTCAGTCGCCCGGATGGCCTGGTGCGGACAACCAGGTAACAAGTTTAGAACTTTGTACATCACAAAGTTCAGTTCATTCATGACACAGTTATGAAATTTTGAACATGGATTCTTTACATAAAAATAGACACGAGTTTCGGGTTTCGCATACATACACTAAAATAAAAAAAATACTAAAAATAATGTTGTATATCTTGATCCTATTTTGATGAAATTGAGGTTGGCCATTTCATAGGATTAGTAATTATAAACCCTCAGGTATATTAGGGTACAAGATATTCCCCAAAATGACGCACAACGCTCGATCTACGGAACGTTGCAACGTTGCCTAGTGTCCCATACTTGCCTCCCACCTACACTTAATTATATTTATATTTTATATAATTTTATAAAATATAAATTAAAAAATTTCAAGTTTTTTTTTCTATCTCTAAAAGTACTGGTCCGATTGCTAAAATTTTTCACCAATAGAAAGCTGCTTTACTCCTGAGTGACACATGCTATATTTTATGTGCGCGGGCGAAGCTGCGAGCAAAAGCTAGTATTTTATACGACGCGTTCGTGTGACGCGGGACATGTTATAGGATAATTTTGCAGCGTTGCACGTCATGTAGGGGGACATTCTGTCCCCTAGCTTATCTGAGGCTTTAAGAATATATGACAGTCTTATTTAAACATTATATATTTACGCATTAATAACGTCATTGGTGTAAAAGCAGTGCTTCAACTTATTACTATCATAATTTACATTAACATTAGGCCTAGCACGCACGAAAATCAGACTGGTTTAAATTAAGTAGATTAATATTTATTTTATACAGTAATACTCAACCTTGTTACATTCGAATAACAATCATTATTATTTAGAAATCGCTTGATATTAATTTGTTGTGAATCTCATTTATTTATCAGCATCGATTCGCATGCGCGTACGCAGCTTAAATTAAAAAAAGCTTTTTTTGAAATAGATGAAATGTAAATCAATGTCAATAAAGGCTTTTGTCGCTACATTAATCTTTTGAACGCCATTGGTAACTAAATTTGCTAATCAATCGCGTGGTTGAGACGCTAATGACCACTAAAGTTGTCTAAATTTTGCTATTAACAATATTTTTGTTTTTTTTTAAGACTCCTTATTGACTTTTAATGGTCTTTTTACGACAGTAAATTTTTACTAGGCTTGGCATCGAAGGTCAAATAATGTAAAAAGGCGCTGGCGTAAAAAAGGTCAAAAACACAGCGGGCTAAAGGTTGAGTACCGCTGATTAAATAACTAGAAAATTACAAAGATAGACAATAAGTTAATGACAAAAATCTTACAAAACGTTGAAACTGTTCAATTGACAGTCAGACATTGAATTCAGATCGAATATTATTAGGACAAATTATAAGCGATACAAGCAGCGTTATTTAAATAGCTTAAAGCTCTTATAAATTCATACGTTTGCTTCTTTTTTAAATTCTGTGTATAGTGTAAGTACAAATGGTTGTTTTGTTTTATGCAAATTGTTAAGAAAGCTATTTTGGTTCGTTTTGGATATTAACCGCCCACGGTAACTTTTTGTAGCGATGCTGTCGAGCGTTTCGTAAGCGCGCGACAGCATCGCTACTAACGCGCGTTAGTCGCATTTGCAAGCGCTATAGAAAAGATGCTAACGCGCTACAGCATCTCGACTGTGTCGAAGCGAACAGCGCATCGGTACAATAAATCGCCGTGGGCGAGGGCCCTTAATGCGTTCTATTATTTTTACAATATTACGTGTTTATACTACTTCTATTCCACGTTTTCGGTACCTTTTCATATGCCGTTGTTAGACGGCACGTACACGTCCCGACACCGAATCGAAACCATCGACAACACAGCCTCTGACGCTACATAACAAGTTAGGGATTTTAATTAACTCATCCGTTTATTAACTCTAATGTTTATGTCACCGTAAAATTGTACCGTTAGATTATAATCTATCTTGCGAGATTGTAAACTGTCGAAAGATTGTGAACGTTCTTACAATTTAACGCATTATTTTTCGGTAGATTATAATCTATCGAAGTGAAACTGTGAAATCACCATCCATTACGCGTTACATTGTGAACTGTCCGAAAACTGTCTCTTATTGGTCGGTCTTACAGTAGGCGGTTTGTCCATAGAGTTAAGAATGAAACACAGATGGAGTGAACGTTGTTGAAAGAAAAGAAGATGCAGATAAATATTTGACATTAGAATCCTTATTATAAAACTCGCTAACCATATGATTTAATACAGTGATTGGTGGATTCTAAATTCAATTTTTTTTAATTTAAAAACCTGTTAAAATCATTTAATTAAGGCCCTCGCTGTCAAAAGGCTGAAAGATCTATGATCGAAATTAAAGTCGGTGTTAAACATGATATCATACGCCTACTTACACTATATGCTAAAGATGCGTCATGCTAACCGTAACTCAAGCTGATTAGCATTTAATAGTAGTACTATTTAATAATACTCTTATCATAATAGTTTCATACACATGTACCCGTAGTTTTGTGTTACATGCATAAATGGTGTCTCAATTTGGTCTCAATACTTTAGGCCATAGCGGTATATGTATATTAAGAGATCCTTAGAACTGCCAAGCTCGAATGGCTTAGCGAATTATTAATTTACAAAACTGTATTTTTACTTATTTTTAACCTTCTTAAATTAACGAACAGACTCTGAAACATTCATGCAAACCCTACATTGTCTTTTGAAATAACTTTTTAACCGACTTACAAATAAGGAGGAGGTTCGCAAGTCGTTTGAATTTTTTTTTTTTCAATTTCGGCGGGGTTTTCGTAGTAACTTTACTAAACTGCAGTACGTATGCCGCTTTCTGTCTTCAAAAGCAGTTTATTGCAAGTTTTGGCATCGATTTTTTTTTTTTAAGTAGCTATTCTTTAACCTATCAGAACAATTCGGTTTGAAGCTTTCGTTTTTCAACTTTTTTATTTCTAGCAAAAAAGCTCTTTCATTCCGTCTTAGATGAAGAAACATTATTCAAAACCATCAGTGTACTGAACATTTACTCCTGAACAAGAACTTTTTTAAATTCAGTAAAATTCTGCAAACGAGGACAATTATTCATATTGACTTCCTCTATCTAGCATGCAATGAATACCTTGACATATGCCACAGTTCGTGTCAAAACTGTAATGGCGCATTTACATGTGGTCAGTAGCCCGCATTAAGCAGCGGTCCGACCGACGGCGAGAAAACGACTAACTATCGGCTATTTTCAGAAACGCACAATAAATGTACATTCCGTGTGAACGAAAGAGATGCATATATTAAAAGTAGCTCTCTGACTGTTCACACTACCGGCGACAACTCGCTTTACTAGTTTTGTCGCTGAGCGACGAAAAATAAAAATAAACTCGCTCAGCGATGCTCGCTCGCTTGATCATTTCTTTACAATGCGGCATTGAAAGTGAGTGTACTTATAGCCCGGCGACAAAACTATCGAAACTACACACTCGCTTTCCGCTGATCGCCAACTCGTTTATAGTTTCTAGTTCTACTCGTTTCTCGTTCATCGTCGGCGGTCGGACCACTGCCTTGCTATAGGATGGTGCGGGTAACGGCTGTCGGATTCATACAATGTAGCTACTCATCCTTTTCTCTCACCTTAAAGATGCATATTTTCGTCTTGCTGTCATCCTACCCATGCTATTTAAAAAAAACCTTACCTACACGATATTTTTTAACGCGGCGATTACGACGAGTGTCTACGTAAATCCGGTTCAATACACGTACTCACAAAGCTGAACGTCGCCATTAAATACGACGAAGATTGCCGATCTTGTCCGGAAACATCTTCGGGAGAATTCGTCCAACTTCGTCGTGGACATGACCGAAGTCGTACTTGTTATTGATTGCGAATATGTATTTCTTATAAAAATGTGCAGTGCAGTAAGCTTGTCTGGGTCGGTTAGACAAAACAATGTTAATTTTTTTTTTTAAACTTAGACTTTTTGTTTTATCAATAGCCTTGCGTTTGAGTTTGACATAATAATTATGTTATTATATCTAATCGGTACTGCCCCAAAGGTCTTCCGAAATTCCTTCTATTTTTTCTGGGTCTGAGCCAATTCCTAAAGAAGACCTTTAAGTCGTCCCTTCCGCCTTCACGATAAACACGCGCTATCGAAATATCGATAGAGCTGGTTTATCGACATTTCGATACCGCGTTTTTTCGATAGTACATAGGCAAATTCCAAAGATCTTAAGACGTTCGTGAATCCTTATTTAAACCGCGCCACACGTCACTGAACAAATAATCTTACTGCACTGCTGCGCGTCATCTTACAGTATCTGTGACACAAATGACAAATTACAATTTGCCTTTTAGGCCTACCTTGTATCATACAACTACCTACACTAACTACAGTGACTAGCTAACTATACCTGAATTTATAATTCGAGATAATGTCAATGTATCTTTACAATTTAAGACTTTAGTGCTGTGTATTTTAAGTCGATTTTTAAGTTGCTAGTTGCAAAAGCCCTTTATAATAGATTTGCAATTTGTAATTGTATAACATTTATATTATTATTGATTTATGCTAGTGCTGGACTGCAATCCCACATGATTTTAAAGCAGTGATGCAATCGTTGATGGTGAGGCGCACTAATTGATTTAAAAGTCTATTCACAGATATAATTTGTGTACTAAAATTTGATAATAATCTCGAATTCTGAATTCAAATATAAGTTACTTGTCCTCCCGCTGTCCGTAGTACGCATGCGCCAGGTCGAACAGTTCCCTTCTGAGTTGCTGCGCGTGCGCACGGAGCTGCTGTTCGCGCGAGCGGATGTTGCCGTACTGTTCCTCGCGCTGTTCTGTGTGCTGCACGACGAGCCAGCGGAGGTAGAGCTCTGGAAAAAGGACGTTTGGATAAGTTTACGGTTTCGACGTGAATATTTCTTAAAAATTGCATCCGTAGTGGGAGGCATTTAAAAAAACGTATGATAACAAAATCGAGGGATAAAGTTTAGTGTTGCAGCTTCATTTCATGTTGCAGCATCTCCGTCCGACATTAATTTACATAAAATATCAAAAAACAATTCGTTACACTAAGTGAGGACTGTGAGTACTGTGACACATCGCGCGCAGTGGAGAGGGAACTATTAAACATGTTATAGGTTTCTCGAATTGCTTTAAGAAGTTACTTTGACGATTGATTAATAAAGATTGTTTGATGAAGATTTGATGATTGGTCATGTTAGGTATACCAATCTTTGTCGAGCTAAATTAGAGTACGAAAATAAGAATTAAGATTGATAAACTTATTTAAGATTAAGATTGATAAACTTATTTAAGATTAAGATTGATAAAATTGATTGATTAACATTTGAAATAAGATTAGACATTTAAACAAACATTTTTTTACTGTCCGTTCAACCGATTTTGACCTCTATTCCATAGGCATAAGGATGGCATTAAACGCAAAAAAGTGGTTACAATACCGACTATTTACTGCAGTTGCCATTTATCATGCCATCAATGCAATAAAAGTCACAAACGGGTGAACGAACAGTAAAAAAGTCTGTTCAAATGTCTTATCTTTTTAAATTATAGTGATAACTCACCTTCTCATATGGCGTCATAGCTCATGGACGCTGAGAGATATGCATCGGGTTTGGGGTCGTGTAGCTGGTTGATATACTACGGCAGATCGTTGGGTTGTTGAGCTCAAGATTACAGTACCATGTGATGACTCACCTTTCCATACGGCATAGCTTAAGGGGCGCGATGGAGAAGGTCATGTAACGTGGGGCTCGAAGTCGCATAGTGGGTTTATATACTTGGGCAGCTCGTCAAGTTATTGAGCTAAAGATTACAATACCATGTGATGACTCATCTTTCCATATGGGATAGCTTATACGCGCGATAAAGAAGGCCATGTAATGTGGAGCTCAAGGTCGCATAGTGGGTTTAAATACTTGGGCAACACGTCGGGTTGTCGAGCTCAAGATTACAGTACCATGTAACGACTCACCTTTCCATATGGCACAACTCATGGGCACGATGCAGGGTAATGACCTACTGCCCTCGATCTCGCGCCCCACTTTATAATGATAAAGTTGGGTGCGAGGAGTCATAGTGGGTTTCTGTACCTACTTGGGCATCTCGTAGAGTTGTTGAGCTAAAGATTACAGTACTATGTCGTGATTCGCCACATCATATGACACAGGTCATGGGCGCCACATAACGTGGGCCTGAGGTCGAACAGCGGGTTGGGCAGCTAGACGGGTTGTTGAGCTACATACTACAGTACTTTATAATTACTCACCTTCCCATATGATATAGCTCATGGGTGCGACAGAGGGCCATATAACGTTGGGCGTGGGGTCATAGAGGGGGTTGATGAATTTGGGTAACTCATCGGGTTGGTTGAGCCACGACCAGAGGCTAGTGGTCTGCGTGTAGACGCCGCGAGTGTCCCGTTCTTGTTCGTTGTCACACATGAAGGTGCCTAGAAAGATAAACGATTAGATTAAATCAGTGTATGATCTCAATGCATACAAAAAAAATATGCTGTGTGTATTTTTCGCCGAAGTAGCAGGGCGACTCCCGACTACCGTAGCTCGTCGTACGATAAGAACAGTGGCGGATTAAGCCAACGCAGGGCTTGTAGCAAATTCGACAAAGGGTCCCGTAAAATGTATAACCCTATTTAGTATTATTATTCGCATTCATTCCCAGTCTTAAGATCCACTGGATTATTATAACTTAATAATCCGGTGGATTTTAAGATTGGGTAAGATACGAGGAAATTACGGTAATGAGGGAAATCTAAGAGATAGATCATATTCAATGAAATAATCAACTTTATTCGGATTTCAATATATAAACTTTGACTAGATTTTTTGCGTTCAAATGCAAGATCCCCGAACGCGCGAGGGCCTATAGCATTTTATACTCTAGCTACATGGCTAAATCGCCACCAGACATGTCAGCAAAATTCATGAGGCCCGTAGGGATTGTTCAAAAGAGTTACCTTGGAACCCAAAGGGAAACTGAAGGAACAAAAATGGGTTTTAGTCGGTAAAGGCGTTAGCGAGAGGGTGTGTCAGACACACCCACTCGCTCCACCCGAAGCGGAAAGAGTTATTTGAAGATGGGTAGTTTCAATATAAACGATTAAACCATAATTTTGAAACCATTTATTGAATTAAAAGGATACTCCGTGTAGTTTCTTGCATGTTCTTTTCCATAAAGATTGATTGAGATTTTTGCTTTGGAACAAGCAAATAACTTCATCTTTTTTTGTTCAATCGACCTTGACCACTCTATTTTGTCAAGAAGACACCTCGACCTCTCTATATTGTCAAGATCTTGGTGCTCCTTTACATAATATATAGATAGATAAAATATTCATACTCACCAAACTGACTAGCATAAGAATGCTCAAACAGCGTGATAAGGAACGACTGCTTGAACTCGAAGCTGCAGGGGAACTGCTCCAGGAACTGCCTGATGCAGTCCAGCAGCAGCAGGAAGGTGGGGGCGGCGCGCGGGGTGGACGGGCCGTATGGACCAACGCGCTGGCGGGAGTACCACGGGTGGCCGGCTTGGATCCACTCGCGCTCGATTAGGGCTTGGAGACTGTGGAATACAAAACATAGATCTTTATTATATTTATTTAAAACAAGTACAGCCACATCACATACATATCACATTAACAAGATGATCTCAAACAAAACAAAATTACTTATGCACATGACAATAATTTTGCCAACTTAAAAACTATAATCTTATATTTAACAATCATTTAATTTATAAACTTACAGTATAATCAGAATGATACAAAAGATCACATTATAAAATTACATTTTAATTATTACAAAACAAAAACAACTTCTACACATATTATACAATTAAAAAAACAAAGTCTGTTGACACGTGTGGTGGGCCCGCATCTTAATTGTTCGAGGTTTATTCAGAAATTGATGATTGTATGGATTTTCATGCGGTTTTCACCTACAGACAAAGCGATTTAATTTTGCCAGTGCGGAGCAAGTTTTTATGAAATCTTTCATAAAAACTTTCAACACACCTTAAATCATATTTCGAGAGTAGTTTTAAAAACTAATAATGATAGTATTGTTCATTTGAACTGATTTCATGATTAGAATTAGTGCCAAGCTTCAAGTTTTTTAACCCAAGGAATGAAATTCTTCCATATCATTTTTGTAGGGTAGTTTTGAAAAATGTATATGTAATGAAAACCTGTATTATTTTCTTAGGTTATTATTTACGCAAAGTTTTAATAATATGGGATCAAGAAATTAAATTTTGAATAAATACGAATCTCCTTCTTATCACCCCCCTTCCTAGTTGAATTTTGAAAAAACCCCTTCTTAGAACTCGTACACAGGAGCGGCATGTTGCTAACTTCAGAGGTCACAGCTGTTGACGCGTCGACGGCGGTCGTCGACATTCAACAAATGACGATCAGCGGCGGCCGTCGTGTGTCATTATAGATCGCAATTATCTCGGCCGTTGGCAACATGCCCCTCGTGTGATCTCTTAGTGCTCCCTTACATCATAAAAGGATGTTTGTAGGTCCAACAGTTTTGGCTGTACGTTGATATGTTTTATTTATTTATTGACACTTCTTGCACAAAAAACTGTACAAAGGCGGACTTAATGCCTTAGGCATTATCTACCAGTCGACCTTAGGGTGGTGCAGAGACATCTATCGGTTTGTGTGTTGTGTACTGTGACGACTATGAAGGTCACATATTAGTTACAGTTAAAACTGGCCACGTAGTGGATCTTTTAAGGTTTATGGTACTGAAAAATAGAGGATGAGATTCGAAATATGATTGATAGATGTCACAAGGAAAAATATTAATTGAATTTTGTATTATAACATCATATAATTAGTAAAGTTAAACATAAAGCCCTTTCATTTCATTTTTCATTTGCAATTTAGCTTCACTTTTCTTGGACTGATCGACATTTGACTATTCAAAAGTGCCTGTAAGTGGTCTATTTGAAATAAACGTTTCTGATTTCTGATTTGCGTCTCCCCACGCTACAGTACTAAAGTCTGGACTGTATACTAAAGTCGGTTGGTAGAAAATACCTAAGGCATTGGATCCCAAACACTGTACAAAGTGTTTCATGAGTGTGTAAAGTTCTTTATCAATATGTCAGTCAGTTAATTTCTACATTTATATTTGTAGATGATGTTTGCCTTACCCTCGTATAGTTCTGCAGTCAGGGTTGAGTATGATCTGGACTAGAGAGCACACTAGAAGCGTGGCGTCTTCACCGCGCGTGCCGTGCACTAACACCGGCTCTGCTTTCTGTAACCGCGAAACAGACATTAAAGTAACGATACGTTTATACACAGTTATTTGTAAAACACTACCTCTCAGGACTATGTTAATAACATCATAAACAAACTTTTGTTCTATGAATTTTAAATTAAATGATTTAAAATCTACATTAATATAATAAAGAAGTACTAATAATCGGACCAGTAATTCTAGAGATTACCAGTATTCCTACAAACAATAATTTTTTCATCGATAGAAAGCTGCTTTATTCCGGAGTAACATGGGTCATATTTTATGTACGCGGGCGAAGCTGCGGGCAAAAGCTAGCTTATCATTAGTTTATCAGACTTTCATACAAAAATAAATTGAATGTTCTACATGTTACGAAGTCAAAGCACGTGATAGTACAACAGCGGAGGGGAGAGAGATCGGGCGGCGAGGGTGCTTGATGCGCTTGCGTCGCGTCTTACATACTTAGATAGGTAAAGCAAAATAAAGAGTTGAAATGTGTTAAATAGCACAACGAAATCTTGAAGGTTAGTTTTTGGGTAAATTAATTTTATTTTGTAAAAAGTTATAGAACAAAAGTTGTTGTTTATAATGTTAATAATACAGTCCTGCAAGGTTTAGTCTTTTATAAATAACCCTGTGTAATACTTTCCACAAACTATTGAAGTAGCTGCACGACTCTAGCCGCGAGATTCACGTCATTATAGTCTATGCGCGTTAAGAAAATAGTGACTCATCAGTGGATAAGAAGGTATACTGTTTTTATTTTTAAAATTGACAAAAGACTGTGGTTCTCTCTGAAAGGCTTACTACAGGTCAATGTAAACACGGCTTTCGATTTTACTATGATATAATTGGTCAAGAGGTGTGGTTGAGTGACAACGATGAGTTATTATTTACGAAAATACACTATTATTTCACACTGAAACATTGTACAGCTAAGAAGTAGATGTCACCTGGTGTATGTGTTGCGCGACGATGCACGCAGTATGTAACGCGTTCCGCACGCTCTCGGGCCAGCCGCACGACTCCAGCCGCGAGATCCACTTGTCACTCGATATCTCGCGATCGTTGCACGCTGGAACATTTTAAAGATAGAATTACAATAGAAGAATTTTTTTTTTTCTAGTTTATTTTTTTAAAAACACACTATCTTTACAGGTTGGACCCAATACAATAGTGGTTTTAATAATAGGAACAAATCAATTGTCTTATGACTAACACTTACCTAAAATCAACTATAAATGAAGATGAATGTGTGCCTCGCCTATGAATTCTTTTTACAAGTCTTATAAAGCTTAGCTGATGGTCAATGATCTAGCTCGCAAAACTGCGAGCTAGATCATTGACCATCACAAGAAAATAGTTATTTGTTATACAAGAGTGCAAAGTTGCTTTTTCACTGCGTGCTCAATTTTGATGACCGAGCAAGCGAAGGATTCTAAAATTGAAATCCTGAGCGTGAGAGAATCAAAAGAGCACGAGGTGAAAAAACTTTACATCCCACCGCAGCGAGGAAATGACTAAATGCAAAAAAGTATACCAAGGAGGTTCTGAGTCTGAGTTTTTAACAAATTTAAAAAAAGTTGTATGATAAATTTGGTACCATGGAGGTTGAAGTAAATAGGTTTAATGTTTTGAATTCATTAGTGCTCGCGATGTTCTAAATTCAATTTACTTTATCTCTATAGAGAATAAAAATGGCGTTTGCTCTCAGATATCGATGAGCAAAAATACTCTTTCTGAGATGGGGGGATGAAATTTTTTTTTTCTTCTTTCTTTATTAAAGCTAGCTCGTATTGTCCTACTGCTGGGCAAAGGCCTTCCTCCATTTTTTCTGACGATCACGGTTCCTTTTTCATTGTAATTCTTTAAAAAGCCATTTAGGTCAAACAGTAGCCTATACAGATTGGAAAATAGTACGTTTCCAAATATGAAAGTACCAGTACGTTTGTTGGATTACAAAGTAGTACATTTCTAGGCTGCCGAAGTGTCAACCTGAGCGCACTACCGAATAGAAGAACCTCTATACCAATCAAGAAAATGCTCCCAGTAAATCATAGCTCAACCATCCTCAAATTGACAAACATAGTAATAAAGTGCTTCAATACGTTACCATCGATTAGTTTGGAATAGCTATCTAACAGTGGTTGTTGGTTGTCCACCTCATCCATAGATCTGTTGTAAATTTTCCACTGGGAGTAGTTCGAATTACTCTCTGTTCCACCACCTGTAAAGTCGACAAACAAGATTTTTTCAAAGACTAGTTAGTTAGCCTAGACTAGACTATACAAAGCATTTATTTCCGTCTTCGAGTGTGGCACCCAGGCAGGCTGTAGCTAGTCTCATTTGCAGGGTTGGAGGCCATGTCCAGATCATTAAGGTGAACAGATATTTGGGACACTCCAGCTAACGAAACAATGCCTGACCAAGAACATCACAAACACACTGCTTGTTCGATGCAACGGTTAATCCCCCATTTCGGAGATTTTTTAAATAAAATTTTGAAGAAAAAGGATCACATTAAACTAACTCGTCTGATATTCAATGTGAGTACCATACTTAAGAACATAGCCACATCTTGAAGTGCCCCAAGTACCCATTTATCTGCATTTCAGGAGGACTTAATTAATGGCCTGCACAAAGAGACAAGCGCGACATTTCAGAATGACTGGACGTGCCTCCATTAACGAAACAAAGAAGTCTGTATCGATATTTTCCACCATTTTGTTTTACACACATGCGCGCACGCCAACTGAGAAATGGAGAATACAGGCGCGGCGCACCGTTCGCGGCACTGTGCGACGACACGGCGCCTTGCCGTTGCATGGTGGCGGCACTGTGCCGTTATACGGTGGCGGCGCCACGCTGTAACGATGGGCACGGGCTCGTTAATCTTTAAAAATCTGTAACCCTACATCTATGTTACCTTTATTCTGCTGCTGTGATATAGAGTTGGAGCTTCTGAGGTCGTATATGATGCCTTTGGTGCCGACGGCGACCACCGCGTTCAGTATGGCCTCGTCGGGCCTACACCGCCGGTGCTTCGGACCGTATAGAGGCTGGCCGGCTCGCATTAGAACTGCCTGTTAGTGAAAATTATAGGAAATAAGAAACAATGTATAGGTGCCGACCGAACGGTTTCGGGGGTGGCATGTAGTAGTATCTGGCATGTAGAATAGAATATTAATTATTGAATATTTTTCAGGACAGACCATACACAATCAAGAGCTACAAACACAAAGTAAATAAAATAGAACAAAAGTACAGAATGCGCCGAGTGTTGAGAGTACCCGCATCGAATATTTGATTTATGTATCAATATTTTGGCCTCTTTCTTTGAATTTTGAACAGGTAGCTAAAATCCTAGATTGGATGCTAGTACATACTGGAGTGGACCCACTCGACCTCCCCACTCCCTGATCACGCCTTTGTTAAGGGGGTATATTATATCTTGAACACCTCTTCTTGAATCAAATATGTTTTATGTTACGTGTTTTTACTTACAGCAGCTGACTGAAAATGAATACTGTTGATCAAAATTGCTTGGCGATTTAAACTGGTTAGGGGATGAGGTATCGCGAAATCACATTGAACCTCTTTAGTTTTGTAGCTTTCAATAAAAATAAAGTCCTTACTCCATTATTATGTCTATACGACAGCACAGGAAACCGTCCTCCCTGCCTGAACGTAGCTGCAGCAGCAAGAGTCTCGTCATCAACACCCTTGGGCACCACCACTGCCTTCCCGTAACTGGAGCACACGGCATAGTTCTGGTTGACGCGGGAAACTCGCCACTCCTCGGTAGCTAATACTTTTGTGAATTCACCCTCTATACTGTAAAGAATGTACACATATTTTTCATCAGACGTGCAGGATACGGAAGAGCCTTACACCTAGTCATGGATATTCTACACTAATAGCCTTACGCAGTGACCTACGTGAGCGATCTGATGCGGTTTATGCGAATTCGACGCGAAGCAGCGGCCTTGTGCAACAATTCACCGCACCGCAAGAGTTCTCGCGAAATATCATACCAACTGATTGCGACCAATTCGACGCACCGCATCCACGTGCGGTTGGTAACGAAAGCCACCGAATAGAGTATCGATTGCTTGTTCCATTTGCGCCGCATCGCTTCGCTTTTACATTTAAGTTGAGTCGTCGACGTAGGGCAGCTCGGTAATTATAAAACTCGCTAACCACAATATTGATAGTTTAAAAAGCGATTAGCGCATTCTAGATTTAATGCTAAAGAAATTATTAATTTATAGTTTGTTTATTTTGTAAATAGGTGTAAATTTTTAACCCATTTAAGTGTTAAGTTTATGATTTAATTATGATTACATTTTAAAATAAGTACTTGATGATTATATTAATTTGTACATACTGAGTAAAAAAAGTTTTGTCTATTATTAACCTTTCGAATACCGTAATTAGAGACACAATAGAAAGACAACGAGAGAGCGAACACCGGCGTTTACTTGGGGTTATTCATTAAACCCCAAGCGAACGCCGGGTAATGGGTGCGCCGTTCGCGCTTTTTAAAAAAAAATCCCTTTTGGTACTGACTGGAAATTATTAATTACTTTATTTCATTCTCTAAAACCCGAGCGAACACGGGCATGTGCTGTCATTGTCTTTCTAATGTCTCTAATTGACAGTATTCAAAGATTAAGAAATGCTTAAGTAACTCAATGAATTACCTGTATAAAGTATATCCATTCTCCACAATAGGATTCATATGTCTATAGAAGAATGGGTAAAATAGGCACGGGTCTTGTAGGCCAGATAAGTTCTCCAGTGTTTGGGCCATTTGGTTCAGCTCGGTGGTACCCGCTATATCCAGTTGGAATATCCTCAAGTCCTTGCATTTTAGGAACAGGGAGCCGCCCTGGGCTACACCAGCTATTGGCTTGTTCTCTTTCTTTTCTATACTGTCTATGTTCTTGTGGAGAAGCTGCAATAAAAATAGGATGAAAAAATCAGATGATGTTTTATGTTCCTTTTTTCTATTCTAAAGTATAAGTGGGTAGGATAACTTGAGTTGGCTTGGCAGCATAGAGGAAAATAATATATTGGGGTTGGTAGTAACATTCTGGGACTTGACTGGTTCTGTGGGTCTCATATAATAACTGATAGTCTTGGAATTAGATAGAGTAAAGAATTACAATTAAATTGTGGAATTTATTTTGCACACACATGCAATGGAAAGTTGTCACTATAGACACTGCAAATGTATTGACTATCAGCTGATGGTAAAACAACTAGAAATAAACGGCTGGTAAAATTATTCTATATCAATCAATGGCAGACAAGGAAAGAACAGCAAAAGCAAGATACCATTAACTAAGCACAGAAAATAATATTAAATCATTAAAACATACCCATAATTCGTGTACGCCTTCTTTTCGTGAGCTCAAAATAAGGTGATGGCCTGTGATGCACACAGTTCCATCCACGTTTTCTTGGTGTGGGTACTTCAGAATAACACCGTCCAATTTATTTATATGTATAAGCTCTATAAATTCCATTTTAGAAACACTAACACGCAGTAAACGGCAGTAAATAAATAATTGTAAAATAATAAATAACCATCTGAGTCTTGACGTTTACGTTTCATTCATTCGGGTTTTTTAAGTTGGCAATAACCAGCTGTACGATATTTTTATCTATTCAACTTCCTCTCTGAATTAAAAAATAACTTGCATTAACAAATGATAACTTATTATTGATATATAAATTAAATGCCTAAATTCAAGGCATATCATTATTTTTCATTATAAAAATGTTTGTCCGGTGATGGTGGCAATCTAAATTAGTAACTCACTTCATTCTTATTCCAAGACAATCCAAGAAGAGTTCTTACAACTTTGACAACAGCCGTTACTGAGGTGTTGGAGCGAGTTGCATTATATTGTTTTCTATGCTTACGAAAGAGAAGGATATAATGTGTAAAAGAGACCCACCAAGGATTTTCGTGCGATTCCTGTTGCTGTTGTAGCTCCATCTGGCGGTTAACCAAAAAAACCAAACGTAGCTGTATGTGCGATGGCGATGTGTGGATTTTTTCGTTGGTTGGAGATATTTTTTGATCACAAAACAATTGCTAATTGAAAACGAGTCATATGAGCAAGATATAATCGTTACTACGTTAGGTGAATAGTGTATGGTGTTTTCGTGTAGTGCACAAATAATAACAAACCGTGTGGTAAGCCTATGTATTTGTATGATTGTGTTGAAAGTAGGTATGTAAGTAGCTGGCAGGGTGGTTGAGCTTGGGTAATGACCGGTTCTTTTAATATTTAGATGTCTGTTGTTAGGACACGATTCTGGACTACTGTTCAAGTTAGAAGAACCACGTTTTCTTACATCACAAAAGGTCAAGCTAAAAATATCAGGTGCTTGTTTTGTCACAGGTGATGGAGGAGAGCACGGAGTCCCACATGGAGACCGATGTGTCGTCCACCACTGATGATGTTCCTGAGACGCAGGAAGTCACAGGTTCTGATGGAAACGTCGAGATGATTATAGTTGTAGAGAAAATGGATGATGAGCCATCTGCTGATGAAGATAACGAGGAGCAACAGTCGCCACCTTATGAAAATATAAATGAAATAACGACACCAGATGATAAGTCATCTCAGAAAGAAACAGAAGTAGAGAAGTCTCCAGTAAAATCCCCAGTAAAGTCTCCATCCAAACCTCTAGTTAAACTTCCAGTAAAGTCCCCCATTAAGCCACCACCAAAGTCTCCAGCTAAGTCGCCAAAGTCACCAGCCAAGTCTTCAAATATAGAAGCTGAAATTACAGATGCTCAAAGCAAGCCTGAGGAAGAGGAGGACGAGCATGTTGTTGTAATTGTGGAAGCTTCACCTCAGCAGGATAGTGAAGTTCCTCCTTCTGCTGAATCACAGCAAATAGAAGATGCTGATTCTTCTATGGAACCAGTACCAATCCAGTTGAAGGACAAACCAATCCATATTCAAAAAACTCCAAAAAAAGATCCTCCGAAACCAGTTCTGAAGTCTCCTATTAAAGATCTGCAGCCCTTAGACCCTGCACTAACAAAGGATTCTAAACAAGGAATACTTGACAAAATCATTGTCAATGGCAAAGTTCAATGCAATGACACCGGCAAAACAGATGATACAAGTACTAAAACTGTTGCTGATACAATTCCTATAGATATCACCAATGAAGCTTCAAATGACTCTCAACTTGAAACAATGTCTGATATGTCTGAAAAAGAACGTAAGAGCATTAGCAGGGAGTTAAAATCTTTAATAAACTCTGCAAAAGAGTCCAAGATTATTAGTGAATGCACTCAGTTGACAAGTAAAACTAGGAAGTCAAGGTCTGCTTTAGACAACTCTAGTTCAAGCCTGAATTCTTCCCTGGTAGAGCCTAGTAAGATACTTGACACAAGAAGAAACAGTGATATGTCCCAAAAAAGCAACTGCAGTGAAAAGTCTGATAAGCTTGTCCTTAAGAGGTCAATGAGGTCTCAAAATCCTGAATTTGTAAGTAAGGTAAAACAGTTCCTGAACTCGGTTACAGGGAAAGGTAACAAAGATACAGATGACGAGGAAGAGGAAGATAAAGCTGAGCTACTTGATCCTATTGCAAGGCCAACTCCTCCAAAAATCAAGAAGACTGAACCTACAGTAAGTAAAACATTTAGTCAATTAATTTAAGTTCCAAATTATATGAATAAATGTTCTACCCATTATTGCAGAGCATGAGATGCATATATCAAAAGTACTTCTATTGATAAGAGCATCATTGAAAAGTTATTTGTAGGGCTTTTTAAAAATTATGTATTTGCATTGGATGCATTTTCAAAACATATTGTATGTGTATGACAAATAAGATTTGATGACTCACATGAAAACATCTTATAATTTTGTTTTTTCTCTTTAAATGAACTGGTAAAAAGCAGTACAAACTCTTTGCATAACATATTCAGAATGCCAGTGTTATCTATTATTTTAAAGGAGGGGGTATATTGACATCATTTTCATGTACAACAAAATGGCTGCTCGTGCTTTTACATGTCAATAATTTGGTATCAGTAACCTGGGTATCAATAAAACAACTGTTATTATATCTCATAATGGTCAGTTTCCATTTTTATTCATAATAATATTTTTATGCAGACTGCAAGTAGTAAATTTCATGTTATATTATTGATTTGGTCTAAAAAAATTATACTTTTTTCATTCTATACTTTTGCTTCCCACTGCCATTTATTGATGTAATCTTTATGCTATAAAAATCTAAAATACATAATTTGTCATCAGGTTACAGAGAAGAGCAACAAGTTGCGGTCAGATGCGTACTGCTGGCGGTGTCACTGGGTTGTCGAGCAGGTCACAAATGAGAAGTTACATGCTCCAATGCAATGTACGGTCTGCCCGCGGTCTTTCCACTTCAAATGTCTGACGGGCTCTGAGAGGAACAAGATCAACGTGGAGAAGAATTGGGTTTGTCCGGAATGCATGGTTGTGCTGCAAGCAGAGAGCTCGGAGACCAGGTGAATACATGTTTATTTTATCAAAAAACATGGTTTTTTAACAGAACCAATACAGGTTATAGCAAAAAATAATCAGCCTAGTAATGTTCCTCAGACCACCTCTCTAGGAGAGGGAATGTACAGTTCATTCCCACCACCACATCCACCTCACAGGCCCAGTGCAGTTTGGTGGATGTCAATAATGTTTTCTTCAATACAGGTCAACTAATGCATTTAATTTTTTTTGCTGTGCATCTTGTTTCAAAAGGCCTATAAAAAACCCATAGGTTACGAAAATTATTCCTATGGTATTTCAACAATCATAACCCTAACTTGTTGTGATTTAAAATGTATAAAAGTCATTCATTTAAAAAAAAAAGCATGCTTATCAATGGCTACTGCAAAAATACTTGTGGATGACAAAATTATAATCAGAATAATCTGGTATAATTCTTGAGAAACTAGGTTATCGCCTAGCATTATTAACTATATCACATTTGTTCGAAATTAATTCAAAGTTACAAAAGATATACGCAATTTATTTCGTTAGTGTAGTAGTAGCTAAGACGAAACTTTTCAAAAACTTCCACTTCCTAGACCATCTCTTTATACCTACATACTAGTTTTGCACAGTATAAAAAACGTTTTTTCTCATACAGTAATTCGCAAGCGCAAATAAATGGACTAGGGAGGCATGACTACTATGATGGCCTAACACCTAATCAACGGAAAACAAGTCGTTTAGTCAACCCCTATAAAAGCGCCAATGACTAATAGCTTGATTATATCACCAAATAATTTCAGAATCCGTTAGTTTACAATAAATCTAGTCTAATCGTAAACTCTTTTCGCCATAATAGAACACTAAGGTCAAAAATACAAAGTTTCAAATTGCTCGGTTTTATTGTACCTATTCTAAATGTTTCTTCCGAAAGACGTCCACTGTTGGACACAGGTCTCCCCCAAGTGTCGCCATAACGACCGATCCTATCCACTCCCAGCCATCATATATCCGCGACCCTCACTCTAGGTCATCTGTCCACTTTGTGGGAAGCTGAAATGATATATTGACAAAATGATTGTGAATACCATTCATTGCAAGATTTATTACAATCTGACGAATTTTATAATTATTCTGTAACAATTTATACTGTGAAAAAGTAAGATGATTCCAATTGTTTTCTCTTATTTCCAGGTCGCCAGCCATGAAGAAGATATCCCTAGGAATGCTCTGTGATCTCCTCAAGCATGCTCTCGAACGAATGATGGACCTAAATGGGGTAATTTATATGTTTATATTACTTTCTACCTACGTTTTTACTTTTTGTTTTTCATACTTAGTAGTCATTACGCATGTCCTAATTTAGAGGCATGTGACATGATTTTTCTAGTTCTACCTATTGTTTATCGATATTGGTATGGTTTCTATGTTGGATATCTAAATATGTTGTTGAAAATGTCGGGACAAAATATTACAGTTATAAGAGAAATGTCCCCATCAAAATGTGGAATCTCTTTCATGTTAAGAAACAAAAATTCGAAGACAGATGTACCCACATTATTGTTCTTGCATCAATTTGCTAGAACAAAGGCGTATTTCTACGTATAACTGCTTCAGTATTAGCTATAAGGCATCGGCGTTCCTACTTTCACCGGATTAACGCATGAACCAACAGCCGAGCAGATATTAAAATGTATGTAGCGCTCCTCGAACGGCACGCGGCGACGGCGACGGCCGGCGGGCGGGACTCGGTGAAATGACCTTGCCACTTATCTACGTAGCTGCGCGGACCCCGCGTAACGACACCTTCCATCTCCCTCTAACAGAACAAATCAATACTGCGGCGTCGCTATTGCCGTCTCACTCCAACGCCGCTAATAATAAACGTGTGCGAGTGTTGTACATTGTATATTGTCGGTATAATGTGTGTCGCATTTTTCTTGGTTCTTCATTTTGTCATGCTATTAGCAGAAAGTGTTCAATCAGACTTTGAACAAACAATGATTTCTGAAACTTTATGATCGCAAGTTTGCGATATCAATCATTTACTTTTGCATTACATTGAATATTATAAACATCAAAGACGCTCAGTTATCATCTAACAAATGTCCTTTTGTCGAATCTCGAAACCCCCGTGCAATCAATCATTTGCATTCGGATCGAAGCGGTGTGGTATACCCACGTACATCGTCTGGCGCGGCCTACCTAGATAATGTTTTGCATTGAATGAACGTAGGTGCAAACCGGAAACACACCAACATGCGCCCGTAGTTACGTCGAATCTTGTAATGTAATATTTCCACGTAAAAGGAAAAGCTGAATATAATTGTTTCAGACAAAACAATTCTTAGAAAGTATGAGGAAAATTTATACAAATTAAATGTTAGATTTTTCATTTTAGATCATTATATTCCGCTTTTAGTTCGTCTTTTAATATGTATCACGAAAAAAGGTTAACTCATTGTTCTTCAGATTTTTTTCATTACAATTCAGGTTGTTGGTATTTAAGCTAATGCTATTCAATAAAGAGAAATTTAAATAAGTAGGTAGATGGAATTGCGCTCTATTTCACCTTAAATAATAAGCACTAACATTCAGATTTACGATGGCACTTATAGAACTAAAACAAAGCAAAAGGAATAATTTTCTTTATTTCACTTCGATTCGCAAATTTTGAAATAAGTATTTTGAGTTCCGTACTCGAAGGTACCAACGAAAACCTATTACTAAACCTCCGCTGCTCGTCCGTTTATTTGTCAGTAGGTTTGTTTCTCCTGAACCGTAATAGGATAAGTACTTGAAATGTTTACACAGTGTGCATCTCAGTATTATTGCTGATAACAACAAATAATGGCAATAAAATGTTCGTTTCTTTTTTAATTTCCTCTTCATGACCTAATTATTTTCGTTCTGTTAGTCGTCAAGAATTACCTTTCATACAAGTTTCAACGAAATGAACCATGTCATTAGATGGAAAGGCCTTTTTTTAAAGGTTGGAAATCATCAAATAACTCCTCTCGCTTTGAATGAATCGAAAGGTCGACCCATAGTTCTCCGAGGAGGGTGACAGACTTTTACTGATCGGTGTTCGTAAGTTGATCTATTCCGTTGACAAAACACACGGAACCGCAAGTCAACTTTCGCGTCACCATTAGTAGTCGGCATTGCGTACAAACTGTCTACAGGTCATTGAACTCGCTCAGCTGACGTTTTCTTAAAGAAATTAATTTCGTACATGCGTATATTAATACAAGTTTTGAAAAAAAAAATTACTTTATTTTTTAATTTTATCTTTACAAATCGATAGTGTTTCATGTACCGGATCGACCCTCCACGGGATTAAAACGATTAAAATTTAACGGTGTATAATCAGTCAAGCCCTAGTTTAATTATTAAAAAAAAATCATGTTGATTGGCCGCGATTTTGTTGATAGAGTTAACACAAAAAAAAATTCTTTCTCACATTTCCAGGTGGAACCATTCATGCAACCAGTAGACCGCACCGCGTTCCCCGACTACGACAAGTACGTGGTCCATCCAATGGACCTATCGCTGATGAAGGACAACATCAACGAAGGACTGTACGGCAGCACGGAGGCTTTCCTTGCAGACGCGCAGTGGATACTGCACAACAGTATCATCTTCAATACATGTTAGTATTTTATGCTTTTTTTGTATGTCGTTGCTATCAAAGACAAAAATAGCCTCTGTAGGTTCCATAGTGTAAGAACAACAATAGAAAATGGGTGATATTTGATATGTACGGACAACTTTAGTAAGCATAGTAGCTTACGGGCTACACTGTCCCATTGAGAAGGATATTTAATATGAGAACATTATAGACTGATTTATCTGTTGTTCAATACACTTACCCGAAAACCAACTCTTATCTAGGGATAAAAGAGACACAGTAAATTGCATGCCTAAAAGCGATAGGCGCTTTTAGGCACGCATTTTACTATTTTTCGCAGTAGTGCGAAAAGTGCGCGAGCTCGCCTACGGCTTGGGTTAATTCCGCTTCGGTCGCAGTGACAAACTTTCTGCACTTGTGTCAAAATTTACTATTATATACTCATAATTTATTACGTAATCAAAATCAAAAATATTTTATTTCACATAGGCCTACATGGGCACTTATAAAACGTCAGAAGCTAGTGCACGGTTCCAAATTGGTAATGTGGCATAAAGGCATTGAAAGTTGTTAAGGTGTCTACACACCGAAGCCGCCGGCACCGCCGGCATGAACCCGGCGCGAGCTAGTGAACCAATCCGCGCGCTCCATTCTGTAATGGTGAGCGCGGATTGGGCTACTAGCACATACCGAGTTCGCGCCAGCGGTGCCGGCGGCTTCGGTGTGTAGACATCTTTACAGTAATATGGTTTTCTTTTTGCGGTTTTCCCGTCTAAGAGTGGGATATATCAAAATATATAAATATAAAAATATGGGATGGAGAACCAGTACCTTCTTACAAATAATTAGCTTCCATGAATTCTTCTTATCTTCTAAGTCAAAAGATTTCTGTAATCTACACGGCAGCTATATCGTATTGACCAACAGATATATGGCATTGATAAATATTATAGAGATTGTTGACACTCATAACAGAATAAATGTTTCTTTTATATCTCATATTAATAATATATTACAACTAGCTGACTCGGAAAATGTTGTTCTGCCATATAAATTATCAAATAAAAATTCGGGGTGGGAGTAAGAGTGTAAAAAATAGCCTTTGATCCATTCTCAGACCTACCAAATATACACAAAAAACCGTTTCGGAAGAGTACGATAGCAGATACTGACACAAGATTTTTATTTATTACATTTTAGCCTCTTTCACACTTCCTGTAAAGCATTCTATATGTAAAGATAGATATGAAAGTTTGTCTTACTCTTATGTCTGTAAGCTTAAACTGATTTTTATGGAACAATGTTTTGTGGAGCATGGTAGTGATATTCCTACACCAATTCTTATCCCAGCTAAGAATTTAATTAGTAGAAGAATTGTTATTTCTTTTTGACAAACAGGAAATCTCAGTAAAAACTCCTTATGATGTTCTTCTTTTTGAGTTGCTGAGTGTCAAGTACGATATCCGATGCCCTGGTGAGGTAGACAATGTTACAGGAGCTCTATGTTCAGCAGTGGACGTCTTTCGGCTGATGATGGACAATATTGTATTTTTTTTTTCACTGCCACGTTGGTCTCGTGGCCGCAAGCGCAACTGCTGAGCCTTTCCATTATCATTCTGTAGCTGCTCGAAATTTGGAGGATGGTGGTATGATACTCTACTACAATACTTTCGGGAAGCACGTAAAACCGTTAGTCCTGCGCCTGAACTCTCAGTCGTGTCAGATTGCCGTCCCATCAGACTAATGCTTGATCACGCGTACCGAGTAAACGGGCGAATACTCGATAAATATAACATAGCGCCGAGCGCTTATCTCTACAACTCGCTTACGTCACTCTTTCCGGCCGAGCACCATTTTACTGTCTCGCCCTTTTACTCGGTACGTGTGATCAAGGCATAAGAGAGTGAAGGAATAGAGTGCACCTGTGTTTGCGCACATACGTGTGCATTATATTATCTCCTGCGTACTTGGGTAATCTCTGTTGGAATTTACCACCTTGATCGAAATTCGGATGGGAGGATTACTTTTTTTTTTGGTTTATTAATACTCGTTTTAATTACTTAGTAAACCGTGTTGGTTCTTCAGTGCAGTCGAAGTTGACGGCGGGTGCGCGTGCGCTGGTGCGCTCGTGCCGCGCCGAGATGGGCGAGATCGAGGCCTGTCCCGAGTGTTACGCCGCCGCGCATGCGCGTAGACCCACGTGGTTTACCGATGTTTGTACTACGCCGCATATACTGTTCTGGGCGAAACTGAAAGGTATGTTACAGGAAATCATGTTAATGTTCAGTAAACATTAATGAGACCAGAAGTGGCCCAGTGGCAACTGCACCGATTTACAAGTTGTAGGTCGCGGGTTCGAACCTAGCCAGGTGCATCAATTTATGTAATTTATTTCATCACCATTTCTCTTAAAACGGTGATGGAAAATATCGTGAAGAAACGACAAAGAAAGCATGTCCTAGAGCTAAAAATCGAAGACATGTGACCAGCACTGGTGCTTGTAATTCGTACACAAAAGCAGCATGCACAATATTTATTTATTTATTACAACTTCATGCAACATAAAAGGTACAAAGGCGGACTTAATGCCTTAGATATTCTCTTCCAGTCAACCTAGGGTGATAAAAACACAAAACATTATTACGAAAAAAGTGTTCAATATGGCTTTACATTACAGAATAAAAAATATCACACCCATTTCAATAAAAGCTTGCCCTAACCGATTTCGTTCCACCTTCCAGGGTTCCCGTACTGGCCGGCAAAAGGCATGTCGGTGAACAGCTCCGGTTTAGTGGACGTGCGCTTCTTCGGCGCTCACGACCGCGCTTGGGTGCCCGCTAAGGACTGCTTCCTGTACTCCGAGAAGGATCCCAACAACTTCAGGACTAAGCGACAGGATATTATTGATAGTATGCAGGTAAAGATGGTGGTTTTATAGTCTGTAAGTAGTTTTTAAGCGTTTTTAAACTCTATTTTCTCCTCTCCGTAAGAATAGATGTGTCATGCAGTGGTAGGGTGCTTTTAATATAGCGCAGCTTTTTTTTTTATTCGCGCCAGTAATCCCTGCAAATCTCCTTTTCACACAAGTATTTATTGTAATCCGTAGAATACGCATCCGGGACACGTTTTTTTTGCATTTTGATAATTTCTGCTTATGGAGTAAACCCACATTGTTTGATGAAATCCGCACGATATTAAAAACACCCGTAATGGTATAATGGAACTAGTCAGCAAGGTAGTGAAAATGACACTGCTCAGGGTGTGACGAGGAGCTAATTAAACAGATTCCGAGTGCTAATTAATCATATATAATTCTAAAAACCTTTTTTGTTAGCTAATCTCGGAAACTCCTGATTCGAATTGAAAAAATATATTATTGTTTTATGTTTGGCTATATAAATCAAGCTGCCACCCACGGGAGCGTAGGATTAAACACGCGGGTGAAATCGCGGGAAGCAGCTAGTATGAAATAACCACGTATCTATTGTATTTCAGGAAGCAAGTCAACACATTCGAAACATATCGAAGAAGTACGGTAAATTCGTGTACCCGCCTTTCAAGACTCAGTTCGATCCCAGCAAAATGTATGAGCAACTCAAAATGATGGTAAGTGTAACATTACATTTGTCACCGTAAAATCGTTAGATTATAATCTATCTCGCGAGATTGTAAACTGTCAAAAGATTGTGAACCGTAACGTGCAGCTTAAAATTTGACATATTATTTTTTGGTAGATTATAAATCTATCGTTTGTGCCTATATTATTTGCTTACAATAATTAGGATACCTAATTTCCTAAAAAAACTCTACCTAAGTGCATTTAAATAAAAGATCAGTACTTAAATTATGATTGTAACTTCATTTTCTAATTAAGATGTAAAAGGGTGTACATTATTCCGGTTAAATGTTGTATAATATATGAGAAAGGCACCCAAGCATAAAAAAAAATTACAAGAGCTAATGAACCTCACCTGTGCCTGATTTGCGCGGGCTTGCGGACGGCGAGCAATGGGTAGCTCGCCGTCCGACCGTCGGGTAACTGTCCGGTCCGTTTGGGTTTTAGTCAGTAAAAGTCTGACACGCTTTCTCATCACGCCCAAGGGCGGCAGAAGTCATTTCCCATGACCCACCTAAAAAAATAAATAAACCAATGACTGTATCAAGTCAAGGTAAAATCAAGGGTAAAATCGTTGCATTTGTTCATAAAGGTCATTATAGGTTAACGAGGTTTAGGCGATGACGTATTGGTAGTTATTATGTCCACTTGGTCGACCGTTCAACATTCACGGTTTTATTAGTTCACAAAAGGTCCATCAAGATATTGATTCAAAGCTGCATTCATTCTACGTTGTCTATAGGAGAAACTGTTTGAACATCTAGCAATATTCTCTAGCTATTTTCATATCTATCTAATTGATTGATTTTAAATTAGGTGATTACCCTAATAAAATACCATTGGCCAGTTTTGATTAACTCTTTTCCAGTGGACATCCCTATATCATCATCTTCCTGCCCATCTCCCATATTACTTGGGGTCAAACGTCAACGTCACGGTCAACGCAACACGTTTTTTTCTTTCATTCTGTCCTATCATCTGTCATTCTATCACTAAACTCCCTTTCCTTAATATCACTCCTCTGTGTGAGGAGAACCATATTTTCTTTTGCCAACCTCGCCATCCATCCACATCTATACTCATAACTCTTTTAGTGACATGCGTCTGCTAAATTGTTCCATAAAAAAATTTAATCTATGGCCTTATTCCTTGTCTAACTCTACATAATACTACATCACCAATTGCCTTGTAAGATTATAGGTTTTTACCGACGTTTTAGAATGACTAACGTGTGTAATTGTTACAGATACCCTCCTTCGAAGGTGAAGTAAGATCTCTCGTAAAGGAGAAAGCATCTCCGCCACCATCAGCCCCTGCCAAAGAGAAGAAGAGCAGGTCCAACTCCAAGAGCTCCAAGGGTTCACTGAATGATGGGTTCGTACACATTATATCTGTAACGTCTTCAAAAGTCGATATGTATCGAATTATATGTTCATCGCAATAGCATTTGTCGAAAAAATCCACAAAAACAGTAATTAATAATTCTCTAAAAACTTTAATCTGCTATGCAAGATTCTGTCAAAGTTTTGTTCTATAATATTGTTAATTTTTCATACATCATGGTACGTGGCATAGGTCATAGGTCCAGAGCAACGTTTGAGTTGCGTAAATTGATGCCTATTGTTTATGGTACCAGCTTTTAATGCTAGTGTGATGAAATCAGAATCATTAACTCTACAAAAAAAAAAAGTATACTTATTATGCACCTCCAATACCGGGTATTTAATTTTAACCTTAGAAATGCATTAACTCCTACTTTTTTTTATGTTTGCTAAAGAAATCACTTCTAACAACAAATAAACGGTATGGAATCTTAGGCCTGTTCAAATATAAGCTTTATTCATTCACATAAATAAAATATAATAAGATTGTAATATAAAAACCAACGCAAAACAGTACAAGATAATATTATAAATATCAGGTTGGTCCTTCACTCGGATAGCTCGGATAGTGACGGAGAGGAACTACAGCGACTGTATGCACTACTTGAAAAAAACAGGTATGTAGCTCTAACCAAGGTTAGTACTAACTTTAAGACATACCACGAGTGCTTATAAGGACTAGAAAACATCAACTTGAGCCATGTAAAATGTTTTATTACTTTATCAAGAAATTTTTTCACGATGATGTCTTGCGGCATTAATCAGCTATGTAACATTATCATAAAACAAAAATACTGCTTATATCTGAACAGGCCTATGTGGTAACTTTTTCTATTTGTTTGGCACTACTAAATTTTTAAACTAAAATGTAACAAAATGGACACTGATTCGGTCTAAATTGTAAATGAATTAAGAGAAATAATATTTGATATTTCCTTTATATAGAAAGTTGCCAGTTTCCGATATCTAATTATACAAAAAAGGCCAATTCCATTCAAGTTTGTACCAAAAAGTTTTTAAATCCATGTTGCAGTGTAACTTGTGTTTTCTTATTTTACACCCATCACTATAAAGCAAAGTTTTTGCTAAGCGACACCTATTCGATATTATAATTACAACACAGTCGGTTAGCGCAGCGTAAGTTATAGATGGCGTCACTATACAGACCTCCGCCTTTCCAATGAAAAGCATCACATCGTGACCCCGACCTGGTAACCTAAATATCTTCGACATTCAATATAGCACAATCTGTGCGATAGTAAGCCTTATAGGCGTGACTTAATGTTTTGTTATGGTTTTAGCGATGGCAGTGACAATGAAGATACGAATACAATAGCGAGAAAAATGGCGGATGGCGCTGAAATAGCCAAAATTGAAGAATGGAATGACTCTGTTACCCTGGATAAGTATGTTAAACATTTGAATAAGTATGTTTATAATCAAAATTATATTTAATAAACATCATGTTATATTCGTTTTATTATTACAGAGACGCGGAAACGGAAGCTCCTCCTGCAACTAAAATCAAAGAAGATTCTCAGTCCTCTACTCCAACAAGTTCTTCTAGAAAACGTCGCCGATCCGAGCTCGAGGAAGCAGTCGTAACTATCATAGAATCTAGTGGCAGTAACAGCAGTAGCACCACCGAGAAACGAAAGAAACTCGACGATGATACAGAAGACAAAAAAACTGACGACAATGTACCAAGCAGTAGCAACACTGAGGACAAACCAACAGCTGAAGAACCCAAAGAAGAAACGAAAGAGGACCCTCAAGCTGAAACAAAAGAAAAATCGCCCAAACCAACAGATGCTGATCCAAGTAGTGATGAGAAAGACAAACAAAGAGTTACCCCAATAAGAATAGCATTAGTAACAAAAGAAAAACGTAAAACCAGAAATAGCTCCTCCAACAAAGATACCACTGCTAAAATTATTACTCCCAACAAAGAGAAAGAGAAAGAACAGGTCAAGACGCCGCAGAGACGGAAATCTACAAGATCTGAAAAGGCCGATAAAACACCCTCTACTAAACCTGATAAAGCCGAAAAAACAACATCCAAATCTGATAAAACTCCAGTCTCGAAATCCGATAAAATTGAGAAAAATAACTCAAAATCTGAAAAGGTTGAAAAAACACCAGGTTCCAAATCTGATAAAACGCCTGGCGAAAAATCTAAAGAGGGCAGATCTAGGGCTGAGAAACGAAGAATTTCTAGAAGTAGCCGGTCAACCAACAGTAACAGTTCTACTAGGTCCTCAGACAAACCTGAAAAGAATGGTGAAGGAAGCTCTAAAGAGAAAAGAAGAGGAAGCAATTCCTCAGCAAAAGAGAAAGATAAGGATTCAGATAGTGACAAATCAAGAATGGAAAAACAGATGTCACCAAAATCAACTCCAGATTTACTTAGTCCAAAATCTGTGAAAGATCGGTTACAATTTGACGATGATATGACCTTAGCCGTCTTAGCTCGTGAAAGTAGCAAATCAATAGTAACGACTAATATTACCGGCCTTCCTACCATCAGTTCTGTGCGGAGTCTATCGACCACCGCTCAGCACACCGGCTTGACTATAACTAAAACCACGACCACCGCCAACACTATAGATATCACGGAAGAAGCTACTTCTGACTCCAGTATTTTCACTCCCACTAGTACAGAGAACGTGAAAACCATGCAAGATGTGGTCTCAAAGCTTCAAAGGTTACGCAATGACGCAGAGCCCGTCGTAGGTCGCGTCGGCGTGCGCGCATTCGCGAGGATGACGTCACCGGAGAGACAGAACACAAACGACGAAGTACAAGTTGAAATCAAGGCCGAGCCTATCGACCTCGACGACGCAGACAGGCATATGGAGAAGATGGATCTCATGAACGCGTTCAGACTGCGGCCGGTGAATCCGCAGAGTGTTGTGCCGAATCCGCCGATGAATTTGCGGGATGTTAGGATAAATAAGGTGGTTGTTACGCCATTGAATGCTAGGAAAACTGCGACGGCGACAGCTACAGTGTCGAAGACGCCCGAGATCCGTCCTAGGGCGAAGAAGACGTTCCCGCAGCCTAAAAAGCCGGATGAAGGTCGCTCGGAGCTGAACAGCAAGAACTCCATGGTGTATATCCCAATACAGCCGCCTATGACGCAGGCGCCTATAAGATTGCCGCGGCCGACGAATACTGCTCCGCCTACTGTTACGTCTTTAATCAGACCGCCTATCTCTTCTGTTGGTGAGTCTTACTAATTACTAGCGCTTGCCAGCGATTCCGCCCGCGTGGAAGTAGAAAATAGATGTCTATTTCACTCAGTAATAAAGGAGCAATCTTCTGGTGAAAGATTTTTTACCTCAATTCAGAAGCTTTTGACTTTATTAATTACAAACAAAAATACAAATCTTGTCTCTTCATAATATTAGTAAAAATTCATTGATCATCAGAAAGACAAAAAGTAAAGACAATACTTTATGTTACCCCCATGTTGTGACAATGTATACTTACACGACCCATTGAGTATTTCTTGTTGTTTAGTTTCTTTTGTAACTCGAAAGCAAATTTTTTTTTTAAACATTAATTTTACTCTTATTCAGACTAGAAAATAATAATCTTCCACACTGTTTCAGCAAACAACTTAGTAAACACAGTAACGACACCGCTGATGCAGCCTTCAAGCTCGCCCTCAACAAGTAGCGGCGCGGTGACGAGCAGCACGAGCGTGGCCAGCGTGCCCACCGTGCACACCGTGCCGCTCATGACCTCCGTCAACGGACAGTGGATGTTCAGCTTCCAGCCAGTCATGTCCGTCGGCGCTATCGATGTGAGTAACGCCATTTATGAGAGATAAGCCACGTGAAAGTGGTTGTCACACTCGTGCCATGGCTGAACTATTTGTAAAAGACTCAAATGAATTTATGGAAAAGAATAGTGTGGATGTCGCTGGTTGAAGCTAATTCACATTGGAACTGATGTGGTAACACTAGCATTTACAAAAAACGATGTCTAATTAACCTAAACTGAACTGTTAAAAGGATGGGATCCATGCTATCCCTCTTTCCCATTTGCATACTTGACATTTTTTTTATTTATTTTTTTCATTTCATGTCATGGTAAGATCCCTTGTCTTTATGTAAAAGACAAATTTTATAAGAAAACTGAAGATTTCATAAAGTTGTAATCATGTGGGGAACGTTGGCTGACTTGAGACGACTTCACTTGATTAAGTGTTACATAGCCGAGTGTGACGACTCAGTTTTATTCATTGTCCACAACATTAAGTAAAGAAGTATTCATTTTTTTACTGTAATTTGGTACTTGTGTGATTTGCACGTTAATTATTTGATTCGTAGTTGGTAAACCCAACCACGTACCAGAAGCACTATTGGAAGACCTACCACAAGGTGTTCCAATGACTTGGTGAGGGTCGCAGAAATTCAATGGGTGTAAGACGCACAGGACCGATCGTCATGACGACACTTGGGGGAAGCCTATGTTCAACAGTGAACGTCCTTTGACTGAAATGATGAGTTGATAAAGAGGTAATAATTTATTGTTTTGTTCTGGTCAGAGCACGTCCCCACCGATGTTAAACGGTATCGCGGAGCGCGGCAGCAGTGCGGCGCCGCTGGCGAGCGTGGCGCCGGGCGCGGGCGGCGCCGTGCTGCTGGGCGGCGGCGGCGCGCCGAGCCTGCCCGCGCCGCCCGCCCCCGCGCCCGCCCCCGCGCCGCCCATCACGGTGCTCACCAGGGGGACCGGGGATAACACGCCGGGAGAAGTAAACCTATTCTTTTCTTTTTTCTAATCAAATATTTATTTTATGTTTTAAAACTTTATGAACTTGTAAACACTGTACAAAGGCTTAAGTACTTTCTACCGGTCGACCTTAGTGTGGTGCTAAAAAATAACATGGTAGGTGCAACTTAATTGCTAACAAACTAATGGAAAACTTATACAATAATAAATACATACATATAAAAATATCGTTTACGACAAAAAAAATAAGACGTAAATATGTTGTCAGTAGAAAACAGTTGTGGAACATTTCGCAATAAGTACTTTTGAGATACTAACTGATGAACGAAGACAGATTTTTATTAAAACTCCATTTA
Source organism: Mythimna albipuncta (assembly GCA_929112965.1). Classification (NCBI taxonomy): domain Eukaryota; kingdom Metazoa; phylum Arthropoda; class Insecta; order Lepidoptera; family Noctuidae; genus Mythimna; species Mythimna albipuncta. Next base: position 16,441,864 of record OV815962.1, read on the forward strand.
ATAAATAACTTTTTTTTTTTATTGAAGATGGAATTATAATCATCTATTTATCAGAATTCGACTTTTTGACTAATATTAGATTTTAGGAACAGCATAAAGAAAAAACCACAAAATTTTGACCTTTTTGTTTACTGTTTCCAATCGACGATGCATACAAAATCATCAACATAATGGAGAATACAGAATAGCAAAATGTAACATGGTATGTGCTGTCCAAATAGAGAATTGATTGTGAGAGTTGCTGGAATCCGAAAAGTACTAGACCGTTCGTTGTTATCGACACTTGGGGGAGACCTATGTCCAACAGTGGACGTCTCTGAAATTAAATGATGATGAACAAGGAACACAACTAGCATCTTTTATCAGTTAAGTCATCACACCTGTTTACGTTGAAATTCGTCTGGACAGCCGCCGCGCCTGCAGCAGCGGCCGGCGCAGCTGCTGAACCCGCTGGACGCCAACACGCCCATCGGCAGCATGCCGGTGCCCTCCACCGCCGGACCAGTCACCGCCAAGCTCAACCAGAACGCTGTCAAGGTAATGAACTAAATCGTTACTTTTATTTTTTTTTCATGTTGATAGGTTCGCGAGAATTATGAGTATACAATCATGTGGATGGATTGTGTGAAGAGTGATATGATGAAAAGGAAGTTACAATTGCCGTCACGGATCTTGAGCGCTGGCTTCAAGTTGCGCAGGAGTCAAATATTCGGTCTCTTTAGTGGTGCGAAGTGAGACGCGGGGGCGAGTGTCAGTAATTGGCGCGCCATCGCGTCAAGCGTTACGCCTGATTCGTTCTCTGCGTTGCTGCATGTATCTAACAACGAAGACGATTGGTTCGCCAATGTATGGAATGCGCAAAGCGATCCCCACTCGCCGAGCGCTCAAGATCCGTTTCGGCAATTGTAGTGATAGCATGACGGGTGACAGGATAGAATGGAAGAAAAAAAACGTGTTGCGCCGACCCCAAACAATACGGGTCAAGGGCAGGAAGATGACGAGATGATGAAGTTCGCGCTTGACCGGTATCTCACCAAATGGAAAGCGACGATGCGGTCGACGATGGAGCGCGCTTACTTAAACGTAACCTATTCACTCTTGATTTAAAGATTCCTGGGTTGTAGCCATTAGGAAACAGATTCCGGCCAGGAATTCCACTCCTTAACTGCACGCATAATGAATGTGTAACTAGTGAATAACAACGTAGTTCTTGTCGGTTCTTCTCCATAGGAAACGAAAAAAATTGGAACCGTGCGCAAGCTTCTGACGTATTATAAGTGCCCATGTAGGCATGGGCGTACCCAGGGGAGGCCAGGGGGGGCAGTTGCCCCCCCTTGGAATTAGTTTACGTCCCTACTAACTATCTACTTTGGTCGATATTTTTTCCATTTGCAGTATACATTTTTTAAAATCGTGCATCATTAATTCATCCAAATTCTTAATTTTTTCTTTCAAATCAGCATTTTCTTCAGTTTTAACGGTAAGTCCTCATAAACCGTTTTGAGGAAGACCCTCGAAAGTTACTTTTAATAAAGTTATTTATTTATTTACAATTTACTTGTACAACATTACAGCCTAAACTAAGGCGTTATACAGAAACTAAGAAAAAAAAAGAAAACATAATATAATACATTACCACCAAAATAAAATATCCCACAAAACCAAATAAGACAATGTTTACTTATTGTTTAATTAATTCTTTAATTGTATAAAAAAAACCCTATTTTAATTTGACTAGGTGCTTATAAATAATCGCTCCCCCCCCTCCATTGATTTGCCCTCCCCCTTGGCCCAAAAGCTGGGTACCCCCATGCATGTGAATTAAATCATTTTGAGTTTGAATTTGTGGAAAACAAAGTGACTATATTATACGACTAGCTTTTGCCTGCAGCTTCACCCGCAATCATAAAAAATAGCCTATCACTCAGGAATAAAGCGGCTTTCTATCAGCGAAAAAAATTTAGCAACCAGACCAATACTTCCAGAGATTACCTCCTACAAATAAAAAAAATAGTGTAGAAGGCATAGTTTAAAGAACTTAGCATCCAATCCAAAAACATTATATAAAATAAATATTCCGATTTCCATCGTGCAAGATTGAGGACAAAAAAGACCCTATAAATTCTTGCGCGTGACCTTCTATTTGACTGTTTCAGATGACAGATTTCTTCCGTACATTACTAGAGGACTCGCTGGAGAAGCTGGAAGAGCCGTGGTCGCAGCTCACGACGCTCCGATTGCAGCTGGAGCAAGAGACCTGGAAACACCAACAGGAACTCAAAGAAGCCAAACATAACCACGGTTAGTATGAATGTAGCATACACTGAGGCACAAAAGGTGATATTTTAAACTCTTTCGCAAGTTATCTTTAGTCGTTTGCACGCCTTTCGAAGGTCCCAGGGTCCCAAGACACAGTGTCAGTGGGTGACAACAGTCATATCACATCGCCCAGACTTTCTGGCGCGCGACTATTGCGCTTGACAAACTTTACATATGAATTTCACATAGGAGAACCACTGTAACTACATGATCATCTCAACTTTCTTCTCATTCCGAGATAATCTGAAAAAAAATGTTTCTCACTGCGCCTGTTAAATCGGCCAGTTGGCGTTAATATCAGCCTAAATAAAATGAATAGTTGCAACGTTACAGATCTAGTAATAGCGGAGATGCGCACGTCGTTCGACAAGGAGAAGCTGCGCGCCGTCAGCGAGGCGCGGCGGCTCGCACAGGTGGAGCTCGAGGCCGCCGTCAAACTCGCCAAGTCCAAGCAATGGTAAGGGGCCAGAGATGGATATTGTTAGGTGTTCTTAAAAGACTTGTGAACTTAAAACTGAAGGCACACTTCTAAGTTACATGGCAGATAAACGCTTGGTGATATGAAGTTTCTCCACTACGAATTCATTATTTGCATCATTAAGGCGGATACAGATTTTGCGAGTCTTGCGCCACGCACGGCGCACAGTCGCACAGCCAATGCTTCGTAAGCACATGTCTCGCCACAAACTTGAAGACAGACAAATAAAGTATTTGCTTCGTACGCCATGGTTCGATCCGAGTATATGTTACCAACATGTATTGTTTTCAACACGCACACTACAAGCAGAGAGAGTCGCTGTGTGCCGTTCGAGGCGCATGCCTCGCAAAGTCTTTATCCACCTTTAGGCGCGTCCACACAGAACGAGCAGCCTCACGAAGCATTTGTCGCGCGAAGCAGCTCAGTTAGTGTGGACGAGCCTCGGTTGAGGCAAGCGCGAGCGCTGCCGCGGGCGTGTTACCGAGCGCTTAAGCTATCCAGTGTCGGCTTTTTGTTTTGCTCAAAGGCGGCTCAGTCGTTTGCCGCGCGCACTCTGGACGCTCGCGTATATGACGAACAGACTTAATAGCTCGTGATATCGAAGCTGCCGCACTCTCGCGGGGATTGTTTGCTCGCGAAGCTGCTCGCTCTGTGTGAACGAGCCGATTAAACTTTTCATGCGTGTTACAGGTGTGCAAACTGCAGCCAGGAGTCACAGTTCTACTGCTGTTGGAACACGTCGTACTGCGACCTGGCGTGCCAGCGCGCGCACTGGCTCACGCATTTCGCGACCTGCCAGCAACGCCAGCAGGTAACTCCAGCCAGCATCAACACATCCATGGTGTGCTACGAATACATTACGGGCGAGCAACGAACACGCCGCGCATGCGTAGCAAATTGGTTGCGGATGCACAACGAGATCGGCAACAAGATCTCCGGTCTCAAGAGGTCTCCGGCATCTTCGAAGTAACAAAACCAACAGCAATGTCTCTTCGTCAGAATCCATTTTGTTACTGAGTATATTGTAGGTCTTTAACTTGCTACAAACACGAGTTGAAAACGTTGCGATTTCCATGCGTGTTCGCTGCGCGCCCGCTTCCGCCCCGTAACCGCTTAATAACGCCCTTAGAATTCATACATAGGAGCGGTATATTGCCAACGGCAGAGATTCCTTCTGCCGTCGACACGTCGGCGGCAGCTATTAAGGCAACGACAGCGGACATCGATATTCCAACTTTGAAGACCAGCGGTCAGTGTCACTAATTGTCGACGGCTACAGTTACCTCTGCTGTTGGCAACATGCCGCTCTCTGTATATAAGTTCTAATAAACCAAAATAACGATTTCAGAACGATAAAAACGGAGAACCGCCGAACTCGCCGGAAAACAGGCTAATACCTCAATCGGAGTTGCCAGTAAGTTTATAATAAGTTTACTTTGTCATTTTCTTGCATTATATGTAGTGCTGTAAATGCTCTTAGCTCTTTATTAATAAAAAGTATCGAGAATTACTAAGGGCCGATTCACACCGGAATGGTAGCGGTCGGCCGCTGGTGGGGTCGCTTACAAGACTCGCGTGGCTACGACTGATCGCAGCGCTACGGGCGGCCGCGCCTCGTTTTTAACCGACTTCAAAAAAGGAGGAGGTTCTAAATTCGGTTGTATTTTTTTATCATATCATTTTTTTTTGTTTGTTACTTCAGAACTCCGTCGGTTATAACTTAAAGTACTTAAGTCGGTGTTAAATAACAAAAAAAAAAAACAATACCAGAGACACCGACTTCCGAAATTAAAGTTATTTTGAACGATTCAGTTTTTTTTTTTTTGTAAAAAGATTTACCTTTCAAAAGATACAGGTATTCTAAGGATGTAGATAAAGTTTAAAATTATTTCACTCTGAAGGGCTGCACTGCGTAAAGCGGACGCCTGCAACGGGGACCATCCGCGTGGACACGCGCGACGGTTGGCTCTCAGTCGCTGATACCGGATTATTACCTACGCAGTGTCGCTAGTACAACTTTTAACGGTGTGCATGTAGTCGTGTCGATATATATTATTACGTAGCGGCGAGGACAGGTCCCCGCGAGCCGCGACGGATGCCCGCGCGGCGAGCTGCAACGGAGCACTTTAGTGTGGGACTGCACGGGGGTCCGCTTTACGTAGTTATGGCCCTGAAATTGTTCGCCGCGTTACCGTTAACCGCTGCCATTTCGATAGGAATCGGTCCTAAGTGCTAGTACTAGTATAATTAATAAAATAGTTACTTTTCAATATATTAAGGTTCGTGATAATGTAATACATTGATTGTTTTGTTACAGCCAGCAATCAACGACATTATTATTATTGTATAATTTTACTTAAAAAAAATATTACTAATTTCCCCAAGATTTGTACCTGATAATTTATGGAAAAAATATAATGTTAAAATTATTTTAGTAAATGTAAAATAAAAAAATGTGAAGAAATACAAGTTTTGCAATGCTGAAATTGCAAAATGTAGATAATAAATAATATATAAAATAATAATAATAAACATCTAGCGTCGCTTGTAAGCCATGTAATGCCTCAGTACAGTAGACAGAGGGTGTGGTCGGAGTTACAAAAGGAGCACATATTTATTACACAGCGGGGGTGTATTGGTGTTACAGAAAAGTTCACCAGCGCCGACCCTCACGGTCGGCGGCAAGGTCGCTCCCTCGCGCGCCTTCAGCCAAGACCCACATAGCACGCCCAAGACTTCTATCATCGGTTAGTATCTTATTTTAATCACACTAAAGGTGCGCCCAGACACAAACTGGCTGCTTTATAATATTATGGTGTGTCCAGACCTGGCGTATGCGCCGCTCGCGAGCCGCTTGCGAACTGCGCGTTCATTTCATGTTCTTACAAAGCGCACGCGGCGCAGGGGCCGAGTACGAATGAGCCGCGCGCGTTATGCACGCGCAAGTGCCGCATTCGCCAGCTCTGGACAATAATTAATAAATAAAATAATATACAAGGTGTAAGTGACAGCCCTCCACAAACTACTCCTGGAAAAAAAATCTTGTGGAAAGTTGTTCAGTTTCGTCTACTGAGCAAGCCCTTAAAGTTTGTGGAGGGCTGTCCCTTACACCTTTTATAATAGTTTGTGTTTTGTGTGTTATTTCTTCTCGCCCGATCGGCTAAACACATTTTGATGAAACTTTGTACACTATTAGTACATGTTCCCTTGGGGCCGACGAAGCTGAAGGCTGTAGTTAGCATTTTATAAATTTGAATTATAGCCCAATGGACACAGCCCCTACTTAGGAGTTGTGGTTTTAGACCAAACCATTTGCATTGATTTGTACAATTTATTTCGCCATCACTGCTCTCAAAACGTCGGAAGGCAATAGGCAAAGTAACAAAAAAAAAAAAAAAATGACATGACTTCCACTAGCCCACACTGAGCCTGCGTGGTGGATTACGGGCCACTCCCCTTTCTAGAGAGAAAGTCTGAGTCTCAACAGTGGGAACATTATAAGGCTGATTGTTTTTATGATGTTAAAATCGCACTGAAAGGCGGTTTAACGTCTACCTCAGAGCCTAGCGATGCATCTGGCGAGTAGCGAAGTGGAACAAAAATATTCCGTACCTTATAAATATATAACTATGTTTACCTTTACTTCTCAAGCAAACATTAACTATGCTCTAAATCACCTCTAAACACATATTTTCAGGCGTAATCTTATGTGTTACACTTTTCAGTAAGCATGGTAGAAGATACGAGCGGCAACCAGACTATGAAGTGCGTCGGCACGTACAAGGCGTCCCAGCCCAACCAGATGCAGCCCATCATCATCAACAAACAAGTATGTATCTTTATATATACATTTAGCTAGGTAATGTGGCAGAATTATATGGCTTTACGAAATTACGAACGATGCAAGACCAAGGAAGAAATCACCGAATTTTAGAATTCTTTCTTTACTACTTAGCTTAGGCAGGCTTTGCGAAGCCCGAGCGGCTTGCCACCGATCGCAGGTTTTTCCTGGGTGGTGAATCAATGAATAACTTCTCCCATTCTGGATGGAGCGAGAGGCAGTATCAGACGTCTGACTAAAACTTTCCTGTGTTCCTTTACTTGCCCTTTGCGTTCCGGGCTGCCGTAATTCTTTCGAACAATCCCGTAGCACTGTCAATAGTAGGGGGGGGAGGCGCGGATGCTAAATTTGCCGTTACTAAAGCGTCATGGGGGCCTATTGGATTACGAAAAAAGTCTATGCCAAGTTTCCATTTTCGTGGGGGGAGAGCGAGCAATGTAAGCCGGACGCTTAATCTACTTGTTTATTCCATGCATAATCATTACTTATGATTTGATGGGGCCCAAGCCCATCCAATCATAAGTAATGATTATGCTTAAACGTTATGTGACAATCGTGTTTCTTCTAACAGTTACTAAACAACGAGGAGAACTCAAACAAGAAGGTGGTCTCATCGTCCGGCGGGTACCTCATAGTGGGCGCGCCGAACAACTCGTCCGTCGTGACGCCGGCGCGGCGCACGCACACCATCCAGTATTACACATGAGAGGACACCGCCCACTCCTCACGCTGGCACTCTCACAGACTACTGACTAAGAGTAAGTGGTGCACGAGCTCGACAAATAGAGACACCGTCGCACAACCATGTTCCATTATCACAAAATTAGACAGAAGTGGCTGATCAACAACAGTTTTGAATCTTTCAAATCGAGTTGCGTGTCATCGTTTTGATTCATAAGAACACTACTACTGAGTTGCGTAACCGCTCGAAGCTAACTCGTAATTTCCTCTAAACGGAGTTTTATTTATCATTAATGTTAAAATGAACGGTATTTAGCTTTTAAATATACTTAGATCGCGCCCGATCTACATATTGATGTAACGTACAAATAGGCTAGACAGTGCTATGTTCCAGGGCAAAGAGTTATAATATGTAATGTGTTGATACAAATATATTGCTGGTAGGTAATTTTAAACACTGTTAAGTGCTGTTGTTGCCTCGAATTTGCAATCTGACGCGTGTCGATAGTCAGTATGTTATTTTGTCGTTTCTCGTCAAGTCAGGGAATTAGTCGCCTTTTTGACCGCTAGTAATAATTTTACTGTCGTCTTCAATTTTATTGGTCGCTAAGGCCTCTCGCCCACGACGGTTTTTTGTACCGATGCTATCGCCCGTTTCGTAAGCGCGCGACAACAACGCGACTATATCGATGAGAACGCGCTACAGCATCACCACAAAAAGTCGCCGTGGGCTAAGAGCCTTAGTCAAATTTTATTACAATAGGGAATGTGCATGCAATGTTCTTATTTGTTAAATTAGATAATTATTAGCTTTAATAAATAAATATGAAATAGTTTTTGAAATATCTTCATCAATAACGATGTTATAAGTTTCAAAACTAAGAGAAGCCCGACGTGGCTTTTGACGTTAAAATTCATCACGCCCATACGGCCGCCATAGGAATCGACGTTTTGACGAGACATACAGTCATTTATTTAAAATTGTTATAATTATCTCGTTTGCTTTTCTACCCATTTTGATATAGTTTTCACTGTTAATATTATATATCTAATTATAAACGGGTTGAATGACAAATATTTTTCCATGCTTATTCCTTATTGGCGATTTCTATATCACTTCGTTTGTAAAGAATAAGACAAAATAAACAATGGACGTCCGTGAAGGTTGCAATGTTAATATTTTTGACCAACTTACAATTAAAACAATGAGCAGACTATATAATTAATTAATTAATACTGTGGATCGATGGTCGGTGGCTAAGTTTTGTAGTGGTTGATTATGACTCTGATATTGAGACAAATAGATGTTGTTTCCTACATTTAGGCGTTTACCACACTGGCACGCACCACGCAGCGTAGCGCGTGAATGTTTTAATGTTGCTTGTATCTCCGTTTGTATAGAAAACAAACATAATCCAACACACCGAAAATGCATCCACGCGCGTTCATGCAGATCACACGCCTACATGCGGAGAAACATGCACTCACGCGCGTGGGTGCGGGGCGGGACATGAGGCACTGAGTTTCGTAGTGCCGTGCGTGATATTGTATGAAATGCGTCGGAGCCTGCGTGAATTTACAAAACGCTCGTAGATGCGTTGACACGCAACATGCAGCGTAATGAGTGGCAGTGTGTTAATCGGCTTAGCATTGTGTACATAGTTGATTATTTCAGTAGTATAAGCTGAGCGCGTACAAGTTATTTCTGCTTACGAAGTACTTTGAGTTGTGTAGTAGGAAACGTCGAATTTTATGAAGCTAAATATTAAAGCGGATGATTCACGGGTTTGCGGTTAGTATTGTGAGTACTAAAAATAAAGGTTAGTGGTGTATTCACACGTTAGGTGCTAGTTGCACATCATAACGTGTGAATTATTTTGGTGGTGAAAAGCAATAGCAAAAAAGAATATTTTCTTTAAAGCAAAAAGTAAGTCCAATGTTTGCGCTCAGCTGCAGTTCTAAAATTAGTCTTTGGCTAGATTTTTCATTTCAGTAAATGATAAAATTGAATATAAAAATGTAAATAATTCTGTGATTTTATGAAAAAGAAATGTGGTATCCATTTTGTTTTCGCAGACGTATTTATTTTCATTGAACATGTCTTCGTTTTAATAAAGTATGAATTAGTCAGGTCATTAAAATGGTTTGTTTTAAAAAAGTCGTTGAAAGCAATAACTATTGAAAAGAAGGATGTGAAACTTTTTTGAAATTTTAAACATGGCAGCAGATGACTGTTGTCTTGTTCCCTTTGAAAGTATTTGCAAAGCGATGAGTGGCCCAATAATGAGTGAAGCCTGTGTAATAAGCATGTTTTAAACATATTTTTTAGCTTTTATTATCTAGTTGTGCCTATTAATTAAGCTCAAAAAAGGATTTTAATAATTTTATTCCCATCCTAAATCCTTCACCTAGTTTGTGTGTAAATATTGTAAATTGATTGATCGATTTAATAATGTTAAGTTATTTTATTTCGAATAATAAGTAGCTATGATAATTGGTTTTATTTATAGCAACAATACTAGTTTATTGTGACTTCAGAATTTTTTATCCGTGTCACGATATGTTAGGTGTATCTGACGTTTCGTTGTATTGCATGATTTAGGAAAAACTAAACATGTATATCGAGATATTTGAATTATGAAGCTTCAGGTGCACTCATTTCTTCTGCTGACTAAATAAATGAGAGACGGAGAGCATGGAAAACTGTGCATGCAGTCTTTAAAATGTTCGGATCAAATTATGCTGAAGAGCCTGAGTAATTTGAGTGTTTGACATACAGTATGGCATTCTGCGGTGTCAAGCGATGTCGGTTCGCACCTTAAATTTTATTATTTTAATCAAGGTTTTATAGGAAAAACCACTCCTATCATCTTATAATATAGCTAACTGACTATATTACAGTTACTGTTCTCGCCACTACCGTTCGTAATGGATTAGTAATTTGTTACTAAGTTGTAATAACTCAATATATTAGCTTATGAATACAACGTATTGTTTACCTACAATAATTTTAAGACTGTTAATCTTAAGTTCACCTTAATGTGCATTTTATTTGTTATTCGGTACCGATACTAGTTGATACAAGTCGGTAAGAAGCGATGGCTACATTTATTTAATCGTGTTTGTGATTTGTTTTGGACTAAGGGAAATATCCAATAACGCGGTGATTTTATTAATCAATAATAAAATGTAAAAGGAAGTAAGCCAGGAATGGGCATTCAATATTCATTTAATATACTCCGCATCTTGGATTAACCCTTTAGCCGCGCGCGTCGAATTTATCCGACGAGTGTTTTCCGTGTTCTATGCGCCAGGGTCGTGTGTTAGCGACTGGGTACTTTACTTCGTTTAGCTCTTCAATCCCCATAGGATAGAAGAGCTGACGAGATGGAGTATTTGACCGGATGTGCAATCCTGGCGGAATAAACACGAGTGTTTGTCGGATATGTCCGACATATGCGGTTAAAAGGTTCTTTCACCAAGTAAACATGTAATTCAAAACAATATTTTGATCATATTATTACCGTAGTATAACCCTCACCGAAAACTGAAGTAGACGATTGTCAAGTGATGTCTCTGTTTGTAAATAGTAAGGTTACGTAATTATTAAGAGCTTTTAGTACATATGGTACATACGAAACTGTTTCATTCAATAAATAAATGATGAAACCGATTTCATTATTTTATTTTTTTTGTGAACATTTCCTTAGCCACCCATTTTTAATTACCAGATTTGCTATTTTCATTCATTGGAATACTTTTCGAAAATACATATCATCATCACATCGATATTCTATACTGTCTACAAACCCAATCCACTAATTTAACATTATAAATGTGAAAGTAACTGTCTATTACGCTTTCACGGTTAAACTACTGAACCGATTTTGATTAAATTTAATATAGCTTTAACTGTAAGGATGAACGTAAGCTACTTTTTATCCGTCTTCGACCACCATTCACGCGGACGAAGCCGCTAGCAGAAGTTGGCAAGAAAGAAAGGATTTTCCGTCGAAGATCCATAAATATAATCCATGTTTCTTTTCGTTATAAGTAGTGGTTCAGGTTACGTACGTTTCATTTCAGCACTTATTATGTTTTACTATTATGGTAGTTACCGCATCATTGTCTACAGCTCACGTATAGACTACCTTGTCACTTATTCTACTACTACTGTCCTGGCCTACTGTCCACGAAAGCGTAGCTTCTTAGATGCGCACAGTTGCCACAACGTATCTTGAGCGCTCGGCGTCAGAGTGGGGATCGCTTTGCGCATTCCATACATTGGCGAGCCAATCGTCTTCGTTGTTAGATACATTGCGCAACGCAGGGAACGAATGAGGAGTGACGTCTATGACGCGATGGCGCGGCGAGCCAATAACTGACACTCCCCGCCGAATATTTGACTTCTGCGCTACCGCTCAAGATACTTTGTGGCAACTGTATTCGTCATTATACGCTTGGTGTACGTCTGCTCAAAAAACTATGAAACTGTCGGTGAAGCGGAAATGTACCGTCATTGGCGCTGTCCACACAGTTGTTAAAACTGCCGGCCACTCGAAACTGTAGGTAACGTCGACGTGAAGTCGACTGCACATGTACTTAATAGGTACCTTGCCTTATCTTTACCCTCTTGGAAATAACCTCGACTGCAATCAAGTACGACCTGGCGTCACGTTACGAATTCAGTCACACTGAAATGCTAACTCGTCAGAAATATAATACCGTACGGCAAATAGGGTCGAGATCCGAGACTTGACACTGATGTGTGGGCTGTTTTCGTTATAAGCGAAAGATAGAAACTTTATTTTCTATGTCCTTAATGCTATTTAGAGTCACCTTTACAGTCAGTCCACCTGCGACACTTACATATACCGAAAACTGTCTCAAGGATTACCTAAATAAAAAGTTTTATGCCAAGTTGCAGGTCATCCATTTATCTATGGGTCTAATGGTTAGTGGCCTGACTGCTATGCCGGAGCCCGGAGGTCGTGGGTTCGATTCCCACCCATGACAAAAATGTTTGTGTGATGAGCACAATCTGTTGTGTCTAGATGTAATTTATCTATAATATCTACGTTTTCATTACACAAGATCTGCTTAACTTGAGACTAGACGGCGTTGTGTGACGTGATAATGTTGTGAAATATTATTATTATTGTACTGGAGTCATGATAGCTTTGGAATGTCACATGTATGTATCTCGATACAAATGTGTGTATTACGTTTTGGAGATAAAGGTCATTATGCTACCTACACGTAAAGTTTAGGAATGAATCAACCTTGACCCATAACGACACGTGTTGTACGAATTTCTCCCCTAGTTAATATGAGACTAACATAATTATTTAGGGTTATCCAAAGAATGTCAAGGTCATACACGATTCTTTGTTAGTGTCTCCTCGCGGGTCGGTATACCGATTGTTATATCTCACCAAGGCTTGGCCATAGACGTGTGTTTGTGTATGTATTGTATTGTGTCCATAATATAGAGCTGGAGAGTGCTCTAAACCGATTAGTAATGCACACAGAAACAATATTTACATGAATCTACACACATCCAATCTTCCCACGTGTATAGAAAAAATCTACCTACTCATCTTAAAACTTTCAAGTGTGTGGTGTGTATGCTGGCCATAACACTTAACATTGGGGCCCTACAGGCAATCTCAAGTGGCATGCCACCTAAGTTTTGTGTAACTTGTGTTTTTCGAATAGGATATTTATAAAGAAAACAAAAATAAATTCTTAACAAATCAAGTTTAGTTATCCTTGTTTATTGTAGAAAAAAGTCCTTACACACACCATTGTAACACTTAATTAATTAAAAAAACTTCTTATCGTCAAAACAAAACAATAGTAGGTACCTACCTACATAATTATAATTAAACTTAATTAATAATAACTTATAATTAGGCGTCTTATTTCGACTTATATTAAATAGTAACTTCTATCGATTAATCAATAGTAATATAAAAGGCACACAATATACCTAAATAGGTATAAAAAATAGCTTATTTGGTAAGTCTTTAAAAGAAATGAAGATTTCATCTCATTCCTAATAATGTCAAAAGAAATATTTTAGTAATACAAAAAGATAAAGAAAAAATAATGAAAATAAGGTTTGGTCTAATGCACACTTCTACGTTTTACAGTGTTTAGAAGCATTGGATATGTTTTCTTAACCATTGTACATCATGGCTCCTTCCCTGGCCAATTGGTCAGCCATCTCATTGCCATAGATTCCATGGTGTGCTGGCACAAACTGCCATCTCACCTGGACATGGCGCATGGCGTAATCTAGCTGTTTGAAGTCTCTCTCATTCTTCACTGGATGTCCTGAAGCCAGCCTCCAGCCGTTTTGTTTCCAACCTGAAACAATGAAAATGCATTGGTCATTAGAGGTCTTGATAGAATACAAATGAGAAGTGGGGGTAAAGCTCCTTTACGAATTGGAAGGTTGTTTTATGGAAGTCTGCTATTTTTTATTTAATCATTTATACACTATACCACTACCTGGGTATATGATACATAAGATATAATAGGATTATTTCGGTTATTTTTAACAAATATTTTTGTAGGGTAGTTTAGGTTGGTACCTACCTAACATATAAATTAGTTATAAACTCGGAATAACAAATTAACGTGTTAACATGGTTATTACCTGGCATCCATTTGGTAACAGCGTCGATGAGGAACTGCGAGTCGGTGTTAATCTCCAGTTTGCGGATGCCATTCTCTTTAGCTATCTGCATAGCGCACGTGGCTGCCTGGATCTCGCCGCTGTTGTTCGTGGCTCGGCCTCCGTTTACCGGCGCGCTCACGTTCAAGGGATGCTCATCTCCCCAGAATACGCCGAAACCAGCTTGGGCTCCACTCCTGCCGTTTGATGGACATGCTCCATCGGTAAAAACTTTCACATAACCGCCATGGCTCATCATGAACGACATCTTGAATTGATAAGTAATGTTTCTAAGATCACTTATTTCTGAAGTAGGTACTTCCAGGAGCAGTAAAAAACGGGCGAGTAGTGACGAACCTTAGCAGTCAACGAAGTCGAAAATTATTACAATTATGTTATGAATTTATGTTTTTATAAAGAGTAAGAGGTTCGCGCGTGCGTGATACCAGCACAGCGGCAACATACAAACCAAAACCAAACCCATACAAACGTTCCCGGTCCTTATTCATTTCATTCATCGTAATTCGTATTCCTAGTATTGTGTTTGTGTGTATAACTGTGTTCCTACCTTGCACTAGCCACCAATCAAGAGTAAGTTTAATCGCACCATGGTGAAATCAGCCAATGGAAAGAGTTTTTTTTACCCTATGATGATCAAACATCAAAAACTTGTTTGTTTTTTTGAAAAATACATAAATAATGTGTTTTGAAGGTCAAGGACGAGACTAGTGGCGGTAATAAGGTTGCCAGACGTCTCAGATTTCCGGGATTACTTATCTCGGAATTATACATCTTGTCCCGTATCCAGTTATTTGATTTATTGTCCCGGATTAAATTAAGCTAGGTCAGTAGGTATCTATAAGTCTATCAAGTTGAGGTTTACTTTGTCTGTTGGTTTTTTTTTTAACCCCCGACGGAAAAGAGTGGTGTTAAGTATAAGTTTTACGTGTCTGTGTCACTGTCTTAATAATAATAATAAATTTGATTGGTCCTTTGTTATTACAAAATAATATTTTATTGAAAATCAAATTAGACAGTGGTCTCCAAACTAGGCAGTGCCTATATCTTGGAGGCCTGAGTTGCATTAACTTACATTTTTTCGAAGACATGTAAAGTTAGCGTTACCTACTTAAAATAATATTAAATGTCTGTTTGTGGTATTGTCGACCACATCATCGTTTACCATCAGGTGAGATGGTGGTCAAACGCGAACCTATCAATAATAATTAAAATAAAACTCTAATATACATGTCGGCGTTGCGTACAAACTACCTACAGGTCATTGGACTCGCTCAGTGACGTTTTCTTAAAGAAATTAATTTCGTACATGCGTAAATTAATACGAGTTTTGAAAAAAAGTTACTTTATTTTTTAATTTTATCTTTTCAATTCGATAGTGTTTCATGTACCAGATTGACGCTCCACGGGATTAAAACGATTAAAATTTAGCGGTGTATAGCTGGCTATAACTATAAATATATAAATTACGGGCTTGACATGGAATTATCCTGGTACTCGGTAAGTTCTGATCTCGAAACTCTAGGCGGTAATCCAGTAACCGGCAAAATATGGAACTAAGTTTGATTGACATCATTTTTGAAAATTATGATCTCAGCGCTAGAGTTCAAAAAGTTGTAGTCATTTTCTCCAATCTCGAAGAGTATGTAAAGTTAACGTTTTTAAAGTCAAGTCAAAGTCAAAAGTTTTTTATTTCACATAGGCCTACATGGGCACTTATAAAACGTCAGAAGCTAGTGCACGGTTCGACATTGGTCGTTTCCTATGGAGAAGAACCGGCAAGAAAATCCATGGCTACTCTTTTAAAAAAATGGTTGGCTTTATCCAGTCTCTTTTGGCCCTTGGAATATACTGAAAAAAAAAATCATTACGGGCCTAAGGCATCAAAGTTTGGACACCTCTGACATAGAAAGTAATCTAAAGGCGTCAGAGTGGGGATCGCTTTGCGCATTCCATACATTGACGAGCCAATCGTCTTCGTTGTTAGATACAATCACTGATAGTCCTCGTCCCCGCATCTCACTTCGTACCACTAAAGAAACCGAATATTTGACTTCTGCGCAACTACTCAAGATCCGTGATGGCAACAGTAGGTACCTGCCTACGAATAAGCTTGAATCTTGTAATGACAAACTATACATTGGTCATTACGTCACAAAAAAAAAACTATTCTTGCGACTCGGAAAAATCTTCGTAACTCAAATCGGGAATTGAACTGTTTTCACGTGTTTTGTACTGAACCCTTGTTTATTTATTTTCCCTCATTAGGCTTCGACCCGGCTGGGCCCCTACTGTTACTGACAACACCTCGAGGCGAGCAGGAACAGTGCGCGCTGTCGACGACTTGGGTTTGGTCCGGACAGCGAGCTACCCATTGCTCACTTTCCGCAAGCCCGCGCCTACGGTGGATGGAAATCGGGATCGGAATCCCGACGGCGGCGGGAGCGCCGTCGCCTGATGCGGTCTGCCTCCTTTCCTTGCGCCAGGACCAGCGTATCGTCAGCATAACAGACTACGCAGATGCCACATAGGGGAGTTCGTCGCGCAATACGTAGTCATAACCTATGTTCCACAAGGGCGGCCTCAGTACCAATCCCTGCGGAACAACGCATAACATCTCTCGCCGTTTCCACTCTCCCTGATGACCAGTGTAGACGACATGAGCAAAAGCATGTCTCATCTGTGATTTTGCGTAAACCAAATTTTTCAAGGTACTGTAACTGGGTCTAAAGGAAGCTCAGTGCTGATAAAGTATGATTTGCAATATAAGTAGTTGACATTCTGTTAGTACATATTTTACATGTTGTGTATAGAAGTGTGGGAAATCTAAGAGTGGAGGGTTGCAACCTTAAGGCAATTCTAAAGGTTGCAACCATCCATTATCTTTGAGACATTATAATTATAATCATAGCTCTTTGAGCACATTCTAGAGAAGTAATTTAATCCTTGCAGCAGGTGTGGTACTCATGAAGTAATATAGATAGACATGGAGCCAAATGAACTTGTTTAATTTAACTTGTACTTGATTATATGACATAGGTTATTATAAATAAATATTAATTTATGACACAGGAAAAAATTAATTCTGTTTCATGTAGTTAATCCATTACTACAAGGTTATAAATAAAATGTAATGTATAAATACTTAAAATTACATTCTTATTCACAATTATTACAGTCAACAAACTTTTCTCATTCCCTAATATTTGCAGAAAATTAATTTGGTGGCCAAGAGTAGCAGGATTCACAATTTCAAGTATTACATAGAATTAATCAGTCTTTCATGATTTACACAGAAGCTTAGCTGCTAGCGATAGATCAAAGGACTGCAGAATTGGATAGTTTACAACAGTTTTTTCATTTATTATACATTGCAGCACCAGCCTTGGCCAGTTCATCTGCCATTTCATTGCCGTGGATTCCTCTGTGTGCCTCCACATAATTCCATTTAATCTGTAACTTATGCTGTACACTATCTAAGTCTTTGAAGTCTTTTTCATTCTTCACAGGCTCCCCTGATGCCAGTTTCCATCCTTTTCGCTTCCAACCTAAAAATAATTGTTATAATTGTTTAATTTTTCACATCTGTCCCTACACAGCGGATGGGGGGCTATGTGCTGATAACGGAACCTCTCTACCCATACCCCTCATTATGGACCCACCAGTGGTCCAAGAGTGGATAACAGGGCCTACTGTACTCATGCTCTTTATTTGGATAATAAATTATGTAAATTATGATTATGGCAACTTTGCTATAATACACTGTCCCACTGTTGGACAAAGGCATTCCTCTAATCAAGACTGCAGCTTACTTGATAACAATGTATTTTTTGTATGTTTTAACCTTTCAATCGTGGAAATTACAGACACAATAGAAAGACAATAGGTGCGTGAACGCCGGCTTTCACTTGAGGTTTAATGAATTAATATATTAAAGTATTACCAGGCATCCACTTGGTTACAGAATTGATCACAAACTTTGAGTCTGTGTTGATTGACAGTTTATCAACTCCATTCTGAAGTGCAACCTTTATAGCTCTGGTCGCCGCCTGGATCTCTCCACAATTGTTAGTGGCCCGCCCCGACACTGGCTCACTGATGTTCAGTGGGTGGCCATTACCCCAGTACACTCCCAGTCCAGCTCGGGCTCCACTCTTACCATTAGCCGAGCAGGCCCCGTCTGTGTACACTTGCACATAACCCTCGTTGTCTATTTCAAAGTCTGCTCCACCACTAGTTTTCCGTCTCTTATTCTGAGGAGGTTCTATAAGAATCGTTTTCTTTGTCCCCTTTTTCATTATTTTATCAACTCCTTTTTCAAATGTTTTCAATCTTTTCTCTATGTCGTCCATTTGTTTTGATATTATTGTGTTCAAGTCGTCGGAATCGTCAGAAGAATCTCCATTGAAGCTTTTCTCTTTCGCATAGCCAGCACTAACATCCAATTTCCTCTTAGGTTTGTCTGAAACATTTTGATTGGTACTAGAAGTGGATACTGTTCTTTTGGAGTTAGTTGAAGAGTTCGCGGGTTTTGATTGGGTATTCGGCTTTTTTGACTTGGCACTTGTGCCTGGTCCACCTTCTGCACTGATAAAATCTTCTGCACTCACAACAGAATCAAATTTTTTATACCTTGCACCAGCAAAACCTTTCACTTGAGCTTCACAATCAGGCCACGTCATAAATATTCCCGTAGTCCTGCCTTTTGCTACTGCGTAATAAGGCATTTTTGAAATTATTACAGGCGCGTTGAATATTATTTTAATACTTTTCAAAAGAACGTTCAAAGAACATACCCTCAACAATGACATTTGAAGAATGTTTACATTCCCGGCGTACCGAATTGCGTCAAAAGTCATTATATCGAGAATCCGACCAACCTGCAACGTCATAAACAGTGCACAATAG
The DNA here is from genome assembly GCA_929112965.1 of Mythimna albipuncta. Taxonomy (NCBI): domain Eukaryota; kingdom Metazoa; phylum Arthropoda; class Insecta; order Lepidoptera; family Noctuidae; genus Mythimna; species Mythimna albipuncta. The sequence continues at coordinate 16,460,791 of OV815962.1, forward strand.
TCCTTATAATTTGTGACTATTACATTCGGTCGGATTCGCGATAGAATTGCTTTATGACATTGACATAACAAGTTTTGACAGCAGACGGCCGGTTTGGTTTTAGTGACGTCCCTACTAAAGATTTTTAGCGTACAGACAATACAAATGAAAAACAACAAAAACGCGTTAGTTCCACTGAATCAACTGACTTATAAACCCTATGCATAGAACATACCTACAGAATTAGCGTGACTACCTTAGATTAAATACCTATAGATATCGCATCGCCACCGCGTGGCCTCCCATGAGACAGCACTATAACACTAAAATGAGGTTATTACCTACGTAAACTTTTCCATAAATATGACCACAGAAATACACTTAAAACTTAACTATAGGAGTCTATTTATCTATTCATATAATAAAATCGTAGGAAAGTCAAAACTGTACATTGAATATTTTTTTAAAAGAATACTTGGGGCGTGATCTACAATCGATACCGAAGTCAAAAATATAGTTTTTAGAATTTTTGTCTGTTTGTCTGTTTGTCTGTATGTATGTCCGGGATAAACTCAAAAAGTACTGCATGGATTTACTTCAAATTTTGCATGAATATTACTAAGAGGTCGGGTCAAGATATAGGCTACATATTATCACGCTATCACCTACGGGGGAGGAGCTGTGAATCTTTATTTTTCTTACGCATTCTGTGACAGCGTGTAATATAAGGACACATATTTAAATGTTGTTTTTGAGTAAGTCATGCTATTATCTAGCTTTACACTATAAAAACTACGCCATTAAAGTAACTTGGGCAGAGATACATATTTTAATGAATGTTAGTAGTATAAACATAATTTTAAAGCAGCGCCATCTATGAGATTTCATCAAAATTAAATCAAGTTTATGTTAACCGTTTTTGGAAATTAATCATTTAAATTTGATCATGTTGGCGAGGTTAGTAGTTAGTTATTCTTAAAATTCATAGATAGTAATGTGCATTTTCTTCATATTATAGTTCGTTTTGACAAATTCAAGTTCCAACAAAACCCACAAAATCTTGAGCAGAGTTGAGGAAGACAATTTAAAAAAAATGCGGTGTTAGGTATTACATGGTGGCATTTCCCAGACTCTGTGAAGTCGACCAGTTTGCGAAATCCCTTACGTATGACGAGGTGCCTTCACACACGTACGACAAGCAAAGGGGTGTATTCAACCGACATCGACGAGGAGGTGCTGTGGACCCCTCTTTGAGGCGTGGCTGGAAAGACCTCACGGCGTCCTTACCTTCCGCATGACGCAGGTACTCACCGGACATGGTTCGTTCGGGAGATTCCTGCACTCGATTCATGTGGAAGTGACGCCTGGGTGTCGCCACTGTGCGGAACACCCGGAGGACAAGGTGGAGCACACAGTCGAGGTGTGCCCTGCTTGGGCGGAGCATCGCCGTGCCCTCGTGGGGGCGATCGGCGGCGGAGACCTCTCGCGCCGGGCCGTCGCCGGGATTCTGATCCCGATTTCCGGCCAACGTAGACGCGGGCTTGCGGACAGTGAGCAATGGGTAGCTCGCTGTCCGGCCGTCCGGTAACTGTCCGGAGCAAGCCCAAGTCGTCGACGGCGTGCACTGCTCCCGCGCGCCTCTAGGAGTTGTCAGCAACAGCAGGGACCCAGCTGGGTCGAAGCCTACTGGGGCCAGGGTTATCCGAAAGGGCGCTCGAGCCCCGGTATGAAGGCTAGAAGGAACGGGATGGGTCTTTTCAGTAAGAGTCTGACACTATCTCCCGCTCCGCCCAAGGGCGGGGGATGTCAATGCATGATTTTTCCCACCATAAAAAAAAGGTGCTGTGGAAGGTTTTCCGGGAATTTTCAAGGACACCACATTGGGTAGGGTTTATACCGTGCACCCGAATAGTGGCGAATGCTATTTTCTGCGATTGTTACATCACACTGTCCTAGGCTCAACGTCTTTCGCTTTTCCGAGGACATTTGATGGCGTGGAGTATCCCACTTACCGCGCAGCCTTTTGCCTAATTGGGTTGACACCCTCGTGGAGGCAAGCGTCAGTGACAGTCCCAGCCACATGCGTCATCTACTTGCCGTCATCTTTGTGTTTTGTGGAGTCGCGAACCCGGTAGCTTTGTGAGAGAAGTAACGCCATCTTCTGTCTGAAGATTTTCTACGAGCTTTGAGGCGTGCTACTAGAGACGAAGTCGAAGTAACTGATGAACGCGTGCTGAACACCTGTCTCAGTTCACTTCAAGATGTGGTCATTACTATCGGCGGCAATCCACTGATCGAATATGGGTTACCAGCTCTCCAATCATCATCACATCAAGACCGTGGAAATCGGGAGTATAACGCTGAAACAAATTACGATCCGGGCGAAATAACCACCATACGAAATTACCATGTCGCTTTGTTCTCTTGAGAGCAAAAACAAATTTATGACACCGTCCTTGAAAGCGTTGGGCAAAACCAGGGTAAAATGTTTTTCTTGGATGCTCCTGGTAGAACAGGAAAAAACATTTATTACCACTGGCATACTTGCAGAGGTCAGGAGCCAAGGCAAAATTGCTATTGCTGTAGCGTCGTCAGGAATCGCTGCCATACTGCTTCCGGAAGGCAAGACAGCACATGCCATGTTAAAAATTGCCATCGATTTAGAGAGCGCCGAAACGCCTGTTTGTGGTGTGTCACGTAACAGCGATAAGGGACACGTGCTCAAGGATTGCTCTCTGATGATGAGTGTACGATGGCCAATAGGAAGGCAATTGAGGTCGTGGACAGAACCCTGCAGGACATCCGCAGGAACTAACATTTGATGGATGGTGTCACAGCTCTGTTCAGTGGCGATTTCCGGCAAACACTTCCCGAGGTGACGCGGGGATCGAGGGCTGACGAGATGAATGCTTCGTCGAAACGATCTTCGTTGTGGTCACGAGTTCGTACACTGCGCTTGACATATGAGAGCTCGGCTCGGCGGCAATGCACTTGCTCAAGAATTCTCCGATGTCCTTCTAAGTCTTGACGAAGGCACTCTACCAGAAAAGAGAGGTGGACAGGTGGTGCTTCAAGAGTCTCTCGGTAGAGTGGTATCCAGCTTAGAAAAACTCATTCACTGTGTGTACGGGGACATCAGTTGTATACTACACCAGCAGAATTCTTGGGTGTGTGAGCGGGCCATTTTGACGCCCAAAAATGATCAGGCTGCAGCAATTAACGAATGCATTCTCTCGGAAATTGAGAAGAATGAAGTGGTCTACACCTCGATAAACACTGTTGTCGAGCAAGATGATGCCACACGTTATTCCGTGGAATTTCTGAACTCCCTGTCTGCAAGAGGACTTCCGGCGCATACCATCAAGCTGAAGGTCGGTGTCCCGATTATGCTTCGAAGTTGTGACGGGACCCGCCTCAAAGTCATCTCGCTCCACACAGACACACCATTGAGGCGGAAATTCTTACGGGTTGTGGCGTCAGCGAGGCAGTATTTATACCACGCATTCCCCTCATACCCCATAACTTCCTGTTCCAGTTCAAGCGCGTACAGTTCGCCGTGTGTGTTTGCTTTGCGATGACCATCAATAAGTCGCAGGGGCAGACACTGAGGGCAGCGGGTGTCAACCTCAGGACGAGTTGCTTCTCACACGGGCAACTGTACGTCACTTGCTCCCGCGCCACCAGTCCTGACTCTCTTTACATTTTGGCTCCTGGCAGTATCCGTACCAACGTAGTTTATAGGGAAGTCTTGTAAGGTATGATACCTTTATACGTATTTTTACTCTTTTGTGTCCTGGAATGTATTCCTGCATTATTTTCTCTATTTCCTTCAGTCACATCTTATGACTGAACTCAACAGGATTCCCATATAACTCTCTTCACTAGCTTCGTTTGCGAAAAAACCTTATATTATAATGCTATTTTAAAAGTTGTTTATTTATAATGCTATAGCGATACTGGCACCTTAGGTATTTTTAGTGCTGTAGAGGCTTCACGCAGACGACGTCGCGGGCAGCAGCTAGTCATTCATAAACTAAAAATATTACTTTAATTGCCGAAATTATTCTAAGGACATAAAAAATTACTCGAGTTGACCTCACAGTGACAGTGATAGGCCTTCGTTCGGCTCACTTTTCAAAGTGAGTCAAGCAAAAAAGCGGCACGCCGAATGAGACAGAGAATGTTATGTTTAGTCTCAATTTTCTTACTTGTTTCGTATAAATGCTTCTCACTTTCGCACTTCCGTACTTTGAAAAGTGAGCCAAGCAAAGGACTATCAATCACTGTCACTTTGAGGTCAACTCGAGTCAATTTTTATGTCTTTAGAATAATTTCGGCAATTAAAGTAATAGTTTTAGTTTATGTATGACAAATAAGAACCTATAGTTAAGTTTTAAGTGTATTTCTGTGGTCATATTTACGGAAAAGTTTACGTAATAACCTCATTTTAGTGTTATAGTGCTGTCTCATGTGTAGCCACGCGGTGGCGATATCTATAGGTATTTAATCTAAGACATAGGGCTATGCAACTATAGGTACATTACCACAAACTAAATCAACATATTATTTTGTTGAATTTTTTGATTGTAAAATGTTTTTTCTTTACTCTTTTTAGTTGTAGTACCTCTCAAGTCTTAGCATAGAATATAATCATATTAATCATCTGTCAGAATAGGTACTACAGTAGGTACAGGAGGTACAGGTAGGTGGGTAGGTATAGTTAGGTGGTGGGTGTAGGTATGACAATTCCAATAAGCCCAAACCAACAAAGCAATTTTACTTGTTACTGTGATCTCATGATGAGTTCCGTTCCATATCTTCAAAGTTCATCATCAGATCATAACAATATTTTTAATGAACCAATTCGAAGGTATCTTTCAAATAAAAAAATAATTGTGATTGAACTTCACGTACAGGGAAGTTTGTTTAATCATCAATAATAAAATATACATAAGAGGAAAATACCTATTATTACAGAAGACGAGGGCACTGCGTTGTTTCGTAATATTGTCACATCGAGAGTTTTATTGAATGAAGCATGATTTGTCGAAGTGCATTGAGCAGACACAAAACATTTTATGTCGGGGGTTAATATTTTCAATACCAATAACAGACGGAAACGACAAAAATCCAAATCGTATACTGGATATTACAAAACTATTTGTGTGGATAGCCAAGCGCAAACTGATTGATGCTTAGAGCATTAAACTAACGTTTAATACTCTAGGTATCAATCATTATTACAAAACAAAACCAGGTTTAAGCTCTTTAAGGATTGATGCGATACGACTTTTTCTAATTAAGCGGAACATTGTGGAAATAAAAATGACCGGTCGAATACATCTCGATTTCGGCTAGATTTTAGTTTTGCATTTGGTTTGGTTGGATTGAATCGCTTCTCGAAGTCATAAATCATTTTTATTGCTCGTGGTAATAAGAGTCACTTTCATGCGAATTTCGACTCTATTGTTAACGCCTGAGAGTACAATTTCCCTTATCGGTTAGATGAATACCTATTACTACTTGTAGGTACCTTGTGGATCCGGGCCTTGGTTGAGGCCATGGTCCGGAGTAGGGAATGCAAACCGGTTAACTCGAAAACCGAAAAACCGGTTTTTCGGCATATTTATAATGATTAAAAAAACCGGTTTATTTTTTCAAGTAACCGGTTTTTTTGGTTTTTTTATTACTTTCAAATGACACTATTTTTTTATTAAATATTGTTTTAAAACTCTGTTAAGGCTTGATATCAATCGTAGGTTTGTTTATACATACGTGCCATAGCGATAGCGGAACCAACTGTACAGTTCTTCTGTTTACGATCAATAAAAATTCAGGCCGGCCACGTGTTGTGAGAACAGGCAATGAAGGGCCAGAATTAAAATCTCGTAAGGACACAGAAATTCTTATGCGCAGATGGAATACCCACCGTTGTTACTCATCATAATATCATCACCTTAAACAAGTCGCATTTTAAGAAGAGGGTGAAAAGATCAAAATCTTTGTTTGTTCGTTACACTGATGAAAAACTCAGGGATATTCTTGCTTTGGGCGGAGCATCGCCGTGCCCTCGTGGGGGCAAACGGCGGCGGAGACCTCTCGCACCGGGTCTTAGTTCAGACCATGGTTCGGAGCGAGGATGAGTGGCAGGCGTTCGCCGACTTCTACGAAGCAATAATGCTCGCAAAAGAGGAGGCTGACCGCATCAAGCAACGGCGCTCTCGTAGCCGCCGCCGGGATTCCGATCCCGATTTCCGGCCACCGTAGGCGTGGGCTTGCAGACAGTGAGCAATGTGTAGTTCGCTGTCCGGCCATCCGGTAACTGTCCGGACAGAGCCCAAGTCGTCAACGGCGCTCACTGTTCCCGCGCGCCTCAAGGAGTTGTCAGCAAAAGCAGGGGCCCTGCCGGGTCGAAGCCTACTGGGGACAGGGTTATCCGGAAGGGAACCCGAGCCCCGGTATGAAGGCTAGAAGGAACAGGGTGGGCTTTTAGTCAGTAAGAGTCTGACACCGTCTCCTGCTCCGCCCAAGAGCTGGGGTTGTCGTTGGATGATTTTTCCCACCATAAAAAGGATATTCTTGCTACCGATGAGAAAATTATCACAATCAAGGAAAATTACAACAAGCAAAACAATTGGGTGTAAGCTTGTAACTCCAAAGAACACTCTCAACAGTTATCAGAGTACTGAGTGATCATCATGCGGCATCAGTAATGGTTCATTTTCGTGAAAATGGGCTACTCTAACTTCAGCTAAAGAGTATCAAGATACTATCCTAAACGCCATAGCAAAGCCTCTTGAAGCCTCTCTCTTTTTGATAACATACTAGGTTTTTTCAGGATGACTCAGCTTCCGGTCACAAAGCACGCATTACCCAGGCTTGCCTTACAACGAGTGTTTCGGACTTCATTAAGGCTGATGATTGACCTTTGAGTAGCCCAGAACTCAACCCCTGAACTACAAATTGAAATCTACTATATTAGAGGGCATGGCCTTCACCTAACAATAATTAAAAATTCTTTACAATCAGCGGTGGACAACTTTTCAATGATCACCGTGCGTAAACCGATGACGCGTGGCCTGAACGCCTAAAAACTTGTGTTAAGGGCAACGGTGGATATTTTGAGTAGAAGTTAAAATTAACTTCTGGCTTAGATTCTCTATAATTATATAACATCATTCTGAGACATTCGTTTTTATGAAGTTATTTTTTTTTATCTTTGACAGAATTCATGGCCATATTAAGTATAGAGTATATTTTTTCAATAGATAAGTTTCAAAATAATTATCAAAAATAATTATTTAGAATTTCACAAGCAAAAAAAGTTAAATTTTTCACTTAAAAATAAATTTCAAAATTAACTAATTTTAAAACCGGTTACCCGGTTAACCGGTTTTTTTTTTAGAAAACCCGAAAAAAAAACTGGTTTGTAATTTTGGCGGTTTTTGCATTCCCTAGTCCGGAGCGAGGAGGAGTGGCAGGCGGTCGCCGACTTCTGCGAAGCAGTAATGCTCGCAAAGGAGGACACCGAACGCATCAGGCAACGGCGTTATCGCCGCCGCCGCCGCAACCGGGATTCTGATCCCGATTTCCGGCCACCGTAGGCGCGGGCTTACGGACAGTGAGCAATGGGTAGCTCACTGTCCGGCCGTCCGGTAACTTTCCGGACCAAGCCCAAGTCGTCGACGGCGCGCACTGTTCCCGCGCGCCTCAAGGAGTTGTCAGCAACAGCAGGGACCCAGCCGGGTCGAAGCCTACTGGGGCCAGGGTTATCCGAAAGGGCGCTCAAGCCCCGGTATGAAGGCTAGAAGGAACGGGGTGGGTCTTTTAGTCAGTAAGAGTCTGACACTATCTCCCGCTCCGCCCAAGAGCGGGGGATGTCAATGCATGATTTTTTCCCACCATAAAAAAAAGGTACCTTGTGGATGTTTCGAGAATTTTCTAAGCCTGGCTTAGCACAACCATTCTAGACCTTTCGAACAGCAATGCGTTTTAATTATTATGTGCTATTTGTTATTTTCTCGGAGATATGGCGTGTTCACGTTTAATGGCGTAACAATATCATTTGGCTAATAATCGATTAAAACTCAGTTAATAGCCATTAATAGCAATTATGGATGATAACCCTGCTATTAATGTTATTTTAGTGATTGAAAATTTCTCTTCATGGTTTTCAGGCTTAGGACTGTCAGATTAGACTTCATTTTCATCATCTTTCTTTGTAGAAAATAAATGTGCAATATAAATCTAATCTGACCCATTTAAAAATATTATTTATTTATTTTATGATTATACACACAAACCAACAACACACGAAAAAGGACTTCTTCACCGAAACATATCAGTCGACGTATTGATTCCGGATTGGGTTTTTTTTTTTTTTTTTTTTATGGTGGGAAAAATCATGCATTGACATCCCCCGCCCTTGGGCGGAGCGGGAGATAGTGTCAGACTCTTACTGACTAAAAGACCCACCCCGTTCCTTCTAGCCTTCATACCGGGGCTCGAGCGCCCGGTTGGCGTCGCTGTAGTGCAGTTCATGCAACTCTTTCTGGCACGAATAATATTAGCGCCAGAAAGAGATAGCTATATATATACCCACTCCCTAGCTGCACGCACAATGAATGTGTTCCCAAAACGTTTTGTGCGTGTAGGTAGATATCCACCATGTACCGGTGGCGCATAGCCGTACCTCTGGTAATCCGATAATGGAACGGGCTAGGCGGAATTAGTTTGTACAATTCCGACAAAATGCAACCGGTAGAAAATTCTGCGTCGATGCTCAAGACTTTGAAGCCTCAACTCGACATGTGTATTATCGCCAATTATCCTTCTGGCTCGCCTCTCAATTGCCTCAAGTGCATCCAGCTGGTATCGGGCAGATCCGTCCCAAAGATAAAGTACTCCATACACGATCGAACTTGCGCTTGATAAAGTTTGAGCAGCTGTACCGGCGTGAAGTACTGTCTGACCTTTGCGAGGATTGCCAGCTTTATTGCAGCCAGTTGAGCCTTTGCTTCGATGTATGGCCCAAAGTTGAGTGTTGATGTCAGCGTAACACCAAGAAGGTCAAAATGGTAGGTTATCGGCACGGTTACACCCCGGAAAGTTGGAGCGGGGCTGAATTGGTTCCTTTTAGCGGAAAATAGACACGCCTGGGTTTTTGCAGCATTGAACTTGACCAAATTGGCAGCGCCCCATTCGGAGACTGCCTCCAAGGACAAGTTCAAGTGCTCAACCATAGCCTCTCGAAGAGACTGGATCTGTGATCCTCTAGCTCGCGCGTTGGATATGTAACTCTCGGCAACAGTGCTGTCATCTGCATACCCAAAGGTACCTTACGGCTTAGCAAGAATAATGTTGCCGAGAGTACTGACCCCTGAGGGACCCCGGCATTAATAGCCATTTGACCGGACGAGCAGCTATCGATAACCACACGGATGGACCGGTTACTCAGGAAGTCTGTGATCCTAGCACATAATCCAGCGGGTAAACCGAAAGATGGAAGCTTACTAATAAGGCCTTCGTGCCAAACCCGATCAAAAGCCTTCAAGATATCAATGTAGACGGGAAACGCTTCCCCGTGCTTCTTGATGGCCTTACTCCTGATGTGGATGGCATACGCTAGAAGATCTCCAGTCTCCAGTTGACCAATTTCGGCGAAAGCCGTATTGACGGTCACTTAGGATATCATTAGCTTCTAGGTATGCCATGCGCTTAATGTTGAGTACACGTTCCATGGTCTTACAGAGAATGGACGTTACTGAGTTTGGTCGGTAGTTAGCTGGGTCAGCCCGGCTCCCCTTTTAGGGCACGGGCTGTACATTAGCTTACTTCCATGCAATCGGCACTTTTCCAGCGTCAAATAAAAGCCTAAATAGGCGTGTCAGGATCGGAGACAATTCAGGCGCACACGTTCGCAATACAGTTGCTGGTATCCCGTCTGAACCGCTAGCTTTGTTAACGTCAAGGATACGTAGCACCCTATGATGCGACTATCCGACATACTCGTATCGCAAACATCAGGGTAAACAGGATCAGGGTTACCTGGGTCTAGACGCGAAGATTCCGCGAAGGGTGAGGCAAACAAATTTGCTTTCTCCTCAGCGGTATGTGCCAGCGACCCGTCAGGTTTTAGCAGTGGTGGCAGTGAGGGGCGGCAGAAGTTCGATTCAACCGACTTAGCCAGGGACCAAAACGCCTTAACTACTACCCGCAGGGTATGGTGCTAGTTTGTTCCCGATGCGGCTAATGTGGTCGAACCGAGACCTCCGCATCACCTTCTTGCAAGACTTGGCAGCTCTGTTGAAAGGTTTCTTCTTCTGGCTTACGTCATTTGTCTTGTGCATACAAGCATCGGCCCATGCCTGATATGCTGCGTGCTTGAGCCCGTTAGTGCGATCACACTCCGCACCAAACCAAGGGCGAGCTAGGCCAGACATGGCTACGTCGGAGAATGGAATATAGTACTCTATTTTGTTAAATCAAGTAATTAATTAGGTAAATGGTTAAATCACAAAGCGATGTGTCAATGGTAATTATGGTTTTTATAGTATTGGATCTCTAAATTAACAAAACTGAATTTCCCAAAAAATGAGTATTTATTTTATTATTAACACTTTTTCACATACAAAAAGTGAAAATAAATAAAAAGAATTAGAATACATTGAATCACACTGCGTACACGCACCTAATTTATGTTCACACCCACAGATTTTACAATAAACAAAAAAAAAAGCATTATTTTTTTAACAAAACATTTATAGCAGGGTTATTAGCCATTGCTAGGCTATTAATGGCTAGTTATGGATTATAATCGATAATAACTCAAAGCATCCGGCTATTTACCCAACACTAGACGCATTCTATCTATGTGAAACGCATACGCATAATATTTTTTTTTTTTATGACCTGGTCACTTGGACCTTTAAGTCACTAAATAATAAACCTTCTTTTCCTTAGTTCCGAAGTACGGTACGTAAGTAGCGATTATATCGCGTACCTGACAGAATTTAATAGTCACAAAATATAAGGAGTATTGGATACTATTTGAGACGTTGCGCGTTGGTCGGATTCGTGATTATAATTATTCGCTTTAGACGTAATTCGGAACGCGGGACGCGTCCACATGTTTGTTATTATTTAATTTGTTTACAACTTTACATGCTCTGTGCGTGAGATATTTACGGCGTGTGATTTTTGTGTTTTTACAAAACTTTTTACCAGATTTTACTCAAGTAAGTATTGTTTGTTATTGTAGAGTTATTATTTTGCTTATAATGGTTCTATTTAGAGTATAATTTGTATTAAATACATTGTTATAACTATTAGATAAAGCCGTTATAGTTTGTGAACATGTTTTCCGATTTCCGTGTAAGTTATGATGTTTTTTAACAGTAGGGTAGACCGGGGACAATTGAAACAGGTCATGATTGCAACAACTTCAATTCCTCGTAAACTATAATACCTACGCTTGTGACGCGTCGTTCGTTGCATCATCGGCTATGTTCGGTTATCGGTTTTATGTTTAACATGGCTCGAGCCAGCGAGCGACACAGTCGTGCACAGGACGCTTCGAAGAATTTCGTGCCAAAAAGTAATTATTCCGGATCTTTAACTTTTGTTGTTTTCATATTTAAGTCTTGTTTTTTTGGCAATTTTCCTTATTTTGGGCTATTTTTTATCTATTTAAGATTATGTTTATTGCTGGTAATTAATGTTTAAGTCAATATAATACCAAAATATTGAGACTATTGAAATAAAATATGTACTTAACATGGGTAGGTACATTTGAAACGACTTATCTGTGGACGTTTGAAACGTTTCAAACGTCCATATTCCACGTTTTTATCCGACTGCACAGAAAAAGGTTGTGTTTATTAAAATATCAATCATAAAAAAATACAAAAACGCACAGAATTAAAAAAAAAAAAACAGTACTTATACAATGAAAAAAAAAAAACATTTAAAACCACTTTTTACTCACAATCGCTAGGTATTATAAAATTAAAATACCTAATGGCTAAAAGTTGTTATTTTAAGGTGGTGTTTTATGGTTATTTTATGTTGGGGTTTGGCTACCTATTGGTTAAAATTACATCTGAGGGACAACTCGATAACTCTGACGACCCTAAAATTGAACACATGACATTAAGTTTGATCTATATTTTTTCATTGATCTTTTCTAGAGATGTCCAGAAAACGAAAATGCGTTACAGACAGATGTTCTAAGAACATATTTGCGTAGCAGCAAACATAATATGAGGAATTGCTATTCGGTAAATCGATCGATTGATTTTGAATGATGTTGATTGATCTCCTCTGAAATTAAATTTCACAAGAAGAGTCAAACCTATACGGGTCAATAAACGATGGTTATGATTGAAACATTTTTATACTTGAAACATTGTTAAGATTGAAACAGGCTGTTTTGTTTGAGACTGGAATACTTTGTTTTCTCCCCCATGTAAGTGCTATAAAAAGCATAATAAGATATTAAGTCTTTTAATAATGTGAAATAGTATTCAATATCACAAATTAGAGCACTTAAATTATTTAAAAAAATGTTTGTGCTTGTATAATTTTTGAAATATTTATGCTACGATGACGATCTCAATGAACAATTTAGTCGTATGTTAGTTAACTTCTTAAGATTGAATAAAAAGCTCCAGTAGTTCATAAAATATTTCCAGTGTTTTAATTATCCCTACATACTGTTTCAACCGTCCTTAAGGTGGGGTCAATAGAACCACTACGGTCTTCTTTAAATGATAGGTGATTGTAGTTTAACTATTTGAAATAGAGATATAGATTATGTTTAATTTAGGAACTAGATAACCACCCTTTCAACGGTATAAATACGAGAGATGTGGGTACTAAGTCACTGCACACGGTTTAAGTAAAATTGTTTCAATTGTCCCCGGTCTACCCTAAATGTAATGATCTATTGTAAAAAGTAATTAGAATCGTTTTTATAACGATAGAATAACGTATTAGTACAATTTTAGTAAAAAAAAAAATGTTGACAAAAAAAACCACGCGTTACGGTCGTTTTGGCTATCAAAATCCAACAAGCCCGAGCCGGGGTCCACAGTTGCGTCGTCTTAGCTTAGGTACAAAAAATTGGTTTGTAACCAATCTTTTTGAAGGTTTGACTAGGGCAGCCATTCTCAAAGTGTGCTCCGCGGAACCCTAGGGCCCCGCAAAGCCTCGTTTAGGGCTCCGTCTGAACTGAACACAAATTATAATGTAAAAGAATGTTAAAATGACAATCGTGCGCTATACACCATATATAACTCCACCCTTTTAATAGTTTGGATTAGGTCGTCAAATTGATCGCTTTATTTACTTTTTATTTCAACTAAACATCAATGTATATTTCTACCCATATTTGCAAATAAATAAATGATTTGATGATTTGATTTAATTTATGAGGTCGTCGTAGGGTCTGAGTATTTTAATTTTTGTTTAATTTTATTAAGAAATAAAAAGGAGTGTCATACCTCGCATTAGATTTTACTGTAGCTCATTTAAAGTAAACATTGCCCGTAAACCGTTTTTTTTAAGGGCTCCGTCAAATATTTTGCCTAGCAATAGGGTTCCGTTGGAAAAAAAGTTTGAGAACCGCTGGACTAGGGAAATATTACATTTCCCTAGTCCAGTGGTTCTCAAACTTTTGTCGAAGTCGATAAACGTGTCGATAAAATTTTGTCATAATCCATAGTGATAGCGGTATTTTATTTTTATTGTATAATTATTTTTACATGATATAACAAATTTTTCGGAAGAGATCTTAGGGCCTGTCCGCACAGCGATATTTCACCGCGCGGAGAATATTCAGCAGATTTGACGCGCGGATTTATTTCCGCACCGCAGAAAATAAATCCGCGCGTCAAATCTGCAAGAAATCACAGAATTATGGTATGCAAATAAAGATATGAAAATGAATATGTGTCATAGACGTCACCCGTGATTCGTTGCCTGCGTTGCTGCATGTATTTATCAACGAAGACGATTGGTTCGCCAATGTATGGAATGCGTAAAGCGACCCCCACTGTGACGCCGAGCGCTCAAGATCCGTTTCGGCAATTGTACTAATGTAAATTTTTTTTCTCTTTTTGTTTTATAGCATGTCGAATTGGCGCGTAGACGTGCAGCCTCCTGTGGACTTTCACGATCTCCTGTTTGACGAGGAAAATCCGAATGTCGAAGAGGGGAGCGGCGATGAACAAGAGGAGATCATTGACGATGAGGTTGTAATGTTTGCCGTATAATTTGCTATAATAACAATAGTTTGTGAACTGTTTTATTTTTCGCATTTTGTGGGATTTTTTTATATCTATAGGTAAGACTCACCGGCGCAATTAACCGCCCACCTATATTTTGGTGATCCTCTTTATGTTAACTGTGGCTTTATTTTACGATTTGTTAAGTGGGTACTTTAGCAATAAACTAAACACTTATACCCTTATTTCGATTCATAAACTTATGTCACTAGAGCGTTTTTTGGAATTTAGGCGCTGCTTGACATTGTTGCAGTGACGTTACCTTGTTTACATTTCTTTGTTCTTTTCTGTCATCGTATGTGAATATTGATTATTCTTTGTGACTGAAAAAAGTGCCACTCGATGCAACTGGTGCTACTAGAGCAGTTGTTTTTGCTGACGCTGGGTATAGCCAACGTCGCATCGCCAGGCCTCCGTCACTCCATGTACCTACTTGTGCGCTATAAGTGCCTACCGCCCAGCCGAGCGGTCTCGGTCCGCCGGCGGATCAAATTCAGTGCGGTTTTCGCAAGCGAAGCGCGCGCACGCCGTTCAATTTTAATAGTGGTGTTCGTTCGTACGCGTATTACGATGCCGTGTGGTGCCTTATGTGCTGTAGATGGGTGTAAATCAAGCAAAAGAAGGGATAAACACCTAACATTTATGTTTTATCTAGGTTTCTTCCACAGTCAGCACCAATATATAAAACAAAACAAACTTACAAATAAAACAAAACAAACTTTAAAAAAGAGAACCGACTTCCAAACACTAAACCGTAAGAAATAATTTCTTCTTTGATGTCGGTGCTTTTTCGATTCGTAATTACCAGCTGTTAGAACTAACATAAAAAAAAAAAAATATTTCTTACGGCTTAGTGCTTTATTTGAAGTCGGTTCTCTTTTTTAAGGCTTTTTTTTTCATTTCTAGTGAACATCTCCGAAGATCATAATCAAACTAAGAAGTATTATACTTATTTTAAAACGTTCTCCTAAATGTAACAAATCCTTTTCTGAAAACCGCATCGATATCGGTTTAGCCAAACGCGAGATTATCGCGCACAAACATACATACCTACAAACCATACAAGTCAAACTTCTCAGTTTGGCCTGTATGTCTGACCACCTCCTTTTTTTAAGTTGGTTAAATATTTTATAAATGATAAAATTTTTAACTGCCACTTATAAGTCAGAACATATTCACAGTTCTCAATAACATAGATAAAAAGTTATGTTAATTTAATTTTATCGCCCTGCGATTACTGTGGAATCGCGCGGTGCGAAGCAATCACTGCTGTACGCTTGAGCATTTTAGCATACAGTGGTTGTTGACGCGAGGGAGTAGGCAATTATCGTAATAGGTATTGGAAATTTTCTACTGAGTGAAGTATGTTACGTAGTAACTATTCAGTAA
The DNA here is from genome assembly GCA_929112965.1 of Mythimna albipuncta. Lineage (NCBI taxonomy): Eukaryota > Metazoa > Arthropoda > Insecta > Lepidoptera > Noctuidae > Mythimna > Mythimna albipuncta. The sequence continues at coordinate 16,476,444 of OV815962.1, forward strand.
TCTGTGGCATCGCTCGTACGCTTGGTGTACCTCGAAATACGGTACGGGATGTCATCAGATGCTTTTGGGAATGGTTTAAATTGGTATTAAAAGGAAGGTTTTAAACTGGCCTTACATCTGTAATCAGGTGAATAAAATATAAGCTATTACTTTAACTGTATAGTGCTCAGTCTCAGCCTCAGCCTCGCCAGCACAGCGATCGCCAACAAAAATATGTAAAAAATAATAAAACTTACGTAAATATAATAATTGTAACTTCAGTTTATGAAACTTTAGTTTACACTATTTTAATTTTCTCATCGTTTCATCGTTTTTCTCGAAGCCCGAAGCACTTCTGCGGTCTTTACAAATAAATATCCAATACTAAGATCTAAAATCGTAAGTTTTCAAACAAAAGATGTAAAACTCTCTTTTTTCACGGCCGTAAAACTCAAAGAAATTCGTCGAAGTGAAAATTCAACGATTAAATAGTAGGTACGAAAATGTTGTCTGTGATACGTATTGAACAAAGCGGGGAATGCCCCGGTCATGCGAACAAACTAGTACTGCCAATCTTATGAAAGTAGCGTGACCATAGAATATTGTACCTTTAAAAATCCCGTAAAAATATTGTTACGTACGTGGGTAATCAAATGCCGATTTACTAACAGACAACTTTATTCACCACAAACAATAACAAATTAGTCCAGTCAACAATAATCCGAATCGCAATTAACACTAGAGTACCGTTACACTATCGCTTAGGTCGTTAGATAAAATCACTTCACACACTTGGGTAGTTCGCTCTTGATCGCAGTCGAAATCACAACTGGCTCGCTTCCGATCGGGGGCTCGTATTTATATGCGGAGCTAAGAAAATTCTAGATACCGACATCCAGAACAATTGAATCGCTTCTCGAAGTCATATATCATTTTTATTGCACCATGTACTGAGAGTCACTTTCATGCAAATTTCGACTCTATTGTTAACGTCGGAGAGTACCATTTCCCTTATCGGTAGATACATACCTAACTACTAGTTGTGGTTACTTTGTGGATGTTTCGAGATTTTTCTAAGGCTGGCTACGCACAACCATTTTAGATCTTTCGAACAGCAATGCGTTTTAATTATTAAGTGATACTCGTTATTTTCTCGGAGATATGGCGTGTTCACGTTTAATGGCGTAACAATATATATTATTCTACAATATATTTAGCAGAAGATCTTCGTTTTATAAATTTAAAAAAATATTTTAAAATATTGATTTAAAAAATATGCAGTGCTGTACACGGGCTTATAGTAATATATCGAACTATGTTTCGTTTTTCCATGTAGTTGATGGATTCAATTTTATATTATGTAAATTTATATAAACAAAATTATCAACAAAAGCCAATGAATATGCTCTGCACTCACACGTTGCTAATGAAATATTGTGTTTTATAAACTCCGTCTGTTGACAGCTTTTCCCATAATCCAATGCTAGGATTACTCATCCAAATTTCAAATTATTTTTTTAATTTTTATAAAATGTAGTCTATTTTTTCCTGAAGCGCGGGGCCCTTGAACCTGGCGGGGCCCCTAGGCAGTTGCCTAAAGTGCCTTATGGATAACACGGCCCTGCTTACAAGCCACGTCTTACCTTTTGCACTATTTATTGCGGAGAACTTTAGATTAATGCACGATAATGCTCGATGCCATACCGCAAGATCACTCAATACTTTGATTAGGTCGGGATTCAAGTTTTTCCATGGCCGGCACGCTAATCCTGATCTTAACCCAATTGAGCACATTTGGGACAACCTAAAAAGACGTGTTCAAGCAAGAGTACCAGCCCCTACAACCCTAGGTGAGCTCAAGACGGCTGCGGTAGAGGAGTAGCACAATATCCCTCAGTAGGATATTCACGTCATCATGGATGGATTACCAAACCGGCTACAAGAACTCATTAAGGCCCGAGGTAGTAACTCCCATTATTGAAATTTAAATTAAAAAACAAACCGACGATTTTTTTTCAAAATTAAACTCGTAACATCTTCACGTAAATTTTTAGATAAATCGATTTTTGGTAAACAGTTTTTTTCAATGCTTTTGTGATTTAATTTATTGTTACGCCATATCTCCGAGAAATCAATCAATCAGAACAATCAAAAATATTTTTATTTCACATAGGCCTACATGGGCACTTATAAAACGTCAGAAGCTAGTGCACGGTTCCAAATTGGTCGTTTCCTATGGAGAAGAACCGGCAAGAAACTCCATGGTTACTTTTTTAAAAAAGTGGTTGTTTTACAATATTGATAGATGTTATGTAAGAACAGTGTAGACCAGTCAAATATTGTACACAAAAGCACAATAAAAATTTTCTCAGTAAAAAACAAAGTAAGTCGTAATAGGAAGTAGTTTAAGAGTTCGCGGAGTATACAGTGTTCTCACATTTACAATACAAAAAGAGGCTATATATATAAAAAAAAAAAATTACAACTATCAATAAAATATTAACAAAATAAATTACTAACAAATTTATGACAGTTGAAATAAAAATAAAAATATTGCAAAAGCAATGTGTCAGAGAAAAAAAAAATGTATATATAATTATTAAAACAAAGGTGGAGCAGTTAATAGACAAAATATTGATGATTTACCAGGGGGCCACATGTGCAGAGGTAGTCATTGCCAAACAAGCGTGTCCTCGACGTAGAAAATAACGACTAGCACGTAATAATTAAAACAATGCGTTTTAACGCTGTTCGAAAGATCTAGAATGGTTGTGCGTAGCCAGGTTTAGAAAAATCTCGAAACATCCACAAAGCAAGTACCACTAGTAGTTAGGTATTTATCTACCGATAAGGGAAATGGTGCTTTCCGATTTTAACAATAGAGTCGAAATTCGCATGAAAGTGACTTATTACCACGAGCAATAAAAATGATTTATGACTTCGAGAAGCGATTCAATTGTTCTGGATGTCGGTATCTAGAATTTTCTTGGCTCCGCATATAAATACGAGCCCCCGGCCGGAAGCGAGTCAGTTGTGATTTCGATTGCGATTAAGAGCGAACTACCTAAGTGTGTGAAGTGATTTAACCTAACGACCTAAGCGATAGTCTAACGGTACTCTAGTGTTAATTGCGATTCGGATTATTGTTGACTGGACTAATTTGTTATTGTTTGTGGTGAATAAAGTTCTCTCGTCAGTAAATCGGCATTTGATTACCTACGTACGTAACATTATCCTTAATGGCTGCTTTTAACATTACTTCCATTAAATGTGGTCAAAATCTGAAGATTACTGGAAACTGAAAGAAATACAAGGTGGGGTCAATTGTGCCGGTGAGTTTATTTCTTGGTACATTTTAGGATGAAGTCTTGCGTCAATGTTCATCGCCGGAATGCATGGGGATCTTTCCACAAGTGGTATTGCGTTTATTGTTGTTTGCAGTGATTTATTGGTTAAGGGTGGCAGTGAATTTACATTTTTTTGTATGTTTAGGGTGAAGCATGGGAGCGTTCACCTTCACCGGAGGCTCCCCCCTACTCTCCTATCCCGTCACCAGAGCATCCTTCAAGGAGGCTGCCGCAAACGGTAATACATTTTTTTTCTGTTTGATTTGAAATATTTCTGTATTTATTACAATTGGATTTCAATAATTTTAACGTTTGAATATTTTAGGATGATTGGTCGCCACGTCCTTCAGAGCCCAGTGACAGGTCACGATCCCCAGAATTTATTAATCTGCCGTCGCAATCGTAAGTTTATATACAACTTATATTATTTATGAATAGTCATCTTCTGTATCTTACCGATATGGACGTATATGAAATAAATTTAGTAAAAGTATTTATTTTTACAGTGTAATGGCACCTGAAACCCTGCGTGTGATACAGATCTTTGGGGAGAATGGCCAACCGTTGGACGCTGGGACCTTCGAGGTTGACGATGGCGCTATGGACGTGGAGATCGAAGTCGACGTGGGCGCTTTTTTGTCCCCGGATGCCCACGCTTTGTATGTGTCCCCTGAGGAGCATGAAATGAATAATAGTGAAAGAAATAAAAGGGAAGCTAGTGAAAGAAGCATGAGTAGACGAATAGGTGGACAAAGGGGTGTGCGAGGACAGAATGTAAGTGGGCGTGGGTATCCGAACCGGGGTCACAGGGGGAACAATCAGTGGCAAGTGGGACACCCACTGAATGAAATCTGGATGAATGATGAAGACGTTCCCCCTGAATTGGTAAGTTTGGCGACGGATGTATTACGAAGACGACAGATGGGAATCCAAGGTGCTGCCAGAGCCGAGAGAGATAATGAACGAGAGGTTGATAGCGAGAGCGAAAATGATGATGAATTCTTCGACGCTGATGATGGAGCGGATCGTGTCCTAAGACTGGAAGGCCAGAACCTCCACTTTGAATGGTCGACTATGGATTCCTTTCAAGGCCAGGAGGAAAATTTTAGACCAGAGCGCACAGGTTCTGTTCATGTTTATAATTCGGCATATGATGCTTTTCGCTCCTATTGGGGCGATGACGTCTTAGACATAATTGTGGCTGAAACGAACCTGTATGCCACTAAAATTATATCTGCTGCTTTCCAGTCTGAATGGTATCCCACTAACATTCACGAAATTTTGTGCCTTTTTTCGTTCTGGATGATGTTGGGGATCGTAAGAATGCCAACTGTAGTCAGTTGTTTTTCTATCGATCCTCTTCTGAAAACGGAAGTTTTCAGGCGTATCTTCACACGGAGAAGGTATGAAATGTTAACCAGAGCATTACACTTTGTAGATTCCGACCCCGCAGTAAATAACTTTCCGAATCCCTCCAACATTAGCGCCGCTAGCAGCTCTGATCGACTATACCGTCTGAGACCAATAATTACACATTTAAATTCTAGATTTCAGGCAAATTATATTTTGCATAAAGATATTTGTATAGATGAGAGTTTGACCCTATGGAAAGGAAAATTGAAATTTAGACAGTATATTCGGAACAAAGCTGCTAAGTTCGGGATCAAGACTTTTGAGCTTTGCGAGAGTGCCACTGGTTATTTGTGGTCTTTCATTGTTTACGCCGGTAAACAATCGGTCACAGACTTGGAGCAATCGTCCGGTGTACTTAAAAGTACAGCTGTTGTGATGAAGCTCATTAGTCCCCTACTGAACAAAGGATATAGATTATTTATGGATAATTGGTACAATTCGCCTCTGTTAGCTAGATTTCTGAAGCTCAATGGTACCGACTGCGTTGGTACTTTGAGATCTTCTTGTAGAGACGTTCCCATTATTGTAAATAAGGCTCCGCTTAAAAGGGGGGATTTCATAGCGAGACATTCCGGCGATGTCTCTATATTATCGTGGCAAGACAAGAAACGAGTAACCATGATTTCTACTTGTCATGGTTCAGCTACTGCCTTGCCTACAGTCTCGTCGCGTCCACCATATCGTCCAGAACCGTTTAAACCGCAGGTGGTGCTGGATTATAATAAATTCATGGGGGGCGTGGATATGAAGGACCAAATGCTCGAGCCTTATTTAATAGAACGGAAACGTTGTGCCAAATGGTACATGAAACTCTTTAAACGCTTACTAAATGTTTCTATCCTTAATGCTCGCGTTCTTCTAGAGTCATCAACACAAAAACGTCATGATCATTTAGCTTTTCGCCTTAATCTCGTAGATTCCATTCTCTCTAATCATTTATCACATTGTCCGCTGAGTCGTAGGTTTACTGTTTCCAGCTGTAGATCTACGCACCAGCAGCCTCAAAGAACAATTCCGTTGACACATTGGCCCGTTCTGCTGGAACGATCAGATTACACAGCAGCACGCAACCGGAATTTCCGTAAGCGTTGTATTGTTTGCCTTCGGGCGGGCAAGAAGGCACAAACAACGCCGTACTGCTGTGAAACCTGCCAAGTGCCACTGTGTATAACGAATTGTTTTAAATCATATCATACGTCACAGTAGTAATATTTTGCTTTCTTCTTATTTTTTCAATTCATCCCAAATATCCACAAATAACTATTGTGATAGGTTATTTATGGCAAACAGTGTAAGGTTTGCGTGTAGAGAATGCCTGTATGTTATGATAGGTACTTTATGAATACGGAGTGCAAGGTTTGTGTATGGAGAATAATTGTGGATTTTATAGATATTGTTAATTAAAAATAGATAGTTTCACTTTAAAATTGCTGGCTGATTACGTATCTTTGCTGCTAACAATACTCGATTGAAAATAATAAAATTGTTACTTTCAAGATAGTTTTGCGATTATGGCTCATCCATATTGGACAAGAATTTGACAATTTCAGTTACTAAGGGTCAACTGACACCGAAAGAGCGGCGAAGGGCAGGGAAGCGCAGCGCAGTTTCAGTGTCATATGAATTTTAACTTTATTTTCATTGCTATAATACTTATTATCGCATGAGAAACTCGAACGAGTCGCGCGGATGCCCGCGGGGCCGCGGGAATTCCGGCGAATTCTATAAACGGTAAATGGGTCGCGATAATAAATATTATAGAAAAAAAAAAAAAGTTAAAATTCATATGACACTGAAACTGCGCTGCCCTTCGCCGCTCTTTCGGTGTGAGTTGACCCTAACAGAGTATTATTTAAAAAATATCCAACAGAGAGTAATCTTCTTCAGTTCATCTCCATCATTTTATTCACAGTTACATAATCAGCCTTTTAACTATATAATTAATTACTATTAATATAAGTGAATCGTCCGGCATCGACTGGCGTAGCTGGGCATAGCTTTAAAATTGGTTTAATGAGGGGAAGTATTATGTTTGTTGCATAATTATTCGTGTTTTGTGTTTGGAATGCTTCTTTTTTATTGTTTTAAATATTAAACTGTCTTAGCTTTAAAACTGTCTATAATTGTGTGGATTGATAATATTTGTTGTTATTTTGTAACCTTTGAAAAAAATTTTTCTTTTGGAAAATATTTGTATGCATCGTAAGGACTGGTTCAACTTCTCTTATTATGGTAAAAAAAATGTCTTAAATGAGAATTTCGATTGTTTTTAATCCTGTTATCCTAGTCTGTATTCCCCTTGAATAATTTTCTACAATCAAATAAAATGTTTCATGAGTATGTATTTTTATTCCTTTTATTCACATAACCAAAATCTCCTACAACACGGGTTTTCAACCTTATTCATACCACGGCCCTTTTAGTATGAAGAAATATGTCGCGAACCCCTTTTTGACGTGACAACGTCTTAAATTAGGTTGCGGCTGGGAGTCACTTATGAAAAAGTGTAACGCTCGGTAACGTTACGATGAGTCACCGAACGAGAGAGAGGCCCGCCGAATGCCTTGCGTCTCTCTCCCACTCAACTATGATCGGTCTGCCGCGCGCGCAGCACTAGAGAATTAGGCGCATTGAATACTATAATATATATAAGACTAGTAGTAGTAAATTCTTTAGATATAACAAAAGACGTTGTCACGTAAAATCTTCGCCCGTAAAACCGACTTTACAGGCAACCATTTTTTTTTTGTAACTAATATTTCCTTACTACATTTACTTTTTTTTTTATTTTGTTATGGTATGCGTCATGTTTGACGTGAAAAAACACTTTTTCTTTCTTTCTTACTTATTTTCACAGTTAGGTACGGTTCGGATAAATACATAATTAATAAAAAAAATTTAAATTTTCTTAAAAAATCTTTATAAATGTTATTGTTTCTTTTTTACTGCTGTAGCTTTCCCAACCTTTAGCAACCTTTACCGGGGCTCGAGTTCCCTTTCGGATAACCCTGGCCCCAGTAAGCTTCGACTCGGCTGAGCCCCTGCTGTTGCTGACAACTCACAACAGTGCGCGCTGTCGCCGACTTGGACTTGGTCCGGATAGTTACCGGACGACCGGACAGCGAGCTCTCATACGGTGGCCGGCCGCAAATCGGTATCGGAATCCCGGCGGCGGCGGCGAGAACGCCGTTGCTTGATGCGTTCGGTCTCCTCCTTTGCGAGCATTACTGCTTCGCAGAAGTCGGCGACCACCTGCCACTCCTCCTCGCTTCGGACCATGGCCTCAACCAAGGCCTGGCGTGGGAGGTCTCCGCACCCACGAGGGCACGGCGATGCTCCGCCCAAGCGGGTCTTCGACTGTGTGCTCCACCGTGTCCTCCGGGCATTCCGCACAGCGGTAACACCCGGGCGTCACTTCCGCACGAATCCGGTGCAGGAACCTCTCGAACGTGACATGTCCAGTGAGGACCTGCGTCATACGGAAGGTAAGGACGCCGTGAGGTCTTTCCAGCCAACCAGGGGACTTACCGCCATAATTGTAGCGTGCCCATTCGCGACCCCCTGGAGAGGCTTCCGACCACACAGGTTGAAAAACCCTGTACTACAATAAGAAAAACTATCGATAAAGTTACAAAAAGTGAAGAAGCATCCCTAGTTGTTTATATGCATAGCGGGCGATTTTAAAGTGGTCATAATGTAAATGTTACGGCTAAAGATAGGTGTGAACATAAGATAAACCGGCTAAACTTAGGTTTATCTTCGAGGACCGGCTAATGTTCGATATCATGTAAATTTGAAGAAAAAAATTTGCGGGTAGTCAAAACACAACACCAATTTTATTTCTCTTCATTTACAATTTATATTAAAAATATAAATATTAATCAATTATATATTTAAATGGTACATATTGAAGGCTAACCATCACTACCTGCCAGTGAAGTGTTTTCAGCTCCAAACTCTAATTCCTTCACATCACACAACACACCATGGAAGCTATTAACCGCAGTATCACCGAAATGAGCAATTTGTTTAACCAAAGGATGGCACAATTTGAGAAGGATTTGCAGAAGAGTCCGTCTGCAACTACAAGCAGCACCTCAGGTTTGGCAGCAGAGTATGCTTCTTTCCGGACATTTATTGTACAGGCACTTAGCACTCTGCAGCAGCAGGTTAACATTCTGGCACAGGGCCTCGACAACATGGAAATGCGCGGGAGGCGTAAAATCTTGCTGTTGCATGGAGTAGCAGAGGAGCAAGGTGAGGAAACTGCACAGGTGGTGGCGCAAGTTGTCAAGCGAAGTCTTGGGATTGATTTTGCTACTACTAGCATCAAACGGTGCCACAGGATGGGGCGCACATCTCACAAACCCCGGCCAATCCTATTCAAGTTGCAAGAGGTGGCTCTCCGAGATAAAATCTGGTTTAGCAAGACTAAGCTCAAGGGGTCCGGTGTCACTATGTCGAAATTCCTAACAAAAGCCAGGCATAGTGTCTTCATGGCGGCGCGGGACAGGTTTGGGGTGACGCAATGCTGGACTTCTGAGGGCACTGTGTTCGTCCTCGATTCCAAGGGAACCCGACATCGAGTCACTTCCTTCGCCGGCCTCAATGACATTGCGCTGCAGCCGGTGCAGTCGGCCGCTCAACCGGAGCAGACCTCAGGACAGCCGGAACCTAGCGTAGTTCAACCAGCCGCAGTGGGTAGGGTTGTTGCAGCTAAATCAAAGCGTACTGTGGCCAGGAAGTGATTTGTTTGTTTTGTTATTTATTTTTTGGGTAGTCCAGGTACCAGGTAGTTTTTACTCTATTAAGGAGGTACACGTATTGAATATTGTACATGTTTCAATCCTTCCGTATATTCTCTTGTTTTATAATATGTAATATCACGTTTTATTTGTGTACCTTATTTTTGACGTGACAACGTCTTAAATTAGGTTGCGGCTGGGAGTCACTTATGAAAAAGTGTAACGCTCGGTAACGTTACGATGAGTCACCGAACGAGAGAGAGGCCCGCCGAATGCCTTGCGTCTCTCTCCCACTCAACTATGATCGGTCTGCCGCGCGCGCAGCACTAGAGAATTAGGCGCATTGAATCGGCGCATGGACGTTGTCACGTAAAATCTTCGCCCGTAAAACCGACTTTACAGGCAACCATTTTTTTCTTACAATATTTGCTTGCGTCAATGTCATACATGTCAATGTCATTAACCCTGCGTTCCGAGTTGCGTCAGGCGGGATCGCAGTCAAGTACTAGTTTATAACACAGATAACTATATATTAGTCAGAGAGTTTATAACAGGTTAAAAAAAAGGGGCGGTAATGTTGCGATTCCTTTCAACACACAACGTAGAAAATATTACTCAATAGCCCTTATAGTTTATAAGTATTAAATTTGGTCGGATTCGCGATATCATCGCTTTTGGCGCGAATCGGAACCCAGGGTCTCACTATCTGTGCGGGTGTAGTGGAGCGCAAGCATGAAGTTAGTTCATGTTTGCGTTCCATTATACTTGCACTGATAACATTTGGACAACATTAAACATTGACATTATTATTATTATTTTTTTTTTGTTCTATCACACGTTCCTAATTTTATTTATATAATTTCTTTGTTTTTTTTTTTATGTTGTTTGTGTAGTAAACTTATAATTATTTATTTTTGTGTCTGGACTGCGTACAAATTGTTTGTTTTTTGTTTTTTTTTTTTACACTCGTGTGAAGCACAACTGGCAGGTGGACGTAAACTTTTTTACCACCACACTTTTATTGTTCTGCTGTATTTTAATATATTTATATATATATATATATATATATATATATTTATTTATGCTCAGCCCTGGCTGTAGCAGTGATTCTGACACATTTTATTCTTTATCAAGTAATGATGAAAGCTTTGTAAGTGTTCCTTCCCTAGCTGACACTCTCGTTTCTTCTTTTTCCGATGTATCTGTAGCCACTACACAGCATATCACTTCCAACACGTTTTCCATCACCGTCAAGAAAAAGTAAAGCTGACAGTTCTGAAAAGAACTCTTGTAACGTTTCGACAAACTCCATTGAAGTAGGAAACACGCAGCCATTGTACAACAAATCGCCACGTGCCAGCTCAACAAATCGCCACGTGCGAGCACACAGCGGAGCATCCTCACGTCGCAAGCTACCTGAGCAAAAAGGCTTTCACCCACAAAGGACAGCGCGCCCTGTACACGTTGCTAACGACCCCTCGCGGGATGCGCGTGAAACAGTTACTGCACGGCGATTGGATAATAAGTTTTGGCGCCACAAAAGTTAACTGTACAATATTTTAGTGATTGGACAATAGTGTTAGCGTAACGCACACGAACATAGTGATAAGTGATTTCTAGTGGTTAGTTAGTTATAGCGGGACTTTCTGTACAGTACTATTGGTTAAGTTGTTTTGTAAATATTAAGTTAGTCGTTCCTATTGGTTAAGCTCTTAGTCCGTAACATTGTAAACTAGTATAAAAGGAGGTGCTTGGTTAAAATATACACATTCAGTTTTGGAGTCAAGATCATTACTTCAACCTTCTACTACTATCCCCAAAGTGGTGACCCCGACGTGATTCTGCCCAGCTACGGACCCGGTTTATGCCTGCCGGCTGGAGTAGATTTCACACATGCCCCTCGCACAACTACGGACCCGGCCCTAGGCCTGCCGGCTGGTATCATGGCATAGTCATCTCCACGTAATCGCCGCCCAGCTACCATCTGTTCGCTGTCGTCACAACGGTACACTGTGCACATTTCAGTTGGCCTCCCACAAGCGGGTCTCACCAGCTGAAATTTCAAAAGGCATACACGACGTTCCGTACAGTCAAAATCGCGCACCACACTTCTCGCCGACAAGATGTTGAATCAGACAGCGGCAACCACAGAGGCAGCCATGCAGGTAGATCTCCTCAAGGAAATAAAAAAACTCTCGCTAGAAATAGCGGAGTTAAAAGCGAGACATACGCCGCCGTTATACGACCACGAGCATCGCCGCAACCGCCACCCATCTCGACATCGCTCTAATTCCCGGTCACGAACCCGAGAAACAAGCTCACCATCAAATAACCCATCGTTGTGCTATTACCACCGGCGTTTCAAAGAGCACGCTAGACGCTGTACGTCGCCCTGCTCGTTTAAAACGAACTCGGTAAACTAGAAAGAACGTTGGCAGAGGCGGACACCGGCGTTCACAAATCACACCGCCTATACGTCACCGACTACAAAAATAAATTATCGTTCTTGGTAGACACGGGAGCAAATATATCCGTGCTACCAAGAACGAACAGTGAAAAGCAAACGCCGCTGCCATTCCAACTGTATGCAGCCAACAACACAAGGATAGCCACATACGGTGAAAAGACATTGTGCCTCAATCTCAACCTACGACGCCCATACAAATGGCGATTTATCATTGCCGACGTCTCGAAACCGATACTCGGAGCCGACTTCCTACAATACCACCAACTCATCGTCGACCTGAAGAATCGAAAGTTAATCGACGGTGTCACGAGTCTGAAAGTCAACGTCCCGGTCCGAGTATCAGACGTACCAACCGTGCGCAGCATTGACATGTCGCAAACCTACCACGACATACTAGCGCAGTATCCCGGTATCACGAGGCTTACATCGATGAAATTAAACAGCAACTTAAAAGTGCAGCATTTTATCGAAACTCGTGGACCACCGATACACTGCCGCGCCCGACCAATCCCGCCGCACCGTTTCGAGATCGTCAAACGGGAATTTGAAAATATGATCGATCAAGGTCTATGCCGACCCAGTAAAAGTCCGTGGGCATCACCTCTACATGTCGTACCTAAGAAGAATGGCGATATTAGAGTTTGTGGTGACTATCGTCGACTCAACTCGATCACCGTACCAGACCGCTACCCCGTGCCACGCATCAAAGACTTCACCCATCATCTATCTGGGAAAACAATATTCTCCACGATCGACCTTAACCGTGCATATCAACAGCTGAGTGTACGAGAAGAAGACATAGAGAAAACCGCCATCATCACACCAATGGGATTATTCGAGTTTCCACGTATGTGCCCCGGTTTGAAAAACGCGGGACAAACGTTCCAACGGTATATACACGAGGTCCTACGAGGGCTAGATTTTGTCTTCCCTTTCATCGACGATTTACTGTTAGCATCGGAAAACGAGTCACAACACCGAGAACACCTTCACATCGTACTCAAGCGACTCGAAGAAAACGGCATCACAATCAACCCCACTAAGTGCAACCTAGGTCAACCCGAAGTCCAGTTCCTAGGCTACACCGTATCAGCAGACGGAATCAAACCTCCGCAACATAAGATAGACGCCATTGCAAACTATCCCAAGCCGACAACAATTGAAGAGCTTCGAAGATTTCTCGGTATGATAAACTTTTATCGCGATCATATACCGAAGGCCGCATCGCAACAAGCACCGTTAAACGCTTACCTACACAACGTCAAGAAAAAAGACAAAACACCAATTACTTGGACCGACGAAGCCATTGAAGCATTCGAACAATGCAAACAGAGCATCATAAACGCAACCCTAATTGCCCACCCGTCCCACAACGCAACAATAGCCTTATTCTGCGACGCATCTGGCAATTCAGCGGGTGCCGTACTCCAACAATACCGGAACAACATCTGGGAACCGCTTGGATACTTTTCTAAGAAATTTACCGACGCACAAAAGAACTATTCAACGTTCGACCGAGAATTGCTTGCAATTTACATGGCAGTAAAACACTTCCGCAAGATATTCGAAGGACGCCAACTCATCATATTTACCGATCACAAGCCACTAACATACATTATGTCGAAGAAACCATCCAACTCGGAAACACAGAGGCGAACAAGACAACTTTTGTTTATCAGCGAATTTACGACGGACATACGTCACGTGAGCGGTAAACAAAACATCGTCGCCGACACACTCAGCCGCATAGAAACAATTTCGTGCCCATCTACAATTAACTACACCGACATAGCCAGCGCTCAAACTGAGGATAGCCATATTGCACAGATGGTATCCCAACAAAACATCTGTCTCAAAAAGATAACAATACCCAACACCGACGTCGAACTGTACTGCGAGACATCAACTAATTATGTACGCCCGTACATACCTGAGCAATATAGGAAAGAAGTTTTCGAAAGCGTACACAACATTAGTCATCCGGGTACACGCACGACTCGCAAGCTTCTCACCCAAAAGTACTTCTGGCCATCCATGAACGCAGACATCAGCTGTTGGACTCGATCATGTATACTTTGCCAAAAAAGCAAGATACAGCGACACACACATTCCAGCACCTCATCTTTCCCACCAAGTGAAAGATTCGAACATCTGCACGTCGACATTGTGGGGCCATTAAATACAACACCTCAAGGACATCGGTACCTAATCACTATGATCGACCGATTAACGAAATGGCCCGAAGCAATCCCTACCGACGAGATATCAGCCACTCGCATAGCCGATATCGTCTATCAACACTGGATTACAAGATTTGGGTGCCCAGCCACGCTAACAAGCGACCAAGGTCGTCAGTTCGAGAGCGAGCTGTTTCAAAATCTAATGAAGCAAATGGGGATAAAGAAAACTCGCACGACGCCCTATCATCCGCAAAGCAACGGCATTCTAGAAAGATGGCATCGCACTCTCAAAGCCGCATTACGAGCAAAACTTACAAACTCAACTTCATGGATCGACGAATTACCTACCGTCCTACTAGGACTACGAGCCGCTCTACACACAGACACAGGTGTGAGCGCCGCTGAACTAACCTATGGTCATAACTTACGTTTACCTGGCGAATTCTTCACCGCAAGCACTAACAATCCTACAATGGATTATACCTATGTAAGTAAACTTCGCAACATCATCCAACAAAATAAACCGCAAGTCGCTACTCAGCATCACAGCAACAATAAAAGCGTGTTCGTGCATCAAGATTTACTCAAGTGCAGCCACGTTTTTATCAGAACAGATGCAGTTAAGAAACCATTACAGACTCCGTATGAAGGCCCTTATCAAGTTCTAAGCCGAACAGACAAAGTGTACACCCTACAACTACCTAATCGGCAAGCGAACATATCAATCGACCGATTGAAGCCTGCATACATCATAACAGAAGATACCAGTAATTTATCACCAACCACATCAAGTTCTGTTACGTATACCTCACCTCCAGCTAATATTACCACACCAGTACCCATACCAAATACCAATACCAAGAATACACAGAATACCAAGCAAAATTCACCGCCAACCGCAATCCAGGAAACCCAAGTACCACATACAAGCATGATGTCACCGCCCGCAAATAGAAAAACGCGTTCGGGTCGTGTCGTCAAACTGCCGGTACGCTTCGCTTGAGGGGGAATCCTGTAGCCACTACACAGCATATCACTTCCAACACGTTTTCCATCACCGTCAAGAAAAAGTAAAGCTGACAGTTCTGAAAAGAACTCTTGTAACGTTTCGACAAACTCCATTGAAGTAGGAAACACGCAGCCATTGTACAACAAATCGCCACGTGCCAGCTCAACAAATCGCCACGTGCGAGCACACAGCGGAGCATCCTCACGTCGCAAGCTACCTGAGCAAAAAGGCTTTCACCCACAAAGGACAGCGCGCCCTGTACACGTTGCTAACGACCCCTCGCGGGATGCGCGTGAAACAGTTACTGCACGGCGATTGGATAATAAGTTTTGGCGCCACAAAAGTTAACTGTACAATATTTTAGTGATTGGACAATAGTGTTAGCGTAACGCACACGAACATAGTGATAAGTGATTTCTAGTGGTTAGTTAGTTATAGCGGGACTTTCTGTACAGTACTATTGGTTAAGTTGTTTTGTAAATATTAAGTTAGTCGTTCCTATTGGTTAAGCTCTTAGTCCGTAACATTGTAAACTAGTATAAAAGGAGGTGCTTGGTTAAAATATACACATTCAGTTTTGGAGTCAAGATCATTACTTCAACCTTCTACTACTATCCCCAAATATCCAAGAACTTCAATGTAGTCCACATAAATGCCCAGAGTATTCCGGCTCATTTTCCCGATTTGCTGGCCACTTTTGACTGTAAGAATATTCACGCAATTCTTGTTTCTGAATCATGGCTTAAACCTTGTTTGCCCTCTTCCTCCTATTCTCTTCCAGGTTTTCAACTCATCCGGAATGATCGAGCCAGCGGTGGTGGTGGTGGAGTGGCCATTTATCTTCGTGATCACATTTCTTTTTCTATTGTTAACATGTCCTCACAGCCACCCCCACCAAACGCTGGTGAACATCTATTCCTTGAAGTTGAACTCCATCATTCTAAGATACTTCTCGGGGTTTACTACTGCCCTTCTCTTCGTATAAACTACTTTTCTTCTTTTGAACGCATTTTAGAAGCTTTAATTCCCTCTTACAGTCATAGCATCATCATGGGCGACTTTAATACATGTCTTCTTAAAAAAGACTCGCGCAGTACTTCTCTTTGCAATATTATTGAATCTTCCAATCTCTCTATTCTGGATCTTAATGCCACTCACCATTTTCCTAACTCTGTCCCCTCTCTTCTCGATCTTATTTTCGTCTCGTCTCCCAGTCACGTCGCAAAACATGGTCAATGTTCTGCTGACGCCTTTTCCTATCATGATCTTATTTTCACTTCTTATAAAATTCGTCCACCTAAGCATAAGTCCAAAACTCTTCTGCTTCGCAATTTTGATGGGATGAACCTTGATCGTCTTCGAGAAGACGCCAACAATATTGATTGGACGCCTTTGGTTATTTCCACATCCGTAGATGAACAGGTTGAATTCCTGACTTCAACCTTAATTCGGCTCTATGACACACATGCACCTATTCGAGCTGTAAAAGTCAAACATCTTCCAGCGCCATGGCTGACTGATGACATTAAACTTTTACTCCATAAAAAAGCGGCTGCGAAGTTCAAGTTTAAAATTCGGCCCAATGACATTAACAGGGAGAAATACGTCTCTATTAGGAATCTCAGCAACAAGGTGTGTAGGAACGCAAACCGCCAATATATCCACAGTTCCGTTCAAAATGGTGATCCGGCCAAAGTCTGGAACTTCCTTAAAACATTAGGTATCGGGAAAAAGTCTCCTGACACGATTCCTAAAGACTTAGACTTCAACCTACTTAATAGTCATTTCTCTTCTTCGCCCTTATTAGATAGGGCCACTAAAACTGCTACACTAAGTCATCTTTCAAACCTTCCGATACCTGATTATTCCCCTTTTGTCATTAGTCAATTCACAGCTTGTGATGTTAAAAGGAGTATTATGTCGATAACATCTAACGCTGTGGGTAGTGACTGTGTCAGTCGTAAGATGATTATTCCTATCCTTGATATCATCCTTCCTGGGATTCTTCACATCCTCAATTTCTCTGTTTCCAGTAAAGTCTTTCCACAAGCCTGGAAAGATGCCCAAGTTATCCCTTTACCTAAAAAATCTCATCCTTCATCTTTCTCTGACTACCGTCCCATTTCAATTCTTCCATTCCTATCCAAAGTCCTTGAAAAGCTTGTCCACCAACAACTAAGCACGTTCCTTAGCAAGCATAATCTTCTTAATTCTTTCCAATCTGGTTTTCGACCTGGACATAGCACTACCTCAGCACTCGTGCATATCACTGACGATATTAGGTCGGGTATGGAGATGGGGAAGTTGACGGTACTTGCTTTACTTGATTTTAGCAATGCTTTCAATACCGTTGACTTCGACATCTTACTCGGCATCTTGTACTCTTTTAACATATCTCCATCGGTAATTGACTGGCTTCATAGTTACCTGTTTGGCCGCCGGCAGCGTATTTGTATTGATGAATCTTTCTCGTCTTGGTGTGAAACCTCTGCCGGTGTGCCGCAGGGTGGCGTTTTATCTCCTCTACTCTTCGCACTTTTTATAAACGCTATCACTCAACGACTATCTTCTTTCTACCACCTGTATGCTGATGATCTCCAAATTTATGCTCAAGCCCCTATCGGTAAATTATCTGAGGCCATTGATACTATCAACATAGACCTGGCTCGAATAGGTGACTGGAGCGCTGAGTTTGGGTTGAAGATCAATCCAACTAAGACACAAGTGATTGTTATTGGTGGTTCCCGGACTGTGTCTAAAGTGGATTGGTCGAAACTTCCCCAGGTTTTTTTCAATAATACCATTATTCCTTTAAGTTACAATGTGAAGAACTTGGGGATTTATTTCGATCGCACTCTTTCCTGGACAAAACAACTGCAGGAAGTCAGTCGTAAGCTATTTGCTTCAGCGGGCTCCCTGAGACGTCTTCGTAATTTTCTTCCCATCAATACCAAAACTGCGTTAGCCCAATCTCTTCTTCTTCCAATCCTGGACTATGCTGCTGCCAGCTATCTTGATCTCACCCAGGACCAATTGGATAAGCTTGAGCGACTTCAAAATCTTTGTATCAGGTTCATATTTGGCTTGCGCAAGTATGACCACGTTTCTGAATTTCGTACTAAGCTCAAATGGCTTCCTATTCGCCTTCGCCGGAACGCCCATATACTTTCTTTGCTTTATAATGTGCTATTTAATCCTTGTACCCCGTTTTATCTTAAAGAACGTTTTCAGTTCCTTAGTGACACACATAGTAGGTCCTTGAGATCATCGGAAAACCTAAAATTAAGTATTCGCGCGCATTCCACTACCTTCGTTGACAAATCTTTCACAATTCAAGCTGCACGTTTGTGGAATGCGTTACCCGTAGAAGTAAGGCGCGCTCAAACGCTACCAACATTTAAAAAGATGGTGAAGGAGCATTACCTTTCTCTTTGATTTATTTTCTTCTCCTGGTTCAACTATATATTTGATATTTATTAGTATATATTTTTTTTGTATTGTATGTATGTATTTGTGTTAATGTATCTTGTTAGTATTATATCTGATGTTTGTACACTGACAACCCTTAATCTATCTCCTTTCTCTCAGTCCATCCAAAGGTTGTCTGTAAGAGATCGCCCTGTGCGATAAGACCGCCCATTGTGCACTTATTCTTTTAAATGTTTGTCCTGTATTTTTGTTTATTTGGTGTACAATAAAGATTATAATAAATAAATAAATAAATAATAAATTTGCTTCATAACTTTTCATCTTAGCCGGCTAATGTGCACATTACCTGAAACGAAACGGCTAAAAATGTATTCGATGGACGAACAAAAAAGATAGGTGTGTGAACTATCACTGGTAGTGATAGTTAAAATGTTTCTGAGTGATAATGGATCACACAAAAATTAATATTGATTTAAACGTGATAGGTACAATGGAATGCTCTAAATTGAAATTATTTTTACAGTTACCTACTAAACCGGGAACATGTAGGTACGTAGCCACAATTAGTGAGACAGCTAGATCAGGAAACTCCTTTACATATTAGTAACTTATTTTTCGTGATGATAGACACCTTATGGCGGTGTAGCGGTCGTAACTCATAAGTCGATTCAGGCAGTTTGGTTGCTATCTAATGTTAACTAACAAAAACTTGGCTCTAGACATAATTAAAGTTAAATTGTTAAATTGTGATGAAATTCTATACATTATTGCCAGAGCCCGATCTAGGTAACTATTGAGCCGCTCCGGGCAAAGATAATTTTCGCCGCCATTTACATACACAATACCATAGGTATAAATATTTCCATTATCCAACCTGAAGTTGGTTAGTAGGTGGTAGGGGAGCGGGGGGCACGTTGTTACAGGGGTAAGAAGTTACACGCGTTTTTTACCGGGATTTTAAACTCTTTGATGGACATAATTGGACTCATTTGTTTTCTTATAACATCATGCATTGGATAAAAACAATCAGTGACCCGCCAAGCGCTGAGCTGCTAGGTTGTGTGTGTGTGTCCCGATTTCAACCACGTAAGTAAAAAAATCCTTTACGAAATTTTTGATTCCTGATGACTATATTTTTTATTTTGTCAAAATTTTTAACCTTGAACGTTCATAATATATCTACCTTTAATTTACAATATTGTTTTATTCTACTATCGATATCCATTAATAATGACTTCAATTTATATTTAAAAACGTGTCATGGGGCAAGTAGTTACAATCGTTTGGGGTAAGTTGTTACAAAAAAACGTGTGACAAAACTAAAGAAAAAGGCAAAGGAAAAGATAAGGAAAGTCCTCGAAAATGAGCGAAGAAGGAAAAGAAAAGGTGAAGAAAAAAATTTTGGTTTCCGATTCAGATTCTGATACAGATGAATGGTTTTGTTTAGTGTGTAGCGAAAGTTATAGCACCTCGATAAAAGAAAATTGGGTAGAATGTTTAGAATGCAAAATGTAGGCTCATGTCAAATGTGTAACGGGAAATGTTTGCTCATTCATTTGCATTAATTGCAATTCTGATGAAGACTGATTTAATATTTGTATGTGATATTGTTACCTACCTCTATAAAAAATACTACATATCTTTCTATAATCTAAGTACCTTAAAAATGTTAGAATCCAAAGTATTAAGAAGTGAAAGTGAATAATTTAATTACAACAAGTTGTTATTTGCAGACTAAGTCTGTGTTTTTATATAAGATTTAATAATGTTCCTGCCAAAGTGAAAAAAAAGTTAAATAATTACCATAATAGAAATTATAATTACTTATAAATGTTAGAAGACTGTATAAAGTGATCTCTATTATTTATATCGTTTTGAAATACTAATAAAAAATATGTATCACTGATGATTTTGTTTATTTATCTACCGTAACATCGTGCCCCGATGATGTAACAACTAGCCCTAATTCGGGGGTAAGATGTTACTATTATTATTTATATTATTATTTTATTTTTCACATTTTAGGAAAGCTTACAATCTACTTGTTTAGTTAAATTATCCATTGTTTAAAAATTACATAAATTTTAATATTTTTTTAGTCATATTTTAATAGTTACATAGACATACTAACATAAAAAGTAATCAAATGTATAATTTATTTAATAACTTTTGTTATATTAACAACTCTCTAAAAATTGTAACAACGTGCCCCCCGCTACCGTACATATAATTCTCAACATGACATGGGTGTGGAAAGCAAGGTTGGAAGATAAGTTTAAGTCAATTTTGCCGCCCCTCATTTTTTGCCGCTTTGGGCAAATACCCGACTTGCCCCCTTTACGTCGGGCCCTGATTATTACCATCTATTGCCCGCCAGAACTTCACACAAATCAAAATACCTGGAATTAATTATTTTCTATTGATAGCGGGAAGACCATGATTTTAATGGTCAATGTTTCTAAGAAGTGCAAGTGTTCTTCTACGTAATACAGTATTAAATTCAGAATAATAAATGGTCATCATATTTATTGGTCACAAAATAGACGCGAGGAGCAATCAGATTTTGGATTCTGTGATTGATTATGATTAGGTGTGTAGTCCTGAATGTTAGTAGCCCGACGCGATTGCAATTAGTTAATGGTAGCTTGAGACAATCTTCATCCGACATTACTATGGTAACGTCAGACATATCATTACTACCTAAGATTTGACAGGAGGGTCACTAATGAAACTTTAAATAGTGATCATATTATCAACAAAATTACTCGGCCCTTACCTACCCTTTTGGGACATGATGTTTAATCAAATTTACCATGCCTCCTCACTGTCGATTTTATTCTACAGCATGTTTTATATAGCGTTACATAATACCTACAGAACTAGTTCTTCTTTTATTACTTATTGCAAAACAGAGACTACTCTAAATAGAAAAATCGAACCCCACAAGCAATTGTTATAAAGCTGTTTTGTATTGTAGATATTTTTGTAGGTAGGTACAAGGAACAAAAAATAAAGTCAACATTAAATACAGTTATGTACTTTATTAGGAGACTTAACAATAGGTCTGTCATCGTTTATTAAATGTTAACACACCATTTTCTTTGTCACCACTAATGTCTGTAAAAAATCTTATATTTAAACAATGATTCATTGTGATTAATCTCGCGGCACTAAGTTATTGAACTAATTTGTTAATGACAGTCTACAACTGTGCATTATATTGACAATAGTGAAAATACGATTAATAATTTTCGTCAAAAAAACATTTAGGGGAACATGTGCAACAGTGGATCACGGGGAACAGTGAATCATTTGTTAAAACTCTGTGTCTATTGTACTCACACATACGCGCGTCTATTTCGCTAATGCTATCCCCTACCCCGCGCCACTCGACCAGTCGCCATCAGTGAATCACAACGGGAGGACGCGCGACGGTGCGTCGGTCAGTAGGTAAGTACGAAAAAAATAATTTACGTAATGTTTGAATTTGCTTTGGTTTAAAGTTATTTAGATATTTCAAAGTCTTTGCATATTTTCCTTTTGTATATGTGTCTAATTGTATAAAACTGTATGAAGTGGTGTGATATAAGCGATTTATATTTTGCCAAAATTATTATTTCTGTTATTGGTAAATGGGTTACAGTGAATCAAGTGGTAATGGGGTTCGTTGGATCATGATCCACTGTTCCCCAAAAAGGTTTGTTTTAATTATTTCTTCTTGTTTACAGGTCAACATGCCACGTGATAGACAAAGGAAAACAGAGATTGGTCTTCATACAGAAGAACAAATGCGGAATGCTTTAAACATGATAGTGGAGGGTCAAACCATAAGAGCCGTTTCAAAATTAACCAAGATTCCGTTCACCACTCTGCAAAGGTATTACAAAAAACTATCAAACTCTTTAGCTCAGGATCCTACTAGCTCAATTTCACTAACACCGAACTATGCTGTACGAAAAATATTTACTTCCACTCAAGAAAAGGCAATAGTTGACTATATTATTAAATGTAGTCAGATGTTTTATGGTCTGACTACAATTGACTGTCGTAAACTTGCATACGAGATGGCAATGCTGAATAACATTCAAGTGCCACAAAAGTGGCATGATACTAAACTTGCCGGTGTAGAGTGGTTATATGGTTTTAGAAAAAGACACTCCATTCTGAGTCTGAGGACACCAGAGGGTTGCAGTTTAAGTCGCGCAACATCTTTTAACCGCCACAACGTCAAATTATTTTTCGATAATTTAGAAAATGTCATGTCGAGGGAAATTGTATTTGGCAACGGTACTAGGGTATTTAATCTAGACGAAACCAACACAATGACTGTACAAAAGTCGGCCAAAGTGCTCGCCGTCAAAGGGCAGAAACAGGTCTCCAAAGTGACTAGTGCCGAAAGGGGAACACTGGTAACTACATGTTACATAGTGAGTGCACTAGGCAATACTCTGCCACCTGTTATGATTTTTCCAAGGGTTCATTTCAAACAACACATGATAAATGAGGCACCGCCTGGTACCTTAGGTCTCGCCACACAATCTGGCTGGATAAATGGAGAACTGTTCGTTAAGACATTACAACATTTTATATCTCACACAAATAGCTGTAAAAATAACCCTAGTCTTCTAATACTAGACAATCATGAGTCGCACATTTGCATTGAGGCTCTTAATTTAGCTAAAGAGAATGGAGTCACAATTATTACCGTCCCACCGCATTCAACGGGAAAGATGCAACCTTTAGATGTTGGCGTTTTTGGGCCTTTCAAAACGGCATACAACAAAGCGGTTGATGGCTGGATGATGCGCAACCCAGGCAGAACTTTCTCTATCTATGACGTAGCTGGGTGCGTTAAAGAAGCGCACTTAAAATCCATGACACCGAGTAACATATGTAATGCATTTCGGGCTACGGGGATCTTTCCATTTAATAGAGATGTTTTTACTGACCTTGACTTCGCACCAAGCGAAGTTACTGACAGGCAATACGAGCCAAATCCAGTCGAGATAGAACAAGAAATTAATTTCTGCAACGACGAGAACGATGACAAGAACAGAACAAGAAGTCCATCACCATCTATATTGCCACCTTTACAGACACCATCAGCAATCGAAGATGACCTAATTTTCTTTACTAACCGTCAAAATACACCATCTAACAACACATTCCTTGAAAACTGCGATCAACTCCCTATTCAATTTCTAAATGACACTCAGCCAGAACAAGCCATATCTTCTATCGCGCCTCAAAATCAAGATCTTATTCGACCACCTTGCACACCAGTAAAATTATCCCATTATGTCCCAGATCTTAATAGATTATCTGTAAACCCATCTTTTGCTTCATGCTGTGATCAAACGCCAAAACCTTCGACATCTGGAGGCCTAAATACGCAAACAAGAACATTTATTAGTCCATTAGAGTTTCGTGGTTTACCAAAAGCTGCTCCTAGAAAAGGTGGCAGAACAGATAGACGAAAAGGTAAAACCATGATTGCGACAGATACACCAGAAAAAGCCGAAATTGAAAGAAGAGCCGAAGAATTAAAGCAGAAAAAGGCTAAGACACAGATTAGAGCTGCTGTGAAAAGAAAGGTCTTAAATAATGACAGTTCCAGTGAAGACGACGACCGTATTAGCATTTATTCTGAAGAAGAACCAATGTTTGAAGAGGAAGCTGAAGTTTTAACAATTAATCCGAATAAATTTATCCCACTGAATAGTTTACCAAAAGAAGGAGACTTTGTATTAATATTATTTGAAGTAAAGAGCAAACATATTTATTATATTGCAAGAGTCATAGGGGGAAAAGATGAAGAGTCAGAAGTCAGTTTTCTTCGCAAATCTGTTAAAAATCCAAACAAATTTCACCTGCCCGTCATTCCCGATCTTGCCACAGTCCCGTTGTATGACATTAAAATGATTTTACCTAAACCAGGTTTTACAGGAAGCACGAAAAGAACACAAGGTTTATATTATTTCGATATTGATTTTTCAAATATTGATTTACGTTAAGTTGATAAGTATCCAATTTACTAAGTTCAAAACATTGATAGCTCGGAAGACCAGTTTAATTTAAAGATTTTTTTATTTTTGAACGACTTAGAAGTGCGTTTTTGTTATTTTAATTTGTTCAGTTTTTTATGTTGTTACTCAAGATTTTTTAGGAGATTTACTTATGTTCAAGAAGATCTATTTTATGTTGTAAAACTAAACAAAAGTAGTAGAAGTTTCGGATTTTGTTTTCTTTCATAATTTGCTATATTAAAGTATTTTGTTGATTTTGCAACCAAGACTGATTAAAGCAATGACTGATAATTATATTTAATTTGTAATAAATAAAGAGTTTAATTAATATAATAAGTGTTTTTGATTTTAAACAGTTATGATTCATAGTACCCTATTTGATCCACTGTGACTCAAACTCTGATCCACTGTAACTCACTCATGGGCCACAATGGATCAATTCACTTTATGAGAAAAAAAAATCTTATAAAATAAACCAAACTATAAAAGAGGCTTTTGAAAAAAAAAAGTGAAATATTAAACATAGTTTCATATATTGAATTAAAAACCTCAGTCAAAAAAGCAAAAATGTAAACGAAAATGCCTTCAGAAAAAAAAGTGATCCATTGAGCCCCATGTTCCCCTAATATGCAAACTAAAATATTTTAGACCGGTACCGATAAATAAAAAATAACTAAATATCGTACCTACCTATATTTAATTAGGGAAATCTTAACTAATTTATAGGGTTACAATTTTGTAGCTACTTACTTCATTAAAAGATGAACCTAATTATTATTATTAGGCTTCTTAGGAACGTCTCTCATTCCCTCACGTACCAAATGCGTACATTACAAAGATTCAAAGTTACATTTTTGAACTAAAAGTATTATAATTATTATTTTAATGATGAAGAGTAGCAGGTAATTTATCGAGTCGAAACATATTGCAAGTGTTTATGATAATAGTCTCATTAGATACTATTAACACATTGACAAAAAAATGGCACTATTACGAAACATGGCTGAGAAGGTGTCAGATACGAAGTATTCACGAGATTTTTTAATGAAATAAAACATTATGAACGTTTTTTTTTTGATTATACATCTATAACAATACGACTCAACTCATAACAACTACATAGTTACAAAAGAACACTACGACAGTCAATCTCTTACTGAAAAAATTACCTTAAAAAACCGGTAACTTAGGTGTACAGACCTAATCTAAATTAATTAACTAAATTATTCCAACTTTAAAACAGCTAAGCTCAAAACTGGTAGGTATTTAAAACATACCTCAATAAAATTATTCTAATATAACAGTACACAACATATTAATAAAATTTGTTAAATAATGTGAACAATCGTTTTGGTTAATACTTGGTAAAATTAGTTCAATTGAGGATTGTAAATAGAAATGATTTACATTTTATGGAAATGACTAGTCTTAACATTAAATGAAGTTTTAAGATAGGATAGGTAGGTACGCGCGAGCTCGGTGAACTAATGTTGCGAATTCGTGGTGAAATGAATTTAATGAGGCACAATTTTTTTTATATGTATGAAAAGTCACACATACAGTTTTTGAAACTACACACTTGAAAACAATTGGATTTAAAATCGTAACTAACATTAGAATAATATTATGTAATTTTCATATAACTTAGCAATTTATCTTACCGAGAATTTATTAAAATCCAAGTGAAAATCTAACTGAAATATAAAATCCGAGAATAATAAAGCTCAGTACTTTAGGCGATTATTAAATCTGTCAACCGATAACTTGGCTGCGACAAACTTGTTGATTTGAAGACTTGAACAGATTAAATGGAAGTGGTAGACCGTCAGTTGGCTTGTTACAGCACCTGTAGACTAGAGCATAACATATCTACCTAGCATTACCTAGAAGCTTATTATTATTTATACAGCTGCCTTTGCTATTTTACTACGTTCTTTATTATGTCAATACAAATTCCTCCTTTTTACGAACATCCATTCTCTCGCTTCAACTGGCTTGTCAAATACTCAAATTAATGTTTAATATACAATTCATTAAAAGGTAAATTTAATTTAAGTTTCGAATTTGATCGAATAAAACAATTCCTTTACTTCCACATAGCTCCAACATGGAGGCAAGAGCGACGCCTCTCAACTGTTACCAACAGTTTAATTATTTAATCTTTGTAATGCATATATAGGGACTACTCACACTTATTCAGCTCTATTCAGCTTGTCTATAGAAAACAACAATTTTGTATGGAGACGCGTGCGCATCCATTCAGCTTTCCGCGTTTATGGTATTATTAAAGTAATAGTTATAATAATATAATTATATAATATTATTAATAGTAATAGTAATAACACTTATACAGTTCTACTTTTATCAGCCGGCGGCGTACCTAATGCTTTAGATAATAATTATCTAAAGCATTAGGTACGCCGCCGGCTGATAGAAGTAGAACTGTATAAGTGTGACCGAAATCGTTCAGCGAAACGCGAATAGAGCAGAATAAGTGTGCGTTGTCCCTTAATAACTATCGTCGCTGTTCTCCGTGTGGAGCCCACAACTAACAATTTTGTTCCACACACAACATCCACATACACACTACACGCCAAGTTTTATGAAATACTTCGAAAAAAGAAGGTCGATGCAGATAGGAGCCAACCCCTTATCAAAAATATTACTATCTACTATTCTAAATTAATCTGTGCGTGTTTATTATACTGACTTTTGTCATGATAAATAAATAAATAAAGCTATAAATATGGACTGATTTCTAATGACAGTGATTCTGTTTTCATTTTGTTTTTTTTATGATTATTACAAATTAATATTACGATCTGGATGGAGGAATGATATGATTTTGTAATTTATTGTAGGTAGAATTAATTTTAGATCACATGACAAGAGTTTAGTTGTTTATGTTACATATTATTATATATAATTTCGAGGTAAAGAAAAACAAACTTTGCAAACGAAAATACCATCGTTTGATATGGTTAATTTGAGACGTAAATTAAAATATTACATACATATGTAAATACTATGCTATTAAAATGCTGAAACTAGTCTATGCGATACTAACACAAGGTTCCGTACAAAGAACAGTTTTCTTTTGTTCAAGGATAATGCACTTTTTGTTCTAACTCCACTAATCGACTAACAAGGTTCGAACGCGGAATCGTCTAAACTCGCTACACTGACACAAGGCACGTATCGACCACTAGGATACGCTGAAAAAATATTTCTCTGTTTCGAGACAATATTACACACTATTCTAATTTGATATCAGGTAAGGTAGGTAATCTAAAGTTTTCACGAATTGCACGTTCATCGTGTAATCTTTGGTGTTCACTGAAATAAAACCGTTTGATTATTGCATATGGCAACATCACTGGGCTCCCGGCTCCTATATGGAGCACTCGTCGCTGTCGCGCGCGTAGTCGTCGTCGTCGTCGTCCTGCCGCGCGGGTTTCTTCTTCACCTTGCTGGAGACCACGCCCGTGTTCACTTTACTGAATAGGCTGGAGCGGTTCAGTCGGGAGATCTCTCTCTGCGGGCTGAGCCGCTCGGCCACGGCGCGCTCGTAGTTGTCCGAGATCTTGTTGACCCCGTTGACGGGGCTGGTGACGGGCGACGTGGCCGCCTTCTTGTGGTCGGGCGCCGCGCCGGACAGTGCGCCGCCCGCCGCCGCGCTGTACGGCGGCGGCTCCTTCGCGCGCGCGCCGCTCGAGCCCAGCAGCTGCGAGTACAGGAAGCTGTTGTTGCCGAAACCGGCATATCTGTTGTCCATCTTGCCGTTCACCATCATGAGGCTGACGGGCTTCTCTGGAGGGACCGGCTTCTCCGGGAGCTTTTTATCGGAGAGGCCGTTCTTGGCGGGAGGGTTGGCAGTGTTAGCCCAGCGGTCGCCGCCGATGGAGTAGATGGAGCTGAGGTTGACGAAGCCTGCGCCCGGGGCGCCGGGCGGGCCGGCGTGCGGCCCGGGGCCGGGGCCCGACGAGCCGGGGGGGCCCGGCGGGCCGGGGGCCCCGGGCCGCACGCGCACGGCCGCGCCGCACTCGCTGAGCGTGGACTCCTCGACGCTCGAGTCTTCGATTACTTCTGTGTTGGTGATGTCGTCTAGATTAGGCGATAAACAGTCTTCGTCCGTCTCATCGTACGAGCTGCAACATGGAAGCACGAGTTAGTGATGTGCGCGGCCGCTCGCTGCGACTGTGATGCGAACTCATATGTACTGAATGCAAGTGAAAAAGTTCATCTTTGTTAGTTTCGCTCCATGCGTTGCAGAGACTTGTATTATTAACAAACAAAAGCTCAAAATGTTCGGTCGTGTACGGGGTGGGAGGGGGAGGGTTGACATATTTACAGGAATAATAATATGTATTTCATCAGTAAGGCAGACAAAGACTTTCAAGCAAAATCAACAGCAATGAATTCTGGGAGAAGATTTAGAAGTTTCTTTCGATATCATTGGTTTAATGGTTTGATTACATTTGAGTGCAATGTTCATTCTAAGCGACAAATCGTAAATGAGCAAAATGCAGATGGAGGCCCGCGAGCGCTGGGCACACGGTGTCGTGGCCCCGGCCGCTGCCCGACAAGCTCGAGCCGTGCGTCCGGTGCGCAACGCAGCGGCTCAACATGGTGCACAAAGTATCACAATACATACACTGCAAATCACCAACACAGTCTTACCCTAGCATAGCCAGATCTGTCTTCCTCCCTGATGAAAGAAATTACAATATATAATGAACGAAAGAAAAATATATAATGGAATACATACATACATACATGTATAGATAGATATAATAACAGAAATTAACGTACTTAATGAAACTAATAACTTTGTGATGTGTTAAGATGATGTATATATAAACAGGTAGGAATGATTCCTTGAATTAATAACTGTCTAGGTGATATTATCGTTTGCATTCAGAACATATCGCAAAAGTACTAAGTATGTCTATATTATTGTTACGAGGAGTTCAGTAGTTAAATATAACGAGGGGGTGTGCGGGGCCTACACAGTCGTGGTACGGTGCCGCCCAATGCTTCAAAAATGCTTGATGTATCTAAGTGCGAAATGGGCCAAGACAAGTCTAATCTATGGTCTACTTTACCACCGAGTGACAAATTATTTATTTGTATAATCTGAAGCCGTTCAGCCCATTAGTTCTGCACAACTCTAAGAATCGATTCATACACTTCTTTTTCTCTGCCTCTTTCATTATCCTATACAACTGCCTGTTTTTGGTAAGAAATAAACATTATTATTGCACGTGTTTATATAAGATATAGTAATAGCAGTGATGGCTGGTGGTAAGACAGGTGGCTTACATTTGGTCTTGTGCGTCGCTGCCTCCTTCTTCGGCAACTAACAGCTCGTACTCTTCGGCTGCGAATCTGTCCCATTCAGACATCTGAAACATATACAGGTAATGTTTAAAACATATAAACATGTAGTCGGTTATACTAGATAGATAGTCAACGCGGGATGTGGACAGTGAGCAATGGGTAGCTCGCTGTCCGGCCGTCCGGTAACTGTCCCGACCAAGCCCAAGTCGTGGACGCGCGCTGTTCCCGCGCGCCTCAAGGAGTGGTCAGCAACAGCAAGGACCCAGCTGGGTCGAAGCCTACTGGGGGTATCTCAGAAAGTACTAGTTCGAAGTGAAAAATTATTTAAGTGTTGGATGGCCCATTTATCGAGAGAGGCTCTAAGCTATACACCACTATTTTTTAACTACTACAAATACTTTAAGCGCTTATTAGAATAGGTCTTGTTATTATTTAAGTAAAGTCACAATAAATAATATTCATAAACGGCAAAGTTATGAGCGTTTGTTTATATCCCAAAATATCACTCAATTTATGAAAATATGGTACAGGCTATGGATTTATGAATGAAAAACAATGGAAAAACACTGAGCGTAGTATTTTCTAGTACTAGTAGTAATTGTTATCAATAATTGATTCAATTATGAATTTATCAATTATGACAAATTTTCGTGGACATTGTTTTTATACTTTTGACTACAAAAAAAAAGATCAGTAATGGGTACGGATAGAGCTCCATTTTTTTTTGTACTAATTAAAAAACTAGTGTTGGAAGGCCTCCTACAAGGTGGAACGATGACCTGGTGAAGGTTGCGGGAATCTGATGGATGCGGGATGCACGGGATCGTTCATTGCGGCGACACTTGTGGGAGGCCTATGTCCAACAGTGGACGTCTATCGGCTGAAATGATGATGATGATGATTTTAAAAATAGGGGTTTATAGATAAAAATGATTCCTATAATAATATGTATCCTCGATTACGTCTTCCACTAGTCCCAACCCTCACCTCACAGTCGGAGTCGCGCTGCGTGGCGAAGGGGTCCCGCTGCTCGTGGTCGAGGTACTTCTCCAGGTTGAAGAAGGTGTCGAAGAAGATGGGCGTGAGCTTGCAGCGCTTCAGGTCCGACAGCGTCACCTTGCCCTCCGTCGCCGGGTGCACCATGTCCAGCATCTGGGGGAGGAGATCTTGTTATATGCGGCAGTTTGCATATCAGCTGTATAGTCAAGTTGCTATAGTGGTCAAAAGTACCTACGTAATTTAGAATTTGATAGATTTTGAATCAGGAAAAACACCAGATGAAGGCTTTATTCTTGTTTAACTATGATAAGACAAATCAGTATACATACAGTCGCACACAGAATTAATCGAAGAATATTATCACAACAAATCTAAGAAGTACCGTTGACGGTCCACACTATATATTTCTATTATCTTTTCCGGAAAACCATAGAATTCTGAATAGATTTTATTACAACATAATCCATTTTTTAATCAACAAATTAGAATTAAAATTTACGTAGAATTAGAACTGTCAAACGGTACTTCTTAGATAGCTTAATCGTTTTTTAGCTCCACGGTAAAAAAGAGCAAATCTATGCTGCGTGAGCTGTAGCCCGATTTACGTAATGAAAATCGTAACGATTTAGTTGTTTAGACCACTTCCGTGTTCATATTCATCAATCGAGTTTGGACGACACCGATTTTAAAGTCGTTTGAAATTCATCGATTTAAAAAATACAATCTGTATTACATTATCCTGGTAGAATACTTATTAATGCAACTAGAAATAAGTCGATAGATCGTGAATACCGCTTTTGGATAGGAATTCGATCGAACGACTATAAAACTTCAACGATATTTGGCTTGTTTGATTTTACGTGAATCAGGCTACTGACTGACTGTGGCAGTCAAGAGGTTGAGTTATAACCACCTGAAATTTCACGTAGTTCTTCAGAACATTTTTATGGCAACTTCACCACGTAGCACCATAATCTTTATTAACCTTTCTTTGGGTATCAGCACATCTAGTCATCGCGCCATCTTTATGAGATAGGCTTGCTGAAGAGGACCCGTGCAAGCATTCGCTGCCTCTTCATCTCTATAAATATCTTTCTTGAATAAACGCTTTTAAGGACTTCCGGGTTTTATATTCACATGGAACCAAATATAAATCTTTGAGAATGACTTGAAAGTTTTTATTTGTGCGTTTGTTTGTTACTTCTTCACGTTTAAACGGCTGAATTGATTTGGATGAAATTCGGTACATGGGTAAACCTTATCCTGGATTAATATTTAGAATAGAACTTTTTCTCATTTTGTCCCCTTGGGATAATTTTCTACTTTCATGCAGTGTGTGATGGCGTAGACAGAAGTGGATAAAAAGATAGCGAAAAAAAGGACATATTCTGGATTTCAGGCTTTCAGGGCTCTTGCCCTGAAAGCCTGAAATCCAGAATATCTACTCCGTTCGCAACAAGATTATTTATAGGTATCTATACTCCGTTCGCAACAAGATTATTTATTTAAACCAATCTTTTTTTAATGACCGTTTAACCGATTTTTACTTCTATTCTGTTGGCATAAGGATAGCATTTAACCACTTTTTTTTTGCTTTGAATGTCATCCTTATGTCTTTTTTTTAAGGGTGGAAATCATCCAATGACTTCTTCCGCTCTGGTTGGGGCGAGAGGGCATATCAGACTTTTACTAAAACTATACCTGTGTCCTTTAGTGCCCTTTGCGTTCCAGGACTGTGGGTTTCCTTTTCAGAAATTCCTCACGGTTTTCAGAAATTCCCCGCGGGATACTTATGCCTACGGAATATAACCTAAAATCGGTTGAACGGGCAGTGAAAAAGGTTTTTAACATGTCTCATCACATAGTGAATGGAATTATAGGTTTGTATGCCTGGAACGTTAGGCAGTGGTGTATAGAACATAATCAGGTGTTAACGTACTTGACAGAGGCAGTCGTTAAAGGGCAGCGTCTCGATGCCGATGGCCTCCATCCGCTGCATCTGTTCCTCGTAGAAGTACTCCAGCTCGTACATGGAGATGTAGCCGTCGCCGTCCACGTCCATGCATCTGACGAATATCAAATAAGGTGGCTTGAAAATTAATAAATGCACATTTGGTAACTGTCCTGTGTTTATTTGTTTTTGAAAACATCATCAAAATTCGATACACATTTTCACTGTTTTTTATACAACCGCTCTTTCACGATTATGAGATTATCATCAATCATTATCATTTACTCATTTTTCTTTAGATATTTTGAAAACACTGTATCCTGTGGATATTATCTAGGCTTCTATTGAAATCAATTTATAAATTTGTGTAATACTTATCGAAAATCTGCAATTTTGCATGAATTTTGAGACTTCATAATTTACTCAACAATTTATAAAGTCAAGAAAATATAACAATAGAAGCCTTGCAAATTTAATCAAGATTCTGAATGACCTGAATGATGGTATTGGAACCATCCTCCACCTCTGTTACACGTGACTCACCTGAACCAGTACTCGATGGCCGTGGGATGCGTCTTGTCCTCCTCGGCCAGCAGGAACCACACGAACTCGGTGTAGGACATGCGCGGCTCTCCGTCGGGCGTCAGGCGGTTCTGGTTGCCGCGCGTCACGCAGCCCGACAGGACGCGCTCGATCATGCGGCTCGATAGGGCTGCAATAGAGGGTAGGTGGAGTTTAAAATGACGTTTGACTATGAATTTTAATTGTATTTTTTTTTTTTTATAAATTGTAAAGAAAAAAGAAAGGACAACCACCATTATTATTCGTCAGGTAAGTTATTTGAAATAAAAAAAAAACTTTTTAAAAATAAAATGTAGCTTTCTTTTCTCAAGAGTTTTTATTAACATTAACTTTTTTATCTATTTTGTGAACATTAGATACTCCAGCTATGAAACTTTTTGGGGAAACCCCTATAACATGTAAGGGTGAGTTGCACCATTTAACTATAACGATAACCAAACCATAACCAGCCGTAAAACGGCCGCCTTGGTCAATTCTACGATTTGACAACTGTTAACGGCTTTGTTATGGTTATAGTTAAATGGTGCAACTCACCCTAAATATACAACTGCTAGCAGCATAATCAACCTTCTAATGATCTTCACTGCTGGGACCCCGCCTCCTCCATTACACGGCGCAGTGTTGTTATAGATGTCGATGTCTTTTTTTTACATTAGAACATCCGGACTCTTCTCTCTTTCTTCACCGTTTTGAGAGCAGTGGTGGTAAAATAAATGACACAAAGTAATGCGCCTACCTGGGTTTGAACTCGTGACTTACAGCTAGTATAAGTTGGGACTCTTACCGCTGCTCTCAAGACATATTGAAAACAAATAAAAAAACGGTAGGAAAATAGGTAGGCACATCGTTTAAAAGTTCTTTAAAAACATACGCATATAACTTTTTATTTAGTCAAAAGAACCCACGTTTCCGGCCGAAGTCTCCTCAAACAAATAAAAGTTTTAATGTAACACGACAGGAAGTTTTGTGTGTTGCGCGGTTTTGTAGTAAAAAATCTCTGTTGTATAATGGCGACGTATTTAATTTGGGACGTTCGTGTTTTTTAAAAGAGCAGTGCCTACAGAAAAAGACCTTTTTTTATTCCGATGGTTAAAAAATATCCAAATAACATCCCCCGCCCTTGGGTGGAGCGCGAGATAGTATCAGACTCGAACTGACTAAAAAAACCCAGCCCGTTACTTCTTGCCTTTCATATCGGGGCCGAGCCTCCAATTCGGAAACAGACCTTAGCCCCAGTAAGCTTCGTCCCAGCTGGGCCCCTACGGTCCTAGCCCCAGTAGGCTTCGACTCAGCTGGGCCCCTACTGTACGGCCCCAACATGCGAGTTGTAGGTCGCGGGTTCAAATCAACCAGGCGCATTACTTTGTGTAATTTATTTCATCATCTTCTCAAAATGCTGAAGAAAAACATCGTAAGGAAACCGGCAAGTATTAGATACAAAAATTCGAAGACATGTGGCATCCACCAATCCACACTGGGCCCGCCTTGGGGAATACGGCACCTTCCCTCTCCTAGAGAGGGGGCCTGAGTCCCAGTAGTAGAATCATTAAAATGCTGATTATGATATATGCTGTGTTTTCTAACGAACACCGTTCTGTACAATAAATTGTGATGGAGCGGAAATAAAAAAAAATATGAAACCAATTTGTATAGGCAATCGTACAGTTTTAAATAAAAAATACAAGCGTAAATACAATATTACATTATTTTTACAAACAAGTGATTGTAAAAAGGAACGTCTCATTTAGTTACTAGGTCAAATCCAACACTAAACTCTGTGTCTTTAGAATAAGTGGCTGCATTTTGTCCGAATTTTAGTGCTGCTAATGGTTTCGGTGCGTACCTACTATGATATATCGAATGCCTAATCATTGAATAGAAACAACCAATTAAGCGATTACTAGTATAAATCAAATGTCTTGTAAGTCGAACGTCGGTTCGTAGCTCTGTCGTAGCGTTTTCGTAGCAGCGCCGTAGCTTTATCGTAGAGGCGTCACGTCATAGCTTCAAATCTCTCAAATCTCAAATCTTTATTGCAATCGATAATGTACATGTCAGGTGATAAATAATAAAAAAAATTGAAACAATTATGGACCCTGTCGGGCACAGCAACATTATAAATGGTAGGAGAGAGGAAGAGCGCCAATATAAGTACCTATTTAATTTTCTCATCTGTACATCTTTTAGATCGTTTAATTCACTTCAACTAAATTACATTACTTATTATTACTAAGAGTATACTTAAACTTAGTTTTATATTCAAATTTAAATTTAAATCGTAGAGGCATCTTCATCGTAGAGGCATCGTAGCTTTGTCGTAGAGGCGTCGTATCTTTGCCGTAGAGGCGTCATAGCGTTGGCAAAGTTAGTAAACCATATCCTAACATATCCTTACTGACACCTAAAACTAACTGTGTTGATAGAAAGCGTTATTTTAAACCACTTCTTTAAATGCTTACCATGGTCATTGTGCCTCGCGAGGTCGTGCTTGTCTATGAAGAGGTCGTGGTCTCTGTCCAGCTCCCAGAATTTACAATAGATGACGTAGAAATGCTCATAACTGAAATGTATAAAGTAAATAAGTTAAAAATAAGAACATTTGACGAAAGGGTAACGAGACTTCAAATTGGTGTCAAACTTTCTATGAGGCTTTTTGTATTCAAATAAATAATTCCAATAACTATTTTTAGGGTTCCGTACCCCAAGGGAACTATATTACTAAGACTCCACTGTCTGTCTATCTGTCACCAGGCTGTATCTTCACATGAACCATGATAGACAGTTGAAAATTTCACAGATATCTTTCTGTGGCCGCTATAACAACAAATGCTAGTAGGTGTAGGCGGTATACATAATGGTACCGAACTCTTCGTGCGCGAGGCTGACTCGAACTTGGCCGATCTTTTATTTGTCATTTTATAACTGAATAAAGACAGATGTTTTAGATTTTCAATTTAATTGGACAATTAGTTACTTCTGACAAAACGGTGGTCGTAAGTTCCAAATGGACTTAAACAAAGATATCGCAACTAAATAATTACCTAAAGTATTGTGTGACTTGATTGATGTCTTCTTCGTCTTCCAACAGCTGTATCACTTGCAGGAGGTTCGATCTTCTCAGCTCGGGGATCGATATCCTGCCGGACCAAGTTCGGTTCACGCAGTAAAATATCCTAGCGATCACCTGGAAATTATAAATTTTTCATCATCATCACCATCATTTCAGCCGATACACGTCCACTGTTGGACATAGGCCTTCCACAAGTGTTGCCACAATGAACGCTCGTGTGCGTCCCGCATCCATCGGATTCCCGCAACCTTCACCAGGCCATCGGTTTACCTTGTAAGAGGCCTTCCAAAGGTGCGTCTTCCATTATGCGGTCGCCACTCCAGAACCTTTCGGCCCCAACGTTCTGCGAGCAATGTGGGCACATTGACCAGAAAGTATTATAAAGTTATATTTCTTTCTTTAATAAAGCCTTATTTCAGTTGTATTTTTTTTTTGGCTTCACTCTGCTTGTGCATTGGGCCAATGTACGTGATACTGGCTTAATACACAAGTAGAGTAAAGTTAGAAAGTATATAATAGTATAAGTAACGACTTGGGAATTTTAAACGATTAAATATTATATTAACCTTTCAATCGTGATAATGACAGACACAATTGAAAGACAATAGGTGCGCGAACGCCGGCGTTCGCTTGGGGTTTAATGAATTAATCGTTTAAAAAATACTTCTATTCAGTACTTTTTATAAGGTTCTTCTATTATAAACAATGATCAAGATCTCTTAACCAACCTTGATTATTGAACTAGCGTTGTCTATATCAGATTTAATTTTACCCTAATAATTACCCAAGTCGTTTGACTTTTTAGACAGACTCTATATAGCTTTCAGTCACTTGTAAGTTACTTTGAGTACCTACCATTAGAATGCGGGTGTAACAAATTCAAATATTTTTTGCGGTATTTGACATGTATCGAGTGAGCTCTCTCGGAAAATTTCGCTGTGGTAGTTACTACTACAATAATTTGCTCAGCTCCATTTTGCCGAAATTGTGCCTCTTTCAAAGATTCCACAGTTGTGGAGATATTTGAGATACACAGCTACACCAATTTTACATCTTATTATCTACTAGGAATCCATTTGCGAATAATTAAAACAGCCGTTAAACCTAACTCAAAGAGAGCCCGCTAACAAACCCCAGAATAATCCAATACAGCAAAAATAACAGATTGATTTATGTGGATTCGGTTTGGCTGCATGTCATAGTCGCTACCGCATAATTATGTTAAATGAAACTGTTACGCAGTTTAAAATATCAAATTAATTCACGTTGGATAAATGAATTAATTTGCGATTTATTATTATAAAACATTTTATCGTCGCGTAGACACCAAGCTAATTTGCGAATAAATAAAACTAAACAGAAATCCCGTCAAAGACCAAAACAGTTTTCTCTAAAACCTATAGGACCAAAACATCGGTCATTTTTTTTTTTTTATTTAATCTATTTCGTGTAAATAAATACGATGTTCCATTTCTTTTTTTTTTTTCATTTGATACCTTCTAGAGCTAAAACTTTCCTATTGTTTCCTTTTATCTAGAAAGTATCTAAGCGCGTGCGACTAATTGCCCTTTGCGCAATAGCTAACAGTCAAAGAACCAGGGAAAGTGATCGATTAGAACAATTGCCCAAGCGCCCAGTACTACGAGTAATAACTTAAGTGGCAGAAGGCATAACAAAAATGTTGGGGTAAAAGTGGCAAGGTATAAAATAAATACCATAAACAGCGGTCCGCCTCCCGCAATGTGTGTATCTTTTAGTATGCACCGGGAAATTTCCCAAAGGACTGAGTTACCGATGTGGGCCACTGCTATGTTAGGCACTTCCTGGTATTTCGACTTGTGCAAAAAAACGGTAGCTGTAAAAGTTGTAAAACCATTCAGCATAGGGCCGTAAAACAAGATACATATCCTTAATAAATATTATAAAACAAAGTCCCCCATCGCGTCTGCATGTCAGTATGATCGCGATAAACTCAAAAACCGCTGACGGATTTTTGTGCAGTTTTCATCAATAGCCAGATTGATTCTTCAGGAAGGTTTAGATGTATATTACATGCATATTATGGAAGAGAAAAGCCAAGAATCGCAAAAATTTTAACATCCTTGCGATGCTGGTATAGGTTACTTGTATGTACTACAATATTTATGTATCTTAGAATATAGTATAGGTACAATATCGCCAGTTATATAGGGTGACTGGTAATTAGTATACGGTACTTAAACACGTGATTGTTCTCATGATAACAAACAATTTTTATAATGGGAGCAAAAGTGAAATCACGAAAAAAATATCAGCTGTTCAGTTCATTAGGCAAACATAAATGTACTGAACAGCTGATTTTTTTTCGCGATTTCAGTTTTGTTTTCATAATAAAAGTTGTTGGTTCAACTCCGTTACTGACTTCTAAGTTGTGTTTTTTTTTTAAGACAATTTTACGTAAGTATATAAAAGAGCAATTGAATTTGAAAATATTGTGCAAAGAATTTAGGATGAGTTGCACAATTTAACTATAACGATAACAAAGCCGTTAACAGTTGTCAAATCGTCGAAATGACCAATAGGCGGGCGTTTCACGGCTGGTTATGGTTTGATTATCGTTATAGTTAAATGGTGCAACTCATCCTTAGTGTTGTTCTAAAATTTGAAAATGATATCGCGTTCCAAATTCAAATATAAACTGAAAAATACTGGCCACAAGTTATGAATGCTGTAGAATTCGGGTTTTAACAATTCACAATAACTGCACAGCTGATATCTCATCGCTTTTATTCAGTGAAACAGCATTTTATTTCATTGGTACAGTTTGTCTTAGCTACGTTGGATTCAGTTTCCGGATAGTCTAGCTAGATAAATCTATAGCCATTTACTGACTGAGACCACACTCAAATCCATAGATAAATTCGAGTATTTCCTTTCAACGACAATGGGAATTGCGAACCACGCGGCAGCGCATTTTTCAACTAAAGATATATATTTAGGTAAAAGGGTTATTTATTTGAAGTTTCTCATCTTTTATATATATTGTTTTAGTCTCTATTATTGAGGTTGGTTACTTTAGGTTAGGACTAGAAGAAAAGATTATTCTGTGTAAGGAAAAATGTGTTTAATCAGAATATACAATATCCAGCAGCAAAAGGGAAATATTTTGCAAACAGAGGGAAGTGGATAGTAAAGTTATCGTCATCATTTTAGCTGAAAGATGGCAGTAGATTCTGGACCTAGGGCTCCCCAAAGTATCGCTACAATGACCTGGTCCTGTGAAAATCTCGCCAGCTCGTCGATCCACCTTGTGGGAGGCCTTCCAACGCCGTGTCTTTTTGGCAGGTGGTGGCCACTCCAGAACCTTTCCGTCTTATGGACTATCTGTTCTGCG
Organism: Mythimna albipuncta; assembly: GCA_929112965.1. Taxonomy (NCBI): domain Eukaryota; kingdom Metazoa; phylum Arthropoda; class Insecta; order Lepidoptera; family Noctuidae; genus Mythimna; species Mythimna albipuncta. Next base: position 16,516,354 of record OV815962.1, read on the forward strand.
AGCAATGTGCCCTGCCTACTGACACCGATTCTTCTTCTTGAAAAAGAGGTACACACATTCATACACATGGGTATGTGTATGGGTGGGTAGGTTAAGTTCTTGGGATCGATTTTAAGGTGCACTGGTAGATATCGCTGTCAACGATAAGACCACCATTGTACCCACAGATAATAGATAATGTATAGAGAGAATTGATTTATGAGGTGGACCGATGACCTGGTGAGAGTCGTAAGAATGCGGTGGATGCGAGATGCACAGGACACTTCGTTGTGGCGATACTTGGGGGAGGCCTGTATCCAACAGTGGATGTCCTACGGCTGAAATGATGATGACGATGTTACTTTTTTGATGTACAATAATGTTTATTCTATTCTATTCTACGGTATTGTGTGTACTCACAGTATGCACATATCGTGAGTGGAACTCGGTGGCCTCCTTGAGGAAGGACAGGCCGGGGTGCGTGTCGACCACGTCCTGCACGAGGGGCACGAAGTCCTCCGGCGCCAGGGTGTTGCTCTTCCCCCGGGTGAGGATGTACACGAAGCGGGAGGCCATGTCGTGGCACTGTGATGTCATTCTGGAAACGAGAGAGAAAGACTAAATTAGTTTTCTTACGACAGGTTTTTTTGGTAATATAAACTTGTGTTTGACTGCAGGCGTTGGACTGGAATCCTCAAGGGAAAAGGAAGCGTGACCGTCCTCAGCAAACCTGGCGATGTACTGTATTTGCAGAAGCGACGGCCATCGGATTGATGAGGAGCGAGGTGAAGCGTAAAGCTCAAGACCGTTCGCGATGGGTGACTACTGCTAACTCCCTCTGCCCCAGCTAGGGGACATAGGATCTTAAGCGAGTGCTTGACTGCGTTCCCTCCTGATGGTAAGCAGTGATGCGATCGTTGATGCTGAGGCGCACTAGTTTATAAAGAGCCTATTCACTCTAGCTTAAAAGACACCTAAATTATAATCAGATAGGAAAACAGCAGCAGGCAAATTGTTGCAATCCTTCGATGTAAGTACGCGGTATAAGGGACGTGATTTCAACATCGTAAGGTTGGATACTCGCCATATGTCGGATTGTCCGATGGTAGAAACTTAAAAGGTGATAGCAGAATCAAGTCATGCGATTCCCGCAAACACTCTCTAATATGCATCAATACATCAAAAATTTTTATGGGAACACTGTGTATGTACACAGTACTCACGCATAGCTGGGAACGATTAGATTGGTTATATTCGTTTTTGAGTTGTAGTCAAGGCGGCGGTTCAGCGGATTTTAAGTTTTTATAGACATGTAACATATCATATCAGCAATGTCAGTGGCATCATCTTGGATGTCACTAACGTTGTTAGCTTAGAAATAAACTTCAAGTGTTTAATGTGCTAAACCAGCACCCATAACTAGGGATGCAAGCAGATGCAAAATTTATAAAATTAATTATCGATATATTACAATTGTCGAGATCGGTATATTGGTTTAGTACGCCGATATTTCGGTATTTCGTCGATATCGATAATTATTAATATTTTAGGCTTCAATATATCGATTTTATCGGTTTTCCGATGTATCCTTGCAACCCTTCCCCTTACTCTCTAAACCTTCAATGTAGGACGGTGCAAGATAGGTGTCCAACATGTTTTTGTTTCTCCTTGGGATTCTCCAACGAGAAAAAATAAATATTGAATCGTGCTGATGATTCAATTCTATCTTCTCCAACGAGTCCGATTTTGGTGTTACAAAGCTTCGTTAAATTCTATTGACAGACAACTGCGTCTCGTCACAAATTGAGGCCATTGCTAGTAAATTAAACCCAGCACTGGGACATTCATCTTCCTCGAGCACAGCTCTTATCTGTTCCAGATGGGTGCATCCATCACAATGCTTGCTTGGACATGTCACTGAGCATTTAGGGCGGGCACGTCATGCCTATATTACGAAACTTTAATGTAGTCTGGAAACTATATATTGCTAATTTACAGTTGTCAACTTTCTTAGTTGATATTTACTCGTATATAAGTTAAAGTCGTTAATAAATAAAAAGTTAATTTGATATTTGAGAAAGACCCTAGAATGTAATTTGGAACGAAACTGAGAGAAACAATAAAATAATAATTAGGGGTCCGGTGTAGTACCTAGTAGCTATTTTAGTAGTAGTTACATTACACCGGACAAGCCGCTTGGTTGCCAAAATACAAATGTCAAAACGGGCCTTTCATTTTTTGACAACTAGCAACCCCCGCGGTTTCACTCGCATTTTTAGATACTGCTCCGTTTCTATAAGCCGTAGTGTGATGTTATATAGCCAACAGCCTTTCTCGATAAATATGCTATTTAAAGTTAATTAAAGTTTTTTTTAATTCGAACCAGTAGTTCTTGCGATTAGCGCGTTCAAACAAACAAACTCTTCAGCTTCACTATTAGTATAAATGGTACATGTTTTTTAAATTATATTTTAATTTAATGGGAACATCACATGCCTGTCCCGTTGCCCGTTTAAGAGTCCTTTTATCTGTAGCTAATCTTGATACTTATCTATAAAATGCATTGTGATCTGAATCAGAATAAACAATATCAATTCTGTAGGATAAGAGGTATTCGTTCTAATTCAGTTAGTCTAAACTAACATTGCAAGATCAATACAATCTCATAATAACAAAAGATAGTAGGTATAGTGTGTGACTGAAAACTGAGTCTGAGCGAGTCCCTGAGCGCTATATATGTTCAGGATAATCCTATTTCTGTTTTAACACGTCTTGGTGGGTCGACGTTTGACCTAGGTATCTGTATTTAAGCGATAATGCAGTCGACGATCGAGTCGATAGCGCACGCTTGCCAGCTTTCTTTGGTAGCTGACCTATTCATACGAGACGTGAAAAATCCCGGGTTATAGCCACCGGGGTATTCATTAATTCGGTAACTCTTTATTGTACATCATGATAATTAACAAAATATGTGGATATCAGAGTTCATGTACATAAAAGAGCTTAACTCAAAGTTGAGATTTCTTCTAGCAAACCATTGAGTGATAGAGATCGCAGTAGAGGGTAAGATCCAGTGCACAATTTTAAAATTACAAATAATAAGAATAAAATAATACATAAACAAGCGTTGGAAGGCCTACAAGGTAGACCTATGACCTTGTGAAGGTAGCGGGATACCGTTGGATGCGGGACGCACAGGAACGTTCGATGTGGCGATGCTTGGGGGAGGCCTATGTCCAACAGTGGACGTGTATCGGCTGAAATGATGATGAATACATAAACATATCTACAAATGTACATAAATACATTTGTTTAAGTACTATGTCATTTTGAAAGGAAATGCTCTTTAACTTTCCTCTTGAAATCATCCAGAGAAGGGCTGTCACGTAAGGAGTGCGGAATAGTTCCATAGACGCACTTCAGTGTCAGAGAAGGAACCATCATAACGGCTGGAAGTCTGAAATGGAGTACGAAGAAGAAAAGAATTGGAAGTGCGACAGGGTTTATCCCTCGCGTCGAAGTAGGTACTCAAATCGCTCACGGAGGTATTGAGGAGAATTAGGATTGTGCAGGATAGTGAAGAATAGTGATATGAATATTATGAAACTTCCTTAAAAAAAAACTACATAAGAAAGAAGGTCCATGTAAGTTTAGGAAAGTAAACTCCAAAACGCTTTACTTAGTCTGATTCTCAAGGAAAATTGTCTAGCGTCTCTCAAGTATACTTAAAGTAAGTTAATACTTTCAGGGGAAAACTTGCTTCTTTATTTTTTTAATTACTTTCACAGTTTTATTTTCTTAAGATTTTTCAAGGGAAATGTAATTAATAATAGTAAAAGAAACATTGCCTGGCGGGCTCGTTAGATGCCGTAAAGTTTTTCAGCCGAAAATATTTGTGAGACTTATTAATTTCCTTTATGATATTGTTGAACTTATATTAGGTATTCAACCTTGATGCTATCGCTCTTTCAGAATGGTTCAGATTACTGTGACGGTGGAGTTTTCGTTTTGTTTTTGTAGTCGGTAACTAGGCAAAGTAAAGAACACAAAATAAAGAATGTTTTCTAAAGGCCTTCGCAGACGAGGGACTTTAGTCTGCAGAAGACAAAATCCCTAGATCATGTAAATAAAATGTTCACCGAAAACTTGCCACGAACTGTGCACATTGAGTTGTTTTTTATTATTTATAGGCTCGCGTTTGGCTTTTTGGCTCCTGATGGTAAGCGATAATGTAGCCGACGATGGTACACGCCTGTCTAGTAGTAACCTATTCACTCTTGACAAAGACCCCTAAGTTGTAGCTATCAGGAAACACAAACTCCGGCAGGGAATTCCACACCTTCCACGCTTGATGGCAAAGTGTGTTTGATTATTAATTTATTGCTCGAAAAAGTGAATCGTATGGAAGAAAGCGAATATTCTCAGAGTACTTACCAACTTCCTGTACTATGCAGACTAAAGTTCGCTGTGTGTATTTCTGCACCTAGTCACGTTACTTCTATATTTCTATCGATGTCCTCGGCAGTTCGGGGACTTTTCGTACGCGATCATTTTAATCCATTGTGTTTTATATGCGTTAATTAACACAGTTGTAAGAGATCCATTTTTTAAAGAACGAAATAGTGCGCCGGGAATTGCCCCTCGTGGGTGCGGGCATTAATAGTTACCGTCTCGTCCCTTGGTACCAATGACCATACAGCGGATAGAAGCCTCATGTCATGATTGATCTAATTCATCAAAATAATTCTGTCAACAAGCTGAGGTATAAGGAAGCAGGTTACTGCAAGGAGTTGTCAGCAACAGCAGGGACCCAGCCGGGTCGAAGCCTACTGGGGCCAGGGTTATCCGAAAGGGCGCTCGAGCCCCGGTATGAAGGCTAGAAGGAACGGGGTGGGTTTTTTAGTCAGTAAGAGTCTGACACTATCTCCCGCTCCGCCCAAGGGCGGGGGATGTCAATGCATGATTTTTCCCACCATAAAAAAAAAGCAGGTTACTGCGATCTGATTGACTCTATAGCTCTGTGGTCGTCAGTTGGTGTCTATCCGAAAAAGTAATCTGATGAAGTCACTGGATAGCTGTCTTTAAGCTCGAAAGTATTTTTTTTATAATTTGTGTTTCGTAACCCAACTGTGTGAGATACATCACCATCATAATGTGGTATTTAAATTTTTTTTTGAGTAGCCTGAATTCTTGTGAATAGAACAACAGGGGTCTTACGATGACTTGTTAAAATATATATCAACCGTGCGAGCGAGAAAGCTATACACCCTACTTATCAGTTTAGGCCGTTGTACAACTGCCTAAAGAAATTGGATAATTAAAAGGCTAGGATTAGAGTTGCGGTTCTAGAGTTTCTTTTTTAATCTTATTTCTAGGACTTTATCCTATTAGTGGAGTAGTGGACTCCACGAGATAAAAATGGGGTATGTATTAGAGATGTAATTACTGAACAATGTTTGCTTCCAGATTAAACTAAAAATTTGTACTTACTCTCTCCAGAAGTCAATAAACTTGTGTCCGTCGACGGGCACGTGCAGGTTCTGCTGTGTGGCCAGGAACAGCGGCATCTTCCAGTACAGCGGGCACTCGCACGCCTTCACTATGTGCTTGAAGCTGTCGCGGGGGACCTGCCGGCAAGGAACACAAGTGCTTTTTACTATTGAGAGGCATCCATCCAATCAAAGATACTAGAGAAAAAAAAATGGTACATTTCCAGTATGGTAGTTAAGGAGTTAAGTTATAGCCACACGGGTCCGCGTGACCATGGATAATTCCCTGTGGCCCTACCAGACCCTATTAGCCTTGCTTCGCCCGGACGGCAAGCTACCTATTGGTTGTTGTCCGCAAGCACGTGCCTACGGTGGTTGGGGATCGCCCTGCAACTTCTGTGGCGGCAGCTAAGGCGTGCGTATAAGTCAGACCCTGCTGTCATTTGTAAATCTTTGACATTCGTTACGGATAGTGGATGATGCTAACTTCTCCACAATCATTCTTTCACTACTAAGAAGTACGTAAATATTTCGGTTTGCTCATAATTTTTAAGCTTCCAATTCAGACAATGGGATGTTATAACTAATGAAAATAACATTTTCAGCATAATAATAACGAGTAGCGATTGACTGGAATTAATAAACGGTTCTTGTTAACATTATAAAGGCCAAACGGAAAAAAGGGATCGCTTATAATAAAAAAAAGATCTTCAACCTATTTGTAAAAGTGTAATAAAACTTTAGTCCTTAAAAGATTTCGTATTCATAAATCCATCTCAGTAAGACGTAGGGATGAGTTTAACTTTGTAACAAAATTTTATTTATCTCGAACCATATTTTCTGCTCCCAAAATGGCGTGTGTGGTTGAAAAAAGTGTTACTAATGGTCCATTGTTCTCCAAAAAGGTGCAATGCCCAACAGTTATGAGGCCAAACCTCGGACTGCGGTTATCTTTCGCGTTTCCGTTTCCTCCAACTAATGTCAATGGTCATGACAGGTGGAACGGTGGAGACCGTCTGTATAATGTCATGCGTGCATCCGCTGTTAGGAATATGGGCCAAGAACCTGACATGTGTTCTGCCTCTTCCGTCAGTCGGCACGAGCTATACAATATAACAGGGCCTACGGTACAACAATAATTTTTAAACTAAATAAATCTAAGACCAAAATTTCCACTAAAATTAAATAAGTAGTTAAGTCACAGAGCTCAAGAAAGCCCAGTTCCCAAAATTGACTACCCAAGATAGAGCCACTTGGCGCCGGAATGTTAGGAGACCGGACCCCAAATAATGAGAACAGGGAAGGAAGAAGAAGAAGTAGTTCAGTCACAGAGGGAACAATGGAAGGAATGGAGGAAGGCCTAAGCCCAGCAGTGGGACAGTCCAGGCTAGATGTAAGTAATAATAAGTTTAGTCACTAGCTAGTTAAAGATCGAAGAGTGCTGAAGCGGTGATCGATCTTTTTTTTTATTGTTTCAATATAGTTTTAGGCATTACTCAGGCGTAAAGGAGGACAGATGGACATAATGTATTGCTAGTATTTTTATGTATTACCTATTTTAGTTGGTAGTTTATAGCAGTATTAACTTAAGATCCAATCAGTGGCAACACAGAAAGAATTGAAAAGGGTTCTGATGGCACAAAGGCCAAAAGGCCATCCCGTAAAATTGAAAAAAAAAGAAGGGTTCTCCGACTGAAGGATTGTATTGTATCACATTGTTTCCATGGTCAAGAAATAAATTACTTAATAAATTAAAAGCGAATGAAAAGGGTCCAGTTTTATTATTCTACTCTTACATATGTTTTAGTCAGCTTTATTGATACCCGTCTTTTTCGTAGTATTTATTTTATATATTTAAAGTAAATACGTCCTAACACGGGCTATGTATCTACAAACCGTAAATACAAAAAAGTATATAAGTTAATGTATGTTTTTCAACCCTACTCGTCGGAAGGGTACAATAACAAGAGTGGCGGGATCGCTCCAATATTCCGAGGGAATAAACAGGATGAATAGGAAAGATCAATACCAGCCACATCTAAGTAAGTAAGTATTATATACATAGGTATATTCGAATTCTCCCTCTCTTCGGACTCATTCAATTTCGATCTTTCACCGAAAACAATTATTAATTTCAGAAATCAGAAATTTTATTTCAAATAGACCAATAACAGGCATTTTTGCCCGCGTGGTGGATTACGGCCTATTCCCTCTCCTAGAGAGGAGACCTGAGTCCCAACAGTGGGAACATTTAAAGGTTGATTATGCTTATGCTAAATTTGTACGAAATTCAAATATGTGTTCAGTTCAGAGAGTCGGCCAGACAGTCAGACGCCCGGCCGAATTTATTACTAAAATTTAGTATCGTAACAATGCCCGTGTGTCTGTTTATAACTCCACGATGGGATCGATTTCCGCGTAGTTATAAACTTTTAATTAGAAAGTACGAAATTAATGTTTGACATTTATTTTTAAGGGTTCTGGTAGCTGTGTAATATTTGCTAACAGTGAATCGAGTTACTTGCTTTTGTAATTTGTTGACACTAGATTTTGACATTTTATAAGTGCAGCCCACATGGGCACTTTTTGTTAAATAAAATATTTTGAATTTGTTTTACTCTATAGCATCGACTTATATTCTAGTGATAGACAAGCATATTAATGGAAACTATTTGTCAAAATAATATAAAGTTAAAACAAAAGTTTGTTGCAGCGCTACATTGGCATTATGTCGTCTAACAGAACTATTAAAACTATGTGCTAACTAACGGCAATGCTGCCGTCAGACTTTTTCTTTAAATTGAGAAATCTCTATGTGTCGAGTGAGAGTGAGTGTAAGACGTTTACTGACTTAAACCCACCCTTGTTCATCCACTTATCCTTAGCGTTCCTATTCCGCGATAACTTAAGCTATCCCGCAACCAAAAGCTGGCAGGATAGAGTTTGACAGATCGGGGAGTAGACTGTATCAACATGGCTTTAAAAATCTAAAGAAAACTCAAGCAAGATAGATCTAACCCACACGATCAAAACGAACAAGCCACAATGCCAACACTCAAGCCTGCTCAAGTTCTCAGTCTAAATTCACATAGGAAGGGCGGCGCTCATAGGGCCGCGGGGCATCAAGTCGTGTTGTCAAACCTAGCTGTCCATTGGCTATAAATAGTCACGTCAAGCCGGCTTGACCTACTTACGGCCGGTCGGTGACCCCGCGCCGGGCTCACTTGTCGTTTGAATTAGGAATATTGGCCCATTAATGGCGTAACGCCTTTTTCGTCAACTCCGGGAAATTGTTGACGTTTGTGAAAATTTTATTAGCTTTGTGTTGTATTAGGGAAAGAGACAGAGGTACGCTCGGACGTGTATGATGAATAATCAAATAGACATATATTTTTCGAGGTATTTTATTATTGTCTGTTTGTACTGGAGACTAAATATTTGTACCTACCTAGGTTTCGGTTCGAATATAGGTTGTACGTAAGCACAACACTTATTTATCAATTTATCACAAAACTAGCAACCTGAAATATTTGAAATTTTTGGTTTTTCTGTAGGTAATATGCATTTATAAATCTAAACCTTTTATGAATCACTCTGTTTAATGGTGAAAACTGCATAAAAGTCCAAGTTTCGTGATTTTTCAGTTTATTGCCAGACAGACGCGGTGGGGGACTCTGTTTTATACGATGGCTATAGACACAGGTTTTATAATATGTAGGCATGTAGGTAAGGATGTAAGGATTTAGCTTCAATCACTACAATAACGTAATGCCCGCCATACACGCTAGGGTGAACCTGACAGGTTTGCCTGAACAGGTGACCTGTCAGATAAGCTTGTATGGAAACCTGGATTAGAGAGTGGTTAGAAGTTAATTAATTAAATTCTTATTTAAATTTTTATTATATTTTTACACAAGGAACTTATTTTTCCATGGTCTGGGCAAACCCGGTATTTCCACGAATGCCTTTGTTGTTTTTTAAAGTGACACTAGCAGTTTTTTTTTTAATAATGTTTTTGGCTTGGGTACTAAGTTTTTTAAGCCATGTCTTCGTAATAAAGTACTTTGTTTACCATGCGGATGTAACGCATTCTTATGTTTTTGTAGTATTTGGCAGCAAATGTACCGAGTCAGCGTTCTAGACAAGTTTCGCTGAAGTAGACAACGCTACAATATTCACAGCTCCATTTTACCGAGATCGCGCTTGTTTCCACATATTATCCAGTTGTGAGGACATTTGAGATACAAAACTACACCTATTTTACATCACAATATACACTAGAGTCTGTCTAATAAGTTAAACGACTTGGGTAATTATTAGGATTTAATGATGTAGTCAATACGGATTCAATAATCAAGGCTGATTAAGAGATAGAGATCATTGTTTACTAACAGAAGAACCTTATAAAAAGTACTGAATATAAGTATTTTTTAAATGATTAAATATATACAAAATTCCCATTGCGAATAATTAAAATAGCCAATAAACGTCATTTAAAAAAAAACACCCGCCAAAAACCTCCAGAATAATCCAATGTAACAAAAATAACAGGTAATTTATGTGCAGAATGCGGATTTGGTCAAGTACGGACTTGGCTGTATGTCATTGTCGCCTCTGCATAAGTTGAATGAAACTGATACGCAGTATTTCTCAAAGGACCTCCACAGTTATGAACATGAATTATTTATAAATAAATGATAATTATTGGAATAATAATTAACATATTCACAGTTATAAAGTTGAATCCCACTTCATTTTATATATATTTGGTGAGTTTACGACAAATACATATTATCTAATAATAACGCAATAAAAGTCGACTTAAATACTTGTATTAGCTAATCACGTAGAATTTATAACGTTATTTTTGAAGAATAGGTAATATTATGTAAATTTAGAACTTTATGAAGATACTTAGCCAAATTGATAAGCTTAATTTTATTATTAGTTATGCTAATTAATAATATGTCAATACATGTTTGGCCATAACATTAATGTAGGATGTCTATGATAATAAAAAGTCTAAATATAGAAGAAACTTATGTAATGCTCTTGTAATAGTAAAAATAAACTTCAAAATTAAAAAATAAACTCTTAATAGATCTGCATTCAAATAAAAAGCTAATTGCAATTAAAATGTAGGTACGTCTTACGATTGACTGCAGGCTTAGTTCTTCTTCTTCTTCATGCCCTTATACCATATTACTTGAGGTCGGCGCAACACATTTTTTTCTTCCATTTCGTCCTGTCACTCGTCACGCTATCACTATCTCCCTTTTATTTCATACCACTTCTCACACAATCCATACATCTTTTCTTTGGCCTCCCTCTCCCTCTCCATCCATGTATACTTAGAACTCTTTTAGTAACATGCCCATATTAATTATACTTACCAAATAACACAGCTTTGTATCGTATTTATATTTCATTAAACTTTCATCATCTATTTGAGAATAAATTATTGTTCGCTTTAATTGAATAACTGTCTGCCACCATAATTACATCACGAAAACAAAACAAAATCAGCACCTCTACCGGTGGACATATAACTATTTTGCGATATGATCACCCGATCACCTATGTTTTGTCTGCTGTTCATATCGTGTGGCAAGGTTCTGTAACATGAAATGCAATCTTTTCATCATATTTTGTTATGTGCCAAATACGGTGGACAATGCGGGCGTCGCCGCTATGGCTGCCGAGGTCCTCGAACGGAGATTATTAGTAATTACTTAGTTTTGAACCTTGGGTAATGAAATCCGAGTACGCGTATCTGAATGACCTGAGGGTTGACTTGTTATTTACCCCAAGGATTAGCATTGCCATTCAACGTGGCAAAGCTAATTTTTCAGGCTGACAGCGAATTCTATGATAATAAATAATAATTGATAATAAATTTCTATGTTTTTCCTTTTTGCGTTTTTTTATTTTATTTTGACGTCAGTTTAAGAACGTTTGGCATAGATAAAATAGAACGAATAGATTGAAGCAATGTTTACTATCCATGTATTATTTTATGGTTCATAAAAAAATGACGTTGATATGAAAACCTTGGGAACCATTTCCAGTTATACGCTCTGTACGTGCTAAGGTAAAACATGTAAGTAATAAAAAACTTTAGGGCACATCACACCGCCTAAAAGTGATATCAAGAATATAAACTAAAATAGAACATCCCATTTCAGTTTGGAACCAGCTAAAAAGAGGTCGTAACTTAAAAAGTTGAAAGTAGTTTTATTTTTAAATTAAACTTCTAAGGATTTAAAAACAGAATGCTTTTTGAGTCAAGATCGAATGTCCTTTGCCTTTGAAACTTGACGTTATTAGAAAAAATAAATTATGTATAAAGCATTTGATGCACGAATGAACGTATTTGATTTGGTTCTGTAAAAAAAAAATCGTTTGGATTAAAGTAATAATGAGTTTTCTTGAAAAAACTTATGACACCGTACGAATATAATATTTAAATAAGATGGGTTCTGTTAAAAGTTGGACAGCGCAGGCTGGAAAATAGCGAATTAGCGAAGTTCTGTTAAATCTGAATTCGAATATTTTTGAATTCAAATCTGTATTCATAGATATGAGTTGCTGTTGTGAAAGTTGTTGGAATCGATTAGGGTTTACGGGTCAGTCCGATACTTACTCATTAGGGTTGGGCCAGCTACCCGACAATTTTAAACATGTTTCGCTGAGCCTCAGGTGCCACACTATTTATTACTAAGTTTACTTTGCTTTAGATTTGGCGAACGAATATTTTTGATTTATTATTCATATCAACTCAACATAAGAGTAAAGTGCGGAATTTAAACATGGATGTTAGGATGGAAGATAAAAGGATATTTTGGGAATATAACCACGTCTGGTAATTTTTATTATAATAAAATTATCACACTAATATTACAAAGGCGAAAGTTTGTGTGTGTTATGTTTGTTACTTCTTCACATGAAAGGTAAAAGGGTGGAGGTACACCATGTCCTGAAATATCACATAGGGGATGTTCCCAAAGGAAGGTTTCCTTTGGGATAATTTTCTACATAGACGCGGACGCAGATGCTACATTACATACATTAGGGATTATAGAGTTTAGTCCTAACCACTGTTTTAAAGAGAGGTTCCGGCGACCAGACGGTTGTTACGTTTGATCCGGGCAGTTGCCCGATATATGATTTTGACCTATTGTACCTATATGTTCAAATCGCGTGGAGAACGGCCGAAAAGTTCTGGTATGGCGACTACGTACTGGAAAACGTAGCGTTGGAAGGCCTCCTACAAGGCGGGCCGATGACCTGGTAAGGGTGGTGGGAATCCGATGAATGCGAGACGCACAGGACCGTTCATTGTGGCGACACTTGGGAGAGGCCTATGTCCAACAGTGGACGTCTTTCGGTTGAAATATGATGGTGATGATGTGTGGAGAACTGTATCTCTTTGGTTTTCTACATTTCTTTTTTATTTATGATTGTTGAAAACATATAGATTTAATTAATACTGTGGTAGCGACATCAACGATCGATTGTAAAATACCTAAGATGCGTTTCTCGGTACACCCTCACTTGAAGAAATTGTGGCATTTCGCTTACCAGAAAATTACATGCATGCCTGCTCTTAAAACATGAAAAAATACGTACATGTGTACGAACAATTATAAGCAGAGTGATAAAAACGTGATATCTCCTATAACCACACAGTACAGCGTGTTCAGCATTTAGTTACCGCCTCGCTTCACTGAAGCGAATCCATCGCTTGGTAATCTTGGTCGCGTTTCTCAATCTGAATGACATTGTATTCGTAATAGCTTGCGTTTTATTATATACTAGCCATCAACGTAAAAATTGTAAAATTATATACTTACATGCCATCTAGTAATTAGATACAGAATTTGTTTGTTTTCAGTAAGGGCGGGTTTCTGAATTGAGTATATAAAGCTATTTTGAGTTAAAATAACGTTTTATACTCATCATTATCATAATCATCATTTCAGCGGAAGACGTCCACTGTTGGACACAGGCCTCCCTCAAGCGTTGCCATAATGACCGGTCCTGTGCGTCTTGCATCTATCGGGTTCCCGCGACCCTTACTAGGTCATTCGTCACACTATGGGTTGTACTGTAGGTACTTAAATACCAAAGCCAGCTTTTCAGGCTAGAGTTTAAGAAATACTCAACTTCAAATGCTTCTATTAGAAATTGGAGGAATCTCGAAGTTTATTTTTCTTCATATTAGTGAAAACCATATGATATGTGTAATGTGTAATTTAGAAAAAGCAGAAACAGAAGCAGACTGTGACCTACAACTTATTTTAATTAGAGATAAATATATAAGCAAGATAATTCTATCCATCGCCACTAAATCAACTAGCGAGCTTAGTATCTGGTTTACTAAGTGGATTTTTATGTAATCATTTGTAATAAAAAGGACCTGAAAAAGGTATCGATTGCAACAGAATTTGAACTATAATACAGTATGTTATTGCAAAATTTATAAAAATTATCCTTATTCTAAATTCAAAAATGTTTAAATAGCTGATCCCTACTCATGGACATTTTTAAATTTTGGAACAACAAACCGATGCCAACGTGAAAAAGAAATAGTGCTATTCGCCCTGCATAGCTCCGTTTCCCTCTTACACCGAAATCATTATAATACACAATGTACTGATATGTAGGGGATCATATTATAGTGCATAATATTGTATGCAGCCATATCTAAGGCAGCCATCAATGGATATCGAACACGGCGATATATTGTGCCGTATCGTTGACGGTATGAATGGTAAACTTGGCATGTCTAGTGATGCGTGATGACTTCTGTAATTACGGATAGAGGAAGATAATTCATTCATTCATGTAAGATTAAATTAACAACTGAAACTGAAAACTTGTGTTAAAGCACCTGTTTAATCGTATTTTTTCTTTATCAAACTGTCCCCGCACACGGGTTTTAAAAAAAAACGCCGATTCAAGCGTTTTTTTGTGGCGGCGTTTTTTTGAGACCCGTGTGCGAGGACAGTTAGTATCGCTTCAATATGACGTGTAGTAACTAACTACTATGACATCCCCCACTCTTGGGTGGAGCGGAAGATAATGTCAGACTTTTACTGACTAAAAACCCACTCGCATCACCCATGGCCCCAGTGGGCTTCGACCCTGCGGGGCCCCTATGGTTGCTGCCAACTCCTTGAGGCGCGCGTGGAACACCACAATGGTGGATGTATAAGATTCAGTTGACAACTGAAACTGAAAAGAGTTTACTCAAGTAGGTACATTTTTAATTGTGTGTTTTCTTTATCTAAGTATCGCTTCAGAGGTGTTGTATTGTAAATACCGGAATTTTTCGAAAGAGTTGTAATATAGTATAGTATAGAGCGGGGATAGTGGAATTTGATTTTTTGTTTGTTTGTCACGATTTAACTCAAAAACTAATTCACTGATTTTATTTTTTTTTTCAACATTAGAAAACTATATTTTGTCTGAGTAAAATAAGCTAAGTAGGTATATTATATTTTCAAAAAAATATGATATTCCTAACTAAATTTGAATAATGCAACTTAGGGTATAAAAATGTTGCCCATAAAAGTTATTATTTTGCGCGTGCAACCATGGAGCGCAAATGGAAAAAATAAAATAAAACAAACTCCACTATAAACCAGTACCTAAATAATATAATAATCGCCTTATAATCAACCGCAGTACAGAATCACGCTCATTTCACTTTCAACATCCAAGTTATTTTCCGCTCAACTTAGTAGCTCGGATTAGGTTATTCTATTTATTTAGCGCGGTTGATACTCCGGTTCAAGCTTGTATTAAATTACAGCAATTTAGTTTAAATCGTGACCCTCTTCCATTACGGGTATGTTCAGTGGCCTGAGGCCCTACCTCGAGCCCTTAAAAGGGGATGCAACTCGACTTACATTTACAGGTTTTTATACAACCGTTCTTACAATTACCGGCCCGGATCTTGAGCGCTGGCTTCAAGTTGCGCAGAAGTCAAATATTCGGTCTATTTAGTGGTGCTAAGTGAGACGCGGGGTCGGGGAGTGTCAGTGATTGGCTCGCCGCGCCATCGCGTCATAGACGTCACTCCTGATTCGTTCCCTACGCTTGCTGCATGTATCTAACAACGACGACGATTGGCTCGCTAATGTAATCCCCACTCTGACGCCGAGCGCGCGAGATCCGTACAGGTTATTGTACGCGATTATGTCGTTATTACACATTTTTCATTAGTTATTTTGGTAACACAGACAACTTGTGGATATTATCTAGGCTTCTATTGAAATCAATTTATAAATTTGTCTAAGACTTATCCAGTAAAGATTTCTAAAAATCCGCCATTTCGCATGAACTTTGACTCTTCTTAATATACCAACTCAAAAATATAAAAAAGTCAAAAAAATATAACAATTGCCTTGCAAATTAAATCAAGGTTCTGAATAACGACAATTATTTCAAAAACTTTAGGGTTTAAAAAACCATTATTTTCCGGGACAAGCTTTGTGAAATATTCGAGTAAATCACAGAATTATCGAATGCTAACAGAGTTTTCAGGCGTTATCTCTCTTTTTTCGCGTTGCCTCTTCATCAATCATCGCGTTAGATTGCATTAGATGAAGCAACAATGAAGCAATAAAAGATTGGCTTTTAAACCATGCTCGATGTTGACGATAGGCGAGCGGAAAAGGAGCCTCTTAACGCGATCCATTTGACGACCTAAATTGAACTGTTAAAGGGATGGAGCTAGTTCCATCCCTCTTTTTCACGCGTGCGACTTACATTTCGACTCTTGAAAGGAAAAATTTCTAAGCGACATTAGTAAACTTTACAGGAGACTGATTTAAAATTAAAATTAGAAAAGAAATTGTTAGTTAAAAAAAGTCGAGTACCTAAATTCGACTATTTTTAACTAACAATTTGATTAAAATGATGTTAGAAATTTCGGGTTTAACACGTCATGGTTAAGGCCAGGGGCCTAGACGTTTGGTTAGGTTAGCGCATTGCGGAACTCCACGATGATTGTTTCATGATATGGGTCGTCAACACGGTGATTAGTGTTTAGTGATTCAGTCCGACTAAACCTACACCAGATTTAGTGGTCATTTGAACATAGCTACTATATGCTGAAGTTCAGCAGTTCAAGGTACCTACTATATTTACCTTTCTTTACCTTTATTATATTATAAAGAAACAATTTTCTAATAGTATCAAAAACAATAGTGCATCATACATTCCTCCTTCTTCTTCCTGCCCTTATCCCATATTACTTGGAGTCGGCGCAACACGTTATTTTCTTCCATTCCGTCCTGTCATCCGTCAAACTATCACTAACTCCCTTTTCTTTCATATCACACGATCCATCCATCTTTTCTTCGGCATTCCTCTCCCTCTCCATCCATCTACATGTTTACTCAGAACTTTTTTAGTAAAATGCGCTTCGCTTCAAAAACTCCATGAAAAAAAATTATCGCCGTTTTATATCTTGGTCGTTAACCTGAATCCTCTTACAGTTTACAGGAGACACAAACTACATAAGATAAGATAAGTAGGAACATAAAGCTATCAAACAATGTCATAGTCTCATAATCCTTTGTGACAAAGATCACGAGACGAGGTTCCTAAAGTTTACGAAGTCTGCGTTATGAAGTAGCTTCACTATTATTACGCTGTGAAGTTATTTTACTGTACTATACTTCAGTGTTGTCAAACTTAAGTGGCAATGTGTAGATCGATGTAACGGAAAGGTTCTGAAGAGGCGACCGCGTGTATAGACGCTGCGTAGGCTTGAGACTTATCCCAAGGTGGACCGATGACGTAGTAAAATTTGCAGAATGTTAACAATAATATATCACAACTATCACACAACGCCGTCTAGTCTCAAACTAAGCAGAGCTTGTGTTATGAGTACTAGACAACTGATAAACATATTTATATATTTCTAAATACATACATATTATAGATAAATTACACGACGCTTGGAGGCCTGTATATAGTCCAGCATTAATAGTAGTTAGCCTATCATGTTTCACTGCTGGGCGATGGCTTCCCTCTCACTTTTCCACACACGTCTGTCCTCGGCCATTGCGGACTAGACCTGTCGGTAGTTGTCAATGTTACCTTGGGATTAGTCCAGCAGTAGGCGTAGTACCTAAGTAAAAGTCTTAGACTCCTTCTTGCTCCATCCAGAGCGCGAAGGAGTCAAGGAATGTTTTCATGATTCCTTATCTCAAAGAATAAAGGAACATAACCGAGTGGTTCAAGCTGTGGGTTGTCTGTCAGTACGTTCCGTGAGTAGATCACCAAACAATTCTATTATTCAATCATAGCGTACTAGGGCTTTAGATATATTTCAACAACAAGTGCTGTTTCCTCGAGGAGGCCATGATAACCACTTGTCTGCAAGCAGGAAGTGACCCAGAATTTAAATAGAATGCAGCCATGACGTCTGTTTCTAGAGTTAGTTTCTGAAGATGGTTTTGTAATTTCGTTTCCTTTGCATAGCATGAGGAAGTTCCTTTTAGGTATTTGATAAAGGGGTACAAAGTGATGTAGGGTGTAGGTGACCAAAGTACAAGGAGTTGTCAGCAACCGTAGAAGCCCAGCACGGTCAAAGCCTAAAGGAAGATTCGGTCCCGGTACGAAAGGCACCGAACTAACAGGAGTGGGTTTTTAGTCAGTAAAATCTGACACTATCTCCCGCTCCGCCCAAGAGCGTGGGCTGTCATTGGATGATTTTCTCACCGAAAAAAAAAGGTGGCCCGGGTGTCTAATCCATCCCTTATATACACTGCTAAATTTTAATCGTTTTAATCCCATGGACTTGAAACACTATCGATTTGTAAAGATAAAATTAAAAAATAAAGCATCTACCATTTTTCAAAACTCATATTAGTTGACGCATGTACGAAGTTAATTTTCTACATGCGTAAATTAATACAATAATAAAAAGGTACTTTATTTTTTAATTTTATCTTTACAATTCGATAGTGTTTCATGTACCGGATCGACCCTCCACGGGATTAAAACGATTAAAATTTAGCGGTGTATATCAATCAATGAGCCTTTTAATCTTGAACTTTTAAGTTGGTTGTATAAAATATTGTACTGTTTTATAGAATGTTTCTCAGTTCAGTGTCACTCTTGTCATGGACCACTGACTAGTTCCATTGTTTTCAATATGTAGCAACCCTTCTCTAGTTGAGATATTTTACATATTTTTGTTTAATTTTTTGTTTTAATTTCATCACCCACCTTTTGTTTTTTCGGTGGGGAAAATCATCCAATGACAACCCCCGCTCTTGGGCGGAGCGGGAGATAGTGTCAGACTCTTAATGACTAAAAAACCCACCCAGTTCCTTCAAGCCTTCATACCGGGGCTCGAGTTCCCTTTCGGATAACCGTGGCCCCAGTAGGCTTCGACCCGGCTGGGCCCTTACTGTTGCTGACAACTCCTTGAAGCGCGCGGGAATATAATAGTGCGCGCCGTCGACGACTTGGGCTTGGTCCGGACAGTTACTGGACGGCCAGACAGCGAGCTACCCATTGCTCACTGTCTGCAAGCCCGCGCCTACGGTGGCTGGAAATCGGGATCGGAATCCCGGCGGCGGCGGCGAGAGCGCCGTTGCCTGATGCGGTCTGCCTCCTCCGTTGCGAGCATTACTGCTTCGCAGAAGTCGGCAACCACCTGCCACTCCTCCTCGCTCCGGACCATGGCCTCAATCAATCCTCACAATTCCCTTCTTCCAATTCTTTAATTCCCTTTTAGAGGGTGTGGTCACCTCGTAAAAGGGAATTAAAACGGAATGTCTTGGATGCCTATAACTTTTTTATTAATATGTTGTTCAAGTTCCGCAATTTTATATGCATAACAACATGTACTAAATCTTAACCTCTCTGCTGGTTAAATTGCGTAAGCTATCGTGGTTTTCATAAAATTTTCGGATATTTATTATGTATTTCTTGAAAGTAATAAATATTTTTTTTTTGAGTGTTAATGATCAACCCCGACACGTCTGTTTAGGTAATACTACTGAAAAATTCAGAATCTGTCAAACCTCGTGAGTTTGGGGATCAATTAATACGTGGGCACAAAAAATTGTTGTCAAAAATTCGATTTAGTCAATTCAATTTGGAGCTTTAGAGTACTAACCTTAGCCATGGACTCACCAACCTACCATGTGAAGAATTTATGGAGACGAATACGTCTCCACAAGGTCTTCACGTGGTAGGTGTATCTTTTAACAAGATTTTATTGATTTACGACACCTAACTTTATATTAGTATGCCAAAACTATTGCAGATTATCTTTTATATCTATTCGATCTATACTTGACTGATTTAAATTTGATGAGTACGCCCTCGTAATATGCATTTATTGAATGGTAGGTGTTTTATATTAGTTTGACCATTTTTTAACTATTTTTATTGGAAACTTAATCCTAAACCAATTTGTATTATCATCGGAAACATGAATGAATTATTCTGACGCTTGTTAATAACGGTAATAGTTGAGTAATATGTAATGTTGATCGTACACAATATTCATCTTTGTGAAAGCTGTGATTAATTAATCTTGGTTCCTCGATTCTATTAGATAATTACAATGTTCGTGAAACTGAAAAAATAACAATGTAGATACCATTTACTAAAATAGAAAAAGCACCTAATGAAGCATAAACGTACATGGAAATGCTTTTTTGTGAAATATTTTTTTGAATAATAATAATAATCCAAAGCGTAATGTTGTTGATCGTTCATAAATATTTTTTTAATAGATTTAATTCTAGCCTACCTTCGACTTGAAAGTATTTTCGTGTTCGTGTCAGTACCAACGTTCAGAGTTTACCTTTTACAAAAAAGTAAAAAAAAAATTGGGAACAGCGTTGTGTATAAATTGTTAATCTACTTGCTCTTACCTCTTACTACGCTCCGCTCTACGACATGTACGTACCTACATTCATTCTTTACGTCGCGTTTCATAAGTCAAGTCACAAAAGGCCACCAGCTGTATGTTATAAATATCGCATTATATACTTTAGCTGCACCGCGCTCCGATTGACCCAAATGTGTTGAATAGGGAAAGAGGTCGCGAAACGGCCCCAAGTGGGCTCGGCTAGTCGAACAACCGACCCTTTGATGGACTCGCCCGTGATGGCGTTTCCGATACCGAATCGGGCCACAATGACATAATTCTTAAGAATGCGTTCCAGAAACAAATTGCAAAACCATTTCTGTAATTAGCTAATTACTTCAACAAACGTACTTTGAAAGCGTTGATAAATGATTCGTTATTTGAAATTGGAAGGAAATTCATCACTAAAAAAATTTCTGAAGAAATGAGTTTTTCGACAGTTTTAGCGAGTTTTGGAAAAATTACTTTAAATTTTTCATTTTTATTCGAATGCTTCCATAAATTATTCTAATTCTATTTATTCGGAGCTCACGCTGTTAGGTTTTTATTCAAGGATCTTACCAACTTGATGATATATTACTGGCACCTTATAAAAACTAAATTACCATAGACAATACAACTAAAAAATTGGCGCGAAATAACATAGCCGTAGCGCAATGAAAATGATCCCCCGAATTAATTGCTAGGTAACCAATATTTTGTGCCAAACTTCGCGCATCAGGCACAAAACATGTTAATTTGTATAGAAATCGAGATAAATATACTTGAATAAAAACCACAATTACTTGTAATTACTTCCCGTCGTCGTAAACACGGAACAATAGGTATGTGAGGACGTCATTTGCATTATGTTACTTGTCGTAATATCCGTGAGAAGAGTCCCACGTCCTCCGCCGGTGTAGACACGCTGACAAATTGTTCAAAGGTAAGATTTTGATTTGTTGTTCCACTGTTTTTTGAACAAAGTTAGGTTTTTGTGCACTGATACTTAGGCATACCATTTTTTTAGTGTGTGTAATTAATGAAGGCTTGACATTTTTGTGAAGGGTTTTTTTTTGTTGCTTGGAATTCAATTTAATGACGCAAGTTTTTTGCAATGTGAATCAAAATGTCTGAGAATGCCTTGATAATTATTATTAGACTAACTGTTACTAGCGGTTTTGCCCGTGTGTTAGTGGAAAATTCTCCCAAGTGAACATACTCTATGGAACAATAGTATTTATTCCAGGACATGGTCTATCCGCGAGCCAAATTTATTCGAAATCCGTTCAGCCTTTTAAGCGTGAATAAGTAACAAAACAAAAATACACTCTCACAAACTTTCGGCTTTATAGGTATGTCATATTAAATTTATCATAAAGTAGTCAATCAATTTTAGCTAATTAAAGTATTAACAGAGCTGTTATTACACTTCTTAAACTACAATAACTGTTGTTCTTGAAAAACAAAGCTTAAATGAAGTTATTTGTTAAACTTGTTTACAGGCGTAGAAGTATAGACGCTACGGTAACAGCGGGATAATAATCGTAAAATCCAAATTTCCGTCGAAGCTCGTTGATCATCGGCCACTGTCGGCTTTTAGCGGAGTGTTGCCAACTTTTCACGAAATGTTCTGACTCAATGGGGAGTATAGATAGGAATATTACAGAGACCAACAATAGAGGTTTATAAATAGGCGTAAATTCCTACGATTTAGTTAAGCGATGTCTGAATGGAAGTGTTATTGTAAATAACGTTTTTTTTTAAAAAAAAAATTGACCGGTTTAAAGCTAAAACTACATTAGACCGACGCACGCGTGTGACACGCCTGATTTGTACGTAGAAAGACATCGCGTCGCGTCGCGTAGCGTGGGTCAAGTGTAGCTCTACAAGTCTAGTCTCCATATAAATGTATGGAGACCGACGCGCTCCTGATCGGCATGTGTGGTGTAGTGTAGTAACAGTGCGCAGTGTAATTCTAGCTTTAACTTTAGACCCCGAATAGGCATTAAAAGAAAACACTCCCTTTTTGTGTTCAATAGACGTTTCTGATTAGAAGTATGCTTATTTTAAGAGATTTTTTTAATGAAAGTATGATTGATTTTTATAGAAATACATTTAGAATGGAGAATTGTCAATTTTTAGGCTTGGTTTCTGACATCGTTCGCTCAAGTCGGTAGCTCCAACGAATAAACACCATGTTCTATGGGCCACCGCACAGCATCGCTAACGTCTGCGGCAGATTTATTGCTACCTACTTTTCTTTGTCATACGCGACCGACGCGGACGGTATGCTCAACCAACATCAGCGAGACAGCGACCGATGTCAGCGAAGAAGGAAAACAAGCCTTAGGTCTTTTCGGCTTTGTTTAAATCACAAAAATGCATGGGTATATATATAATCATACTAAAAAACATAGGGTACACTATTAGGATTGTTTGATTGCATCCGACTCGTACTATGATGTAGGTACTTGTTTAAAACCGATTTTTTTTTAATTTTTCCTGAAACTTTAAACATCGGAAAGATAAAGAAAGAAAAACAACATGAATGCCGGACAACTAGTGCCTGACGCTGCTTAACAACTTATTGTTTTTTCGCGACTCACTAAACTCTACAGTTTTCGACGTTAGACTGATTGTGTACCTCTATTGACTTTAGTAATAGGACATCCTAACATCAGAATACAAATCCCATTCCACTGAGCCAGTAAACGATAGCATCTTTGTTTTCTCCGCTTTCCCCAGACGACAGCTGCGCTTGTTTACCACACTGCACATAATTATACAACGAGGACCCGCAATTGCACAGTTTTAATACATTCGTCCGTCAACCGTATTAGGTCTTAATAGGCTGGTCTATGGTACTGGCAGGGAAGATGAACCTTTTTGGATTTGTTTACCGCATACCGTGTTGTTGTGCCGCTGATTTTGAGAGTATTTATGTAGTAGTACTGAAGTAGTATATCCAGAAGTTAAGTTTGAAACCAGACAAGAATTTTACTAGTGTTAAAAAGGTAAAGGAAAATATAAGGAAATTGGCAGGTAATAGGATCGAAGATTCGAAAACTTCATTTAATAATCATAATTAAGAAAAAAATACGTAAGTAAAATAAGTAATTTAAAGTGAAAGCTGCGGCCCTGAGCGTGGCCATGTATACTTACTTACTGTGTATTTTAGTTAATGTAATTTTATGTGATGTTGTCCAATGTTAAAAGCCAATGTAATTTTATGTGATGTTGTCCAATGTTAAAAGCCAATGTAATTTTATGTGATGTTGTCCAATGTTACCAAGGGGTTGTCATATCTTGTGAGATAAAAAAACCTCAAAATAAATAGAGAAAATAAAAAAAGCGTGACCATTTTTGGTTAGATTAGGGATAAAAGAACAAGAATGTTGTTTCTAAGTTGGAGAGTTGTGATGAATGTTTTAATGAGTACAGTTGTGTGAATACATAGATGTCGTTACTGCAAATATATATTTTTATTACCATACTGTCCTATCGGACAGTACTACAAATTACAAAACAATTTCGAAAAATTGAATTTCGCGGGTAACCCTGGAGTATTCATCTTCATATTACTACTACCCAATGTCGATTTGAATTTTGAAAATAGAATAAAAGTAATTCGAATATTGTCGTAAAAACATGACGGCTCAGAATGTCCCAGGACCCTACCACGATCTCTTAATGCGAGTCATTTGACGACCTAAACTTAAATTTTAAAGGGATGAAGCTTTAAAAGGTGTATAACTCCATCCATCTTTTTCGCTCACACGCTTGACGTTTATACAAGTTCCAGTAAAGCCCCAGGTTTGCTATCTCTGGTCTATTGGAAGTATGGACCTAGTGTTTGCGTGTGGGATGAATAGATATTTAGTTAGATACGCACAATGTCCTTGTTGACCTTGTTGAGGTGTGAATGTGTTATTTGCATTCGAGAATACATTTAAATAACTAATTGGTTGGTAGCGACTCATTCATAAGTAAGCAATTTTGTAAGAAAAGGCTGCTAAGTATTTATTATCATACAATATCACGACACAATATTATGTACGAGTACATAATATTGCATAACATTGAAATAACTGATTGATAAATAACCTTTAATATTTATTTACTAGAATATTTCCGATTTACTTATTGTTACTTCAAAACTGCGTGATTTATGAACCTATAAAGACAATATTAAAAAAATAAATAATATTAATTGTTATTCTTCCAAATTAGTTCCATTGGTATCAACAAAATCCAGTTTTGATAATAAGGTCTTTAATTATATAAATATTTTTAGCATATCATTTTAGCGTGTTTATTAACAAAGAAACTAAACCAGAAACCGGGCTTCTGAAATTATAGTTATTTGTAAATATTTTTTTTAAAGTTTTGAACTTATTTTTTTTAATTATGGTAAAGGTTGGTTGTATTTTTGAATAAGTTTTTTTTTAAATTACTACTGTTCAGTTTGAAAAAAAAAGAAACAAAGTCATACTATGGTATCAAACAATTTCTCTCATAAATGCAACTAGGTAAATAGTTATATCTACTCTGGCTAATACAGAGTATAAACAGCGGTTTGTGGCAACTTACTGTGCGGTTAGTGGTTTACTTAGAACATAATGTGTAAATGAGTGGAACTACTTACTCTGTTTGTAATAAAGATGGGGGGAGGCCAGGGAACGGTGCACCGATACCGTTTTACGATCGGGAGTGGTGAACCGAATTATGTGGTTTTCGGAGGTGATTATAATGGCCGAGCTCGTTGCTACCTACGTACGTAATGGTAGCTGATCGGGTCGGTCTTTTAGGGTCCGTGGATCATCAGCCATTATAGACCTAGAGTCGATTACTAGCTTTTAGCTATTGGTCCTGTAGTCATTTGAAGATCTTTGATTACCTAATAATCATTTTGTTTTCAGGTAACGGAAGCCCAACGATAACTGGCCAATCTTGGAAACGTCAAGAAGGCCTGTAGCTGGTGGTTTTTTTTTGAGGGTAAAATCTATCCAAATGACATCCCCCGCCCTTGAGCGGAGCGGGAGATAGTGTCAAACTCTTACTGACTAAAAAACCCACCCCGTTCCTTCTTGCCTTTCGTATCGGGGCCGAGGTTCCCTTTCGGATAACCCTGTCCCCAGTATAGCTGGTGGGTAGGAACTTGTACTGCGAGCGATTGGAAGTGAATGGTGCGAATTACCATTTGAACCTCAAAGTCAAGTTAATCTTTATTTTCAAATAGGTACTCCATGATTTTCTCAACCTTCGTGGCAGACGCAAAAAAAAATAGATGTCTTAATTAAGAATCTGTGAGAATTGTAAACCGTTCATATATCGACAAACAGGTTATATTCTGCAGTGTATAATTATATAGGAAAGGATCATATACAGGAAAGTTGTCACGGCAGATCTCAGCCTTTATTACTCTAAAGTAATTAGTTTCCATAACGCGATTGTTCACTTAACTAGCGATACTATCGCAATTAAAATGTGAGTGGTTTCTTTTCATAGTACAGAATAAACTTTAATCTTTTAGTTGATCTGGTGAAAGTGAATTGCCGTGAAGTGATTATAAAATACTTAAATACCTAGTATTTAGAGATTGGCAATATGTTTATGGTTTTTTTTTTATTAGTAAATAATAGTACAGATAGTATTTATTACCTATATGGGGACTTCATGTAGATGGATGGAGAGAGAGAGGAAGGCCGAAAAAAAGATGGGGACTTCATGTATTTCCGCTGTTATTGACATTATTAAGTGTCGTGATGGCCCATTAATTGTATAAGGTATTGTTTGGCATAGGCATAACTTACTACTTTGACTGGCCTGTTGGTCTAGTGGTTAGTGACCCTGACTGCTATGCCGGAGGTTGTGGGTTCGATTCCCACCCAGGACAAATGTTTGTGTGATGAGCATAATCATTTGTTCTGTGTCTGGGTGTAATTTATCTATAATATGTATGTATTTAGAAATATATAAGTATGTTTATCAGTTGTCTAGTACCCATAACACAAGCTCTGCTTAGCTTGGGACTAGACGGCGTTGTGTGATAGTTGTGGAATATTATTATTATTATATTATTATTACTAAAATCTGGTGGGATTTTGGAAATATTGGCATTTAAGTAACTATATAAGTTACTTTCTTCTTTCTTTCGTTCCAGTGAGAGGTTCCGGTCAAAATATTAGGAACTAGCTTTTACCGGCAGCTTCGCCCGCGTATATAAAATATAACTTATGCCGCTCAGCAATAAAGCAGCTTTCTATCGGTAAAAAAATTTAAGCAATCGGACCAGTACCTACTTTCAGAGATTACCTACTATAAACAAAAAAAAAACAAATAATATTTCTGTATTATATTAGTGTAGATTGCAATAAAATATAAAAGAAAACGTATATGATATTCAAGTACCTACAAGTAGCTCTGTAAAAGATATTTGGAAAAGAAAATATGAAGACTCAGCTTGAGACCTATGGCTGTCTAAAGGCGACGCAAAAGTTCGTCTATCAACCATAGCATTCCCATTTTGTAAATAATAAATGCAGATCCCTTGTCATGTCCAGGGAGTATTTAATGGCTACCTTACGTTTAGGAAACTAAGTTAGAGACGAATAATTTAAGCCCGAGTAGACTTTATAACAACAGCAATTCAAGTTAATATTATTTTTCTTTGGATAAAGCAGCGATTATCCCAGTTTTTAAATCGTTGCAAGACTCTAGTATGAACTGCTATTCTAATGTATTTGTAGAATGGTAGGAAATCGTTCGTTATTCGAACCGGTATAGGCGCCAAACAACATTTTATGAACTGCGAACTACGCCGAAGAGAACAAAGGCCAACTGCAGTGTTCTATTTTTAAATTGCCCGAATTTTAAACGGCTTTTTTGAAAATCTGCGCAGCCGATTGGACGAAGACTGTTTAGGATTGGGAGAATGGAGAATTGAACGCGGAAAAAGATAAATGGTCTGTCTATGGCATAGGTTGACGGGGTAATCGATGGTTTCGACATGTTAACGAAGTATTTTAGATGTATTATTTTTTAGCAACGCGTAGGATTTTGCAGTTACGAAAAGGAGGTGTTTTTTTCGGGCCGAATATGTACCGAAGTACAAATTACTATTACACATGGTCAGCACCCTGTGATTAATACTTATATTTATCTTTTCATACTAAACTTATTATAAATCTAATTCACCCTCATTCAACGAAAACCATTTCAACTTAAATTTTTTAACAAAAAAACAATTCATTTTTGAGATAACTAGAGTACGGCGGCTGCAAGAATAACATAAGGTCAGTTTGGGCTTGAAGCCAAGTGCACTAGTATCGTTGGGCCGATAGCTCGATGTACCTCGATGTACCCCGGTGTTAGTGTCGAAACACTTCGGTTTCGGCTTCAGCTAAAATAGGCCGAAGTTTTGGCCTAGGTAAAGGTTTGAACGCATCATTCGGAAATTGCAAAGATCTTTTTTTTTCTTTTTTGTTCAAGTGATTTTCGTATCGACACTTTTGTTCGTTATGTCAATCGTTAATTTCATGAACAAAAAAAATCAAAACTACATCATCTCTTTAAACTTTTAATCGCCTACGTGAGATATATCCGACCAACGCCGTTTGCTCTCCATGGTCAAATATTCCATGTCGTCAGATCTTCTATCACCTATGAGGATTGAAGAGCTAAACTAAACTACACCATTTGTATACCCAGTCGCAATCACACGATCCTGGCGAATAGGACGCAAAAATTAACACTCGTCGGACCAATCCGACGCGGGCGGTTATAGGGTTAAGAAAATTAAAGGGCCACTTTAAAAAAAGACACTTTTATTCAATCTTTAATAGACTTGTAGTTATCAGACCTTCGGCTTTGCGTTCGGTTTCGTCAGTTTATGGCGGTAGCCGACACTACCCGATGTCCACCGAGTGACCAAATCTGTTGTTCCGTGCACGCGCGACTGCAACCGAGCGAAAACTTTGGGCTCGGCTTTATACGGGTAATGGTCCATCGAGCACTGATGTATTGCTGTTTTGTGTGACGGGAATTCGAACAATTGTGAGAAATTAATGAGTTTGTGAACAAGGTGCTTGCTTGACGTAACAATCGGTGTTACGGATTGGGCGATCTCTTTTGGGAAACAGTAACTATAACCCTGACTTTGTTTCGGTGTTTCTTCTCAGGTTAGTCAGCTGGGAAACACCGGTCATCTAGTTTAAACTGATGTAAAAAAAAATTTGACGTGTAAACTGTTTTTTAAACCTATTTGCAAAATAAATATCACTTATCATCTATATATTTAGTATTTTTACTAAACAATCTTCGTTTGCTAGTAACTAGGCAACCAAATAATTACCGTAATAACTGAGAAGCCTTACCAGTATGTGATGAGGTTTCTGACGTTTTTTTTTAGCGTTTCAGCTTGTGTAGGTACCTACATTAATAAACCAGATTAAAAAAAAAAAATAATCAGAAACAAAGTATATGAAGAAAAATCAAATGAATAGATTCTTCTTCTTAAAAGTATTTTTATGTTTCTGTGTGATTTTTGTGTTACTGTTCTGTCATCTTGTCTTGGTACCTACCTAAGTAGATGTAATAACTGTAATTCGGTTATTACATTTTCCAATATGGAGGTGAATTCATGTTCTAAATGCGTTCGAGGAACAGCACGAGTAGGCACTTGAAAGCGTATGCAAGTATCGTTAAATCATCGAAATAGTGCATAATGCAATTGCAGACGGCCATTCATGAACACTACGGCGACCTAATTCCATATCCTACGCTAGTAGCTTACCATAGCCCTACCACGAGCTCTTAATGCGATCCATTTGACGACCTAAACTGTACTGTTAAAGGGAGCTATGGGGTGTATAGCAATTTAATTGGTAAGTACAAATACTTCAAGGGCTTATTAGAAAAGGTCTTGTTTTTATCAATAAATAATATTCATAAACAGCGAAGTTATTAGCGTTTGTTAATATTTCAAAATGTCACTCAATTTACGGAAATATTGCACAGGCTATTGATTTTATGAACGAATAAATGACGACCAAAATGGAAAAACATTGGGCGTAGATTTTCTAGTAGGTAGCAATTGTTATGAATTATTATTATATGATTCTATTATGAATTTACTAGTTATGACATATTATTGTGGACAATTCTGTGATTTCGTTTTTTTTTTTGCTATCGACTTATATATACACAAAATATGGTCAATAACGAGTAGGGATAGAGCTCCATTTTTTTTTGTACTAATTAAAAAATAGTTGTGTACAGGGTGTATAGCTCTATCCCTCTTTCTCGCTCGCACAACTGACATTTTGACATGTCATGGTAAGGCCCCAGATCTTCACAATGGAGTGCTTTCATTAAGAACTTGAAGAATAATGCTTGGAATAGGACTTATAACTTGATGTCGGAATTAGGTAGACAAATAAAACAAGGATAGTTAACATTCAACTTTTAATAGTATTTTTCATTGTAAAAGATCTCTGTACGTCAACTGAGGAGAAGTTAACAAAACACACTTCCTCCTCCTCGTCATTAATGCAGGAAGAAATTTTTTCTGCTTTATTCCTGATAGTGTCATAAAAAAATATAGCAGATATTTTGTTTAAAATTTATCTACGGATTCGAGGTTTATCCATTACTAGCGACCCGCCCCGGCTTCGCACGGGTGCAATGCTCTTGCCGCACCGGGCGGCCGGCCGGTACCGCCGCAAACGCTACGTCCCGCAATTTTTAAATCTGTAATATCTTCGAAAATATTCACTTAAATCATACGGTGTAAAGGGCCATATAGATCTATATTAAATGAACAATGTATTCAAGGTATTTAATTGGTTAAGGATTAATGCTATATTGGTTAAAATCGCTTCGAAAATTAGCCATTATTTGTCGTAAAAAGTAAATGACAAAAAAAGTTATTGTGGGTTATCCATAAGAGATAGACATATACCATCGCGGACTTTTCTGTAGACCTTTTTAATGTGTACAATACTTAGTACATTATTTTGATAAAACTCGTAGGGTTCAGCCTGCGTTTGCAATGTAAGCGGAAAAAATGTAATTTTTTACGACATCACATTAGAAACCTCAAAAATAACAGTACTTCTCCACTATTTAATGGATGTTATTATACATGTAAACCTTCCTCTTGAATCACTCTATCTATTAAAAAAAACCGCATCAAAATCCGTTGCGTAGTTTCAAAGATTTAAGCATACAAAGGGACACAGGGACAGAGAAAGCGACTTTGTTTTATACTATGTAGTGATTCTTTCGCTGTATGAATAACTCTTCCTAATTCCTATCACTGCTTATAACACTACAGGGTCACTTAAAATTTTATTGATAAACAATCTTTCCGGGGGTGACAGTAGTTTTTTTTTACTATTTCAAGGTTGGTTCTACATTAAACTTTTTTTTCTGCAATATGAATGTAGTTTGGTAGGCGACTTGTTTATTAGGAAGTAACAAAATATAATATACTGTATACATTACTTAAATATTAACTGACTACTATAATGTTTATAATATAACCTCACGGACCACTTCGCAATCTGGACATGCTGGAAATGTGTCCAGAAGACTGGCAGCATTGTCACATTGAATAAATAGCCCTAATAATCTGAAAAAACACTGGAGTACAAAAGCTTACGTTTACACATATTGGTTTTAAACTTTGATGGACATCTCAGCTCTCTACGCGAAGGACATGTTACAGTGTCGCCAGAATGTGCCATAACTTTGACATCCAATCTTCATTACTCGGCAGAGACTCCCTAGGTCCTGTAATTCTCTTAGGAATTACTAGTGTCATAAATTCCACATTGATGTAAGCTCTCCTATTGACGAACATGGCCTATATAAAAAACTGTCGATTGGAGAAAGCTGACGGTGTTTTAATCAGAATCATGAATGCTTAACTTGGCAAAAGTATTGATGAGTTTGTCATCTATGTAGGGCTGTGAGATTGTTCGAACGAGGTACCTTAGAACACAAAACCGACTGAAGAAACACGGGTAAATTTTAGTCAGTAAAAGTCTGACGCACCCTCTTACTCCACCTAGAGCGTGAGAAGTTATTTGGTCCAATCCCAAAATCATCATCTCCTTATACTCTATTCACAATAAGATTAGACATTTAAACAAATCTTTTTTACTGTCCATTCAATCGATTTTGATTTCTAAGCCGTAGTGATAAGGATGGTATTAAAAGCAAAATAGTGATTACAATAACAACTACTTACTACAGTCGCCAGTCGCCACCAACGCCACAAAACTCTAAATCGGTTGAACTTCTTTTCCCAACTAGCTTTGGGGTCGGCTCCCAATCCAACCAGATGAGGTTGAATCTGAATACCTGTATTTTACATGAAACGACTGCTTTCCAGACTTCAACAACCCGATCACTGGGTAACACGATACGTCTTGGATAGACTGATGGTCGGGATGTCTGGCGTCTGACTATCTGTAACGACTCCAATCTCCAAATAAAAAATACTACTTATACTGTAGCGACATCTATGGCGCTACATAGGAACTAAACACTACGAAATCCTACATCGCGCAATTAATTTTCCAAGCATTTTTTACACAGTCTGAAATCAACAATCGGGCACTTACCCTGATCAGATGTAAGAGCCGTCTGGTCAGAGGATCCTGCCTTTTCAATGGCGGTTTGCGGACTTTATACCCTGTTGCACATATCTCCAAACTATGAACGTCAGCGCAGCCTTCGTACGATTGCTTCGTACGATTGGATCAATCTGACGATTGCTCACAATATCATAGTTTATGGAACAGTTGTTTCATTTCATTCAAACTAGCTTTTGCCCGCGGCTTTGTCCGCGTACATAAAATATGTCACTCAGGATTAGAGAATTAAAGCAGCTTTCTATCGGTGAAATAATTTCAGCAATCGAACTAGTACTGTCAGAGATTACCTCCCACACGCAAAAAAAACACAAAACCAAAATAAAGGTAAGGTCTGATGAACATTATAATAATTGTAGATAGCAATATCAGTGTCAGGCTGTCACCGCTTCGCTAATTTGTAATTAGCACCAGCTTTATTTGGCTCAAGTCCAGCTGTTCTGGACATACGTCAACATTAACGCCATTAAAATTTAATTTCAACTTTGACGCTAACAACTAAACTAATAATGAACATTGTTTTGTCAAATTGTGAAAAAATCCCTCCTTATTTGAATAAAA
Organism: Mythimna albipuncta; assembly: GCA_929112965.1. NCBI lineage: Eukaryota > Metazoa > Arthropoda > Insecta > Lepidoptera > Noctuidae > Mythimna > Mythimna albipuncta. The sequence continues at coordinate 16,548,933 of OV815962.1, forward strand.
ATAAATAGACGTTTCGTACAGTCCTACCACAATAGATAGGTACAGAAGTCAATCTACATACAAAGCGCGCTCGAGCAATGGACACATAGACGCCGCTCCCGGACACAATATCTCGGTCGCGTCTCGGATCACTCGTCGAACAGTTCCGGCTCAAACGCTCATTAGTGTGCGTCCACCAAGCGTAGGTATAAAAAGTGAAGTACATACATGAGCTTGTCTTCTGTACCTATCTATTTTGTGGTCCTACCGACTAAAACTTGTTAACTGGTACTGCTATCATGACTGAAGAAATCTGGATGCAAACGCTTATACAAGGCCATGGCGCATTTTGGAATCTGCACATCATTTCAGATTATTATAAAACATTAATACGATACCTGTTTAATAATAACTAATATAATAATTGTTAAAGTTTTTTTTTTATTATTTTGAGTGTTAATCAGAATAAACCTATTCAAAAAAAAAAAACACCCGTTGCGATCTATCGCCGCGTCATATCACTGTGTGCGTGAGTGCCACAGCCTGTACGAGGCACCGCCCACTTACTCTGCGAAACGCTTATCGATTTTCGGAAATAAGAATAAAATTAAAAAAAAATCCGAATTAACAATAAAATGAGTAGATATTACTCATTTTGTTGTTGATTCAGCTCGAGAATCACTAACATTGCCTTCTCAATTTTTTTTGCAGATTGATTTTTGATTTGATTTTTGCAAAACTGTACTTTTCTCCTAAAATGTCCTGCATTTCTCACTCTTGGCGTCCTACCTCATTCCTCCTATTTCGTGTCCTAGGCCTCACTAACATTTCGCCGACACGGTTTGCCGCGGTGGCTAAGCGAACGGCTGCTGCAATGCATGAAGCGATCTCGATTTCCGTATGGAACGAGTATTTGCATTTGCATAGACTACTAATCACTACACTACACTAATCATTAGACAGCTGTATGTAAATTATCTCACGATACAAAAGAAATTCCTGGTGTGGATAAAAAACCTTTAATAAATATCAGATACTGTAAAGAAATTGTCTACTGTCTTGCCTCTGCGATAAAAACCGGCAATACTATTTCCTTTAAAAAACTACCTCAGGAGAATCCAAATGTGATCCTTTATTGATTTATTTCGGCCCTTTTTTCTTGCTGCGTCTTCACGAAAAAACGGAAGCAATTTGTTCAGGATTTTCAATATTCGAAGAATTTTGTGGCAATTTTTTTGACTCAGAAAAATGTAGACCCAACTAAGGGATATTCAGTTCAGTCTGATAATCTGTTTGCTAAGATCACCAATGTCCATTTATTACAGGAAGATGTCGAATAATACAAGAATATTGTAGACTAGCTGTGCCCGCGACTTCGTTCGCGTGGACTACAGGATTTTGAATTTAATTTTTCTAAAATAAAAGTAGCCTATGTTACTCCTTATTACATCAGCTACCTGCCAAAAAGTCCCGTCACAATCGGTCCAGCCATTTCAGAGATTAGCCCGGACAAACAGACGATGTTATTTTGGCGTATGTACCGTATATATATTTTATATTCATGTACTTAGTAAAAAGCAGTTATTTCAATATTAAAAACAGACACTCCAATTTTTTTTTATATGTATAGAGTTTAGATGCATAGATAAATACCAATACATTCATTTTATCATTGTAATTTATTAAATCAGTCACAATTTATTTTATTGAATGGTCAAAATAATCGCATGCTTGCTACAGATCAACCATATGAGTACTTTGCTATACTTTGTATTGGTGAAATTTTCACTTTGTTAAAACCATTCCAAATGACTTCCATAGTAAAAGTCACGTTCACATCACGTAATCATGTTCTTCAAGTGCGATACTCTCAACAATCAACATTTCAAAAGCCGATCTTTCAGTAGGTACACGTCAAATCCAAGCCAAGTACCATCCTTCCAATTACTTTCTACAGCCTCTACTTTTCTCATTATATCTCAATGGTCTTTCATCAAGCCGGCATTGAGCATCTCTGATCTTTCTCTTGACCTCCACTTATTAGGTTATCTAAACATTTGACTATTGGCATACCTTTTGCGGCCGTCAGTCGTGCCGGTGCCCTTGTATGGAAACTTAGCTTCAGCAGATAAGCATTTCTCGCCGTATTTGCATTACGAGGTTTAATATTGAAGTTGTTTCTAGTGACTTCATCCTTTACATTGGTATGTGTATGATTCAATTTTTATTTGCGCTGCTTTCCAACTGTGCAAATTGTGTTATAAATAAGTAAGTAGATGCATCGGTTCTGGTGGCTATTTTTCCGGGGCTTGAAGGAAAGGGGTGGGTCTTTTAGTCAGTAAGAGTCTGACACTATCTCCCGCTCCGCCCAAGGGCGGGGGATGTCAATGCATGATTTTTCCCACCATAAAAAAAAGCATTTTCTGTATAAATCTGAGCTTTATATCATCCATATTAATTAAACGTATACTTCGTTACAAAGTATTTACTTACTTTTAAAGTATTGATGATACTTGGGAAAGTACCCTATAATGTTTTCCATAAAATGGTGATATACATCCTTTTCTACTTCGGCATTGTTATCCAAATGAATTTCATTAGTCTTTTTATGTTCGAAAACATCTATAAAGTATCCAATCTGGATATATATCAGAAATCTATGAACAGAATCGGTTTGAGGTAGGGCCATCCAATAACGTGGCTAACCAGGTTCGGCCTTCTTCGTCCAATTACATAAACTATCCGCTAGTGCTGCTCGACGGTAAAATGACCATATTTGGAAGTCGACCAACTTTGATTGTTTTTTTCGGCCAACTCATTGAAATACGAAGGAACCTCTGTGCGTCGATGATAAATGTCGCATATATTTGTCACGGTCCCTTATTATTGAACGATATGTCCTTTGTCCGTTGTTTCTGAGCGATGTGTTGGCAGTTTTTGTGGAAGAAGGGTTGACGTTTTGCAGGTTACGTTTTCCTCTATGGATGTCATATTTTTTTTAATCATATCTAAATTGAACTGAGTATTTATTATTTTTTAATTAGTAGTAAATATGATGTTGTTTATTGTCTTCATATAGTAAACCATTATTATCGGTCATTTAACAAATATTTAGTTTATTACATTTAGTTTGGATACGTATTATATATTAGTTTAAATAGATTTCATAATATGAATCATGTGTACTTCTCTAATAGACTAATACTTTTATAAGTTGTTGGAGTAAATAAATAAGGTTCAGGATATATTGGAACGCATCAGGCAACGGCGTTATCGCCGCCGCCGTCGCCGGGATTCTGATCCCGATTTCCGGCCAACGTAGACGCGGGCTTGCGGACAGTGAGCAATGGGTAGCTCACTGTCCGGCCGTCCGGTAACTGTCTGGACTAAGCCCAAGTCGTCGACGGCGCGCCCTGTTCCCGCGCGCCTCAAGGAGTTGTCAGCAACAGCAGGGGCCCAGCCGGGTCGAAGCCTACTGGGGCCAGGGTTATCCGAAAGGGCGCTCGAGCCCCGGTATGAAGGCTAGAAGAAACGGGGTGGGTCTTTTAGTCAGTAAGAGTCTGACACTATCTCCCGCTCCGCCCAAGGGCGGGGGATGTCAATGCATGATTTTTCCCACCATAAAAAAAAAAGGATATATTGGATAATTTCGTTATGAAAAATATTGTCGTAATATGTGCACGGGAGATAAAAAGATGATGTAGTTCAACCTATAATAAAAAACAAAACACTGTCATAAGGGTTTTAATATTATATAATACGAGTATACCATGACAGTTATGCAAAATATTGTAGCCTGAAAAGCTGGAAAAGATTAAAACATTTGACGCAGTAAACAGTTGTGTTCACGCATATTACTAATTCGGCATATAATGAAATTGGTGTCAGATTTTGCGTTAACATCGTAAATTCAGCAAATGCAAATCCGAAGCTTAAACGGAATTTGTACTAGATTGGATTTATCGATTGCGTTTGGGGCCGTTTGGCAGGAAAATTGTTTTTTTATGAGCCCGTTGAGGTTGCGTCGATACTCTCGCTCCATCGAGCGTGCAGATAACATTGTATACTTAATCCTACATTACCTTTAACGGCTTAATTTCTAATAATAATGCGATAAAACTCTGACACCGTTATATTTAAATCGATCAAAAGGCCAACGTGTTGAGAAATCGCAATTGATTGATATGGCGTCTAAATTTGAGTACGTACATAAATGTCGCGATCGTGCCAATTATATTAATGGATTGTTCTCTTAAATAGGTGTATGATTAGCTTGGCTGCATCGATTACTAATAGATACTAAGAGAGAGACTCATCTCATCTTTCGAAATCATAGTCTTTAAACTAGAACATTAAAGACAGCAATTTTTTTAATTGATATAATCTAGTGCTTGACTGCGATCCCACCTGATGGTAAACACTGGTGCAATCGTTAATGGTGAATCGCATTATTTTAGTAAGAACTTACTAAAGTATTATTTGTATGACAGACAGTAGCAAGTTCAAATAAATATCTATTATCAAGTATCGATTGACGAGGTTTAAAAGTCAAAATGGGAGTACCACAAGGAATGCCTAATGTAGTATTTTAATTCATTTAGGTACATTGTTCACACATAATAAAGTAAAAGTGACAAGAAATATGTAACTAGAATATTTGTAATACAATATGACATGATATAAAAGAGTGTTCATGAAGTTTAGCACGTGCATCTCAGTAGAGATCTACGCTTTGGAATGTGCAATTAAATTCATCTTTCTGACTGACCGACTTCTTGACAATTTAAAAATACCTGTATCTAGATCATTTAAAATAAGTGTTTTGAGTTTGTATCTACAGTACCTAAGTTGGCATATGTCTGTCTATTAGTAAAAGCGGCGGAAAGCTTCCCTAGCTGGCGGTGAAAATGACAAAATCGATTATGGGGTAGACTCGCATAAGATGGTAATATGCATAACAAACTCTCAATTAATATGCATATTACCATCACACTTATCACACTGCAATATTATAAAGACGAAAGTTTATGTGTGTGTATGTTTTTACTTCTTCACGCATGAACGGCTAATGGATTTAGATGGGGGCAACCATGACATAGAATAATTTTAATCCCAGGAGAATGTTTTCCCTTTGAGACAGTTTTCTACTTTCACACGGGTGAAGCCATTGGCATCAGCTAGTTTTGAATAAAGAACTAATTTGTGTAGATTCACATACAGTTATTATTAAAATTTGATGAAGCTTTTACATTTCAGTAAACATTTTCCCTTATTCTGTAAGCACGGCAAACAGTTTTGGATTTCTTCTGCAAACAAAACGATAAATCTTGCGGATATGGACGATACATTTCTCACGTAACTTGTTAACATGTACTGCTTTGAATAGAAGATATTCTTGAATGTATCCAACTTTTCTCTTCGTCGTTTATGAAGAAAGTTACATTATCAGGAATGACGAAAACTACTTTGATTTTGGACCTGATGAAAGTAACTTCAGTCATAGAAACATGATATGACATATCTTTATAGCATACGTATTATAATATTGTTTGAGTTTTAGACTAAGTTAAAAGTAACAAAAAAGCTTGTTTATGAAAATGCATGTAAAAAGAAAAAGAAAAGATGGATTAAATACATGTAGGGCAGTCGGTTCACACAGACTAATGAGCCGATTCAGAAGGCATATAGGTCAAAATGTACGAGGAAATTGAATAAGATTTCTACATATTTATTATAAATGTTTACGTCGAAAAGTTCTCGTCTCTGAGAGCTTTAGAGAGAAACTTTGAGACCTTCTTAAGCCGAGAAAGTAATTTAATGATACAGAATCTTCAGTGTCTTGTCATGATACAACCAAATTGGTTTCTGAGAAGTCTTTTACGGATTTGCAAAGTTCTTTTATTGAAAGGGCATAATTAAATATTGATGTGAGTACGTACGTCGTCGTCGGACGCGAATAAATTAATCGTCGAACGCTCAATAGAAAAGTTGGGAGTTGGATTGAGCAGTTTGGGGCTTAACTTGGCATTATTGACAATTTGATTTACGTGTGGGGTCAGCAGACTTAGCTTGCAAGAAAATTGGATACCGTGATTTTTTTTATCAAGTTTGAGTTAGACGTCTGAAATGTGTAAGATATGTATATAGGACAAAAAATTGATTATACGCAACGGTCTTAAAAACTAAACAAAAATATGGCTTATAATAGTCACCGTAATGTGCGCTCATGACCAGATTAGAATCTGATGTTGTTTTATTTTTCTCGTTAGATATTAGAACGCAAAGACGCAAGGCCCGAAAAGAAGCTACAAGACTTGACATGGTGTATGGCTACTATCAGGTAGCTGTTTAGCATTATAGACTTGTACTTTGCTAACCAGTATAATCACTGCTCACCTAAACTAACACTTTTATGTCAACAATTGATGACATTTTCAATAAGTATATACGTAAAACTCCACAATTTTAAAATTGTATAATAAGATTTCTTTGATGAGCGTGTTCTGTTTATCTAGACGACATATTTGCATAATCAACTTACCTGACTATTTGGGAAGGTGGCAAACGCGGATTGTACTTTATGTAGCGCATGGTCCTGTTGGTGACCAGGCGGTGGTCTGCCTTTAGGGAAGTGGAAGCGAGGGATGACCCGCGCAGGCGCACCACTGCTGGCTGCCCCACGCACACTGCGCTGAAGTGTCGTGTGTGGTGGCGCTGAAGACGGCTTTGGAGGTGCTGAGGCGGCATAGCTCTGAAAAAAAATTCATGATATCAGTATTGATGATCCGAAATTCCGAATGCAAGTTTATAGTAATAAAATACTGTATGGTTTGTTGAACGTTTATTTAGCAGATAAAGGTTATGTGAAAGTGATTTGATGAAGTAAATTTCGTTTTATCCAAAATCAGCAAAACCCCAAATTTGCATATTATTATTTTACGTAGTAATATACGCCTTCAATTTTATACAGATTTAGGACATAAAGCCGTCCCAAAACACTCATGTAGGTGTACTACCAAAAACGATTCTCCCACATTTTTCACTTGTATGAATCTCTAACATATGTTATCGCCAAACCTGCTTTATGTGCTAACGAAATAGAAATAGAATACATCGCCGGCGAGGTGAGTGAGTCGCGATTCTTGATTTATTGCGTAGTGGATTGTTGATATTTTCGCAGTCCGCGTGTCGAGCGAGCGATGAAATAGAAATATTCTGATAAATGTCTACCGTCGTTTCGTTTGCAGTACATCCGTCGGGATGAGCGACAGTGAGGGTTTTTCTATTTGTAATGCTACGAAAATAAATTGATTTAGATGAATCAACTGGTTTGGCTTTAGTGAGATTAGCTCTAGACTTTGTGCTTGTTGGATTCTATGTATATGGATGAATGAAATATCAATGTTATATTTTCAGTTGTCTTTGGATTGATCCAGAGTTTTCAAAGAAAGATGATAATATTTATATTTGGGTGTTAATGATATATTATGTTAATTTATGTTAGTAGTTCGTTACTATTATTGTTATATTATATGTATTTACAAAATCAAACGCATCAGGCGTCGGTATACTCCTTCACATAGCTGTCATCTGAAGACGTCGGAAACGCTTCCAGAAGACTGGCAGCATTATTACTTTTGACAAAGAATACGTCATCCCACCAGTCACGCAAAGTGATAAATTCTTATGCAGTTATAGATGTCTGAGTTTTACAAGTTCTGTATTTTCTCTACTCTACTTCAAATTTGCTGTTCATTTCAGCCACTTTCATAAACTCGTTCAAAGAGATTCTCTTGTAGATATTATTCTTTTTCATGATAGAAACGTTTACGCAATATCACAACCTTTATACCTTCACGCTTATATATATGTATGTATATACCAGGAGTGTATGTTTAATAATATGTTTTCATTTACTCGCGGCTCGGTAATATTTGCAAATGCTTGATACGAGTATTACCAAGTATACGAGGCAAAAAGTACTTTGTCTACTGCTTATTAAGTTACTTTCATCGTTGTAGCCTTTATAGTAATGGCTTCAGGGGCTATAAACTTTTTGGAATAAATTAGGTTTTGAACGAAATAACTGTCACTTTTGTTTTGAGATTTGGGTCACGACATCTTTTTTAGTAATTTCTGTAGATATAACTGGGATCAGACAAGCTGGATTGAATGCTACAGTTACCATTAGGTGTTCGTTAGTAACACTGAGATGAAAAAGTATTTGGATAGGATATAAAATGGTGTATGGGGTCAATTTGGTTTGCCCTTTTGTCACGGGCGATAGGATAGGTAAAGCTGCTTTGTTCTTGAGTGATATATATAGGCTTTATTTTTTGAATGCGTGTGAAGCCGTTGGCAAAAGCTAGTAATTTATAATCATAATTAATTTCATATTTATAACTGTGTACATATTTTAAGTGTTCGTTATAACATCGCCTTGGACGCGTCTGCATAGGTGCTATAATATAATTTTGTCAATAAATAATTAAGAATATTCTATTCCTAGTTTCCAATATAAAGAAATTATATAACAGATATCATTATGTTCTAGTATTTAATAAATTAATTAAGTAGATCCTAAAACGTCTCAGTGGGCTGTGAAGTAGACGGATGAAAACAGATTGCATGTAATATAAGATGAGAATGTCAAGATGGATGTATGGAGTGACGAGAATGGATACAGTGAAAAATATGGTATATATGGTATGTGGTGATGGTGGTGGTGTCTAGGTATGGTCACGTGAAGAGGAGGGATGAAACGCGTGTTACTAAAAGGGTTATGAGAATACATGTAGATGGATAAGACGCAGAAGGAGGCCAAAGAAAAGATGGATGGATTGTGTCAGGTGTGAAAGAAAAGGGAGTCAAAGATATCGTGATGGCTGACAGAATAGAATGAAAAAAAAAAACGTGTATTGCACCGAAACCTAGTGTCTAACCCAGCGTCGATTAGCGAAGACCCGTGTCGCCGCAATGTAAAACACAAATTTGTACCTTAATCATGGGAAAATAGAGATGAATATGTAACAGGCGAAGAACATAACGCGACGCGATTCTGCGCCAGTGTGATTTGAGCCTAAGAGATACCTACTAGTCGTAATTCAAGCTCTCCATTGGCTTGTAATGACATTCCGCTGTGGCCGCGCGCCTCACTGGCACGGATACCATTTAACTACAGAACCCTTTATCTATTATTATAGTCAGTACGGTCGTAAGTTATAGGTTTCTAATTATAAACCAACCAATTGTATGTAAAGTCGGAAATTAATATATGTGATTTATTATCCTATCTTCCTTCTCGGTATTACTCTTGACAGAGTGGTCGTGGTAAGAGTCTGACACTATCTCCCGCTCCGCCCAAGAGCGGGGGTTGTCATTGGATGATTTTTCCCACCATAAAAAAAGGCCATAGATGCTGATGAGATGTAGAGTTACTTGCCAACCAAATGAGTTGTCTTTGTCGCCCGCATAATGTTTCTGAACACAAAATATAAGTTTTCGATTGCTATAAGTTCTATCAACATAGTAATTAATAGAGATGAAACGGATATCCGGTAACTATCCGATATCCGGCCTAGTCGGCCTTGTTTTGATTATCCGGCCAGATACCGGATAGTAAAATTCAAACAATTTTCCTTATTTTAGGTACAACAGGCAAAACGTCACAATAGGTCAAAAATGTTTATTTCATTAATTAGTTTAGTATTCAAAATTAACAATTGGCAAATTGTGGTGAATTCATTCCAAATTTTCTGCATTTTTTGGTAAGAGGCGACTCTTAACTTTGTAAACTAGGCCAGCTTTTAAAAAAAATCCTTACGCTGAAAATGCTACTGTCAGGTGTTGAAAAAAGTGAACTGTTAATGGGGTGGGGGCCGGTGGGGCTATATAGGGTGTACCGCTCCGTCCCTCTTTCTTGCTCGCACGCTTGACTTTTTAATACGTCAGGGTAAAGGTCGTACTACATTGCGCACACGTGTGCCACACTCGCCGATCTGGGCGCGTCAGTCTCTATAGATTTTATATGGCAACTAGACTTGTAGAGCTACATTACATCCACGCAACACGATACCACGCAACGTCGTTCTAAGTACAAATTAGGCGTGGTCCACATGTGCCCCGGTCTCATGTAGTTCTAGCTTAAGGCCCAAGCGCCCGAAAAGTGCTATAAAACCGTGACTTTCTGAAGCCTATTCCTCGATAACGGCCAGGTTAATAGGTTTGAAAAAAAATATATGTTTATTATAGATTCATGAACAACATTGTCAACATTTGATTTTTTCGTGCTATTAACCTTTCAATTGTGATAATTACAGACACAATTGAAAGACAATAGGTGCGCGAACGCCGGCGTTCGCTTGGGGTTTAATGAATTTAATACTTTTGTCTAAAAAAAATATTTAGCAATTTCGCAACTTTTCGCAACTTTTCCCTACTCCTTCAAAACGGCTTGGATCTATAGAAACATTTTGAAAAATGGGTGGTAAAATATTCTTCAAAGTGAACATTGCATATGTAAATCAATCGATATTTCGCAAAGAAAATGGATTTAAAGGTCAGCCGCGCGCTTTCCGGGCGCTTGTTGGCCGCAAATAAATGCAGAGATTTGCGTACTGCCGCCTAGGCGGGTGCGAGAGGTGCGTCCACATAATTTTGGCCAGACGGTTCAAGGGACTACAAGCCTTAAGCCCCTGCGTTCATTCCGAAAACTTTTGCCAACGACACTGATGAATGTGTTTTAGTTCGCGCACAATCCTAGAGAATAGCCCTAGGTATGAATAACGCAAAATTACTATTGTACGACTTATAGTTCAAACATTGTGCCAGAAGAAGTTCTTGTTGGAATAATTCATGTTTTTCAAAAGTAATTGTTACCCTCGACATTTTCTGTAATTGCTACATAATTTTCCGTCCACATCGCTTTAGTGAGATTATGTTCTTGAAAACAAAAACTCGTTTAGGGTTTCTTGTTCAAACTTACAATGAAACCTAATGGTTACGAACCGATTTCACAGTAAAATAAGACTGTTGAAAATATGACTGGCCTTTGGTCTAGTGCTTAGTATTGTCCTGACTACTATGCCGGAGGTCGTGGTTAGGATTCCCACCCAGGACAATTGTTTGTCTGATGAACACGATCATTTGTTCTATGTCGGGGTGTAATTAATTCATATTGTGTATGTATTTAGCAAAGTATGTTTATCAGTTGTCTAGTACTCATCATCGTAGCTCTGCTTAGTTTGGGTCTACATGGCGTTATGTGAAAACTGAGGAATAATATTAAATAGTAGTTTATGTGACTAGGGGATAAAGCAGTGTCTTTAAGTCGCGGGCGGCATGTTGAATTCCGAACGAAACGAAGGTTGCTGTTTTTAATCCCGAACGACAGTGAGGGATTTATAAAATTAACTCCCGAGCATTGCGAGGGAGTTAATAAAGAAACCTGAGTGAAGTGAGGAATTTAAGCCGCCCAAGACAAAGACAGCTTTATCCCCGTGTTGCATACTCTACTTTTTACACCATCTGTGAGATAATCAAAAGACAATTTGGTCAATCAAATTATATATTAGAGAATTAAAAGTATTATATTTACAAGTTCATCAAACAAACAAAATTCACTACTCCAAGATTCTATAGTTTCAATTTTCTATAATACTCCCGTGTCGTCAGTACCTACGCACGTTTTATTCTATTTGCTTTTTTTTTGTTAGTCAGCCAGTTTGAATCATAGTGATTACAAACTCTTTGGTTTGAATTTCGAGTCAACTTGTTCGATGCGCCTACATTTTAATTCACAATGTTGACGATTCTTGATGTTCCAAATTCAAATCTCATTATTCCCTAGGGATCGGCCATACTGCATTATCTCCCTAGGCATATAATGACTTGCTTTATGTGAGGTTTATATGACGTGTAAAACGACATTATCGAGCAGATGGTGTAAAAATATTATTATGTTTTCTAAAGCACTCATCAAAATAAATAGGTACCTGGGTTGTTCTTCTTTTCCCCTTGAAGATAATGTACATAAATATCGTATTAGGTATGTTTCTGAATTCTTTTATCCTTTTATTCAACGTGACAATGCTGCCAGTCTTGAGGCCCATTACCGGATGACAGCGATGTGGAGGAATACTTCGATGCTTAAGTGTATTTTGTGTTTTTGTATATTTGTACATAGTCTGGTGTAGTATAAGTACCTAAATATTAACTGAACTAAGTACTTATAGTGCTTGGTTTAGTTAATATTTAAGTGTCTTATGTATATTTACACATCAAAACGTTTAGACAAATATATAATAGATATACTTATTTTTTGTAAAAAGTTATAGTTTTTTATATTTGTGTGTCAGAGTGGATGACCGCGACATACACTTCCTTTCCGTTACACTATTTCACTAAAAAGAATATCCCTATGTTAAAAAATCTTTACTTATCCTAAGTGTCTATAAAGTCAGTAAAGGTTTATAGAACTAAGGTTAACTAACTTTAAGGGAACTAACCTAACCTTAAGGTTAGGTTTTTAGGTTTATTACTAGTACTTTGTGGTTATTCCTTGCAGGGCAGCATCAGAAGCAATATTCTTGAGCTTAAAATTCTGCTTATCAAAGTCCAGTCTTTAAATAAGAACACAAATACCTTTGGTAATAATAGAAAAAAAAACACTACGAACATAAACAAGAAACTGCTAAAATAAATAAAAATAGAATCCTCACTTCTTGAATAGCTTCGCACTTGACCCGTTTTCTTCTAAAGACGGATCTTAATAATGATATCCATTATACGGACGACCTTAGGAATATTTTTTGCGAATAATATTTTATTTATTCTGTCTCATTCTTGGTAAGGGTCGCCGCATACGGAGCACGAGAAGCTAGAAGCAGCCGCAAAGGAAGCTGAAGCGCGTGACAGCCACCTGTGGTCGGTGGCCGTTACTTTTTCTATCATAATGGACTCTATTGCAGAAGGTTTAAATGCGAGAATGGCGTGCGTTCAATAGCCGGTGTTGTGACCCACAGACAGAAGCGAGCAGCGATGATTTGCAGAGTGTGGCGGCCACCAGCGTCAACCATCTGCGCGGCGAGACCATAGACGAGTAAAATACATGAAAACTACAGGAAGTATCCCGGTTGCGGCGTTTTGTGGTTGAGGCGTCGCTCGTGTGTAGTGACCCTAACTGGCATTACCCAGTTCGACCTTTGTCATGCTATTGTTAAAGACAGCGATTTTTCTGGCAAAGGCGCCATCTTACTATGCCAAAACTCACACCTATTTTTTTTTTTCGTTAATTTATTAAAGTCGATGAACTGCCTGATTAGGATAATGAAGAGCACGTGTTGATGTGGGTCAGCCATGTTATAACAGATAGAAAATGAATTGGCAAGCACATCAAGATTGTGGGAAATTGAAGGAAAGGAAAGGGTCTTTGTCATTAGGCTTTAGGCTATGGCTTTCCATCAACCATAGCGATTGTCAAGAACAAAAAATAAAATGAAATACTTCTAAGAGATAATTTTTTTAAAGATAAAACTTTGCCACACATTAGGAATTACTCCTGTATCGTCGGTTCGTTCATAATCATAATACACACACATAAACATGTAAAATTATGTTGTACACTGTGATCCTACCGTCGAATTTGATCTCTCTCTCTGTCACTCAAAGGTTTGCTGGGAGAAAACTCATTGTTGAGTTAAGCTCGCCTTTGTACATGAAATGTCAATTATGAATGTGTTAAGGTTAAGTTTTTGTGTGTACAATAAAGAATTAAGAATAAACAAGACACATTTACCCGAAACTTATAATCTGTAATGATACAGATTATAAGTTTCGGGTAAATGTGTCGGTGTTTTCGGGTAATTATGAAATTATCATCATCATCATCATTTCAGCCGATATATGTCCACTGTTGATTAGACATAGGCTCCAAGCCTCGCCACAGCGAACGTTCCTGTGCGTCTCGCATCCATCTGTAGGGTATATAAATATTTATTGTCCCGTGTGGGAATCGAATCCACGACACGTAGCGCAGCAGCCAATTGCTCAACTACTGCGCCAACCATCGATTGTCACGTGATAAGTACACGAAATATCATTAATTATTTGAAAATCATTAATCGAAGATTTATACACCTACAGTTACTACGTTTCTAGCATAATAATTCCTTGTGTTAATGATAGGTATACATACGTTCTTATCCAATTTACTTTCGACATTGGCAGAATAGTCGACATCAGCTGTATTTTCCATTAATAAAATATCAAAGTCAAAGTCTATATTTCAAATAGACCATTTGCAGGCACTTTTGAATAGAAAAATGTCGCTCAGTCCAAGAAAAGTGAAGCTAAATTGTACGTTCTAAAGCGTAGATATCTATGGAGAAGAACGTGCAAGAAACTCCATGGACAATCTTTTTAAATATATATAGAATATATATATATATATATAGAGAATTGGCTTTTTGACAGTCAAAAGTCAGTTTGTGTAGAACTTCAGGAGCGGGTACTTACATGGATTAAATTCTGAATATTCTAGAGAGAGCAATAGCCATCCGACCTCCTCAACTCAATTACTTTGAAGCCGATATCATATCATGTTCTTTAACTTAACGAAAACAGCCGGACCGGAATATTCCCGATTCATAGAGATTGTTCGGGTTGGCTATCACCTCGAAGCCCCACAAATCCTCTTACATCCAACCAGGCTAAATTATACCTACAAATCTTTTTTACGTAAGTATTCGTACTTTGTTTTTTTTTTTTATATTCACTATCGATGTCATGTACTTGTATAGAAGTGATGTACCTACTTAAATGTTGTCAATTGATATTGGCTTAATTTCAAAATATAAAAATCCTTGGTACTAATCAAGTCACAGCCTCTCAGGCCTCCTCTCGAGGAGAGGGAACGGGCCGTAATCCACCACACGGGCCCAGTGCGGGTTGGTGGATGTATTTTATTTACTTCGAATTTTTGGTTCTAGGACATGCCGGTTTCCTCACAATGTTTTCCTTCACCACTTTGAGAGTTGTAGTGATGAAATAAATTACACAAAGTAATGCCGCGTTGTGGTTTACTAATTTGAAAACAAAATATAAAAAAAAGACGTGTGGCTCTCGGGGACTGCCGCGGTAAAGCTATTGCATAGATGCTATGCGTTAGTTTTCTTATCAGTCACTACGCTCAAAACAAATGAGTGGGGGGTGTTAGGTTATTTTCGTTACGGAATTTCTGGATTCGGTCTCCACGCTCAAGGCCCGCGATATAAGCTATGCAATAGCTTAAAAATCTTGATTAGTAATTCCAAAACCAGACACAAGATGACTTAGCTAATCAAAATTTAAGAAAACTAAAAACAAAACAATAATAAATGACTTACGCCACCAGAGTCGTAAAGCTACCCACAAGTATTATAACCGCAGGCCAGCACATAAGTCTGGCTAACGAACTCATTAATCTTTTAAGCTCCTGTTAACCACAAAAGGTAACCCGACAAGCTCACAATATTGTTTTCCAATATAATGAACAGAATGTCGTAAATTATTATATGTCTTTACAATAAACTAAATGACCGCTACGCCTACGTAACTAGTGCCGAAAAGTAAGACCAGTTCACACGAGTCTGTTACATTTAGCTACTGTAAAGTCCCACGTTGCTATTAAATTAATTCTGAACAATGCGGTAGCTGTTTTTTTTTTAATTTACATTTTTGTTATTGGTGAATAAAACGGATAATTTACAAAAGGGGATTGCCCATTTGAGGCCATGAGCAGACAATTGTCTAGAGAAAGAATACTTTGTTCATTAATTTTGCCATAAAAATTATGTATTCCCTTAGTTCCAAATGAACGCCACTATAATAAAAAAAAAGACGTATGGCACTCGGGGACTGCCGCGGTAAAGCTATTGCATAGCATTTTATCAACCTATGCAATTATAATTATTTATTTATTTTATTTATGCATTTATGTATTTTTTTCCTTTGTTTTTTTTTTCTTTGATATTAATTGAAGTTACACTTTCACACAT
The DNA here is from genome assembly GCA_929112965.1 of Mythimna albipuncta. Taxonomy (NCBI): domain Eukaryota; kingdom Metazoa; phylum Arthropoda; class Insecta; order Lepidoptera; family Noctuidae; genus Mythimna; species Mythimna albipuncta. The sequence goes on from OV815962.1 coordinate 16,564,946, forward strand.
TGAATTGAATTTTGATTGATTGTTCACTCATTTGTTTTCTTATCGGTCACCACGCTCAAAAAACAAATGAGTGGGGGTGTTAGGTTATTTTCGTTACGGAATTTCTGGATTCGGTCTTCACGCTCAAGGCCCGCGATAGAAGCTATGCAATAGCTTAAAATAAGTGGTAAATAAAAAGTAACTTTATGGAAAAAACAAATTATAGTTTTATCATTGATGATGAATATATTTGATGTCCGTCTTTGGCCTGGAACACTATAGAGGCTGGGCAATCCCCTTTGGTATTTTAAACATTTGTGCAAAGGTGCAAGCTCTAAGACTGGTAATCTCTTGATTGCCACTGGCTTATTTTAATATGGATTTTGAATATTTTTTACTCTGCAATAAAAGCAACAAGGTTTTTTGTAATACGTAACATAATTAATAAGGCTCTCTTGAAAATTATTTCAAGTGAACTTAATAAGTTTTTGACACATATGGGAAATTAATTGAGCGATTATCTATTTAAATTCGTTATCGGACAATATTCATAGTATAATACTGTTAAATGTATTTTTATAAATATTAAATATTGCATATTGTTTAAAGTACAATAGGGTTAACGTATTCATGTGGATAAAAATTAAAAAAAAGAGTATCCATAGAGTTTCTTGCACTTTACGCTTTGGAATGTTCATTGTCAATTTACAAATTGACAATTTTAAAGTGCTTGTAAATGATTTAAAATTAAACAAAAAATATCAGATTCTGAGTGGTTGGAATAGAATAACTTACTAAACTTGAAACAGTGGGTAATATCAGTTGCTTGCTGAAACTGAGTACAATAACCATAGATTAACACCCGTATTTATAAAGAAGTAATTTCTTAATTACAAAATCTTATTCTATAGCGGAGTAACACACGTTACTTGAGAAAGTTCACAAAGAACTCTCGATGCTAGGTGGTGGTTGTTATTTGTTGGCAGTTCTAGCTTCAAGCAATTTCTTAACTATAGAATACAGATCGTTTCTTAAGTATTTACTTTTAACTGTTTGTAAATACGGGTGTTAAACTCGCTGTTAAAGATGAAGTTGATGTTACTGATGCAATCCATAACAAAACAAGAACAGACCCGTGAGAAGTGGGCTTAAATCTCATTGTAGTCTCACGGAACATAAATCAATAATAACACCTGTTTTCTCATTCAAATAACAATTCAATTAAACCCAGTGTCCGATGGATTTGACATTATAAATAAGCTTATTTATATAAGGCATATGTTATTAATATTGTCGATCAATCATTGATTTCCAAATTGACTTGGGTATCTAAATGAGCAGTCATTTCAAAGATGAAGACCCTGAGGAATCCACAATGATTTATTTGAATAAGGATTCATAAAAATTCTTGTTTTGACCATCATGTCAAGATTGAACGTATATAACGGCTTTGAAAGAAGTATCAACTCAAAAATGTATCCCTTGAACTGTCGCGGAAGAGAGAAGATGAGAGATATCACACAGGAAAAATCGTCTTTATGAAAATGTATAGGATAGGATCATACATTACCGTCTAAGTTAAGTAATTAAGTAAGTAGTTAAGTTTATTGAAAATTCGATATTTTTAGACATTTTTTTTTTACTAGTCTTTACTGTCTCACTGCTGGGCAAAGGCCTCCTCCAAGTCCTTCCAAACTTCTGCTTCGTCTCCAACCACGCTTCACGGTACGCGTCCAAATCATCCCACCACCTCTTTCTAGGCCGGCCTCGACGGCGCTTTCCTTCTGCAGGAACCCACTGTGTGGCGACGATTGCCCAGCGTTCCCTGTGCTTTCGGCTGACATGACCCGCTCAATCCCATTTGAGCCTGGCAGCTGCTGTCCACGTTTATTATGCCCGATAAGGAGCATAGCGTTTTATTCCGTATTCGGTTTGTTTTTTTTAATGCCCAGAATGCTGCGCTCCATAGTTCTTTTTTTATGTTATTATAAGAGTTAGAGATCCACGCAAAAACAGCTTCTTGAAATTGTGACCTGAAGTTGCGAGTATCAGCTAATCTTATATTATTAGTTCTCTCGGTCCTGGTAGGATTAGGTGAATAGTTTTAATGTAATTTCACTAAGTTACGATTTCCCCTTGGTTATTTACGACTGGTCACGATTGTTTTATTGCTGGATATACATGTTTTCATTATAATTTACTTTTATGAGTTTGGTTTACTACAGGTTTTGATTGGCTGCAATAAACGCGTTTCCTTGGCTAAACAGTTTAAGCTTGGAAATCATTTTTACTTTCTTATTAGTCTATGATAATATGTTACATTGTATATTAACCCGTTGTGTGTCTAAACGTGTATCCACGCGAGACACAATGGCTTTTTAATTGTGTCTCTAATTACGGCACTTGAGAGGTTAAGCAGAAAAGTTTTTTATTTGTATAAACGCACTAATCTATTTACCTATGTATGTATCTTGTAGGCAAGGGTTTTTGGCGGGATGTTTCGAATGAGCTTCAGTGGCTGTTTCAATGATTCACAAATTAATTCCTAGTGTAAACATCGTGAGGGAACCGGCAAACATTCATCAACCCGCATAGGCCCGCGTGTTGGGTTACGGCTATTCCCTCTTCTAGAGAGGAGGCCAGAGTCTCAGCAGTGGGAACATTAAAAAGGCTGATTATGTTTTTTTGTTGTGACTCCTAGTGTACCTATATTGTGACGTTGGTGTAGTTTTATATCTTAAGCGTCTGCACAACTGGATAAAATGTGGAATCATTGAAGCAGGTACGATCTCGGCAAAATGGTGCTAAGAGTTTAATTGTTATCTTGACTATTCCAGCGAAGCTTGCCGAGTAGGCTGACTCGATACATTTGCTGTTATAGCAAAAGCATGAGAATGTGTTATATCCGCATTCTAATAGAAAATAAAGAAACTATATTCTTAGTGATCAGGAAGCGGTATGGTCTTAAAACGTTAGTCTGCCAAAATAGGGCGAAGAAAAAAAAAATCTATGGGCAAATTAAATATTTACATGTGTTCGAAAATCACCCATTGAGGTAAAACTCTACAGGAGTATCCGGCCGTGCTTTTGCTAAATGAATAATATATTATATGTACCTTTTTCCAGGTGGACGAAGCCGCAGCTATGAGATAGTTTACAATGCGACAGATTCATTCATGTGAGGGGCGGTAATTATAATAGTATAGCATTAAATCGATGTCGGACTCGGGAATGCGGGACCATAATGTATGCAAGCACAGAGTAGGGCACGGATAGACTGCACGGTAAGCGCACGTTGAGCCATTGACTGCTGCGCTGCGAGTTGTGGGTTCGATTTCTGAATGGAACAAATATTTGTATGACCTATAGACTACAGTCTGGGTGCCTTGTGTTTTGAGTTTACATTTGATTGTAAACGCACTCACAATTCAATAGTTATTGCTAAACCCAAACTAAAGTAAGTAAAAGTAAGTTAAAAAAGAAAATAATTACGAGACCTGCTTTCTACTTCGCATGCTGAAATTCCCCAATTTGCCCTTTATACACGTACGTGTATAAGATTTAGGTATTGTTAGAAACACAATTTAGTAAAACCGCTTCGGGACAGCTCGGAGCATGACACGTTGTACCTACCTATTCACACAAGACTTTTAAGAAGAGAAAATAACACTGAAACAACATAAATTCGTTTTAATAATCTAATAAATTAGTCCTAAGATGTCTGTTGAGGTTTTGTGGGTAGTCGTAAAAATAAATCTAATTATGTATATACGGAGAAATGTTTGTAAGTCAGGAGAGTACCGACGAAAAAGGTTTAATTAGCGTCCTAATTTTTTTTTTCAACAAACACTGCCTGAAAATAAAATTCGTTTCCACGAATCCCCAAATTCTTGATAAAAGTACTCCTTTTTTAAAAAGTTGTGGTGTAAAGATGGCCACACGATAAACGTCGCAAATTTCTGGAATTCAGGACCAGGCTTTTTAGGAATGTTGAGGCACATTAAAAGTGATCTATATAGCCCTGATGTACTACATCATTATTTTAGCCAGAAGACATTCACTGTTGAACTTAGGCCTCCAAGTGTCGCCATAACGACTGGTCCTGTACGTTTGTATCCATCAATGTCCCGCGATCCCCACCAGGTCATCGGTCCACCTTATGGGAGGCCTTCCAACGCTGCGTCTTCTGGTACGTGGTCGTCACTCCAGCACCTTTTACTAAACATTGACCATCTGTTCTGCGAGCTATGTGCCCTGCCCACTGTCAATTAGGATACTGATGTACTTATTACATTTCATGGTTATTTTATATAATTTAACCATTTTCAAACCCACAGAGTAATTTTCATCCAGGTTTAGTTTAGGTAACGATTTTACTCAGTCCATATTATAGTATTTTATTTTTATAATTTTTTTAATACAAAAAGCGCAACGGTCGATGGTGCTGGTATAAATAAAATTTATAGGAAAAGTAACTTACTGAGGTAGGTACTGCCGCCATTAAAAAACGGCGTCTTGGCGAAAAAGACTCAATACAATATTTATTTAAAATTGTCTCGTTTGCTTTTCTACCAATTTTGATACTGTTTTCACAAAGAGTATTCTATTTTTGTATATTTATTGATAAACTGGTCACTTAACAAATTTTTTATTTTTCCCTTATTTGCTTGTATTTCGCTGATTCTGGTACTGATGGCTTCGCAGTGATTAAGTATAAATGTTCTGCTTCGTTGCGGCATAGGGTTTGGTTCCGCTCAACATTCTCCTGAATGGAATTGTGGGCTTTTAGTGTCCAATTTTTAATGTCGACATCACCTCAAAGAAACAAAAAAATTGGACAATCTTTGTTTACACGTTTGTTTACTAACACAGTTACCTATTTAAGTTTTAATATTTACTAACTATTTATGTATGGTTTATACAAAAAAAGATACAAGGGACAGCAAGCTACATGGTTGCTATTTTAAAGAATTTTGATAGTGTTAGATAAACCTTTCTAACGTATTGTTTAGGAACATAACAAAAACAAGCTTTCTTAACACAACATCAAAATGAGGTAACCCAAACATAAACAGTGGCAAAGAGTAGCTAGAGCCCTTAGTCATAAACTTCACATTGTTATCTAAAGTAAACCGAATTATGAAACAAGAAGAAATGCGGACGAAGATGTATTAAATTTCGTAAGGCAGTAAATCTTTGGATATTGTTCCAATTATTGGTTCTGATTTCGAACGAAACACTGCTCGCTTTCCTAGGATAGGACATCCTCGGGATTCAATTTAAAAAGAAAATGATTTAAATTTAGAATTAACCTCAATTTGACACTTACGAGTACTAGAAGCTAGATGCAAAGATTTTATATATCCTACTAGAGCCTAGACGAAGCGAGTTAACGTTTTAAATTATGTTACGTCATTACACAATGATTCGATATTTGAACGAACAATCAAATTGGAGGCGATGATATTTAAAAAAAAACTGTTAGGGGGATGCATCTCGACATACGTTTTCACTGTTTTTCATACAACCGCTCTTACGCGATTGTGACGTTATTTATTACACATTTTTCATTAGATATTTTGAAAATACAGTATCTTGTAGATTTTATCTAGGCTTCTATGGAAATGAATTAATAAATTTTTGTAAAACTAATCCAGATAAGACCTCTGAAAATCTGCTATTCTGCATGAACTTTGACACTTCATAATTTACTCAAAAATATAAAAAGTCAAAAATGTATTACCACGGAAGCCTTGTAAATTATGTCAACATTCTAAATGACGACAATTTTTTTCAAAAACTTGTATAGGTTTAAAATAAACATTAATTTCCTGGAACAACTTTTGTAAATATTCGAGTAAATCATGGAATTACTGAATGCTAACAGAGTTTTCAGATCATCCTTTTTTCACGTTGCCTTTTCGTCAAACATCACGTTGGATTGCGTTAGATGAAGTAATAAGCTTTTAAATTATGCTCGATGTTTACGATAGGCGAGTGGAAAAGCAGCCTCTTAAGCGAGGTTTTTTGTTGTTGATAGGGCGACTGAGTCCAATGGAAGTTCAGGTTCTTCAAATTGTCTCGGAATATGGGCCATAGTTATTATTTTTGTCAATAACAACAAGGAGATCTTCCAGGTATAAAATCTCTTTAATATTTACGATAGACTGATTACAAAGGCACATTATTGACTGTAGATAAAACATATTTCGTGGAATCGATTTATGAGTTTCATAGGTACGGGATATTATAATATTATGTAGATATAAACTACAATCGTTATTATTGAAGTATATATAAGATGGTATATAGTTATTGGTGGTTACAATAAAATAAAGCGTATAATCGTTTCGTGGAACAATTCGTCCGTAAAATACAAAATCGAAGCCAAATGATAAAAAAAAAAATAGCAAAACCATTTTGTGTAAACAAAAAACTCGAGCGAATACTTTAAAAATGATCCGGAAAATTGACTTCTGAATCGAAAAAAAACCGGTTAACAGATTCGTAAAATCAGCTTTTTTAATTTGAATAACAATGAGTAGGTACTTGTTTGCACTGCTTTTTTATTCTCGTATAATACTGATAAAAGATCGGTTACAAAAACAGTGAATTTATTGGTAATTCGTGTTTTTTTATACGAGTTCAAGTTCTGATTTTGATGAAATTAGTTGTAAGAGCAGTGAGAGGATTTAGTATGATTTAGAGAGTTAGATAAAGTCTTTCATTATTTTTAGTATATCTTCACTGAAATCCAATAGGTTGGTCTAATTTCAATGTTCATTTAGTTATTGACAGCTCGTTGAAATAAAAGGCCAATTTTCACGAATTTTCGCATTACCATCAGCAGTAGCAATAACCATCATCGTCATCATTTCAGGCGAAAGATATCCACTGTTGGACATAACCCTCACCCAAATGTCGCCACAACGAACGGTCCTGTGCGTCTCTCATCCACCGCATTCCCGCGACTCATACCATCACTTCCTAGAAATTCCTGTTAAACAACAGGCTTTTTAGCTACTTTAAAACTCAAACCATAGATACAACTTACGTTTACATACGTGATCTCGGATTCGCCTTCTATTTACAATTTTACTGTCTGACTCACTCGGTTGGGAACATTGGGAGCATCGATAATGTAGCATCGTGGCGTACGTACAATTCGCAATGGATTCCCTCGGTCTATATTTATAAAGAGCGGGATAGACGAGGGGGAGGAGGGAGGGAGGGGTTCGACGCGCCCGAGCACGTGGTATTAATAGTCGTACGCGCATGTCAGCGCGCACCCGCGCACTCGCCTCACCAAATCGGGAAACGAGAATAGCCGAGCGATGTTTGGGTTCAATGATAGATCATCTGCTTGGTGAAATTCGGTCATTCATTCAGGGATTGCCAACGAACTGCTTTAGCATATTGGTCTAAGGTAAAGAGAGTGCAATCTAAGGAAGTCACACTAATATTATAAAGGTGTTTTGTATGTATGCGTGTCTGTGATGTTTGTCACCGCAAGCGTATTTGGATGAATTTGCACACGTGTAGACCATGTCCTAGAATAGTATCTACATAGGATACTTTTTCTAAAACCAAGCACACTAGTGTTTTATATATTAAACCCCTAAAGTACTTAAAAGGTGTGAAAGTAGGAAGGTAATTGCCGATGGGAATATATGCTTAAAAAAATATGTAATAAACCAGTTTATCAATAAATATAAAAACAAACGACATAATTATAGAAATAAATACAAGTATCTGTCTTTCTCGTTCAAACACTATTTTCAATGGCGGCCATGGGCATGATGAACTTTAACGTCATAGAACACGTCTTGCTGGATGGACTGCTCTTTCTTATCAGCAGCTTTGAAGCTTTACTAACTTCTTTGTTGATGAAGATATTTTAAAAATTCTTCCATATTAATTTGTTTATTAAAACTAAAAAACGCCTCCTCAAAGTGGGTACTTGAAGATGGACGACGCCGCCGTAGTCGATCTGGGAAGAGGTGGCGACGATACAGATGCTTACCGCAAGTGCTGAAGAAGGCACAAGAAAAGAATACCTGCTAGAAGTTGGGGGAGGCATTTGTCCAGCACTGGGACAGTGTAGGCTAATAAGTACCTAGTTAGTAATACAGCCCTGCAAATATAGAATATAGATTGATACATGGATGGTCAAACACAAATCTTTGTTCTACTTCAGCTTAATGCACCTTCAAATATGTATGTTTGTGAAGCGTGCTCGTCTCATTAGCTGCTGAAACTTTGTAGACATTCCGCAAATAGCGCCAGACGACGAGGTATGCTCTATTGATTGTTATTCGTCGTGTCTTGTCTGCGTTAGTTGATCCGTCTGGGGCTCACCTCTAGCTGTACTTTGGACCATTCTACTACACCTTTGTTCTTTCTACGATCAGTGGTGTACTGAATAGAACCATTAAATAATTTAGCCATTATTTTGTTAGGTATCTATCTATTTTTGTGTGCATTTGTTTACGTACCATCAAAGACACTTCCGCCTGACCACCGCTAAGTTCATTTTTGTTTGCATTTGAAACAAAAACTTCAAAGGGTTTGGCGTCGCGCCGCAGGATTCCAGAAAAATTTTTTTCAGCGATCAGGCAGAAATTACCGCTATAGTACGTCAGCTACACTAGTCTAGACACGTTGTAAGGCTAACGAGAAGGTAGCTAAGCGCGTTTTCTTTTCTGAACTCAAGTAAGTTAAGAGCAGAACCTAGGCGGTTAGTTCTTCTGGTATTAGGACATTCAGAAAAGACAAGAAGAAATGCAACATAGACTCCTCTCGCTGGAGGAGGCGGTTAAGAGCAGATTTGGTTAGAGATGTTTAATAAAATGAATGTTTGAAGACCAGCAAAGATAGAACTTTGATATAAGGCCAGAGACAAAAAAAAAAATAAGCCCCCTCCAATATTCAATACATAAACAACAATAGTGTTTTAATGTGTTCGTAATGCACACGCACTGCACGCACATTCAAATATGCGCTATTTCTACCACTGGGGGCTCCGGATTCTTATACTGAATCCGTTTTATTCGTTTGTGCGTCGATATCAAAGACACGTGTATACTGTTAAGCTTGATTTGGTTAAGTTAATAGTTATTTGTTTTCTAATACATTTATACACACTGTGTTTACCTACATCGCTCAACGAACTCTCCTGTGGCAGGACTACCGGAAGAATTTTTTTTGAAATAAGCAGTATAGTGTATAGTGTTTTTTTTTGCGCCAAAATAAATACTTTGTCTTTCTTTCTTTTCAGTATCTTTGTGGTAACAAAACACCCTTTCAAATAAGAAACCAATCGTATAAATATATTTGAGATTAAAGAGACTTAATACGAAGATAGAAATATTTAGTTGTTAGAAAAGAAATTGGACTCCAAGCTTATCTCCACGTCTATAAATCTGATGCTCTTTATGGGTTAAGTTTATAGGGTAATGAACAGGATGTTGATAGAAAACGGCCTTTAAGAAATAACACTATATCCAAGATGCCAACAGTGTTGTTGTTTCTTTCGAAGAAAATCGGTAAAAATAAAGAAAGTTTTATTCAGCATGGACGTAAAACAACAGGAAAAAACAACTGAGATACACAAATTCACCAAAAACGAAAATATAAAACAATGCCAAGTTCTCTACAACGGCTTCTCTAAAATAAATTATGAGATACAACTTGTCATCATCATCATCATCATCATTTCAGCCGAAAGACTTTAGGACATAGGCCTCCCTCAAGTGCCGCCACTATGAACGGTCCTGTGCGTCTCGCATCCATCGGATTCCCGCAAACCTTACCAGGTCATCGGTTCACCTTGTAGGAGGTCTTCCAACGTTACATCAATACAACTATGTATCAAATGTTAATTAAAAATAGATAGAACAAGAAAAATAAAAACACTTAACTAATTAAAACAACAAATACACAATAACTCCTATCTAAAATAATGCGTAAAAAAATCCCTCCGCAATTGCTGTCTGTCTGGAAGTGTGCCCAAAACACTGGCGGCATTGCCATGTTGTATGGCAATGCTTAATCTCTGACCGTCTGAAGTGTCAACTAGCTGTTTGGATAATTCTTTAAAATGTGTATTATTAGCACTCGGACCCCACGGCCCAAGTTTCAACCCCAAACGGCTCAAAAATATAACTATAGGTAATAATAAAGAACCCAATCGTAGTGTGATAGGAGCCAGTTTTCGAGAAAGTTTATTGAAAAATAATGAATCCAGTTCTTCAATTTTACTCATCTCTAAATTCTTTGCCCTTACGTTGGTACCGTGGAAGGTAGGTAGGCCTCTGGTGTGGGACGCAACCTGTGTCGACACCCTTGCGCCATCCCACATTCCATGTACGGCGGGCTGTGCTGGCGCTGCCGCTGCGGCTGCTGAGACCCTTAAACGGCGCAAATACTGTAACCTTATTGGTAATTACAGTTTTGAGCCGTTTGGGGTCGAAACGCTTGGGTCATGGGGTCCGAATGCGCGTCTCCTTTTTAAGGAAATTTCTCGCCGACTGATCGACACCTTGCGTGACCAGAGGGCTGGCTCGTTCTTCGCTCAAAGAATTAGCATTGCCATTCAACGTGGTAATGCTGCCAGTCTTCTGGGCACATTCCCGGATGACAGCGATGTGGAGGAGTACTTCGACGCCTAAGTGTACTTTGTGTATTTGTATTTTATTTATTTAGGTTTTAGTATAAATAGTTTAAGTTTGTTTTTTTTATGTAGAGTAATGAATTATTTTTAATAAAAATTTTTGTTGGTAATAATAATATATTCCACAACTATCACACAACGCCGTCTAGTCCCAAGCTAAGCAGAGCTTGTGTTATGGGTACTAGGCAACTGATAAACATACTTATATATAGATAAATTACACCCAGACACGGAACAAATAATGATCATGCTCAATATAGAAACATTTGTCCTGGGTGGGAATCGAACCGAGCTTCGGCATAGCAGTCAGAGCTACTAACCATTAGACCAACCGGCCAGTCAAACTGCCGACGAGGTTGTTATATTTCCGCTGCTATGTATCAAAACAGAGGTTTACAGCAGAAATGTTTCAAAAACAGATACAAATCATAAACACGTGGACACCACATGTAAGAGTTTTCACATAAAACTATTTATTGATATTCAGTAATGGGGTCATATCATGGAGAGAAATTAGGTCGTGATGTGATTACACTCTGGTTTAGTTTAGTCGTTTGGAGGTCACGGCCTTTGACGGAGGCACAGATATTCCCTCAATATTATGATAGTCATTAGATGCGCGAGCTATGTTTTAAACACTTTTTATTTTTAAGGCCTGTCCACGGACGCGTAGCTTCATAGACGCGTATATGTGACGAAGCAACAATGTCGAAAAGCCTAACCTAATCGTAACCAAGTAGATGGAAAAAGGCCTCGCGGGCGCAGCCCAATACGTTGGTCCGACCAAATCCGCAACGCTCTTAACTCCATAGTATACAAGGCCCTTCACACCGCCAGAGACAGGAATAAATGAAAAAACATCATAAAAATTAAAGTGATGAAGCAGGGAGGTCACGACACGACCCTCAGAATTGAGCACTACGACGCAAGGAGGAGGGAGAGACAGATTTCACAATAGATTTGTAGTTTTATTTTGTCTGGATCGCTAATAGGACGTAGCAGGTTATAAATAAATAGATGGGATTCCTTAACAATTGCGTAAATTATGAGAGTCTCAAGAGCTGTCATGCTCATTAAAGTTGTTAAATATCGACATTAACACCTCTTTTTTGGCGTGGTAAATTATAAAATTACTTCTTCCCGTTCACGAGAAGTGAGAGGGATTTTTACTGGCTAAAACTTACCTATGTGGCCCAGGCTAGTCCACGATAAATTTCTGAAAAGGAAACCCAAGGGCAACTGAAAAAAGATGGTGGGTCTTAGCCATTAAAAGTTTCTTTTGCTACACTACTTTACTACTACTTTACTACTACTTTTGTAAAAGTCTGACTGACACGCTCTTTCACCAAGAGCGGGGAGAGTGTGCGCATGACTAATTCCACCATCTCACTTCTACCAGAGAGAAGCTGACGAACGGCGACTCTTATGTTGTTGAAACCTATACGGTCCGGACTAAGCGTTTTGCCTCGTCGTTTATACCACGTACATCGAGGGACTGGAACAATTTGCCTACTGCGGTCTTCCCGCCTGATTATAATTTAGGTGTCTTTAAGGCAAGAGTGTATAGGCTCTTAATAAACTAGTGCGCTTCACCAGCAACGATTGCATCACTGCTTACCATAAAGTGGGATCGCATTCAAGCACTAGTTTATATCAATAAAAAAAAAATCAACAAATAATATTCCACCTAAAATTAAGGGCCACCGTGATGACTCCTTCGAATAATTTTGTAGAGTCTGTCTAAAAAGTCAACCGACTTGGGTAATTATTAAGGCAACAAGAAATCTGATGTAGTCAAACTGATTCAATAATCAAGGTCGATTAAAAGATCTTGATCATTGTTTACTAATAAAAGAACCTTATAAAAAGTATCGAATATCAGTATTTTTTACATGATTAAATATTATACAAAATTCCCAAGTCGTTTGACTTTTTAGAAAGACTATAACACTGGCATCTTTTTAACTCAGTTTAGATATATGCTAATCGCTTCAGTTTGCAAATATATAAATAAATACACCGCACAGATAACGAATTCCACACATTTCCACACCTCATCACAAAAACATATCAAGACGAATTCTACTTAAAGCCACATGCCAACTCCGTTTCACCGCTTTGATGTGATTAAATAAAACATACGCGAGCTAAACATTGCCTTTCACGGGTTTCGGCGAGCATTAATATGTACGGTTGGAAATATACTTGTAACTTTGGTCAAGTAAAATATTCGCTGAAACTGGCCAAAGCCGAAACCGAACCTTCATTTGGCCTTTACAACTACACTCTACAACTTGTAACTAGAGACCGACTGAAGGTTCAGTTTCGACCAGTTTCGGCGAATATTTAACTCGAATAAAAGTACCTTGCCAATGGAACTTGCATGGAACTTGATTATCTTGCTATTGAGCTAAAATTTGTGAAAGATACCTAAAAACTGATTGACTCAAGCCTATGTAGGATATATTTTTTTTTGTAATCGGCGATTACTTAGTATTTTATAAAACTCCCCTAAAGTCCTGTATAATTGAGCATAACCAAATCAAAACTATAGTCAAAAATAAGTATCTTTATAAAAATACCTATTAATTTAATTTTTTGTCAGTTTTTCTGTCACCACGTCCGTTTCGGTTTCGGTTAAGGCCGAAACTGGAAAAAAGGCCGAATATTCGGTTTCGGTTTCAAATCGTGTTTCAGTCGGTCACTACTTCTAACGTGTGGTTGAAGAGCATGCCCTTTTTCTACCTGTAGGTTTTGTAAGGACACAGGAGCAAAGAGGAGCAGAGACATACCAAGGCACAGCCGAAAATACATGTCTTAGGAGCGTGAAATTTTTCATAAGGTGTTCTTTTATGGCAAGCACTAAGAGAGGATTTTCCAAAATTTACCCCCTAATGGAACGAAACGGGGGCCCAAAGTTTGCGTAGAGAAACCTACTTAGAGGCGGGCGAAGCCGCTGGCAGAAGCTAGGTTAATCATATAGGCTGTCTAGTTCTTTGTCGCACAGTAGTATCAACCCACCGCTGGGACTCCTCTCTAGGAGAGGGAATGGGCCGTAATCCACCACGTGGGCTTTGTGCGGATTGGTGAATGTCACATGTCTTCGAATTTATGGTTCTAGGACACGCCGGTTTCCTCACGATGTTTTACTTCACCGTTTTGAGAGCAGTGGTGATGAGATAAATTACACAAAGTAAAGCGCCTGGCAGGGTTTGCACTCGTAAGTCGGAGCCATTACCACTCGGCCACCACTGCTTTAACTACATAGAAAAAATAATGAGGACATTAGAAAGCCCGTTCTTTTCAGAGGACGGTAACTTGAAAATAATCTGTCTCAAAGTGACCCGTAAACTTAGCAGTAACACTGAGTTTGTGACGAACACAAAGACAATTGAGGTACTCGTAAAAACGTTTAGTATTAGGTCTTTCTTCAGACGGCAATTACTGGATTTAATTCCGTCATTATTGAGCTTTTGTGACGGGAATTTAACGTCCCCTTCACCTTTGGCAATGTCATGAGATTTGCGACCATTGCTCCACTAACATAAAAGAAGTTAATTAAAGTAGTAAGTTAGAGAGCAATGGATGGTGCTCAGAGTTAGGATAACGATTACGGCGACATCAAGGAATTGCTAAATTAAAGCTAGAACTACATTGGTCACACGTGTGCCACACACGCCGATCTGGGCGCGACGGTCTCCGTATATTTTATATGGAAACTGGACTTGTAGAGCTACACTTGATCCACGCCACGCGACGTGGTTCTACGTACAAATCAGACGTGTTACACATGTGTCAGGCTAATGTAGTTCTAGCTTAAATCCTTTTTAGCTCTATTTACTAAATGATACCCGTGGACCTAGAACGCAAAGGGAAACTGAAAGAGTTGGTTTTAGTCAGTAAAAGTCTGACGCGCCCACTCCGCCCTAGAGCGGGAGCAGTCATTAGATGATTTGCCACCTTAAATCAAATCAAAAGATTTTATTTCAAATAGACCATTTACATACATGCAATTTTGAATAGGCAAATGTTGGTCAGTCCAAAAAAAGAGAAGCACAATTGCACGTTTCAAAGCGTAGATCTCTATGGAGAAGAACGTGCAAGAAACTCCATGGACACTCTTTTAAATCATATTAAAAAGAAAAAACTTATTATATGTTATATCGATTGTGATTTTTGCATCTTGTTTGCTTTACTGCTGATTTTTAACCCTATTAAAAAAAAAGGCCGTGTTTTTACAAGTTTTACCTACTTATTTACTTTTCATAAAACGCGTAATGTTTAATGTTCTTCTGTATTTGGTGTTCGAATGTATATTTCGATGATTTGTGGCTTGCCTGGCCTCGATTATGACAGGAACATTTGCACAAGCTTACCTTTTTTGGCCGTCATCTTTTCAAGGCTTCCTCGTCATTATAAAACTTTCCTTTAATGTCATTGACACGTAGTGGCGTTCACTCTTCATTTTTTTCGGTAGTGCGAAAATATATTAAGTTCCTTTATTTAGCATACTTATATACTTTTGATATATATAAAAGAAACTTGTGTTGGTTACACTATTTATAATTCAAGAACGGCTGAACCAGTTTTTCTGAAAATTGGTGGGGAGTTAGCTTAGAATCAGGAAAACGGACTAAGGATACATTTTATAAGGAAATCTTCTTGAAAATCTTTAATCTTTTTTCGCCTCCGCCATATAGCGGGAGAAATCATTGGATGATTTATCTAACTGGTAAGAAAAAAAAATTGGTCCATCTACTTACACTATTATTTTAAAGAGGTAAAGTTTGTTTTTTGTTTGTAGGAGGTAATCTCTGAAAGTACTGGTCCGATTGCTAAAATTATTTCACCGATAGAAAGCTGCTTTAATGCTGGGTGACAAAGATTTTTGTTATGTTCGCCGGTGAAGCGCGGGCAGAAGTAATTTTTTCACAGATTGTTAATGTTATGATAGGTACTATTCTAGATAGATCAAAGAATATATTTTTGAAGCACAATTTGTTACAAAAAAAAACAACATACAAAGAAAATTCGCGGTATGCTCTCATTAGGCAGTTTTTCATGTAATCTCAAAAATATGACACAATATAGACTTCATTTATCAAATGACATGGTCCTTTACGTTTCAGCCACAAAAGTTTTATTACCATGCAAATAAACGTCTGAAAATGTAAATTGATATACCTCATTAGCATTTAGAAAAGCTTACGTACATAGAATATATTTGGCACGTTAACTTCGCTACTTGGCCATGTAAATTTATCAATAAAGAGTGTTGCAAAGGGCTCGGGTTCCGTTGAACTTCTTTACATATTCGTCCCTGTTGGGCGCCATCATCGGCCATCGTTTTATGGATAAAGATTATCGCAGTACTCCAATATATTTTGATGAACTCCTTAGTAGTCCTGAGTTGAGCTACACGCATACTTACAAATGCTTGCACTGACTGGACAAATCCACTTAGAACTGTGTGGTTCTTTCTTTAAAAGACCGTCTCAGGTACATGCATGGTTCTCATATGATTTGACCATTACATGTTTTCTGTATGGACTTTAAAAGTGACTGACCCCTGAGTTTGTTTCGGTGTTTCTTCTCAGGGTAGTCAGCTAGGAAACACCGGCCTCATCTAGTTTAAATTGACGTGAAAAGTGTTTTTAAAAAACCTACCTACTTGTTAAATAAATATCATTTATCATTTCGAAGGATTTAATAACTGAGAAATAAATTGGTACAGGAGGGAAAGGATTGGGAAAGTACGGCAGTAGGCGAAGTCGAGCTGATGATGATGAACCGAGGACAATGAATAGAGCCGTTCTCGTCTTCATATAATTGGCTGATGGGTAAGCTTGTGTAATTAATGATTAAGGGACTCTCGAAACCTTCACCATTAAAGTAATATTATTATTTTATTAAATTATATATTTATTTTGTAATTAGATTAAAAATAATTCTTAAACTTATATAAAACTTTTACACGTTAAGGGTTTAGTTAATTTAAACTAGACAAAGTTGGTGTTTATTGGCTGACTGCCCTGAGAAGAAACAACGAAACAAATTCAGAATTCAAAGTGTATCTTTAAAAAAACACGTAAAGTCAAATTACATGCGAACCATGTTAACGTCCAGTCAGTGCAAACATTGATCAATATTCGTATAACTGTAGTAAGGAACTCGACGACTTGGCGAACATTGGTACCAAAGAAAGGACATTAATTTAGGTATTTTGGACTAGGCAAAAACCGCTAACCCACCCTGTTCCTTCTAGCCTTCATACCGGGGCTCGAGCGCCCTTTCGGATAACCCTGGCCCCAGTAGGCTTCGACCCGGCTGGGTCCCTGCTGTTGCTGACAACTCCTTGAGGCGCGCGGGAACAGTGCGCGCAGTCGACGACTTGGGCTTGGTCCGGACAGTTGCCGGACGGCCGGACAGTGAGCTATCCAATATATACGTACGGATCACAGCCGTAACCACGTTTAACAAAAACGTGATTTATTACCTATCGGTCACGTTTCCTCCGGACACAGTCCTGCTGGATGACGTCAATTTAAATCACATTTTTCTATTGTATCGACAGTATAATATTAGAATAACTGAATGTGACAGTAGACATACAAACAGCTGTTCAATGGACTATCAGAATTATGTAAACAGAAAACTAAATAACAGATAAAGTTTTGAGCCCTGGAGAAGAGAAGTGTCGTTGCCGACAATATTTCCGTGAAAAGGGAAATTGGTGGCAATATTGCCCGAAGTATGAATATATGGCAATATTTCCAGCAATATTCCCACTGCGAGCAATACTGCCAGCAACGGCACATCTCTACCCAGGAGTCAGTTTAAGAGTCTGGCCATCACTGCTTAAGATCACTAACTAGAGTACAATATGATTCAAATAACAATAGGAACGTCAATGACCACTATCTGTCAAATGTTTGTGTGCGTGTGTGCATGTACTTCTTCACGCTCGAAGGGAAGGACGGATTTGGATGTACCCATGTCCTGAAATAGCATATTAAAGGATACTTTTTAACTCGAGAGTATGTCCCTTGGTATAATATATCAGTTTTTTTGCGGTCGAAACTTTCTAATTACATTAAATAAAAAAACTATTACTAATTCCAACTAAAAATGATTAAAAACATCGAAGAGCTCCTCTGCATCCGATCGACTGGTAATGTGCCCAAAACACTTGCGGCATTACACGCTGTATATGTCAATGCTTATCATCTGTCCAAGGTAAAAGTTAGTGCTTAGGTGCCGTGAAGTATCCACAAGGCGTTTAGATATTCTTTATACAATTTGTAAGCACTGTAACAGAAAGTGGTATTACGAAAAATCATCATCATCATCATCATCATTTCGGCCGAAAGACGTCCACTGTTGGACAAAGACCTCCGCCAAGCGTCGCCACAACGACCAGACCTGTGCGTCTCGCATCCATCGGGTTCCCGCGACCCTTACCACTCTTACCAGTAGCCTGATTCACGTAAAATCAAACAAGCCAAATATCGTTGAAGTTTTATAGTCGTTCGATCGAAGTCCCACCCAAAAGCGGTATTAACGATCTATCGAATTATTTCCAGTTACATTAATAAGTATTCTACCAGGATAATGTAATACAGATTTTTTTTTAATCGACGAATTTCAAACGACTTTAAAATCGGTGTCTTTCAAACCCGATTGATGGATGTGAAGACGGAAATGGTCTAAACGACTAAATCGCTACGATATCGTTAAGGTTTTCATTACGTGAATCGGGCTACAGGTCATCGGTCCATCTTTTGGGAGGCCTTCCAAAGCTTCTAGGAGGATTTCTACGAAAAATACTTGCTCCCATTCGAAAGGAACCCTAACAAAAGAAACGTAGGTTAACAATAAAGTTTATGAAAGAGAATATTATGGCGACGCGACACACGTGGCCTGTATCGAATACTTTTTGGATACTTTTGTCACAAATCTGAGTCCCTTCTGTTATTCACTCTGGTACTCAGTAAACGTGCCGCTCGTTATGATAAAAATGGCCGGGTCTGTCCCCGGAGACATGTTAACAGTTTTCAGCACTGAAATAAAGAGTTATTGCCTTAATTTCTGTTTGTGAAGACAGGCTCGTAATGTTCCTTTTTTATTTTATAGTTGGTTGACAGGATTTTTTCACAAAAGTTTTATTTTCCACTAGAATCATATTTATAGTAAATATTTTTTTTTTAATAATAAAATGACTGTAATTGCACGCGTTCTTCAACATTGGGTATGATCTAGTGAAAACTACTAATAACATCTACACGAGATACCTTGTGTAGACCTTATGAATTTGATTGCTACATAAAAAATAAATAATGCCTAAATTATAATTTTCAATCTGTTAGATTTCCAGTGAGATTAATGGCGCGTTTACATGGCACAGACTGACTAGAGATTTATAGATCTCCGACTTTTCCAGTACACCGATATTTGTGTGCACTGCTATGTTACGCAGACAAAATTCTATATAAATCTAAGTATGGCTATATGTGGACGCACCATTACTCAATAAAAATATTAGTTCAATATTTTCTGTAGTCGAGTTTAGTTCGGAACTCTAGTCGTGTTTGAAACAACACACGGTTAATAAATAAACGCCTCTACGACTTTGTGAACTGTTTCTAACGAAAACTGTGATATTTTATAAATAAACTAGGTTTAAACTGAAAAGGTAATGGAGTTTTCAAAATTTTAACATGCATTTAGATTTAATAAAGTGTTTTAGTAGTTCTTACGGGTTGCAGAAACCAAAAAATCTGACACCAGTGTTGTTAAAACTGAAGAAATATTATATTAACCAGTCACTGGGTTTTTTTAAGGTAGGTAATCATCTAATTACTTCTCTCGTTCTAGGGCGAAGCGAGAGGGCGTTTTTTTATCTGTTATAAACTAGTACTCGACTGCGATCCCACCTGATGGTAAGCAGTTATGCAATCGTTGATGGTGAGGCGCACTAGTATAGGCCACAATTTAGAAATTCAGACCACTTCAGAGACGTCTTAAAGTCTTATCCAGGAATTTGAATCCCAAATCTTCCTAATTAAGATAGAAGCTTATAACAATATTCTCAGAACATTGAGCCTTTTATCCCCGGACTTCACTGAAAGCCTACAAAGAGTTTTCTTACATAAAATTCCAATATTTGCCAGCATTTTGTCTATTGGCAACGGGTACTTTTAGCTTTGTTAAACAAATTAAAATAATTGGAGAGGTTGGAAATCCAATTTGCAAGAAGGTTGCTTACGTAAATAATTTTTTAATATATATTTTTTTTTATTAAGTAAATCGTGTTTTATTTCGTGACAGTTAATTTGGCTTTGTAAATAAATCTTGTGGATGTTTAATTGTTTTTAATTTGTATGAGGGTGTTCTAAAATGACGTTCATCAGGTGGCAGCATTGAGTTGGGTCCGGCCACCTGTGAAAGCCCTTATGTTAATGACATTAGTTAGACAACAATGTCAACGTCATGTACAGTTGCCATCACGGATCTTGAGTGCTCGGCGTCAGAATGGGGATCGCTTTGCGTCTTCGTTGTTACGCTTCACAATTGAGGTCATAATACTTATTTGTTGTGACGATAACCTATTACTTTTCAGTAGCAAAATTAAATTCCAATCTGTGTAAACATTACATTGCCGTGAGCGATGTCAATTTATCGTATTTCGTATCTTTTTAATTGTCGTTTCGTATATCCATTACGTTTTGTGGGATACATCGGTCAATTTGTTCGTAATCCGTCGATGGATGGAGTCGGCCGAATGTGGGTCATTGGACAAAAGAGTAATTAAAACTAGTAAGATAAGCCCTAAATGAAGAAAAACTGTAAATAAACGAGTGCCACGTGATTGTTTTTTATTATCAAGTCTCCTCTGTCTGTCCTTTCGTCTGTCTATCCTGACCGACGGATTTAATATAATGAAAAAGACTGAAATCCATTTTAACTTCTTGAATGCCGTAATTAGAGACACAATAGAAAGACAATTGCTTATGTCGAACTTTGTAACATAAGACATTTAAAAGGTTAACCGACTTCAAAAAATAAAGAGTGCGTCAGTTGTTTTTTTAAGGTTTTGTACCCAAAGGGTAAAACGGGACGAAGACTTCTCTGTCCGTCTGTCACCAGCTGTGTCTTATGAACTATATCTAGACAGTTGAAATTTTAATCTATAAATGTAATCCATTTCTTTTTGTGGGGTACCTCGGTCAATTTGTTCGTAATCCGTCGATGGATGGAGTCGGCCGAATGTGGGTCATTGGACAAAAGAGTAATTAAACTATAAACCTGAGGCAAACGAGGGGAACGTAGCTGTAGTAGTGGCCCGTAGTTTATTGACGTGGACACAAACAGATCGGTCCTAAATGAAGAAAAACTGCCAAAAAACGAGTGCTACGTGATTGCTTTTTAAGGCTCTGTGCACAAAGGGTAAAACGGGACCCTGTCCGTCCGTCTGTCTGTGCGTCTGTCACCAGGATGTATCTCATAAACTGTGACAGAACCAAATCAATTGTTAAGTGGGGTTCCTTTACAAAAAATGTCCTTTTTTGCCCCGACGATGCGGAACCTCTCATGCGGGAGTCCGACTCGCACTTGGCCAGTTTTTTTTTTTTTGCTTCGCATGGTTTATGCATTTAAACAATTTTGTAGTTAAGAAATTATTAAGTTTTCAGTCACTTTAAATTGCTTCGAGTTCCATTAGTAGGTACGCAGATTTAACACATTGTCATGTTTTTGCAGTAATTTGCAGCAAATGTATCGGGTCAGCCTTCTCGGTAAACTACGCTGTGGTAGTCTCAAATACTACAATAATTCTTCAGCTTCATTTTACCGAAATCGCGCCTATTTTAATAATTCCACATATTGTCAAGTTGTGCACACTTGAGATACAAATAGTATACCAATTTACATCACAAGTTAAATTAAAACAGCCACAAAACTCATTCAAAGAATTCCCGCCAAAAAACTCTTTCTTTTCTTTTTTATTGGGCTTAGCGTGTTTAAGCTAGAATTTAAAATAAGAATTGAAATGTAAATTTTTCGGACTACAAAAATACGGTTTATTTTTTGGGATGGCAATATAAATAAAATAAAAAAGTATAGTTGTATTTTTAATCTGTTCTCAAAACATATTACATTTTGTTCCCAGTTTTTGTAATAAGTAGGTACGTCCCACAAGTGTTTGTTATAATGTCTAATTTGTAGATAATATTCTCTTGAAAGTAAATAATGTGATTCTTATGAAAAGAAATCACTATTTTTATTAAAATATTCCTGCTTTCACTGAAATTATTTCACAATACTTAGCTGTCTACTATTTTACATCTACAATAACATTTTTTTTTTATAAGAGGTAGAAAGTACTGGTCTGATTGCTAAAATTTTTTCACCGATAGCAAAGTGCTTCATTCTTGAGTGACATCTATAGACTAAAATGACAGTACGCGGGCGAAGCTGCGGGCAAAAGCTAGTTATTAATATACCAACAAAAGCAAAAAAAAACTTGACTAATAACACTGTGACAACGATAAACTCTTCTGTATCGCTATCTAAATGTAATATGCCCAATGGACAGATAAAAAAAAAAGACTTTTTAACCGACTTAAAAAAGGAGGAGGTTATTTAACACTCGTTTGCCTGGTATACGGCAACTGGTTCGCCGCCTATTAACCTTTCGAATGTCTTAAGTTACACAGTTCGACATAAGCAATTGTCTTTCTAATGTGTCTCTAATTACGGCATTCTATGAGTTAAAAGGGCCGTATTTATATAATTGACAAAATCTGGGTCTATCTTGGTTTACTTTAGGTCCCTTTTATCCCTTACCCATATACCCGGCCCATTTCACTGGCCTCTATCAAAGAAAACGTAGATTCGTTTCTTGATAAAATCTTTAAGAATCTTTAGTGCGGAACTTATTATCAGAGAACACCGATTAAATACAGAGAGATTTCCCGTGATTTATATTATAGAGCAGACTTATTTTATACTATCAGAAATGTAGCAGAAAAAAATTATTTCTGCATTTATCACGAGGAGGTTTATGAAGTTAGCATTACCTCAGTTGACGAAGAGACATCTTTTTCAATGAAAAATACTAATAAAAATTATATGTTAACTAGCTGTCCGCCCGCGAGTTCGTCCGCGTGTACTTCGGTTATCGCACTCTAAACGTGTTTTCCCGTAAGAATAAGATGTTTTTCCGGGATAAAAATTGCCTATGTTCTTTCCATGTCAAAGGCTATATGCATGCCAAATTTCATCCAAATCCGTTCAGCCGTTTTTGCGTAATTATGTAACAAACATCCAAACATCCACACTTTCACATTTATAATATTAGTTAGGATTAACTTTGTTTTATTTGTCTTATCTATCTCCGAGGTTTTTATTATTATTTATTTGTAATATTGTTGGCCACACAGAATTTTTTCATCAGAAATCAACATTTCAATGGAAGTCATTGAATTAGAATATCAACGATGGAAGCACATGAATAACTCCACTTAATTCCGACCCCTGCTTATAATGGCGCACAAACGGTATACAATCCATTAAGTATACTGGCGATATTGATTTCTATTACACCTGAGATCGCTTCCATTACTTTTCAGGTGTCCGTACAAAAGCAAATAAATATTGATGATATTTTTATCGCGTGTTATTGTAATTGGGTTATTTTTCGTGTGAAAGAGAATCGACAATAAAAGAAACAATAGGATGTAGCCTAGTGGGAATTATGAACTACGAGTAGCGTTGCTAGGCGTCCGGATAAAGCTGGACAGGGTCAGGCATTTTGGTTGCGTGTCTGGCCAAATGAGCCGGAGAGTTTGTTAGGCTTTTTAAATTTATTACTATACTATATTTTTAAATTTATTACTAGACTATTTTATTTTAGATTTGTCATGTCTTTTACTTTATCGTATATCGCCAGCGTAAATGGAATGGACTAGCAATTATAACAGCCAATTTTATTGTATTTTCATTAGAATTTAAAAAAAGATCTATTTGCAGGCAAATTTGACTTTTAAAAAAATCGTTGGCCATTTTATTCAAATGTCCCCGGCTAAATTGGCTAGTCTGTCCGGCTTTTCAGTTTGAAGACCTGGCAACCCTAACTACGAGTCGCGCGGTTTGTAACAACAGGGGTTTACATAGATTACCTATATTAATCATTTAAGTAGCTCTTTTTTTTAGGTGGGAAATCATCGAATGATCAAGCATCATCAAGCATCTCCATGCAAATTGTTCCAGTCCATTATAAACGACGAACGCGTAATGCTTAGTTCGGAACGTAGACGTGTTTACAAAGACAAAATCACTTAAGTCATATAATAATTAAAAAGGTAATAATTAAAGGATAATTTTCAATCTCAAAAAAAGGGTGAGACTTTTGACCGGTATTAGTGAAACATAATGAAGGTAAATAAAAAATGAATGTTCATACTCTCATCATGTACTTAAAATCTTTCCATGACCATAAATACCTTTAACATTCAAAGATTACATAGTGATGTAACAGGGTATACGGCCATAAACAAGTAATAATATAAGAGGTAATTATTTCAGTAATTCAGTTCACGAACGAGGCAAAGGTTGAATGCCAGGCAGCCTCTGTGACGAATTACAAGTTAATTATGTGGCTCGGAAACTTATTAAAACAACTGCGAAATGAATGACTTAAGAAAACATGTTAATGTTTGTTAATTGACATTTAATTCGTAGTCTTATTTAATGGGAGAGAGTTGCCCTGTTTAATAATCTTTTGCAACGTTTTTTATAGCTGAACTAGCAGATTGCTGGTTGTATCAGTGCGCTGAGTACGAGTTGTTTTTACGTTAATGCGATCGACACGTCTACTGCGTTTAGCTTTCCGATTGGTAATGAGCTTGGAGCGGGCCAATTGGAGCGCCGAACGTTAAACGTGTTGATGGCATTAGCGAAAACATAACTATCACTAAGGGTGAGTTGCACCATTTAACTATAACGATAACCAAACCTTAACCAACCGTGTAACGGCCGCCTATTGGTCAATTTGACGATTTGACAGTTTACGGCTTTGTTATCGTTATAGTTAAATAGTGCAACTCACCCTAAGACTTCTAAGAGGAAATAAGTCGAGTAGGAACTTTTTCTACCTAATTAAAGATATGGAACCAATTGAAGCAATCAAATACCAATGAACCCAAACCCCGAAAATTAACTGAAATAGATACCTATGTAACGAATTTGTGGAACTCACTACCGACGACACGGTCGAAAAAGGTTAGCATCTACCAGTGGCCTAGCTCGTGAGAAAGTTAGCAATTATCACATGGCAACATATTATCAGGATAAAAAATTATACGTTCTGAATAGAATAGAAGACGGGTAACCGATTGGTAAGTTTAATCCAATAGGGTTTAATTCAGTAAATATGCTTTTGTAATATTTGTATCCTCACAAGAGGTTGCATATTAGAAAATCAAGACTTTCCTGAGCAAATTTCAAAAGAACAATAAACGAAATAACAAAATTTAAATGACCAAATGTTTTATTTTGAAAAATTTTAGAATCCCAATGTATGTGACATGAAATGAACGACTGATCAAAAGTTGCTAGATGTAATTTTAAAATATTAGATCAATCAAATTACATACGAAATACCGATGGATGAAATTCTTTTCTTCTCGTGAAGATTCCATTCCAGGTTACGGATGAGTAACAAAGACGTCATCATCCTGACCTTGGCTGCTCCAGTTTCTTATTATATACATCTCATTGAATAATGCGGTGAAAAACGTAAGAGTGTAACATTGTTTCATATAATTCAAAGTGAATAATAATGGGTTGATTGATGAAGCAGTAATGCTAGCGAAAGAGGCGGCCGCACGCGTGTGAAAATGGACTTTCTTACGCCCCTTAACCGCCGGGATCGCGGTTTCCCGCTACTGTAGGCGTGGGCTTATGGTCGGCGAGTAAAGGGTAGGTCGCCGTCCGGCCGTCCAGTAACCGTACGGACTGAGTTCGAGTCGTCAACGCCGATGGCCCGTAGTGTTTCAAGCGCGCCTCAAGATGTCAGCAAAACCGTAGGGGCCCAGCAGGGTCGAAGCTGTGGCCATGGATTCACTTATAAAAGGAAAACCCGGTGCCCTAGAACGTAGGCAAAGAAGGAACATAGGAGTATTAGTCAGTTATAGTCTGACACGCCCGCTCCGACCTAGAGCGGGAGAAGCCATTAGAAGATTTCATACCTAAAAAAAATCTAAAATTGTCTTATATAATTCAAAATGACTGCATAATGAGTTGATTAATGGAAGTAGCGAGTGTCCCCGATACTCGCAAGGTTGCCGTGCAAGAGCGTGGGCGCAATGGACTCGGCGCACGCGCACTTTAGCGCAACAGGGCTGCGAGAACACATGTTTGTCATTTGTCCTCGATTTCAGTTAATTGTCATCTGTTAACGCGATCCATTTGACGACCTAAACTGAATTGTTAAAGGGATGGAGTTATATAAGGTTTATAGATCTATCCCTCTTTCTCGTTCACTTGTCTGACATTATAACACGTAATGGCCATAGAGCTTTTCTGAATTGCTTTGATCTTGTGCTTGCTAGTAATATATACTAGCAACTTTTAACAACTTTTAGCAACTTTTTTTGCTTAACTGTATAAGTCTGTGGTCATCTCATAACCGTCTACTTCATTGTCCCACTCACCGTACTGACATCATTCACAATTCTTTTCATGTCCAAGCTATTTCTCTTTGGAATGCACTACCCCAGGATATCAGGATGTCAACCAAACGATTGACCTTTAAAGTGCAAGTTCGCGAGTATATTCGTCAGAAGTTGGCAGTAGTGTCATCACGGCGCTAATTTGTTTCTTAGTATTTGTTGCACCAATTGTTCCACTAGATTCGTGTATTCTTGTTTTCCATTTTTTTTTCTCTCTCTCTTCGTTGTAGTTTAAGTAAATGTAATTAGGTATAATATTATATATAGTGTATTAGTATATTATGGATTTGTATGAAAATTTAAATTATATAAGTATTTGATAATAGTGCACCTACGACAATTTGTCTCTGCATCACCCAAAGGTTGACTGGCAGAGAATGCCTTAAGGCATTAAGTCGTCCGCCTTTGTACTCTTTTGTGCATAAAGTATAAAATAAATAAATAAATATATCTGCTGGGAAGCTGGCCTGATATCTTTCTGGATGAACCGAATGGTAGACCTTTCTTACTTTGAAAATTAGGGTGTAAGGTGCCTTGCGTACACTCTTGTGCTGTTTAATAATATTCTCCTGCATCAATGGCTAAGCGTTCGCTAAATTTGATTTCCTATCGATGACATAAACTACGTAAAAGAAATATCAGCAGGTAAATACATGCTTACTACTTTACTTTAGAGAAATTTCAGACACGGCAACCCTACATAACTTGCACGAATAAAATTAATGATACTGTTGTCACCTTTTTATCGCACAGATTATAAATATCGTGTCCGCAAAAATATTCCGTGCATCATGATGTGTGTCATAGACTACGCGTATGTGTGTTTTTGCATGGAATTAGTAGGTACCTACTATAAGTGTTGTTTTTGCATTATGCTACATTCATTCATAGTGATGTGATGCTGATGACTTCTACGAATGTTTATTGCGGTCTCGTGATGGTCGTTTGTGCCAGTGGGCTATTAAAGTAGACTTATAGGTCAATGAAAAGGTGTTATAGCTTAGCATGGGCGGCCTTATTATGTTCCCACTGTTGGGCCTCGGGGCTCTTCTCTAGGAGAGGGAATGTTTGTTTATTATATAATAATATTAAGAAGAAAAGAAACGTTTTTATTTGTAAAGAATTAGGTATATCAAAAAAACCTGGACCGATTTTAAAAATTCTGTCACCAGTAGATTGCTATTGTATCAGTGAGTAACTGAGGCTTATACTATCAGAAGGGCGAAACCACTGGCAGAAGCTAGTGATAATAATCTTCTTCTTCTTCCCAGTCGTACACTCCTGCAGAGTGGTCTTGGTCTTGGATCATCTGGTTCATTAGTTGCGGCTTTTGTGTGATCTGGTAGGTGATCGGCCACGAGAATGTTGACCCTCTACTCTTCTCTCTACCACTAAATGTCTCGAAGAGCTTTCATTTGGAATGATATATCCGGTTGCACAATCAATGGAAATCTTTGGTTGAAGCGGAACTTTTTCAGAATCGAAACGTTAGTGCGGTGTGACGTCCATTTTACCCGCAGTAGACCCCTCCAGCATTACATCTCAAGAACGTCAATCTTTAATTTAGTGTGTGATAATTCTAATGATAATCATCGTTATCATCATCATTTCAGCCGATACACGTCCACTGCTGGACATAGGCCTCCCTCAAGCGTCGCCACAACGAACGTTCTTGTGCGTCCCGCATCCATCGGTTTCTCGCAACTTCCACCAGGTCATCGATCCACCTTGTGGAAGGCCTTCCAACTCTGCGTCTTCCAGTACGCGGTCGTTAATCCAGAACCTTTCGGCTAGTGATAATATAAAATTTAAAAGTTTCGCAATATCTTAATAGAGTCATTGCACTAATGACAAATTCAATATTAAAGAATTGCGTAGTTTAGTTCCCACCATGAACCAATGCAAGTATAGTGTTTGTACACTACAGAAATACTCACAAAAAAAATGGTATTACTAGTTGGTTATACAGGTGTTATAGGTACAAAGAAACAATAGACATATCCTACATACATAGTAACAATAGATTTATCGACTGTAGGTAAACTTTACCAATTACGAGACGTAATTTAATTAGTAGAGCCACAAATAGGTTGATTAGCGTCTTCTCACACAGGTTCACGAACTCATCAGGCAGGTATACGCGCGCCAATTTGTAACAAATATTCTTGTAATAACGTCTGAGAATATAATGAAGTTATGAAGAAGCTTTAGATTAGTTTATTAAATAAAGTTAGAATTTTTTTTTAAGATTTAAATTGAGGGATGAGTTACAACTTACAACGCAAGATAATAGAGGGGTTTACTGAGATTCTAAGAATTCTAATATAAAATGGGACATGGGATGGATAAGGGACAGTCCTCCACAAACTTTAAGGGCTTGCTCAGTAGATGAAACTGAACAACCTACTATAGGTAATTTTTTTTTTTCAGAAAATGAAAAAAAAATCCGCCTCACCATACAAAATTATTAACTTGATTGGACAGTTTGTATGGAGAGGCTGAAATTTTTTTCGTTACCTGATAAAAAAAAATATAACGGGTTGTTCAGTTTCGTCTACTGAGCAAACCCTTAAAATTTGTGGAAGGCTGTCCCTTACACCTTGTATAAGAGACAGGCTAATAGTTTGAGAGCGGCAAGCAATGAGTGGTTCACCGTCCGGCCGTAAGATAAAGACTAAACGCGAGTTGACAGCGCATAGTGTTAGGCCAGCCATACACGTTCAAACCTATCGTCCAATCGGTACGACGTTACATGTTTGATCAAACAGATTTGACCGTGTGTGGGAGTGACAACATGTTGACAACATGTTGGTCATACCAATCCACTCCCACACACGGTCAAATCTGTTTGATCAAACATGTAGCGTCATACCGATTGGACGACAGGTTTGACCATGTATGGCTGGCATTACACGCGCGAAAGAAACAGCAATACTGAAGGTAGTAGGGCCTATGCCTGCTAGGGCTGAGGGATTTTTCCAAAGAGTTATTGTGGGCCCGGAATGCAAATGGCAACTGAAGGAAAACTTGTGAGATTTAGTCAGTAAAAATCTGACACGCCCTCGCGCACCACCCAGATTGGGAGAAGATATAATTAATGATATTGAAAAATGCTAATAGTTTCAGACAAGTAAAAATAGTCTCAAATCTAATTAAACTAATATGTTGTTTTTTGTATTAGGATGTTGATTTTTGTAATCTTTAGAAGCACTAAGCCAATTTTGAAAATTATTCAACTAATAGAACGCTAAATTATCGTAATGTAACACGATTCACATCTGTCCTATTAAAGACACTTCCGCCTGAGCACCGCTAAGTTCAATTTTGCTCGCAATCGAAACGAAAACTTCAAAAAGTTTGGTTTGGCGCTGCGCAGTACCTATTCAAGCGAATTTTTTTTTAAGTGATCTGGCAGTTATGACCGCGATGGTACAATGTGACTAATTCAGCAGCATCCCAGAAAACAACATCTCTCAAACAAATCTCTTATCAAAACCACCCCTAAAATCCTGTCAAGTTACACAGCCTAGCAATTAACGAGCGATTTCACCGGTTAGCTAAACAGTTGGCGATTTAATTGAGCCGACTGTCGAACGAGCCGGGCTGGGCGGGGGAATAGGTCATGAATAGGTATCTGGCACTCGACAATAATAGGCGACACGCTTCGCAAGTTTGCACGACAATCGCAGCTCGATAGGGCTGTGAGTTATTGCTATTAAGGAGGTAATTTTTAAGGTAGAAATACGCTGCGCACTCGTGTGCTACGTACGCCGATCTTGGATGCTATTCCCTAAGAAAACAGCCTTGAGCTCAGCGCTGGCCGCAGCGACGATTCGAGGCCGCAGTACATTGAATTAACAATCCAATGTAAGGGCCAGGCCACACGGTGCGGTGCGGCTCCGGCGCGGCGCCTGAGCGACGAATCGGCGGGCCGTACGAGCGGGGTGGCGTCACTCGTGTGCCCGTTGATTCGTCAATCAGTCGCCGCGCCGGAGTCGCACCGCACCGTGTGGCCTGGCCCTAAAGGTAAATTAGGTTGTTAATTCAATGTACTGCACTCTCGAGTCGTCGTTGCGGCCAGCGCTGCGCTCAAGGCTGTTTTCTTAGAAAAAAACCACCCCTGGGCGAGTCGGTCTCCATACATTTTATAGGGCAACTACATTAGATCCACGCCACCCGACGACGTTCTACGCACAAATCAGGCGCGTTACAAGTGTGCGCCGTTCTAATGTAGCTCTAGCTTTACCGTGATCCACATGACGACCTTACCTGATACTACTGAACACCCTTCTTCCGCCGATTGTACATGACATACGGTTGTACAGCTTGAGTGACCTTGAAAAACGCTTAATTTTCGTAAGTAATGTAAACACGGGTGGGCGAAATTTATTCGGTCGAAAATGTTGGTCTATATATTTTCGTTTTTCCTTGCAACGCAGGAAAGTTTTTTTTTTGTGATTTTACTAAAAAATGCGCAATAATAACCCCCATCGCGCGAGAGGTTAAGTACTGTTCCCATTTATAAGCCCATTTGAAAGTAGAAAATTGTCACAAGGGACTACTCCCGAGATAAAAACCATTTTAACCATAATACTCCTACGTGTAATGGTTGACATGGTTGATCCATGTGCCAAAATTCATCTAAATACGTTTTACTGGGGCCAGGGTTATCCTAAAGGGCGCTCGAGCCCCGGTATGAAGGCTTGAAGGAACGGGATGGGGTTTTTTAGTCAGTAAGTCTCCCGCTCCGCCCAAGAGCGGGGGTTTTCATAGGATGATTTTTCCCATCGGAAAAAAAAATCTAAATACGTAACCTTCGTAGTTAACCATTCAAGCGTGAAAGAGTAACAAACATGCACACCTCCTCCTCCTTAGTCGTTCACTCTTGACAGAGAGGTCGTGGTTGACAATATTGCGTTTTCATCGGTGAGTGAGGCTCCGGCGATGCGTCTTCACACAGAACATACACACACATAAACAAAAAAATCTTCTCAATATGACATAGTGGGATTATGTCGCAGGGCCTTCCTCATATACCTGCACCTACATTAATATAACACAGAGGTCTAAGTAGCTTGCTAAATAATGACGCTCGAGCCCCATCACATGAAATGGGATAATTCAGTAGAACAATACGAACTAACGCTGTGGGAACCGCGATTGGGCCCCCTACAGACAGACGTGAGGCGACAATGTGACAACGACGCGACAACACTTTTTTATGTTTTTGATTGGTCCAGTCCGGTCCGTTTCGTATCTAGCGGATAACTGCGGACTTCACCAGATCATCCGTCCATCTTATTGGAAGTTTTGTAGCGCTACGTCTTCCGGTGTGTGGTCGGCATTCCAGCTCATTGCGGCTCTATTGATCATCTGTTCTACTGATGGAACGGATATAATATTATTCTTATGAGAATAAACGGGTCTAAAACTTCTTATTATATCGATTTCCCAGACACTTACTCGAAAAACACGCTCTTATCTCTATCGGTTTTTGGCACGCAATTTACTGTTTTCCGTACTAGTGCAGACACCACAATTTATTATATTTATCGCATCAGGCAGAACACTAAGTTACTCTAGTATGGTTTGTCACAGTAGCACTCGGCTCCTTAACACCTTGATTTCGCGTCGGTCACAAAATAATTATAAACATTCTCCACTTGTATCAAAATGTACGATTTTTCTATGAAAACGCGTTGTCCCATTTTCGAAGCGTTCGTCTGCAAGAACCTTTAAAGTAAGGTCAAGTTAAGTCACATCCAATTAACTTTTAACAGTCCTCGTTAAGTGTAATGTAACTTGATATTTATTACCTCTTCAAATGAGTCCCATCTCAAAGATCGCGAGGTCTTTCATGATGGAGTTTCATCTTTCATCACGACTCGGATCATTTCATCGGATTGTAATTTTTTTAGGTGCAAAATATTACTACTTATAAACAACTTAATAAATATAATTACAGTAAAATTAAAAAATAATAATATTAAAAACCTACGCTAATTACAACTACCTAAAATCAAACTAAAATACGGCGTCAAAAAATTCTTCCACATCGCCGTCGACTGGTAATGTGCCGAAAAGAAAAATCAAAACCATCCAATGACTTCCCCCGCTCTTGGACGGAGCGGGAAGATGTGTCAGACTTTTACAGACCAAAACCTACTCCTGTCCCTTCTTTGCCTTCATTCGAGGGCCCCTAGTTACCCCCTTTCGAACAACCCATTGCCAGAGTGGGCTTCGACTCTGCGGGACCCCTAAGGGTCAGCGCAGACAGAGAGCAGCAATCAACTTAAAAGCTAAAGCTATTGAAATAAAGTGCATATTTGCTTAAACCTGGTAACCAAGGTACGCCGGAAGCGTATCTTCGACATACGCCATCCGTCAGAAAATGCCCGAGATCGCGCGAGAATTTTTCCTCTCTGTCTGCGCTGACCCTAAGACATCGAATTATATTAAGTTGGATATTGAAATGTACATTCACATTGTTAGTTAGTTACTAATAGTCTTGATAGGTTTGGGTGTTAAATGGATTAAGTAAATAGGATTTGTTAAGTTTATTAGTCTGCGGGGATTTCAGTTATGAAATTAACGTCCAATACCTATGATTTACTTATTGTTGTTTATTATATTGAACACGCTTTTCTTTGTTTGGTACTGGTTAAAATGGGGTGAATAGAGACTTGGGGGTGAATAGAGAAAAAACTTTGGTTTGGTTTTTCACTTTGATGCCATAATATCGGCCTCTAACAAAGCATCGATTTTTTAGAATAATAATTCAATAATAAATTGATATAGTTAAATGCTGCAAAAAATATTCAAATATCGAAAAAATACCCTTCAAAGTTTTGTCTCTATTCACCCCATATTGCGGTATATAATGTTGTGTTACTATAATGTTCTTATAAGAAATGTAAATACCCGAACAACTAAATAAAGTCTGTAAATAAAACTGTCAGATTTTTTTTATTATTTAGGGATTAAGCCATTTTTGGAACTAGTGAGTTTATTAACATCATTTTACAAAACTTGAGGCTTCACTCGCGTGAATGTTGGTTATTGTGAACGCCAAGTTGAAGTCGAAGCATATTTTAGTGTATGTCCTAACTTGGGGTCTATGCTTACTTCGTTCGTACCAAATTGCATCAAAATCGGGTTTATCAGTTTAAACGTAAAAGCGTAACAGACAGACAGAGTTACTTTCACATTTGTAATATCTATTAGTATATATTGTATCGGAAACTAATCTATCGTTTTGTTTCCATTTCATTTCAATGAGTCTGTATATATAACAAAAAAACGAACATAGACAGACACATACATATTTATATGTAAGCACGTGCCGGTGCCCGTTATATTACCATCTGGTGCTCTCATTATCCGTCTACGTTAACACATAAAAAAGCTGACATATTTATCATAGACTAGCTATTGGCGTCGGCTTCTCCCCATGAAAGTAAATTTATATGCCTATGTCACTCAGTGATAAAGTTGCTTTAAACTGGTGAAAGAATTTTAAAAAATCGGTCCTCTAGTTTTAGATTTTATTTATTACGAACAAAAATCCAAAAATATGTTTTTTTTTCTGTTTATAATATTATAGATTTAAAGGTTTTTATTTTCTCCACAGGGTTCTTTCATTAATCTAATATTTTTATTAACCTGATAAAAGAGAAAAAAAAGAAAAGAAAAAAAAACATCTAAAAATAAGGCATACTTAGTATCTACCTACGTCAACTTGAGTATTATATAATTTTACTAGAGGTACTTTATTTTTATTAAAATTTCTGAGGGATAATAATTGACGTCAATTGTCTAGCGTATTCCGTTTATGGTAAACAAATCTGATGAAGCGAAAGATTATAATTATTATCTTTGTTCGAACTACCCAAGTCGTTTGACTTTTTAGACAGACTATATCATGATATCATCTAAAAGGCTGGTCAACATTTTTTATGTCATAATGTAAAGTTGACCTAAAAATTCTCCTGCCATGCTTTTACTCAAAGCCGTTTTTTACCGCCCTAATCAGTTTCCTGACAACGATTTTCGCACCTCCGAACCAGACTGTTTATTAAGAAAACTCCCAAACTTAATTATCCTTATGGTATCCTTTTCACACGGTTCTCCATAATTTTCCCTTCATCCCCCCTCTCTTTCATACATAAGGCTTATAGTATAAGCGTATCTCTGTCGTATTTTGGTTTCAGCACGTTTCAGCCGCCAGCTGAGCGGGCCCGACGCGTTGCCATGGTAACCATTGATCGGTCGCCATTTTGAATGCAGCCGTCTGCAAACCCGTACTCTAGACAATAATGGGATTTGGCGCTTGAGTTAAAAATAGGTGCGGTGGTAGTATGGGAGGGAGCCGACTATGGTGTTGTATGTGTTAGGGAAAATTATTGTGAGTAATTGTGATTTATTGAGATGAAAAAGTGTTTTATGGTTGATTGTGGGTAGATACATAATAAATTCCTATTATTTATTAAACGTTTATACCTTTAAATTCTTCATGGAAATATTTGAACTTAGAAACTATGTTCTTGGCAATTATATTTACAGTTAAAAGTTTGAATAGTATAATATGTTCGTGGAAAAACCAATTAGAATAAGATATTAAAGCATTCGTATTCTAAATGGAAAGTTCTATAATAATAACATCATTTTCATAACCATTTAAAATTCTTATATAGGTACTTAACCTAAATTCAGTAGTTACCTAACCTTGTTAGGGTAATCCAGTCCTACCCGCTAAACAAACAAATAGTTTATCCCTATTTATCTCACCAAAGATCCCATCTAAATATGAAGTAGTCGAGGTAAACGGTTCCTAGACACAATAGTGTAGAATATAGTTCGCGGGTCGCCTTTCATGGCCATTCTGCGGGCCGCCCGGCCGGCGAGATGTCGCATCCTCCTTATCGACCGGACCCAGCCGCTATCAATAATACGGGAATAGGCCAATCGTAAACGAGTATCTAGACCTACCTACCAGTTTTTTTTTTAAATATTTAAAAGGCTTGTGACAATGTTTTTTTTTTCTGTAGCTGTCCAGTCTGTAGGTATGCGCAAAATTGAAAAGAAAAACGTTTTTTTTTCTTCTTTTCTTTTGGCTTCAAATGAGTTGTATATTTAGCCAGTATCAAGTTTAGAACGTTATTTTATTTATAAATATTTTGTTTTTCAATAAAATGCGGATGTAACACATTCTGATTTTACACAGTAATTGCCACCAAGTGTATCGAGTCAGCATTATCGGCAAATTCCGCTGATGTAGTCAAAACTACAATAACATTTAGCTTCATTTTACCGAAATCGCACCTGTTTCAATGACTCCACATATTGTCCAGCTGAAGACACTTGAGTACAGAACTACACCAATACTACATTATCCACTAGGAATGCATTTTCGAATAAGTAACTAAAACAGCCATAGAGCTTCACTCAAAAAAAATCCCGCCCAAAACTAAAAAAAAAAATGTTTTATTCATAAAAAATCTCTGAATTGTTCAGCGGATTCTTAATTCAAAAATTCTTTAGACAATTTAATTTGCTAATGAGTTGTTAAACAGGCTTTTGGGACTAAGATTGATTATGTTACGATTAGGAATTTCATTAAGTGAGATTGATTTGCTTAATTTTTTTTGCTTAATCAACTTTTGTTGGTACACAGGTAGGTAAGGAAGGATACGTTCTTTCATTCAAGAAGGCTGAATAGTTTACAACCGGCTGAAGTTACGAGGTCAGACAGCAATTTGTGCTGTAAAAGAGATACAAGTCTAGTTTCTTACAGTTCTTGAATTAGTGACAATGTACTGTACCTACCTACTCTCTCTAGGTGGTTTGGCAATGTCTTTTTTTTCCGTATAATTCTAACTTAGGTGTAATGCCACTATAGAGTCGCCAAATAATCAACATATTGCGGAAGGTGTAATGTTGTTCTAAAGATTTTTCGTTTTGGAGGATTTTTTTTATTTAAGGTGGGAAATCATCCAATGACTTCTCCCGCTTTGGGTGAAGCAGGACGGCGCGTCATACTTTTACTGAGTAAAACCATACCTGTGTCTTTCAGTTGCCCTTTGCGTTCTAAGACCATGGGTTTCCAATACCTGCAGCCCTAGTGGACATCGGCCCTGCTGGGCCTTTACGGTTTGCTGACATCTCTTTTATCTCAATCATCAGATTTTAATTTATTCTTTCGTACTTATTTTCTATGATTATTATAGGTTTTTCATAGAATCTATTTAATTAATTAGACCTACTGTGAATGATGTGCATACCTATAAATGACTTTTTTACATAGGATCACCTCGTATATTATTATTATATTAGTAAATTCATATTGTAAATAAGCCGTTGGTGTGCCTATGCAAATAAATAAATAAATTTCATTGAGGAGCGCTGTCGACGACTTGGGCTCAGTCTTATCTTACATGTCTACCAAGATAAACACTACTGTGGCACACAAAACTAAATGCCTCTACAATCTTTGACGTTTAGAGGTCTATTCTACAGTGATGCCCAACAATTTTGGCTCCATATTTAAGTAATTTAAAAATCTATTTTAGCTATACCATTAAATTCTCGTTCCCATAAGAACTTCTTAACAATGTGGGGTATCGCCGGCTCTGGAACCAATCAATACGGGCCAGTAATAACCGGCCGGTTCCCGGACGGCACCCGAACGGCGGACCAACTAACTTTTATTGCAACACTACGCTCCACTGGCTTTTGTCTCCGGCATTTTTTTGTAGGACCGGCAAGAAACGAAAGAACGGCCTGATTGGAAACAGCTGTTCTAGAAAACGTGGCGAAATTAGATGTTGAAACGTTATTGAAAATATAGGACGGTTCATTAACGGATTACAGAGTTAGGTGAGTGGAAGTCTTATTAGATAATGGGTGACGTTTGACATTTATGGGGTTTTGAAATATGTCAATAGGTAGGTAGTTTTTATAAGTTGGGAAATCCAATGACTTCTCACACTCTGGGGTGGGGGCGAGCGGGCGTATCAGACTTTTATAGACTAAAATCACACCTATGTTCCTTCGTTGCCTTGCGTTCCAGGATCCCGAGGGTCCCTTTCGGACTATCCATAAGTCAATAGAATACAGTACGCCTGTTTCTTGACGTGACGAATGCCTAATGCGTATTTTCGAGTATACGCAACAGTTCGAATCACCAACTTCACAGTAGCACCGTACAACGTTTAGTAATTTGGGAAACCGCTAACAACAAGTGAGATATGTCCGTAACACTAACTTTTGACATTTTATAATATATGTGAAATAAAAATATTTGAATTTTGAATTTTAACTGCTTACAAATAGGTTTGAATGAAAGCTCATATCTAACAGACAGTCATTAATTAACATTGTTTTAAGATAGTCTGGATTACAATAAAATTTAAAGCTTCCATCAATTTGCTCATAAAAGTAGCTGTCAAACAGCTCTAAGAGAATTTATCCAACAACTTTGTAAGAGAGATAAACTTAGCGCTTTCATTCCCGTCAACATGGACGTTTAATTTTGTTTTTGTTTACAATAAAACAAGAGTTTCTCCTCCGACTTCACTCTGGACAGACGTTTCATTAGCTGTAATTAGTCACTATGATACCGTCTAGACTATTCACCTCGTGGAAAATGAAACAACATAAAAATCCACTGCATAGTGTTTTATATATAGCTGATAATTGAGGAATGATTTCTCATAAAAATACGACCCATTGAATAAGTTAATGATGCAGGTTTTTTGTCAACTTTCTATAAAACTACCAAATTTATTTTTTATTCCAGTAACACCTCTAAAATACCCGCCGTTCCGATACACATCTCGACTTTATGTTGTAGAGTTTTTTCGGGAAAAATTACCTGCAAAAGCCGCACGTACACCTACAGGGTTTATAACCCAATTTATCACGGAAAGTGGCCAGATTCGAGCTTGAACGGTTTAATTAAAGCGAGTCCCGTAAAACATTCAGAGTACTCTCAGGGCAGAAATAAGTTAAGCATAAACGATCATAAACACCTTTGAATTTGGAATACAATACATTCGAATCAGAATTAAAAAAACCGGCCAAGTGCGAGTCGGACTCGCCCATGAAGGGTTCCGTAGCAGCAAGTAACATAATATAAAAGTTCTTGTAATGTGTTGTAACTTTGATCGATGTTTTAATAATAGTGTATTTTTTTCGATTTATGACGCATTAAAAAAAAACTACTTACTAGATTTTGTTCAAACCAATTTTCGTTGGTAGTTTTTATAGTAATGTACATCATATATTTTTTTTAGTTTTATCATTCTCTTAATTTAGAAGTTAGAGGGGGGGGGACACACATTTTACCACTTTGGAAGTGTTTCTCGCTCAAACTATTCAGTTTAGAAAAAAATGATATTAGAAACCTCAGTATCATTTTTGAAGACCTATCCATAGATACCCCACACGTATGGGTTTGATGAAAAAAAATTTTTTGAGTTTCAGTTCTAAGTATGGGGACCCCCAAAATTTATTGCTTTTTTTCTATTTTTGTGTAAAAATCTTAATGCGGTTCACAGAATACATCTACTTACAAAGTTTCAACAGTATAGCTCTTATAGTTTCGGAAAAAAGTGGCTGTGACATACGGACGGACAGACAGACAGACAGACAGACAGACAGACAGACAGACAGACAGACAGACAGACAGACAGACAGACAGACATGACGAATCTATAAGGGTTCCGTTTTTTGCCATTTGGCTACGGAACCCTAAAAAGACTGTTCGAATTTTAAAATGTGGTTTAATAATCTTTTGCAAGCTGGCAGCATTAAATAAATGAACGTTTAATAGCTGTCACGCTACAAACAGTTTATTATTACAATTAATTTCAAAGTAAATGTTTGTTACGTCTGCACCTTTCTCATTACACAGTAATTCAGCACATTCACATTCTAGTGGTGTCGCGTAATAAAGTTTAATATTTAATCTGAAGGCTTTAGTAAACGCGGCCCGGCTCTCCACACCGGTCAAGGGCGTTGCACTAATGCAGTATTGCACCCTCCCACGCAAAATTCAACCTTGTTATTTCTAGAAAAAAGTTAAATTTCCAACGTCCAGCGGTCGGAATCCCTAGTAAAATTGCTTTGCATTTTCCTGCAAAAGCCACTCGGGAAACTTTTGACTAAAACTTTAGGAGTTAAAATTGCGGATAAAAACTTTTCCGGATATAACTAGCTTTAAGGTAGCCCATCCATAAAAGATCACACGTTTAATGTTCTTGGTGCTTCGTAAAAAGTTTTCCTTTTCAATTTGTTGAGTTTTCCCTTTCATGTTTTTTTGTCAAGCCACAAAAATGGGATGTGGAAGTATTTTTACGAGTATGTATTTTCACTTTTATGAACAGTAGCGTAACCTATATACGCGTGCATAGACAAGTAGGACTTTTTTTTCTCGTTACCTTTTTGGTTGCTACATTATTTTGAGTTTTCGTTTACTTTTTTACTTTATTCTTGCTGCATTATTATCTATATTCATTTTCTCTTTCAATGATTATTCTATAATAAAAATTATACACTGGTAGTTATCGTATAATTTTTACTATAGAATAAAATAGCTAGTTAGAAGGTCCTTAGATCATCTACACAAATATTTTATCGAATTAAAGTCTGTTCTTTTGGTTTTTTGTTTGTAGGACATATCTTGAAAGTACTGGTACGATTGCTGAAATATTTTCATCAACAGAACAGGCTATATTTTATGCACGCAAGCAAAGCCGCGGGCCAAAGCTAGTTATATACTATATTAAAATTTTGTAACGAACGATGTTGTGAAAACAACAACAGAACAGTCTCAAATCTGAAACAAAAAGTGAAATGTGTCGAAACTCCGAGGTTACCTTGACGAGGCCGAAAAGGAACTTCCATATTTTTTCGTCCTGTTTTTTACACTGGCAACTCCATACAACAATGTTAATCAAAAATTTTCCTAACTCTGTACTGGTATAAAGTTAGACTAGGTTCATATGAGCAGTGGATGTTGGCTCGTCATACAGGACGAACTTGGGTAACTGGCCTTTGTAACTTATAAGTTATGACTAGGACTTAGTGTAGTTCTATCTTTTTGATATTATATGTAAAAAAAATTATAAGTACTTACAGCAGTTGATGCTGCTGATTTGTTACAGCCTAAAAAAACACATCATAAATAAATAAGTTTCGTCCCAAACATTTGCCTGCTGCGCCCGTAGACAAGTAGCTGAAGACAGAATCAAATGGGCATCACTGGGGGAGGCCTTCACCCATTAGGGGTTCCGGTAGATTAAATAAAATTATTTAGATATAGATGTAAGAGAGAACTAACTAACATAGAATAAACTAAATAATACTATTTTATGAAATGTAAATTTGCTTTTTTATTTTATTTATTTCATAAACTAGTGCGCTCACCATCAACGAATACATCACTGTTTACCCTCAGGTGGGATCGCTGTCAAGTATTATTTGATATTGTTAAAAAAAAAAAAACTGATAAGTACACTGTTATAATAAAGAGGTAAAGGTTGTTTTTTTGATTGTAGGACAAGTCTGATAGCAATTTTTTTCCACAAATAGAAAGCTGCTTTATTCTCGAGTGACATAAGCTACATTTTATGCACGCGAGCGAAGTCGCGGGCAATAGCTATTTTGTTTATGCGAGTTAAACAAAATAAAATATACTGAACAAGCTGAATAAATAAAAAAAGTATGTTCACTTAAAAATACAATTTGAAATTAAAGTCCCGAATAAATTACTAGAGCGCCCTAAAATATAAAAAAAAAATCTGAGTTGCCATTTTAAAAATCTAGCACATTTGTTGAAAACTTAAATTAGCGAGATAATGGAAATCGTTCCCTAAAATATTATAATAAAGGTAGGTCTCGCAAAGTTCAGAATCCTAATTTGTATTATCTTAGATATTATGTAAATGACTGTTTGCTTTACATACTAACCTTCGAAGATTTGAACCCTAATGCTTGTAACGACGTAAACATTTATTGGATCCTTTAAGTTTCTCTGTTTGTCCTTTATGATAAAATGTTATGTGTCCGTTAGGTTAGGTTAACACCTACGTTACACGTTATGGCCGTTGGCGATATTTTCCCATCGAAAAAAAAAAAAAAAAACCGCGTATCAGAAAATGCAGCGTTGGAAGGCCTCCTAGAAGATGGACCGATGACCTGATGAAGGTTGCGGGAATCCGATGGATGCGGGACGCACAAGAACGTTCGTTGTGGCGACGCTTGAGGGAGGCCTATGTCCAGCAGTGGACGTGTATCGGCCGTAATGATGATGATGATAAGGTTAACACCTATATTGATATTTTCGTCCACAAAAGGACGAGCCTATTTCAAGGCCAGGCCCATATAAATATGGCCTGAAGCCTTTTTAAAATTATATAAACTACTGCTTGACTGCAATCCTACCTGACAATAAGCAGTGGTGTAATCGTTGGTGGTGAGGCGCACTAGTGTATTAAGAGCTTATCCACTCTAGCCTTGAAGACACCTAAATTATAATCGTACGGAAATTCCGCTGCAGGCAAATTGTTCCAGTCCTTCGATGTACGCGGTAGAAACGACGAGGCGAAACGCTTAATCCGAACCGTAGAAGTGTTAACAAAGACAAAACAACTTAAACCCAAGTGTTCTTCAGTTGCCCTTTGCGTTCCAGGGCTACGGTAAATTCTTTGATCTATATACCGCATTCCTAGTGATGTAGAGCAATGGGTGATGCGAAAGAGAATCCCTATTCTCTGGACCAAAGGCAAAGAAGGAACAGGTTTTTAGACAGTAAAAGTCTGACACGCCCTCCCGCCACGCTCAAAGGCGGGAGACGGATGATTTACCTCCTTAAAAAAAACACTAGTGATGCAGTAAAAGAAGTAACAGTGCTGCTTATTTCTACGTCCCTAAAGCCTGAACCACTTTGAAAGCTTCCCAGGCGCGCCCCAGAAGCCGGCCACACACCTGGTCAGCCCAGTTAGCTGGTGCATACTAATGACCGTGCTTTGTTCATGGCATTACGCACGACAGTCACGTGACCTCTCTAGCACACGTACGGCTCAGTTCAATGGAATCTACAGGTGACACCATTGTTGGGCAATACTTCGTACTTATACACTGTAACTGTGATTTATGGGGCAATACTAGACTTAGTACTAAAATATACCGATACCAAGGTACCGCTATGAAAATAGTGATAAGTATCGATACTTTTCATGATAGATGGTACCGGTTTCAAGCTCTGATAATATACCTACTGTAACAGTGATTTACTTTTAAAGTCATTTGGGTAGCTACTTATTAAAATTGGTTTTAAAAGCTACTGCTTTTTTGTATGCGTTGCATGCACTAAGGCAACGGTTATTTTAGTAACAATCAGCCAGTAACAAATAGAAATCCAGATATTTGTAAAATTAAGGGTTCTATCGAACAATCCCACGGCCCTTTGTCTACACAAGAACATTTACCTACAGTGGAAAAAGTTATTTGAAGATTTCTCATATCAAAAGAAAAAAAAGTTTCGCATGCATTTGTCACATTAAAAGAAAAAAAAAGATAAAAAAAAGACATGTGGCACTCGGGGAGTGCCGCGGTAAAGCTATTGCATAGCATTTTTATCAACTTAAGCAATTATCATTATTTATTTATTTTATTTATGCAGTATTTTTTTTCTTTGATATTAATTGAAGTTACACTTTCACACGTTGAATTGAATTGTGATTGATTGTTCACTCATTTGTTTTCTTATCGGTCACCACGCTCAAAAAACAAATGAGTGGGGGGTGTTAGGTTATTTTCATTACGGAATTTCTGGATTCGGTCTCCACGCTCAAAGCCCGCGATAGAAGCTATGCAATAGCTTAAAAAAAATAACAAACATACACACCGCACACACTCTACCAAAACTTTCTTCTTTATAATATTAGTGCGTAAATGTGATATAAAAGCAACTATATAATAATCCTGCCTAACTATAACATAACCCTTAGAAAAGCCAAAAAGGCAAACTACAAAATGGGATGTTGTTACAAACTTCAGAAGCGGAATGTATTGTAAACGAGGCTAGATTGTAATTACAAACAAATATTCTAGGTTGGAACCTGTTGACCTTACAGTTCGCAACTCCAATACTCCCGAGGCGGGAATACTAGACGGTCCAATTTACGTCGACGAGTATCAAATATTCTTGGCTTTTCATTTGGTTGCCATAGCAACTAATATTACGGAATGTTTCAGATGTTGAGAACAAACGAAAATCGTTTTTCGCCTGTAAATCTAAATTCAAGGGTGTACGAAATGAGATTCTATAAGTAATAACGATGTAAAGTCAAGTTTGGTAGCGAAGGAAGTCTTTCCACAAAG
Source organism: Mythimna albipuncta (assembly GCA_929112965.1). Taxonomy (NCBI): domain Eukaryota; kingdom Metazoa; phylum Arthropoda; class Insecta; order Lepidoptera; family Noctuidae; genus Mythimna; species Mythimna albipuncta. Next base: position 16,608,713 of record OV815962.1, read on the forward strand.
TTGACTGATGAATTGGTGACGGCTGCGAAGGTCCGTCATCATTATTGTTTCAGCCGAAAGATCAAGGTCAATAGAGTTGTACAGGTTGCCAAACAGGTACTGGTCAGAAAAAAAAGCGAGTTTGAGACCATCGACACGAAAAGAAAAAGAAGCTGGAAGACGTTCACTGATAGATGCAGGCTCCTAAGAGTCGCCAAAACGACCGGTTCTGTGCGTTTCGTATCCCGCGACTCTCTCCAGGCCATCGATGCACGGTGTGAGAGGCCGTACATCGATTTGCGTAAATAAACTGTTTTTATTTTTTCTTTCTTCGTTTTACGGTACGCGGTCACTACTCCAGAACTTTTTGGTACTATCGACCTTCTGTTCTGTGAGCAATATGACTAGTCCACTGTCACTTATGTTTGCCGTATCTTCGGGCTATGACGGTAATCGGTATCTGTGGTTCTTGGAAGTTCACTGGATGCAAAAAAGCGTAAGAGCGGCTTCCAGAAGGTTTGTATGGAGAAGAATATGTCCAACAGCCTTTCAGATAAAATGATGATGTCAGGTACTGCCGAAATCTCAGAAGATTTTACGTAAGATTATAGCAATGATCAGTCAATCAATTACTGATGGTCTAGCGTAATTTTGTCTAGGCTCTCAGTAGTTGATGTAAAATCGATCATTTCAGCGTGTGAATACAGCCAGCTTTTGTCTCAGACAAAGCACACGTCAATTAAACGAGCTGGCAGACGGGGCCAGAATCCGTAAGTATCTTCTGTCTACCTGACGAATTTGTAATTGACTAAATAGCTTTCCTCCGATTCAGTGTCATGAACAATGTATTTGTAGCAAATAAGCGTCTGATTTGAATGTTGGCTTTGGTTTTGTAAGTAGAAACTCCGTGATCAATGCAACATCTTCGTGAACGCACGAATCGTACGTCGTCAATCGTGTCCACGATACAGCAGTAATTCCTAGTGGGGAACAATATTTAAAAAAAATAAATGGTATCTGCTTGAAAGTTTTTTGTAGACCATCTGATGGTAAACGATGATGCGATTGATGAAGAAGCAAAAAATTCAACGGGACTTGAAGATTTTATACCCTCGAACGAGAGTATCTATTTATTGTACTTACCTACTGATTTTCTTCTGAAGCTTAAATCAAGTATTTTTACTAAATACTAAAAGGTTATGGATAGAGAGAATTATAGAGTAACCATGGAGCTTCCAACCTGTTCTTCTCCATAGAAAACGATCATTTGGAACCGTGCACTAGCTTCTGACGTTCTATAAGTAAAAAAGTAAGTGGTTTATGAATAAAGATAGTGGATTATGAATTTTTAAACTGTCAATAATCTTTTTTGGTGGGTAAAAACCGCGGAGCGTGAGATAGTGTCAGACTTTTACTGACAAAAAAAACCCACCCCGTTCCTTCGGTGCCTTCCATACCGGGGCTGGGCCTTCTTTTCAGAAGCAGACCATTGGCCCCACTAGGCTTCGACCTACTGGGCCCCTTATTTTACCGCTCTGGAAAAATATTATTTTGACAAGATTCCGCTTGTTACATTTATTAACGTAACAGTAATTTATTTAAAAAGGTTAACACACATTTTCTACCCCAGTAACATTGTTATTTCGGCCTACCAATTCGTTCATCTGATTACGCGTTCGAAATTTCATCAATTTGCGACCAGTTTTGATGAAATTTCACAGTGGGTGCTTTCACGGCGTCAAGGTCAGGGTGATAAATTGGACGTGGATGTTATCAGGGGTGGCATCAGAATGGAGTTATGTAGTTAGATCGAGTTTGGAGGTCATTATTTCAATTGCTGTAATACACCAAACGTGAAAAGTTTTTATTAGTATTGAAGCTCATTAGATACTTCAAAGATACTTCTTATGTGACAATGCTCGCAGAACAGATGGTCGATGGGGTCGAAAGGTTCTGGAATGGTGACCACGTATCGGAAGATGCAGCGTTGGAAGGTCTCCAAGGTCCACAAGGTGGACCGATAACCTGGTGAGGGAAGAGTGAGGTGCGCACAGGACCAGTCATTATGGCGACACTTGGGGAGGTCTATGTTCAACAGTGAACGCCTTTCGGCTGAAATGATGATGAATCAGATGCTTCACTGGTCTTAACACTACGTTGTAGTATGGAGACCAGATGGAGGCTTGAAGCTTACTGGGGCCATAGGTTGTACGAAAGAGAACCCCGGGGCCCTGGAACGAAGGCAAGGAAGGAACAGAGGTGGGTTTTAGTCTGTAAAAACTGGCATCCGCCCAATAGGGCGAAGACATTGGATGATTTCCCACCTAAAAAAACAGTAGGTTGTGGAGACCAGTCTATAACCATGATGAAATAGACTGGCCTAGAGTATAGTGTCTGATTTCTGAACAATAAAACGTTATTATTTATTATTAATTTTGTAAACACAATGAAAACTAATTACTGAAGTTATCAACATCGATAAATAACAATAAAGGTTACTGATAAACATTTTGGCTGTGGCATTCCGTAATAATAAAAAAGCGCTTGCATTATATCATATAAAAACAGTTTAAAAAAATGCTATACAAACCATATTGTCCAACACATCACAAAATCACGTGTTTTTCAACATAACACAATAAATGGCCTTGTTCATGAACATTTCCCAACGGGAGATAAGGCGCGTTTGTCCGATAGCGTGGATGCGCGCGCGCAGGTACGCGAGGCGTCGCGTGAACCGTGATAGCGTTGCTTCGCCACTCGTGCGCAGTCAACGGCCTATCGCGGCGCTTATCAGCGGTTGATGGTTGGGCAACTAGACAGATTATGTGGTGCATGGTAATCAGGCTTCTATGTTGTCTTTTTAATTAATTCATTAAACCCCAAGCGAACGCTGGCGTCTATTGTCTTTCTATTGTGTCTGTAATTTCCACGATTGAAAGGTTAAGCGTCTGAGTGCAAGTTATTCTTTGTCCTGCTGGTGATAGATAGAATAAACTTGATTATAACGGTGAAAGGTTGTTTTTAAAATCGGTCCTTATGGGAACGTTTTTAAAATTTTTGAGTTTTTTTTTAAAATTACAAACCAAAATATAAAGATGCAAATTATTTTTTCTTCTTTATATCTAGTAATGGAAATACTAGCTGACCTGGCAAATATTGTCCTGATATTTAGATTTATCACCGATATACCGCGATTAAAAAATGGGAGGTGGGGGTAGGAGTGTGACAAATACATTACGATCTATTCTCAGACCTACCAAATACACACAAAAAATGTGCTAAAAATCAGCCAAGCCGTTTCGAAGGAGTTCAATAAAAAAGACCGTGACACGAGATTTTTAAATAGACCTCCAAACTTTTTTTGTATTTTCACAAAGTACGATTTCAATCGACAAGGTTTGAATTATCAAATAGGCACCGATTAACCGTGAAAACAATACAATCGACGAAAATAAAAAAGTTAAACAATTAGAGAGTTGGACTCGTTGATTTCTTCAATTTAAAAACTGACTGTTACGCAAGAAGTTACTACTTGCAGATTGAAAATAGATTTCGATACGTAACAGTGACTCTGTCATACTGTATGGATCAGAATGTTTGGGCTGTAAAAAAGACGGCTTGCACTCCGGGAGTGCCGGCAGAAGTGAAAACTTGATTATTAACGTTGAAATATATATATATATTTATATATATCTATATATTTGAAATATATATATATATATATATATATATATAATATATATATATATTTATATATATCTATATATTTGAAACAGTAGGCCCAGGCATACATTTTCGCCGCGCCGTAGAGAGGGGATAGCTGTCTACTCTCCATCCGTCTTACGCTTTTTCGATCAGGTCACGTGTCTTGACGCGAGTTTAAGATTTTATACCCATTACAGAAAAAGTGCTCAACGCCGCTAAAGAAGTTTTCACTTCAAAAAGATGGACGAAAAAAGATTGCACGTAGCGGAGATGAGAATGTTGAGATGGATTTGTGGTGTGACGAGAAAGGATAAGGTAAGTAGGTATATTAGAGGAAGTTTGATAGTGGCGCCAGTGACTGAAAAGTTGAAAGGAAATCGTTTGTCTTGGTATGGTCATGTGAAGAGGAGGGATGAAACGCACGTTACTAAAAGAGTTCTCAGTATACATGGAGATGAATGGAGAGGGAGAGGAAGGCCAAAGAAAAGATGGATGGATTGTGTGAGAAATTATATGAAAGAAATTAGTGATAGTGTGACGGGTGACACGACACGGGCAAGAAGAAGAAGAAGAAGAACAGTGACTCTGTAAACTTTTTGTTCCTAGCGGTATTTTGTACTCCACAACCACACTGAAGCATCCGTTGCAGCATTCCTAAACAATTCGTCCAAAGGAACAGTTATTCATTAATCAATGTATCTCGAAGTCCACACATTAGGTTGTAAATCTCAATCTGTCCAAGCACTAGAAACTACTGCTAGAAGACTTTAAAATAAATGGTTAGATTTAAAGGTTTTTGTTACAAAAGCGACATGATTAATTGATGCGATAAAATCAAAAACTAATAAACGGATATTCAGTTTTCATCCGGCACACAGATAGAGTAATTCTTCAGAAAGGTTCAGACGTATATATGTTATAGTTGAAAAAACAATAAACAAAAAGAAAAAAAGAAAGAAAAAATAGAAAAATAATAAAGGTAAAGTTTGGTTTTTATGTTTGTAGGAGGTAATCTTTGAAAGTACTGGTCCGATTGCAAACATTTAAGCACCGATAGAAAGCTACTTTATTCCCGAGTGTCACTGGCTATATTTTATGTACGCAGAGAGCCGCAGGCAAAAGCTAGTGTCAAATAAATTATAAAAACGTATTGAATAAAATATAAATTAGATAACAATAGTTTCTAGTAATTAACAATTTTAGTCTAGCTTCGAATTTCAGCAGCCAACACCCGACAACCTAATATCTTGAACAGCTTACCTAACTTTCAGTCAATATCAATTCACTGCTATTCCTCAAGTTCGCTTTCGACGTTCAAATATACTTGAGCAAAGAGGATTTAAGTCAAGCCTGCTTTCAATCCGTATTCAACTTATCCATCCACTAGTTCTCAGCTCGATGTGACAACTGCATACACTTGTAGTTTCTATACAATATTAATCAGTCAGTATTCAAGTTGGAAAAGTTGCTTCGGTAGTGAACTTGTACGAGTATCTACATTTATTATTGTGTTTAATTCAATTTAGTACTATTTAATTCAATTTTAGTATGTTTAATTCAATTCAATTTCAATTCTTAGTTATTTATTTTGCTTAGTTGATTCAATTGTTTTAATTATAATGATGCAGTATTTCCCTACTTACATTACTTATTATTTATTAAGCTATTTGTTACTACTGACACTATCCAGGACTTTGTATAATATTAATCAGTCACTATTCAAGTCAGAAAAGTTGCTTCGACAGCGAAATTGTTGACTGAAGTTTCTACATAATTGGAAAGAAAGTGTGGTAAAATCTGGAACTTTAGGGAGCTGGGACTTGTTTTACACAGTATTTTGGGGTTCCATGCCTTGGCAAAAACAGAATATAGGATCGCTTTGTTGTCTGTCTGTCCAATCTCTTTTCACAGGAACGCATGAAGGTGTTAACTCTCTCTGCTACCTCCTAAAACATTAACGCAATCTAAAGATAAGGTTGTTTATGTTTCATAAATGGTAAACATTTTGACTCCAAAACCAACTTCCCGTTAACCTAGATTCCTAAAATTAGGCAAGAAGTATGATTCCATCAAGCACTAAACTAAAAGAGAAGCCTAAAAACCGCAAAATAGTGACATATTAAAATATGTAATTGTATTTATTTGTATGTCTTTAATTCTAGAGTGAATGGGTACTTCTAGGCAAGCGCGCTCCATCGTCGGCCACATCATCGCTTACCATCAGGTGAGATAGTGGTCAAACGATTACAAATGAGACAAATGAGCTACTAGTTACAAAGGTTTGTTAGAAATATAAAGCTTCAAATCAATTACCTCACCACCTTACCTGTTGAGTAAAAAGTCCAGAATATACCGGTAATCATAGAAATATAAAAAAAAAACATATAAAGTCATATTTACTCGACGGAAGAAAAGAGTTGTTTAAATTACAAAAGACAATAAACAAAGACGTTTCGTAATTTGTATAAGACCGAATTTAATTTGGAAATTCAATTAACTTCGAAAGAAAATTGTATTTGAAATACTTTAAGTAATGAAATGGTTTTTGATTGCTTTAAATAACTTTTAATTAGCCTAAAAAATGTTTTCGTTTCGAACGGTTTAGTAAAATTACAATAAATGTCTAGTTATATTGACGTCTGTATTAAGTAGTATAATTAATTATGAGATACTAGCTTTTGCCTGCGGCTCCACCTGCGCATTTAAAATGTAGCTTAAGCTTTTGCTCAGGCAAAATTTTAGCAATCGGACCAGTACTTTCAGAGATTACCTCATACAAGCAAAAAACAAACTTTACCTCCTCATTATAATATTGATAGCACGGTTGGCGCAGTGATTGTACGATTGTCTTCTATGCTGCGTTTCGCGGATTTGATTTCCGCAGGGAACAAATATTTGTGTGACCTACAGTTAGTTGTTTAAGGTTTGGGTCTCTTGTGCGTGTGAGTTTATATGTTTATAAACGCACTCACGATACTAATTCCTAGTGTGGGAGGGGATGCGGATGCTTTAAAAAAAAGATAATGCCCCAACCTTCTTTTTATTATTGATAGGCTCGCGTTTGACCACCATCTCACCTGATGGCAAGCGATCGTGTGGTCAACGATGGAGCAAGACCGATGCCTACTAATCTTTTAATTGGTTACGGAAAAATTAAAAATACAGAGCTTTCTTTAGCTTCCTACTTTTCTGCCGGGAAGCACTAAGCGCTCTTTGAATAAATCATCGTTCAAAAGACAAGTTGCTCAGGGTGGCTGCGCTCTCACTAAATGGCACTCGAGGTTTCATGTCAATTACCTCTCACTGTAACCTCAAAAAACGTGTATAAAAAGACACAGCCCTTTTGTACAGCCACCATCAATCAGTACGCACTAATTACTGGCACTCGTGTCGCGAAAAAACGGCAAATCTGCATAAAAGGCGGCTTTACAAAGCGTTGGCGGCCTCTCACTGATGTGACGTCATTTAATGCGTTCACACCAAATTGCGACATTTATTTGCGGCACAGCTGTGAACACTGTTAACACAATGTTGTCCAATTAAATGATGATTTAAGACTGCGTATGCGCAAGTATCTGCATAAAGTAGGTAGGGTTTTAGCGCGAGAGGCGGCCCTTACTGTCAATACTACGCCTTTACTATCTATAATAAGTAATACATAGTACAAGTAACAAACCGTATAAAAACGCTGTCATTTGCAGAAACACAAAAATTTCTAGTTTATTACTACTTTCGCCAAATCTATAAATATTGACTATCTTGACCATATTTGTAAAAACTATTGTTTCCGAATTGACACGTTTAAAAATATGTTCTTGATAGAAGTAATCGTCTGAACTGATAAGTTTGCAGGACAAGTTTAATATTTGGTTAAAAATAATTGTGTATAATAAAAAAATACACAACATTTTTTTACTATTATATTAATTATAATTTAGTTATTATAGTCGATTTTAAGTTATCTATCTAATCTTTTTCAACACACTGTGTAGGTCTACATTTCTCACCCAATTGTCCTATCGCAGGTCTGCTGGAAAAATTTATTTTTAAATAAGCAGCAATTTATAACATTTTTTTTATGTTTTTAACTTTTTTTTTACATTACCATCTTCCTGCCCTTGTTCGTGTGACTTACTTGGAGTACTTATTTAGTGCTTTTTTATGATGGGAAAATAATCAATGATAACCCCCGCTCTTGGGCGGAGCGGGAGATAGTGTCAGACTCTTACTGACTTATACCCCCCCCCTTTCCTTCAAGCCTTCATACCGAGGCTCGAGCTGTCATTCGAAACTAACCCTGGCCCCGGTAGGCTTCGACACAGCTGGGCCCTGCTGTTGCTGACAACTCCTTGAACTTATTTAGTGCTTGGATTCGGAGCAACACGTTTTATTCTTCCATTCTGTTTTGTCACCCGTCATTGCTATTTCACTACCTTCTTTTTATTTCATATTACCTCACACAATTCAATCCATATTTTCGTAGGCTACCACCTTCTCCCTCTCCATGCAAATGTATACTCATAAATTTTGTAGTAACATATGCGTTTCATCCCTCTTCTTCACATGACCATACCAAGACAATGTTTTTACTAACTGAAATTAACATAATAACTAAAAAAAATATATAAAAAAATAATAAATAAACAAAGTAAACCACCAGTAGAACATATATTAAACATACGTGTTCGATAACTAATGGAAATTCTCAGAAACTCCTATATGAATTATTGAACAAGCGAGCACATATCGAGAACGGATAGGTATCGAAATTATAGCGTCGATTGACACCTACTAACTCGTAGTACTGGCCGGTCTAGACTGGCAACTTGCCACACGACTATGTGCCTACTGGCTGTTAACTATGCATGCCGATGAAGTAGATAGTTGCTTGTATGTGCGGAAAACTATGGTGTTCACTTTTTTAGGGTTCCGTAGTCAACTAGGAACCCTTATAGTGTCGCCATATAGTAATTAATTACTAGAGGTGGTACCAATTACCCGCCGAGGATTCAGCTGATATTGCCGCCAGCGTCCAAGTACTACCGTATCAAAAGACTTCACAAGATTCTATAAGAACACGCGGCTTTATTGTTTGAGATACTCTGCATTGTTTTAGTTTAGAGGTAGCGCGTTAAAATGAATTATTAAGGGTGTAAATTTTTTTTTAATTAGTTGGATACCGTAAATGATGGAGAAATCGTTGATATAGAAATAGATTTTCTATTTATCTTTGACTAGTGACTTGCCCTGGCTTAGCACAAGTAAAAATTATACAGGGTGTAAGGGACAGGTCTCCACAAACTTTGAGAGCTTGCTCAGTAGACGAAACTAAACCACCTTCCACAAGATTAATTTTATCAAGAAACGAAAAAAAAAAAAAATGCCTCTCCATACATACTGTTTAATCAAGTTATTTTGTATGAAGAGGCCATTTTTTTTCATTTCCAGAAAAAGCAGTGTTCTGGAAGGTTGGTCAGTTTATAAAATAAATAAATTGAATAATAATAATAGATATTCCACAACTATCACACAACGACAAGACAATATATATATATATATATATGTATATTTCTAAATACATGCTACTAACCACTAGATCAAGAGTCAACGTTGTGTTAGTAACCTGGGTGCGCAACCGAATGCTTTTTTATATAGGCCACTGTAATTTACCTCCAGGTGGTAGATATCACAAACTTAAATAGCTAGCCAAAAGTTAAATAAAGTTCCCGATTGTGTTTATTTAAAACTACCCCATTTAAACGTAGTTTCAAAAGTTTTCGGGGTATATTTCCAGAGCAGTTTGAGCTCCAATTTTGAACGTTTGATGCCGAAGACATTGGAGTTTTAACTGCGAACGAAACCGACATCGACCACTTACCGCTAGTGTATTATTGAATGCCTTATTTGGTGAAGAAACTCGGGGCGAAAAAAACTAGTTGTTGCATCATTACTAGGTACTTTTAAAATTAATTATGAATATCTTAAACTTTGCTTTGAAAACGTATAGTATGAATAAAAATCTCAGTCTATTTCACAGACTTTTACTGACTAATACCACACCTGTTTTATTACTTCTTTGCGTTTGCGTTCCAGGACTACTGGTTTCTCTTTTGGGAAGTCCCTAGTAGAATTCGGCTCTGCTGGGTCCCTACAGTTTCCCTAATAGTCTTCAGCCCTGCTGAGCTTCTATGGTTTTGCTAACATCTTTTTAAAGCGCATGTGAAAAACTATGCGTCGTCGAAGACTCGGGCTCGGTGCCGGACGGCGTGCTACCCACTGCTAGTCGTCCGCTAGCCCACGCCTGCGGTGAAACAATTTCTCAATATTAAGCTACAATCGTTTTTTCTTTGTTTAGTACTACCATCTGCATTCTTTCAGTAACTGAAACGTTCGCTTTCCAAGGCCGCGGGATTGTTCGTAAGAGTCAACACTTGTTTACGCCCTAAGTTTGCAAACATCCACATTTCTATTTGTTGCTGACTGATGTCAAAGCGCTAGTCGAAAACTTCAAATAATACATTTGAATGATATCATCTCAACGCTAAGTCACGTGGTCGAAATCGGAGGCGTTACCGACTGTAGAAAGATTCGAAACGAAACAGTCGTAACTTGGCTAGCGGGGCCACCATGACGTTCAAAGTAAGATTGTGTTAATCTTGTTTCAGTGTGGGGTAAGAGATGGCGCTAGACAATCTGTATAGCTTTGTCTCTTACCCACACTGGAACAAGATTAAAACAATCTTACTTTAAACGTCACGGTCTAGGTGTAAGTCTGCAGATTTCACAAGCATTCCTCATTACTTAAATGATGGCATAATTTCTACACTAACTACCCATAACCACATATGAGTATATGTTGAACAAAAACCGACATCAATCACGCCGCGACCGATAACCGACGGACGTCGTTAGAAGTCGGTATCTCTACGACTTACAAACTTCCTTACATCGACTTCCTTTCTAACAAATGGTTATTTACGGATTGTTGTCGGCATGGCTGATGATGACTTGACGGAATTGTGAAGAAGTTTTAAATTCAAAATGCAAAGGGCTTTGTCAATTTAGATGAGTGAATTTATTTTATTTTTTAGACAGCTTGCAAACTAATAAAAAATGATATAGAGAGTGTTAAATTATCAAATCACTAATTAAAAGCCTCATCAAACACATAGATAAAAAAAATATCAATAAAAAGAAAGTACACGCAAGTCTATCAATTAGTTACGAGAGAAGTCATATAAACAGACAGTCAGTTTTGACCTGATTTATATTTTCCGTCACAACATTGCTAAAATAGTGAACGAAATGAATCTGACAATAACAATCTGACTGACAATAACACAGTGGTTCTCATTGTTTTTATACTGCACCTCCCTTTATAATCATTTTGCGGCATCATTGTAATTATCTGATTTATTTTGCAACGCCTTTTATAAAGAAGATATCCGCGTGTAGCTTTATGTATTCAAAGAAAACTCCAATGAATAAAGAATATTTATTATCTAAAAGAAAATCGACATCCAAGAGAACGTCGAGCTTGTTTTCTGAGCATCATAACTTCTCCAATAGAAAAACAATAGGTTTTATTTTTGATCTAGATATTATTTCGACTGCCGTATAAAGATAGTTTCGCAAAAGGACTTGCCCTAAAATTGATCGTTCAAAGCCCCAGATCGTTTAAAGAGCTGTTCTTGTTAAACTATTGAAAGTGTCGGCGACCTGAGCTTACAGTTTTGCGATGCCCCTGGGACAGCACCGCGATGCCCCAGGCGGACATCGCGACGCACAGTTTGGGAAATACTGACATAAACCATTTTGGAAGCTACCAGGAACAAACAGCACCAGAAACAAGAGCTTTGCGTGAGATTTTAATTAAAGTCCCGGAAAATTCGCGTCGAATATCAAAGCCGATAACTTTGGAGTCTGACGCGAATTTTCTGGGGATTTTCGATTGCATCCAAAACGCAAACACATTCACGTTCGCAAAGTGTTACAAGAGAATAGAAAATAAACATGTTAAGTACCTATGTAGCCCTTATAACGCGTAACAGGGGCTATCAGAAGCTGTCGACACGAGTGCGACAAAGTCCATATTTCAAACGAACTATATCCTTACCGTACAAGGCTCACTGGGGACTATAAAAACTACAACTGCCGGAAACACATTTCCGCCACAAATAGACGATGACGTACAAAATACACCCCAATGATGATCAAAGAAAATGACGATTGACGACGGCGACGTGTTAGTTTAAGAAACTTTAGAAAAAAAGTTAAAAGAATTTGTTTTGAAAAACTAGTTTTGATATTTCAATTTGTCGTTGGCAACGAAATACTTAATTTGATAAACGATTTGAAAATAGATTGTTTGACTAATTTTAGATATCATGAATAATAATATAAAAATAATAATATCAAATCCAGACTTTTTCCCCGAAAACACACACAACTGATAGCGAAGTCTAGATTGAAAAATATTGTATAACACAAGCCAAAGACTAGTCTGAGGAGGAACACTAGCCAGACGTTGAATAAATCTCTCCTCTTCATTCCAATTTCTTCGGCACAAACTCAACTATAAACAATGACGTAGGTCGACCGCAAAAGATTTATTTATATAAAAAATAAAACTCATTGTATGTTAAACTGGAACATTCGTCACCCGGCGGCATGTTTCGCGAATGATTCCTTCGGACACACGTAATTTGGGCAAAATGACCAATTTTAAGGGGAAATGGAATCGATATTTACGATTATGCGATATGTCCCTTTACAGATTTCGTTAACCACCTACAGAGAATGTGTTTTTGGCAATAAACAACTGTTTTTGGCAAAACTTCATTGTCATGTCTACTGAAGGTTGCTGTTTTCGGTAAAATTGGGCGTGCCCACCCAATAAATCTCCCATTATATACGCGGTCCTCCAAAAACGTACAAAAATCAGTGGTTTCTAAAAGATTTACGGTGTTATATTGTCAAGATTTTTTATTTTAATTTTATTTATTTATTTAGTATTGTCAAGATGATTGCTCTAACACCTACGTTTGAGATAGTTTTATCCATTATAATAACAAGACAGTTATGAATGTCAGACATACCAGCTACGTGTCAAATCGCGCTGTGCCATCGGCTCACCTGCAACAAGAAAGAAAAAATCTTGATAAGTTAAAAATATCGCTGAACACAACACAGCATTGTAATAGTTTTCCGACGAAAACATTGCAGACCAGACATTGCAATAGCAGCAATAAATTTAAAATGGCCGCAAGGACTTAACAAGCGGGAGTCAAAAGATTAATTAATGTAATTAAATGAACAACATTCGTAGTCACAATATTTTCGTAGATAAAATAAAATACTGTTATTTTACATTTCATGATACGACGTTTTCAAATAACTTTAATCACTAGTGGAATCTAGTTTCGAAGTAGGTAATTCATAGTTTCGTAATAATAGTTAGCACGAAAGACACAATGACTGCAATAATTTTGTGTAACAGATAACTAAGCCATATTATCATGTGTAATCACGATGAAACCACGGTATATTAAGTAAACTTATTCCCTGTAAAAATAATTATTCGAAATGTCTTCGCGCCGACGGACACTCTGCTTTGTCCTTTCATTATTATCTCTCAACGTAAGTTCATTAAGATTATTCAACTGTCTCTCTTTCAAGATAATGTCTTTGAGATTCTTAATGTTACAAAATGTTTTTGTCTTTTCACAGAATGGCCTTATCACCTGTTTACCAGAGGGGCCAGCTTTGACGCAGTATTATCCATGTCCAGGAACGCCTCCTCAACAAGCCAATTCCTTCTCAACTGTCCCAGCCCCTCATACAGCATTCCCTACACAACGATTCAATGAAGTGTTTTCATTTGGATCCTATTATCCAGGTTTATCCATCAACACTGTAGCCACAACGAATTTTGCTGCACCTAAACCACTTCCTATCACCAATCCTCCAGTCGCAAGTTCAACTCCATTGCCGATAGTAGAAACAATAACGGAAACACTGCCTTACCCATCAAACGTTGAATCTGTAACCATAGTAGAAAATTATCCCCCCGTACCACAAGCTATTCAAGTAGAAGGCTTTGCCCCGACCGCAAATGTAGCTGAAATCTATCAGACACCAATTACTGTACAAATTCCTGCGAAGCCTCAAACGGCGCCGTTTGTAGCTGTAGCTTCACCCCTCCCAGAGATATTGCCATCACAGAATAAAGTAAAAGAGATTTATACTCCAACCGTTGTGCCTAAAACCCATCCACAGATAGTTGAAACTGAAATAACTACTGTGACTTCAACACCACTTGAGACCAAAACTTTAAATAATCTTTCTGGTACTGTGGGATGTGCTGGTCAGCAGTTACCTGTTACTTTACAAATCAATATGCCTTCTCCACCAAGGAATCCTGACCCTGTTATAGCGGTTATATCACAACCTGCGCCTGCTTCTAGCCCTATTTCATCATTTAATCCTTCATTCGAAATGCCTCAAGCTCCACCTCCAATAATTATCCTTGAAAAGTCTAAATCTAAGTGGAAGAGTATCCTCCCAATTCTTATGTTGTCGCTTTTTGATGGTGGTTGTGGTAACAACGGTGGTAGCGGTTGTTCGCAATGCAGTGCTAGTACACCTATTCCTTTCCCCATAATAGTTCCTACTAACAATCCTGTTATTACTCGTGGTCGTGGTAAAGGAAAAAAAACTAAAGTTGAATGACGCAAAAATTTGAGATAGTACTAATGCCTAATAAGAGATTTATGATAATAATAAACAATTTCTAAATGTTATTAGAGAAAAAGAAACAACAAATGTGTAAAAAAGACAACATTGCCCTAGATTAAAGACAACATTATTGATTCCGTTATAAATTTTACATTGAGCATAATCAAATCAGTCACTTGGAGTGAACGGTAGCTTTCAGAGCCGACCATTGGAATTCTTCTTAATGTCAGCATAAATTCTGTATTTTCAATGTGAATAAACTGTTTACATCATAACCTAATGTTTAAATTTAAAGTTACAATACAGTGTATTATTTATACCTTAAATGTTTTCAAGTTATCTATTGTTATACTGTGTCCTATAACTCTGGCAACAAAATTATATTTGTTAAATATACGTCCGTACATTACAATGTCCTTTTATTTCCCTGTCCTTGAAAGGCCGGCGGCACGTGTCGTTAGATGTCATTATAAAGCCCTCTCGACCCAGTTGGCTACACGTGCACTCCCGACTTGAAGAGGCTTAGCAGACAGATCGATATCTAAACATTCCTTTGTGTTGCTCAGCGTTACTTCACACTGCAATCACATATCCTTTGGATAGTGTAGCGATACAGAAGAACCGCGTATGAGCAGGGTTCTGAATTGCGTATTTTGAGTCAAAAACGTCTCAAACCCTACTTATATATAAATATGCTTAATTTGGTCAGGTTTTTAGGCTAGAACCTGACAAGGTTCAAGGTGTGAGAAATACTCAACTTCAAATGCTTAAATTAGAAATCAAAAATAGGCGTCTGTCTAGAAACTGTTTTTTCTTTGTTAAAAAGATAAATCATAATCATTTATGTGCTAATATGAGTAATTACATAAAGTGGTTCAAAAATAGACTTTGAGATTTACTAAAAAAATACGATAAAAAAAGAAAATAAGCAGGTAATTTCAGATATGTTACAATGTGCTACGTTCTAAGCAAAATCATACGTTTTTAATAAGAAATAATTTACTTTTAAGTTTTAGTAATATACCAAAACGTAATTAAATACGATATTGAACCAGATGTAGACCTTTTACTTTTCATAAAGCCACAAGCTTTATGAACAAAGTTTCGGATCGTATAAAGATAAACAGTCAACAATAAGCAAATAATACGAAATATTTTGATACATTCCAGGAGATTTAAGAATACAGTAAGACTGAAGCCAGATATTGCGAATAGACAATATTCCGTAGCCGATACTTTCAACATCTCCAAAATTGGAACAAAGGCTTTTGAATTAAGCAAAGTTATCAAATTATCCATTTATTTCTCAACCGTCGTGTTAATTGGTCTTCCTCAGAAATCTCAGCTCATCTAAAATTTATTGAAGCCTTTTCTAGTAAATCGGTTCACTGTTCGCCATTTTCAACATGTCTGACTGTTGTTCATGCATGAATGACTAAAATATGACGATTAAAATGGAAAAACACTGCCCGCAGTATTTTCTTCTAGCAATTGTTATGTATGATGAATTTACCTTTTCGTGGTCAATTTTAGGATTTCGTTTTTTTCTACTTTTGAATACAAAAACATGATCAGTATCGGGTACAGATACAGCCCATTATTTTGTGTACTAATTAAAAAGTGGGGTGTATATATTTTTTCAACCAACCTCAAAAAAGGAGGAGTTTCTTAACTCTTTGAATGCCGTAATTAGAGACGAGATTCGGTTTTTGTTTTTTTTTATATTAATCGTCCTCCGTCATTTATAAACCGATTTGCAAATTTTTTTTTTACTCAATATGATAGTTATGCTTCCAGACCGAACCCATTTTTTCAAAATACAGTTCTGATTTTCCCATCATCAGAACTGGAGTTATTGAGGGAACTCCTCACATATTATCGCCAACTTGTATTTTGGAAGTCGATGTTAACAAACAAATAAAACCGGAAACACCGAATTTCGAAATTAGTTATTTTGAAGGTTTTATTGTTTTTTTTTTCGTTGTACTGTCGGATATTATTTTTGTTTCTGTAAAAGTTTTGTTATTTGACAGTTTCCCCTTCCACTAGATGTGACTTGTTGAGTGGTTTGTTAATTCGAATTAATTCCTATTTGAGCTTCATTCGTCCAAACCAGCAATAAATTCCATTTGTAATTCTTGTATCTCTATATTATTATTTTTTTCTCTTATAATATTGTAAGAGTATATATATTCCTAAATATTACTATTAATCTTATTTGACACGCGTTCGTTATCCTACTTCACGTATTATTCCGTGGACAATGGTGTGTACTTTTTTTTACTTCTCTGATAAAACGACTGTAAATTGATTCTGTATTGTATAACTGTTTTTTTGTCCCCAATAAATAAATTAGAATAAATAAATCTCTTTAATACTCTTAAGTTGTGTTTAGTTTTTTGGCGTACAATAAAGTTTATTCTATTCTATTTCTTCTAACATTAAAGACAATTTTGATCAGTTCCATTGTACCAACTGTGTGTAAGTTAGCAAGGAGATCTTTATGAGTATTTACTTTGTCTGTAATTACAGTGGACGGACGAGTCGGGCACCGTTAGCAGTAATTATTGTGAGATGATAACGATTTGCACGCACGAACGTTACCCTCGTGCAAAAACAGTGAAATGTTACTGTATATTTAGTTATTCCTCTATGTGTAGACTCCATGCTTTCTACATGTTAAGTTGGAATGTCTTTTGTTTACGGATTACGCAGTAGCAGCACATTAGTATTTATCTACTCATGTGGTAGTAATAGTAGGTACTGACGCGTAGTCTTCATTTTTTTTTTTTGTTCAAAGTAGACATTTATTATTATCAACCAACAATTTTACGACTAAGGGTACAGGGAAGGGGAGGTAGTCCTTCCTCCTATCAAAACAGGTTTATAATCAAAAAATGCTTCCATTTAAAACTAAAATACAATCTATAATATAAAAATGAATCGCAAAATGTGTTGGTAAGCGCATAAGCGCTAATTTTTTTGTTTTGTTTTGTTCGTTATTATGAGGAGAAGGTTCTTATGGAAAAAAAAATGAAAATTAGGGTAGTGTAGGGTAGAGTAGGGTAGTGTAGGGTAGTGTAAGGTAGAGTAAGGTAGAGGAGGGTAGAGTAGGGTAGAGTAGGGTAGAGTAGGGTAGAGTAGGGTAGAGTAGGGTAGAGTAGAGTAGGGTAGGGTAGAGTAGGGTAGAGTAGAGTAGGGTATGGTAGAGTAGGGTAGAGTAGGGTATAGTAGGCTGAAGTAGGGAAGAGCGGGAGCGAAGCCGCACGGGCAAAAGCTAGTACAATATAAAATCTCTGTCTGTCTAGGGCCATATTTGGTCAAGTTTGCCCCGACACACAGTAGGCTACAATAAAAAACAATAGAATGAGATTTAAGAAAAACTCCTCCCTTTCCGTAAAAGTACTCATATTGACATCCCTTTTATAAAAATCAAAACACATTTTTATTTTATTTTGGGAGTGGGTATGTTCCACTGAAATAATTTTCTACTTTCACGCTATTATGTCCCCTTGGGGAAATTTTCTACTTTCACGCTGACGAAGCCGCTGGCAGTAGGTTAGATCATCATAAAAGAACAGCGAAGGAGTGAAAAAAAAACATAATTTCCCCTGTCATAGCCTGCACTAGCCAGTTACACAACAATTTGGCTGAATAACTGCCTCCTTACAATAATAACACGCTCCCATTTTGTCTCGCACGTTATAGAATCTGTCCCAATGGATCCTGTTCTCAGTTACATTCCATAGTAAATCGCCCCGCATGAGAAATGGCCACCGCAATCTATTACGATAAAACCTTTCTTTTTCTTACGGAAAAATAAAGGAAAAAGATGGCATGTTATGCCCGCTGTTTGTCTCTGGGACAAAGATTTGGATGCGAAATGTCAAACTTTTGACATTTAGTGAGGTCTCTCTGATTAAATTATATTATTAGTTAGTGATATAAATTATAAAATAAAATCGAATGGAAGTATAAGTCGAAATAAAAATACTAAAATAACCATAAATAATGGGACTTGGGAGTAGGAGGATGAAAAATACGTAACCATACCAAAAAATACAAAACAAAAAAAACTTTATAATTGTTTGAGCCGAGAATTGGGACGACAAACATCATAGACACGATATATTTATATATAAGAGGCATCGGCCCGAAAGACATGTTTTTGTTTAGGTACATCTCTTCCATAGGGCCGACTATGGTTCTGTTGTCATCTCTTCGAGGTGTGCGTGGAACAGTACGCGATGCTTTGATTAATTTCACAATATATATACATCTTTTAATAGCAATAACATGATTAATTCGTCTGATGAAGCAGACCCAATTCTAAAACTTAAGTTTGCTATTGGCTTAAATTGACAAAACCATATCAACTATTACACTAACACTACATATTGTAATAGAACAGAACTTAGTTAATTAAATCTCCGTTCGATTCCATTTCATTTCCTGAAATATTGGAACAGAGTAAATGATGAATGGATATTCCATTTAAAATTTCAATCAAACCTTCAGTAATAATAATCTAGGAATAAATCGATTCCCGCCTTCTCTTAGGTACAGTCTACTGCACCCTAAAGGTAACATTTAAATAATTCAAACAGCATTCTTATTTCTACAACATAAAGGTGATGAAGAAGATGTCAATGTAAAATTTACTGATGTGCGGTTGATAGTACACACCACAAGAGACAATGTTGCAGACCAGTACCCCTAGCCAAGTTTCTAATTTGCAATAGTTAACGCTTGCAGAAAGCTTCAAATGTACGGGAATGACGTCGTCTCAACGGTCAGTCAATAATCAGAACAAATGAATTGGTGGCAAAGTCAACTCAAAGCGTTCGACGCAAGCGAAACGGTTGTACTTGGCTAACGAGGCAGATCAGATCATGAGAATGGGCAACACACATTGCTCGCAGAACAGATGGTCGATGGGGATGAAAGGTTCTGGAATGCCGACCATGTACTGGCAGGTGTAGCGTTGGAAAGCCTTCCACAAGGTGGACCGATGACTTAAGTGAGGGTCGCGGGAGTCCAATGGAAACAAGACGCATAGAACTGGTCGTCAGAAGGTACGAATAAGTTCATAGAACAAATTACTAGGGGATCTACAGAATGGTAGTTTAAGATTTTACATAATTGATTATTTATAATAATAATATATAATATTCCACAACTATCACACAACGCCGTCTAGTCCCAAGCTAAGCAGAGCTTGTGTTATGGGTACTAGACAACTGATAAACATACTTATACATTTCTAAATACATACATATTATAGATAAATTACACCCAGACACAGAACAAATAATTATGCTCATCACACAAACATTTGTCCTGGGTGGGAATCGAACCCACGACCTCCGGCATAGCAGTCAGGGTCACTAACCACTAGACCAACAGGCCAGTCAAGTCAATTCAAGTTTGATTTTATAAACTCAGCCGCAGGAGAACTTTGTAATTGTATTAATGTCACACCCAGGTCAATCTCATCAAAACAAAATTTAAATATATATTATAAACTAGCTTTTGCCCGCGCGGCTTCGCTCCCACTCTTCCCTACTTCAGCCTACTATACCCTACTCTACCCTACTCTACCCTACACTACTCTACTCTACCCTACTCTACCCGACTCTACCCTACTCTACACTACTCTACCCTACTCTACCCTACCCTACTCTACTCTACCCTACCCTACTCTACCCTACTCTACCCTACTCTACCCTACTCTACCCTACTCTACCCTACTCTACCCTACTCTACCCTAACCTACTCTACCCTCCTCTACCTTACTCTACCCTACACTACCCTACTCTACCCTACACTACCCTACTCTACCCTACACTAACCAAATTTTCATTTTTTTTTCCATATGAACCTTCTCCTCATAATAACGAACACAACAAAAAAAAAATTAGCGAAATCGGTCCAGGCGTTGTTGAGTTATGCGCTTACCAACACATTTTGCGATTCATTTTTATATTATAGATGTAACGAAATAATTTAACATCTTTTTTTTTGTATGTATCACAAATGAACAGTATGTTTGTCAGTGTAAATTCAACCAGGTTCATTTCATCTGACTAAAACAAAATCGATTTCCAAACGTAATCTTTGTTTGGTCATTAATAGAAGACCGATTTCAAAGAACTAATTACTAAAAGTAATTATAAATAAAGGAAGACTGATAAAATACCAATACTATCTTAAATTGCACGTGAGATAATTTACTATTTCGCTATCTTAAGATAAGATAAGGGTCATTGATGTAATCTTTATAAATATAAGATATCTGTTCATTGAGAAAATTTGTTACTAGTCTTATCGGGAGCCTTGTAGAAGCGTCAATGACTCACTATTTATTTTTAATATAATTCAATATGAAATTAATAATTTATTTTAGTGCCATTTTTACAGTTATATTGTTTAGTTATACGGTGAGTTGGTAAATATTATTTGTTTTCAAAATAATCTGAGATTAAAATATATTTTTTTAATTTTCTTCTCATATGTAATAAACTATGTGAATCTTTCATTAAAACATTTTTGCTTTTTACTGGATTAACAAATTTTATAAATAGTCCTTAAATTTTATTGATAACGTTTTATTCCACGTTTTGGACTAAAACGACAAAAATACGTGTGCATTCCGAAAAAACTTCCTGCATACGGAATCTAAGTTGGCAAGCAAACACAGAAAGTTCTGCAACCTCTTTAACTTTAGTAATAGGAAAAAGCATTACTTTAAAGTTTATTGACTTTAATTCGTATACTTTATTCGTAGATTCGTAGAACATTCTACGACTATCACTCGAGGAGGTTACGAGTTTTCGTCCTTACAATGCAGCCAAATATTTAGACTATTTATACTCTGTTCAAAATAACATTAGACATTTATGAAAACCTTTTATTACTGTCCGTTCAACCGATTTTGACTTTTATTACCTTGGTGGCATGACAAATGGCGACTGCAGTAAATAGTTAATATTGTCACCACTTTTATGCTTTTAATACCATCCTTATGGCTTCGAAATAGAAGTTAAAATCGGTTGGACAGATAGTAAAAAAGGTTTATTAAAATGTCTAATCTTAACGCGAATAGGGTATAGAGTTTATATTTCATAAAGTATCCCAAATTCTATTTCACTCTAACTTATATGTGCTATTTTTTCAGGAAACAGAAGTATCAGCCCAAGGACTCCAACCATTATATGGAGGTGGCCCAATAGCATACTCACAAGACAGTGATGATGACGACATAGGCCTCCTCCTCACCGTCCTACTGCTAGCAACAAGAAACCGAGGCAACGGCGGTTGCTGTGGTTGCTGCAACTGCGGCGGCAACAACATACCAATACCGTACCCAATACCAATACCGACAAACAATCCGATAATTACATTTAGTAGCAAAAAAGAAGAAGAAGGAACATCCCCTTGTGAATGTGATGCACAACCTTTGGAAGAAATCAATGTCTTTACTGAAAATACATCAAATCTTGATGCTAACTCTGACTCATCAGCTAAAACAAATAACAATCAAGAAAACGAAGCTATAGCTGAATCAGAAGCTGATGCTGAAGCAGAAAACAACAGATAAAATCAATAAACATTTATTAATAACTAAATATAAGACTTAGGACATGACATCACTCTAAAAAAAACGATTAATAAAACATGATGAGAAAGCTGTATCATAAATTTTTATTGACAGGCAATTTCCCCTGATATGCTTGTACTTGGTTTGGCTTCACACCCATTTTAAACGTCCAAGGCCCCAACTAGATTGATGAAAAAACAATTTGGGCTATTAGCGTTTATCATATTTTGGTGGAGGTAACAATAAATATAGCATTATATGTAACACAGTGGAATCTGGTTATGTAAGACCTAGAATATGTGAAAAAATATGCGATAGACCAGTAAACGTCTGCCGCATATTTTTTCACATAGATATAGGCCTCTCCCAAGTCAAGAATCAAGAATCAAAGCATTTATCTACACTTCTGCACTAATATAATGACGAGGTAAAGTTTGTTTTTTTGTTTGTAAGAATCTCTGGAAGTAATCTCTGGAAGTACTGATTCGATTGCTATAATTTTTTAACCGATAGAAACCTGCTTTATTCCTGAGTGACAAGGGCTATATTTTATGTACACGGGCGAAGTCGCAGGCAAAAGCTAGTTTCAAATAAAAGTTTACAGGCACTTTTGATTTGTCAAGCAGTCAGTAATTAAAAAACAAAATGATATTTGCACATTGCAAATGTGATTTTGAAATTTCAGAGATCTCTAGAGAGAAGAATGTGGAAGGAATTCCATGAAGACTTTTCAATCATGTTATGTATTACAAAGTTTCGCTATGATGATCGGTCCTGTGCGTCTTCTGTGATCCAATGGAGCCAGATATAATATAAAACAAAAAACTAAACTAGTGCGCCTCACCATCAGAGATTGCATCACTGCCTACCAGTAGGTGGGATCACAGTCAAGCATTTGTTTATATCAATAAAAAAAAATACAATTATAAATGTAGTAGTCTCTTAGTCAGGTAGTGACCTTGCATAAAATGGGAACTTTACTAGAAATTGTGAAAATAATTCTAGTAACAAAAAAACTCGTCTTTTATTTAGCGATACCTCGTACACACCAGCTAACTTTTCCCTGTTACCTATAAAACTATCTGCATTTGTCTCTCCGAATAACAAAACACGGCTGGGATTGTTTTCTCTTGTTCTAGACGACGTTTTTTTTTAAAGCTAGCCATCTGCGACCGTTGCAGTGGATGCTTCGTGCAGTAAATATTCATGGTGGCAGAGATCATCTAGCGAAATGGAATAGTAGGTATTCTTATATGTACGTCGCTGCAGTATTGTATTTTGATCAAGCTTGCTATATCGAAAATAATGTGAAAAGTAACTAAATTAAAAATTTTGGTCACATTTGGTATTACTCATGTAATGTAAGTGCGTTCACTAACATGTAAGCTCACGTACACAAGGCACCCAGAGTTGGAACAACCATCAGTGCTTAGATAATTCCATTATTTATTCGGCGGGAATAGAACCTGCGTTACACAATACAGAAGCCGCAGCAGCAGCAAAAAAATGCTTGAATTATTAGTTAAAGAAATGATCAGATTCCTTTTTTTTTTAATATATATATGTGTTTTTTTTAGTATACTGTCACTGAATATCATACATAGACGTGACCTAGATTTTTTTTCCAAAAACATGCACGGACCTCGGATGCAAAGCTTCTGAAAAGACCTAGTATCAGATACACCATGAAGAAAGAGTACAAAATCACCATACACGACAACCATAACTACATAATGTGATAAAATCTACGAACAGGAGAGATAACAGAGATTTTTTTGCATTCTTTCACAAAGATTTCACTTGATAGCTGGAGTCATTTGAACGTGGCGCCCTCAATCCCCCCTGGAGAGCTTGTTATTAACATCGCATTGGTTCTTAGTAATCTCACAATCTTTGGAAAATCGCTACGAAATTGCTTTGCAGAAAATGTTTTAACAGATCATTTGAAAGATAGCCTACTAGACTAGAATTCATTTTAAATTAATTCTAGAAAAGAATTGGAATATACAACTATAGGTTGATTAGAACTTGATTCATGAACCGTTTTGTTCGACAAGATTAATTGGAAAAAGTATAAGTATTAAGTACCTACTTACTTAAAAGTAACCATATAACAACATATTTCCATAGGCCGCCTGCGTGAAGGAACAGACTTCTTCATGCCGCATGCACGGACGACGAGCAATGGGTAGCTTGCCGTCTTCCATGCGCATCTCAAAGAGATGTCCGCAAAACCGTAGGAGTACAGTAGGACCGAAGCCTACTGGGACCATTGGTTACTAGAAGCTGTTCTGAAAGTGAAGGGCCCTGAAACACAAGGCAGAGAAGGAACAGGAGTAGGTTTTAGTCAATAGGTAAAAGTTTGATTCGCCCTTGCGATCCGCCCTAGAACGGGAGAAGACATTAAATGAAATCCACCTAAAAAAAGTATATAAGGTGCTAAAAAAAACTCAGCTCCATGTCAGAGATCACACCTGTTCATCAATGTGTCAATGATTTCACAATTGCGCAGACAGTTGAAACAAAAAAATTGCGATTTTTATTACATCACAATATCCGCTAGAGATCAATTTGCGAATAATTAAAACCGCCGCAGAACAACACTTGTTGTTCAATACCCTCCGGCCTTTTCTTAAATAAAACCTCCATTTTGAAACTACAGACAATGTCGAGCAAACGACCTTTGTGGATATTCAATAAGTTAATGGCACACAATGAAGTTTTATTTTTAATAAGTAAGCGAATGTAACACATTCTAATGATTTTGTTTGACATTATTTGTCAGGTAACATATCGGCTTCAACTTTTTCGGCAAGCTTTGCTAAGGTAAAATACTACGATACAATAAAATTCTCGGCATCATTTTATCGGTATCGCACCTGTTTCAATGATTCCACATTGGTATACATATAGTCCAATTGTGTAGTCATTTGAGAAGCGAAACTACACTATACCACAGCTAGAAATCAATAAAAAAAAAACAACCATTAAACTGCATTTGAAAAACTCCCGCCAAAAAGTTTTACGACAAAGACAAACATTAATTCTATTTTCAAAAAGACAAAAATGTGATAGACCGGAGGCCATAGACCGCTAGGCGTTCCGTATTAATAAAGTTTATTTTATCTTAATAGCCATGAACTAGGGAAAATACGCCAATAGTAGAAGTAAATACTCCTCCTATCTCCAGTAGTAGATAAACATTAAAACACGTGCGTAAAACCATAAACAATAACAAACATGACTCACGATTCACGAACATAAAAATGTCACACTCAACAGTTCCTACTATTCGCTTCTATAATTGCTCTACTTGTCATGCAATATCACATATTAGATGACATTGACAATCTATCACTATTCAGTGACATTACATTTGAGCTGACACTTCATTTGTCTAATACAATTTGTCTGCATAATGTTTTTAATGGTTTGTGAAATAGAGTCACTTTCCTTTGTGAGCGCGAGCGAATCTTGATTGAAGATAGAATGTATCTAATCTCATAAAGTTAGTTTTTTTTTTTTTTGTTTAAACGCGTTTATCTCTAGAACTTCCAGTCGGATTTGAAAAAATCTTTGTTATTTTATAGCCCAATTTTTGAGTAAGATCGAGTCGAGTAAAATGAAGAATAAAAAGTCAAAGAGAAGTTTAAGCGAAAACGAAATCTGAATGTATGCAGTAACCGTGGTGGCGCGGTGTTTGTTTTTATTTTATTTAAAACTATTAAAACATTTATCTGTTTAAGTCTCGTTTTGATCAATTTAAGTATGATTTCATTGATGAAGTTTAAAAGCCTAAGCCTTTCTAAGTAGGAAACTGCAACCTAAGATATCAACTAGTAGGTATATTAAAAATTAATACAAATGGACATTCTTAGGATATTAATTTGATAATGAGTTGAATTCTAGGAAATGGAAAGGAACGGAGGTTTTTGGACAAATGTCCTTGCTTTTTGAACTATAAGAACTTTAGAAATCAACGCGTGACGAATGACGCGATACTTGCTACCAACTACTCACCAATCGTGATCATCTGTCAAAAGAAAGTAGCTATCAGAAACAATAAAAGCAGAGTTCTCTCTACTGCAGCAAAATAAAACGTAATAATAAGTTAGTAATAGATCGGACACGAGCGATCTTGTATCAATTATGTATCGTTCAATTATCTGCTAATGCCCGACTGCCTTTTATTTCTGCGCGCCTGGTACCACGGCTTAAGTTTCTGCTGACTGACACTACTATTTATCTTGATTAAGGCTCTTATTTGAAATTAATTGTTCACTTGATTCAATTATTTTCAAATTGCGAAATGAGAAGTTAAGAAGAAAATTAATCTTCTTTTAACTTAATACAAAAGGAGAAACTGGCTGACATATCAACGCACAGCCAAAACTGGTGGGACTAAGAACGTGAAATGTTGCAAAAGGCTTTCTTTTATGACATAGACGAGCACTAAGAAAGGATTGTCCAAATTTCAGCCCCTAACGGGTTGAAACGGGTGCTAAAGTTTGTAAGGAGAAACCTAAATTCATGCAGGCGAACCCGCTGGCAGAAGCTAGTCTATATATAAACTTATACTTTTCAATGATCGCTGAGTAATTAGGTCAAGGGCAAGAGCTATTTTAAAGTCTCATAGTACTTCTCTGAGTATGTGTACTAGACGTTCAAATACTATTGTTTTAGCCTCAAGCATAAGTGCAAGTTCTTGGCGGTCGAAGCCTCAACATTCTCGTTGCTAAGTCAAGATGTCGTTCGAACTCACGAAGCGTGAACAAAATCTCGCTTTCATATTGTTGTGGACTCAAAATCGATACCTACGACCTTATGTCGACCAAATTATAATTACCAGATGTACCTACAGTACAAAGGCATTTGAGTTCATCAGAATTAAAGACGCATTATCTTAACGTTATCTCTCATCGGACATTTCGTTTGATTTCCATTGAAGAGACGTGCCGAGATAATACAAAACAACCCACATCTCACGCACAGATAAAAGATACAAAGATAATTGACTCACTATTACGTCACATCTCCAAAAGAGATATAATTAATCGTATATAAGAAGAAATAAATGATAATTATACAGTTTTTTTCATAATGGCGTCAGCCATACTCTGTTGTACATTTGTTCTGCTGCTATATCTACAGGTAATGGTTTATACTTTTTGTTGAAGTTATATACTATTTTAAAATGAAAACTTATTAATTCGTTACGTGTGTTTCCAGGAAAATCACGCGCAACAAGGTTTACAGAACAATCAAAATGTAGGCGTAAATAACGCGATCGGGTTCCAACAGCAAGCATTACAGCGGATGAACACACCTAATAACATGAACCAGATTCCAAACGGGGGATTAAACATGAATTTGCCGCAGCAGACTAATTTCCAGCAAGGCAATTTGCAACAACCTGCCAGTGGGAATTTCCAGGGACATTTGCAGCCATCATTGAGTCTCCAAGCCAATTTACAGCCACAGGGAGGATCAGTGTCACTAGGTAATTTGCAGTTCACTAAACAAGGATTTCAACAGCTGCCTCCTGGGCTAGTTATCAATCCATCGACTTCACAAAGTGGCCCAACACAGTCGAATAACGGTTGTCGACAAAACACTCAAGTGAATCAGCAGCAAAATAACATGAGCCCAACTTCAAATGTGTCCCCGTCACAAACACAGAACGCACCCTATTCATCTAATTCACTTGCGGAATTAGCGGCTCTTAAGGGCCATCCTTCGCTGTTATCCCTTTTTGCATCTCAAAATAATATCGCCCAACTCCAACAAAACCAACAGATGGCAAACTTTAATCCCTCGCTGAATCAATTAACGGACGTGCAAAAACAGTTTTTGGTTCGAGCTCTCCAATCCCAATCTTCTAGTCAAATCCAACCGAATGTTAACGTAGCTCAAACTCAATATCGTGTAGGTGGCGGGGCAGATAATCGGCCAAGCATAACAATCCAAGCTCTACCACCACAACAGGCCCAGGCAATTGTAGCTCCTATCGCCAACCAATCTCCTTATGTGACAGTGCAAGCTCAACCTAACACTAATTACATACAGAATCAACCACGACAATTGGTAGAAGAACCATCAATACTCAACTTGATTCTATCAGAACTACAAGCCTCCGACCCTCAGTACATGTATCCCGCTTATACAGTGCAAAAGCGGGAGTCCAAATCAAGTTTGAAAACTTTGATTCCGTTAATAATCAATTTGTTAAAAGAGAAGAATACCTGTGGTTGTCCGAATAACGGGTGTCCCAATAATGGTTGCAGCAACAACAATGCTTCTGAACCTACCATATTTGGTGGGTATTCCAGTCTCATGAATTATGGTCAAGGGACTTCGGAAACTACCACAAAAGCAAGTGTTGTCGAAGAAAAACAAAGTAAGAGTAATAAAAAAGACAAAAATAATGTTAAGAAAGGCGTAGACAAAGTTGACAGTGAAGAAGCGTCAGAAGAAAATGATTCAGAAGAGGCAGACTACAGTGAAGAAGAATAAAAACAAGTCGATCCTGACAAAAACCAGGATAGTATAATAAAAAATTGATGCTGCCTATAATTAAGATGTTATTTAGGTAATAATTATTAACTTTACAAATATAATTTAAACTTAAGTATTTATTGGAAGTCTATTATAAGACTTTGAATATTTGTAATTGATGTTTTATTGCTAACCTATACAATTTCACCGAAAAACACAATTTAACTTTCGATTGGTTTCTACTTTTCCTTTTATTTACCAATGCTGTTTTAATAGTCAATACATCGGCAAGTTCAAACAGTCAATAAATCGCTCGATTTCTATTGATCTGCTTCAAATATTTCTTATTCAATAAAGGTATAGTCTGTTTAAAAAGTCAAACGACTTGGGAATTTTGTATAATATTTAACCATTTAAAAATGACTTATATTCGATAGTTTTTATAAGGTTCTTCTATTAGTGAACAATGATCAAAATCTTTTAATTAACCTTGATTATAATTACCCAAGTCGTTTGATTTTTTAGACAGACTCTAGTTGAATAAACACTATCACAATATTTAAGCAT
Organism: Mythimna albipuncta; assembly: GCA_929112965.1. Taxonomy (NCBI): domain Eukaryota; kingdom Metazoa; phylum Arthropoda; class Insecta; order Lepidoptera; family Noctuidae; genus Mythimna; species Mythimna albipuncta. Next base: position 16,637,799 of record OV815962.1, read on the forward strand.
ATTTTTTATTGATGATGAAATGGTTTAGTGGCTTATATAATTACATGTGGCCAGTATTTTCCACAATGCTTGAATTCTGAATTGAGCGATGTCATAACCAACTCATCCTATGTTGTCATCTTCTATGTTCGCTATCAATTAATCAGGCTTTGTGGTAGAAATGTACTTAGATGTAGATATTCTACTCCATTTGGATCCCAACACATTTGTTAGTTAGTTATTACGACAAACCTATATCAACAAATTGTTGAAAAACCCTTGCGATATATCGATGAAGAAGAGTGAAAAGTTGCTTTGAAATGTCACAAGAGAAAGGTAATATTCCCCAATATAATAACTTCTTCAATAACTTAAGTACGGTTAAGAACTCATGCTATAGGAATTGCTCGAATATTGTAGAACTAAATCTACCCAACTTTCTGCCGCTGTGTGTACGACACGATAAGGGCAAACTAAGTTCCTAAGGGCCACTTGAGCAGATTAAACATAAATTCATCACACGCAGGTGACTAATTATAGTTTCAGCATCGTCACAGACCACCTGGCCTCTATCTCTGACGTCTGTTCAAATACCAGAAGAACAAAGACCTGTGGAACACAAAGAAATATTCGTCTTAATCATTTCGTATAAAATATGTGTGCACTCGCATTATATTCGTAATCACTACAATGTCGTCTGCTAGTCTCATTATTCTTCTCACAGTCGCCGTGGCTCTTAATGTGAGTTTCTAACTTTATTATACTAATTTTCTTGCATAGTTTATGTCGGTTTTGTTGGTGATAATGTTGTTTTATGAATTGTGATAGTTAACAGAAATGAGTTAAGTTTCAGTGGGGTGGTTGGTTGTTTTGGGGCAAGATGACCCTAATAGCGATAATTAGTTAGGTACTTTGTAATCTTCTCATATGGAGTACGCTTCTTAGGGCGTACACACTTACACAGTTATTACTCCTGAATTAAGGAGATAATTCTTTCTTTCTAATAGCAAAATAAAATACAATTTTTTGTAGATTTTAGAAGCCAGTTACATTTTCAGTGTATTTAGGAATGCTCTAATGAAGTCTGAATATGAAGTAGGAACTCCGTTAACGCAAATAAACTAGTTTCTGGCCGTCTTAGAGGACACCTATTGTGATCATTTCAACACGTTTTTGCAAAGAACCGTGACGGCGAGCAGTTGACAAGGCAGAAACAATCCGACTATGAATTATTACTACTTCATGATGTCATTCCTATTCACAATCGTAGAACTGCAAAATTCTTAGTACGAGTTGTAAACTTATTAAGATTAAAAAACTAAGTTTAGATAACGTGTGGTGTTACTCATTTTTTTTTTCATCTTCTTGCTTCTACACTATAGCTCGGAGAAATTAGGTTCCAACCTTGCAATAATTCTTTAATAACAAAAAAAAATACCTATAGGTATCATCTAAGACACTTCCGCCTGATCACCCTTAAGTTTATTTTTGCTTGCACTCGAATCATAAATTTCAAAGGGCTGGTTTTGGTGCCGCGACGCAGGATTCAAGCGAATTTTTTTTTAAGTAATCAGGCAGAAATAACCGAGATTGTACATATAGGTATGCAGGGGGTAAACTTTTTGCGGTAAACATTTCACGATAGTCCCCTGTACTTGTTCCAATATACTCTAAAGTTAAGGCTTTTTAATTTTGTTAAACATTATTGCTATTTTAACTAAATTATCGGCATGATTTCTCTGGACTTCAATAAGTTTTATATATTTATATCTCATATTTAAAATAATACCTCCATCGTATCATACTCGCTTCCAGGTTTAACTGGTAATCTTTGTTATTATGGGTTCCATAATATTTTCCTTAAAGGAATTGGGAGCATTTGAGAGAATGTAAGATTGCGTCGTTATTATTCTACACGTGTTTCGTGGCTTTGTTCAATGGATTCTAGACCATGCGAATCCTTACATATTTTGGAATACCGCGCAGGCGTTCTTAGAAAGTGTGGTGCGACTAATTTCTTTTATTGTGGTTTAAGTGTTACCTCTACATTCTAAGTAATCTCTTCCACTCTACTGAATCAAATTGGCAGTTAATAATAAAAATTAAACCATTTCTGTATTTATTTATATCTCTGTCTTTGTGTATTTCATAACTAACCAAGAGTCTTTCGTTACATTCTTTTATTTTATTTATAATAGAATCCTAATTTGGGTATATATCTCTTTCAGCGTTTTCCACCGTTCCCTGTTCTTGGCCTGGTTCATTCATCATTCAATCTAGTCTAATCACTGTTGTTTTGCCCTACTGTCGTTATTAGTAGCTTGTTCATTTATTTACTACATTCAGCATTTTGTTGATAATTCGACTTTAGTATAGAAAGTTTTCTTAAAAGTAATAAGAAGATTAAAGATCTTACGACTCCAACAGGCTCCAAGAATTTATAACCTAAAAAGTTTCAGAACATTCAGTAGGGTCCTATTAATCTAGCTTAGTACTCATCGGTTCCGCCTGTCTGAAATTTTATCAGATGTAACGGGGCAACAATACTTCTCAATAGGTCATTCACAAGCTCCTTACCACTGTAAGGCTTTGAACATGTCGTAACCAGCGTCATCTAATAACATTAGACGAAATCGGCTTAGATCAGCTTAGCGGGCGCAGTGACCGAGGTGTCCCCAGGGGTTCTGACCTCTGTCCTATTGTTCTAGAGGCAGACGGAGCGTTAAGTATACATATGAACCTTATATTATATATCGTCATGGTCGTCGTCACGCACAGGATCAGCTGAATCCAAAGCTTGTCTCGTTTTGGTAACTTGATCAGTAGGATTGGGTTCATAAAGATTTTTACCGTTAGTTTTGAGGTTAACGAACATTGGTTTGAAGAGCTTTTGGGAACAAAAGAACAGATCAGATATGTAGATTATGTTACTTATTTATAGTAGTTTATTTCCAAAATATGGCACGGGAGTGTATACTTCGAAGACGCGAACATTGAAGGCGCTGCTGCACCATCTTCGACCGAGACTCCATGGCTCGGCTTCGCCAACTTGCTGTTACTTAATATACGAGTATACTCGTAGTAATCAGCTGCCAGTGCCTATTGTAGTCAATCTCAATCATCCTTCTAACTCTTTAAAGGAAGCTGCAAGCCAGATACATCACAGCGCAACAGAAAGAAAAATTCTAACCTAGGCAAGGTTAGAATTCTTCTATTCTAAAACATAATTTCTTTTTACAGGTGGTAGCCGCGATACCCTACGGATACCCAGAGCCGGGTTATCCTGGTGGTGCCAGAGGTGGCTATAATGCACCAGTGCCTTATGGTCAGCCACCGTTCTTACCCCCACCTCCGGCCTATGGTATGCCTCCCATCGTGATACAGGAAGATAATAACGCTATGGATAAAATTCTACCGCTTCTGCTCATTTTGCTGTGTAACTAGTAGAATTTGATCTAAAAAAGGATCATAAAGAAGTGTGTTTGGGTAAATAGTAGAAAATATAAAAAAAAAAAAGAAAAATTGTTTGAATGTATATGTTGATAGAGTTCTTTTTATTAAAAAATTGTTGTTTATTGTTACAATAAACAATGAGAAATGATTTGTTGTTCAATTATTTTTACCCTCTAACCATCCATTTTTTTTTTTTTTTTTTGTTAACCTGTTCTGTCCCGCTCCTGGGCAAAGGCTTCCCTCTACTCCTTCCTACGGGGCTCCACCACCGTACCCCATCATAGTAAAGTCTAGCAACGACGATGATGGTATGAAGAACATTCTGCCTGTCCTGCTCCTCCTGCTTTGCGACAATGGCTTCGGTGGCGGCTTCAGTGGCGGCTGTGGCGGCGGTAATGGGAGTGGAGCCAGAGCATCCCCATCCTAGGCTAACAAAAAAAAAAAACTATCCAATATTACTAGAAGCAAAAGATCGGCCCATGTTGGGAAGCTCAAGGATTCAGATACGACTATCAACTATTGACTGCAAGAGCCAACTGATGGATTAAAAATTGTGTTGTGTCGAATATGATACTGTTATAAAAGCACTATCAAGATAGTATAGTAAGAAATCAGTAGAAATCGAAAAATAGAGTTAACATATCGGTATTACATATTTTACATAACTTTACGTGACAGTGTAATCGATGTTAAGTAAGTTTGGAAGCCATAGATAAGGGGGTTCAAAGAATGTTACTTAAAATCAATGAAATAGTATCAAGATGGTGGTATAAATGTTGTAGATTAGCATCGCAAAATATCAAAACGTTAACAATGGCTTCCCTAGCTTGGTTCGCTTGCTTCGTTGTCCTTGCCAACGTAAGAACAGTGTTTTATTATTGATAGATATCTGATAATTATGTTTTATATTTTTGTAAAAAGCTTGTGTTCAAGAACAATTTCAAGTTCCTTCGAATTTGAGCCGAAAAAATTAAAGCCATCCATTCCCTATTCGCGATAAGAATAGACATATATAGAAACCTTTTTCTACTGTCTGTTCCACCAATTTTAATTTCTATTTCGTAGACATACAAATGGGATTAAAAGGAAAAAAAGTGGTTACAATACCAACTATTTACTGCAGCAACCATTTGTCATGCCACCAACGAAAAAAAAGTCAAAATTGGTTGAACGGCCAGTAATGAAAAAGGTTTTCATAAATGTCTAATGTTATTTTGAACTGAGTATAGGGGCATCAATGACAGAGTTAAACACTCTTGTTTTCTATCCTTAAGTAGTGTATAGGTAATCCTCCTTTTATTTTCAGGCCTTCCTAATTCAGGCCCAATATGCGCCGCCTGGTTTTGGACCCCAAGGATTCCCCGGCTACGGGGCCCCACCACCGTACCCCATCATAGTGAAGTCTAGCAGCGACGATGATGGTATGAAGAACATTCTGCCTATCCTGCTCCTCCTGCTTTGCGACAATGGCGGCTTCGGTGGCGGTTTCAGTGGCGGCTGTGGCGGCGGTAATGGGGGTGGTTGTGGAGGCGGATGCTATGGCGGCAACGGTGGATGCCAGAGCATCCCCATCCCTTACCCAATCCCCTATCCCATCAACAACCCTGTCGTGTGTAACTGATTAGTGTCTCTGTAAAGCGTATTTCTTTATTTTCGTCTCATTTGGTTCTGTAAAGTAATTAATATTTTTGTGTTCAATTTGTGATAAAATATTTTTTTAACGTGTGTTATCGTCTTGCGCACATATCTCAATTTATTTTCTTATAACTCAATGTCATTTGCTTTCATTACATATCTTTAATATTGTTATAATTATTAATTAATTTATATTGTTATTTCAATTATCCTTCTTTCTTGCCAAATTTTGAAGACTTTTATATTACATCGTAAGATTTGTCCGTTAAATTACACTACGTTTTCAAATACACAATAGTATAATTGGCTGCCTGATTCGCGATCGATAGATAGCAAATTTTGTGGTTGTCGTTTTGGTAAATTCGATTTGCATAATTATTAACTTACATGAGTTGTTCTGTGTTACTTATTACCATAATTTTCTACACAATGTAAATCTTATATATACAAGTATGTGTGTTTTGTAAAATAAATATATTTAACTACAATAATTTTATCACTGTTTTAATTTCTAACTTTATACCCATTCATAGGAATTTCTACTACGTTTTGTTTTTCGCTTATTTAAGGGGCCGGCGACGGATGAATTTCCAAACAAACGTAATACCAGGCTCATTAATTTGCAGTTGGAGCATATTTCCAACATATTATGATGATGTTCCTATGTCTTTCTTTAAAAAAAAAAAAAGAAATTTAAGCGATTTGTATTTCGCACATTTTTATAACGTAAATGGGAAAACACGCCATTTGGCTTTTCCTGTATTAAAAAGTACAATATTTCTAATATTCTCGACGTAGGAACCTAGATAAATATTGTCTATAACCGAATATCATCATAATATGTTGGAAATATGCTCCAACTGCAAATGAGCGTGGTATTACGTTTGTATGGAAATTCATACGTCGCCGGCTCCTTAAGGGTAGCAAATTATCAAATAACTTCTACTGGTCTGGGTGGCTAAAGAGGGTGTGGGACTTTTTGCTTTTACCGACTTAAACCTTTCCTCCATCAGTTGACCTTTGCGTTCCAAAGCCGTTTTGACTCTTTTGGAAAAATTCCGTACCCTGGTAATAAATAGTTAAACCTACCTAAAATAGCATATTTTTTTTAGCAATTTTCATATATTGTACTTCCTCTTTTTTTGAAGTCGGTTAAAAAGTAGCGACGGCTAATTCCCTTAGAAATAAAAGCAAAATGCTTGAATTGAAGTAAAATTATATAGGTCTACAAGCAATGTAGAAATTGAATTTTGAAACATGTTACTGCGAAACCAATGGAATGTTATACATATGTCTTTTGTATACGTGTCAAAGGTTGCATCATTTACTTAGTAACCGAGTTAGGTTTACAAACACATAGTATATATAGGGTATGCTTTATGTGTTATTGATCACATGTCAACCTTCATAATGGGTTTCAAGAACATTTTCGTGTTTACCGCTCTACTGCTGGTTTCCGAGGTAAGTCTTAAATGCTACGGTTTTTAAATATCAAGGAAATATACTGCTGAAAAATTGAAACAGCCTTTTGAAATGTCCGAAGAATAAACCAGCTGAAATTGGTCATCACCTATATACGTTTTTTTTTCTATTTCTCTTCAGGTACGCAGAGTGTGTGGCCAAACAGCCCGTGTTGAGTATGTCAACCAGCCCTGCTCCTCAACTGTAGCCACCACCTTCCAGGCCACTCCTCAAGTCCTCGTGCCAGCTGTCATCAAGCCATACGAATCCTACATCCAGGAGTCCGTCCCTGCCGTACCAAGCTACAACGGCTACAATGGCTACTCCGGCTACACACCCAACTTCGCTCCCCAACCTATGCCCCCCATGCCCCCAATCATCATCGACGATGATGACGATGACAACTGGCACCATCTCCTCTATTTCCTCATTTTCGCGATGAGAAACAAGAGAAACTGTGGCTCTGGAAACTATGGAGGTTGCAGCGGTGGCTACAACGGAGGAAGCAACGGTGGTTGCGGAGGCTTCAATGGTGGATACAACGGTGGATGCGGTTGCGGAGGCAACTGCGGTGGTGGCTGCGGATGCGACAGCTGCGGTTGCGGAAACTTTGGTGGATACTCCAACAACAACTTCGGATCTAGTAGCCCTTATATTCCCTACCCCATTCCCGTCCCCATTACCGGTCCCTTCCCTTACAGCTTCCCCGGTTTCGGCGGCTTTCCCGATAACTCTTGCGGCAGCGTAGAGGAGCCCTGCCAGACGAGCTCGGGCGCCAATGAAATAAACCTTTACATTAGAACAGATCCAGCCAATTGTTAACTTATTAAGACAATATAAAATAAAACCGTGTTTTCAATATTTTATTTGTTTGATTGTATTCCTTAACATATATTTTAAATGGTATTAGGGGTTTTGTGTTTCCTAAGGAATGAGGAATGTTCATCATCATTTCAGCCATAAGATGTCCAATGTTGAACATAGGCCTCCCACAAGTGTCGCAATAACGGTCCTGCGCGGCTCGCAGTCGTCGGATTACCGCGACCCACGCCAGGTCATCTCATCTCCCGGTACATGGTCGCCGCTCCAGAACTGTTCGTCCCCATCGACTCTCTGTTCTGTTCTGTTTCACTTCCACTTAAGTTTGGTAGATGGTTCTTCTGCAGATACCTTCAATTCTAATGTGATCACGCAAGGAAATTCGAGCATGCAGGCCCTTTCCATTGCCTTTTAGATGACTTTGAGTCATCTGATGAGGTCCATAGTAAGCGACCACGTTTCGGAGCCATAAGGAATGTATATACTTGGACAAAATTTTCCATCGCGACAATCAATTTTACTTTTGCATTGAGCAACTCGACCACGTGCTTGATAAATTTCTTGTAATTATGATTTTGTGTTTAAATTATTACGAAATATTGTATGACCCATATATTGGTACTAAGAAATAGAATATAAACGGGAAACCTATGAGTCCACCGACAAATAGAATAGTGTGAACGGCGAGATGACTCGACTAAAGAAAATCATTTACAATATATTACTGTTAATAATACAGGTTAGTGAGCTCATAATATTACTCTAGAAATAGTAAATTACAATAATATTTTCTATTTTACTGGTACATTTTTAATTTAAATTTCATATACCTGTTGGCCACTTATAAAATGTCAGAAGCTAGTGCACGGTTCCAATTAGTCGTTTCCTATAGACAAGAACCAGCAAGAAACTCCCTGGTTAATCTTCTTTTTTTACAGTATTAATAGATATAAATACGGATCTTTTCTAAATCGTCTTGATAATTTTAAAAAGGACCCCTCATGTGATGCTGCAATCACATACCAAGGTTATTACGTAAATACAGATGGGGTAGTTGAGGGCCCAGGATATGAGCAGGAAATGTTTTGGTTAAAGGACTAGGTATTTATTATTGCCAATGGAAGAGTCTAGGTAGATTCCACTTAGTTTATATTTGTCATTACTATATCAAAAGTTTGTGTGTATCTATGTTTGGGTTTGTGTGTATTTGCTACTCCTTCAAGCTCAAATGGCTGAACTGATTTGGATGAAGTGGTACACGTGTAGAAATGTTGTGGAATTGGGCATAACATAACTTTATAGCGGGAGTCTATTTCCTTTTGACAATTTTCTTTTTCAAATCCACGTTATTTTGGCTACACACCCACAGAAGTAATAAGTACCGGCCAGTTAATTCAAACGAGTCCTAGAAAATTCACAACACGCAGCAATTTCTTCTTGAAAATATGGCAACTATGCAGAAGTTTTTATTGCGAAAACTGCCAGATGAAATAGGAGCCACCGGTAACTGGAAAACTCTTGTTTTCTTTGTAAATGAAACTGTCATGATGAAAAAGGAATGTCTATGATAGTTTCGTGGCGCCAACTTTGTTTTTTTGAAGACCTGCGCTTTAATTTACATTACTATATAGCAGTCCAGATAAGCGTTGGTCTGCCCGAAAGCTGGTTTTTTTACCAGAAAAAAATATTTAGAACCGCAGCGCCACCTACAGGGTCCAATTGTATTTTCAAACCGTTCCAATATACACACAAAGTTTCATCCAAAACAGTCAAACTGTTTAGGAGAAGTTAGGTGAAGAATTATATGACATATTTACATATTAAGCTTGTGGACTTATCGACTAGTGACTTTTGAGTGTGCGATTAAAGTATAACCAAAACAGTTCATAAAAATCTTTTTGTATCTTTTCCAATGGCATCTTTGATAAATACTATTCGATTTTGATCACTCTTTTTATTTGAAAGAATATTTGTTCAGGTGGTCACTTAAATTTAATGAAATTCTGATAAAGAACTTCAAAGATAGATTAATAGACTCCATAAATTGTATATTAAAAAATTATGATGATTAATGTTAGTTTCTCATAAGTTTATGCCTATCCCAAAAAAATGTGAAGATTAAATAATTTTGAGTACAAAAAAAGATGAAGCAAAACGTAAAGTTATTTTAAAATCTAGGTTTTCTTTAGGAAGTCGGTTCTATTTTTGGTAGATTTAAAATCAAAATTCGAGTTATGTGGTTTAACCTGTGCTGTTTTTTTTTTGTTCCAGCTCAATATAGGACTGTGTCAATGGCTGCCACGAGAGGGTGAGCTATGTGGAAACCATAAATACAATCCATACGGAAATCTGTATAGCAGTGCATTAGATACACCAAATTGCAATACATGTGGCACTCCAAATTGCAACACGTATGGCAGCGCATATGAAAATCCGCTAAACACCCAATACAGCAAGGGATGTGGCAACACAAACTGCATCACATCCAGCAACGCATGTGATAACCCGACCTGCAACTTATACGGCAACGGCTGTGGCAATCTAATCTGCAACCAATACAGCAACGGATATAGCAATCCTAGTTGTAACACATGCAGCAATACATGTAGTGATCCAACGTGCAACTTAAACAGCAATAGATGCAACAATCCTACCGGCAATCTGTACAAAAATAGTTGTGGCAATCCATCCTGCAACCTATATGGCGAGGCTTTTGGCAATCCAGGTTGCAACTCATATACCAATCACTATGGCATTAACGGTTATGAAGGACTTGCTCAATCAAGCATCGCGCCTTGCAACCAGCCCTACTGGCAACCTGAAGCTATCTGCTCTCAGTCAGCCAGCAACCAACCACCAGTCATCATAATAAACGACGAAGATGATGGAGGCTCTAAAGACTTTCGTAATGATGAATTTTTAACTTTGTTACTGTCATCAGCTTTTAACAACAATAATAATGTCCAAGCCCCGTTTCCTCCTTTCGGCTTTGGCAATGGTTGCTGTTGTGGAAATAATAATAATTGCGACAACAATTGTAACTGTAACAACAATTGCAACTGTAACAATAATTTTAACTGCGGTTGCTCTTGCTGCAATAACTGTAATAATTGTTATGGCAACAATAACTGCAACAGTTGTAGTAGATGCAATAATAGTGGCAATAGTAGTCCTACGTTGCATGTCACGATTGTATTGCCGAAGCCCGATAAGACGACTGGAAAGCCGAGCGTGACAGTGTCTTGAAGAAATTGTAACGATATCCAAAATATTTCCACAAAAATGTTGTATCTTGCTTCGTGAGTTGTAAAAACGTGTTTTTATTATCATTGACAATAAAACATTTTAATATTCAACTCGTGTATTGATATTATTATCTCCCTTTGTTTGAAAAAAACTACACAGTCAATCACTATCACTGTGTACTTTCATACTTATTTATATTTTGTTAAGGTTTGGAGTAGGTACTCAGTATAATTAGTCTTTTTGGAATTATATTTGGAATTATATTGCTAGTACCATCCCACAAGATGGACTTAGATCCTGGACTTAAATTGACTGAAAAAAAGTACAACGTGATAAAAATAGGTCCATGTGGGTGGATAGAGAGGTAGAAGGGGACCAAAGAAAGTATAGATGGATTATATGAGAAGGAAGTCAGTGATAGCGTGACGGTTGACAGGATAGAAATACTCATAGAATGAATGAAAAAAAGTGTGGTGTCGGTCCTAAATAACACGAGACAAGGGCATGATGATGATGATAAAAGTACTGTATAAAAACCAAACAATGTACAAGGAGGCTTAGCAACAATCAACTCAATAACTTTAGTAATCAAATAGCTTCAGTTACCGAAAGAAACTACACAGCCTTGCAAGATCAATGACACCACATTCTAGAATAGAATTTAAATGTGCTGCGATTATCTCGCGGCTCGCTTGTTACAATAAACTTCAACAAATGTGTAACATTTCTGATATAATCGCTGAAACACGGTAGAATCGTGTCGATATATATAGAACACGTTATCCAGCGAGTAATTCCTCTAAGCCTAATATCTCGGGATCATACAGTAATATTTACATTGAAACCTACGCTTGGAACCATGACAAATAATGTGGCAGTGTATTTTAGTTTGAAACTAGAATATACTGGAAATAGACTATGTAAATGTATACAGTGTACGTAACATTGTTTAGGAATGTAATTATCTAATAAGCTTTCTAACTATTTTGAGTAATATAAAACTGAAAGTTATTACTTCACTGCTTAATTTCTTAGTAAAATTCTTATCCTTACCGACCGTTCTTAGTGGCAACTCTGGGGGGAGGCCTATGTCCAACAGTGAACTTTCAGCTGAAAGCAGGGGCCCAGCTGGCTCGAAGCCTACTGGGGCCAGGGTTATTTTCGAAAGATAGCTCGAGCCCCGGTATGAAGCCTTGAAGGAACGGGGTGGGTTTTTAGTCAGTAAGAGTCTGGCACTATGTCCCGCTCCGCCCATAAGCGGGGGTTGTCATTAGATGATTTTCCCAACATATAAAAAAAAATCAGTTGAAATGATGATGACTTATAATAAAACCACCGCGTCTGTCTGTCTGTTAGCGATAAACTCAAATACTACAAGACGTAAAAATTTACATGTGATTTTCTCCAATAAACAGAGAGATTCATGAGAAAGATTTAAGTGTGTAAGTATTATACATGCATAATATACGCGGTAGAGAAAAGCAGAGGATTCCAAATATTTCTAACGTCCGTGCGAAGCTAGTGGCCGCTAGGTTAACCTAAATAATTATTTTAAAAGACTTGAATAAATTATTTATTTACAACAGATGACGAGAAAATAGAGATGAAGTGTCGTGACCAGATCTTAGATATTGATCGTAACATGATATGACCAAGTAAAACTGGCCAGTACCCCTAGCCAAGTTACTAATCTGCAATAGTTAACGCTTGTAGAAAGCTTCAAATGTACGGGAATGACGTCGCCTCAACGATCAGTCACGTGGTCAGACCAAAAGAATTGGCGGCAAGGTCAACTCGAAGCGTTCGGCGCAAGCGCAACGTTTGTAACTTGGCTAAGGGGGCAGATCGTTTTAAACGTTAAAGTTTGATGCTATTTCAATCTTCATTTAGTCTACTTTCCTTTTATTACCATAGAAATTCTACATCAAGTGATATGGCCAAACGAGAATTGACGTATCAACAAATGTTAGCGTTTTAACGATCTAGCCAGTCTTAGTTAGCCATATCATGAAGTAATCAATAAAGTCTCTACTATGATCTGGCCACGACACATGGATGCAAAACCCAAGTTACCCCAAAGTTGAATAAATTAATACTAGATCAAGAGAATAAAAGGCTGCGGGATTTATTCAAAAGGATTATTGGGCATGGAAAACCCACCCGGTGTTTTAGTCAATAAAAGTCTGTTGTTTGTCTGTCACTCCCTCTCACACCATTCATACGTGAGAAGTTATTTAATAATTCTCTTCTTATTCGTGAAATCTTGACAGAGTGGTTGTAAGGCATGTCTCGATCGAGTCTTGCGCCATCACTTCTCTTGAGATACGACAAGATGTATTGATTTGATGAGTTCAACAAATTACCGAATTGAGGTAGGTACGAAGATTTTTCCGAATCGCAAAAAAAAATTTTTTTAATTACTCTTACTCTGAAAGTAGGTCTGAAGTTGCCTGAGGAGCGGGCTGAAAGTGATACTTTTCATCCCTAGGGAGTTTTACTTTACAACTGACAGCTGTCAAATTATAAAAAAAAAACTAGTTCTATCTTCACATTTCTATTGAACTATGTTGCAATTTTCCATACAGCCAGTCAATCACAGCACGATATAAAATTGAAATAACTTAAAGACAAGTATTAATTAAATAATGTTATTGATTTATTTGTTCAACTATTTCTTTAAAATACTTTATTTTTAAAAGATTACAATTAATTTCAAATTTTTCATTAATGAGGCTGAATAGCTGGCCGGCCGCAGAAAAAAAAAACAAAACAAAATGGCGGGAAAATGGCAATCAGTCGTTGGTTTTTTCGAGTTTTGTTTACGTTTTCATACAACAGAATGATAAATGATAAATGATAAATGATCTTTATTTTGCAAGTAGGTTTTATAAAAACACTTTTACACGTCAATTTTTTTTTGTCGTCAAATAATGCTAGATGAGGCCGGTGTTTCCTATCTGACTACCCTGAGAAGAAACACCGAAACAAACTCAGGGGTCAAAGTCTCTTTTAAAGTCCATACAGCAAAACATGTAATGGTCAAATCATGTGAGAACCATGCAGATTGAGCCTGAGATGGTCTTTTGAAGAAAGAACCACACAGTTCTAAGTGGACCTGTCCAGTCAGTGCAAGCATTTGTCAATATGCGTGTAGCTCAACTCGGGACTACTAAGGAGCTCAACGACTTGACAAACAATGCCAAAGAAAGGACATTTGGGTAGGCCACATCAAATACTCAAAACTGCCAGACATCATGTGAATATAAAAGAAAAGGAAAGAGTAATCCACATAGTTCTCACATTCACAATAATAAAATTTACAAAAGTGTAAATATTGCAAATTGTAAAAAAAAAAAGTATATAAAAAAATCAGTCAAATAGTAATAATAAACATGTCATAATTGTAAAAAAATAATAATAAGATATATATTTATATATAATTATACAATATCATAATTGTAAAACAACAACAATCGTCAATATAAAAAAAGGCAGTTAAAACAAAAAAACATTCAAATGATAATAATTATAGTGAATAGGTACTGGAGCAGGTCAATCCCAAGCCGTTTTATCCTCGAGATACTCTTTTACAGAATAAAAAGCCTTTTGGCAAAGTTTTCGCTTAACAAATATTTTAAATTTATTAATGCTAAGTTCCTGAATAGGATTGGGAAGCTTATTATAAAAATGTATACTTTGGCATCTAAATGAGCGTCCTATTTTTTTGAGCCTGGTGGCAGGAACCACTAACTTGTGTTTGTTCCTAGTATTAACGTTGTGAATGTCACTGTATTTTTTAAACATGTTTTTATTTTTATGAACATACAAAATATTTTCATAGATATACTGAGATGGCACAGTCAAAATATTAATATTTTTAAATTTATCTCTGAGGGAGTATCTGGGACTTAATTTATAAATTGAACGAATAGCCCTTTTCTGCAAAACAAAAATCGTTTGGATATCGGCGGCATTCCCCCATAATAGAATACCGTACGACATGACACTATGAAAATAACTGAAGTAAACTAAACGGGCTGTCTCTAAGTCAGTTAGATTCCGAATTTGTCTAACAGCGTATGCGGCAGAGCTAAGTTTTTTCGATAACTTATCTACGTGTGGGCCCCACTGAAGCTTAGCATCAAGAGTTATACCTAAGAACACTGTAGTGTCTTCAGGACTCAATTCTTTACCTTTTATTAGCACACTAGTTTCTACCTGTCTTACGTGAGGCATCGTAAATTTAACAAATTTGGTTTTCTTTTCATTAAGGAGCAGAGATTTGTATTATCATGTCATGTTTATCAGATTAACCTTTCAATTGTGATAATTGCAGACACAATTGAAAGACAATAGGTGCGCGAACGCCGGCGTTCGCTTGGGGTTTAATGAATTAAAATAGTGATTTAACGCCTAATTTCATAAGAGAGGAGGCTAAAGCAGTAGTGGAATACCTTTTACCGCCTAAATCAGAAGAAAAATACCTACTTAAAATCATAGGTACGACGACTCAGGTTTTACAAACTTTTTATTGTATTTTTAGTTTCCTCGTATTCGTAATGAAAAGCACAGTGTTTACCTCGGGGTGAAAGCAACCCATTTAACCCCTCGAATTAGCGACCTCGCTTCGCTCACCCGCCAACTCCTTCTCGGGAGGAAATGAGTTACTTTCACCCCTAGTGTAACAATGTACTATTTTTGTAACGTCCAAATTTTCAGTTTTTACGTTTTTTCAATACACTTGCTCGGAAAGTGACTCTTATTGCACTGCATGTACATAATGGCCCTTGTTACCAAACTGTGACATTTTGATTACCATTACGCACTAGTGCTATAATGTAGATAAAACCTTAATGTTCAACCTCTCCCACGCCATAATTTTAATACATTTCTGTACTTGTGCCATGAGACTTTGCTCCATGCCAAATTTTAGGATTCTACATCAATGGGGTAGTTACCCTATGAATTCTGATTCCTTTGAGAGTGTCGAAATACTTATAGTACGTTTTTTTGCGACATATAATAACTTATAACCTATTTTTTCCCCCGAGGACCCCAAAAAAGGACAAAAAACAATTCGACGGACAACAAACACTGACGCAGTTCTAATAATAAAATCTGTGATTAAAATCACAGACAGCAAAAAGAAAAAATAATCTCGGTCCTTTTAAAATAAGGTCGGTGTAGGTCATTACGTACTTAGCCCAAACATGAAAAAAATAGTAAATTTTGATACAAATGAAGAAACTTTGTCATTGCGATCGAGGCGGCATTCACCCGAGCCTCAGGCGAGGGCCGTTAAAAAGCCGAGTAAAAATGAGGAGTGGCGAGTACGCGCACTTATCCGTACTAGTATGAAAAACAGTAAATTGCGAGATTGTAAAAGCGGTAGGGATAAGAGCGGGTTTTTGAGAAAGTGTTTTGAAAAAGCAATTGCGCAGAGAATTCTTGTAGTGTTTATCTAAAGAACCACCGAACTACCATTTTTGTAATTAAAATTGAGAAATTCCTGTTAATCAGCGCCCTACGTGCTTGGTATGACATACATACCTACATTTACGACATCCTAGACGGCTGTTGCTTAATTTCTACCTTGATATTGAACTATGAAAATATATAAAGTAAAGTTTGGTTTGTTTACAGGAAAAATAGTCAACATGGCTTCCGTCAAGTTTGTCGCATTCGCCGCTCTTCTGCTCGTGCTGAACGTAAGTTACATTTATTTTATTTTTACGTACCCTACATAATAAATTATTAGTATAAAAATATTTAATTGAAAATGTTACATCTGGGAGTTGATAAAGTGACATTACACATTAGCTAGTAGCTAGTTAATTTAGGAATTCAGTTTCGCAAAACAAATATTTATATAAACAAAATTATGTTTTGTGGAAACTGTTGCGATTTGTAGTCTGATGTTGAATATTTTTAACTAGCCTTTGCCCGCAGCTTCGCCCGCGTAAATAAAATATAGCCTGTGTCACTCAGGAACAAAGCAGCTTCCTATGGGTGAAAACATTTTCGCAATCGGACTAATGCTTTCAGAGATTACCTCCTACAAACAAAAAAACAACTTTACCTCTTTATTATATTAGTGTAGAAGATAGTGTAGATTGAAATGTTTGCCGCATCCCAGTCAAGCTCAAAATCGCACAACAAGGTCGGACAGACTAAGGAGATGGCGAGACGACTTCTAAGTCCGCCGTAAAGATCTCTAGCTAGGAATTGATGAGAATTGGATTTGAGCCTGAAACAATGGAAGGAATGGGGGGGAGGCCTTTGCCCAGCCGTGGGACAGTATATAAATATTTAATTTTTCTTCTTCCTTACATAGGTACTGGGAAGTGATATATAAAAGCTCGATATCCAAAATCACAAAACAAATGATTGATCGTCATATACAATGTTCTCTTCATGAGCCTGTCAAAGCTCAAAATCACTCATCAAAATACAACCTACGCAATTATTTCATGTAACCTTTGCTTCGATTCTCTGCCCCAGACGGCAGCTAAAATTACGTTTCCTTAGAAACACCGAATTGTAAGGCCAGCTGACACAAATAGAACATCAAAGGCAACCTACTTATTACTGAACATGTGTGTGGGTGTCAGAAATCTACAGATAACGATAATATTGAAGAAAATCGTATCCCTACCAAATCAACCTTTGTGAGAATTTAAGAAAAAAACGCATGAATAACTTTGCATTTGGTCAAGCCCTAAAAGAAAAGTAAAATTGTGATGTAAACAAATAAATAAGTACAACAAAAAATAAGCTCTTGTGAATAAATACAATGATATAAAGATTTAAAACATTAAAGATTGATTATAAAATACCAAAAAATCTCGTGTGTTACTACAGACAATAATACAAAACTCAATCGATTTATCGAAATCTTTAACTACACATCTTCGTTTACTGAATCTAAATTTAAAAACCTGTTAATTTTACAGCAGATCAAACAAAATTATGACCAGTATAAACTTGTAGCACTCAGCTTTGGCCTATTGTCAACATATTTTAATGATTTATCTACTAGAGATGATTTACAGCGTCCTGTCTCGTTCGTTCACAGATGCACTGGGCCCAATGCCAGTTCTATCCCGGTTACGGCGGGTACTACCCACAGATTTATGGAAAGAATGACAATAACGACCTGGACAGCATTCTCCCGATCCTGATCTTGGCTTTGTTGGGTAGAAATGGAAATGGATTTGGCGGCTGTGGTGGTTTTGGTGGAGGCTGTGGCGGAGGACGCGGATGCGGTTGTGGAAGGTGTTAATAATTCTGATCATAGACAAGTAGACGATGCTGAAAGTATAAAGCTCTGGGAAAGAAAATTTATGAATAAAAAAAATAAGTCCTGTTTTTAAATTTGGAATGCCAGTATCATTGTTTTGTTTTCACTAAAAGATCCTGTAAAAAAAAAATTAAACCTAAGTAGTAAATTTTGAAGCCTGTTGTTTTATTTTATCCAGGATTGTATTGTGATACGCGATGTGAGCCAAAATAAAACAAAATGGTATACAACATACTCTGATAACGTACAACTGTAATCAACGAATTATGCAATAATCATAATGAAGCTATGTTTTTCCATATGATGTTACATTACAGTGTAGATAAAATTGTTGTGAAAGGTTTTTTTTTTACGATAAAGCACGTTCTAAAAGTGTGTAATTTACCGTGTAATGTAGTGTATTCATTTTTGCACAACACTTAATCTAAACTTGAAAAGTCAGTAAAACCAGGAATCTAAATATAAAAGTAGCCACTTCTTCATTATTTTTTGTTAAGTATGAAAGAATAATTAGTGCTTACTAGTCCATATATTTTATTCAAGAGATTCGAAAACAAAAACTATATCTCCCACACATCACAATGAATCCGACATATTTTCTTCTAATTATCACTTTAAAGGTATGTAAATGATGTTCATTTATACTTACTATATTACTAGCCCATAGATAACCCTGTATATATAATTTTTATAATAATATTTTTACTAACTGGGGATTCCCTTTAGATAAGTACGTTACAGCTCACTCTGTGGGGTGTTCACAAACATGTAAACTTACATACACAAGATATCCAGAAACGAAAAACCTATCTGTAGATCATACAACAATTTCTTCCGCGCGGGAATTCAACCCGCGACAAGCAGCGCAACAGCTAATCGCTCAACCACAGCGCCAATAGTGCTGTCGTCCCTAATATAAACTGTTATGACTTTTTGAATTATCCTTGCAGGAAATCTACAGTTACAATCCTAAAAGGCATATAACGCAAACATCTTCGACGAGTAATTTCAAAAACATGAAATCAAAAACAGAATCGGTGATTCCGGCCAGATACAAAGTTACAAGTACAACAAATTACGAAGATCCAGTTATTACACAAAATTTTCCAACAGATTTCTTCCCAGAAGTTGAATATCCAGAAAGTATTGTAGATTCATCAAAACCATTCTATATCAGTACAAGTCCTTTCTCTAATGATGTGAAAGCAACATTCAATTCCCTTGTTAGTAAAGGTAACAACAAAGCTAAGACTGCTACTGATTTTTCTTGGATCGAAAAAAGTAAAGAAAAATTACCAGCTACATCGAAAAAAGCAGACGTGAATGAGATAGCAGGCACAATAGGAAATGAAATTAATTCCAGTGATAAGAGTACAAACGAAACGCTTTGCAAAGATATTACAAGGTTAGAAGTAAAGGACGACGCTTCTATAGACGAGATTCCATATTCCGATAATGATACAGACAAACTGTTAACCAATTTGACAACAATAGAACAGTCTGCGGAATGTGAACACAAAGATTACATCGTTGAATTTATTCATGAATTGGATGAAGTTATGAAAAATTTAACCAATGCAGGCACACCAGAATCTAATGAAGATGTCCACAATATTGCGCATACATTCGAAAGTGAATGCTCGAACGAATTAAAATTAAGTTCAGAAATGATGACCAATAACAATGCTTCCATTATGGAATTGAATGGAAATTCCTTCCTTGAAGAGGAACATCCTGAACGAATAAGGAACCCATTATTTGATGATTTGGATACAAACGATGCAGTATCGAGTTTAACTTCATAATTAAATGTTACTGCTGTTTAGGATATGCAAAGTGATTTTTGCAACATTGGGACGGTTGCCAACGAAACTGATATATCTGATGTTATACGGAAAGTTGAGTTGTATATTTCTGTTTTAGTTTGATACTGTGACGGGAATCCTTCAATATACTTAGTCGAGGTCTTCGTGTGCAATATTTATTTGTTATGGTTTTTAATACGTATTAGTATAAAATTTGGGAACCCGATGGATGCGTGACGCACAGGACCGGTCGTTGTGGCGACGCTTGGGGGAGGCCTATGTCCAACAGTGGACGTCTTTCGGCTGATATGATGATGATAAAATTTTATAAGATTATTTGTGTATTTTATTAAGATTATTATTTAATACGACTTCATCATTCTGCGTTTAATTTAATGCAATTTTGTGTAAAACAGCAAATTAATTTATAAAATGAGACATGATTTTTAATTATTATGATGAAAGTGCTTAGTACAGTATAATACCAATATATAATATATTCTAATATGGTAGTGTATTCATGAATCTCTGTAAAAAATTTTTAAAAAAATACGTTGATAAACGGCATAAAATTGTTGTTAATATAATAAATTGCACTTTGTTAGAAATCTATATTTTTAATTACTTGATGGCCAAGAAGAGTTAGGTTATTTTAAAAGGACAACTTACCAAATATACCCAATAGTCAGTTATTTTATTACTTCATGGAATTTACCTGGAAAAAAAAAGAAAAATATTATGAAATCTTAGAAATACTCGGTACATGTTATTATGTGGTAATTCATGATAATATGATATCACGATAGAATATTTGCCAATACGGAATGATATTATCACGTACCGTTGAATTATTCAATATCAAAGATAAATAAATTTAATCATTATAAATAAAAAACGTGAATGCTTGGAAACATTTTAATGAAATGGGACTTCGGGAAAGGGTGACTATAACCTTGGTGATAATCGCGCTAATCCAGGTAAGAATAATTCTTAATTTTATTTACTAACTGCTGATGCCCACGACTTTGTCCGCATTAGACTCGTAAAACAGAACTATGCCATTTGGTTAAAATTTCAAGAAGTTTTTTTTTGGCGCACAGCCCTAGTTCTTTTTCTAAAATAAAACCTTAAGTTACGCTATATAACTTTAAATATATACCAGTGAAAGTCCTATCAAAATCGGTTCAGCCGTTTTATAGATTCACCGGAACAGACAGATAGAGAAACATTTCAGAAATTGTTTTCTTTTTTTAATATAGACAACGAATATACTTTCATATAAACTTGAGCAAAAAACGTTATTTGGATATTACAAACGGTTACTTCAATTTTATTTACCTATTATAAAGATTAATGCACGTATTTTAATGTATGTGTCCTTCCGACCGAATTACGGTCACGGTGGCCATCTTATCGGAGATAACACAAGTACATAAGAGATATTATAGTGCACAAGTGTGTGTACACTTAAGTGCACTCTCTGTAGCCCGATTCACGTAAGAAAATCGTAACGATATCGTAGCGATTCAGTCGTTTAGACCATTTCCGTATTCACATCCATCAATTGAGTTTGGACGACACCGATTTTAAAGTCGTTTGACATTCGTCGATTTAAAAAAAAGTCTGTATTACATTATCCTGGTAGAATACTTAACTGTAACTGGAAATAAGTCGATAGATCAAGAATACCGATTTTGGATAGGACTTCGATCGAACGACATATAAAACTTAAACGATATTTGGCTTGTTTGATTTTACGTGAATCAGGCTACTGTTCCTCAATTCTTAAAGCCTCATCCAGCAATCCGGCTTAACCGGGAAGACATCAAACACAAGACCAAGGGTTTATGTGCTCACCAAGGCACGGGGGTGTCACATCGCTAGCTTCCAAACAACAATCCATAAAACTTTGTATTACGAATCCACCAGGAATCGAACCCTGGGCCTAACGCTTAGCAGTTGCGTTTGTAACCGCGAGATGAGGAAATATAATCGGGTTTTATTTGGTACTTTAGAAAAATATTTATAAAATATGTAATAAATTTATTAAAATGATCTGCGAGAACGTTACTCCAATTAGTACACTTTTAATAATTTAAAATTTTATAGAGAACTATTTTTTGTCGAATACTATTTTTAAATATGTATTGATATCAGTAGCTTGATTCACGTAATCAAAACTGTAACGATATCGTAGCGATTTAGTTTTTTAGACCATTTCCGTATTCACATCTATTAAAGACACCGATTTTAAAGTCGTTTGGTTGAAGATTCGATTTAAAAATAAACAATATCTGTATTTCATTATCCTGGTAGAATACTTATTAATGTAAATGAAACAAGTCGTTGATAGATCGTTTAGCAGTTGAGTTGTCGTTCCATCCAATCCCAATTAAGGAACACGTGAATACCGCTTTTGGATAGGGCTTCGATCGAACGACTTTAAAACTTTAACGATATTTGGCTTGTATGATTTTACGTGAATCAGGCTACTGAAACCTTACCACGACGACGTCTTAACGCGATCCATTTGACATTCTAAACTGAGCTGTTAAAGGGATGTAGCTATATAACTGTATTGCTCTCTCTGTCTCGTTAAAACGCTTGACATTTTAACACGTCACGGTATGGTACCGATGCTCAGGGGGCATTACAAAAAAATCACTAAAATATAATTGAAAAATTAAACCTAGCATATATTTTTCTTATTATTTTTGCATTAGAAACTTTAACATACAAGATTAAAGGTAAAACTACACAGTAGGCACAACGGATCTTGAGCTGTTGCGCAGAAGTCAAATATTCGTTCTCTTTAGTGGTGCGAAGTGAGACGCGGGGGCGGGGAGTGTCAGTAATTGGCTTGCCGCGCCATCGCGTCATAGATGTCACTCCTCATTCGTTCCCTTCGTTGCTGCATGTATCTAACAACGACGACGATTGGCTCGCCAATGTATGGAATGCGCAAAATGATCCCCACTCTCACGCCGAGCGCTCAAAATCCGTTGTGCCTATTGTACGTGTGCCACGTAAGCAGATTTGACGCGTCGGTATCCATATTATATGGAAGCTAGACTTGTAAAGCATCATTAGATCTACGCCACGCGACACCATACGTCATCGTTCTACGCACAAATCAGGCGTAGCTTACGAGTGCGTCGGTTTAATGTAATTCTAGCTTTAGTTAGATGTGTGTTTAACTTATCTTACAAATAATACGTCTATTTCAGATAGCGTGCAGACATTGCATGCCAAGAACACCGAGCAAGGCTTCTTTTAAACGTTACCTAAATGACGTGAAACCCCTCAAAAACAATCCCATTCCGACACCTTACCCGCCGTCACGAGTAAACAAGACACCAAAACATACATTTGGAAAAATAGCTCAAAATGGCAGAACTAGCCAGATGTCTCTTCCAAAGAAATCTCTATACCAAACATACAAATTTCCAGAAAATGAATATCCTCTGGATAATTCTCCGAGAGACCCTTTTCATACGGGGATGACCTTTAATGACAATAATAACGGTTACATCCTACAGAAAGCCCGTAATTTACAAAGCTCAAGAATAAACGATTTGAAAAAGGAAATGAAAATGAAGCGAAAACTTTTGGGCAATAAACAAGTAAACAACGAAAACAACTTGTTAAAAAAAGACAAGTCTTCGATAAAATTCTCATCGAACCATGATTCCATGCGTTTACTGGATGCAGTGTCATTTCCAGAAATTCAATATCCTCTTAGCACGATGGAGACGTGGGGTCCAAACTACTGGAATCATTTACCATTTAATGAAGAAAAACAATTAAATGGATTCAGACAGCAAGCATTCACCCTTAAAGCTAAAGAAGATATGAACAATCCTTTCACAAGACTGACAAAAGCAAAAGCAAGTAAATATCTTCAATCATACGATAAATTAAAAGAGGAACATAAGCGTACTTCTACAGAAAACTCAAAACGTAGTAATGCAGGACAAAAAGGCTTAAATTTCACAAAAACTGCGACATGTGAAAGAGTTTCTGACGATTTCATTACTGCTAGCTTAGTATCGAATATTGCCGACAAGTCAACAGATATGAAAAAGACATTAGAACCAGCTACCAAACTAACACCAAGTTTAGAAAACACATGTCCAGTTACAGAAGATTCATATTATTCAATACCAATCCCATACAAAGTTATTGAGGACAATAGTCAAAACGTTTGCCCAACATTTGAGTTGAAAAATAACACAAAAGAATTACAGGACTTGGATACTAACGATATTGTTCAAACATTACATCTTATTGAAGAAATCCTATTATATGATGACACCAGTTCAGCAGTACAAACTGGCAACTTTAGCAACGGAATAGAAAATAATGTGAATTTGTCTAACTTTACTGACGGGCCGTCAAATGATATACCCACTACTCTGATTAATGGCACTGAAAACTGCACTGATGAATTAGCTCTAAAAGTTTCTGGTAATGCCCCAGCTGATATATTACATGACTTAATGCCATCGCTTCCAGAAGAAATATTAGCAGAAAATACTACAGTCGTTTCAGGTCCCTTAAA
Organism: Mythimna albipuncta; assembly: GCA_929112965.1. NCBI lineage: Eukaryota > Metazoa > Arthropoda > Insecta > Lepidoptera > Noctuidae > Mythimna > Mythimna albipuncta. The sequence goes on from OV815962.1 coordinate 16,662,058, forward strand.
TGTCAGAATGCAACTTCCATATATTGAACCTATAACAAACGAGACACATTCAAATCTCACAAGCCCAGACCAAACTAATATGACACCTTTATCGAAAAGTAACGCAATTCCAGGTACTACATCTATAATAATTATTCCTATCAATAACAACAACTTTGATGGTAAGTCACTATCACATTTACTCGAGCAGATTATGTCGTCATCACTAGATAACTCTGTGCCAAATAATCGACAACACAATGTTCTCTCTAATATAGCGCCACTTCAGAATGACAACCCTTCTTCCACTGCTCTCGCGAGTGAATTACTAAACAGTATTTCAGACAGTGGGTCATCTTTGCCAATATACGAGACGTTGCCAACAAATTCAATGTGTTACAATAATGAGAGCAGTCCATCAACGATGAAAGAGAAACTAATCTCAGATATTTTAATACATAAATCATTGACAGATGATGCTCCTTTCGCCGTCAAAAGTTGGGATGAAAAATTGTCGCATCAACCTACAGAAACTGGTAACTCTGTCATAAATACTGATATTCTGTCTCCTACTTCAGATTTTAAGCATCCACTTTTTGATTTTGCTGACGGTGAGTTTTCCGGCCAAGTAAACCAGGGACTGTACAATAATGTCTTTGACAATGAATTACCAATATTAGCACGTGAAATCAGTTCAGACCAGCAAGTCTCCAATGTTTCTTCTGAAAATTTGTTTATGTCAACACAAAACATAACGTCAAAGTATTTACATAAAAATATTTCTAAAGACACTTTTCAACTGTCCGGAATTACAAATGATGCTTTAACAGTGGCAATGGACCAAAACTTTTCATCTGAAGTACCTGCTGAAAATATGCCACCGCCAATTAATGAAATACTACCCACTTCTTTTATTGATACTACTGTCGAACAGTCACTTCCAGCAGAGGCGTTACTAACCCTCACCCTACCATCTGGGACTCTTTCTGAAAAATCACCAGAAATAACGGACTGGAAACTCCCCTCATCATCAGTTAGCACAACAGGTAGTGAACCTAAAGTGAATGATTCTTTAGTGATGACAGATGAATCGCTCAAAGCTGAACTACATAAGATCAGACGAATACTCGATAAGATGCTTTCCTCTGAGATACCTACAGATAGTCAAACAGTACCAATGGATACAATATTGTCACCCATTTCTGACACTGACAGCCTACCACAGTTAGTGAATAAATCATTGGAGCCTACTCAGACGCCTGCTGATATTGCACCTCTGCCTGCTAAAGATAAAACGACCCTATCTGTTTCAGCAACCGATAGTCAACAGGCACATGAGAAGCTTCCACATGCATCACTTGATGGGACCTCTTCAAACACTCTTCTTTTGCCAGAGAACAAATCTCTCATTCCGAATTTACTTTTAGATACTGTAAACAGTTCACAACATCCTACAGATGAGATAGGTCCACCAACACCAATATTTGAGAATCCTGCTGAAAATAAACCATATCTATTAGACAATCTAGTCACACCACTGTCTAAAATTCGTACCAATAATCCTGCTAATAATGATTTGTCTCGTATGGATTTAACAATGGATGAGTTACCTTCAAAAATGGATTTATTAATTCCGGACATTTACGAAAAGTTTAGTGAGGATCTACCACTTTCAGTTGCTGATTTACCAATTATGGTTCATGAAACACCCTTATCAAGTCTACCATCTGAAGACTCACACGTTCAACCATTTGTAACACAAAAGCTTGAACCCCAAAATCTTAGTTCTGATGATTCGGTTAGTGATTTGCTATATCCGACTAATGTGCTGTCAGTGTCAGAAGTATTAGAAGCTGACTCACCTGAAGTTTCGGCAGAAAGTCAATCGAAAATAATGAGACCTTCTAAAGATCTTTTATCAGAAGGCAAAGAGCAGTTTCAAGCTGATTTACAGCTTTCAAAACAAAAAATCACCGAAGCTGTTATCGATATGGTACCCTTTTTACCTGGTTGTTCACCACCATCGGTAAGTGATAAAATCGCAATACTTCCTCATACTCCCACTGATACTAAAGATTTATCATTAGATGTGGATTATTTGCTACCGACAGAAGATACTACAAGCTCGGACACTTCAGTTACTGACACTCCTGAAGCTGTGACATTGCTTTTAACTAATCGACGCCAATATATTGATTTAGACGAGACTAGTGATGACCTGCTCTCAAATTCTACATTTTTTGACAGAACCTCTGACAATTTACCATTACCAGAAGATAAATTAGTACCTAAAGATTTATCATTAGATGTGGATTATTTGCTACCGACAGAAAATACTACAAACTCGGACACTTCAGTTACTGACACTCCTGAAGCTGTGACATTGCTTTTAACTAATCGACGCCAATATATTGATTTAGACGAGATTAGTAATGACCTGCTCTCAAATTCTACATTTTCTGACCGAACCTCTGACAATTTACCACTACCAGAAGATAAATTAGTACCTTACACCGACCCCACACCAACTGATGGGCAATTACCAAATAAAAAAACACATTCAACTTCGAAGTTACCAATAGCTAAGGCTCTCTTGGAAAATGTACTTTCTGACATCACGAAAGGGCGGTTGTCATCACCTCTCAAGGCTAAAACTCTTACAGTTACACCGTCGTCTTTCATGGATAAGACGCTTTATCATGTAGACGTAGAATCTCCAATTTCTGAGGCTAAAAAGTTATCTCCAGTAAATAAACAAAAAACTGAAGACGTTTTATCGGTAGATAAAATGCAGTCAGACACTTCTTCGGTAGATATTCCTACGGACTTGCTATTAAGAATGGACGAAGCATACAATGACAAACGTGATGATTTGACGAAAGGCATAGAATCTCAAGAGGAGACCGAAACACTACCATTAGCTAATCCCGCTGTTGATGTTTCATTACCCATAGACAAGGTTTCTCCTCGTAACAATGACACTTTAAGTAGAACATCATTACCCAACCAAAACATATCTTCTTCAAAAATACCAATAACCAAGGCAATTTTAGAAAATGTGTTGTCAGATATAACTTCAAAGGATTTCACTTTACAGGTGTCTAAATCTCTCCCGGTGAAATCATCTTCAATGTTAGACAAGACATTATACAGTATAAAATCTTCTCATTCTAAAATCAACGAAAGCAGTCCATCACTGTTAGCAGATGAAAATTTACCCAATACAGAACATTCTGACAATCTGACTGATAATAATTTACCTTTCTGTGGACAAATCGATCCTTTACCATTAGAGCTAGTTACAAATCTTTCAGAGATTTCACGCTTGGATGACCCTATAGTGTCATCTCTAACGGATGAGATACCACCCAATTCTAATGATGATGTTTCAACAACAAAGCCTGAAATAATTCGCGAAGACGCAACAAGTGATCTACCATCAGCAAGTGGTAAAACCCTTCCATCTTCGAAATTACCAATAACTAAAGCTCTTCTAGAAAATGTATTGTCAAATATAAAGACAAAAGGACTTTCTTTGCCAGAGGCTAAATCCCATCCAGTAGAATCACGCTCACAGTTGGACAAAACACTTTATTTCATGGAATCCCCACATTCTGATTTGAACGAAGAGAGTTCACTACCTAATATCTCAAATGTTGATTCTCCATCCTCTGAAATAAAAGAGGATGATTTCGAGGTTTCTCTAGAGAAGTTATTTTTAGACAACCCAAACCTAGATATACCTACAAACGAGTTGCCAAATGACTACCAGATAGACGATATTGATGATCTGAAATCACAAGTGGACAAAAAACTCTCCGTTTCTGATAATATGTCATATAAACTTCCATTACCACAAACCATACCAATGTTTGCTTCAAGAATACCAATAACTAAGGCACTTTTAGATAAAGTTCTTTCTGATATTATTGATGGGAGTATTCGTCCCTGATTATCTAAATTACACAAAAAGGACCTGTTAATGTGTATGGACAAATATTAACTTCTTAAAGAGTTGTTGTATTGAGTTATTTATTTAATTTATTAGTATACCTAAGATAATATTATATGTATATTTAAGGAATTAAATTAAATACTTTGCGAAATTGAAATGCGTTTTATTTTCATCATGAAATTCCATTTACGAGTTAGGTTTGTAGAAAAATATATTAAGTATAAACTAAGTAAGTTAAAAGATTGCATAAATAAATTCATAATACAAACTCAGTGCCACTGAATAACTACCAGCAGTAAGTAGTATGGCAGTACAAACATAATATTAAAAGATAACATCAAACATTCATGCTCCTAATGCAATATGTATTTTGTCCAGTCAGGGCTTACGCCGCTTAGTCGAGTGTAAAAGTAAACTAGCTAAACCCTACTTTTAAAAGATTATGCATCGCTTTTATGTTAGCTTAGTACCTATGAGGTTTCGCTACCACTCATTCAGCTTAGCTTGCGCTAATGCATTTAAATAGCGTCATTAGCTCCACAGTTGAGCAAATAAGTCTTCCACTTTCTATATTATATACTTAGATTTTAGAACAAATAACTAGAAACACGGAATATAATGAAAGAGAAAAGTGTGTCAAAATAGAAAACGATATCAAGGAAGATCCTTAAACGGTTGAAATAAAAAAAGAATAGAATATTGTTGTGAAACAAATTAAGTGTCATGGTCTTAATAAAAACATTTAAACATTATCTATAGAATATAGAAATCAATTGAGACAAGTAAATACATACTCTTACTTAATAGGAGAACTAAATGTCATAACATAAATTTTCATTCTCTTCTTAGATACTTGTAATACGAATTCATATCGGAGACGAATCCGGATCCAAATAATATGATAGGAAACATGATTGAAAGGTAAGTCATAGAAAAAACTTGGTTGTATACAAATGAACCGGTTCTCGTGACAGCGCGAGAGTGCAAGGCACTGAAGTTGAAGCGCAGAAGACCCATTTCTAATGATAGTAATGGAAAAATTGAAATTAAAAAGAAAATAGAGTATACTTCAGATCCATTCACCTAGAAGAAACAGAATAAGAAGAACTTTTGCTGTATCGATTAACTGAATACTAAAAATGAACTGTTTTTTAATTCGAGACACTGATTAGTAATACACTGGCCATTCCCATATTTCCAATGCTCCCGCTGCAGTATTAGATCCCATGTTTTTATAAAAAGTCCTGTTACAATTTATGAAACCAATAACGCTAATTTGGCATTTATCAAATTGTTATTTTAGTAGACTTCTTCTCATTTTTCCTCTTGTTTTCTTTTTTTTTGGGTTCTCATCAAATCATTTTTCGCTCTCTGGGTGAAGCGAGAGGGAGTGTCAAACTTTATTGACTAAACCCCAATCTATGATCCTTTGCGTTCCAGGACCGCGGCGCCTCTTTCAAACAATCACCAAAAACTCCTTCCACACTGGGTGAAAAGAGAGGAAATGTCAGACATTTCAGACAATGACTGCGAACATAACTTGGGTAGAATCCCCATTTCTTTCTGACCGGAAGAAGCGTGCCCTTCATTTGTTTAGCCACGTGACTTCGTCTTTTTGCATTGTATGGTTCTTCTGCAGCGAAGCATATCATGGCAGTAGGCGACCTTGTGCGATTACATCATATTGACAGGCGCGCTCGGCGGCGCCGGTCGCGCTCCGCCGGCTGCGCGGGCGCAGGCGCGGCTCTACTGCGCAGCCTGCACGCGCGGGACACGCTCCAATGCACCGTGAATGAGCCTGTATGGATCTGGTTGGAAATCAGATCAGAAGATATTTATTTTATTTTCATCTTTGACACCTTTGTTGACACTCGATACATTTTGACGTGACAACGTCTTAAATTAGGTTGCGGCTGGGAGTCACTTATGAAAAAGTGTAACGCTCGGTAACGTTACGATGAGTCACCGAACGAGAGAGAGGCCCGCCGAATGCCTTGCGTCTCTCTCCCACTCAACTATGATCGGTCTGCCGCGCGCGCAGCACTAGAGAATTAGGCGCATTGAATCGGCGCATGGACGTTGTCACGTAAAATCTTCGCCCGTAAAACCGACTTTACAGGCAACCATTTTTTTTTTTATGATACTCGTATAAACTTCTATGCACCTGGCAGGCTGGAGTGTGGTATTTATTTTATTATTATAAACTAGGTTTTGCCCACGGCTTCGCCCGCGTACATAAAATATACCCTCTTTTACTCAGGAACAAAGTATCTTTCTTTCGGTGAAAAAAAATTAGCAATTGGACCAGTACTTTCAGAGATTCCCTTCTACAAATAATAATAAAAAAGAAACAAACCTTATCTCTAAATATTAGTGTAAATGTTGGCAGGAACCAGTCTAATTTCATTAAATGTATCTGGATTTTACAAAAAATAAAGTTGACAGCGTTTAAAATTTGGTCTTGTTATCATAATTCTTAGATCAAAACTTGTCTAACCAGTTCACATTCATTCAAGCTGATCATAATAATGTAATATGTCAATCTGTGGCCTTCATCGCTTCCCTATTTGTTGATTGATTATCTACTAATAACATCTAATCTAAACGTCGTAGATCACCTGGGCTTGACGTTTGAATCCGCACAATATTTGCCTATAATAGCACTACTAAATATAGGCCATTAAATACCACTCCCAAAACATTTGAGCATAATGTCATAATCGCTACGTTTGAAAGGCAATTTAATTTTTCAAGTTGACTTCTGAATAGAGATATGGAAAGACTAAGATCAGATTGACCTTAAGACAAAAAAAATATCGGAGCAAATAATATTAGTGACACAAAAGAAAATGGGAAGGGATAACAAAACAAATATCATTAAGGAAATGCTACAGATTTTAATGAAGCTGCAACGACAAACACAGGAAATGAAGCGTCAACTATTTATAACCAAAAACATACGTCAAACTTTGTTTACTACTCTCACTTTCCACACACAAATGAAGACGCGAAAGTGAATCGTTATCTCCAATTCAGGATTCACCGTACTTCAAAGTAGCTCTTGAGTCATAAATCTCAATGCTTCTAAATATAACTTTGAATTGGTCGAGTTTATCTCACGTGGTGGAAGCAACATCCCAGCGTTCGCTTCATTGGAACTGTCCTTTGTTTCGCCGTGAATTGTCATCCGATTTTCCTTTGTGTCTCTATATGACTGTATTTATAACTGACGTTAACATTAATTTTGCTTTAAAGGCAAAGTTAATGATTCTTTTTTTCCGGTTGGAGCAGGAGTGTCAAAATTTTACTAATTAAAACTGGCCCTGTGAATTGCCGACATGAATTGATCTCATTGAGACTGTCGATTTTTTTATGGTTGACCAATTCATGTGCCAATTTTTCACTTCAGAACTCGGCTCCATAGCACACTTGCCTACGGTTCGTGCTAAATTCCGCTCGGTTGCAATGACAAACTTTCTGCACTTACTTATATCAAAATGTTCTTTTACATAGATGCTTTAAAGAGTGTCATAGAGCTTTTTCAATGTCTCTTCTACCCAGCTAAATAGTTTCAAAGAACGTATCTGACTATATCGATGTCAACGATCGTCATTCAGTCGCATTTGTGTCATTGGAAATAGACACATTCCTTCCAAAGTAATAATTGCTATTAGAATTATATTTATATACTCGTATATTTGATTAATATCAGTTTTAAGACGCCATATTTTAGTGGGAAGTAGCCCTTAGTGTGTATAGTTAGGTTAAGCATACTTAAATATTTTAATTTTAGTTTATTATGTATATATTTTGTTGCTTTAAGTTGTAAATAAATATACCGTTTCAAAAAAAAAAAAGAAATATCAACGCAATAAATATTTTATATGTTTGAAGTTAGAGAGAAGAATGTTGAGATGCAATTAAGTTTATCGTGTCATTACTAGTGTTATTACTCTTTTGTTGGTCTCTTCATCGCTTGCTTATTAGCGCGACTGCTGACTGAGATCCTGGGCTCGATTCCCGGGTTGGGCAACATGTGCTTTTGAGTTTTCTTATTAAGAATTCTTTTGTAGCAGGCCGAAGTTTGAAAGTTGAGGGTAACACTGCTCTGGGCTTTGGAAAGCACGTAAAGCTGTTGGTCCTGCTCTTGATCTCTCTCCTGTTGTGTCGGATTGCCGTCTTATCAGACTATTAAAAAAAACAGACAATGCAAGGAGTTTTGCGCACACATTTGTGTATTATCATATATCCTGCGTACTTGGCTAATCTCCGTTGAAATTGGCCACCATATCTAACATTCGCTCGAAACGATTATGACAAATCAAATCAAAGTTTGTTTCGAATAAACCATAAGAGTTTATGGATTATTCGAATCCTTAAACAGTTATGGTTTACAAACTGTTTATGGTTTTTTTTTATTCAAAAGTGTCTGTACGCTTTTGAATGGTCGAGAGAAATTATGATAATTGAGAGTCAGTCAGAAAAATTATGATAATTGCACATTTCAAAGCGTAGTACCTACTCTTTTCAGAAGAATGTGCAAGAAATTCCATGGACACTCTTCATCCGAGATATTATATTAAATATCTCGGTTACATATTCCTCATTAGAAGTGACGATTTCACTTATTAGAAGCGACACATAACTTAAATAAGTGAGAACAATGTAAATAAACAAGGTAAAAATAAAACAATTTAAAATACAGAAATCACAGTGCAACAAAATATATATATCTCTTCGAATGACAGACAAAGGGATATTTTGCCGCGCTTTGGGTTGACCGCAGGTCTACCAACCTGACAACTAGCAAAAACTTATTGTGGCATGAGTTGATATTCTCGTTAAGTTCGCACCGATAAAAGAGAAGAAAAATATCATCAAGGCAAGATTCTACAGCAATGTTTATCAGAAATTATGATACATAGTTCAAAACAAAATAATATATGCGGTTTGGCAAAAAGCCCACATCTCTGAAGATATCCCTCTATTTGTTCAATACTCCGTATTAAGACACGCATTGAAGCAGACAGTCTCAGATAAATTGTGTTCGCTTGTATGTAAACAATACTTAATTATTGTAACCTCAAAACCTATACATGGAGAATTTACTGTCGGAGTTTCCTCGTATGTTACGCCTTCGTAAGTGTCCAATTTATGATCTAAACACAGTACATTGCGTCTTGCCATAACGTGTTGAAATGTCAGGCGTGCGAGCGAGGAGAGATACATTATTTTTAGAATATGAAAACCTCTTTTTTAACTCAAAAAGATCTCTTTTTTAACGCAACGGAGAGAATGCCTTGTTGCATTTAGTCCGCCTATGTACCACTACTGTACATGAAGTTTAAATAAATAAAACCTGATTAAATTTTGTTCACAATCAGAAACTGAAACGATTGCAATAACTTTTACACCATTTTTTTTTATTATTGATAGGCTCGCGTGTGACCAACATCTCATCTGATGGTAAGCGACGATGTGGCCGACGATGGAGCACGCTTGCCTAGAAGTAACCTATTCACTCTTGACTAGAAGACCACTAAGTTTTTTTTATTTTTTTATATAATCTTTATTTTTATAGTACTAACACTAAGTACAACACAAGTCACGGCAGTTCATAGCAGGCTATAGACGTCAGCACCACAAAATAGATAGGTACAGAAGACAATCACATGTTTGTACTCCACTTTTTATAGCTACGCTCGGTGGACGTACACTAATGAGTGTTTGAGCCGGAATTGTTCGACGAGTGATCCGAGACGCTCCGAGATATCGTGTCTGTGAACGGTGTCTATGTGTGCGTTGCTCGAGCGCGCTTTGTATGTAGATTGACTTCTGTACCTATATATTTTGTGCCAGCACACAGCTAGGTGCGGGAGTAAAACAACCCGTCAGTCGCCTGTATGGCCCGGTGACTATGTATTTTTGCTGACATAACAAGCTAATAACTTTGTGATTTTTCATGATATAGTTATGAAATTATATACATAGATTCATTATATAAAGATTCTAGACACGTGTTTCGGGTTTCGTATATAACTAATGTAGTATAAAACTAATGTAGTACAGCTCCATTTCTTTAACAGTTCAGTTTGGGTCGTCAAATGGATCGCATTAAGAGCACTTGGGAGAGCCTCAGTCCGTCTCGTTTAGTGTTTGCTCTGTAAACAATCATTTATCATTTGTCTCAGAAGTACAAAGAGACAATTAAATCATTATCCTGCAAGTGGTCAACAAAATACTACTGTCGATTTTCAATTGTTAAATTGGGCCACCAAAGCGGTCAAATTGCTGGTTTTTGTTATAATCCAGGTCACGGTTTGAAGAAGATATAACTACCAGTCCCCCGCGGTTTCACTCGTCGTTGGCTATTAACATATCATATCATAGTCGACCTTATAATGTTCCCACTGCTGGGACTCAGACCTCCTCTTCAGGAGAGAGAATGGGCCGTAATCCACCACGCGGGCCCAGTGCGGGTTGGTCGATGTATTTTATTTACTTCGAATTTTTGGTTCTGGGATATCCCGATTTCCTCACGATGTTTTCTGTCACCGTTTTGAGAGCAGCGATGATCAAATTGGTTTTGAGCGTCAGTTACTGCTCTGGTCTTATTAGTTGTAGCATGTTGTTATACAGCCTCTTCTTATAAGTTTCCTCGATACATGAACTATCCATCACTAAAAGAATTGCGGTGTGGGTCGTGAGTGCGATTTCCGTACGGAACAAATATTTGTTTGGCCTACAGAGATTGTCTACAAAGGTGTTCCGGGTCTGAGTGTCTTGTGTATGTGAGTTTACATGTTTGTGAATGTATCTACGATACAGGAGTAAAGCTAGAACTACATTAGATCGATGCACACGTGTAACACGCTTGATTTGTACGTAGAACGTCGTCGAGTGGCGTGGATCAACTGTAACTCTACTAGTCTAGTTTCAATATAAAATGTATGGAAACGGATGCGCCCAGATCGGCGTGTGTGGCTCAAGTGTAGGCAGTGTAGTTCTACCTTAACTTTTAGTGTGGGATAAGATTCAATTAGAACAGTAGTTCCCAAAATCAGCACGTTCGACCAAACAAACTCTTCTCTTACATTTATTATAGCGAACCGCACCAGCTTTGCACGGGTGTTACAATTCTTTGAAATTCTCAGTTTTTTTTCCTCATGAATCACTCTATCTATAGATGAAAACTGCATCAAAATGCGTCCAGTAGTTTTTAAGTTTACTATCGTGTTTATTTAATAATTGTTTTGTTTAATAATTTTGTAATAATACTTATACAGGGTGTAATGGACAGCCCTCCACAAATTTTAAGGGCTTGCTCAATAGACAAAACTGAACAACCTTCCACAAGATTTTTTTTCAGGAAACGATTAAAAAAATTGGCTTCTCCATACAAACTGTACAATCAAGTTTTTAATTTCGTATGGTGTGGCTGATTTTTATTTTTTTTGCTGTCCCTGACATCCTGTAAGTTTAGTAAAGATAGGTGTCATAGCTGTTTCTGTAGCTATCCTTTCAAAATGGCAGTATAATGGAAACGACCATGGTATCGTTATTTCTCAAGAATAAAGAGACTAATAATATAACTCAATATAAAACAGATTCATCTCTTTCTATCCACAGTTTTCTGTATCTGGCAAAAGCTTTATTTCTCGAGGGATCCCCTTCGCGAGCTTTTTGTTTGCTTGTATATAAATCTTATAAAAACACTTTACACTGTATGAAGACGGAATGTGTAATGTTAATCGATTTTGAAATGTATTTGTTAGTAGATATAATATTCCATAATATTCCACACAAATATCACACGACGCCGTCTAGTCCCAAGCTAAGCAGAGCTTGTGTTATGGGTACTAGACAACTGATAAACATACATATATATATTTCTAAATAAATACATATTATAGATAAATTACACCCAGACACAGAACAAATGATCATGCTCATCACACAAACTTTTGTCCTGGGTGGGAATCGAACCCACGACCTCCGGCGTAGCAGTCAGGGTCACTAACCACTAGACCAACAGGCCAGTCAAGATATCAACCGAACGTTCGGTTTTGGCTAGTTTCGGTAAAAAAAACTGGTTTCGGCCAAAAAGTGGCCGAGTGTATGACTCGGCCGAAACTATCACTTTTGAGATGATGTTTAAGATAGATAGGTATCAAAAAACTGACTGACTCGTTCGTCTATGTAGGTACTACATCCAATATAGTCATATATATAAAAAAATAGAGACTGACTAACTGAGATATTAACGCACAGCCGAAACGACTGGGACTAAGACCGTGTAATTTTGCACGTTTCTTTTTATAAAGTAAGTGCCCACTAAGAGAGATTTTTTCGAAAATCATCCCTTAAAAAGATGAAACGGTGGTCCAAAGTTTGTATAGAAGAAACCTACTTTTAAGCGGGCGAAGCTGCTGGAAGGGGAGAGCTTATGGAACTCCGAAGAGTCGGAGACGAACGGAGAGAGTTTAGGAAACTCCAAAGAGTTAGAGGACTCCGAAGAGTCGGAGACGAACGGGAAGCTAGTTATTAGCATAATTAAAAAAAAATATAGTTAGGAATAACTGTACTGCAACATGATTTTTCATCAGTTATTCGTCAGTTTCGAATTCATTTACAGCCGAAACTAGAATAAGAGCCGAACATTTGGTTACGGTTTCGGCTTCTGCTGCAAAGTACGTTTTGATTGTTCACTAGATATTAGTTCTTTTTCTTATTGTAACTTCGTAACCATTTTACTGTGAGCCCTGACAGATTTATATTTGCGCTAATGCCTTTTCAATGGCCAGTACAGGGTATTAAGTAGGTTCTTACAAAAACAATCCAATAATGTAAATGTCAAAAGAAAGGCAAATACTTATTTTTGTAACACAGCACAGGGGCGTTGTGGACGTATTACGAAAACGTTGAGTAAAAATACAGGGATATGTGTTGCGATCTCTGACTTTATACACACTAGGTTTATTTGAAGATGAATTATAGTGGAATACACTTTAACCTTTTCAACGCCACAGTCTAATATATGTGACAAATCAATTTCAATCAGTCTCGGCAAGCTTCATTGAATTACAATAAAATTACAACCCGCTTACGGCGAGTATCCACCCTTACGTTGAAACCTCTACGGTCCGGACTAAGCGTTTCGCCTCGTTGTTTATACCGCGTACATCGAAGGACTGGAACAATATGCCTGCTGCAGACTTTCCGTCCAATTTGAATATAGGTGTTTTCGAGGCTCTTAATAAACTAATGCGTCTCACCATCAACAATTGTATCACTTACCGCGGTGTGATCGCAGTCAAGCGCTAATATATAAAAAAACAATTTTGTTCAATTTTCCGGATTCATGCCAAAGATTTTAGTAAGTATGAGGAATAGTTTGATACCGACTGTTCTAATTTTAATTAAAAAATAATTGAGAAACGAACTAGTATTAGCTAAGGTGAGGTTCTGTAGACTCGTCTACAAGTCCTACAACACATTAGAAATTACCGCTCAAGTTTGTAGTTTACGAGCAGTAAACTGAATAATACGGTACGCAACATTGTACAACTAAGTTATAACTTCAATAAAAGTTTCAATAGTTCACCAAGTTGGTGTAACTGCTCCGATTGTGATAGTTTAGAATCAGAAAGTTGTCGACGTTTAAATTCTTACTTGTTATAAAACAAAGTACAATATTGCGTCTGTATTTCTCTCTGGCTGTGCGCGAAAAACTCAAAAAAAATACTGAACAGATTTTCTTGCGGTTTACACCGATAGACAGAGTGATTCATGAGCAAGGTTGAAGTATATGATGATACATGCATATTATAGTAAACATAGCCGAGAATTCAATTCATTTCAACGATTTCTAATACCCGTAAAAAGCTCAGACTGGTCACTAGAATTACACAGATAATAATAAAAAGGTTTCAAAAGAAGACTACAATAGAAGACTTCATACAGTTGGAATCGTGAGCTGTAATACTAGGCAGAACCTTCACGCATGCAGGTAAATAACAAGTAACAAAAAGACTGGCTGAATAAACTGTCATTCAACGATCAAATGCGAGGGTTGCCCGTCTTCTTGATATGATATTTGGAAAATTATATCGAAGAATTCATAAGTAATGCTCATTTATTTAACATAGTCACACTCAGAGGCGGACTTACCTACCTTTTGAATACCAATACAAACACTATGAGAGTTCGTTCGCTTGGGGTTTAATAAATTAATGCCATGGATATTTTCTACCAGTCAATCTTGAGGTGATGCAGAAGCATATAGTTGTAGGTGCTCGGGGCATTTAACAACGAAATTTACATCATAACATTTAAATCAAGGAATTCGTAATGATTCATTTATTTAATACTGGTACACAAAACAGGGGTGGTTTTAATGCCATAGGTATTGTCTCCCAGTCAATCTTGAGGTAATGCAGAAGTATATAGTGGTAGGTGCTCATATGAGCATATTATAACGATAGGACTGGCTAAATAAACTGTCATTCAAGTAGCAAAGAAGAATGTTGCCAGTAACATTTAGAAATGTAAATCGAGTAATTCGTAATACTTTACTTAACACTGACACACAAAACAGAGGCGGTCTTAATGTCATTGGTGTTATCTACAATTAAGCATCTTGGTGCAGAAACAAATAGTGGTAGGTGGCTCATGTGGGCCATGTATCATTCTTATGTTGAAACACAAGCAGGACTGCAATGAGGCTCGTCAAATGTTTACCAAAAAACTCTCATGACTACACTGTCCTGCTAATAAATCGCAATTTTGTGCAAATCACCATTACTTAGGTAAGGATCGGGTGTCCTTACTGCGCCCCTCGCTATTCTGCATTGTTTGTCCCACTGCATTGTCTCGGTAATAGCCGGTAGATAAGCGCCCAATTATTCCCTCGCCCACATGGGCCATAGGTACAAAAGATTCATTCACAATGGCACAGTATTATGTAGTTAACCGTATAGTTCTTGTTAGAACCACCTTGTAGATATAAAGATAGTATTTTTATAGTAAATTACAGTTGTACATGCTGTTGATTCTCACGGCTGTCTGGTTAATTCTTTTGGCCCCGTTTAAAATGAGTGTTGTATTAATATGCTGTAAACAAATTCTTTGAAATGCATAATACGTTGTAAGTCATACAAGGACTAAACAATTTGCAGCTAACCATGCAACAATTAGTATTATTTTTTATTACCTATGCCATCATTATCATTGCATGAAGTAAGGACTCCATGATATCATCAAAGTTATCATAAAAAACAATTGACGAGCGTTATTTTTCGTCTCGCTGCGGTCTACGCTACGTCCTTCGGCTTTAGTATATTCAGCCGTATAAATCTTCATTAGTGCCCGTATCGGGCTCGCCGCTGACCGGCCCTTTTACTCTCCGACCAATTTATCGGCCGTTCCGTTCATTGGCTATAACTAGACCACTCGAGTATTATTCGGGCTTAGGTATGCCACGCACTACATAAAATGTGATACAGCGGTCGTAAACTGGCGTGGTGTGTGAATGCCTGATGCCTGCACGACACGATCCGTTGCGTTGCATTCGAAAAATTAAAAAACAAATTGGTGTATTCGAAATTCGAATGTGTTTGAGAACAAACGTGCAGTCCTAAGTGCCAGTACGAATAACCTATTTGAATGTGGTCTATGAATTCCATATCTATAGTACGGCCGAAACATTTGAACCGCTTTGAAATTCGAACAATTACTTGCGCTATAATTCAATGTAGACCTTCCGTAGTTCAGTCAGAGTGACAACATTATTTTGACTGTGCCAGTACTTGCTATCGATGCGTTACGTACGTACTTTTGTTTTCTCACGGACTTTAAATATTATACAATCAAATAATAAAACCACTTTACAAGTTTTGCACATTTCCTTATTACATTTAATTTTATTTTATTCTTATTTCGAAAGCAACAATCGCAGCGACAATCAAAGGTCGATTCACAGACTGTAAATAACAGCGAAACAGGTAAATAGGATATGAAAACCAGATATTTTGTAACACGTTTTTTTTATTAAAGAAACGACTAAAGTAAAATTAAATGCAAGTCTTTTGATTAAATATCACAACGTTCATGCCATGTTTATCTTAGATCATAGACAAATAACAGTTATGTAGGTATTTGGTAGATTTACAAGTAATTAGATGGGTACAAAGAATTCATTAGGGTTAGGTATGTTAGATCCAGCCTGTCCCTTACTGACCCCTCCAAGCGACGCCCTATATCGAAGTAGGTCTGTACCACACAGGGGCTGTCCAGGTGCCCTTAGCGTGTAGTTGCTTAGTTTCTAAATTTCTTTTAAGTCCTGAGTGAGAAACAACAACCACATACGTTGACCTGACTCTTGCAGGGTCACTCTTATAAAAAAAAACAATGAATTCATTAAGGTCGCTAATTATGTCTATGGTAGACTAGTGACGTCTTAACAGTAATTATCTGAATGCAACAACTATTTAGCTCAAACGTGAATCATCCGTGCAACTACTTAGAAACATGACTATTTGAGAACTGGCGTGTAGTTTTATGTGCCAGTTAGAATAACCAATTTGAATGTGGTCTATGAATTCCATATCTATGGTACGGCCGAAATATTTGAACCGCTCTAAAATTCGAATAATTGGCTGCGCAATAATTCTTTTTAATAATCATATTTTGAATACGTATTGTCGAGTGTAAAACCTAAGTTCAGAAATTTTTGACAATCTTTATTAGTATGTGCTTAAACATGCTGTAAAGTCTAAAGTTTAAAAATTAACTATCAAGATAGTTAATTTGTATCGAAAAATCACGGCGACGTTTCACATGTATCTACACTCTTTATCAAGTTAGGTAGGGCATTCGGACATGTTTTTCGGTCAGTTTATTTCTTCCAGGTTAACCCTGTTTAAATTGAGAAGGAGAAACAAGGAAACCCCAAACAGGTATTACATGTTTTTCAACTCAGACATCTGATTACCATCCAGGGTTAATTCAGGAAATTAGTTCAAAACTTTCTGTACCTAATAAAAGTTTAAAGCCAACTGGAGTTCCCAGTTCATGATCCAAAGTTTCAATAACACTTACTCCTACACAACCTAATAAAAACGTACCAATTTCGTTGAATTACTGGGCACCTGAAAACTACATTTCGTTTTATTGACCAGTTAAAATAAATTAACGTAATGGCTTCTCAAACGTCTGTCTTACCAAGCGAAATACTTGAAAGGTAATTCGATTACAAAGTCGTTACCTTTTCACAACTTTACTTCGTTTATAGATGTTCAATTTTTTTTCGGCTTCGTGCCCACACAGACTTCGCTTTTGGCAGTTTCATAAGCCCCTTGACATTTGAAGTGATCGCCCCCGATCAGCTGACTGTCAAGTCGTGCGATGCTTGTCTCTGGACCGAACTCGTAGCTCGTAGGCATGCTTGCTCAACCGAAAAGTGAACCATAAAGTTAAATTCACTTTTTAAATCTTGATGGCCAGTGTTCCAGAATTCGTTTTAGAAGTTTAATTATCTATCTCCAAAAAGTATTTAATCAGTTTGGAGCTGGCTTATCTGTTACATTATCTGTACCTACTTTGATTTAAGGCCCCATTTGTGTAATGTTTTTTTTGGGAAGCAAAAATATAATTAGATGATATTATCTGAAGGCCTTTTTATTCGAAAACAGAAACCGTAACAGTTGAGTAGTTTAACGATACCAGACGGCGCCTAATGAGCAACAAATAATCCGCATTACTAGGTTTTCTCTTTCTGTGATTAGTAATATTGATTCTGTTGACGACAACGACGACATTCGTTTATAGGTTTATCTACGGTAAACAAACATCTAGGTAGTCGATATTTTGATAAATATTGATATTAGAAACTAGACGTGACGTGGGAGTGAATCTGTCAGTTTTAAAGTTACGATCGAAACCACAGAAGATGAATCTGTTCTGTGATATAAACTATCCTTCTGTGTAGAAAAACTAAACAATGAAATCTAATTTTTAAACACAGATGTATGAACTTAATAGAAGCTAAATGAGTATGTAATCGCATAAATGGCGTTCTAAGTTTTTCCAGTTTTGCCTGGACCTGTGTTTCCTGATAGCTATAACCTCTCTGGATCTTCGAGTTAAGAGTATGTAAGTAGATTATTTCTAGGCAAGTGTGCTCCATCATCGACCACATCATCGCTTACCATCAGCACGCTTAGCCAAGTTGTTATTCTGCAATCGTTAACGCTGTCGAAAAGTGATGAAACGTATGGGAATAACGTCATCTCAACGTAAAGTCGCGTGGTCAGAACAAACGAATAGACAATTCGTAGCCAAGTTCACGTCGTTCAAAATCGTTTCTACAATGTTTAACGCTACATCCTTTGTTATACAAACGCTACATTGCAGAACGAGCGGCCGACTCAGGTGCGTCAACATGGCTACCAACTTATCGTTTTCTACAACTGCTGTCACCAAGGCGTTACCGATTAGAGAACGGAATTCGATTGTAACTTGGCTAGGGGGGCGTGAGATAGTAATAAAGCACGAACCAAAATCAACGGAAAAATGGTGAACACACAACAATAAGGACTTTTGTTATATAGCATGGGTAGTATGACAGCATGACGAAAATATACTTCTTTGAGATGAGAGAAAAGGATAGGTAGGTATACATTGTATGAATCTGACAGCTGTCACCCGCACCATCCTATAGCAATTGTAGTATACACTTAACTCTTTAAGCCTTGCTCAACCGAAATAGGCCAATCTTCCCCCAACTTCCTCATTCCTGGCCCCAATTGGGCACAGCTGACCTTTGCTCCGAGTCGCCGGCTGGCTGCAGGTACACGTGATGCAAGCGAGAGGAGACGGGGGCGGCGTGGGTGCGAGGCCGCTTGCACAACTGCACTGCCGCTTAGTGCGAAGGACTCGGTTCATGTTGGAATGTCGCTAAATGTACTCATTTCTATGTTCTAAGCAGGTCTATAGACGAGACTACAGAGGGAGGCAAATCATTTAAGGTAGAATTACACAACGCAAAGCACATGTGTGCCACACTCACCGATCTAGGCGCGTCGGTCTCCATACATTTTATATGGCAACTAGACTTGTAGAGCTACTCTAGATCCACGCCGGGCGACGTCATTCCACGTACAAATCAGGCGTGTTATACGTGTGCGTCGGTCTACTGTAGTTCTAACTTTAAGGTAGAACTACACTGCGCATGCGTGTGCCGCATTCACCGATCTTGACGCGTCGGTCTCCATACATTTTCTATGGCAACTAGACTTGTAGAACTACACTTATCCCCGCCATGCGACGTCATTCAACGCACACATCAGGAGTGGTCCATGTGTGCGTCGGTCTTATGTAGTTCCAGCATAAAGGCTGTCACATTTTTTCTTTTTGAATTATGGATTAAAACTTCTCCAGAAGCCCTACTACAAGCTCTTAACATGATCCATTTGACGACATAACTGTATTGTGAAAGGGATGGAAATAGGGAGGATATATAGATAGGGAGTACAGCTTCAACCCTTTCTCTCACTCGCACGCCTGACTTTTTAACACATCATGGAAAGAGAGAGTGTCACTTTTACCGAATAAATCCCAACTGTGCTCCTTCAATTGTCCTTTGCAATCCAAGGCTTTTTTAGGGTCTACCTTTTCCTACAGCATACACAATACACCCTAATTTCACATTATGAAAGCTATTTATTAGGAGTCCGGTGTAGCTACATTACACCGGACAAACCGTAGTCAAAACACAAATGTCAAAACGGGCCTTTTATTAATATCTATCTATTTAACTAATATCATTATAAACTGTCATTTTATGATAATATCAGTACACAAGTTCGAAATATTTAATATGTAATCAGCTTCCTAAAGAAATGTCCGCATATTGGAATTAGCTTTCACGTCGACTGTCGATCGTAGAGATTACTCATTGAATGCCAACTGTTACACTCACAACTTTTACTTTCGTTTCCATATTTACGTAAAATATTCTATAAGAAACGAAACGAGATAAGCCAGAAGAAATTATTAAAAAATTCCACAAGATAAAAAAAAAAACTACATAATTTTTCATAACTAATGTCATAGATTGATGCGATAAAATTAGTAAAAACATAATAAGAAAGATTATAAAGTAGGTGATTTATTTTTCTCTACGCACGCAAGTTTTGAAGAAACAAGCACTAAGTTTCTTAAAAACTTGTCATGGGCGGCGAGATTTTGCGCGATACTCGAGCGCGTCAGAAAATCATATGGGAAGAAACCTTGCACCTTGTAATGTACCCCTACCACATATAAACCCATAATATGGTGAGGATCGTTGAGGGAGATTCAGATTAGTAAACAAAAATTGATCCTCGGAAAAACTCGAGCTCGTCAGATTAAGACAAGGTACGTTGACTAAGAGTATTTCGAGGTTAAGTTATTTTCATTTTGAAAATTCTTACACGCTCTAACCCCTACTAAAATGGAAACTTGTCATGCCCTTCTTCGTTTTAGAAACTAATCTTTACAATGCATTAGGTCCCTATCGCTTTAGTAACTGCAAATCTAGCACCCGTCCCTCCCCTACTATCATGAAACTGCTCTATCATTCTATTCAACAACGGCGCTCACTTTATTTGAATCCGTTCGAAAATCGAATTTAAACTTCTGATTTACATTCTATGCGGGTAAGGCACAGGTACTGCATTCTATTCAGCCAACGAATGGCCCTGGGGCTCATTTCGCAACTCTTTAGGTCAGAACAGGTGAACATTGTTGATCTAACTGGTTTATGTGTTAGATGCAAATCCATTGTCCCATAAGAGGATATGCGATGCAGCTTCACGTAGGTGGTGTGTAGGCAGCTAGGTAGGTATTCATGAGATAGGACATCGATCAATGCCTTCGTTTATTGCAACACTTCCTAGATAGTTATCTGACATTTATTTGTAACGTTCAAGGTGGAAGGTTAGTTTTGTAGTCTGATCTTAACCAGAACTATAAAAAAAAAAATGTCTTTAAATAACAGAATATTACTTACTATAAAGTATCTCTAAACGGAATTCAAACAAGTCTTTTAATGTTTTAATTAAATTTTATTATGGTTCTGGGTATTGATGTTGACTGTTGAAGATAAATTGTAAAAAGATTATTTTGTGTGCTTTTCCTTACTTTGAGCACTTATCAAACAGACAAAATAAGTACATACATATGCTAAATATGCATATGCATTTTTTAGTTACGCACCATAGTAATAAGTTTTTATATTTTGACATCAACAATGTTGTTGATAAACTTTTTTCGACCAGGTATACTGTATACCTACCTATTGTTTTAAGACGTCAAATAGCGAAGCTATTAGAATTTAATATTTACTCAGACATAAATAGTATGTCGACGTACCCGGTAGTTAGTCCAACCATTAGTAGTAGTACTAATGATTTAAACTAGTTAATAAGACAACAGTTGGTACTGTTAGTAGTTTATGTCAACTTAATACAGTATCGTCTAGCAATCAAGCCACGCAAAAATCCTTTAATTTGTTTCTTCAAAACATTCAGGGTTTTTCTTCGAAACAATTAGAAATCGAATTATTTTTGGAAAAAACTAAGTTTGACATCATTTGTTTTACTGAGCATTGGTTAAAGGATTCTGAAATGCTAATTAATTATGATAATTATAATGTGGGCAGTTGTTTTAACCGCAAGTCAATGTTACGTGGGGGTTCACTAATCCTTATTAAAAATAGTATTAAATTTAAAACTCGTAAAGATATAGTTGCACTGTCCGTTGAACATAGCATTGAAGTGTCGTGTGTTGAGCTGGATAGGCATATCATAGTGTGCGTTTACAGGCCCCCTAATTATCAAAACTACTCTATTTTTGAGTCAGTCATGGAAGATGTTATGGCTAAACTTTCAACTGGTAATAAACCAGTAATTATCTGCGGAGACTTTAATGTTAATATTTTAGAAAATAATTCAGATAGCAGTAGATTATTAAATCTTTTCAAATCATTTAATTTATCAAATGTGTTTATTGAACCAACTCGAACAACGACAACTACTGCTACATGTATCGATAATGTTTTTTGTTGCTGCAAGTATTTAGAAAAAGCCATTGTAAATTATCTGCCTTCTGATCATAGCGGCCTAATGGTAACATTTGAATCCAACTTACCAATACAACAAGTGCAGATACAATTCAGACCAATAACATCTGGTAAATTAAATAAATTTAATAGCACTATAACTAGCAGGTTGGGTGATTGGAACCTTGCAGAAAACAATGGTAATATTTTGTATAAAAATTTTTTTTCAGTAGTTCAAAAGGAGTTTAATCAGACGTTTGAGAAAAAAACTAAAACTATCTACCCTAAGTTTAGATTTAGTGACTGGGCAACTAAAGGAATCAGAATAAGTAGGGAAAGACTTTTCGAGTTGTATGGCCTTAAGCCTATTATTAACACTGAAACTTTTAATAAATATGTTGCTACTTATTCTAAAATGTTTAAAAATACTTGTAAGGCAGCTAAGGCCTTATACATTAGCAACAAAGTTAAAACAGCAGATAATAAAATAAAAACAGTTTGGAATATTATAAATAATGAAACCAACAGAAACAAAAGAAATAATAATGATTACACATTGGAGACTCATCATGGTCTCATTAGCGATAACAAACTAGTTGCAGAAGAATTTGTAAATTTCTTTACCAGTATACCAATTAAAACTACTGAAGCCCTAAATTCGTCGCCATCGCATGCTTTTGATTTATTACAGGCGAACGTTGCAGCCTGTTCAACTGAATTTAACTTTAAACATATAAACCCCATAACAGTAATAAAAGCTTTTAAAGAAATCAAGATTAAATTGACAGAAGATCTGTGGGGTATGTCTATAAAAGTTTGTACCTCAATTATTGAGACTATAGCGCCGTACTTGGCTTTAATATTTAATTTGTGTATAGATCAAGGAGTCTTTCCAGATCTAATGAAATATAGTAAAGTGATACCGCTCTTTAAATCCGGGAATAGTAAAGACACTAATAATTATAGGCCGGTGTCCGTTTTGCCGGTTCTTAGCAAGATATTTGAAAAGGTAATGTTAAATCAAATGCTTAGTCATTTTAACTCCAATAACATCCTACATGATAAACAGTATGGCTTCACCAAAGGACGTTGTACAACTGACGCGGGTGTTTCCTTACTAAAACACATTTTTAATGCGTGGGAAGAGGCACAAGATGCTATAGGCATCTTCTGCGACCTATCTAAGGCGTTTGATTGTGTAGTTCATGAAACATTGCTTCGGAAACTCAAGCATTACGGACTAGGCAATGCAGCGTTAAGCTTATTAAAATCTTATTTGAATAATAGACAGCAATTAGTGCAAATAAACGGTGTCAATTCGTCTGGATTGAATGTTGAAATGGGGGTGCCCCAAGGTTCAATTTTAGGTCCTTTTTTGTTTTTAGTTTATATTAATGATTTACCGAATTTGTTGCAAAATAAACTTAATATGGTGTTGTTTGCTGACGACACTTCTTTGATTTTTAAGATAAATAGAAAAACTAACAATCTTGACAACGAAAATAGCGCCCTATTGCAGGTTCAAAACTGGTTCACTGCTAATAATCTGGTTCTAAATGGGAAAAAAACTAAATGCATAAGATTTTCCTTACCGAATGTCAAAAGTAGTGATTGTGACATTGTATTGAATAATGAAAAACTAGAATTTGTTGATAAAACGATTTTCCTGGGGATTACGCTTGATTCAAGGCTACAATGGGGTCCTCACTTAACTTCTCTTGCAGGTCGGCTTAGCTCAGCTGCATATGCTGTTAGAAAAATCCGCCAATTTACGGATGTTGATACCGCTAGACTAGTCTATTTTAGTTATTTTCATAGTGTCATGTCGTACGGTATCTTACTATGGGGACGGGCTGCTGACATCGAGTCAATCTTTATATTACAGAAAAGAGCCATCAGAGCGATTTACAATCTCCGCCGGTGCGATTCTTTAAGGGAACTGTTTAAAGATATTAACATAATGACAGTACCTTGTCAATATATCTATGAAAACATAATGTATGTTAGAAAAAATCTTCATCTTTTTAGCAAAAGAGGCGATAGACATAATTATGTTACAAGAAATAGGGATCAATTAGTTCAACCAGGTTTCAGACTGGCTAAAGTGGCCTCTTCTTTCATGGGGTACTGTTTGAAATGTTATAATAAAATACCTCCCCACATATTAGAACTCAATGAAACGAAATTTAAATCTTGTATTAAACGCACACTATGCAGACAAGCATATTATAAGTTGGAGGATTATATTCAAGATAAAAATGCTTGGCTCAATGCTGGTCCAGCTCCACTACCACTAGGGCTTACTAATTAGTTGATTAGTTGGAAACTAATATTATTATTTTTTATTTTGAAAGACACAATTGCATTGTATAATGTAGAAGCACTTTTTCCAAGTTTGTGAATGTGAAGCACCATGGAGCATTTTTATTAGGTTACAACTTTTTTTTATTTTTTATTTGACATTACGAGCATGGCAGTTGAGAGTTTGTCATGCTCACTCAAATGTCTCGCTGTTGGTGGCACGTGTTATTGGGTCGTTCAGTTCCCTTCAAAATGGTTGAGCTGAGTGGGGCTGATGCACGCGTCATGCTCGTGAACGGGTGCCGTCAGATGGGACTGGTCATCTCTTAGCTGCCAGTGGCTTAATTCAGTTTCTATCTTTTAATAATTTTACATTTTTATTTCACTATCGACATTGTGCTCACATGATAGAAGCAACAAGTAATATGTAACCAAGCATTATATGTAACACATATATGATTTAAAAGAGTGTCCATGGAGTTTCTTGCACGTTCTTCTCCATAGAGACCTACTCTTTGGAACGTGCAATTTAGCTTCACTTTTCTTGGACTGACCGACATTTGACTATTCAAAAGTGCCTGTAAATGGTCTATTTGAAATAAATGCTTTGAATTTGAATTTGAAATTTGAATTTGAATTTGAAAATAAATAACAATTTATTGTTAGTTCTAGTTCGTGTCCCTTCAAGGCAAGTTGTTATTTTAACCATATAAAGCCGTATATACCTTAGCCATAAGAACAAAGTAATTAACATTACATTACTACATACTCCGCACATTATTATGGAAATATCCATTATTTTTAAGCTTCAACCCAGCAATATTATTAAGTCATTAACATATGCTTAAAGGGCGCTGAGTTAATTACTACAATATCAATGTAAATAACAAAAAAAAATTACAGTGTAAAAAAACCTGCCTGCCAAAAACAAAAAACGTGCGCAACTTCACTTTGAGCAGTCTTCATGCGGTGGTCGGAATTTATTTCAATCAGAGATTGGATGTCATAGCGGGGCTGTGTCGGCATAAACTACTTACGGCCATCGTCAGCATATTTCTGGCTGAACACGAATCATAATCAATTTTACAAATCGCCACAGCCTTTCTTAAATGTCTAGGTTAGACAAGTAATTAAACGTTACCGATCCAGATAATTTCGTATAAATTCATTCGTATAAAAGGCTAGGCTACTGAATGGCGATTTAAACTATTCAGCTATGACATATTTATTTCTTCACTTCCACGGTTTGTCAATGAATATAACTAAACGATGATAGCATACAATTCAATAGTTTGCATCGTAAGCCTGCATTCTGGACATTGTTGGCCTGCATTCATGCGATCGACATTATTTTCCTTTTTTCATCTTTATATGGAGCTGATGCTTAATTATTGCGCTGTAATTTGTTTTTCTAGGAAGTCTATGATTGTCATTCTTTATTTGAATCATTAAAATAACGTTATTTTCAATGCTTTATGGCATCTTGTTCGTTTGTTTTTTTTAAAGTACGGTCTCTTGTGCGTTGTCATTTGTACCTGCACTTGCATCGTATTATTTTACATAATTATAATGTACAGGAATATTATAATTAAAACTAACACGACGCAGTTTCAATATCTGAATGCAATAATAAAATGATCCATGTTTTTTCACAGAATTATTATCTTATTGAACTCACTCCTAAAATTATAGATACCTAATTTGAATTCAGGAAAGTCCAGAATTTCGGATTGAGAGCGTACCTAAAATTTTATCAATAAAACATTTTGACTTATACATTTTGCGTTTATTATATTGTTTATTTTCGGATCCCCAAATATGGATAGATAGATACCAACACGTTATACAGCTTTTGCCACTTGTATAATACCTACTAAAATATCAATATGTCGAACATACTCGCTATAAAATAACAAAGTCAAAGTAATTTCATTTGAAATAAGCAGCACCTTTGTACTCTTTTTTTCTGTATTTGTCTATTTCATTTTTAAGTGTTTGTGTGTGTACATAAATGAATAAATAAATAAATTCAAAATTTCTCTATTACCCTCTAAAATATAAATACTAAACGTATGCAGCTGTACGTTTAGTTCCTCGATCCTCATTCCCTAAACTTACAAAGTCAAAGCAGTGACAGTTCACTAACAGCTGCGTTCAAAACAATAACCAAGTCTTCAGTAATTCCTTTGAATAATTCCTGAACGAGTCTGTCACCCTCGAACTTTGACACTCAAGACTCCCGTATTCCCGTATTTATGTACTTGAATTTATAAGCCAAGATAATGATCTATTGTCACCAACTCAAATATAATATTCGATTCAGCTGTTTCTTGCTGTCCTAATCAGAGGCAGCCTAAGTCTTAAAAAAAAAACTCAAACTGTTGGTAACATTGAGCATTATGTATCTGTAATTTTCAGTAATAATTTGTATTAAAAACGCCCAAAAAATTTAAAGGTTACAATAGAATTTGTCCTTTGTCGACATAACAAAAAGTCTGTTTTTCGAATATTGAAATATCTCTAATTCTGAATTCAAATACCTGGGCACTTGACCTTCGAAGATTTAAGCGTCTTTCATTTTGAATTACTTTAGTCCGTGTTCTCAGAATTGATAACAAGTTGGCTAATTAGTAATATTAAGAATCTTTATTAATTCGTTTGTGATTTGACTGTGTTATTGGGCTAGTAACTAAAAATTAATAAATAGGTATAATCTTAATTACCTACATGATACTGAATAATACTGAAAAACAAGAACAATAATATTTATGAATCCTCATGTTTATATTCGAATACAACTCATTAAATGCGCAATTTATTAAATACATTTTCAGTGCAGAATTAAATAAAACTTCAAAATAAGCGGAAGTCGATGTACCTACTCGTATAGGTACATAGTGTATATATCTAATTACATATATGTGTTAATTGTTACTTTAATTTCAGATTTCACAGACTCTTCTTGTATATTGTATATTTAAAGTTGGTATATACGTGTATTTCAATATCTTCTTTCACAGGACTACTGTAAGTTTTTTTTTTTTTTTTTAAAGCAGGGCCTTTGTACAATTTTTACATGATCTATCTTATTGTTTTATGTGTGTGCAGAAATTATAAAATAAAAATAAATATAAGTCTTGAAGAATATGTATTATATCAAAATTTGGTACAAACTGAATAATGACACCGTTTTATAAAAAAATGGTAAACAGATCAATGTTAGGGACCATCGACTAATCTATGCATACCTACTAATAATAAAAAAGTACTGTCTATCTTATGATAGCACCACAATACTTTTAGTTAAAAATTTTAAACGCTCCGTTTAGTTCCAAGTACGTTTTATTCTTGCGAGCAATCAAACGGTTTTATTGCAAACGGTTGTAGTAAACGGTTGCTACATCAATTTTCTTGAAAATTAATTTACCTACTTCATTGATTTATGTTCGCAAAACCGCTCATACATCAAGATTACCTAAACTTTTACATTTCAGAATTTTGCGCTAGTTACCTACGTGATTAAATTCCTCCAACCTAAGCCAACAATGGAAGGTCGACTTCAGACTAACTTCACAAAGGTATAACACTACACGGGCTGTGTCTATGTACCTATTCAAAATAGTTGTGCACAAGTTTTTTGCACCAGGACACAAAATAATAAGAAAAATTTTAACCAAGGAATATTTTGGTGAAAACCATAGATCTAAAAAACCGGCCAAGAGCGTGTCGGGCCACGCTCAGTGTAGGGTTCCGTAGTTTCCCGTCCGTCACAATAAAGTGTACCCACTTATGAGTTTAAAAAAATGCTTGCTACGATTATACTACAAACTTAGTCCAGAAATTATTTTGTAGAACCCTTTTGTCTTTTTTGTACAAAAACTGTTCTTTCCATCAAGTTCAAAATAATTTTCCTAGAAAGTCCTTATAAAGTTCTACTTCTCAGTTTTTTTTTCATATTTTCTAAACTTATGGTTTAAAAGTTAGAGGGGGGCGACACATTGTTTTTTACTTTTGGAGTGATTATTTCCGAAATTATTGACATTATCAAAAAATGATTTTAGTAAACCCCTATTCATTTTTAAATACCTATCCAACGATATATCACACGTTAGAGTTGAAATTAAAAAAAAAATCACTTCCCACTTTACATATAGGGGGGCTACCCTAATAAAACATTTTTTTCCAATTTTTATTTTACCACTTTGTCGGTGTGATTGATATACATATTGGTACCAAATTTCAGCTTTCTAATGCTAACGGTCACAGAGATTAAGCGAGGACGGACAGACAGACAGACAGACGGACATACAGACATGGCGAAACTATAAGGGTTCCTAGTTGACTACGGAACCCTAAAAAGGCCCGTTTTGACATTTGAGAAAGATCTTAGAATGTAACTGAGTGAAACAATAAAATAATAATTAAAGGTCCGGTATTTATCTTAGCTATTTTAGTAGTAATCACCGGAAAAGCCGCTAGGTTGTCAAAGTAAAAATATCAAAATGAGTCTTTTATTTTTTGACAACTTTAATTAATAGTTGTTCTTGTGATTAGACACACTTATTTTTCGTCCTTGATATTTCATAACTAGATATAATTCTCTGGGGCTATTAATTTTAATCATATTTTATATTGTGTTTTCGTAACCAACGTCAAATGTATGTGGACGTTCATATATGTGGTATCTTATTATTAGCGATTTTCTCTATCTATGTAAAAAAATAATATACTTGAAATTAGTCTGTAAACTTTCTTAAAAATAATAAATAAATAAATATAAAATACTAACATTTACTTAACACGATACTTCAATTAATTATAATAACGCATCGCATGACGTATAGTTGTATTTTAGCTACTGACGCATCAGTGGAATCAGGCCACTAAAATACGAATTGCGGTCTGATCTTATTTTACAGTGAAACGACTTTTTGAACCTAAAAAAATCTTTTATAAATAGTTCACTTCTTCATAAATTGGCTGCCCGATGTTAAATGCGTGTTTTCATGGTTCTTGAACACAATAGCAAATGTTGGTCACGCCTTTACATTGAAGAGCGATTGCATTGAGTCATAATATAATAACAAATGAGACCATATTAAATCTGAAGACAGGATGCCAGTTATTGAAAGAATTACCATGGCTCCGGAACGCAAATGAAGGAAGACAGGTAGATTTTGGTCAGTACCTACCTAAAAGTCTGACATTCCTCCTCGTTCTACACAGAGATGGAGAAGTCATTTGATAAAATTCTACCGATTTTTTTAAAGATCATTAAATAATAATAATAAAAAAGGAAACATAACGTACTTTACGTCTGTAGTCATTTGGTCCCTCTCGCTACTGGTCCCGCGGGTCCACTTGATCACATATTTAATTTTCTATATTTTTATGTATCAACTTCAACCATATTGAAATTATTATTGGTGGTGGGTAACACCAGAGACCGTACTTAAGTATGTCATTTATTTAAAAAATCAAAATGCCATAAAGCAGTAAAAAAAAAAAATAATTTCAATAATTCAAATAAAGAATGTCAATCATAGACTTCCTAGAGAAACAAATGACAACGCTATGTAAGCTAAGCACCAGCTCCATATAAAGACGATTGTACGGTAAGAGGGACATAATGTAGATCGCATGAATGAACGCTTATGTCCTCTGCTTGCGTGGGCACGGGCTGAGTAACATTTAATTATGTGTACGACAAAGTTGATGTCACATCTGTGTGTTGCTAGACAAAATAATGAAAATTATTTGGCAAATAAGAAGGATAGAGAAAGATTTTATCTTTGTTTTAGGGTTCCGTACCCAAAGGGTAAAATGGGACCCTATTACTAAGACCCCGCTGTCACCAGGCTGTATCCCATGAACCGTGACATTTACACAGCTATTTTTTTCTCAGATGATGTATTTTTGTTGCCTCTATAATAACAAATACTAAAAACAGAATAAAATAAACATTTAAGTGGGGCTCTCATACGAATATTTTGTCGTTTTCATAGATAACGGTAAGGAACCCTTCATGCGCGTGTCTGAACCGCACTTGGCCGGTTCTTGTTTATTTTCATGTGATCAAACAAAACTCCTTCGAAGAATGAGGAAAAGCTAGATAAACTTTTATCTAAAGAAGAACAAAGACTGAAATAAAAGGACTAATTTGACAAACTAAATAGAATAGGAATGAGTGTTTTAAGATCAATAACTAAACAACAAAACAGTTAACAATTTAACTCCCTAACGTTTACTTACAACACACACCGAAAACCGTCCAGCAACACATACGGTTAGTTACTAAGCATAGCTTTACTCAACAATTTCACCTAAACTCGTCGTCAAAAGTCAAGTCCACGCATGGTTGGGCGCCATGATATCGTGTCGTCCACGTCACGTGACCGTCACGCTCAATTTACGTTCCGATATACGCTGCCTGCCGTGCCCACTCTCACCGCTTTAATATTCGCTATGGTATTAGTAAGTACTGTGCCATAGAAGCCGACTGTATTTGGACATGGAGAGTTATGGTATAAGAAATTATGTAAAGATATTGATTAGTAATACTAATAGCAAAGTTCATAATGTGAGTTTAATTGCTATTTTTTTATTTAAGTTCTTATAGTCTGTCCTAAGGTTGTCTGGTCACTGTCAACGATAAAGCCGCCATTATACCCACAGATTACAGATTCTCTGAAATTGTTACTATTTTGGTGTAATAAACTTCATTCTATTTTATCGTATTGATATTATCGTGCTTCATCGTCGACCACATCATCGCTTACCATCAGGTGAGATAGTGGTCAAACGCAAGCCTATCATTAATAAATAAATAAATAAATAAATAAATATTAGTGGTTTAGAGATGAGTTAAAAGCAAATAAACAGAAATAATTCTATGATTCTAACAGTAGCACTGCAAAACAACGTAAGAACTTTTATTGCTTTCGGCGAATTTACAGGACGTAACACCGCTTAGTTTTCATGAAAGCTTTAGTATATCTAATTTTACAGATACTAGGAACTCTATATTATCTTTGTATCCTAAACAGGCTTTAACACCACCCACCCTCGACTCCGAATGTTTTTATATACCTCCCACGTACCTATCTAAATTGGAAGTGAAAATCACTAACCGTAAAAAATAAACGTAGCCTCAAAAAACCTACTTATCAATGTTTATTTCGTTTCTCATCTCAATAAAAAACAAGCAACTTTTTTCCCACTTTCAAAGGCGATTTTTTTTAAGTTGGCAACTCCCTGTCGAAATATCTACCAAATGTTGGCGATCTATTTGTTTGGATCTCGAAGCTTTCGGCACCGAATCAATCTGAACTCTAACAAAGAGAGATTACAAGATAGATTAGATTAGATTACAAATGGATTGATTATTATATTTAAAACAAGCTTTTGCCCGCGACTTCGTCCGCGTGCATAAAATATAGCCAATGTCACTCTGGAATAAAGCAGCTTTCTTTTGGTGAAAAAATTTTAGCAGTCGGATCTGAACTTTTAGATATCCTCTTGCAAACAACAAAATAAAAAACAAACTTTATCTCTTTATAATATTAGTGTTAGTAGACAAGAACAGTGTTACAATTTAGATAATATGAGTTTGTAGGCATAATACATTCGACGGCCGACGGCCGACGTGAAATAAAAAAAATATATATATATTCGTGAAGTCAAAGTTGATACATACACCTTTAATTTTAATTTCAGACTAAAATGCTAATGATGTGTTAGATAAAACAGGGATTATGGGAAAGGCAATTAGTTGTTTTAAAACGTGACGGCTTTCAGCTCTTATCACCTATTTCGTTTTTAATTCGAACGCACTTTTGCTATATGGACTTTAAGCTCGTGAGTTTGTTTCGGATTTTCTCCTCTGGGTAGTCGGTTTGATAGATTCATGGGTCGTGAGTTAGGGAACTCTCGGGTCCTCGGACGAAAGACAAAGCTGGAACTTAAGAGTGGGTTGTAGGCAGTAAGTCTGACACGCATTCCCGCTCCAACCTAGAGCGAGAGAAGTCATTGGATGATTTCACACCTAAAAAACCGGCCAAGTGCGAGTCGGACTCGCCCATGAAGGGTTCCGTAGCAGCAAGTGACATAATATAAAAGTTCTTGTAATGTTTTGTAACTTTGATCGATGTTTTAATAATAGTGTATTTTTTTCGATTTATGACGCATTAAAAAAAAACTACTTACTAGATTTCGTTCAAACCAATTTTCGTTGGTAGTTTTTATAGTAATGTACATCATATATTTTTTTTAGTTTTATCATTCTCTTATTTTAGAAGTTAGAGGGGGGGGGACACACATTTTACCACTTTGGAAGTGTCTCTCGCGCAAAATATTCAGTTTAGAAAAAAATTATATTAGAAACCTCAGTATCATTTTTGAAGACCTATCCATAGATACCCCACACGTATGGGTTTGATGAAAAAAAAAATTTTGAGTTTCGGTTCTAAGTATGGGGACCCCCAAAATTTATTGCTTTTTTTCTATTTTTGTGTGAAAATCTTAATGCGGTTCACAGAATACATCTACATACAAAGTTTCAACAATATAGCTCTCATAGTTTCGGAAAAAAGTGGCTGTGACATACGGACGGACGGACAGACAGACAGACAGACAGACAGACAGACAGACAGACAGACAGACAGACAGACAGACATGACGAATCTATAAGGGTTCCGTTTTTTGCCATTTGGCTACGGAACCCTAAAAAAGGTAGTCAGGAAACACCGACCTCATCTAATCTAGCTTAGAAATACAGACAAAAGTGTTTTTTAAAAACCTATTTGCAAATTAAATGTCATTTAGCATGAATAAAATATTATTATATTGTTACGCTGATAACTGAAATAGTCTTTGCATAGTTCGGTTACAGATGCACGATTTATTTGTTAGTTTATAAATATATTGCCAAATGAAATGTATATATTACATTTCATTCAGTAACTAAGTTTTTTGGAAATAAATATATTTATTACTAGCTTTTGCCCGCGATTTCGCCCGCGTAAATAAAATACAGCCTATGTCACTCAAGAATAAAACAGCTTTCTATCGGTGAAAAACCTCCTACACACAAACAAACAAACTTTACCTCTATAGTAAATTAGTGTAGATTATTATATTAGCGCTGAATGTTGCAGACAATAAAATTAGGTACGAATATATTACTGCATTTTTCTGGTTTAATTTTAAATCCTGAAGTTTCGCAACAGTGAGACATTTTCTTTTTTTAACTTCTGGTCACCTTGACTCCGTTGTTACGTGGTTAGGAATCGCATTCGTAGTGCGTGGGTTCAAGATACACACTAATATTACAACAGTTTTCATTATTCACCAAATAAATATTTCAACATCTTTATTAAACGGCGTTAATACTGTATTCAAAAAAATGTTGATCCTTCGTTTCACTGCAAGGTTGAGTAATCGAGTTTTTGACGACTCCGACACAGTGTCCGAATAGACACAATTTATTTTCAATATTTTTTCACAGTTGATTTGGACACCACCAAAATTGAAGCTGTTGAGTACAGTCCGATAAAAAAAGAATTAAAAAATATAAAATAAAGGAATTTACCACCCGAAGTTGCGGCCTTAAATCCATCCTAAAATAATTTTGGTACTTAACGCTTTTTTTCCCCTATACACCACTAAATTTTAATCTTTTTAATCCCTTGGAGGGTCGATCCAGTACATAAAACCGTATCGATTTGTAAAGATAAAATTAAAAAATAAAGTACCTTTTTTTCAAAACTCGTATTAATTTACGCATGTACGAAATTAATTTCTTTAAGAAAATGTCAGCTGAGCTGAGATTAAAACGATTAAAATTTAACGGTGTATATTAAACTTTTATATTTTTAAATTTTTTTAATCTGACTGTACTAAACAGTGTATGAGTAAGAAACGTCAATGAAAAAATATTGAAATTAAGATGTGCCAATTTGGACACTATGTCCGAATCGTCAGCCACTCAAATAATCTCTTTTGAATTGAGGTTGCGCATTTTACAGAGCGTACACTGGCAATTTCTTGCTTATTAAGATAAAAAGAGTTCATATAATAAAACAGAAGAAATATTACGCAGAATCAACCTTATCTGATAACCTTTCTGCATGAACTTCTCAGAATATTTTACGTTAATATAAAATAATAAATTAAGTAAAATAAAAGGACTTTCGCTACAAGTTATGAAGCAGCTTGCGTGACATAAATAAAAGCAAGTTTTGGTCAGGCCTGTTAGAATAAGGGTATTGCATACAATCTTTAGCACCCCCCAACTGTTCTTATTTTTTTTCCGTTTTGAAAAATGAATAACGACAATCTTTACTATTTACTTAGGTCGCCATATGTGGCAAGTTTAAAAACAAATTGGCTGTAGTACCTAATAAGATTTTTCATACCAACAAACCCACTTTAAAAGTGGATTTTCCAAAATTCTCTTCTTAGTGTTAGACCATAAAAGCCAGTTTTGTTCAAAGTTTCACTACTTCACGTTCCTAGTACTAATAATTTGGCTGTGCGTTTTTTTTTTCGATGGGAAAAATCATCTTATGACAACCCCCGCTCTTGGGCGGAGCGGGAGATAGTGTCAGACTTTTACTGACTAAAAAACCCATCTCGTTCCTTCAAGCCTTCATACCGGGGCTCGAGCGCCCTTTCGGATAACCCTGGCCCCAGTAGGCTTCGACCCGGCTGGGTCCCTGCTGTTGCTGACAACTCCTTGAGGCGCGCGGGAACAGCGCGCGCCGTCGACGACTTGGGCTTGGTCTGAACAGTTACCGGACGGCCGGACAGCCTTTGTGTTGCATGAAGTTATAATAAATAAATAATCAACAATTACGAGCTCTTACTATTTTCCGCTCTATTACAGCTGTATGCAATAGCATAGCAATTAATAGATATTTGCTATCAATATGTAATTGTGAACGCTTTCGCGATTCAGGCTGCCTTTCCTGTAATGATGTTTGTTCAGATGTATTATTATGAATATTATTTGATTATGAAAAGTGTGTCAAAGTCAGTAGGTATGTTAAGTGCTATTGTTCAATTGGTGAAGGATATTGAGTGTCATCTATTCTTAGGAAGCCATGTCCTTTCTATTTTGAAAGGACATTGCGGTTTTTGATTCTAGTAGACTCATATGTTTAAGGCGAAACTCCCTGACTGACTGACATATCAACGCACAGCCGGGCTTGCGTACAGTGAGCAATGGGTAGCCCGGTATGAAGGCTAGAAGGAACGGGGTGGGTCTTTTAGTCAGTAAGAGTCTGACACTACCTCCCGCTCCGCCCAAGGGCGGGGGATGTCAATGCATGATTTTTGCCCACCATAAAAAAAAGGTACGGAACCCTAAAAACATACTATTCTTCTTTCATGCTAAAGTAGATAATAGTTTCCAAAAACCAATTGTCTAGAAAGGCAATGTGAAAACGGCCATCTCTACAATTACATTACCTACCCTAAAAAGCCGAAGCAAGCACTTTGTGACCTCTCAATTAAAGTTAGAACTACATTGTACCGACTCAAACGTGGACCACGCCTGATTTGTACGTAGAACGACGTCACGTGGCGTCTCTCAAGAGTAGCTCTACAAGTCTAGTTTACATATAAAATGTATGGAGACCGACGCGCCCAAATCGGTGTGTGTGGCTCAAGTGTGAGCAGTGTTTTTCTACCTATAAAGTTTCTAAAGACCAATTGTCTAGAAAGGCAATGTGAAAACTACCATCTTCTAAAATTATTACATTACGCTAACAAGCCGAAGCAGGCGCTGTGTGACCTCTCAATTAGGACTTACGTAAATTTTGTTTGACGCGAGCTCACGGGGGCACTTCCCGTCATCCAGCATTGTTCTACACCGGCACAGTTTCACACGGTCCACATATCTACTTACATGGAAAGCTGCAAACAATATGTACTAGTATATACTGCCGTCATAAGGCAAATGGGCACAACTAACATTTTTCCGAAATTGAGTTAAATTCGGAATCAGAGAAACAAGGCCCATCTTCCAATTTTTTTTTGTAAAATTTTAGGAACAAGATAAACAAATAAATCCATAAGCTCAACAGGCATAACTGAGCCACTTTTTAAGTTTTTGCACGTAAAAAGACCACATCTGACTTATACTCCTAGTGCCTATTTCAAAAGGTTACCTAAGCATAGATTCGGCTTTTATTTTGTATAATAATATAATTTGCATTTGCCCGCGGTTTTGCCTGCGTACATAAAATATAGCCTAACACCACTCAGGAATAAAGGCGCTTTTTACCGGTGACAAAATTTTAGCAATCGAACCAGTAATTCCAGAGATTCCCACAAACAAAAAACATAAAAACAATACCTCTATAATATTAGTGTAGATAGTGTAGATTTACTTGAAAAGCCTTAATTTTGTTACCATTACCACAGATGTGCTTTTTAATTTAAAGTTTACCAACTATACCTTGACATTTAATTTAAAAGTCACGCCTTTACTACCAAAAAACTTTGACTAGAGGTGAAGTGAGGGGGTCGAATTCGTACTTCGACCCCCTCACTTCACCGCAGCTAATCCCGCCATTTGTGTCTGACCTGTCTTGGCGAGTCAAAATGTCAGAATGTGAAAAGTCACAATCATGTTGTCTATTTTCGTAATATTAATAACTTTACTTTGTTTTTTCGTACGTTGTAAGAGAAAACGTTGATTATTAAATAAAAACTCATATATTTCATTAATCGTATAGGAATTGTGAAAATGAATTTATTTAAATTAATTTACTTTACCAAAAACCACAAAAACCAATACGTTTTTAAAACTCGATTTTTTCAAGATTTATAAAATATTAGATGTGCCTGTTTTCATTATGATGGCAGTATAACCACTTTATACATGAGTATTCATAATGTAGTTGCATGAATGGACGTAGGAGAGGAATGTCCATTGTCGACACGTGTCGGGTTTAGCTTTCAATCGATTTATATTCAATCGGTTTTTACAATACGATATGATTGTAAATGAAATCGTGATAACGTACGAGATGAAAAGGCTGAGAAAGATGGGTTACCCGGTTACCCGTGGTCCTGGGAGGCTGAAGGTAACTGAAGGAACAGGTGCGGTGTTAGTCAGTAAAAGTGTAACACTCCCGTTCCGCCCTAGAGCGGGAGAGAAGACATTAGAAGACCGTGACTATATATGACTATACCTTTTTTTTAGAAGCTTTACAAACTTAAAAAAAGACTGATTTTTTTTTTATAATACTCAAAGCGATTCTTGCTTGTAATAAATCATTGCTTATCAATTTCGAATCCCCATTTTGAGCAAGTCATATTATTTATATAATATAAACTAGTTCTTCAAAATGATTTACGTTTAGTCAAAAAAGACATTAATAAAATTGAATACACTGTGTCTCTAAATTTATTATATCATATCGATAACCTTACGACCTCTACCAACGAGAATAGCTTTATTATCTTCAAAAATTAAATGCTCTACCATCCCGAGCTTAGAATTTATTGCCACAAATAAAAATATTAAATTACGTGGAGAACCTCTTTGCTTAATGAATTGGAAAATTAAATGGACTAAGAAATACATACGGAGTAGAGTACTTATTCTTTACCAAAACAGAGCAATGCCTCAGGGCATTAGAGAATATTGTTATCGTGGGTCCAGACTAGACGAGAGAGTTATTAAAGTAACTATAAAAATATGGACCGCGGCAACAAATTTCGAAAGTTACATAAAGTGGATATTTCAACGCAAGTTTGTTGGCAAGTAGCGGTAGGATAAAGCTAGAGGTACATTAGACTGACGCACACGTATAACACGCCTGATTTGTACGTAGAACGACGTCGCGTGGCGTGGATCTAGTGTAGCTCTACAAGTCTAGTTTTCGTATGAAATGTATGGAGACCGACGCGGCCAGATCGGCGTGCGTATCACACGTGTGAACAATGTAAATCTACTTTAAAGCTATTATAGCTATGTTGGATCGACGCACAGGTATAACATGCCTGATTTGTACGTAGAACGACGTCGCGTGGCGTGGATCTAGTGTAGCTCTACAAGTCTAGTTTCCATATAAAATGTATGGAGACCGATGCGGCCAGATCGGCGTGTGTGTCACACGTGTGAACAATGTAAATCTACTTTAAAGCTATTACTATATTATATTGGATCGACGCACACATATAACACGCCTGATTAGTACATAGAACGACGTCGCGTGGCGTGGATCTAGTGTAGCTCTACAAGTCTAGTTTCCATATAAAATGTATGGAGACCGACGCGCCCAGATCTGAGTGTGTGTCACACGTGTGCGCAGTTGAAGTTCTAGCTTAATATCCTAAAAACAAACTAATACAAAACAACACTTTATGTAAAAGCCCCGAAGACCTTAATTTTGAGCGTCGATACGTTCGACAATTTTGATCCTTTGGGATCTAAATAACCGTAACCCAATGTCATGTATTCAGTAATGGAATGACAACCGAGATCAAAAGGCTCTAATAATGTTACGCTGTACCCGAACCGAATAGCGTTCATCTCTACTATAAATAACAAACATTAATTATAATATACTAAAACCTTAGTTACCTAAAAGCGGACAACCTCCGGTAGATATAGCTGTCAGCGATAGAACATTGTACCAAGCCATTGTACCCATAGATTTAAGTTAGTGTAAAAGTTTTGGTGTATAATAGAGTTTATTCTATTCTATTAAGTAAACAGTTACCTCTACCATGAGTTTAAAGCAATAGTCGATACTCGATAACGATTACGTAAATATTTTGTATGGAAAATTTTGGTTCCGTAAGTGACCGCTAGAGGCGCTGTAAAATTTGCTTTAAACTCATGGTAGAGGTAGGTACTGAAGAATTTTTGGCGGGAGATTTCTTCGAGTGAAATGTTTGTTTTAATTTATTATTCTTAAATTGATTCCTAGTGGACATTGTGATGTAAAAGTAGTGTAGTTTTGTATCTCAAGTGTCTGCGCAACTAGACAATATGTGGAATTATTGAAACAGGCGCGATCTCGCGAGCTGAGAGTTTTATAGTAGCGTTGACTACTTCAGCAAAGTTACTCGAGAAGGTGTACTCGATACATTTTCTGCCAAATGCTACAAAAACATTAGAATGTTCCATATTCTAATGGTGTTTAAACAAATTAACTGTTCATTTGAAGACATGGCTTAAAGGACTTAGTATCCAGGCCAAAAATATTAACAATAAAAAAATAGTCAAGAGAAACTGTAGGTAGGTACTACCCATCAATATTTTTTTTTTCCAATTATTAGACGGTTTTCAATACCGTTTATTGAAAAAGCAATCTAGACCGCAGTCGTCTTGCGACACTTTTTGCTGATAAAGAAGCTCAGTCCGATTATTAAATACGAAAGACCTTCGTCTCTTTCATTGTTAAAACAGCTGTATTTATCAGATACCTACAACATAATATATTCACTTAATTCTGTAAAGAATTTAATTATGGAGTGAATCATGTGGATATGATACTTTTATAACGATATTTATTTATTTTTTATTTCATTTATTTGGGAACAGTTATACAGAATCAAAACTTATACCTGCTAAGTTATAAATATACAGAACTTATAAATGTATAATCTACGACATTTTCCACAATATTTTCCAGCATACTTAAAGTTATATTTACTAGTCCGCTATTTTAAACTGTTAAAACAAAAAAGTAGTTGATAGTAAACTTAAACATAAACAGAAATGCAAGTAAAGGAGAAAGATAGAGGGAGAGAGAATGGGTACCTAAATATTAAACTAACTGTTATAGTTTATAGCTATTTTGTAGATAAGACTTCTAAATTCTTGAACAGAAACAAAAAAAGAAGTCAACGTCTTCAAAGATCTTTAATTCATTGATTAGTAAAGCAAACTTTAGTTTTCTATTGATATGTTTAAATCAACACCATAAAATCACTCCATTGCTGGATATATCCTCCAATTGGGTCTACAACATTTAACCGTATTCTACTCCTACCTGCTACTGGCAAAGAGCTTTGTTCAATCTGTCAATTATGTATACGTTCTATCCTTATAAATACGATGACTGATTTGTGGTTACAGTCTGTCTAATAAGTCAACCGACTTGGGTAATTGCTAGGGTAAAATGAAATCTGATGTAGTCAACGCTGGTTCAATAATCAAGGTTGATTAAGAAATATTGATCATTGTTTAATACTAGAAGAACCTTATAAAAAGTATCGAATAATGGTAAGTATTTTTTAAATAATTAAATATTATACAAAATTCCCAAGTTGGTTGACTTTTTAGACAGACTATACCTACTAGGTATCACTCAAGAAGTCCTCTGCTCCAAGTGACACAAAAAAAAAAAAAAAAAAAAGAATCTATTAAAGCCTATTCATTGCCACTTCAGTAAACATATTCTGTAGGTTTAATTCTAGGAAAAATATTTTTCGAGTGAAACATTACTGTTTTCTGCAAATGAACGAGACCATTTTTTTCATTGTATGTATGAGTGTACAGGAATGTGACTCAGTTTGTAATTTGACATCCCCTATATTTCATATTTCCACACGGAACTCTTGTTCATTGTTTAAAGTTAAAAGAAACGAATTTCGTATGTTTTATAGCTCTGCTCTTAATATTAAAACTTTCTGAATGTATTTTCCAATATCTCTAGTGTTTGCTTGATCTCTAGAAGCTCTATCAATTTCGCTCACTCGCGATATTAAAATAAGAATGCAAAAACATCTGTTTTATATGTAAAATTATTCCCTATTCTAAATTATTTTTATTTACCAAGATCAAGATCAACAAATACTGAGAAAACAAGTTATCTATTAAATATGAAAATCCTCGCAGACATGGAATCCAAACTGTGCGCTCGTTAATTTACAATTTAAATACAGTCTCCGGATGTTTAATTAAATCGTTGTTTTCCATTTTATTAACAAACTATTAATCTTTTACATAAGCCACAAAGTTTTCTAACCAAAACATTGCGGAGTCATGGATAAAATGAATGGGTTCAGCGCCGCAGTCAGACCACAGACTAAACGCAACTGCTGTTTATGTAAGCACTATTTATCGTTCATCTCTTGCTAATATTAATGGCAAGTATTGTTTGCCTTCCGCCTATCTCGACCTTGCTAACTTTTTTTAACATCGTTTGTGGGTTGTTTATGATAAGTGGCGCCCGAATGGTGACATTCAAAGCCTCCATTACTGGATTAATACTCCTGTACACAATGGGAGATGATGGCACTATCATATTAATAATTTATTAAACGTTAAATTGTCCCAAATATACTCATAAAATTTAAAACAAGAACACAAATTTTATGTCTTTATATTTTACAAAATAGCAACACAAAAATGTTTCTCTTCGCAGATTTATGTTTGAATAAATATTTGCTATTTTCGTGTGGATTGACTGTGTCAATGACATATGGCAGTACAATATCACTGTGGAGCCATTTCGATGTTAATGAACCTAGAACATTAAACATTTAGCTACAGAGGAATATCAGATTAAGGAATAAAATCAACGTTACAAGTGAATTTAATTAGCAGTATATAATAAAACGGTTTAATAAGCCCGTCACTACTCTCCGCTAGTGTTTACGGCATGACTGCGCTTTCGAAGCCACCGGCCTTTGCAATTGAGATTGTACGTGTAATATAGCTACGTTAAAAACAAGGCTGTGGCTATATTAAGATTAAGGTATATTACAGTTATTAATTAACTTTTAATAACTCTAACTTGTGATTACTGCAGGCAGAAAGATGGCTCAAACGTTCTTAACGTCCTAGTATCTAGGCTGTTACCATTCATTAGGTTTTCATTAGTTAGTTTCTAAGTGATGCTGTCGGTCTACTTTAAGTAACCTAAATGATTCATCAATAAAATAAATAGTTTTTTAATACTAATACTTTTTTTTTGTTAATTTTGGTTTATGCCAATGTGTCCTTTCGGCCCCAACACCCATCTATTCTGCGAGCAATGTGTCCTGCCCATTGCCACTTTTTTTGGCGCAGCGTTATACAAGGTGGACCGATGACCTGGTAAAGTTTGCGAGGATCCGATGGATGCGAGACGCACAGGAACGTTCATTGTGGCGACACTTGGGCGAGGCCTATGTCCAACAGTGAACGTTTTCGGCTGAAATGATGATGATGCCGGCTCGTGCATTTAGCCTGTGTCAAGTTTAGAAAGTATTTAAGTAAAGTAGTTAAGTTTTCAGTCGCTTTAAGTTTATTTTTTATTCTTTATTTATTCTAATGTTTTTGCAGTATTTGGCCGTGCACTAGCTTCTGATGTTTTATAAGTGCCCATGTAGGCCTGTGAAATAAAAAACTTTTGACTTTGACTTTGAAATGTCAGGTCAGCCTTCTGGGTAAGCTTCGCTGTGGTACTCAATACTACGAGTACGAGTAGTCTCAGCTCCATTTTACCGAGATCGCGTCTGTTTCAATAATTTCACTCATTGTCCAGTTGCGCAGACACTTAAAATATAAAAATACATTAATTTTACATAACAATATCCACTAGAAATCAATTTGCGAATAATTAAAACAGTCAATGAACTTCACTTGAAAAATTCCCGCCAAAAACCAGGAATCTGTCATGCATTGACAGATTAACGAAAAACTGGTACAGCATAATGAAAGTAAACTGCCTCCCAAAAA
This sequence comes from Mythimna albipuncta, assembly GCA_929112965.1. Lineage (NCBI taxonomy): Eukaryota > Metazoa > Arthropoda > Insecta > Lepidoptera > Noctuidae > Mythimna > Mythimna albipuncta. Next base: position 16,705,081 of record OV815962.1, read on the forward strand.
ACTCGTTGGAAGGAAGGTTCTAATAAAATTGTAATTTGTAAATTATTAGGTTATGGAAAGCGATTTAGAAAGGGTTAGGAGTTAGGACCCAAGCGGAAATTATAGGCGTGTGTAAACTTCATGTTTATGGATATTAGTTCGTGCGATGTATGGCGGTAAGCTGCCAGTGTTGCAAGCGTTTAAAATAAGTACTCTGAATATGTTTTATGAGTTATGGCAATACCGGTAATTGAATGGTGTACTGTGCATTTATTTGATTACATTGCAGTGAGTTTCTGATTTATTTCTCATTTAATGTTGCCGCTCATACGTTTGTGTTAATGTTTTTAGGGTTTCGTACCCACAGTGTAAAACAGGACCCTTTATTAAGGCTCCATTGTCCGTCTGTCTGTATGTCCGTCTGTAGTTCATAAACTATGATAGTCAGACCGTTGATATTTTCACAGAAGATGTAATTCTTTTGTCGCTATCACAACAAATACTAAAAATCAGAATTAATTAAATATTTAAGGGGGTCATTTTTTTTTTTGCTGTTTTAATAGTTAATGGTACGGAACCCTCCGCGCGCGTGTCCGTCTCGCACTTGACCTGTTTTTAAATTAACATGAAGGTTTTTTATAGCATCTTTTCGCCGATTTGCATTTTCAATTGACCTTTCACGAACTCTTGCCATTAAATAAAGGTTAAAAGCTTAATATGATTATTGCCAAACTGAAGACCCTTATAAACTCATTGAATTCGTATTAACAAAATTAAATTGGCAAAATATAAATCAAATTATAGTTGTTTAACTACTGATCATTTTATTTTTCAAGATTTTTGCCCGCCATATTTTATTTTTGCAAGAAGTTTCAAGCTTCTTTATTTTATTTTTTTATGAAGTCTTCATTCAAACTAAATGTTTTTACTCAACAACTGACATTTGAGTGACACGACTCACGATAAAAGTGTTAATTTATCGGTACCTATTTTGTATAATAAAAATATTCCGCGTTGATTTATTTTTGTAGGTAGTAGTTTTTTAGTAGTAGCAGATTTGTTTTAGTAGGTAGTAGAAATCATTGGATGCTGGCCATCCAGTTTTAATGACTAAAACAGACTAGACTAGTCTTCTTTTATTTGTCCCTTTTTGTCCTTTACGCTCTAAGGCTACGCTATAAGACCTACTGTTCACGGACGCATAGCTATATAGACGCGTATACGTTATTAAACCACTCCATCACGCCTTTCGTCAGCTTTGAGCAGGCGTACACCAAGCGTATATGAAGCTACGCGTCTATGAATCTACGCGTCTATGAAGCTACGCGTCCTATGTGAAACTTACATAGAAAACTGTGAAACCGTGTTGAGGTAGCGGCAAGGTCGTGCCGTCGTGTCTTTGCCGCTTCGTCGGCATAGTTTCATAGTTTTGTATGTAAACTGTGAGCAGGCGTACACCAAGCGTATAATGACGAATACGCATCTATGAAGCTACGCGTCCGTGGACTGCGCACACGTGGGTCATACACGCCGATTTGGTTGCATCACCGTCGGTCACCATACATTTTATATGGAAACTAGACTTGTAGAGCTACACTAGATCCACGCCACGCGATGTCGTTCTACGTATAAATCAGGCGTGTTACACGTGTGTCGGTCTAATGTACAATTGCCGGAACAGATCTTGAGCGCTGTCTTCTAGTTGCGCAGAAGACAAATATTCGGTCTCTTTAGTGGTGCGAAGTGACACGTGGGGGCGGGGAGTGTCAGTGATTGGCTTTCCGCGCCATCGCGTCATAGACGTCACTCATGATTCGTTCCCTGCGCTTGCAGCATGTATCTAACAACGACGACGATTGGCTCGCCAATGTATGGAATGCACAAAGCGATCCCCACTCTGACGCCGAGCGCTCAAGATCCGTGACGGTAATTGTAGTTCTAGATTAACTCTTTCGAGAATTCCCGCAGCCTTATTACAGTAGCCTTGGAAAACTGAACTCTAACTACTTGTAAATAAATTAGTTAGTGTTTGTGCGTCATAACACAGTTTATTTCGTTTCGGAACTAACATTACCTAATGACAGCAAATCACTTGTTCAAATAAGAGGCTCCATTAGTAAGATAAAAACATGACACTACGTAAAACTGTGTTTTACCAGCGTCTTACAACGTCGTCTAAATATAATTTGTTGGTAATGAGCCGGCGGGAATTTTTGTTTGAGAATCTCGTTTAACTGATTACAGCTGAATTGGAGCGACATCCAGAACCCAAAGGCAAGTCCAGAACAAATAAATAGCTGGGTAAAAGATTTTTATTTAGTATTTGATGGGCCAAAAAAGCTTCATAACCAAAGGTCGAAATTTTGTTATTAATGTTACTATTGTGGATCTTTTTCTTTGGATTTGGATTGGATTTCTAATGAAACATCCCATGTGGACAACAATAAAAACCTCAGAGATAGAGAAGACAACTAAAACAAAGATAATAGTTAACTAATATACAATTTTTATTAATTAATTTTCATTGAAAAAGATTTCCCTTCGTCAACTGTGATGAGGTTATACACTGTGATGATGAATTTTTTTTTTTGCTATTTTTCGAAGTGTCATAAAAAAATCAGCTCTTTAAAATTAATCTCGAGATTTGAGGCATACCCACCTTATTCTATCACTGTATGAAATCGGTTTATGTATTTGAATAACTCTACCTAAGTTCGGCCTCAGCTCATAACAATCCTCCTTCTTTTACCTCTTCACAACATTAGCTTAGATTCATACACCAATGGGCGATCTAATGTTATAGCAATACCTCACGAAAAGTCGTTTCAAAGTCAACTATTCAGGATCCTCGTGTACCTAATAAGTGATTAAGGAAATGATAATTCAATTACTTGGAAGCTAGCCAGTAATTAACATTAATAAAAACGCTATTTACGGCGTCTTGTATTTTTTTGGTTTCCTAATTTTAAATTCTCATCAAGGTTGTTTGTTTGATGAATCAAACAGTAATTAAAGATTAATTATACGGAGATTCACGGTAATTCTGATTTTCTGTGGTGATATAATTAAAAATGAAATTCTTTGGTAGAAAAAAGTTTTTAGCAGTAATTATAAAGGCCAAAGCTATATGTGTGTGTTTGTTATTCCTTCATAGTCAAACCGCTGATCGGATTTGGTTGAAGTTTGGTACACGGATAGGTCCTGGAAGGAATAGCATGAAAGAACATTCTCTTGGGATGATATTCTACTTACACATGGACAAAGCCGATGTAGAAGCTAGTGAGGCATTAATACCAAAATCACTACACTATGATTGTAACATTAGTATTGTTTATGGGTTTTTCATTCACACTGAGAATAACAGCGATCAACTAGATAATAATTCATTCATAAAAAATATTTTTATCTTACTTAGAACTCACTCTTGAGTACAGTGTATTTAACATACGTCTGGTTTATTTTTCATGTTTACTTGTGCATTGTGACCAGTTTAAAGCCAGAATTACATTAGACCCACGACGCACACGTGTAATATGCCTGATTGGTAGTACGTAGAACGACATCGCGTGGCGTGAATCTAGTGTAGATCTACAAGTCTAGTTTCCATATAAAGTGTAAGGAGACCGATCCACTCAAATCGGCGTGTGCGGCACACGTGTGGGCAGTGTAGTTCTACCACCTCGAGTGCAACGACAAATTTTGCCCACTTGTATCAAAATGTACGTAAAAACGCCGTAACATCAAACATGAATGAGGGAGAAGTTTCTATTAAGTAAATATCTAACTGCAATCCCAGTAGCACTAGAGCAGTAAGAATACAAGTTAAACATTGTTTATGGTCACAAGTAGGTATGCATATTCATGTCAAGTAATACTTAAGAGCTACATTAACATGTCCCACATGTTTACAAAGACGACATAAAATATTGCCACAAGTGAAATATTGATCGATTGAGATTGAAGCAGGCACTCGCTTACTTACCTGTGCCTTAGCAAATAACGTTCGAAACTCTTTGCTTACTATGGATGTGGCGGGAATTTTAGGACCAATAAAATATTTGCTGATGGCAACTTATGAAACGACAAGATTTGATTTTGGAACGTGATAATAGCGTTGTCATTTTTATTTACCAAAGGAACTTTTGGCGGGATTTTGTCGCGTGAATATTATTTTTATTAACTATTAATTCATTAAACCCCAAGCGAACGCCGGCGTTCGCGCACCTATTGTCTTTCAATTGTGTCTGTAATTATCACAATTGAAAGGTTAATAGTTTGCATATGATTCCTAGTGAACATTGTGATGTCGGATTGTGAAAACGATCAAGGAAAACATCGTGTGAAAACGTCCTAAGAACGAAAAATTCGAAGACTTGTGACATTCACCAACCCGCACTGGACCCGCGTGGTGGCTTATGGCTTATTCCCTCTCCTATAGAGGAGGCCTGAGTCCCAGCAGTGGGAACATTATAAGGCTGATTATGTTGTGTTATGTTATTGTGATGTAAAATTGGTGTTTTGTATCTCAAGTATTACATACACGTTTTCCAAGAATAGAATAGAATAAACTTTATTTTACACCAAAATAGTAACAATTTCACAGAAACTAAAACTTTAAATGTGTAACAAGTCCAAAACAGACGTTTTGGCATCTTGTCTCTGATGAAGGAGAGTGACAAATTTTGGTCACGTGCTGTTTGTGAACACTCTTGGAGCTAACAGGCGATATTGAATTGCCCTCTTGAGACTTGGTAAGTTACTGCAAAGAGTTGGCGCCTTCAACTATGGGAACCAAATATACCTAATTAACAATGAGAGAGCGAACGGTGTTCGCTTGGGGTTTGATTACCATCTTCAAAAGGAGATGGCGGCCTTAGTAAAAGTGTTGTCTCATTCATAGAAGTAATCATGTCAACAATAGTACAAATGTTTACTATACGATTTCAATTTCAATGCTCATTGTAATCTTGGTAATACCGCACACAATGCAACCTTCACGTAAAGCCCACACAGGTATTAAGGCTCTTGCTTCCATTTAGTGCCATAAAACAGTAACTTTCTGAAGCCTACTTCAGAAAGTCACTGTTGTACTCCTGTGTAGATATGAAAAAAAAAAATAGTTATAGATTCATGTATAACATCATCAACATAAAATGACTTTTTCGTATGACTAATACTTTTGCCAAAAAAAAGTAACAACACGATATTTTTTCGACTTTGATGCTTAGTTATGCTAATTAAGTGTTCTTCAGAATGAACATAGCACATGTAAATCAATAAATATTTCCCAAAGAAAATTATTTTAAATGTCAGCTGAGGTCAATGCGGGCGCAGGCGGCACTACGAGTAGGCATTAAATTTCGGCTAGATGTTGAAGGGACTACACGCCTTAAATACCCACCATTAAATGTTGCCGGTATCCCATAATCCAAGTACGTCTAGCTAATCAAATAATCACTTACGCAACAGCCCAGAGACGTGTGAAAGTGAAAGTAAGATAAACCGTCACTATTTTAATCGTCGCCGCCGTAGCAACTCGAATTGGAAGTTAAACTCGCTTCCTAAACACGAATTTTGAACGATTGGAAACCAACTAATGTAATCCTTTTCAATGTCTTTTGGGTATGTATTAAGCTCCCGTAGACAGGCGCGATGCGACTGTGCTACAGCTACGTAAAAGAAATGGTTATCGATATACAGGATGTTTGGTGCATTGAAATGATCGACTGGAGGGGTCATTTGCTAACCTTCAGACCTTTAAAAACTCCTCATGCCCAGTGGATATTTTTACATTGACTTTTTATTGTTTTATTAAAATAAGCCCCAAATTTTTCATTAAAATACATATTAAATGTATAAATAAAAATAAATGTATATATAATTGTATTACTAGTATATACCTAACCCTTACAGTAGGACTCATTGGATGGAGCAATGGGTCCGTTTTTATTATATCTAGTCTGTACTATCCCGACTGAGCAAGTTCATTCCTTCCATTGTTCCTGGCTCACTTCTTGCCAATTCCTAAGGAAGACATCTAAGTTTTACCCCCTTAACTCCACCCAGTTTCGTAGAATCCGTTCTTAGCGGATGTATACCTACCTACCTTATAAGGAACTTATCTGCCGAATTTGAAGTTTGTAGCTGTTATAGTTAATGAGTTTTCGTAATTAATCAGTGAGTGTATTGCGCTTTTATACGTAGATTTCTATGTTGGTTCAGACGTTCAATAATTTTACACTGTTTTTGTATTCTTCCCATTATAAAACAAATTAAATAATTATTAAAATTCAATCTTTCTATTACATATACAACATTATTTTTAGTACATTATATGCGAAACCGGATTAGAATTTGTACAGAATCAGTAACTGAATGGATTCCAATAGTTTTTACACCATGTTATATTTTTTCCCAAAAATATATATTAATTATAAATTTTAAAATTATAAATTTTATAAAGGTCACAAGTTGGACACCACCGACATTAAGTACAACTCAAGTCATGGCAGGTCATAGCGGGCATTAGAAGCCAGCAAAAAGCTGAGTTCAAGTGCAAAACAACCCCTCAGTCACCTGGATGACCCGGTGACTATGTATTTTTGCTGACATAACAAGCTTATGACTTAGTAATTTTTCATGATACAACAGGTATGTTTGTAGATAGATTCTTAATATAAAAATACTAGACATGTGTATCGAGTTTCACATACGAGTACTTACTAAAACTAATGTTGTATTTAATCTGATTGTTACAGAGAAGACAGGTGCAGCTACTCTCGTCCATCCAATCAATCACCCGACGCACGCTGCGATGCATGATTGATCGCCACTGCAGGACACAGCCACCCAAAAAGGAAGAACTGTATTCATCACGTAGGCAGACAAACAGACTAACTACCAATACAGAGACATTAGGCACGTATTGTATGGTCTTGACCATTTAAATTTAATGCTAATTTTCTAAATGAGAAATTTAATCCTAAAAATGTTTTTTTTTTTCTTTTGCATTCGCACGGTTTGCGCATTTAGCCAGTGGCAAGATTAGAAAGTATTTAGTTTTTGATATAGAATAAAAATAATAAAAAGACTTTGCCCCACACGTGGCTAGAGTTAGCCTTCTCAGCAAACGCTAACGTAGTCAATATTACGAATAGTGAAATTCTTAGCTCGATTTTACCAAGATCGCGCCTATTTCCTGGGGCTACACTAATTTATAAATCACAATATCCACCAAGAATCAATTTGCAAATAAATAAATCAGCCAATGAACTAAACTGAAAAATACACTCCGACCCATTTAAATCAAATCAATATCTTATGATTTCACATACATGGACACTTGGCTTAATAAAACTCTAAGAATAACGGCACATAATAAATAATAAAACTCAATGAAATCTTTGAGAGTTCCTTTGTTAATCTATAAAAATCAAGTTTCAATGTTGACTATGATAGAAAAGCGTTAGTTTTATTTAACTAGAGTGCATTTGTTGTCAAGGAGTTCCTTCAGTTGATCACAGTGAGGGCCACAGTAACTCTTTTGAACATTCGGTTCCTGTGGTCTTCGCGACCGTTTGTAATTTATGTGTCTTGAAGGCTAGAGTGAATAAGCTTTTAATAAACAAGTGCGCTTCACCATCAACGATTGCATTACTGCTTAACCTCAGGTGGGAACGCAGTCCAGTACTAGTTTATATAGGGTGACTGGCAATTAGTGTACGATACTTGAACTGCTGTTCAGTACATTAGGCAAACATAAATGTACTGAATAGCTGATTTTTTTTCGCGATTTCAATTTTGTTCCCATAGTAAAAGTTGTTGGCTATCATGAGCACAATCACGTGTTTAAGTATCGTACACTAATTACCTATATAAGAATAAAAAAAAAAAACAAGTTACTGACGATTATACGGACACATTCGGATATAATGTCCAAATCGACACATTTTAATTTCAATATTTTTTTCACTGAATGATACTAGAATGAAAACCTTTATTGAGCCTATTTAGAACAGTCAGATAAAAAACCTTAAAATAAAATATAAATTTATTATAATTATAAAACAGTTTTGGTAACGCTTTTTTTCTCTCCATATATTACACTTCAAAACTTTTTATCTAACCGTAGTAAACAGTGTATCCGAATCGCCAGTGAAAAAAATATTGAAAAAAATTGGTTGCCTGTAAAGTCGGTATACGGGCGAAAGTTTTACGTGACAACGCTGTCTCTCTCGCTCTTAGGCGGGCTAACCATGCCCGAGTGGAAGGGACGCGTGCCTCTCACTCGCTCTCATTGTGAGCGCATAACGTGAGCGGAGCGTAACGCAGTTTCTTGAAGTGTCACCCGGCAAACCAATTTATAAGACGTTGTCACGTCAATAAAAATTTGACAATTAGGACACACTGCCCGAATCGTTAATCCCGCTACCCAAAAAAAAAATGTGTATTGATATAACGGACAGATACATGCGTGATGTTCTATAGTCGTCAACAAGCGGCCACCTACTGAGCCAGCAACCATTATACCAATAAGGATGTAAGTGAAAGTCACATACATCGTTCAATTTATTTTGACAACGCATAAATCTGGTCTAATCATTCATAATAAGATGGACAATCGTTCAGATTACATTACGTAATGGCGACATGTGTTCGTTTATGATATTGATTGGATGGATGAAAGTTTTCACGCTGATTCCGATCTCTCTTCCATGCTAATCGGATATTAAGTTTTAGCTACTTATATGCTACTTCGTACGGTATATTAGTTGATAATGCGGAGATTGAATGAAAGTTGACAGTGCAGGAAGACTGGAAATTCCTCCCTTCCTCCTTTCCTTTCTGTAGTACTTAATTTCTTTAGTAAAATTAACATTTAATTTCATATAAATACGTTGTTCATAGAAAATCTCTGATCTTGTGTCATGAATCTTACTATTTTTACTATACTGTGAATAGCACCCCAGATGGTGGGTAAACGATGATGTGGCCGACGATAGAGCATGCTTGCCTAGAAGTAACCTATTCACTCTTGACTTAAAAACCCCTAGGTTGTAGCCATCAGGAAATACAGTTCGAATTTAGAAGAAATTATTATAAGACAAATAGTCTTTGGTTGACAAATAGTTTTTATGTAATAGTGCAGGCACCAAAAGAAGTTGAGTATGCAAAATAAGTGGACCGCATTCCGCGCATAGTTTTGAACTCAAAAAAGCATGCAGATTATGATTCTAGAGGTTGCCAGGAAGTCTATTGGTAACTTTTTTATTTCTGATGTCAATTTTTACACACTATCGTGTTTAGCGTTAATTATGTTACATTTTTTTTTTTAAATGATCCCAGGTCCCTACCTGATAACACCTTCGTTGTCGTCGTTTCTCTTCTCCATTCTTGATTTTGCTTTGTCTTGTTGCCTTATATTATGCAATTTTGACATACTATGCTAATTGTAGTTTCGAGTTTAACACTTTTCCCCATTGCGTGATTTCACTGTATACGAGTTAATTAGAATGCAAACAGTCTCAGTGAACAGACGTCACGTAAACACTATTTATAAGTATTATATAGAACAGGAAAATGTTTTACAAACAATATCATATGACTATTGTTTGTGTTTTTACAATTTACACAGTCTTACGTTTCGTTTGTTTTCGAAGTTTTTAACAACATGGTATCAGTCGAATGGCTAAGTGGATGTTTTTAAACCTGTTTTGTTCTAAATAGGGAAATCCAATCCCGTAACTTTTTGCGGAATCAGAAATGCGGGATTACACATGTAGAATCTCGCTGTACCTATGCGGTTTTTTTTTAAACTTAAGTGCAGACGACGCGCTTTTCAATTTTGATTATGTATTTTAGTGTAATACATAATCAAAATTGAAAAGCGTGTCAGCAACCAACGTCATTATGAAGTGATTTAACAATTGTCCATAGAACTCGTGAGTTTCCTCTAGAATTTATACATATGGAAAATAATTTTATTTTACTTATTTACCTTGCAGCTACATGAATTTCTATTTTGTGTTGTGTGAGTCATGAACCCTGTATCGGAATATAATCAATTTCAAAGTATGAGACAATAAATGTTTCATTCTATCGTTCCTTTAAAGAAATTGATAAATTGATATTTGATAATTTGTAGGTACTCTAAAACATTATATTCAATTGTAATTTAATATTGAGATAAATTCACTGTTCAATACAATATATTTCGAAATTAATTTATTATACTTTATTTAAAATTCCAATCGCGCAAATCATATGGGATCTGCAAGAATGCTGACTTTAATCCAAAGGCTTGTGGCCTCGCGATATTGATGCGGCATTAGATTCCCTAGGTCATAATTACACATATGCATCTTGCATGTATATGACGCGGCTACATTCGATAACTTTAAGGAAAAATTGTAATAAAATACCGACACCTTAATACATCGATGACATAATTCCTGATGCATCATGCAGTGCATAATAAATTATAATATAATGACATGACAAGAAATAAAATCAACAGCCTCAATTATAATAAGCAGTCTGAAGTCTTTACACTTCTATGAGAACATCAAGAGACACCGCCAAGCGTCCATTATGATATCGTCAGATTACAACGGTCATTGACGTATATTAGTAAAACATGTATCTTGTAATCGAAATATAGGTTACTGATAACACTATCTAATCTCAAATAGGCTGAGTTATTATCATAGAAAGTTCATGACGGCTATGGTGTTATTACAGCACAAGTGCTTTTCACAATTTTACTTAGTACGTACGGATGGATGGATTGTGTGAGGAGTGATAAGAAAGAAAAGGGAGTTAGTGATAGTTTGACGGGTGACAGGACAGAATGGAAGAAGAAAACGTGTTGCGCCGACCCCAAGTAATTGTTGGGGTTAATAGGACACCAAAAAGAAACTTCATTTTAAGGATTTCAGTAATAACCGTTTATTATCCTTTTCTTTATATTGGAAGGTGTGTTTCTGTAACTATAAATAGAAATCCCTAGGATTTCAGTCAAGTGCTGAGAAGGGGCTCAGACCAATTAAATTTTTTTTGTTATATTCCAACAGTAATATGGGATAAGGGTAGGAAGAAGAAGAAGAAGACTTAGCACGTACGGGTCGAGGGGCTCTTTGGACCGGGAGCGCGGTCCCAATTTCCACCGAGATTTTTTTTTTTTTTTTGGGAAAAAGAGTAAAAGTAGAGTTAGCAAAAACTTATTTTATTTGTGGTCCCAAAATACAACAAAAGCAAATAGAAGTTGGGACCGCAGTCCCGGTCCAAAAAGCCCGGCGACTCTTACATTTAAGCACGGTCAAAATTATTATTCATATAAATTAATATTTGTTTACTGTTTTCATTAATTATATATTCCACCTTCCAACAGTGTAACGACCTATAAATTATAATAAAGGTTCAGTTATTAGAAGTCGGAATTGCGTGACTTAACTCTATCACCATTTTGCTGAAACAAATATTTTTTTTCTTGAACAATGAATAATATTAAATAAATAATAATATTTGCCCTTGTGAACTCAATAACCACAGCCTATTGGAATTGGAAATCTTGCAAATTTTTTTTTTAATCAATAAGTTTTGAGAATTTGTACGTAAAGGTAAACAAATGTTGCCCTGGGGTCATTTTTACTAAAATAATATTATTAATAACGTAACGAACGACCTGCCCCGGCTCTTCACGGTTGCAAATTATCTATACACTAGCTACAGCCAGCAGTTTCACTCGTGATACTACAAAATTATCCTAAGGGAACCTTTACATCAAAATCCGTTCGAATGTGAAGTAACAAACATCCACACAGACTCACAAGCTTTGCCTTTATATAACTATTTATTAGTGAAAACTGCATCAAAATCCGTTGCGCAGTTTAAAAGGATTTAGGGGATAAACAAACGGATACGCAAAGCAATGTAGTTATAACCTATATAGAGCAGAATACGTAATGTTACGATCGTTAGTTACATCTCACCTTCGCACTTAAACATTTCACTTTAGCGTTTTAATATACCTTTATATGATTAAATGGATGTATAAAGTGAACGCCAGACTATATGACAGACTTAAACGCTAATAAATAGCACTTCGCCCAGTTGACAGGATTGCTTTGGTTTTTGATTGATTTCGTGATTGGTTGGTTCGGATTTGGTGATTGATTGATTTCGCTAGTTCAAGCATGACCAAACCATAGAAAATTATCCCATGGGAACCTACTCCTGAAATAAAAATTACCTTGTCTAGTCCTGTTTGAACACGAAGGAGTAACAAAAATAACAAACATTCTGATTTGTATGTCACTAGAAAATTTCAAACGCCGCGCGCCTTGAGATTGTAAAACATCGCGAAAAATTGTAAATTATTTTTTCTAAATAGCACACAGTTATGTTGGAAACTAATTTATTTATATTTATTTAAACTTCATGTACAGTGGTGGTACATAGACACAAAAAAAACAGACATAATGCCACTTGTGGCATTCTCTACCAGTCAACCTTAATTTTGATGTGATATCGTATACTTGTTATTTTTTTTAATTATAGGTAATTGATGAATGATATATTTCAAAATTAACGAATGAATTTGGATGTGATATGTATATCGAGAAATTATAAACTAATAAAGATTTATTACAATAATACGGAGTCTGCAATTTTCCGATGACATATACGCAAATACAACTGTCTTCATCTCTTCTATTGTTTCCTTTCTCAGGTCTGCTGGAATAAGCAGTAGGTACCTTTCTACAGTTTTTTTTCTATCTATCAAATCTTCTTTTGTATATTTGTGTGTCCATAAATAATAAAATAAAATAAATACAAAAACTTCATAGTTCCAATCGGCCAGACCTTATTAAAGATTTCAAAGAAGATAATTTTTACACGAAACTTTCGTTTACATAGTAGTGTCGGACGGTGTCGGCGCAGACACAAAGTTAGAACTTTAGAAGGTACAAAGTGTTACGTGACGCCCAGCTGTAAATCCGCCACACAATCGTGAATAGTGAAACTTGTGCACTTACATAGTTTAGCTTGATTTCATGGCACGCCAATGAAAGGTCCCTGAGAACTTCACAAGTGATAAAACAGCCGTGTAAGTTTTAGAGGCTGTTTCTCTCAAGCTCGAATTAACGGATAAGAGTGTTACAAGTTTCTACAAGAAAAGTGTAATACAACAACATAATAATATTCTACAACTATCACACTACGCCGTCTAGTCCCAAGCTAAACACAGCTTGTGTTATGGGTACTAGACAACTAATAAACATACTTATATATTTCTAAATACATACATATTATAGAAAAATAATGATAGAAAAGAATACACAATACGCAATCTGAAACGCATACCTATTTTAAAAATGATTCGGTATTTCAAGCACGCAACTTTCTGTCAGGGATGCGGAATTGTACGAAAGACTACTGCGACCCTAGAATGCCAACCGTAACTGATGGGTCACCACCGGATTTTAGTTAGTTAAAATCTAACAGGAGAAGTACCTAATCTAAAAAAAGTATGCATCTTAAATTATAGTAAAATTCAAATTGTCTTAAATTTTTTTGGCAGTTTGCAGGTCAGTGTGTAACCCACCCTACTGAATGGCTGTTTCGTGAAAAAGTCGTTCGATTGGATTAGCTGAATTGAGAGGGTCTTGATGATTTGAATTAAATAATTCCGTAAATAAATACGTTTTACGACCTACAAAATGGACATATAAAATGCAAAAATTTAAGAAAATTTTAATTTCGGGGGCTAATAAAAGGCGCAATAGTGAAACTTCATCACGTTTTCAAACTATGAGACCATGAGATACATAACATAACATACCAAAACTAAGTAGAACGTTACCTTCAGCATTACCATCCAAGATAACGATTAAAATACTTATGGTAATGTCGGTAACGTTATACGTAATACTAATTAACATAATATTATCACTACATACATAATTGCTGTTATAAGATCGTTATCGCTACACTTTCACTTTAAATCCGTGTAGTTGAACAACATTCGTTTAGGAACACCATCACTCAGTGGAATTGTTTCAACAGTGTTCACTTTGCTTTGTACACTAGCTCTGACGAATGAAAATATCTTGAGGAAACCTAGGTAGTAGGTACTTAATAATCTGGTAGAATTCCCAAATCGCATTTAGTAATACGATTTAGGAATTCCATTCGTCAAAGCTCTGGGCTGTTTTTGTGTAAGGACTTTACTTCCAGTAGGCTTTATAGAAAATTTATGCACTAATGAGAATGTAAATCTGTCTTCGCACCGGCTATCTGATTCCTGAACTCAACACGTGCGTCAGGCTACAATAAATAAAGAAAGTTAACGACACTAACTAGAGTTGTCCGAACATATCGCACTATTACTGTTTCCGCTAGCCCAGCGTCGCGTGAGAACATGCGACCATCGGCCTTGAGTCCTTCGCTGCCGTTGCCTAGCCTAACTACTTCAAATCAACTTTTATTACTATACTATCGCTCCGGACCAGTTTCTGCTCCATACCCACTATATAGGGATCTACTCGCTTCATGTTTATTTATAACCCTCTCGCTAGACAGTTGCCAACTGATGGAAAGACGAAATGTATGCGGAAGGACCAACTCTTTTATTTAAAGGAGGCATTGACTTCTCGGAATTGATTAATCGTATGAAATTGGCAAAACCACAATTTTACGGTATTTATTTACATGAATCGTAATGAGGAGAGATAGTATCCAATATGGCCGTGTAGCAGCTGTTCGTACAGATAATTGTATTTTTAAAACTGTAAATTTAATTCAGAAATCGCTTCTAGTTCATCGGACTATGTTTTCTGTGGATTCTTCAAAGAAAATGTCAGTGGGAGACAATTTATCGACGTGCCCGACATGACACGTGCGAGATAAAACGCAATTGTTCTGGATTCATGACATTTGGAGCTGTTCTCATTCTCGCAACATGTTGCACAACGCGACGTCCCAATTACCGACGATTGCACGAACAGTCTCGCACGACACCTATGTCATACGCAACTGCTGTGATTGTGAACAATCACTTCCGCCCAATTTGTCGGCCACTTCCGACCGATTATATGTAGGTGATACTGCAGTTTTGGTTTCCTGTGTTTTTATTCACGCATTTCTCATAACCCACATACAATGGGCAAGCATTTACAAATCAAATCCCACGAAGCTGTAGAGATTTATACTGATGAATCTATATTCTTAGTGCCCCGGCATCGTTCGGATGCATTCGGATGTCGGTCGGCTCTAATCGGCTAACGCTGCTGGGCGTCAGCCAAGCCATTCCCGCCGTTTCGACGGATTTAAATTTGGAACACAATTTTTTCTGTGGCCGTAGTAGTTTGACGAGGTGAACAATCTCTTTCCGTTTAGAAATATACAAATCACATGTGTTATGGACATTAACTTTACATGGTTGTAGGAAAGAGATGTCCCAATTTCTGTACATAGTTATAATGATAAGTGGGTGCTGCGTGCTGCACCTTACTCTGTGACACGAATACCTCGAATTCGTATCCTGCTTGTCGTAGTTTGTGATTCCACGTGCGTAAATGTAACGGTTATAGGTACGAAAACGCGTGTTTAGACAACAGCTCACGAGTTATAAACTTTCGGCGTACATTGTTTGTTGCATTTCTTTATCGACCTGCTTCTGTTGGTTCAATTCAGCTTTAAGGATAATTGTACTCTTCAATTGTTTTACTGGATTTTCCTGTTATATTAATATTTGTAAATATCTCTGATTGAGGAAAATAGAAATATCCTTACCTCTCGTTTGATTTACCGTTCGTAATTGTTTTGTTCATTGATTTTTGCCATGTAAGTATCTGATCTACTATTGAAAAGTTGTAGAGAGCTGCGTGGTACGTAAGGTTGTACAAAAAAAAATTACAGTTTAAAGTTATGATCCAAAAATAACTTTAATTCAATTGTCAATAAGAATTACTAGAAAACCACATGTTTAGCCACGATGACACAAACCAAAGGATAATAAACAAGCGTGATGAATCTCAATTACACTGAATATGACTGGACACTGTGTCACTTCCCATCCACAATATGTTCTAAAAGCTGTTCCTATCTATGAGCGCGTTATACGGCATCGTGCATGGTCCCTGTTCAACGAGGACAAATTGGCAATTTGACAAAAATGCAACGAACCGACTCGTACAATGTACCTACACACACATGTACGGCTAGTAAATCAGAGCGCACGCTGCGTTCGATGATTGAATAACATAAAACTGGACTGGTTCATTGGACTCTTTCTCTACAAGCTCTTCAGATTTGTCATTAACATCAACCGATACTTGCACTAATTGTGCAACCGAGACATTGTTTTCAATAATCAACTCTCAGTTTTTTCATCTCTTGACATAAACTGCTGAAACTGCGAAAGCGTTTGAACTTTACAAACAAAATTTAGCACGAATATTGTAGAAGTGGGCAGATACGAGCGGTATTTGCTTGTGGCCTTCTGTTGATGCTCATTATGGACGAAGTCAAACGTTTACAATCTTATTGGAGTGCCTCGTAATACATTCTACCTCATTAACTACACACACGTTTTTGTGCTAACCATGTCAAACATTTAACATAGATGTTTGCATCAAACAACACATCGTCAACATAACAAGTTTCACAAGTGTCTTCTCGGAGCAGAGCAGCTGATGTCACTGTGTACTTGAATCACAAAATAATCTTGGTACGTACACAAATAACACCGGCTAACCTGCGCACGTACCTACACCTAGCTAACCTCGCGTCGCACCGCGTCCGCTGCGTCTGTGACGCGACAAGGAACGTCAAGCAGCGCACAAATAATTACTGTTTGCTTTGCTCCTGCCCCTGGTTTTAGTCCGCGCTTGGCTGCTCTTTACCCTCTCGACGCTTTATTATGTTTACCAAGGAAAATCAACAGCGTGATAAATAAAAACAACCATAATCTACAGGACATCTGCTTTAACTCACCTGTGCTCTATTGATGACATCGTGTGGTCCCCGCCAAGTGGTAGCTGCTGGAGATTTTCTTTTGGCTAACTCAAGTGTGGCTTCACTTGGACAGCGTTCAAACATAAGCACACGTTCTGCTACCGAGCCACGCGTGAGGAACGGGCGCACCGGCGTCACTCCTCCCGCTGCGGAGGCGGGCTCGCCGGCGCCGGCGCTGGACGCGCGCCGAGCCCGCGCCTCGAACTTGGAGCGCGCCTCCGTGACATGCGAGCCCAGAGATGCCCGGCGCTCGCCGCTGGCACCGGCGGCCGGCTTCCTCGCTCCTGTCTCCAGCCTGTCCTGGTATCTACTCTTGGCGTAGTCAACCAGTGACAGCGGCGGAACCACGTCCGGCCGCTCCGCAGTGCGCTCGGCCACCACGCCTCCAGTGCGCAGCGCCCGCAGCAGGCGCTCCTCCTCGCGGGCGACCTCGAGCCGCATAGCAGCGGGGTCGGCCCGCCTCGCGCCTGCGCCTGCGCCTGCCGTACCATTCCTCTCCGGCACCAGGTCCGGAGGGAGCATCATCTCTATGGTCTCTCCTTCTGGCTCGAAACTTTCGCGGCGTGTGTCGGGTCTCTGTTCTCTTCGGACGTCTGGTCTTTGTTCCCTAGCCGCGTCCGGGCGATGAACCTGTCTAATATCGGGTCTCTGTTTTATTTCGGGTTTAGGTTCCGGCCTAGGTTTAGTCCTCAGACTCTCTGCCAATTTGAGGCCAGGCGTGGGCCTGCAAGATAATATTTCCGTGGGCGCGAGGCCACGCGCCTTCCAAGTCTGATATATGGCTTCGGCATGGTCCGAAATTTGTTTAGCGATAGCGGCTATGTCCTCCTCGCCCGTGTCTATCTCGCGGCGGGCCGTGGCCGCCATGACCGAGCCGCTCACAGCCTGCGAGCTAGGCAGAGGTGTTGTTGGTACGCACCGCACCGACAGCTCTAGGGCCGCTCCGTTAGCCCCATCTACACTCACAGCTCACAGAAACACCACAGGATGTGCACTTTTTAAACGAAATCACTGAAAAAAACAGCACTGCGGCAAGTCGCGGTGCAGCACTGGGAACAGCTGTAAGAGCGCGCGTCCAACAATAAACAAAGGCGAGTATCGCGTGCGTGGGGGGGCGCGCGGCACACGACGAGCCGGCAGAGACACGGCGCGCGGACTGCGGCGCGCCGGCCCGCCGCCGCCGCCGCCGCCACCCGCCTCCCCGCCTCCTGGTTCCCGTTCCCGTCCCACGGCCTCCTTGGTCATTCACTGACACTAATTAGGAATGCCGTTTTCAGCTTATCGTACAGCTTTCCTGAAACCGGAAGTAAGTAGATCTACTCATCCAAGGACATCTTTGATTTTTATCGCTCTCAGAACTACTTGATCATCTAAGATATCGTTCTATTTAAAATTATTTTGTCTTATCTTGATGATAGATTTAGCATAGCCTGTTACAAATTCCGGCCTTGCTCGGTACTATTGGGCGGAATCAGGCGGAATGCATTCGGGCGTTTAGCTGCAGGGCGATGACAAGGACAATACCACAGTCTACAAAGATTATTAAACTCCAGATAGGACTGTATCACTATTAAACTGAGTTGATCTCACTTATTATTTGACTTGCATAGCACTTGAAATTATAAAGAAAAGTTAAATTACAAATTTTAGGGAACCCTAACAGAGCATGGTGGCAGAAAGAGCTTTTACAGCTTTAAGCTTTTTATACAGACTGTAAACAAGTGCGAAGTCTATTTTCGTTAAATCTATGGACGCTCTATTTATCATGTATTTTTTTAGGACAGTATCGTATCGGGCGGCATGCGTCACTGTTCCAGTGATGTCTTATCTGTGACGAGCGAGTCTATGGTCGGCGGGCGATGCGTCGCGCACGCGCGTCGCTACAAATAGCACGCGCCTTGTATTTATTTACACACTCCCTATTTTTTTTTTTTTATAATTCTACGAACGAAGCAACGACACTGCACCCAGCCTGCTTTAGAACCGGGAAGATATACAAATATGTATACGCATGTATATGTATCTACAGTTGTCGGATGGATTGGATATTCAACACGAAACTCATTTTATTAGTTTCCAATATAAACAATGAAATCATTATTATTGTTTCAGAAAATGCAAACGACTGGAACTATTTACAAATGGAAATAGAATTAGTTGATAGCTTCATCGAGGCTGCAAACGCTTTCGCTGGCGATGCTTTCACTAATGTGTTAAGTATCAATAAATACTACAATTTACATATTATCATATTTTACAAGGTTATGGCTACTGAATAATATAAATTATTATATGTATAACTTGTATAAGACTAGCATCTGCCGTCGGTTCCAACTGTGTGCAAGTCGAAAACTAGCTATAGCAAGTGCTGCTCAATTGCATATTCCCGGAGTAAAAAGTATAATAATTATTTAGCATCGCGGTCATTTCTGCCTGACCACTTAAAAAAAATTTCGCTTGTATCCTGTGGCCCGAAGTCAAACCAAAAGCCCTCTGAAGTTTTCGTTTCGAGTGCAAGCAAAAATGAACTTAGCGGTGGTCAGGCGGAAGTGTCTTAGATGGTATCTGCTATTCCAAAGTATAGTCTACACCTATTTTATTTAAATCCGTTCAGCCGTTTGAGCATGAAGAATTAAAAACGTATGTAATATGTATACATACATATATCTATATTATTAACTTTCGCCTTTATAATATTAGTGTGAGAAAATAAATATTCAGACTCTATCATTGAATTTTATATTAGATAAGAACTAATAAACGCAAAGACAAAAGCGACTTTTGAATATAAAAGAGAACTATGCCACACAATCTCTTAAAATTAACAAGACTTTGAATAAATCCAGGCAGACTATAAGCAATGCCGCACACGGGCCACAAAAAAAATGCCGCTTCTAGCTTCTTTTTGTGGCGCCCTTATTTCGTGGCCCGCGTGCGACGGTGCCGCCACAAAAAAAGCTAGAAGCTGCTTACAGCTTCTGCGGCCACAAGCTGTCGCGCGCTACAGTTTTTTTTTGTGGCCGCTTCTAGCTTTTATTGTGGCAGCTTCTAGCTTTTTTGTGGCGGCTTTTTTTGTAGCTCGTGTGCGGGGAAACTAATGGATATGAATTTAGGCACAAAATATCCATCTAAAAAGAGCACAAAGATATAAAGACTTTGTCTGCGTCAAGTTTTTGTGTTGGCGTCTGAAATCCTTTGATATATCTTGATAATAAGTCACTGGACGAAGATTAAAGAGAAAATGTTTCAGATAAGGATGGCGATTTCTCCTGAATAAAATCGAATGTCGAATCGATTCGAATCGAGGTCTAAAGAATCGATTCAGTAATAAACAATTGTGTATGCCTAATGTAGAAAATATTTATCTAGGTTTCTACGTCGAGAATATTAGAAATATTGTTATTTTTAATACAGAAAAATCCAAATGGCATGTTTTGCCATTTACGCTTCAAAAAAGTGCGAAATAAAATTCGCTTAAATTTCTTTTTGTTTTTTAAAAAAAGAAAGACGTAGGAACCTAGATAAATATTGTCTATAACCGAATATCATCATAATATTTTGGAAATATGTCCCAACTGCAAATGAGTAGTATTACGTTTGCATGGAAACTCATCCGTCGCCGGCCCCTTAAAGATTTTACTTTGACTTTGAGTTCTTAAAGATCGATTTCTTAAGAAGTCCTAGATAACACGGATCCTACAGGGCTACAGCGCCATAGATCCGTGTACCTATAGCACGCATAATTATTATGTTTCGTGACTGGTGAATAATCGGGTGTACAACATTCTCATAAAAAATAGCTTGAGGAAAATAGGTGAGGAACATGGTTGAATTCCGCAGGAAAACAATCGAATCGC
Source organism: Mythimna albipuncta (assembly GCA_929112965.1). Taxonomy (NCBI): domain Eukaryota; kingdom Metazoa; phylum Arthropoda; class Insecta; order Lepidoptera; family Noctuidae; genus Mythimna; species Mythimna albipuncta. The sequence goes on from OV815962.1 coordinate 16,725,936, forward strand.
GACTTCAAGTTTCTGAGATCGATTCACAGAATCGAGTCGATGTTTATGGTTGGTTATCAAAAATCTATCTTATTGACCTATCAAATCGTTGAGCTCTGTGTGGTTCTTTCCTCAAAAGACCATCTCAGATACTAATTTGCATGGTTCTCATATGGTTTGACCATTACATGTTAGCTGTATGGACTTGAAAAGTGACTGACCCCTGAATTTGTTTCGGTGTTTCTCAGGGTAGTCAGCTAGGAAACACCAGCCTCATCTAGTTTAAACTGACCAAAAAATGTAGGTACCTACGTGTAAAAGTGTTTTGGAAAACCTATTTGCAAAATAAATATCATTTATCGATTCTTCGATTAATCGATCACATTTCGCCATCCCTAGAGTCAGAGCTGTCTCTCTTATTCTGTATCATCTCGTTAAGGACGCCCTAAAGTGTATTTACTTGAACTTGGATACTTAGAAGTTTTGCATACTGAAAGTTAAGCTTTTATTTTCATTTTCTAAAGTCCCTCGTTGCAAAATTTTCTTTAACGAATAGATGATTGTAGCAAGTTTACTATATAGTGGCCTTGGAGCTGAATGTTTATTTATTCGGTTTTATGACTCACCTGTATTATACACCCTTAAATTTTAATCGTTTTAATCCCGTGGAGTATTAAATTTTTGTATGTACAAGATTAATTTCTTTAAGAATACGTCAGCTGAGCGAGTTCAATGACCTGTAGGTAGTTTGTACGCGACTCCGACTACTATCTACAGGTCATTGGACTCGCTCAGCTAATACGAGTTTTGAAAAAAGGTACTTTATTTTTTTTATTTTATCTTTACAAATCGATAGTGTTTCATGTACCAGATAGACCCTCCACGGGATTAAAACTATCAAAATTTAACGGTGTATACCACCTTTATATATTACTTTTTTAATATTAACTAAGGAGATATACGAAAACTGTTGTCTAGTACTTAACCTTTCAATTGTGATAATGACAGACACAATTGAAAGACAATAGGTGCGCGAACGCCGGCGTTCGCTTGGGGTTTAATGAATTAATATTATAATATTCATCATCATTATTTCAGCTGAAAAATGTCCACTGTTAAACACAGGCTTCTTCGAAAGACGACAGATTTTGTCGAACCGTAACATTTTGGGGAGGCCTGTATCCAACAGTACACGTCTTTCAAATTTAATAATATTATTATTATTTTGAATGTATTGTATTTGTTATTAAACTCAAAAACTAATGGACCTATTTAAAAAAAAATCCTTAACAAATAGATAGAATGCTACATTTATTACAGATTTTTTTTTTGAAGGTATGCACGAGATTACGCTTGCAGAAATTAATAATACAAGAAAAAAAAATTAACACAAAAGAAACAGCTGAAAACCCCATATTTAGTCAATTTTGTAACTCTCAGTTGCAATTGCAAATGTCCCTTTCTTCAAAGCTCTGTTCTGTCTCACTGAAAATAGGCAGCGAGATTCTTCGAAAGAATTTCAGCTGCCCTGGAAAGCAAAATTCAACTAAAGGAGCACAGGTGGGTTTCTTGTTTCTTTCCTATTCCTTCACTTTCGTTACGAGATCATTTTTTTTTTTTAGAAAATAACAATTAAGATCATTGCAATAAACTTTCAGATTAAGTATACACGCAGGTTCCACTCTAACTATAAGAAACTCAGTATCAAATATACAAACAGTTCAAAACGAAACACGAGTTTACCAAAACATCACGGTTCTACGTACAGCGGTCATTTGATACGGTTATTAATAAGATTAACTCAATGGTTCTATTATATAAGCTTGTGTAAGAAGTAGGTGTTATACGTGGCTACTTTCAGCTGTTAAACTATAGGTAATAAAAAATCACGCAAAAACGCCATTAGTAGCGCATGAGATGAACTAGATAATGAAAATTAATTCCGGATTGCTTCACCTACATTCTGTTTCCGGCAACGATTATAGTTTTTAGAGGAAAAACTAATAAAAGGATTTTTTTCTTCGGCTGTACTTACCTGGATGTTTTTCTTATTAAACTGTTGCGATTATACTGGCTTGTGTCCCCTAGAGAAACATTGATGGAAATTTTGTAACCCGTAGTCACGTAGGTAGCAATGTTTTTTTTTTCTAATAGTTACATTCAAATTTTTTATAACCATAAATGTAACTAGTTTTTAGGCTAACTTTAACTTTTAAACATTATAACACTGACATTATTGTGGACGGAAGATTGATAAATATATATTTATCAATCGTCGTATCGTATAAAAAAAAACACTTAATTTGGCACTTGAGGCCGGTGTTTCCTAGCTGACTACTTTGAGAAGAAACAGCGAAGCAAACTCAGGGACCATACAGCAAACATGTAATGGTCTAACCATATGAGAACCATTATGCAGATAGTTTCCCTATATTGCAGTTCATAAAGAATACAGATTAGGCACCAAATAGTTTTCGCACTGACCTTGTACGCACTACACTATAGTATAAACACTCTATTTACACAAGGTAGGTAATACGAATAATTAGATAGCATTGACCAGCACAGTATATTTACCAGAAACACAGCAATGTAACTTGGAAATGCAGAAATCGATATGGAGGTTGTAGATCTCCAATCAACTCGTAATAAAGTTTACTATTCAACACGCTATAAAATTGTATTTTGATCGAATTGACGATAGCTCAACACTTAAATGCAAGAGCTTCTTAAAAGTTTTAAAAATAGCTGCCAGTCTAGTTCTATTCTCAATCTCAATACATATTTTATGCTAAGTATAATACAGGATGGATATTTCAAATGTATGGCCTAATTCGAAACTAATAGGAACAGTGCAAAATATACACAAGAGTGCCCCGATTTTGATGAAAAATAAAACTGCGTTATTGAGTTTTCACCAACCTGGACTGGGCCCGCGTGGTGGACTACGGGCTATTCCCTCTCCTAGAGAGGAGGCGTGCGTCCCAGCAGTGAGAACATTAAAAAGTCTGATGATGATTAGTATGATTGAGTTTTGAAAAGAAAAATATTTGCAAAGAAACAATTCAAGCTTCATTTTTAGACCATTCGATAGTGTCATTAGTAACCATCAAATTCTAGGAAGTAATAACATTGATTTTTCAAACACCGAATGGTGCAATTATAGGTTTTCTCAAAATCAGGTTCGAATCACCTTTGAGGCCAAAAACTTCGTAAAACGGACGCTTGCGCGGTTCCATACAAAAATGCCCATGTGGGGTCCCCGCAACACAGCATTATTATTTTTTGTATGGGCGCCTGCTTTTCACAATTTCAGGTCTAAATATTTATCGACATCCTTCATAGATTCAGATTTGACCATCTACGCCCATTTTAAATTCAGCCTGTGAACTAGTATAATGTGATATGTCTCTACATTTTGACTTTTATTTTCAAGGACGAAAACTGGCCTTCAAAACATGTTTTATAATTTGACCAATGGAACACAGCGATAAGCATATAACACTATTTCTATAAGTATACACATTACGGCCGAATAAGGTAACGTTGGTAAGGCAAAACTGAGGAAGCATAAAATAACACTCGATTATACCAAGCATACAGCCAGAGTGGGTGAAATATGTGGGCCGAGGGCCATTTGTCGAAGACAAAACATTTCTATACGCTCTCCTAACCTGTGGTATGGCAGCCCGTAGGCTTTCAAAAACAATGACGTAATCATTTCCAGGGTCTTTCATGTAGAGGCACCGAAATGCTTCCAAATTTTTATTTATTTATTTTATATATATATATGAGTACAAAAGTATTGCTAAACTGTTTGTTTCTATAGGAATTTCTTCTAGCAGATCTACGAAGGGAGAGACTAATAGAAAAGTAGACAACAGTGTGTAAAAACAAGAGAAGAGTATGCGAAGATCAAAGTGAGGTAGAGTCTCGATTATTCCTAACTGTCGAAGTCAAATTCACAAAAATTAAAAACAAAAAAAAATATGTGAAAAGTTAAGAAAATGATCAAAAATGAGGAGCTAGAGTCTGTCTAAAAAGACGACATGGGTAATTATCAGAGTAAAATGAAATCTGATGTCATCAACACTGGTTCAATAATCAACATTGATTAAGATATGTTGATCATTGTTTACTAATAGAAGAAACTTATAAATAGTATCGAATAAAAGTATTTTTAAATGATTAAATATTATAAGTACATACAAAATTCCCAAGTCGTTTAACTTTTTAGACAGACTATAATACCATAAAACAGACACGTTGGTTTAGTTAGGAGGCAAGTTTATAAAAATGCACTTCAGAGATTTCACTAAAACATTCGAAACTTTTCAGTATAAAGCGATAAAAACAGCTATTTTCTCGAAAAATCATAGTTACAAGCATGAGGTATTGGCATTCACTGTCAACTTATAATTTAAATATAAAAAAATGCTTACTTAGATTATTATAATTGAGCATTTCCGTATTTAAACTATGTTTTATATATTTGAGTATAAATATAAACTATCATTAAATTATACTAAATAAATATTGCGAATGTTAGACTGTCGTACACATGTATTGCGCTGCCGGTTTAGTGACATTGAATTTATCTGATATAAGATATTAGAAGCAGTTTGTGTTTTAATGGGTAGTTCATTGGATTAAAATAAAATCAGTCATTAGCATACAGATTGTATATATTTTCTACATGTGTAAAATATAGCTAACTACGTCCATAGCTATATGATAATAATTATATAGATATATAAATAATGAAGAAAATATAAAAATATATTTTATTTCGGAATCCGGTGTTAAAACAAGTCTTTATTTGTGTTTTTCTTTATTTTTATGTTTAAGTGTGTTACTATTTGTTATATTTGTTGTCGTAATATGTCGCTGAGGTGAACGAACAGATTTCTAAAAACAAGGTACCTACTCTAATATTGTTACGGATGACTCTGCCATAACTAATATGGCGATGGCGGGAGAAAAGTGAAACCGAATGCAAATGAGCGGCGCGAGAGTGACACGCGCAGGCACAACTAAATGCAAACATACATAATTTTAATAGAATGTTGTACCTACCTACTTGAACGAAACTGTCGGAAACACGGGGTTTTTGTGGACCTGAAACACATATGGCACTGAGACATGGTTGCTTATAATGGGCCTCATCAGTAGCCCGATTCACGTAATGAAAACCGTAACGATATCGTAGCGATTAGTCGTTTAGACCATTTCCGTATTCACATCCATCAATCGAGTTTGAACGACACCGATTTTAAAGTCGTTTGAAATTCGTCGATTAAAAAAAAACTGTATTACATAATCCTGGTAGAATTAATGTAACTGGAAATAGTCGATAGATCGTGAATATCGTCTTTTGGACGGGACTTCGATCGAACGACTATAAAACTTCAACGATATTTGGCTTGTTTGATTTTACGTGAATCAGGCACCAGAAGGTTTACAGTCAAAGGGCAATGCTCGGAGATTCCTTGCGTAACCGCATCAGGAATGAAGACGAGCAAGAGAACCATGGTCACCGACATATCCCGAAGAATCGCCAAATTGAAGTGGCAGTGGGTTGGGCACATTGCTCGTAGAACGGATGGTCGATAGGGCTAAGATGTTCTAGAGTGGAGACCATGCCCCGGAAACCGCGGCGTTGGAAGGCATCCCACAAGGTGGACCGACGATCTGGTAAGAGTTGCGAGAATGCGGTGGATGGATGCGAGATATGCCTCTCATATTGATCGGTCGTTGTGGCAAAGCTTGGGGGAGGCCTATGTCCAATAGTGAACGTCTTTCCGCTGAAATAATGGTGATGATGATTTGATATTAATTTATATCATAAGGACGATATCAGAAATAAGTGAATTAACCGTCATCTAGTTTAAACTGACGAAAAAATAATTTTCACTTGTAAAAGTGTTTTTTAAAACCTATTTGTACAATAAATATCATATAACATTTAATAATAATAATACTTAGCCTAAGAGCTAAGAAACAGTCTATTATTTTCAAAATAGTTTTAAACATAATATGTGTAAAACTTTACTTAACCAAGTTATTAATAATAATAATAATAATAATATGAAATTTATTTCAGACAAAAGTCCATATATTGTTAGTAACACAAGAAACCTTATAAAGCTATTGTTAGTATATACAAAAACACACTCAAAGCGGCACCGCACAGTAGCACCAGTCTATGCCAGGCCCTGGACGCGACCACCCTCAGTGTGTAGTCGCATCCAGTGCTGCCACATCGGCGATTCCCAGCGACCCACGAACACACTCAGAAGGCTGTTCGAGCTGACCCGCATGCGCATTATATTTTCTTTTTCGAATAGAAGAGCGGATATCAGTCACGATCATATCCACTCCTCAAGATCATCGCTATATTTGTCATTATTTCGAATTGTATTATGAATCATTTTATTAGTATACTCCAGTCGACTGTCGCCCTAGCTGGTTCATAATGTCGTGGTAACCTATTGAGTCACTCGCACGATTTGCCCTACCTATATAAATGCATAAGGTCAGAGGCAATAATGCCATCATCACAAAAGAGGCATTGTTTTCATTACTCTTCATTACCATCATATCAGCCTGGAATGAACCACAGTTGGGTATAGGCTTCCTTTGCTTTCTGCCATGCTTCCTGGCACTACACTTCCCTCATCCAGGTGTGTCTCACGACTTTAGTGATATTGTCAGTCATTAGCTTTAGTAAAAGTTATTCTACAGTTGCATATCGTGTGATGTCATCACACTTATCACTAATCACAATAATATTATAAAGGCCGCAAGTTTTTGTTTTGTGTATGTATGTTTTTTACTTCTTCACGCTCAAAAGGCTCACAGATTTCGATAAAATTTGGTACACGGGTAGACCATGTTATTGTCCTAGAATACCACATAAAATAGTTTTTGTTCCAGTAGTACTGTTAGCAGCAGCTATGTAGTTCACACACTCATACATACACAGTAACATTTACATTTGCATTTTTTCGTTCATTTACAGTAACATTTGTAAGATCTAAGGCCCCATCACAAGCTCTCAAAGTGATCTATTTGACGACCTAAACTGAAATGTTAAAGGGATGGAGCGTTAAAGGGTGTACAGCTTCATCCCTCTTTCTCGCTCGTTCGCCTGACATTTCAACAAATCATGGCAAAGCCTCCTTTTTTTGGTGGCAAAAATCATCCAATGACATCACCCACTCTTAGGCGGAGCCAGAGGGTGTGTCAGACTTATATTGACTAAAAACCCACTCCTGTTCCTCCGTTGCCTTTTAAAGCCGAGTTTTCCTTTCAGAAACAAACCCTTGGCAACAGTAGGCATGGTAAAGCGGTAAAGCCCCTGGTCATCAAGTTAAAGTCAATCCGCAAAGTTGCTTTCTATAATTAACTGTGAAAAGACAAAGCTTTATCTACAGAAAATGGGGGGAAACGTAAAATAATACTTACTCTACTACTACGTTAATGAAATGTCAAGTGGTGCGGCCACCCTTGCGGGGAGCGGCGACCGTTGACCCTTGGAGCGAAGTGGAGTAACTGAATCAGGTGGGTAGGTTGGTGTTGTTTTAAAATTAGATTATCTTTTCACTATGTTATAATAACTGTGATCTTGTACGTTAACCTTAAGAACACCGTAATCAGTGACACAATAGAAAGACCATAAGAGAGCGAACGCCGGCGTTCGCTTGGGGTTTAATGAATATAAGTTACTAGCTTTTTCCCGCGGCGACGCCCGCGTACTTAAAGTATAGCCAATGTCACTTGGGAGTAAAGCAGCTTTCTATCACTGAAAAAATTTTACCAATGGGATCAGTACTTTCAGAGATTACTCCCTATAAACAAAAAAAACATAAAAGCAAAAAAAAACATTACCTCTTTATAATTTAGTGTAGATTAACGTTACTGTTGTTATTTAAGTTTTACTACTGTTTAGGTGTACAATAAAGTTTATTCTATTCTATTCTATGTGGACAAAGCAGTGAGCAGCAATATTGTAAACGCTCGATCATACCGTTTTTCAAGGTGCATAATAATATGTATATTGTATCTGTTATGTTCGATAAATAAATAAAATAAAACTGCTGTATCAGCGGCTTGACCCGAATGATAGTAGAACATTATCCCAAGGGAACATACTTTCGGGATTAAAAGTATCCTGTGTACTATTCCAGTTCATAGTCTACCCGTGTATCAAAGTTCATCCAAATTCTTGCAACCGTTCGAGGGTGAAGAAGTAACAAACATACACATATCTACACACTCACAAACTATCACCTTTTTAGTACTTAATATTTGATTTATTCAACACAAAAGTCATGATGTATTTTAAGTTTTAAAGCTTGAAATTGGGCCTAATCTAACGAACAGGGACTAAGACTCGTCAACGGCGCGTGGAATTCCACGCGCACCTCAAAGACCTGTCAACGATAACGTAGGGGCCCAGCATGGCCGAAGCCTACTGGGGCCATGGGTTGACTTCCGAAGGGGAATACTGTGGTCTTGGAACATAGGTGTAGTTTTAGTCAGTAAAAGTCTGACTTGGCCTCCCGCTACGCCCTAGAACGGGAGAAGGCATTGAACGATTTCCCACTTTAAAAAAAAAGACATTGGCAAATACTTTCCATAATGGAGCTACAGTTACAATAGAGTATAAGTCTAAGGTAATACAACAGTATTAGAACAGATAAGTATGTATCTAAGTTAGGGTTGCCATAAATTCCCAAGGCCCCGTTGCGGGGCAATTTAATTTGGGGTCCTTTTTTGTATTTACTGTGTTCGTCGGGAAACAAGGGCAATGGCAAAGTTATCGCATATCGCATCGCAAATTAAAAAAAAAAGGAATCTTTACAAGAAAACTATTTGGGATTATATGTATTCATTTATTAATTATCACGGATAACATAATAATTAATTAACATCATTACTTTTTATATATAGGTATGGGATGATTTTATTTGGGTCAGTAATAATAAATTGTCGATAACGTTTTATAAATTTATAAAATTCTTCACAATTCATGTGAAAATTAATTTTACATTGAAGAATAGCTTCCACGGTATCGACTCCCAAGCGATTCCTTTCGTCTACGTCTATATTTTTTTGTAAATTTGCGCTCAACTATGTTTGTCGGGACATTTTATAGCTGGTCGGGACACTACTGTTAATAACGGTGACATGTCCCGACGTATCGGGACTAATGATAACCCTAATCTAAGTATGTATTTACTATTGTATTTGTTTTTCTTTTGTTTGTCTATTTATTAAGTTGCACCTGCCATGTTATGTTTCAGCAGATAATGCCTAAAGCATTATGTCCTTGTACAGTGTTATGCGTATAAAGCTTTAAATAAATATAACTACAGTGCTTAAGTACAATACATAAACGACTAAATATTGTTCCAAAGCATAGTCAGAATTACAATGTGTTTCGTTCACAATCGATTCCATCAGGACAAACTAATCACTTACTAATGAAGAACCCTATAGTCCCTAGAGGCAGGGAAGCTCGGTGCCCTGTGAGTTAGGGGATCTTCCTTCTGTTGTAATGTCATGTCCTGATAAAGTGAAATGACTGACGAAAAAGATGTCTAAACATATAGGTAAAATAGAAAATAAAAGACCGTTTTATTTTATAATGCAGGCACAGAAAACCTTTAACTTTAATTATATTTATACTTCATTTTGCTAGAGTTTTCACACGAGTGAAAATAGAAAATATAAACCTATGTTACTCAGTGTTAAAGTAGCTTTTTAATGGTGAAAGAATTTTGAAAATCGGTTCTCTGGTTCATACAAAGAATGTAAGTATGTTGATAGGTATGTATTTATATATATATATGTATTACTAGTTTTTACCCGCGGCTTCGCCCGCGTGAAAAAATTCACCTATGTTCGTCTCCAGGGTCCCAACTATCTCTGTACCAAAATTCATCAAAATCGGTTTTGCCATTTAGGCGTGAAGACGTAACAAACAAACAAACTCACTTTCGCTTTTACAATAGTAGTAATTCATATTATTATTATTTTTTTAAATTGTGCACTGGATCTTACCCTCTACTGTGATTTCGCTCTATCACTCACACTCAATGGTTTGCTGGAAGAAAACTCAACTTTGAGTTAAGCTCGCCTAAGTACAAATCGTTTTTCTTTGTAATATTTACATTTACAAATAAGTTTAGAATTGTATAATAGTTCCTAATGAAATCTGTCAATGAACTATGCTAAAAGACAAGTATTCCAGTTATCCAAAATAAAAAACAAAGGGTGTATTGTCAGTATTTGGTATCTTCGCCATTTGAACGGAATAATTTATGTTGCACTTGTGTAAGATTATGAGTAGATGTGGTGGTACTACAGCAAATCGAATACTAAAAGTCATAATTTTGGAGTAAACGAGAAGTAGATTTACTTGCTGCAACATCAAATCATAAGAGTTTATGATTTGAGCCAAGTGAAATGGAAAAATGGAAAAAACATTATGGCAACTCCCAGCTGTTAATTGTCAGAGAAATGTCGCGGTGTTTTCAAAATTTTGCGAAATTAAATTTAAATTTTACCATATAAAACTAAGGAAACATTTGTATTAAATGATTACCAAAACAACGCGATATTTTCATAATATTTTAATAAAATTATCAATTCGAAGGAATTGATAAATAAATCATTGCGTTCAAAATTGCTAGTTTGTTTACGACAGAGTTACCAATTCTTTGGTCCCAGATTTTCAGGGAGAGTTGTAGGATGAAATTCGTCATGTAAATTATCAGAGCATGAATCCAGAAGAAGCTAAGGTCCCGAACGTCGAGCGCGACTGGCAATCCATAGAGATATATTTGTTTTCGAACGGACAGCAATACTCTCCACCGCGGAAGTATCTCCTGCGAATTGACGAGCTGAACTTGTGGGACGCCACTCTAAATCATCTAGCACAATCACATTATGGACTACAGTAAGTTAAATATACTTCTTTCTTTCTTTCTTTTTTCGTGAAATCACTTGGCAATCATCCAACATAAGGACTTGGCCGACTACATTTGCCGATATCAAACAATTCATGGATCTACTTACTAAACCTACTAATTTGGGGACTCAGATGAGACAGGCTCTATTCTTAAAGAATGGATTTACCCACCCTTGCACAAAAACGAGAAGGACAGGTCCTCTCCGATTATAATTTTGATTGTCTTCAAGGCTATAGTGAAAAGGCTCTTAATAATCTTGTGCAATTCGTAATCAACGATTGCATTACTGCTTATCATCAGGTGGGTGCGATCCCAACTGATGATAAGCAGTAGTTTAAATAACTAAAAAAAGTAAAGAAAAGAAGGACTTTACTTTGTAGTAGAAAACACAGGCCGAACATGGACAAATACAAAAATCATCCAAAATAAATGTATAGAATTAAAATTTTATTTGTATAACTATGTTATTTTTATTTGTCTCTTGCAGGAGTCCCCTTATTAACCTGTACACTACCAGTGGGCACCTGGTGAAGGGCCCTCTAGATCTCAGAGATGGCCAGGCGTATGTGGCCGTTGCGCCACCAGACAAGTTCGTTGATGCTGGCTATCAGAAGTACCTGATAAAAGCTTCAAGGTAAGCAGAGAATTCCTTTACGGTGGTTGGTGGTGAATGGAATTGGTGATATAGTGTTATAGAAAGCTTAGACTAAGAAATTAGTATGCAAGAGGAAGGCTGAAAGTGGCACCGGTAACTAAAAAGTTGTGTTGAAGTCGGTTTGAAAGTGGTGCAGCTATACGCGCCCTACGCAACGCCAAAAGCAACTGAAGGATCACAGGCGGGTTATAATCAGTAAAAAATCTTACACTCGCTCCATAGAGCATGTGGTGCACATATTCCACAATTAGTTAAATTTTGCATCGGTACCATTGCGATAATTTCTTCCTAATCAATAAAAAAAATTTCGCTTGATTCCTCCGGCGCGGCGCCAAACCAAACCCTTTGAAATTTTCGTTTCGGCTAAAAAACCCATCCCGTTCCTTCAAGCCTTCATACCGGGGCTCGAGCGCCTTTTCGGATAACCCTGGCCCCAGTAGGCTTCGACCCGGCTGGGCCCTGCTGTTGCTGACAACTCCTTGAGGCGCGCGGGAACAGTGCGCGCCGTCGACGACTTGGGCTTGGTCCGGACAGTTACCGGACGGCCGGACAGTGAGCTACCGATTGCTCACTGTCCGCAAGCCCGCGCTTACGGTGGCTGGAAATCGGGATCGTAATCCCGGCGGCGGCGAGAGCGTCGTTCCCTGATGAGGTCGGCCTCCTTCTTAGCGAGCATTACTGCTTCGCAAAAGTCGGCGACCGCCTGCTACTCCTTGCTCCGGACCATGGCCTCAACCGACCTTGGTTGAGGCCATGGTCCGGAGCGAGAGGTCTCGAGGCACGGCGATGCTCCGCCCAAAACTTAGCGGTGGTCAGTTGGAAGTGTCTTTGATGGTACATTTTGAGTGGAAATGCGGATGATAATAAGGGTAGAGAAAAACCAACGAAATGATGAATGGATTGTCTGTAAGATGATATCTCCAGAAAGGAGATATAAAAGAGATGACGGCGAAAAGAGATGCATGAAACACGAAAACGAAGTATAGTAAGTATACCGACGCCATTGAATTCAACCTAACTCCAATTCTGCCGGTGGCTGATGATGTCTGGACCCCTAACCAGTTGCTTCAGATTGCTTGAAAATAAACCGCCATCTTGTCCTGTACTTACTTTTTAAATGTTTTGGTTTTCTTTTCACCTAAATTCATTAAACCCCAAGTCACAAAATAGATAGGTACAGAAGATAATCTCATGGATGTACTTCACTTTTTATACCTACGCTCGGTGGACGCACACTAATGAAAAATTAAACCGGAACTGTTCGACGAGCGGGCCGAGTCGCTCCGAGATATCGTGTCCGTGAGCGGTGTCTATGTGTGCGTTGCTCGAACGCGCTTTATATGTAGATTGACCTGTACCTATCAATTTTGTGCCCAAGTGAACGCCGGCGTTCGGTCTCTGATTCTCTTGCTATTTTGCCACTAATTATAGTATTGAAAAGGTTAATTGTAATATTTAAAGGTCGTGGGAAAAGAGACAAGCGAGAAAGAAACCTCCGGGTATGAACTGCGATATTTAATTTGTAATAATATTATTTTAGTATCTCGTAAGTAATTTCTAAAACTCAGACATGTACTGCACACTACAGCATTTTACCCTGTAATTTTGATATTGTACGTAAATGGTTTAGACGTTAAGTAAGAGTGTAGAATCATATTATTACTAGCTTTTATGTATAACTAGCTGCTGCCAGAGGCTTTGCCAACTTGGAACAAGGTTTCTCCATACAAACTTTGGACACCCGTCTCAAAATTCTCCCCTTAGGGCGTGAATTTTAGAAAATCGTCTCTTGGTCATGTTTAAGGAAATAAAATATCTTATCTTATCTAATCATATCTTGTGCTTGCCTACGTCATAAAAGGAAGCCTTGTACAAAATTTCACGTTCCTAGTCCTAGTAGTTTCGTTTGTGCGTTGATATGTCAGTCAGTCAGTTTCTCCTTTTATATTTAAAGATCTAGTTATATTGAAATGTTTTACTTTGTAGAATGCGTACCCAACGAGCCATGTTGCTTATGCTCCGAAAGAGGGAGTAAGTATTTTTAATTGATATAGCTCTCATGGTACTGATCTCCTTCGGCAAGAAACGCCTAAATCCTAATTTCGAATTCGAATGATTGTGCTTAAAGAGCAGATATCCCATTTCAATATATATAGTGATATTTTGTGGGAATACATTTAATGTACTAATACTTTTAATCGAAATTTATAGGGTCTTGTTGTGATATCAACGCATGTTGCTTATGCCCCGAAAAAGAAGGTAAGTGAATCAAGACCCACATTATCGTTAAGTAATGTTATCCATATATCGACATATTTAGTTTATACGTTTGCTAAACCAGTCATGCTAACAAAAATGCTTTCGCATGTCATGCCGTCCCGTTGACTACCCAGTAGTAATTTGTAACAGTCATCATTTAAACTTAGGCCATGAAATAAGAATTTGCTTCAAGATATAGTATAGGCTCTATAGTGCTTGAGTATTTTCACATGTTAGTTTACATATTTTGGGCGAATCTGATAGATTTTGATTTTAAGGCACTAATTGATTAAGTTCAATAAAGTGGTATTATTACCGATTTTAGCGAATACCATTCCTTTGATATAATAGTGGTTCCATACACTGAAATCAAATAGACTAAAAATATTGAGTACAGCTCCATCTAGCGAAGACATGGCAACGCTTGGGCACGCACTCTAAGTTATCACAGTGGAACTGTTATAGAATAGCACTTAATTTCCTCAATTAAGTTTTCATCTTTCAGATGCAGATTCTGTGGAACTCTTACTACCTGCCACTGGACATCCAGATTCGAGGTCGGCAGGAGGACACTACATGAGCTCTGTGCGTGTTGCTTTAATTTATTTTACTTTATTAATATTCCTTAAAATTGTAGGTAGTCAGGGACAAATCATTGAAATACACCTCCACTCAGAGCGGGAGAGGTTATTTGATAGATGACTTTCCAACCAAAAATAAAAACTATTTGCTTTCTTTACCTTTATCGGTCTTACCACTTACCAGCCAGTAACGACAATATTTATATTATTAGTAGAATTAATATACATAAAGCATTAATGAGACCCTTTCTTTTGGGTCTTCATTTTTTTACAGATCGGGAGTTCAGATTTTCAATCCTAGTTCTGAATAATATGAGTTTGGTTGGTTTCTGAGTAATGTGGGTTTGGGTATTTAGGCATAATTTAGAAAACATATGTGATATTTATACAAAATTAAGATTTACCCTTTTATAGGCACCTGCAAAACCAATCACTGCGGATGACTATGAACCCGTAGCAGGCAATATTGGTCAAATGACGTGCAAACATTGTGGAAACAAAGCTAGCCCAGGGGAATATGGATATTCACCCGTTCTAGTTCCAGATAACCAGAACGGACATGAAGCTGGATTGAGTGACAAAAGAGCTACTCTGGCTGATGATGGAGTTAGAACTGAAGAAAATGTGGCTAGACCAAGTGAATATGGGTCAAGACCAGGTACAAATTTAACTAGATCAGATGAATATGGTGCTAGGCAGGCTGAACATGAAACAAGGCCAATGGTAAATGGAGTGAGGCCAGCTGAATTCGGCCCTGGATCACCTCAATATGGAACTCGACAAGGTGAATATGAAATTAGATCTAATATCAATAAAACGAGGCCAGATGAATTTGACGCTAGACCAGCTGAATACGAAACTAGACATGGTGAAAATAAAACTAGACCAAGTATAAATGGTACTAGACGGGATGAATTTGAATCTAGCCCGGGTGAGTTTGGATCTAGACCAGCTGAATATGAAGCAAAACCAAGTGCAAATGGAGCTAAGCTAGGTGGAAATGGCACTAGTTTAGGTGAATATGAAACGAGACCAGGTGAATATGGTGGGAGACCGAGTGAATATAAAACTAGATCAAGTCTAAATGGAGCTAGGCCAGGCGAATATGAAAACAAAACAAATGCAAATGGAGCTAAACCCGTTGAATATGGAGCCATACAGGGTAAATATGATATAAGACAAAATGTAAACGGAGTTAGGCCAGTTGAATTTGGAGCCAAACCAGCTGAAAACGGAACTAGAGCGATTGAATATGAAACTATACCGAGTTTAAATGGCAATAGACAGACACAATATGAAACAAGACCAGGCGTATATAAAGCTAGACTCGATGAATATGAACCTAAACCAATTGTAAACGGAGCTCAGCCAGGTGAATATGGAGCTAGACTGAATGAATATGAAACTAACACGACTGTAAATGGATCTAAACCAAGTAGATTTGAAGCTAGAAGAGGTGAAAATGGAGCCAGACTGGATGAATATGAAATTAGACCAAGTGAATACGGTGCTAGACTGGCTGAATATGATACTATACCAAGTAAAAATACCACTAAACTGGGTGAATATGAAACTAGACAAGGTGAATCTGACACTAAGCCAGATGAATATGTAACAAAACAAAGTGTGGACGGAGCTAAACCAGGTGAATATAGAAGAGAACCGGATAAATATGACAATAAACCAAGTGCACTGACGACAGGGGAATACAAAGTTAAACCTGGTGAGTATGCAACTCATTCTACAGAACAAGAAAACAAGCCTGATAGGCATGGGCCCAGTCCGGCCAAAAATGGGGCTTGGACTGGTGAAGATGGAGACAGAACGACCGGTCATAAAGCTAGGCCGGGTTATAGTGGACCTCGGTTAAGTAAAATTGAACCCATAAAAGAAGCATACGAGATTGCATTGCGTAAAAATGAAAAAAGTTTTGATGAAAGTGAAGATAGACTGGAGAAAGATGTAGTAGATAAAGATGCAAGCATAAAATATCCAATACGCCTGGCCGCTGGTGAAAAAGAAAAAAAAGGTGAATATAGAACAAGAGATGGTGATCAAAAAGACAAAGAAATTGAGTTCAAAGATAGGTCGAGTGGGAACGGAAGAAGTGGTGGTGAACGTAGAATAAGTGGCGGTGAAAAAAATATCAGAGAAAATGACACTGTAACTAGAGTGGATGAATCAAAAGCAAGAAAAATTGAAAACACGCGCAGATTAAGTGGGCGTGGAGGAGCAGAAACTGATCAGGGACGAAAATCAGGTGAACTAACCAAAGATTTTGAACATGGAGGTAAAGTAAATACACAAAAAGGGAAAGAAGCTAGTATTGCAAATAGAGCAGGAGGGAATGGAACTAGACTGAGTGACCAAAAAAATAGACAGAACGATAATTCAGCAAGGTTGGGTGGTCGCGAAGGCAGAGTGGGTGATCATGAAGCTAGAGCTGGTGATGTAGGATTTCCAACTAACGATCATGATACTGGGCTAGGACTTCCTAACTCTAGGGAAGCTGAACCTGTTACCAGAGCAAGTGTATCTGGTGCTAGAGCAATTCCTAAAGACAGAATTAATTCTAGAGCAAAACCTGGCTTTTTAGGTCAACCCAAAATTGGAACACCTAGTACTAAAGCAGAGGAAGCTTTAGTCAAGTTAGATGATTCAACCAATAAAAACAGAGAGGGTAACCCAGTGGGTAGACAAAGTAGAGTTGGGGGAACTGGAGCAGCAGGAACTTTACACATATCTGAAGCTCAGCAACATGGACGAAGAATTAGTTTATCTGCGGGAAAAACGTTGATTGAAAAAAAACGTTTGCCAGTCGGACAAAATTCGTCATTGTTAAAGAAACTGACTCCGAATTCCTTAATACTTCGTAAACTTGAAGACAAACAACCTTTAAAAATCAACAAAGAGAATCTTCCGAAGAAAATAAATGAACCAGCCAGTACTGTTCCAGTTCCAGCTCAACCCAACGAAGCCAGAAAATCAAAGACAATGCCCAAATCTCAAACTATCACTCCACTTCCACTCCCACAATCGACTATTTCTGACACCAATGTTGCGAGTCTAACCACGAATAAAGCTATGCTTGAAAAATGTGTCGACGAAAAAGAAATAATCGTATCGACACATTCATTTAAGGACCCGGAAAGCGAGACACGGTCTATGAAGTTGGATTCAGTCAAACACATTATTAGTTTCATTGAAAATACCATGGAAGAAACACAAACAGAAATGATATATACCGAAAAAAGCATTGCGTATGTTTCTATTGACGAATCAGTCCAAACTAATACAGAAACAGTAGAGCAGCGTGAACAAGAAGTATCCGCAAGTAGTAAAGATAAAGTCAACTCATGCACATGCACTCTCTGTAAATATGATAAAGCCTATTTCGATCCTGACGAGAATACCTTATCTACTTTAAATAAAGGTGGCGTAGTCAACATCAAGGTGAATATTGAAGTACGGAACATTGTAAAATCAGTCTTTTCTTGTCAGAAGAACTGTGGAAGATCGCGATCGTTAACAAATATAACAAGATCAGAAAAAGAATCTCAAATATCTATTGACAATGATGTGGTGGTGAACCACAATTCATTGCAGTCTTTATTTACGAAACCGAACTTTCGAGGTTTTGGCTTCGACGGCTCTCCAAACGTGATGGTAGTCCAATGTGCCGGTTGTGGAAAACCTAACCCATCCACCCATCGATGTGATCAACCCTCTCCGTGCAGCGATAATAGTAAAAAGTATTTTGTATTATTAAACTCAGTGCTCGAAGACAAGGAAGATGGGTAAGTCATATTTTATACCAATATCTGATATGAAAAAGGCTTTTATAAATATAAATAATTTGTGACTTATCTAATGTTTTGTATATGTACATAAATATATATTTGGGTATAATAATCAACAATAAAAAATAAGTCATGGAAACTGAACAGTTTATACATATTATGCCAGATGTAAAAATAATGACGTAACATTGAGTCCTCCTACCCAAAATCAATTGCCCCGAGTTCTAGCTTCGTGCGGTAGCCTCACTGCAATTTCTATCCCATTAGGTTACTGGATACTGCTATTATTATAATTTATAAAATAAATTGACATTGACTGATCATATTTGGCTGGCCTGTTGGTCTAGTGGTTAGTAGCCCTAACTGCTATGCCGGAGGTCATGGGTTCGATTCCCACCCAGGACAAATGTTTGTGTGATGAGCACGATCATTTGTTCTGTGTCTGGGTGTAATTTGTCTATAATATGTATGTATTTAGAAATATATAAGTAAGTTTATCAGTTATCTACCTAGTACTCAAACACAAGG
This sequence comes from Mythimna albipuncta, assembly GCA_929112965.1. Classification (NCBI taxonomy): domain Eukaryota; kingdom Metazoa; phylum Arthropoda; class Insecta; order Lepidoptera; family Noctuidae; genus Mythimna; species Mythimna albipuncta. Next base: position 16,744,717 of record OV815962.1, read on the forward strand.
TCTGCTTAGCTTGACTAGACGGCGTTGTGTGATAGTTGTAGGAAAAAAAAAATGTAGTGCTCAAATAATTCAGGAATCTATAATGCATTTACAAAACTCTATGACTTATATAAACCAATAATTTTCAGTTGTAATTTTAATCCACCATGTCGACAATGCGATCAAAGGCAGTCGAAAAAACAAAGCAATGGAATTCCAATGAAACAGGCTTTTTCAGAGACGAATTTAGATACTATTACGACTGTTACGATATCGGGGGTGCCATTGCAGAGGCGGGAGATAGGGAAATGTATGACAAATACATCATGCCAAACTGAAGAGCCACAAAACGAGAGTATGATGGCTAACCGCAAAGTGAGCATTACACAAGAATCGGTTACGTGCGACATTGAAAAAAAGGGCAACCCTTCAATTTGTGTAGTTACCCAGGCTGTTAATCTTATGCCAAAGCAAAGCTGCCTAAAAATGTGCTCACAAAAATGCGAGCAACAATATTCGCAAGCAAGCTCAAACACTTGTCCTTCAACACCCCCACCGATATGTGAAAAAATACGGTCAGTATGCTCACATGTACCCCCACCACTATGTGAAAAAGATCGGCCAGTATGCTCACAAGTACCCCCACCGACATGTCAAAAAAAGCAGCTAGTTTGCTCACATGTACCCCCAGCGCCATGTGAAAGAGAACAGACAGTATGCTCACATGTACACCCACCGGTATGTGAAAAAGTACGGTCAATGTGCTCACATGTACCCACAGCAATATGTCAAAAAATACAGTCAGTTTGCTCACATGAACCCCCGCCAGTGTGTGAAAAAGAACAGTCAGTAAGCTCAGAGGTACCCCCACCGATATGTCAAAAAGTACAGTCAGTTTGCTCTCATGTACCCCAAGCGACATGTCAAAAAGTACAACCAGATTGCTCACATGTACCCCCACCGAAATGTGAGAAAGTACGGTCAGTCTCCTCACAAGTAAGCTCACAGGCATGTCTACAAGTACAATCTAAAGGATGCCAACCGACTAATCAACCACAAGAAAGCATGCCAGTGCAATCATGCTGTCATAAGACACCACCGCAATGTAATCAAGTGCAGGCACAAGCGTACCTGCAAGTACCACAAGTTTGTAATGCGGAGACGCAGACACGATGGGCCAGTATTTTTGTAAGTAAAAAACGCTTGGCTTTGTCATACAAGTATCTGCTTATATTATTATCGATTTTTTTTTAATTATTATTTTTTTTTTTGCAGTTACAGGCACGGCTTCACTGTGATGGCCGATACTCATTTCATCTGCCGCCATTGTATTTGTTAAAAAATAATTATTCATGTTGTCAATGATGTGTATGCAGCAAATAAAAGTAAAAATGTTTTTTTTTATTTTGTTTTTTTTTTTGCTTTTTTATTCCAGCGGCTTCTCTCGCGTGAAAGTAGACTTTTCCATACAAACTTTGGACCCTGTTTGTAAATTTTGTAAAATCCTCACTTAGTGCTCGCATATGTCATAAAAGGAAACCTTGTGCAGAATTCCAAGCTTCTAGTCCCAGTAGTTTTGGCTGAGCATTGTATGTCAATCTGTCAGATTCTCCTTCTATATACATATACAGATATTGTCCACAATACTACACACTACACTACTGTCCAAAATATTGCATCAACAAAGAGACTTCCGCCCTTTGAACAGAAAAATATAGGTTAAATTGTAATATATTTATCTAAAATTAATTACAGACAAAATATACAGCAATGATGCGAACAACAAAACTAGTGTAGATGCAGGTCTAATTGGCCTGGCTGCTGTAGAAGCTGCTAGCTGTTGGGCTTGGTAGGCAATCAGCTTGCGTGCCAGAATGTTGAGCGGCTTCGTCTCCAGGTTGCGTATCTGCATCTCTGTGATCGACCTCAGACTGTGAATCGGCATTTCTAGCATCACCTGTAATAATTGAAGGAACCTGTAGCTTGCCAGTTAGGAAGGCATTTTTGTCATCTGCAATATCTGTAATTTTACACCCTCTTAGAATCGAGTCCTTTACAATCAGTGGTGGAACTATATAGGGTTGCAAGGCTGCCAAAATACCGCGGGCCTCTGATCCGAGAGGCCACGATGGCTCAAAAGAGGTAAACCAACCTATTTTACAAAATTTATTAAAGTTGAATCACAACCTCACGATTTTTCTGTGCCCTCATCCAAGGATTTTGGACCTCAGATAATAATAGTTACACCACTGTTTCCAAGGCTCTGTAATAAAGAGACTTTACTCCTCAATCATTATTTATTTATCAAGATACATAATTACGGTTTTATCCAAAGGCTAAGCTCTCTTCATTAGATTCAACCTGAATTCAAACAAATCTGTTTAGCCTACTATAGCCATAATACTCGTGGCAACCGAATGTCGTCTTGCTACTTACTCACCTACCTTACACATAAGTGTAGCAGTTAGTTAATGTTATTATGGAAGTAACAGTAAGGTCCTACTTGTGCCGTCAAGCCGTTCATAGCTTCAGGGTTGATGGCGCTCAGGTCGGTGCCGCTGACCTCGGCCAGGAGAAGACCTAGCCGGGAAACCTCGCGCGCGCTCCAGCTGTACGACTTACCTAACGCCTGGAAGAAATGTCACGGCAACTTGTTATAGATTCTGGTGAATATAATATAACTATAGAAGTTAAGAAGTTAAGTTTCTGAATATAATAGTCAATTGGTTATTCTTGAAAGGTTCCTACAATCTGAATTAGATCTCTTTAGATAATGATAAGTTTAGGAGCATTAAATTCGCCTAACTAACCTGGGTTCTCATCATCATGGCCAAATAAAACCTGCGTTGCAATGGATCGCAGGCTCTTATGTGGTAAAATATCTGAAAATGATAAGCAAACAAAATCTAAGTCGCAGCGGAGTTACCAAAGATGAAATGCTACCAAAAACTTTATCTTGGTTATTGTGAATAGGCTCATAATAAACTAGTGCGCCTCACCATCAACGGGATCGCAGTCAAGTACTAGTTTATAACAGAAAAAAAAAACCTAGGGTAACGTTATCAATTAATAACCCTGACACACTGGTCTTCAAACCCACTATCATTTTACAAACTGGTTTAATATTGTTACCATCACCCTATGATTATAGCGTAAACTATCATAAATAAAGGAAAGAAAATATTACTTTTACACAATGTAAAAACAATTAAATGGAAACTTAAAAAATATTAACTCTTGGATGCGCCTGATAGGTTCAGTTCAGCAAAACACCAGGCAACTGCAAATAAGTTGCGTATATTCAACTAAACTAAACTTATAGTCAAGTGTGCGGATCTCACCATCCGATAATTTGCATTTTGCCTTAAAAATACCATCTTCTACCCTTACATCAATTCCTTTGGTGTTGGCGATAACAAGCTCTTGTCATATTATTCGCGCCTCTACAAAATAAGAAGCAATATATCTCTATCAATCGTTTAACTTCAAAGTTTCTTCAAGGTTCTCCTATTATCATTCTTCAAGTTAATGACTAGTCTGTTGACTTAGTGGTTAGTGACCCTGACTGCTATGCCGAAAGTCATTCGACTTCCACTCGAGACAAATGTTTGTGTGATGAGCACGATCATTTTGGTTCTGTGTCAAGGTATAATTTATCCATAATATGTATAAGTATGTTCATCAGTTGTCTCACAAGTTCTGCTAAGTTTGGGACTACCTTCTATAAGTCTTGAAGTTATTGACTGGTCTGTTGACCTTGTGGTTAGTGGCTCTGACTGCTGGAGGTCGTGGGTTCGATTCCCAGCCAAGATATTTTTTTGTGTGATGAGCACGATCATTGGTTCTGTTGTGTTGTGATCTATCTATAATATGTATGTGTATGTTTATCAGTTGTCTAGTACTCATAGCACAAGCTTTCTTTATTTTGGGACTAGATTTCTTTGTGTGACAGTTGTGAAATGTTATATAATTCTTCTTCTTCTTCCTCCCCTTATCCCGTAACTATTATTTTGACGACTCAACACGTCTATTTCTTCCATTCTGTCCTGTTATCCGTCACACTATCACTGACTCCCTTTTATTTCATATCGCTACTCACACAATCCATCCATCTTTCTTTGGCTTCCCTCTCTATCCATTACAAACCTGATGCGTCAGCTGCAGGTACGTGTTCTCCGGTATCCTCCTCATGAAAATCATAGGCACTCCGCACAGCAAGTTGTTCATGATGTTCAGGTACTTGGGTTCTGACCAGCGCGGGTTCAGTTGTATGTACCTGCTGGCCACCACACCCACCTACAATACAATACTGTTCAGCAGTAACCTTAATGAGGCAAATAACACAACTCTGACTAAGATGAAAGAAACTGAGTCAGAAGATAAGTAGATAAAGAAAAATATAATTTCAGAGAGTATTGAGTAGGTCTTAGGCGCTGCGCAAATGTAGACACTTTTAGTTTTCAGTTACCGATACCTAACACTGTTTGATCGTCATGGTGATGGTGGTAAAAACTAGACATAAAAAATGTTTATGTATGCGCAGGAGTGGATGATTTCATACTGGTACTATAGAAATCAAATATTCATCGGTAGCTTGTATCTGACACAAGACACGTTTGCGCCCTGCCCCCCCTTTATTAACCGGAAAACCGTAAGATTGTAAGATATCGCGAGAAATTGTATACTATTTTTTCTAAACACAATTATGTTAGAAACTAATGAATTTGGATGTGATTGATCATATACAAAACGATTTTTTCATAATATATTGAGAAATTGAAAAAAATATACTAATACTAACAAAGATTTATTACAATCATACGGAGTTTGAAATTTTCCGGCGACATACACACATCGAAGTTTAATAAGAGGTGGATTTTAGAGATGTGCCATTAAAGGCAGGTTCCTTAATCGCTGTAGCTACAGGAAAACGGTCCTAGGGGACAGTTTGAAAAATTTTGAAAAAAATGTTGGTGAAGTCTTCTTCAGGTCTTTCTTTTGAATTCAATTCTTCATTAAATTATCACGTGTGTTTTATAAGATCTTACAAATAGTTCAACAAGAGCACATGGAACCCCTGTCTGGAATAGCAATTTCACAGAGGTAAGTAGATATAGTTTAAAAAAAAAATCTCAAATATTAGAATTATAATTGGATATACAAGTCAATTTAAATAAAAAGTCTTCCAATGAAACTCTAGGGGAGCGTGGCAGTGTGATAATAACCGATCATACTACCAAGCACCCCGCAGCGTATTGCGTGAATGCGTTGCTTGTAAGTACCCGCGTTTGTATAGAAAACACGCACAGTCCAACACACTGAAAATGCATCCACTCGCGTTCATGCAGATCACGCACCTACATGCGGAGAAACATGCACACACGCGCGTGGGTGCGGGGCTACACGCTAGGTATGGAAACTGAGTCTCGCGTAGTACCGTGCGTGATTTTGAATTAAATGAGTGCGTGCCTGCGTGAATTTACAAAACGCAACTACGTGCGTGAATGCGTAAAAAACATGCACGATGATGCAGAAATGTAGGTGCGTTTCCACGCGCTACGCTGCGTAGTGCGTGGCAGTGTGATAATCGCCTTAAGGACATTAAGTGACCAAATTTACCTGATGCCGATTAAGATCAGGATGAGTGCCGATAAAGGAGAGTATCTTGTTGTCGGACAGGTTGAGCCTGGCCATCTCCCTGCCGTTGATGTACTTGAACAGGGGCCGGTACCTCTCCAGCGTCTCGTATGTGATCTCGTGGGTCAGTGTGGAACCCTTCACAACCTCCCACGTTGCTGCAAGCTTCTCACGGGCTACATGCATCATGGCTATTGTTCTTGCCTGCAAGGATGAGATTTCTTACCATGTCGAACTATTATTTATTACGTATCTACATTGTGCTCACATAATAGAAGCAACAAGAAATATGTAATCAGGATTATATGCAACTCATAATATGATTTAAAAGAGTGTCCATGGAGGTTCTTGCACGTTCTTCTCCATAGAGATCTACGCTTTGGAACGTGCAATTTAGTATCGCTTTTCTTGGACTGAACGACATTTGACTGTTTAGAAGTGCCTAAAAATGGCCTATTTGAAATAAATGCTAGTGATTGATTGAATTAATAAATCAATCACAAGCACTCTGAATTTAAGCCATGGCCCCCAATTTCCACTATCAACGGAGACTGCTGTCAACTATGCGTGCCATATCTCCAGAAGTCTTCCAATGAACCTCTAGGGGGTTCCACGCGCGCCTTAAAGAGATGTTAGCAAAACCGTAGGGGCCCAGCAGGGTCGAAGCCTTTCATTGACTTTCAGAAGGGAGACCCGAGGTCCTGCAACTCTAGGCAAAGAAAGAATATAGGTTTGGTTTTAGTCAGTAAAAGTCTGACACCTTACAGCGGTAGAAGTCTTTAGATGATTTCCATAGAAAGAAAGAGAAATCATTAAAAATCTCTGGGAGTAGATACCTTATAGTGCATAGTTACCACTTACCAGTATGAAAGTGTAACCATTTCGATTCTAGATATCAGTAAAGGAAAAATCTGACCCTGGGAATGAAACCAAAGGCTCAATACTTACTATCGGAGACGTCATAAAGACCAGCGATTCGTGGTCTAGTGATTGCAAGTGCTACTGCTGAGCACGTCGATTCATTTCCCAGTTTAAGATCTACTGAGAAATAGTAGATGTACTAGAATAAATAATAATAAGTTATATAATAAGTTCACTTCTGCTTAACTCTTAACAGTTGTTGTTAACGAACAATTCGCTGTTATACATATATCTCAATATTTATAATATGGGTCGAGAATCACTAACATAATTATTGCCTTCTAAAATTTTCTGCAGATTCAAAACTGCACCTTGTGTAATCACTTACAGAATGCAGCACGTAAGGTCCTGGCAATCGCAACACATCGGAGATATCTCCAGAGACAAATATGGCGAAGGCGTCCACTGCTGTCTGCATGTAGTCGCTGGTCATCTTGAGCACGCTGTGGCCTCGGTGCATGAACTCCAAGAAGGGCAGGTGGACACTGCCCCTGTCTTGGAACGTCTCGGCTCTGACGAACAAGAAATTAAAATTAAATTGAAAAGCAAGATTTTTTATTTCATGTAAACCTAGATAGGAGTGGTAACGGCCCCGACTTACGAGTTGTAGGTCGCGGGTTCAAACCCAGCCAGGCGTATTACTTTTTGTATTTATTTCACCACTGCTCTCAAAACGGTGAAAGAAAACGTCGTGAGGAAACCGGCATGTTAACCAAAAATTCACCAAGACATGTGGCTTCCACCACCTGCAATGCGCCCTTGTGGTGGATTACGGCACATTTCTTCTCTCAGAAAGAAGGTCTGAGTCCCAACATTGAAAACATTATAAGGCCGACTATGCTAAACTTAGATAGACCGAAAAGAACTTCGTGGGGCATCCATAAGTAGTGTAGTGCATCGGAGATGTTTGCGGAGGCCAACACCGATATGCTTTAGGCCAATAGTTCGCAATAGAGTGGCTTCCCTGATGCTTCGTGTGCACTTATTGTGGGGCACTGGAATAAGGTACACAGTTCAGGTAGTGTCTGTTTTTCACTATCAGCCTTTTTAATGTTCCCACTGCTGGGACTCAGGCCATCTCTCTAGGAGAAGGAATGTACCGTAATCCAAAACGCGGGCCCAGTCCGAGTTTGTAAATGTTACATGTCTTCGAATTTTTGGTTCTAGGACATGCCGGTTTCCTCACGATGTTTTCCTTAACCGAGTGTTCTTTTTAATATCTACTAGCGACCCGCCCCGGCTTCGCACGGGTGCAATGCTCTTGCCGCACCGGGCGGCCGGCCGGTACCGCCGCAAACGCTACGTCCCGCAATTTTTAAATCTGTAATATCTTCGAAAATATTCACTTAAATCATACGGTGTAAAGGGCCATATAGATCTATATTAAATGAATAATATATTCAAAGTATTTAATTGGTTAAAGATTAATGCTGTATTGGTTAAAATCGCTTCGAAAATTAGCCATTATTTGTCGTAAAAAGTAAATGACAAAAAAAAGTTATTGTGGGTTATCCATAAGAGATAGACATATGCCATCACGGACTTTTCTGTAGACCTTTTCAATGTGTACAATACTTAGTACATTATTTTGATAAAACTCGTAGGGTTCAGCCTGCGTTTGCAATGTAAGCGGAAAAAATGAAATTATTTACGACATCACATTAGAAACCTCAAAAATAACAGTACTTCTCCACTATTTAATGGATGTTATTATACATATAAACCTTCCTCTTGAATCACTCTATCTATTAAAAAAAACCGCATCAAAATCCGTTGCGTAGTTTCAAAGATTTAAGCATACAAAGGGACATAGGGACAGAGAAAGCGACTTTGTTTTATACTATGTAGTGATTAAATAATTTAACATTTAAGCATAAATAGGCGAGGTATTAAGATAGCTTTAAATTTTACTAACAATTTTATACGAAATTATGTTCTGAATTAAATTACTAAATAAAATAATCTATATCTACTAATATTATAAAGAGGTAAAATTTGTATATTTGTATGTAGGGGGTAATCTCTGTAAGTACTGGTCCGATTGTGATAATTTTTTCATTGTTAGAAAGCTGCTTTATTCCTGAGTGACATAGGCTATATTTTATGTATGCGGGTGAAGCCGCGAGCAAAAGCTAGTGTTTTCATAAAGCTGCCGATACACTTAGAGACAAAACGTCCCACAACAAGCTGCGCAACGCTCAATCTACGCGACGGACGCTGCATCGTTGCTTATTGTCCCACAACTTGCCCCCAATATTGTACAAAGCATTCTTGTGATGCGGACACTTTATTGCACAATTTGGGAGGATATTTTGTCCCGTAGTATATCTGAGACTTATAACAGGGTTTTAGTCAGTAAAAGTCTGACACTCTTTCTAACAGGAAACTCACCTAGAGCAGTAAGGGTTATTTGATGACTATTTGGCAGGCGGGGCGTCAAAAACGCCTCGTAGCGATATTGGAATAGTTTTTCGATTCAGGACACGGTAGACTCATGTGATCGCCAGTAGTACATAAGTTTTAATATACAACTTGAAAGTCTGTGTATATATAAAACGGTTGCTTTTTATTGCCTTTAACCTTTCAATCGTGAGAATTACAGACACAATAGAAAGACAATGGGTGTGCGAATGCTGGCGTTCGCTTGGGGTTTAATGAATTAAATATGCAAAAAACCGACTGTTTTTTTTGACATTTTCAAATTTCCATCGGCAACTAACGTGGGCACCTTGCTCAAATATTACTCACCGCATCACTTGTCCCGTCGGCCAGTGCGCCAAGTAATCTGACTCATCATTACTTAGAGCTGATTTCATTTTAATTCGCTTTGGAAGTTCTAGCTGGAACAAATCGAGACGGTATGTAGCTCAATTGGATATTGCCAATGGGTTTTGTCAATTTGGGGTTCAGGCGTACCATGGGTAAGGCGGACAGCGATGTTGCAGACATACGGCCCGATCCATCACCAGACCATCAGACCTATGGCGATGCGCCACCGGTTCATGGTGGACATCTGAACTATATGCACGAAACGTTTTGGTACATTCATTGGGTGTATAGCTAAAGAGCCCAATTCCATGCTGGAGTCTATGTTTCCTGATACCTACAACCTGCAGGTCTTCAAATCATGGGTGAATAGGTAAGGGACTTATATACAAACGTACGAGCTCCATCATCGTTCATATGGTCACTTACCATCAGCGTTTCGTGTCGATTCTCTTTTATCGATCACCTCGAGCCGGCCTCGCCTCCGATTCCTTTGTTTTGACAACGTGACTGAGCGTTGAGATGACGTCAAAACAAAGGAAACGGAGGCGTGTCTGACTCGAGTCGTTCCACGCAAGAGAATCGAAACTTAATGGTCGTAACTAGGCTAGTCCAGCAGGTGAGTTAGTGGTCAAGCGTGAGTCTACCAGTCTTCTCCTTCTTCCTGCCCTTGTCCCATCTTATTTGGGGTCGGCGCAACACGTTTTTTTCTTCCATTCTATCCTGTCACTCGTCACGCTATCACTAACTTCCTTTACTTTCATATCACTCTTCACACAATCCATCCATCTTATCTTTGGCCTCCCTCTCCCTTTCCAAGCGTGAGTCGACCAATAATAATAATACGGGTGCGAGAAACTACACTATAGACTACTATGAAACTCTCTTCTACAAAGAAACATTTTCATTAATGCATTTTCAAAGGGCATTGCATGAAAGTGTCACCCACCAACAGACTTGAGACAGATGTCATTCGAAGCGTCTAGTTAAATAGAATATTTTTTATTATGGCGACATAATTCGGGTGGGAACGGTGCCCATACAAAATCCGGCATCCTCCTTTGTTGATTTTACTCCTAAACACAAAACTAGAGCCTTGAACTCAACGGGATCTATCTTAAATGCAAAATAACAAATAGGGGTATTAGAGGTATTGTTTCGATAACGAAAATTCTCTCATACTTAAAAAGATGTAGTATTTTTAAGTTGAATAGGCTACTTAAAATGCTGAAATAAATACTCAATAAATAAATAATCTTTAGACATATTAATTCCGACGGCACGATTTGAGCAGTGGTTGAGCGATTGGCTGCTGCGGGAAACGTCGAGAGTTCGATTCCCGCACGAAGTAAATTTTTCTATGGCCCAAATAGCTGTACCGAGTCTTGTATATGTGGGTTTACATGTTTATAAATATAACTAGGGTACACGAGTAATTCCTAGTGTGCGGAAAAGTTCTTTAAAAAAACTTTGCTTTGCTATCGGGTGATACCGGTAAGTCTGCCCTAAATATATAAGTTACATCGCTGCCTCCACTGGGTCAGCAAAAGCTTTCACCAACGGGTTCCATGGTATTACATAATGTCGTGTCATTCACATAATCACTGTGACGAATTTTTTAAGCTTTGGATATTTTTTTTCCGAATTTTCTCTATCTGCGAGATGTGTTGCAATAAATTTTTGCCTACCAACAATCTTATTCTTGTGTGTGCTTAACGCACTAGTGTTATTTACAAAGTATAGAGTATGTCAAGTATTTTAAGTAATACTTACCTACTCTAAAGAACACGCCAATAAAATACAATAATTAATTAATTAATATAATATTATTACGAGGAGTTTGTATTTTTGGATTTTAGTTTTAAATAACTCCAAAACTACTGAACCAATTTAAAAATATTTTTATTTTTACTTCAGATAAACTAGTGCTTGACTGCGATCCCACCTGATGGTAAGTAGCGATGCAACCTTTGATGGTGAAGCGCACTAGTTTGTTAAGAGCCTATTCACTCTAGCCTTAAAGACACCCAAATTATATCATTAACCTGTAGCATGCTGCCTTATAAATGACATATTGCCGTCGTTATTAAAAAGTAGTAGTACTCGTAGATAGCATAACATTCTTTTATAAAAAACATTTTCGGACAAGATTTTTTTTTTTATAACTGACATTTTGTTTTCGAAATTGAATGAAATACGAGTACATATTCGGAAACAGATCATCTTCTCTTATCCGAATATGTATTTAACACGATTTAGAAAAAAAAAAGTAGTTGCGCTCTTTTTAATAACGACAGTAGCTTAGGTACCTATACACATTTAATTTCTACTGTTACGCGAGCAGAACCACTGGCAGAAGTTAGTAAAATATAAACAGAAAACGTACCTTTGTTGCCATATAAGACTTCTTGAAAAATCTTTTCAAATTTCAGCATGGGATCTGAGTAAGAGATAAAAGAAATAAAATTAATCTAAGGCAGAGTAAGTGCTGTGGCAGCGCAGCTCAGAAGAAGGAGACAGGGGCGTGGCGTCCAACAGCACGCTGTGTACGAGCTTGGCCACATTAACCTTTGCCCGCGAAATTCAAATCTTAAATTCTATATCAACAAATAACTTCTCCCGCTCTGGATGGAGCGAAAGGGATTGTGGGTACTTCAACTAACTAAAACTCACTAATTTTCCTTCCAGGGCTACGATAGCTCTTTCGAACAATTCCGATAACCTAAATGGCAATAAGCTGCACTGTCACGCCGTGTCTTTTTACCCCAGAAACGACTTCGGTCTTAGAGGAGCGCGGCGCGGCGAGCGGGGCGGCCGGCATCGGTAAGCGCGCGCGTTTTCACTATGAGCAGGGACTCAAACTGTAACCGTAATAAAGTGTTTTAACACTGTTTTTTAAAACAGTTTTAACAGAAAAACACTTTTAAATGTAACAGATACAACAATGTAACCGAATGAAACTAACCTTTTATTTGTGTTATGGAGTGCAACCAAATCAAACTGTAACCTGTTTATATGTGTTAATAAATGTGTAACTGAAATAATCAGTTTTAGTGTAGCTTTTTAAATTGTAACTTTGGCAACGCTGCGTTTACCTGTTACACTTATTAACACTTTTATATCTGTTACAGATATGTTAGGGTTACACTTTTGTAAGTGTTTTGGGTTAACACATTGAATACACATTAATAAGTGTTACATATTTGATTCTGTTACCAATTCAACATGTAACACTTATAATTCTGTAACCTTTATGAAGGGGTTTTTAAGTCCCTGGCTATGAGCGGCGTCTTGTAGCATGCTTCAAATATTTTCATACTTTTTATCTTACCGCTCGCCGCCCCGCGCTTAGCCACCGCATACAGGGGCAAAATCATAAACGGGCCATTAGCAACGGCAAAGCCGCGGTATAGGCACTAGCCTAAAATGATGAATATAAATTCTGAACCTCACGAACCTGTGGCCTTAGTGGTGGCAATGCTGACTGTGACGAAGCTGAACCCTGAGGAACTGCCTAATCTCGGATCCTTTGCCAGCTTCATTTTAATCATGTCATGGATGGGCGCTTCCTGTTGGTTCATAGATATACCACACTGCGACTCTTTGGGACAAGAAAAACCATTCAGTATGTTATAGTAATAAGTACATAACAATAGGTGTACAAGGTGTATGGGAAAGCCCTCCACTAACTTTAAGGGCTTACTCAGTAGACGAAACTGAACAACTTTCCACATGACTTTTTTTCAGAAAACGAAAAAGAAAATCAGCCTCACCATACAAAATTAAAAACTTGATTGGACGGTTTGTACGGAGAGAGCTATTTTTTTCGTTTTTAGTTTCGTCTACTGAGCCTCGAACTTTGAGGAGGGCTGTCTCTTACAGTCTGTATAAACTAATACTTGGTAATCGATCTCAAAAAAAAGGTGATTCTCAATTCAGTTATATTTTATGTAGGGTGCAAATTAAATAAAGATCTTTTTAGTAGCCTTATTGCCTTCTAAATGACTAAGTCAACCATAATTAAAACCGTCTGAATGATACTATCTTATCACTTTTCTGGTCGGTTATAAAAAAAATAACCACGAAATTAGAGTGCCCTACAATGCCGAGCTCGCTTCGCGCGCTCTTGGACTGAAAATAATTTGGTTGGTATTTAAAAAAAGACGAATTAGTTAAAGGCTGCCTATGTCATTTTCATATTGCTTAATGATGGTAACCTACACATATAATACACGCTAGGGTTGACAGGTTGGGAGACAGGTTTACCTGCACAGTTATACATGTCAGGTAAGCTTGTGTGGAAACCTGCACAGTTGTGCAACGTACACACTCCGGTTTTCCCTGCACAACTCACCTTTACAGGCAAACCTGGCAGGTATACCCTAGTGTGTATGGCGGGCATTAGTCAAAAATGAGAAGATTGATCACGTAGCCAAAAAAGTAATGAGTGACTTGACTTATAATTAATTTTCAGACCTTTAGACTTTTTTTAGACCTCAGAACCCAGTCGATAAATACTAAAAGCTAGTTAGCAAAAACTGTTACACGCAAATCTCACTGTGAGACTCGATCTTGCACCTTCACACCTTCGGTTTGCCAACGACATAATAATCATCATGGCTGAGACTACGGAGGAACTCAGTACAATGCCCGGTGACCTCAGTAGACCTTCCGAAAGAGTGGGACTTAAAATGAACATGGACTAAACAAAAGTTATGGTTAACTCCATGTAGCACCTACTCCTATCAAGATCGGAGACTGTACCCTCGAAGTTGTGGACGACTACGTTTACCTGGGACAGACGGTCCAGTTGGGTAGGTCTAACTTCGAGAAAGAGGTCAATCGTCAAATCCGACTCGGCTGGGTAGCGTTCAGGAAGTTGCGTGGTCTCTTTCGAACCTAGACTTGTAGAGCTACACTTGATACACACCAGGCGACGCCATGCGACGTTCTACGTACAAATTGGGCGTGTTTCACGTCAACGTGTGCGCCTAATGTAGTTCTAGCTTTAGTAAAAACGGACATAAGCTTCTGGAATTACTTAGAAGTTTGAGAGAAGCTAGTGAAACCATAGTACAAAGAGGCTCGACAATATATAAACTTACCACTTATGTTCTCACTACCGGTCAATGTGAATGCTTTGATGTTATATGTAAGCGCCACATTTACACAAATATAAAATACTGTTATGTAGACAATCAACATGATTCTTTCGTTTAATATCATATGAAAACAGCTGACAAGTTAATTCAGGGTGGCTCTGAATTGGAATCTACGTTTGATACTAGTAGAGACTCATCCCAGTTTTGCACGAGGAACATGGAACCTAAGACAGAATATACATACATATTTATACGATACTACAGAAAGCAAAATTCTTAGAAATGTCTATTGCAAGACAGCACGTTTCGCCGAAAACTTTATTGATAGCAAACATTGACTTAAAATGTTTTCTAGCCTCAGTCCATATTCTAGGAAGCACTGTTGACTGAGATCTTTGTTCATAGATAGCATTTCTTGCCGTAAACTTTGTTCATAGAAACCACTGTTTCCAGATACCTTTTTTTAAGGTGGAAGATAGGTGCAATGTTTCCTATCAACAAAATTTTCAGCGATACTGTTCTCTTGTAATAGACATTTCTAATAACTTTGCTTTCTGTCTGAAATAAAGATTTCCAATAACTTTTCTTTCTGTATGTAGTCGTACCGTACAATCGCGTTTCTATCTTAGGTTCACAGGTATCTCAGGTTCTTACCTCGTGCAAGAACGTGGTAGAAATATTTGAAATTCTCAGCTTCTCTATACTAATATTATACATTTAAACCTCCTTCATGATTCACTCTGTCTATTGCTGAAAATTGCATGAAAATTGTCCCGCGGCGTTTGGGAAGCTGCTCGGTATCTTCTCGTCCAATATAACACAGTGTCTCAAGATTAAAGTCTATGACCAATTCGTGTTGTCAGTGATAACAATTATGGTTCCGAAACGTGTTCGCTCTTAATGTGTCTCATCAGATGGCTTAAAGTCATCCAAAGGGCAATGGAAAGGTCTATGCTCGGAGTTTCCTTGCTTGATCGATTCAGCAGAACCGAGGTTGCCGACATAGCACGAAGAATCGCCAAACTTAAGTTGCAATGGGAAAGGCACATTACTCGCTGAACAGATGGCCGTTAGGGCCGAAAAGTTCTGGAGTGGCAACCGCGTACTGGAAGACGCATGGTTAGAAGACCTCTTACAAGATGGACCTGTAGACGCGGAACGCATAGGATCGTTCATTGTGGCGACACTTGGGGGAGGCCTATGTCTAACAGTGAACGTCTATCGTTTTAATTGATGATGATGACGATGAGTACTGTCATCTATAAAAACTCTAATAGAAGCTATACCTCCTACATGCTGCTAAAACAGCCGTTGAAAAAACAGTCAAAACTGACAGAACCCAAGCAAGTCCATGCATGTCACTCTTTGGCATAACCTCAACATTATTGTAAACATATTTAAATCAAATGAGTTTTACTACACATTTCTATGTCTTCAACAACTTCCAGTGACTGTGAGAGTTGCGACTGTTCACAATGCACGTATTCGTTTGAAAATAATCAGAACGAGTACGGGAAACTTGTGATGAGCAGTCGCCATGTCCCGATCTACGCAACCATGGCACAACCCCTGATTTACTACGCTCAAGTTGTAAGTGCAGGTATTTGGTTCACTTCAAGGCACATGCTTGGGTCCCCAACATTGATAGTTGCTCCCTTCTAATATAGTGTGATTTTTTAAATATATAAACCAGTGCCTGACTGCGATCCCACCTGATGGTGAGCAGTGATGCAGTTGGTGATGGTGAAGCGCATTAGCTTATTATGAGCCTATTCACTTCCTAAAAGTGAATTGTGTAGAATAATCTGTACTTAGTACCCGCTACTGCATTTTTTTTACTGCATTATTGCTTTCCAAATGGACTTATGTCCATATATAGAACCTTCTTCTTCGTTCGTTCTTTGTTCTTTGTATACAACATGATGTAACATAAAAAAAGAATTGATTTCAGCCGTTTTTGACATAGGTACTTTTAATCGTAAAATAAATCAAGAATTATTTTAGGATAAAAATATTACCAATTTTGATAAATTCTTGATAAATCTTGACTGCGTCACTAGCATGTTTGTGTGTGAAAGAAAAATATTTTATTTGGCATACACACTCGTAGATACCTACACACAATGTAGTAACAACATGTAGACACTAATAAATTATTATATATAAAAAAAGAGACAACTAACAATGTGTGTCTGACGGCGGCGCCAAATAGGTCCAGTTCAGCAATAATGCCTGTGTAGGTACCAACACCGATGCTCTACCAATGTTTCACATATTATTTGATTACAATTCGGATGTTTATTTTTTTTCTTGTACCACCTCTTTCTTGTACATTCTAGCAACAGCCAAAGAACTGGAGGCAAACCAACGACCAGCCCAAAAAAGATAATCCATTCAAGAAAGCTTTCAAATGGTACACACAGGTAAACGTTTTAGTACCTACTCAAACGAAAAACAAATAAGTTATTTATTGGGTATTATATAATTTAACATAAGTTTTTTTTTTCTCTTTGTTTGCTGTAATTTTACTTATCTGATAAAGATTGTTCGTATTATGTTCTATATTTTAATGATGGTAATGATTATTGCCATGAAGTGGGAACTACATTTTAGACCGACGTCCACGTGGACTACGCCTGATTTGTAAGTAGCGTCGCGTCACCTGACGTGGATCTAATTTGGCTCAACAAGTCGTGGTACAATATAAAATGTATGGAGACAGATCAGCTTACGTGGTGGGTCACGGACGTGGGCCCAATCTAGTTCTATAAGTACTCTTGCCCGTTCTTTTTTACGACTGTACCAAAATATGACGAGAATTTTCATCCAGGAGCGTTGTCGTATGTTATCAAATAAACCTGACGCTTGCCTGGAAAGAAGGGGCTTCGCGAGCTGGCTGGACAACAAATATGATGAGTATCTGCGCGAAGGTGGCCAGCCAATGAAGGTTGCGAATAACGAACAACGACGAACAATGAACAACGACGAAGAACAACGAACGTATGAATCTCGGATTCCGAGGGATTCCCTTGAAGTGGAACCAGGGTATATAGAGCTTAATTGTTGTTATTCTCATGTGATTACCCCAATTGCTTTTGGGGTCTGCGCAACATATTTCTTACCGCCTTATTTTTCTATTCATCGTGATATCATTAGCCACCTCTTTAAAAAAAATCATACTCAATTTGATTAATAACTTATATCACGCAGTAGACCGTAAGTTGCATCAATTCTGAAAAGATTCCTGCAGATTATAAGTAGATATTAGCGTTTGTTCTCCAGAAACTAAGTAACTACTTGCTACTTAATATATTTTTGTGCATTTCAGTCCAGGAGGGTCCAATAAACATGGGCGTAAAAGGTAAGTAACCCGATCGTTTCTTCCTGTAAAGTCAGTAAAACGTTCGGATTTATAAACCTCAATCTATAACGGGCTAATCTATTGTAACACAAAGCAATTTTTTTTTTTAGTTTATTAACTTGTTAATCATATTCATACAACCTTTATGTTTCAGACCATGGAATAAACGAAGACGTTCCATCAATGATGGAGGAGATGTGCCTGAGAAGTAAGTATATTTTGTATACATTTTAATTTATTGACACTAGGGCTGGTATGTCCATCAAATAATCTCTGTTAATTGACAGGGGTCCATGTGGAAGCTGTGAATATATCCTAAAACCTAAGGACTTGACGCGCGCTACATCTGAACAGTTAGTACCTAACACATTATATTTCATCATAACTTATCATATAAAGGTATTTAAAATAACCCTTACTCTACTTATACCAAAATATATTTCAGTACTCCAACGTCCGGGGGCAAATCTAACGCTACAGTGACATCATATAACATGACTTGCAACACAAAGTGCTCCGGAAGATCCCACAGCCTTAGCGACGTAGGCCGCGAGAAGAGTGTGCCCAAACATGGTGAGACAGTTACTCACCTCGCACATGGTCCTAGAGCCCATGAACAAGACCTAACGAAAATGCCGACTATGAACTGTGCATGTCATCACGAACAAGAAGTACAAGTACCGCCAAAAAGTCAAGAACCAGTAACACAGTGCAAATGCCCACACTGTCTATGTCCTCGGGAAGAAGTACCAGAAGGATTGGAAGTTGTAAAAATATCAAAGCAGCAGCCGTGTTGTCCATGCCCTCCGAAAAAAATATCACAAGTAGACAAAATGCCATCAAAAACAAAACCACCACAAGTAGATAAAATGCCATCAAAAACAAAACCGCCGGTGCAGCCTCAAGAAAAATTACAGGAAGTTGTAAAACAAGATCCATCGAGACTGTCATACTGTCCGTGTCCTCAGGAAAAAGTACCTCAAGTTGAGAAGCTACCGTCAAATACACAAAAACCAACATATCCACCGGTACGCCCAATACCGGTACAAGAAAAGCTATCTGAAATAGAAAAACTACCATCAAAGACACAAGACCAAAAGAATCAACCGCAACAGGAAATAGAATCTGAATTAGTGAAAGTACCATCAAAAGCACAAGAAACAAAAAAGCAGCCACAACAAGAAAAAGTGCCAAAAGTAGTGAAAATACCATCAAAAGGTCAAAATCTAACGGACCAGCCGGGACCATGTTGTAAGTGTAATCAAAAGAAAGTGCCGGAAGTAGTGCAAGTGCCGTCACAATCCCGCGCGGTGCAGGAGTCGTGCCAGGTTCCAGAAGACAAAATAATTCCAGTAAACGAAGGAACTCAATACGAGCCTGCTGTCAATTCACCGCGCAGCACACAGCAGAACGTCCGGCCGTGCTGTTGCAGTACTTGCAACCCACCATTCCCGCCGCCTTCACCAATCATCTGCTTGCCTGTTAAGGTAATCCCATTACCTAGATATTGGTGATATAAGTAATTTGGTGATACTTTTTTAAACACAATAGGTACCTTATGGTTCTCTATGAATGATGCGTGACTAGTATAAGGATGAGGATATTTATCCTTCTCGTAATAACTCAATATCGCAGTCTCATGAATGTGCTTGATTGGAACTGAGTGGACTATTTAAAAAAAAAAACACTAATTTAGTTATATCACCAATATAGGTATCTCCCCTTACCCTATATGTCACCGGAAAATTGTAATAAATTCCATATAATTTTAATAAATTTTCATTAGATTATATTTAATTCTTGAATATGAAAAAAATAGTTTTTTATACAATAAATCATACTTATCCAAATTCATTAGTTTTTAACACAACCGTATCTTATTTTAAAAAATATTAAGATTTAGTTTTATACATTTCATCCCCGATCATTAAACTTTCGACTGCTTACAACTTAAAAAAAAAAACAGGTTTTAAAATTCTGAGGGATTTAACTATTTTTTCACTGTAGAAAAAGCCTCTGCATTTCTACAGTGAACCACTGGTGTTCACTTGACAGTCGAAAGGAGATTAATCCATGAAATTAAAATTTACTAAGTTATTTTGCGCTTTGCAGATTTGTGTCAAGTTATATGTTGATTAAAATATGATTTGCGACCGTAACATTCGTATTTATTTACGGAATTATTATGATTGAAATCATTAATACAATCCTCTTGGTTCTTTTAAACATATTGAACTTATTAACTGATTCAAAATGCGAAAACTAAACCTTAACTCGTTCTAGCATCCACCTTAAAGTAGAAATTTAATAGAATATAACGCTTTCAGGTACAAAGCAGCAAAATATCTAGTCCTGAGACCTATCTAATCACTCCTTCTGCGGTCTGCGAAACACCCAAGAAACAAAAAAAGACGTCTCAAAGAAGAAGTGTGTCATGTCAATTTGATGAAGGAAGTAAATCAAAAGTTGACACGCAAAGCGAGAATCAGACTGAGCCTTGTATATGTAGCAAACATTGTTTTGTACGTTACCTATTTAATACCTAATCGAGTACTAAATGATATAACAACTAACAGAAAATTAATGTTTTAGAGTAATTGTCACTCGGTAAATCAAGTTTCTGATCCAGTACCTATACGACGTCAATCCCACTCTACTGTTGCTATAAACGATGAAGCAGGTGAATGCGGTATGGTAAGGGAAGTAGCCGTAGTGAATAAATTCACGCGCTCTGTGACCTGCGCGGCCAACGGTGCCGCGCAAACATCCGACCATTCCATATGCTTCGTAAGTTTTTTATCACCTCTTACGTAGTACAGCACGTGTGTGACTATGTCCATGTGTGTTATATAATTATTACAAACTTAATATGTTACTTTTTAGGACAAAGATGGGGTCTGCAACTGTCAATGTCCGCTCTTCTTAAAAATAATCTATGCTGACATCAAAGAGTAAATGATGTAAGTAAATATGAAATTTAACAGACAACAAATATCTAGGACATAAAATTTTACAGCTACATTTCTAAGAAAAAAATAAATAAAACAAACAAGAAAAATATATAACGTTTACTTCGTGTTTTATTTACAAAAGTCTAAAAAAAAAACTATTTACAAAGCATTTTGTACAATAACAATATCTAGACGTAACCTAAATCAGTTTGGTGGGCCATAAGCTATGGCTGGTTTGTTCTGTGGCAAGAAATTGAAACTAGACGATGACTCGGCTGATTGGGAGGTGGCAGGAGCTGGCGCAGCCGGTATGCCATAGTCTGTTGAAGGAATCGACGCTTGAGACGACGCTACCGATAAGCTTGATGATGATGATGATGCTTCCGAACTCGATACTGAGCTTGTAACTAAAGGTGACGTGTGTATAAAGGATGTTATCTCCACACTGGGTTTTGCTTGCCCGAGAGATACTCCTGACACTAGAGACTGGTAGCCAGCATTACGCGCGACGCTGTGCTCATCATCCTTGATGATATCCTGCACACGGCCGACAACAAGAGAATCCAGAGCATCTTTGTGTGTTTGATCTTCGGCAGTGTTGTACTGGTTGGAGTCAGCCTGATAGCTGGTCAGTGCAGACTGCTGGAACTGTGGTTGAGCTTGAGCTTGCGGCTGATATTGCACTTGTGGTTGTTGGTACTGCACTTGAGGTTGTTGGTACTGCACTTGGGGTTGTTGGTACTGCACTTGGGGTTGTTGGTACTGCACTTGGGGTTGTTGGTACTGCACTTGGGGTTGCTGGTATTGCACTTGGGGCTGTTGGTACTGTACTTGGGGCTGCTGGTATTGCACCTGCGGTTGCTGGTAGTTGTATCCTCCTTGTTGTGAGTATTGTTGTTGTGGTTGTGGTTGGTGGTACGCGATGGGTTGCGGCTGAGGCTGAGCTTGGATCAGTTGTGGCCTCGGTTGGGGAGCAAACACGGGCAACGCGGGCGCTGGCTGCACGGGGGCGCGAGCGATTGGTAGAGGAGTGCCATACGACGTACTAGGTTGTTGATAACTGGGCTGTGGCTGCGGTTGGAACACTGGTAGTGGTTGGGGACGAGGTAACGGAAGGGGTTGGGAAGCTGGTGGTGATGGGATGTACACCGGTGCCGGCGGAGGCGCGGGGTGGTGGTGGTGGTGATGGTGGTGGTGAGCCGGCGGTGGTGGAGGAGGGTGGGAGTGGTGCTGGGGCGCTGGCTGGATGTACTGCGGGGCTGGTTGGGGAGCTGGGTAGTTGTAGCCGAAGTTAGGGCTGAACTGCTGCTGCGGCGGGAGGGGAGCCGGGGGTGCGGGCGCGGGGGGGTAGTTAAACACCGGCGCGTGCGCCCCTGGCCTCGGCAGCTGGTAAGGCGCCTCGCCTGCTATGGCCGCCACCACCGACAGTATCACTAACTGGAAAAATAAATATTGATTTAAGTAGAAATCCACGGCGGCCGGTCTTAATGAATAAAGTTAAATATGCAAAGTATAGGTACACAGTTTCACTGGGCGTGTTATGTGTCGTGTGTGTCAACTCACCGCTCTCCTCATGGCTGATGCGTGCGGCTGTGTTGTGTACCTCTCTGTGTGAATCGCTTATGGTTTTATACTCGCCACCACTTCGCCCAAAATTGGGGAGCGTCTCCGATCTTTACACATAAATAGTATCTATTGTCCGTCTGTAATTTCGAAATGCACGCGTTTATTCTCTTTGCTATTTTGTCGTTGCTTGTATTATTTCTTACATTATACGACTATTGAAACTTAAACATTAATAAATGAAATGCTAAATTAGGTGTAAATAGTATTTAGAAGGAACTTAATTGCCGTAGATGAAACATTGGTAATAACACTATTACAGAAAATATATATTTCTGTAAATAAAATGTAAAAAGTAGTTTATATTTTAATATTACAGTATTAATTTTAAAAAATAATAATTAAAAAACACCAAGAAAGATAAGCAAAGCAGCGTCAAATTACTAGTTTCACCAACGCAACTTGGATTGCACAAATGCGTACATTTGTTTGTAGATATGATTTCTTTGGATAACAATTGACTAAGTTAGTTTGAATCACTTAGACCTTTATGTAATAACTAGTTAGATATGAGTTGCAACAAGATAAACTTGGAAGTAATTAATGAAAAACTAATGCCTGTTCATAAAAAAATTAACGTGGGTCGAATCTGATGCATGCGAGACGCTCTGGACCAGTCGTTGTGGCGACGCTTAGAGGAGGCCTATATCCAACAGTGGACGCCTTTCGGCTGAAATGTTGGCGACGTGATTCGTGTATTCTTCTTTTCCATTTTCTTTTTCTCTATTCGTTGTAATTTAAGTAAATGTAATTATATATATTATTTAAATTGTATTTGTATTTTATTTGTATGAACAATATGTAATGGTTGATATTGCACCTACCACATTTAGTCTCTGCATCACCCAAAGGTTGAATGTTAGGAAATGCCTTAAGGCATTAAGTCCACCTTTGTACTCTTTTGTCTAAAGAATAAAATAAATACATGAAAAAAAAATTAACAATCGTTCTACAAAACATAAAAACAAATTCGCCGTCGTCCGCATCTGTGTGTTTGCAAAAACTTCTGGACGGATTTTCATGCGGTTTCCACCTCTTAACAGGGATTAATGAGGAAATTCACGTGTATAATATAGTAAACATACATATTTTTGTAGGCAAGTCGCTAGTTTTGATTACAACTGGTATAGATTTTTCAGAAATAGGTACACTTTTGAATGTACACCAAAAATAAAATTACAACAGGAATTAAAAATTAATAGGGTGTGTCACAATGGGCGGTCTTATCGCTTAAAGCGATTTTTTACAGACAACCTTTGGATGGATTTGACAGAGAAGGTGAAAAAGATACCCAGGTAGTTCAGGGTGCACTATTAATTTCACAACACTAAGCAAATAGGTACCTAAGAGGGATGTAAGCGCAAGTAAATGAAAGAAAGCAGACTCTAAAGTCATTCATGTATGTAACTAGTAAGCACTAGTTTTTTTCCTAAATCGTCGTTCACAGAAAATCTATCCAGTCTTGCTTCTCATATTGAACCCCGCAGGCTTTGCCCGTAGGTGATCTAGATTTGAGTTGAGATTGCTATCAAATTTCTGATATATTCCGATATTCATGAAACGTTCTGCAATATGGAGGGCCTGTATTATTAGTTTCCCTAAATACCTACTCGTTGTTTGTGAATATGTAATGTCATTTATGTAAATAGATTTTGTTATTTTATAATAAACAAGTTTCCCTATATTAGTAAAAATAAATATCATGGTAATATTAGGTCCTTATCCTTAACTATGAAATTTCGTTTTTTAAAACCATTTTTGTAAGGTGAAAACAAAACTCTTATTATTTCATGGTTATAAATATTGCGATGTTACAAAAAATACAAAACACAAAGAAACCAATTTGTCTGCTGCAGTCGTCCACGAAATTTAAGCGACATCGCGGCAAACTAAGGTGAAGACGGCGAGACGGGCTCTATTCTTAAAGATAAGCCTTACCACTCACATACACACTTACCCACTCTTGACCAAAAATGAGAAGAATAAGTTCCTTTTGATTTTAATTTTGGGTGTCTTCAAGGCTAGAGTGAATAGGCTCATAATAATCTAGCGCGCCTCACCATCAACTATCGCATCACTGCTTATTATCTTACCAGCAGGTGGGTTCACTGTCAAGCACTAGCTCATTTTTAATAAAATTATAATAAAATAAAAGAAGCTGAAAGTAAATTATCCTTCAAACGTAAAATTCGGAACTACTACTTGAAGTCCTCTCAACCATAGTTCGGTCTTCGGAATTGTTAAATGATTTGATATTTTTCATAGTATTTATTAGTTTATTATTTTAGCATATACTCGTATATGTATTATAGTATTATAAATAACTTATTTTATATTTTTCCACAGTGTTGTCTTTTTTAACCCAAAGGTTGAAAGGTAGAGAATGCCTTGTTGCATTAAGTTCGCCTATGTACCTACTGCACATGAAGTTTACATAAATAAATAATAACTAATTTTTTTTTAATAATAAAAAACGTAAAAACGTAACGTAAATATAATAACGTATGTTCAATATAAAGTTTATTTGAACTTATTCTTAGTCAAACCGTAGATATTATCATTGTTTAAAGAAACCTGTTTGCATCATCATCATTATGAGCCTTTTTAATGTTCTCCTCTATAGGAGAGGGAATGGGCCGTAATTCATCACGCGGGCTCAGTGCGGGATACTGAACCTGTTTTAAAAATGCCATTTTCACAGATAGGGACCTAATATTTGTCCTCTTCTATCTTCACTTTTGACAGATTGTTTCTCAAAGTAACCATATAATTAATTTCAAAAGCGTGTGATTGAGTGGAATTTCAATTAATCACTTTAGTATGATATCCGACACAATAACAGTTCATTATACGCCGTTCAACGCTTTGTTCTGTCATAGTTCAAGGGACGTGCTGCAATCCAATGACATGAATAGGCCTAACTGTAATAAGATTCGGTAATAGGCCAAATAATGTGTTGCCAATCGTTAGCTTAAGCAATATGAAGATGCATTTTAACAACTCATAGTTCATTGTTTAAATACTATACATATAGCTTAAACATAAGCATAATCAGCCTTATTATGTTCCCACTGGTAGGACTCAGACTTCCTCTATAAGAGAGGTAATGGGCCGTAATCCACCACCCGGGCCCAGCGCGGGTTACCGGATGTCACATGGCTTCGAATTTTTTTTTTGTTCTAGTACAGTTTTCTTACGAATTTTTCCTTCACCGTTTTCAGAGCAATGGTGTTGAAATAAATTACACAAAGTAATGTACCTGGCTGGGATTGAACCCGTGACCTACAACTTATAAATCGGAGTCGTTACCACTAGGCCACTACTGCTCTGAATAGAAATATAATTTAATTGCGGACACAAAAAGATTCATTTCCTATTTGTACGTAGGCATATAGATTCCTTAAGAATCTATTAAGTAGTGAATAGTAGGTTCTTAATGTGAAATTGTTGTTTTATAAAACAGGCCACTTTGAGATGTCATAAGCTCGCTAGCTTACTCATAACTTTGAATTTAACTTAATGAAGAAAACAAGTTATGTTACTTTACTGGTGTACAATAAAGTTATTCTATTCTATTTTAAAACAACATTTTGAAAAATCCCAACAGGGAATACTTTGGGTGTAATTTCTTAGACTCTCACAATGATTTATTTATTTATTCACAAAATCCACAGCTCTTTTACAAAAATTTTACTTAAAGATAAACTAATGTTACAGCCAATTAAGGATTTACAAATGATTCACATAATATAGCTAGAAGCCAAGTGGTACTTATATAATACAGGCAAAACTTTGTGCAAAACCAAAAGAAATAATTTGACTACTAATTTCCAAAAAGGAAAAACATACTAGATACTTGAACCTATTAATTCAAAGTCGTTCTGGAGCAATTTCATAAGTAAAGATCTAGGTAATACATTTTCAGAAGGAATTTTTAGCAAGCCTCAAAACCTAAGTCGTTTGATAAGTAATACACCAGTTGTAAATAACCCGGTCTGAATACTAGGCCTAGTAAATTAAATTCCTCTTTAACTCGTATTATATATGGTAACGTCACTTCTTATCTTGAACTGGACTCTCGCCAAATAGATGGCTTACAATGAAGGAGTCGTAACTCTCTACTGGTAACATATAATAAATTCCTATGTCAAAGGTCCGCTTTAGAGAACTTTGCATAGAAACAGTAGGTATACAAAATAATAATATATGCTTAAGTATTAGGATATGTTGGGACAGAAATAGTTACTTAATTACCGAATATACGCAATGTGACATTGTTCAATGGTCTAGCGTCACAAATGGCAGCGCGCGTAGCAGCTCAATTAGTAAACGCCACAATAGCACTAATTAGGTACCTATAGCTATTGAATTATTGTGCACAAATGTTGCGTTAACTAAGCCTTATGTTATTCATTTGGTAGGTATACCTGTATTAGGGGAGACCATTGTACAGTCTGCTCAGGGATGTGCCCAAACTAGCGTTGCTCAGTCGGGGTTCCGGTATGGTCTTTTAAGAGGTAACGGTACCCCTTCTATGTGCTGATGGTGATCTCCGGGGTGGTTTTAGTGAGGTAAAAATCTCTCCCCGGACTTGTCCCCAAAGATACAAAAAAAGGTGTACCTGCGTTTTAATACCAAGCAGTAGTGCTTGTTACAGTAACAAGTACCTAGTACTGCACTAATGGACCTGGGGTGCTACGGGTCCGAATTCAAGTCCCTGTGGCTTTCCCAGGGGTACTTTTATTCCAGAGGTGCCTTGCCCCTGATTGGGTCCGGAGTCTGATATTACAATGGTTTAATTTTAAAACTGCTTTACTTTTGTAAATGGTGACAATATTATTCATATTTCAATTCGCCAAATAGTAATGACATAACTCATAACACATAAACATACAAACATAGTAATGTCACTCAATATCTTCTGTATGCATAAAAGGGAAAGTTCTGAGTCACTCACTTCATCACATTCCACCCGTCCTTGGACCTAAAACACTGAAATTTTGCACAGAGATTCCTTTATGGAGTGTACAAAGAATTAGAAAGAATTTTTCACGAATCCCACCCTAAGGAAATGCAAAGGTTGACCCCTTTTGAATGACCCCAAGTTTGTATGGAGAAATCTAGGAGCTCAAGCAGGCGAAACAGCTGGCCAAAGCTATATATATAAGAGTAGATACGTTTGGTGTACATTATGTCCTTTACAAGACACATTTCTCCAATATTGTGGTCGGAATTCCAAGATTGAGCTGTACCAGTAGTCGAGTAAAGATTTTGGTTAATGACTAATTTTGACCCATGACCAATTTTTACCAATGGCAAACAACACAGACAAGCCAGAACTGAGCTCTCTGCTCAGCTCTTATGCAAAAGTACAAGGCAAACCAACCCTAGCTAAACTGAGAAGAGGGTTGAACTAAGAAGAAGAAGAAGATCAATTTTAGAGCAGTGCCTAATTTCGATCCGTGGATATTAATTTCATTATTTATTTATAATTTTGTATGTATTTAGAAATATATAAGTATGTTTATCAATTGTCTAGTATTCATAACACAAGCTCTGCTTAGCTTGGGACTAGACGGCGCGGTGTGATAGTTGTGGAATATTATTATTATTATATTATTATTAAGTTTTTTTTTTATTGAAACGGAATTATAGTAGTACATTTTAGGGTATTTCAGCAAAGTTCAAAACACGCTTATTGAGCAAGTTTTCCTCAAACTTTCGAAATGATAGTATAGTATATCCGTATCCGATCGTAGTAAGTTTTATCGCGTCTATCAATGGGCCCGGCCGCACTCAGATGAAATGTCGAAATAATTATCATAGATCTTCCAATTACGCGGATAAACAGGTATAGTAATGACCTTCATTTATGACTTCGGCTCTTTATTTAGCGTTGGTCAATGGACAGTAGTCAGCGAAGTGAAGAAAGAAATCAAACATGATATTTGTTCACACTTATGTACGCACAATAATGCAACTTTTGTCAAAGTAAAGAATCAAAATGTCGAAGCTCAGAAGGTTTTTCAAATGGTGGATGACTATGACCATAATAGAAACGGTAAATAATATTTTCTGGTGTCACTAGACGCATAATATATTCGTGTTTAAATATGTAAATTAAGCAACTACTATAAATAAGTAGAGGATGCGATGAACTGGTGAGGGTCGCGTGAATCTGATGGATGGGAGGCGCACAGGACCGATCATTGTGGCTACCAGTGGCGTGTGCGTGTGGATTAAGTGCTACCCTTCAGGAGACCTATATCCAACAGTGGACGTCTTTCGGCTGCAATAGGGTTTCCAGGATCAAAATAATTACATTTTATTTAGTCCGTATTTTAGATTATAAAAAAAAATATTGGACACGTATTTTTTATTTTTTGCTATTAAACAAAAAATAACAAAGATATAGCCCATTAAAGTTACGTGTGACGTCACCCCGTGGGAAAAAATGCAGCACGGCGTGACGTTACACGTAACTTTAATGGGCTATATCTTTGTCATTTTTGGTACAAATAAAAAAATATGTGTCCGTTATTTTTGAATAATCTAAAAGACGGACTAATTACATTTTTTACGGCAATTAGCCTATTATGATGATGAAACAGTGGATCATTAAACCTTCCAACATCCAGGATGTACCGAATTTTAATAGCAATTGATATAAAAGCTTACCGCAAACAATTTCAGAAACGATATTCCTGAAATATATTAACGTTTTCAGGAAATATGCTACCGCGTACAAAAATAGCCTCCCAAGAGTTTTCTAGTTTAATTAATCTCAATCAAAAGTGAACAGGTTACTTCTAGGCAAGTGACTCGATCGTCGACCACATCATCGTCTTCCATCAGGTGGGATGGTAGTCAAGCGCGACCCGTAAAAAAGAACTTAATCTAACTCTTTTTATTTTAAACGTAATGTAGCTTGTGGTTAGAATTATAAAAGCTGCACGGATATTCTCCAAAGTTAAACATCACTTTCTGAGGTCTGCGGATTTGGTGACCATCTTATCATCCCAAGGTACCAACGTGCCTCGGAAAGCGTGTAAAGCCGTTTATCCCGTTTTTATAAACGGTACAAATGGCTTAACACGCTCCGGAACTGTCAAATTTCTACAAATTATTTTGTAGATCTTTGACAGTTCCGGAAAAAGAGAAGCCAAGAAATCTGCAAAGACTGGTGTTTCCCAATTACTGGGCAGTGGAAGGTCAGATTGGCAGTCGCTCCTTTCCATTCCATTCAGCTGCATCTGGTTAAATTGTAAACCGATCACAATATGTATACCTAGTTAGAAAAAGGCTAAGCAAATTGATTTCAGAGAGTACTGTTCCCATTTCTAGTTAGCTTGTAACATAATGCCGTTGCCAACTGCAATATTTGCTCAAATAGTTTACAGTAGCGTTGCTGAAAGCAAATCTTTAAATATTTTATTGCGTAAGAGAGTGTATTGTATACGTACTTACATATCTAGAGTTAATAAACATCCATGTTTGGCGTTGATAAATATTTATCTAACAACTTACTTATTTCTCAGTTTTCCATAATTTTACTAAACCCTATTTCATAACGGATTGGAAGTAAACAAAATTAAGGTAATATGTCGTCATATTTGGCTAACAGTCGCCGCCGTGTGGTGGCTAGCCCATTTAGAGGTACTGTGCACAAACAATGAGGTAACAGAGAAAAGTGGTCAACTCCGTCACTTCGCACCTCTGTTTTATCTAACAATTTTGGTACATCTCCACAAAACATCTTGTTCTTAGATAATATCATGCGTAAGATAACAAGCGAAAGCATTCTTTATTTTTCTCAATGAAAATAAACCTTTCCGTCCGTCTGCCCATTTGTCTCCGCCCCCGCATCATTAGCATTTTTATAAGAATACAAATCGTTCATAATTTAACGTTATCAATAGTTAACAGCGGCGTTTTGTAACAGAGGTACACCATAATGCCGTGGAGGTTGATTTCTTAGCTTGTCGGACATCTTAACGAGCTAGAAGCTAATATTTATTTTGCGGTTAAACTGTTGGAAACGAAGATCTACTAAAAGCTGCACTGTCTCTTTGACTAATAGATTTCCAACGAGTTAAGACGTGTCAAGACGACTTGTCGTTAGAAATCGGGCCACCAGTTTATCTTCAAATTATAGATGACACTTTATCGACAACAAAGGTCAAATTCAAACATCAATATAATAGCTATTATCAATTTACGCAATCTTACGCATATTTTAACGAATAAAGGTAGAACTACACTGTGTACACGTGTGCCAAACACACTGATCTGTGCGCGTCGGTCTCCATACATTTTATGTGGCAACTAAACTTGTAGAGCTACACTAGATCCACGCCACGCCACGTCGTTCTATGTACAAATCAGGCGTGTTACACGTGTGCATCGGTCTAATGTAGATCTAGCTCAAAGCTAGAACTACACTGCACACACGTGTGACACACACGCCGATCTGAGTGCGTCGGTCTCCATACATTTTATATAGTAATTAGACTTAAAGAGTTACACTTGATCCACGTCAAGCGACGTCGTTCTACGTACTAACGAGTCACACGTTTGCGTCGGTCTAATGTAGTTCTGCCTTTATTCATTAGTGCATTGCAGAAAACCACGGCATTCTGTCCTCTGGGCTGTCATCTTATGTGAAAAAATGCCCGAGGCATAGACAAAGTAATTTGATATCAACGTAATATTAACGTAAATTAAGCCAAGCGGCATTTAATCAATTATTGATAATTTATCATTATTATGTAAGTAATCGATTCATTAAAGAGGCACTTTATATCTCGTGTTATATGAATTAAAAAGATTTCAACTTCTTGTCTTAAATAATTGATGTTTCTGATATAAGTGACCCGACCTGACCTGTGCGAAATGACACAATTCTTTCTGTGTACTTGAAACTCGTGTAACATTTGAATTATATTGTGTTTTGTTCGTCGCATGGTTGTTAGGCCTATACGCACTTTGTCCTCTGGCCATATTACCATGCTGTCATATTGTATCATAGTCTTGTGATCACCACCAAAACAGCTTGTAAATGTCTTGTTAGTCACACTATTGATGGGGCACATTTGTTTTTCTATTAAAATAATTTTGTGATTTCTCTTTGCGGTATGCTCCCGCAGAATTTTCGCTTTACAAAGCACAACCGCGTAAGGTTTCTATACGGGAACAATTCGCAGGAATTCGGCTCTCAAAGATATTTCGTAGACAAGGCCATATTCATAGTTTTTTAGTCAACTTAGATAGATTTCACGTAGTTGCTGAGTGTGCACCATTAGTTCAGTTGAAAATACAATTTAGTATATTATTCTTTCATTTTAATGTTAGAAAGTATTTAGTTCCTTTAGAAGAAGAGGAAAAACATGATATAAAAAAGTGAGACTTGTCTAGTCTCACTTTTTATTATATCATTTTTCACAATGGAAGAGCAGTGGTAAAAATATATCAGGTAAACAGATAAACTTATTTATTGGTAAAAATTACATTCCCATTTTCATTATTTTTCTTATTTTTATTAAATACCTTTATTTTACATTTTGCACTAGGTATGTATATATCTTCCTCTGTTTAAATCCTTCGGGTGATCGCTGTTTACTTACTGATGGTATAGTTGCTAGGCGGTGTCAATAGCTAGATAAGTCCCTTGCTGGCTGCCAGATAATTCTCGTGTTTTTGGTGCTTCGTCATATTCATTCTTTTCATTAAATCTATTATTTATGTTTACAATGGTACCACTGTGCTGACCGCTGCTTACTTCCTGATGGGGTAGTCTCTAGCCGGCGTCGGTGGTAGGACGTGTCCCTTCCCGGCCGCCAACTGCGCCTCACGTTGCTTACGCTTCGCCACTATGCGCTCGTGTGTGCGCTTCATTTCCAATATCTCCTTCATCTCTTCCTTGTCTTCACCCTTTGAAAAAAAATAGAATTAATAAATGGTGTTTGATGAAATAAAGAAGTCAAAGTTTTGTTTATCAGGCAAGGTTTTACTGTTTTATAAATCTATATATTTATTATCTTATATTTATCCGTTATTGAGATTCTTTTACCTACTAGTTGGTACTACGAGTAGTAAAGTAAGAGAATCTCAACAGTGTCATCAAGCCGCATTTAAAATTTATTTCACATATTCAGGCATAGCATATCTCAGTTTCTTTAAATAGGTGTCTATTCACCATCTATAATCATAAGTGAGAGTGAAGGTGTGAGGAAACACAATTTTTGATTTTTTGATACAATAGAATGTGTTAAATACATTTTTGAACCGCAATACAAATACTAAAAGTTAAAAAAGAAAGTTAGCTGTCAAAATATTTTACATTAAACACAGGTCACACTATGTGTCCTTATTGTATTCCTTCATAGTGAAACCATCATCAGATATTCAATCAGAGTTCCACTTTTAAATAATGAGTAGGTATACCATAAGCACTTGCTTATGCTTATCCTACGTGCGCTGAAGACACGCTCTAATAAGCAACGACTAATTCAGAGATCTCAGGAGTTTGATCTAACACCAAGATAGACCTTAAGTTCATAGTACTAAGTACCCCACAATTCCCAGGCCATTTGTGCTTCCACTATATCTTTATTCTTTAAGCGCTCTTTCAAAGAACAGTACCTTCTGGTTAATCCTCAGCACTAGCGCTCTCTTCCCATTAGCCATCGGCTGACTATAAGTCAACAGATTCTTCAACCGCTGTGCCGGTGGTACCCCCCTTTCCACCACCAGCACGATCCTGGCCCACTGACGCTGCCATTCGTTCCTAGTCTCCGCTATCTTCTGGTACGTGTTCCCCATCATAGCGATCAACATGTTCACCAGTAATATCGCTACTATGATCATATACACCACGAAGAGTAGCTGCAATCATGTTGCAATCATTACAAACATTATAACCAGTTTCTTCAAAATTATTATATGTTTTAGGCAATTTAAAAACTCTTAATTGCAGTTTCCGATTAGTTAATATATAATTTTTAAGTAAATTTGAAACAGGTTCTATTAAAATTGTATCAGTATCTACATACTCTGTATGTTTATCATCATGGCTCTGAATATTTAATGAAAAACAAGTAGTAGGTAACCAAATATTTTATGTAGGTATTTCATTTGAATAATTAGTTGCATTGGGCAGATATAATAAATCATTGTCTTCTAATCTTTTTTTTAGTTCATGTAAGAAAAGGAGGTAAAATTTCATTTAAATTCGTAATAATACTAATGACACTGTCTAGAAAATCTTAGTGTGATGAATAGATTACCTAACACCTAGTGTGACAAATAGTTTAGTGTCGCTTTGACTCATTAATATTCTTTCAAATCTCTCATACTAACTAAATAACGCTGAGTCAAAGTTATAGCCGCTGGGAGCAGAAATTAGCACAGTGTCATAACTCGTCAGTCTCGGTTCTAACCAAACATGATGGGGCGTCGGGCGTCGCATATACAGGCTGTAGCGGTATAGCTCGCCGTTCGGTAAGGACTGTCAGTAACATTGTCATGTCAAAGAACTGTCAGTAACGTTGATAGGGCCCGCTAGCGCTGCTGCCCGTTGCAGAATAATTTGAAAGAATACCCAGGGCTAACGCAAAGGGTAACCAAAGGAAAAACAAAAAGCTGACACTCAGAGTGCGAAAAATCATTTGATGATTACCAGGCTCGTGGCGGATATGGGAGTTTATATATATGTATATTAGACGCTGCTTCTGCACATGTAAATGAACAACTTTCCGCAAAAAAATATCATCAGCTTATCAAAATTGGTATGAAAGCTCATATCTTCTATTGTTATTTTTGGAATTGTCTACAACTTTTTTGAAATTGGTTCATTTCTAGCTGAATTTAAAATATGACCACCTGTTTCCGTTACAGCCTGTATACGAGTAACCTTTAGTTAACATAACACTACAGGAGATATATGTGTCGGTGAATATTGTAGCTTCGATAAGTGAACCGGATGACGCAGACTAGCAGTTCACGAGATTATGAATGGGTTTATGGGTGTGTAGTATAAGTCACACCTATAATTATGTGTTTTCTTTTTGAGGTGGTAAATCATCCATGGACATTTCAATACTCTAGGGTGGAACCAGAGGGCGTGTCAGACTCTTACTGACTAAAACCCAGTAAAACAATTTCAGTTGCCTTTTGAATGTGAAGCCCACGATTAAACTTTCAGAAACCTTTGGATGAATATGTATTGAGATTCTATGGAAAGGAAAGTTAAAGTTTATTAGGAGAAAAAAGAATCATTGCAACCTAATAGTGTTACATTTTAGTATCGTCCTCTGTTAGAATAGGAAGACATTTTGGTTTTGTGAGACTTTACATGTACGTATTACTCAAAACATGGACAAACAACGTTTTAAACTTAGAACTGGTTCCAAAATTTAACTTTCTGTTTGTGCTTGACCGCTTGAGGACCAAATATGACGGCGGAAAACAAATGACAATCTAATGTCGATTAAGAAATGCTGCCTTGAATGCTAATGAATGTTTACGGAATATTAATTAAGTTTAATGGAAAAATACGATGCGTTAAATACAGTATTAGGACAAAACTCTGTTACAATGACAAAGCAACAGGGCCATGACGTCCTAAAAAGGTCGTAGTCCCGATGTGATAGTGAAATGAAGCTATTTATTTACTACGGTATATTACTTTATTGTATAACAAGATTAAATTAAAAAACAGGAATAATAAAAAAAACTGGCCAAATGCGAGTCGGACTCGCCCATGAAGGGTTCCGTAGCAGCAACTAACATAATATAAAAGTTCTTGCAGTTCGTTGTAACTTTAATCAATGTTTTAATAATAGCGTATGTTTTTTTTTGAATTATGATGTATTAAAAAAAAAAACTACGTACTAGATCTCGTTCAAACCAATTTTCGTTGGCAGTTGGTGTACCTACATCATGTATTTTTTTTTAGTTTTATCATTCTCTTATTTTAGAAGTTATGGGGGGGGGACATTTCACCACTTTGGAAGTGTCTTTCGCGCAAACTATTCAGTTTAGAAAAAATGATATTAGAAACCTCAATATCATTTTTAAAGACATATCTATAGATACCCCCACGTACGGGTTTGATGAAAAAAAAATTTTTGTGTTTTTAGTTTTATGTATGAGAACCCCCAAAATTTTTTTTTTTCTTTTCTATTTTTCTGTGAAAAATGCGGTTTACAGAATACTCAATAAGTTTCATTACTAAAGCTGTTATAGTTTCGGAAAAAAGTGGCTGTGACATACGGACGGACAGACAGACAGGCATGACGAATCTATAAGGGTTCCGTTTTTTGCAATTTGGCTACGAAACCCTAAAAACCACACAATTGGCGGCCTTGTCGCACTCGGCAATTTCTTCCAGACAAACCTGGAATGGATAAAGATTGCCTGAACCCAAAATGGACTTATAGGACATTGTCCCTTTCTCTCACCTTTAAAATGTCATGGTAGCCCTTTTTGGTAGTAAGACGTAGGTCTTAAAAAAGGTAATGATGTATAATACCATGTCTTGGAGTCACCGTGTCAATTATGAAATGTGTGTGAAAATCATATATTGCGTATAAATAACAATTCTATCAAATATAAGGAAAGGGATCAAGGATGATTACAGTTTCTGATACGAACGTGCCACATTTCGACACATAGTTCAATGTTGTAGAAACATGGTGAATTCCTCTCCACTATTAGTTATTTATAGAAACTAGATGCGTGACATACGTTTGTAGTTCAAAGGACGATCTCTTGCCTTCTAAAAGCGTATAAATAATGCAAAGTTTTCTTTTATATTCTCGATCTTGATCGTTAGGACCGCTTTGTCTACGGCTTTCTTTGATGGATAAAAATATACAAGTTGATGTTTGCTCTGTTTATTATTCTAATTTATTTTTTGTTTCGTTTCATATTTATCAATAATATATATGTATGTATGTTCTTTTTTGTAATTGATTTTTGTTAACTATGTTTGGTCCGTCATTTAATTACTACTCAAGGCTCATTGGAAGACCAGCGTCTGATAGCATCTGTCTGCCAAGATTGCTGAAATTAACCTTTTTGGTGCAGCATATTACGTAATTCCTTTTATTATTTATTTGTGTTTTGTGTACCTGGCGGCTGTCGCCAAATTTCGTGTTCTTTTCTATTTTTCCTCGAAAAGTAACATATTAAGACTAGGTATAATATATCACAATTACTTGATTGTATAACATCTACTTAAACATATTATTATTTAAATAATAATTCAAAAATATTTATTCTCAAACATGTGTAACTAATATTAATGCATGTTTGCGAATAAATGTTTTTGAATTGATATTTGTTTAATAATTGCATACTACATAATGTACTGAAATAATCCAAACAAACGTCTGAGTTAGATCCGTTCGTATTTCCTAGATAGATTTGGTTTAGACTCTTTCGTAAGCTCCAATTTCCGCATCGGAACACAAATCAATTTAGGGCCCATTATGCTTCCCCTACAAACCCCTAATTTTTTTTTACTTAGCCTGCTTCAATCATTTTATCAGACTGTATTACGTCATTAAAGCGAAGCATTTTATTTAACGGTTAGTATACCAAAGGAGATGAAAGTTGATAACTAAGCTGATACCTTCCATACATACCTTAGCCTCGATCTCATGGTCAGTGCGGTCGAAGGCTCCGTAGTAGTCCGAGAACGAGGTGAGTGACATAAGAAACATAGCCATGATGCTCTCCATAGGGGAAGGCATGGGGTTCGACACCGAGTCGTCTACACCTTCGGGTGTGTTCGGGTTGTCGAAAGATAGGAATATTATGTAGTATGCTGAAAAACAATTTGAATATTCAGTGACGTGTCTTGCTTAATCCTGAACCACACCATCGCTTACTATCAGATTAAAAAGTGATCAAACGACAACATCAACTATTAAAATAAAATTTTCTTTCGGATTCTTGAGATTTCATTACATCGACTACATACTGATTATTACTTTTTACACAAAATTCGTACCTTGTGAGAACCCCATGACGAAAACCAGATAGATGCAGACAAACCGAAGTAGATCACCCATCACCATTCTGTATATCATGACTACGAATGGACCCACGGTCTTGAATCCTCTGTGTAAAAGGTAAAATTATTATACAAAGCAATATTTTATTTAACATTATAAATGAAAATGAAATAAATAATGCGTACATATTAAATGAACAATCAATAATGCTATCTTTGTTTCAAATTCTAAGTTAAAGACGAGCAGCTCAAAACAAAAACATTCAATTAAATATGTTTACTGACTGTAACAAAGACAGCTTTACTGAGTTATAATAATTAAAATCATCAATACAATCTTGCTAACTCTATTGAATGTGACAGTTTATGATATAGCTATTCTATAGGGTAGACGAACTGAGAGGGTTGTATTGACGATTATATTTCAATAAATAAATACGTGTTTAGGTATAAATCTTATTTTAATCAAAACTTGCAGGTTACTCGCACTTACACCACACCATAAACTAAGCATCTTTTAGTGATTGAAACAACATGTAATTACAGAGTTTATCTTTTGGTAATCTTAAGACATAAGTACCAATCATAAAAAAAAAAATGTAAGGAAATCTGTGCGGCCGGAACAGGTGTTGGTAACACGACAACTTCGATATAGAATAGAACAAGCGAAAGGGGAAACGTAAGATCGGATTAGATTTTCTGTCGTAGTTTCCGCTTTCCTCCCATCGGGTTGTCCGAAGGATAGATTATTTCTCGTATAATTTTCTTGATTTGATGGATTGTTCGAAACGTTTGGTTCGAACAATCTATAACAATCCAGTTCTAACAGAGAACTTCGTTTTAACAACGAAACAGCAAAGAAGAAGCACGTTGTCTCGTAACTTGAAAGGAGTAGCACAGAGTGCCTAATGTGCGTTTGTTTTTCTTTTCCACGACGATTGACACGTTTATAACGTTCGACGCTCCGATTGGCCCGCTCCAAGCTCTAAACCAAATCAGAGAACCAAACGCGGTTAACGTTTCGATCACGTTAACGTAAAAACAACTCGAACTTAGTGCACTTAACAAGCTAACAAAAAAAGTTTAATAAATTATAGCACCTGCAAAAGAACAAGAAGTAGGGTGCAGTGGTGAGCATGATGATGACTGCGAGATGATCTTCTTCTACGTCGGCACACCAGAGGCGTAGTGTTGGTAGCACCAGCATCAGGATACAAGACAGCAGAAACATTACCCTGAGGACACATAACCAAAGAGCAAAATAATTTGATAATATTTTGATTAAAACAGTGTACAGGTGCTCAAGAATATGTGAACTCGTGGTACACTACTGAACAAGAAATGTGTATAAGTTTGTTGCGATATCTATGACGCCACAACGGAACTAAAATTTAAAATCCTGGACGCGACCCAGGACTTTAAATTGAGTTTTTCGTGCCTTCGCGTGATTGTAGAACAGACTCGACATGTAGAACTGATCGAAATTAACTAGTCTGGTCCAAGGATCCATCCTCCCTTTTTGAGTTATGTGTGAATTTAGACCCTGTTCTGCATATATCTAAAAGCAGTAGCCTAGCTAAGCACTGGTTTAGCACCGGTTTAGCACTAAATTATTGCTCTTCCTATTTAATAAAAATCGTAGTAATCGGAACGTGATTTTGTTTTATCAAAACATTTATAATAACAAATGTAATTTTGTTTTGTTTTCTGTTTGTTTTGTTTTTCAAAACATTTATATTAATTTCTTTGTCGTTCGACTATATGAAGACTTTCTTTCAAGAGGTCCTTATCAGGCTAGTCTTGGCTTCAAGCTGGAATTCTGGCATTTGGGAAGAAATTCAAGCAAATTGTAGGCGAGCAATATTTTGCCGTCTCTCTGTAAAAAAATTGTCTAAGAGTAATCTTGATTCGTGTCGAAACGTAGTGTATCTTCTTACCGCGATGGTACTGTGCTAAGGTTCTCTATGAACATTTTGATTCCCAAGAACCGAGCTTCTCTTAGCGCGGCTCCTACATACGCTAATGCGCCCACCCAGAGTAGAAGCTCGGCTGATATTCTGACCTGAAAGAAATTTTATAAAAAATTGATGCCATATTGTTGGCTTATACTTGCCCACTGATGAGCAAAGGCCTCTATCAAATCCTTCAATGTGTTCTTTTCTCAAGCCGCCTCGAATCAGCCCCTATGGTAGGCGTCCAAGTCATCTCACCCACAGAAAATATGAAAGAAGTTAGAAAGGAAATACTTTCCGATTTGTACTACAACGAGTGACGCCGCCTGTCTCTCACCCTTTAACTCCACTACAGGCAATAAACCAATACGAACGCACAACGTAACTAACAGACCACACACACTTAGATCGCAAGTTTGCTATTGGTAGTTGAACTATGAGCATTGCCCTACTTTGTGGCACGCCTGCCCCGCCCACAAGGTCATTCTAAGCTCTTTCATCGGTTCTGTGATCTCACCATCTTACCCCAAGTCGTCTATAGCGTCATCTTTCATCCACAGGTACCCACTTTATGTCGACTCTTGCCTAACGGTAAATGTGCACGAACCTAAAATATATATAATAAGGCCCGCTTCATACTATTTTAGCCTGCCACCCTTTATTCCTACGTCTATAATCATTGTTTTTGAGCGCAGCACTGTTTCTCATATGGATATCACAGTGCTAAAATAAAATAAAAATACCAAAGTAGGCAACTAAGGTAGGTAGGTATAGTGAATGTCATATTAACAAGACTTACTTTTGCCTGCCAAGACTCAAAGTTCATCAGTCTACAGTCTTCAGTAAGGTCCTCCCACCAACCTTCCATATCATTTTCTTTTGGCCCTGAAAATACGAAGCACATAATTTATATATAAAAAATAATTTAAAAGAAAATTAATTTCAAGAAAACAGCCAAGTCTGTTTATGAAACTACTAAAGTGTTTCTTTCATAAATTAAATGAAAACCTATGTCGGGAGAGATAGATCTGTATAAATAGCTTCTAGCTATACCATATAAACATTTAATGGGAGAACATTTACAACGTGGCAATACTGCCAATCTTCTGGATGATAACGGTGTGGAGGAGTATTTCGATGCCATATTTTTTTTTTTATATAGATGTAGATACGTTCTACTGTATTAAGAGCATACTATATACACATAAATGTCACTTATGTACATCGTTACTGATGACTTCCTGCCCTTGTCCCATATTACAAGGAGCCGACGTCACACGATTTTTATTCCATTCTAGCCTGATTCACGAAAATCAAACAAGCCAAATATCGTTGAAGTTTTGTAGTCGTTCGATCGAAGTCCTATGAAAAAGCGGTATTCACGTGTTTCTTAATCGGTATTGCATAGAACAACAACCCAACTAGCTCGAAACTATCTATCGACGGCTTATTTCCAGTTACATTAATAAGTGTTCTACTAGGATAATGAAATATAGCTGTTTTTTTTTTTAAATCGTCTCTTCGACTAAACGACTTTAAAATCGGTGTCGTTCAAACTCGATTGATGGATGTGAATACGGAAATGGTCTAAACGACTAAATCGCTTCGATATCGTTACGATTTTCATTACGTGAATCTGGCTACAGGGGCCTTACCATGACGTGTTTAAATGTCAGTAATGCGAGCGAGAAAGAGGGATAGAACTATACATACACCCTTTCTATTTCCATCCCTATAACAGTTTAAATTGTAAAAATCGATCACGTTCTATCACTTCTGTACCGTAAGACACTTCCGCCTGACCACCGCTAAGTTCATTTTTGCTTGCACTCGAAACGAAAATTTCAAAGGATTTGGTGGTTAGGGATTCAAGCGAATTTTTTTTTTTAAGTGATCAGGCATAAATTAGAATAGAATAGATATTTATACCCACGTTTATCCTTATCTTTGTCCTTTGAGTGACTCTTGAACCGTGCGCACTGCGGCCCATCGGGTTTACTCCCATTGACCATCTCCACGGCCCCCGGATCGAAATCCGAACCGTTCAGCGGTATTGTACAGTTATTATTCTCTACAATTGAAAAAAGGTTTTATATAAAAATGGCATTACGACGAGAAACATGCACATGTATGAAATTCTAGCTCAGTCGGATACCGGGAAGTGGGTTTCAACCTACAAGAGTTACAATTTATGATTACTTATATAACTACACACAGATACTGAATCATTTGTGATCTCGAATAACATTTAAAGCCGTTAAACGACATTAGGGGACAAAAAGTCCCTCAACATGACGTGCAGCGCTCAATTTACGTGACGCTGCAACGTTGCCCAGTGCCCCGCGAGTCGCGACTAGCATCCCAATATTTTACAGCGCATATTCATGTGATGTGTGACATGTTAGACAATTTAATAGCGAGCATAGCGTATCATGTTGACACTGGGGACATTTTGTCCCCTAATTTATCTGAGGTTTAGTTGTAGAATAGATATAGCCGTCTGTTATGTATTTTATACAAAAACTGTCACACCACCATATTTTTTTTGTGGGTATTGAAAAATCTGCACTAAGAAAAACTTTTAAATATAATTTACGTTAGCCAAATTAAGTTTTAAAAAAAATACAACTAGTTTCAATGTAAAAAAAAAACAATAAGAAGTGCAAAATAACTTTAATTTCGGAAGTCGGTGTTTTTACAATAGTTTTGTCTCTTCGTTATTTAACACAGACTTCCGAAATTAAAAGTACCCCTCAATGAAACTTAAAGTCATCGCGTAAGTATATCTTAGACTTGTTAACAGCTCTGTCGCTCTGTTGTGTGTGATTCTATGGAGAGTTCCTCCGATCCATATCATCGAACTTCATCATCTGATCATAACAATATTTTCAATGGGAGTAGTCCCATATAACATTTCAATCAAAAAATAATTTTCAAAATCGGTCCACATTGACCGAGAAATCATACGTATAAAAAAAACATACAGCCGAACATAGAACCTCTTTCTTTTTTTAATTAAGGAGAAGCATACAGAATACCATGTTGGAGATTTTGCAACACTGCATTTTGGAATTGATTACGAAATAGTGGTTCTTTCTCATGATTATGAGAAACAAGATCGATTTCCGGTGATCCAATGATTTAAAACCTTTCGACATTTTCTCAAGTTAATTCAGTAAGGGCGTTATATAAATACAGCTTAACTTAAACCTTCCTTAAATAATAATAAAGCATCGAAAGGTGAAAGTGACTACAAAATGATTGTTTTGTGGATAACGAAAATGAAAGGTCAAAGGTCCGACCATTTATTATATTATGGCAATAAACTTAAAACTTCGTCAAATGATGTGGTCTTTTTGAGATCATAGTGAAGGTTATGTATGTAACACTAGTGTCCCACCCCAGCTTCGTAAGGAAGGAAATTACATAGACCGTCCCTTGATTATTGTTTTTTCTATTACTGAAAACCGCATTAAAATCTGCTGCGTTTTAGTTAGCGGACAAACAAACGAACATGAAAAACGACTTATTTTATGCAGAGATAATAAATACAGAACAAGTAACGTTAAGGGCCTGCCGTAAATCAAGCTGTTTTATACAAAATGGTCATATTTTTACCACAAATTCTAACTTACTAACAAACCATACACAAAAAGCCGGTCAAGCCAGTGGCGTACCGAGCGTTCCGTACAAACGTATTATATTAAATAGCTTGATTCCCGAATCGAGTCTCGATAATTTTCCGAAATATAAAAAAGTAATTATTTTGTGATGTAACTTATTCACAATTTTCAGAATTATTCGTTTACTTGAGCTTTGCTTCTAGCCAAAATACGATCAACGGGACATACATACCCTATAACTTTAAATTTTCTTACGAGTATCAATATTTTAGTGTCAATATAGGAGCATAAATGGCCTCATCAATCTATAGATAAGCCGTAAACTGGGCCAGAACACATGAGTATTTGACAATAATTTCAGCATAACACCTCCACGGATCCTAAGAAAAAGGGTATTGACAGACGGACAGACGGAGAAAAAAGTGATCATATAAAGGACTCGTTTTTGCCGACTGAGGAACAAACAGAACCCTAAAAAGCTGGTTTATTACAAGCTTCTTTAACAAATAACTCTATGATGAACAAATGACGATAATTGTGACTTACCAACGTCCATAACCAAATCCGTATCATTAATAGGTCCGGCAGTAGAGTTCAATGCTGTAGTATTCAGAGCCCTATCAGGTGGGCCCGGTCTCAGCGTGAAACACACGAGAGAGATCAAGAAGTAGCACGTGAAGAGGATGAACTGCCGGTAGAAGCGGAACTTCACGAAGGTGTTCCATTTAGTCTTGAGGAGGTCGATCAGCATCCCTTCTAGGAGACCCAGATGTTCGTCTTTTTCCTGTAATTACATATTTATTTCAATTATACACTTACTCAAAAACTCGCTCTTATACCACTGCTTTTAGGCACGCAATATACTGTTTTCTGCACTCCCGACACATTTTTATTACATGTATCGTATGTGTCATGTATCATGTGTCGCCGGTCAACCCCGTTTATTCATTTCTTCGTAAGTGTATTGAAAAAAGGAATTTGAT
This sequence comes from Mythimna albipuncta, assembly GCA_929112965.1. NCBI lineage: Eukaryota > Metazoa > Arthropoda > Insecta > Lepidoptera > Noctuidae > Mythimna > Mythimna albipuncta. Next base: position 16,788,634 of record OV815962.1, read on the forward strand.
ACATGTGCTTGTCACTGCAGCCCTCGGTTTCATAACACACTCGCCTAGGGCTCGTGCGATTTCCGCCTCGGTTGCAATGATAAACTTTCTGCACTTGTATCAAAATTTACTATTTTATGCGGGCCCAGTTCGGATAGGTGGATGTCACATGTCTTTAATTTTTAGTTCTTGGATATGCCGCCCGATTCCTCACGATGTTTTCCTTCACCGCTTTAAGAGCAGTGGTGATGAAATAAATTACACAAAGTAATGCGCCTGACTGGGTTTGAACCCGCGACCTACTGTAACTCGTAAGTCGGGACCGTTACCACAGGGGTGGCCCTGTGGTAAAGGCCCCAACTTGCTTTCATTTCTATGATTGAGATTTATCCACAAACGCACTATCACACTAATATTACAAAGGCGAAAGTTTGTTGCGCGAAAAACTGCTATACTTAAATGGAATTGGGCCGAAATGTCTGCCGCAAGTCAGATGAGCTGTGGGTTAAAAAACCCACTTTTTGGGTCCAATCAAACGCAAGCAGAGTTGAGCTCGACTCTTACCGGAGGGACTGGACTACAATGGCCAAATGAAAGGGAAAAAGTGCGAAGGAGACCATCGCCCAGCAGTGGGACACAATGGACTAATCAGATTAGAAATTATGTATGCATGTAGATATGTATGTGTTACCCTATCACGCTTTATAAGCTGAACGGTTTTTGATTAAATTTGGCACGCTGGTTGACAATGTCCTGGCATAGCAGATAGGACAAACTCACTAGCAGAAGCAAAAAAAGAAAGAAAAAATAATTTTGTTAAAAACTACCTAGTCGCTTTAAAATCATCAGCTACATCAAAATACGTAGCGACCACGGATGGTGATGATTTAAATAACATATATCTATTAATATTAATCAGCCGAAAGACGCCTACTACTATGGCAGATAAATTCATGTTACGGTTTAATTAACCTTTTAATCGGAAACCTGTCTGTTTCCGACCGCTCTGTGTTGTTCATGGTCCCTTTCCGGACATTGTGCAACTGGCATAACAAATCAGCCTAATGTTCCCACTATTGGGTCTAAGGCCTCCTCGTTAAGAGAGGAAATTACCCGTAATTCAGCAAGCGAGCCCAGTGCGGCTTAGCGGATACCACAAGTCTTCATTACAGACACAGTTCTGTCAATCATACAAAGTTCTTAGGATTTTTTTATGATTGCAAATCAAGCAATCTAAACCTTGTGTATGTTATTTTGGAAGGCTTTGATTTTTTTCTACTTCGGACGGCAGTGGTGGCATAATAACAGTCCCGGCTTATGAGGTCACAGGGTTCAAACCCAGGTACCTAAGTGCTTTACTTAGATAATTTATTTCATCATCACTGCTCTTAAAACGGTGAAGGAAAATATCGTGCGCAGATTGGAATGTCTTAGAATTGGCCTTAATCTATAACTTCTACACTAATATTATTACGGTAACGTCTGTGTTTTTGTTTGTAGGAGGTAATCTCTGAAAGTACTGGTCCGATTGCTAAAATTTTTTCACCGATAGAAAGCTGCTTTATTCCTGAGTGACATAGACATTTTATGTACGCGGGCGAAGCTGTGGGCAAAAGCTTTACATAATAAGAAAAAAAGAAAGAAAAACGTTTATTCGTGGCTCACACAATCATATAAACTAAAAATACACAATGAAAAGAAAATGTAAGATATAATCAGTGCGAGGCCAAAAAGGCACCTAACTCAGCATATGCTACGTTATTTAAAATGATAGATAACGCAGCGCTGATATTCTGTTAGGGCTTGCTGTGATGTCTCGAACAAATAAAAGTCACTTACTCCAAACACCACCAAATTGAGAGCCGAGTCCTTGCAAATACACCCTGTCTCCGTGTCAATAGTGTCGACCTGTCCTAAAGGATATGCAGCACACGTGGTGGCTCCTATCTGCCAGTAGATCTCGCGCTCGATGTTCAGGATGTGGAAGAACATGTCCGTGCGGGCCAGCTTCGCAGCCAGGGTCAGGGGAGTCAGGTTCAGCACGTTTTTGATGTTTAACGAGGCTCCTACTTCGAATGCCATGTCGAATGTTTCCTGTCAAGAAGTTTTTTTTTAATAATAATAATATTCCACAATTATCACACAACGTCGTCTAGTAGTCCCAAGTTAAGCAGAGCTTGTCTTATGGGTTCTAGACAACTGATAAACATACTTATATATTCCTAAATAAATACATATTATAGGTAAATTACACCCAGACACATAACAAATGATCATGCTCATCACACAAACATTTGTCCTGGATGGAAATCGAATCGACGACCTCCAGCATAGCAGTCAGGGCCACTAACCACTAAACCAACAGGCCAGTCACGTAGTCAGTTTTTACGTATATGTCTTGTTCAAAATCATCATTTCAGCCGAAAGACGTCCACTGCGGGACATAGGCCTTCCTCAAGTATTACCACAGTGACTGATCTTGAGCATCTTGCATCCATCAGATTCCCACGACCCTCACCAGGCCGTCAGTTCACCTTAGGAAGTAGGTCTCTCCTTCCAACGCTGCGTGGTCTTTCATTTTTTAAAAAACGTTTGCTCGACTCTAGAAATTAGTCTTGTAATGTGGGAACGTTTACAAACGTGTAAATTCACAAAAGACATAGAGACCAAAAACATCTATCTGTAGGCCATACATATATTTGTCCGTGCGGGAATCGAACCCGCGACCCACAGCGCTCAGCTCAACCACCGCACCAACTGTGCCGTCAAAGTCGAAGTTCATCATCATCATCATTTCTACCGGAAGACGTCCATCTCCATTGCAATACGGTGACCGGCCCTGAGTGTCTCGCATCCATGAGATTTCCGCGACTGCCCGCGACCCTGACCAGGTCCACGGTCCAGCTTGTGAGACTGTAAGGGGCCTTCTAACGTTGCGTGATCTACTACGACCTTTAGCTTATAATATGTAAGGAAGAACTACTACTGAAGTTCACACAGTACAGCTGGATCAAAGCTAAGAGACCAAAGATATAGAAACGAACCATTTTCTCATAAATGACGAGCATGTGCAGCACAGTGTTGCCGTTCGTGTCCTGCTTGTCGGGATCAGCTCCTCGCGCTAGGATGAGGCGGTAGCACTCCTCCTGACCCAGGCATGCCGCGAAGCTCAGGGGATACTCGCCCCAGTATACATAACTGTAACCATATATATTTCGCAGATGAAGTTTTTATGTCGGTATAAACAACAATATATTTAAAAAAACCGGCCAAGAGCATGTCGGGCCACGCTCAGTGTAGGGTTCCGTAGTTTCCCGTCCGTCACAATAAGTGTACCCACTTAAGAGGTTAAAAAAATGCTTGCATATACGATTATACTACAAACTTAGTCCAGAAATTATTTTGTAGAACCCTTTTGTCTTTTTTGTACAAAAACTGTTCTTTCCATCAAGTTCAAAATAATTTTCCTAGAAAGTCCTTATAAAGTTCTACTTTTCACATTTTTTTCATATTTTCTAAACTTATGGTTGAAAAGTTAGAGGGGGGGGGGGGGGTACACATTGTTTTTTACTTTTGAAGCGATTATTTCCGAAATTATTGACATTATAAAAAAAATTATTTCAGTAAACCCCTATTCATTTTTAAATACCTATCCAACAATATATCACATGTTAGGATTGAAATTAAAAAAAAAATCACTTCCCCCTTTACATATAGGGGGGCTACCCTAATAAAACATTTTTTTCCAATTTTTATTTTACCACTTTGTCGGCGTGATTGATATACATATTGGTACCAAATTTCAGCTTTCTAGTGCTAACGGTCACAGAGATTAAGCGAGGACGGACAGACAGACGGACAGACAGACATGGCGAAACTATAAGGGTTCCTAGTTGACTACGGAACCCTAAAAAAGGAAAATTTTAAACCCGATGACGACAAAAAAAACAACGCTGAAAAGGTATGAAACTAGATTTTCAGGATGACTGAATCTTGTTTCCAAACCAGGTAACAGGAAAAACAAGAACCGAACCAAGAAAAGCCGCAGTCACACGTTGTAAGTACCAAACGAAAAACTTTAATAACGTGTGACTACGGCATTGGACAGTGACTGTGGTGCTCCACAATTTTTCTAGAACGGAATCGACTTTTAGAACAAACTACTACTCAGGATACAAAATTATTGTATTATGATAATTGGTACTCACTAATGAAAACTTAATTCAATTAGTTGTCAGAGTAATAAGGTCCTTTGTAAATAGGGTCCTTAAACACTAACCTTTAATTAATTAATAACAAAACCAATGTTCCAAATGCAAAACCCTGTCCCTAAATTAACATTTTACTGTACCCTTGTTGGTACCTATGTAATTTAGTTCCAGTTCCAACCAGCTTTAACTATCACATTACCTACTACTACTTTTTTGAGGAGGGAAATCATGAAATAACTTCTCCAGCTCTGGGTGGAGCGAGTGTTAGACTCACGGCTTGGTCACGAAGTCATGATTTCGGTCTTATCGATGCGGGCGCGGCGAGCAGGGCGGTATCGGCACTAGTTTAAGCCAGTGCTAAGGCAGTGCTTAGCACTGTGCGGCGTCTCGTGACGTACTTCAAACATTTTCATACTTTTGATGTTACCGCTCGCACCCCACGCTTAGCTACCGCTCGAAGCGCCAAGGTCGTGACCGAGCCGTTACACTGACCAAAAACCTACCTCTTACCCTGTAGTTAACCCTTTCCATTCTAGGGCCACGGTAAACTCTTTTGAACATTTCCGCAGTTCTAACAGACATCAGCCCGGTCCCTTCAGTTTTATCGACATCTCTTTGAAGCGCGCATGGAACACTATATGCGCCATTGACTCTAACCATTGCTTATGGTACGCAAGCCCAAGCTTACGGTGGTCGAAAATCGTCTAAAAACCCCTATTTAATAATACTACTAATCCACAACTATTACACAACGCCGTCTAGTCCCAAGCTAAGTAGCTGTATTATGATTAGGTACTAGTAACTGATGATCATACTTATATATTTCTAAATACACACATATTATATACAAATTACACCCAGATACAGAACATGATCGTGCTCATCACACAGAGTCCTGGTTGGGAATCGAACTCACGACTTCCAGCATAGCAGTCAGGGCCAATTACCAACCGGCCAGAGTCATTATAGAATTTATACACTTTTTTTTATGACCAAAAGGTGTCGGCGCAAAACATCTGCCATCCTTACTATAATAGTCCTTCCCAAAACTCATTCAATTTGACTAATTTGTTCTTACCCATTATAATTAGTCTCCGGCTGAACATTGACCCATTCATGCTCGAAGCAGTCATTCCGCGAGGCTTTCTGGTCTTCAGGACACATGAAGTTCCCATAGCAACGCTCATGGTAGTTCGCGCCGGCGTCTAGCAGGAACTTCACCATTGTTGGGTCTTCGTTTACTATGGTTATGTGGAGGACACTCTCCCCTGCAAAAAAAAGAAAAATTTCCTTGTTGTTATTATCTGTTCATCATAAACTCCAAAACTACAGAATAGGTTTTCATACGGTTTTTACCAATAGACAGAATACGGGTCACGGTTTTTATACATAGAATGACTATTCATGAGGAATGTTTAAATCTACACTAATTATAAAAAGAGCTAAAGTTTTTTTTTTTTGTAGAAAGTAATTTCTGGAAGTACTGGTCCGATTACAAAAAAAAATATATCAAGAATTCCAAGAGATGGGTCGTTAGTGCAAAGATAAAGAGCATCATTCATCACTTTTTTTTTAGGTGGGAAAATCATCTAGTGATATCCCCCGATCTTGGGCGGAGCGGAAAATAGTGTCAGACTTTTATTGACTAAACACCCATTCCTGTTCCTGCTCTGCCATTGTTCCAGGGCCCCAGGGATTTCTTTCGCATCAACCATGGCCCCAGTAGGCTTCGACTCTGCTGGGTCGCGCGTGTGGCCGCCTCCTTTGCTAGCATACTGCTTCTTAAAAGGAGACAACCGCTTGCCACTGCTCCTCGCTGCGGACCATGACCTGTACCAAGACCCGACGCGAGAGATCGATGCCACCAAGCGTTATTCATCACTGTGTATGTATTGATAGATATAACCTTGACCAATTTTGATAAGGGCGCCGAAATCAGTGTAAAAAAAACTAAAGCTAAAAAAATGATGGCCATAAATGATGAGTGTCATTAATATTTACATGGAAAATGTCTGCTTTTTAATATGCTGATAGATAGTTACCTCCTAAAGTAATTAAGGAACGGGATGGAAGCACTAAATCACTGTCAGATTAATTTTGTACTTTGATAGACATTATCAGGCGCTCTATCAGATTGACTACGCAAAATGGAGGTGAAATGAGCGTTTCGGGAAGGACTTGAAATTTTGATGAAAGGGTAATCTATGTTTATATTACCGGTCAAACATGATTTTAGGATGAACTAGTTTCGCCTAGGCCAAACGCTACACGCGTGGTCTCCCTTTTCTTTCATCACTTCTCACACCGTCCATCCATCTTTTTTTTTGGCCTCCCTCTGTCTCTCCATCCGCATGTAAACTCTGAACTCTTTTATCAACATGCTTTTCATCCTTCCTCTTCATGACCATACTAAGACAAACGATTCCCTTTCAACTTTCCAGTTGCTGGTGCCACTTTCAAACTTCCCCTAATATACTAATTTCTCACTTTATCCACTCTCGTCACACCACACATCCATCTGAATGAGAATGTTATTCTCATCTCCGCTAGTTACTAGTTCCGTCCGCTAGTTACTAGTTCATCTAAAATCGGATTTGGCCAATAGCATACATAAAAATATGTATATATTTAATGTCTTTGATAAAAATGAATCCCTATATCCATTGGTCACATCATCACGCGTGAACGGCTGGACCAATTTGGCTAATTCTTTATTTTTTGTTTTTATTTTTGCCAGGAGAAAAGGGTTCATAGGAAAAGGAAAATTAAGAAACGCGCAGAAAATTAGATAATTTCAGAAAACTACCAAGATGAATTTTAGTCATCGTGCTTTTGTCAGTTCATATCTAAGACAGGACAAAATCTGTCAGATCAGTTAGTTTGATCTAAAAATAACAAATATTTCTCTCTAATAAATCTCTTCTTGATAGCTTAGATCGTTAGGCCGAATAAAAATAATTTGTGTACAAACAGTTTTCGTTATAAGTGTCACAGTTATCAGAGAAAACTTATGAAATGACCCGTCGTTATGAGAACACAAGGGCACAATATATTGTATGTAAGCACTGTTTGAGTACAAATTGATTTTGTACGTGACTTCTTGTCTGATCCAAAACTAATGGATCCTATAATGTTGGATTTGTATTGAGATTATGCGGACCAAGCAGAGACGCTTTGGCGCCAATCGCGCCAGAATTTTGTAAGCACATCATATTTTTCAAATTTTATGAGTACGTTTTCATTTCCGTATAGTTTTGCAGTGTTAATCTTAATTGAATGTCTTAAGGTCTAAACAGGCGGACTGCATTTCAACTGCATATTACAGTTTAAGTGCAGTTTGAATGCAGTTGATAAACAAACACGACTGCAATAGAACTGCAAACCAAACGTGCGGTCCGATTGCAGTTGTGTGAACTGCACACCGACTGCATCCGAACTGCATCATACCCACCCGCCCGCACGCTCCGCCCTCCCGCGCATGGTGCAGTTCACACGACTGCAATCGGACCGCACGTTTTAGTCAAAGATCCGATTAAGAACGACCTTCACCGGTCTGTTTAATTGATGAAACGTATTTTATTATAAATGTAGTGTATTAAATAATATAACGCGGGTGGGTTGCCTAAGAAATTCCTGGCCAGACTATTATTAATTAAAAATTAAAAATTTATTTTATTTTTTAGAAAAATGCACAACCGTTATCCATACCAGATTTTTTTGCAGACAACACTATAACATCGTATTTGTAATGAAACAGCGTTTATTTTGATATAGAATTTGATGTATACAAAAAAAACACACCTGTTTATGCATACCTGTTTATACCTGGCAACCCATAGCTATGCCAGGAAACAAATAGGCAACCCAACATTTTTATGTTCTAAAGGCTTCACTCTTTCGTTTAGTATTAAATTTATTCGTTAAACTCACCGGTGCATTTTACAAAAAAAAAAAATTGTTTGTCCAGGAATTTCTCAGGCAACCCACCCGCGTTATATTATTTAATATACTAAATTTATCATAAAACAGGTTTCATCCATTAAACAAACCGGTGAAGGTCTTTCTTAACCGTATGTACAGGATACGGTTAAGAAAGACCTTCTATTTGGTTTGCAGTTCTATTGCAGTCGTGTCAACTGTACTTAAACTGCAATTTGCAGTTGAAATGCGGTCCGTCTGTTTAGACAATTAAACTTAAAAATAGTAATCTATTTTTATTCGGTTTTTAGTATTTGTTGTTAGTGTCAATAGAAATAAGTACATCATCTGTGAAAATTTCAACTGTCTAGTTATTTATTTATTTGCATAGGCACACCAACGACTTATTTACAATATAATTTAAATAATTCTTTATAAATTCATGAGGTGATCCTGTGTAAATAAGTCACTTACAGGTATGCACAACATTTACAATAGGTCTAAATAATTAAATAGATCAAAAAAGATGAATAATAACAATAAAAATTAAAGACAGTTACGAAATAAAAGAGATGAAAAACCAATGTCCCAAATTAAAATAAATTAAATTGAAATTAGAATCATATTGTTATCAAATTACAATTAAATCTTAAATTAAATAACAGTATTAATACATTATGTCAATCACATTATTATTAAATTAAATTACATAAGAGAAAAAAAAACATTCAATCACGATTAAATTACATAATTAAAATAATTAAAATTTTTGCAATGTCATTTTATGGAAACGAAAGGCACAAATAAATACAGGTAAAATTCGATGTAAGGCGGCTGATCACAAGTCAAGTTGAATGATTTTGGCTCTAAACCTTGGCAGACTATCGAAGTAAATATCAATACTACTGTCGACAGAGCAGGCTTTATTGTAGAAAGTCAACATTCTATTCAGGGGAGCGTGCCGACCCAGGTTAGTGAGCCATGGTTTAGTGGCAAACGCTCTATTGATACGGTTGGACCGAAGGTGGGAATGACGAGGTACGTCTATGCTGATTTTATTAAGGAAGTCTGGTGTTGATGATGTCCCGTTAACAGCTTTGTGAAGTGTCAACAGATCGTTGAGGACCCTTCGTTGCTTCAATGAGTCTAGTTTGAAGTAATTTAGTCTTTCTTCATAATTGGCTCTGTAAGGGCATTTTGGATCTCTAAATCGCAGGCACCTAGTAAACTTTTTTTGTACGCGCTCAATGCGGTCAATGTAAACATTGTAAGTTGGGCTCCAGACGGGAGACGCATATTCCACCAGACTGCGCACAAAAGTATTATATAATACTTTCAAAGCTGAGGTTCCCTGAAATTCTTTTCCGACTCTATTGAAGAACCCCACCATTTTCATAGCTTTCCCAATGATATTATTAATGTGCGTGGTAAAAGAAAGATCGCTGCTAAGCACTACTCTTAGATCCCGTATGTTCTTAACCTTTTGCAATGGTGTTCCGTTGAGGGAGTAAGTGGATGGTATGGGGTACTTTTTCCGGGTAAATGTAATGTGATGACACTTACTGGCATTCAAAATCATTCTATTTGCGACACACCAGTTCTGCAACGAATCCAGATCGGATTGAAGCAGAGCAATGTCTTCTGGAGTTTTTATTTGACGATAGATCTTGAGATCATCGGCAAACAAGGAACATTGACTATGTTTGATGCAGTCGACTATGTCGTTAATAAAATTATGAAGAGAGAGAGTTCCGGATGAGATCCTTGGGGCACACCGGAGGTCGCAAAGTACTCTGTTGACCGATACCCATTCACCACCACTCTTTGTGTTCGTTTGCATAAGTACGATCGAAACCATTCCAGAAGGGGTCCATGTATACCAAAACGATGTAGTTTCAGCAGCAAGATTTGGTGGTCGACCTTGTCGAAAGCGCTACTGAAGTCGGTGTACAGAGAGTCTACTTGTTGACCGGAGTCGATTTTCATGCTGATCTCATCAAAATATGAAACTAAATTTGTGACAGTGGATTTGTTGCTGCAGAAACCATGCTGCTGAGGAGAGAGCTGCGTTTTGACATGGGAGGTTAATATTGGGCAGATCATTGACTCGAAAACCTTTGAAAAAATAGACAGGATAGAGATTGGTCTGTAATTTTTAACGTCCGCACAATCACCTTTTTTGGAAATTGGCACAACGTTAGCCTTAGCGTTAGCTATCACGGTGAAGTCTTAGTATTTAATAGGGTCTCGTTTCTATCCTTTGGGTACGAAACCCTAAATAAGGGATGTAGGACCATTGAGACCTCTTCATGTTCTTGGATTCCTACCTATCATCAAGTTCAATATGTGCAACAAGGACTGATATAGTACAACGTAGAACAGCTCTGAGACGTGTATCGAACCAAATACTAAATCTATGGTATATTATAGTGACCAGATAACATGACCTCGCATGTGCTAGGGCTCTTTTACAACGAGGGTCTGGTTTTATAATTTTTATGCTCTCGTTTGACCACTATTTCAGGTGATGGTAAGCGACAATGTGGTCAAACACTGGGTGGTTGACGAGACAGTCGTCTCGTTTTCGAAAAAAGCTCTCGCTGGTGCACCTTCACCCACTTCTAAATTATCCACGCTATGCCTCTGCAGATAACTGCTCGTTTTGCTTACCATAATACTCATCACCCATATAGACATCGTTGATAAGCTTGGGATAGAACCGCAGCAGTCTTTTCGCCAGGTTGGCCAGTAGTGAGGAGGCGTTTAACAGACAAAGATGAAGAATGGTCTCTCCCACGGCTCCTCGTTCCTGCGTTTAAAGGCAAAATTAATAAACAAAATAATAATATAAGTAACATCTTAGGAAGCTCTCGTTAGGCGACTGGATCAAGGGCTTGATTCAGAAAGCAGTATTGCTGGACACGGCTCGTATAGTCAGGAGGTTCCTTTCTCTGGAGCCCTGACCGCCACCGGTAGCTTGGACCCTGTTATCGATACCGGTGGGCTACTATTTTTTTATATTTTTAAATGTTTTTTTTATTGAAATATAAATAATATAATATTCCACAACTATCACACAACGCCGTCTAGTCTTAAGCTATGCATAGCTTGTGTTATGAGTATTAGACAACTTATATTTTTCTAAATACATACATATTATACCTACATATATATTATAGATAAATTACACCGAGACACAGAACAAATGATCGTGTCATCCCATAAACATATTTTGACCTGGGTGGGAATCGAACCCACGACCTCCGGCTTAGCAGTCAGGGCCATTAACCACTAGACCAACAGGCCAGTCAATAAATAAATATTTTTAAAGTTAGGATTAACCTTTCAGTCGTGGAAATTACAGACACAATAGAAAGACAATAGGTGCGCGAACGCCGCGTTCGCTCGAGGTTTAATAAATTAAAGCTAGAACTACATTAGACCGACGCACACGTGTAACACGCCTGATTTGTACGTAGAACGACGTTGCGTGGTGTGGATCAACTGTAGCTCTACAAGTACAGTTTCCATATAAAAGTATGGAGACCAACGTGCCCAGATCGACGTACGTGGGACACGTGTGTGTAGTTATCGCAGTGTGTTTCTTAAATCTTGCAATAAATTCGTTTGAATAAAAACTGATAAGTATATCATATACATAGAAAATTTGTTCTTTTTGTGTTGTACTGAAAAAATTCTAATCCATAAATAAATACATATTCTCAAAACTATTCTGAAATTGCAAATTCCCAGCATTTTGTGATACGTACAATTCAATTCATTTCACATAAAATGTAGGCTTCATCGGCACTTATAAAAAGTCAGAAGCTGTGCACGGTTCTAAAGATCATTTCCTATAGAGAAAAAATATCTCCACGGTTACTCTTTAATAACTGATGGTCATTACCTTGAGATCCCAGCAGAGTTCCCTGTAACCAGACGGGTTGGCATCATACTCTTCCTGAGTGACTAGGGGCCAGTCCTTTTCTACGTCAAACTCATCATCAGGGTTTTCCATACTTCGTAAGGGAGGCAGCTGAAACAAAAATCCGGCCAAGTGAGAGTCGGACTCGCACACAAAGGGTTCCGTACCGTCCATACTAAAAAAACGGCAAAAATGTCACGTTTAATTAAGGGAGCCCTGTTTTAGAGATTCTGTTTTTAGTATTTGTTGTTATAGAGGCAACAAAAATACATTATCTGTGAAAATTTCAACTGTTTAGCTCTATCACTGTTCATGAGATACAGCCCGGTAACAGGCAGACGGATAGCGGAGTGATAGCAATAGGGTCCCGTTTTAACCCTTTGCCGTGACTTATTTTATTTTTCACATAAACTAAAAAATTGATAAAAACATAATACAGTATCTAGCGGTGTTGTTCCTAGCTGTTTTTATTTTTTTACTAATATAGTTTGTAAGTAAATAGGGTAGGGTCCAGGGTCTAAATAATTACATTTTATTTAGTCCGTATATTAGATTATAAAAAAAAATATTTGACACGAATTTTTTTTCTATTAAACAAAAAATAACAAAGATATAGCCCATTAAACTTACGTGTGACGTCACCCCGTGCCAAAAATGTAGCACGGTGTGACGTTACACGTAACTTTAATGGGCTATATCTTTGTCATTATTGATTTATTATAAAAATAAAAAAAATCGTGTCCCTTATTTTTGAATAATCTAAAAGACGGACTAATTACATTTTTTACGGCCACTAGCCTATTGTTACTAACACTACGAATCTTGATACTTAACATTATCGACACGCACTCTTGATCACTAACCTAATAAATGAATTAGCTCAACGATCAAGAGCTATCGTTTCTGTGGTCAACACACACCTGCCAAATGTGTTAATTACCTACAGGATTATACCCCAGGGATCACTTTATGTAGTCTTATGTATATATGGATGGTCGTTCTCCTAAGTGGCTTAATAAAACTTTTATGAGAGTGTTATTTAAACCATAAGTAATTCAGTGGCACACCACCAATTTAGCTTGTTGCAGACCACCCCGTATGAAATATTTTTAGGGCGATATGCCACGAAGCAGATGGACAACTAAATGGATTAATGGTACCTAGGACCTAGATATAGAACTGACTAGAAAGTGTGCTAGCTCGAAAGAAGCAAGAAGTGTCCCACAAGACCTATTGTCATCACGTAAGACTAAGCTAGAAAATAGGATTAGGTACTCTAATATCATAAGACTTGATTGAGAATGAGTTCGTTTATTGGAGTATTCTGAACTAGGATAAGTTAAGATTTTATGTTTACGTTATGTTTTTTTTTTGACTAAACAGACGTATCTTTTTTTTTTCAACTACTCCTCCACGCGTTCCCAAGATAAAGGGTCTTGAGTCTTGACAACCCTAAAAACCATAATAGATAAAAAAAACCTAATCAAATTTTGGTTTCTGGTCACCCCTGATCTCCTATTCACTCCACTAACTTACCAATTTATGCCTGGATCTTTCCTTGTTCCTGAGCAGCACCAGATGCGACACGGGTATGTACCGGCCCCTGCCCTTGTTGTACAGGAAGGGTTCCACCTTCGTCTTTATAGCGTGGTCTATCTCCGCGTACTGCTTGTTCTGAAGGGCTCTCTTCATCATGTCTACTAGGAGACCACCACCTGGTAAGATAGAATGTTTTATTTCATCAAACTTATCATCATCATCTTCTTGCGTTTTTTTTTTTTTGATACGAGTTTATCGTCAAATAACTGCTCCCGTTCTGGATAGTGCGAGAGGAAGTGTCATAGCGCGCTTAGAAAAAACTCGCCATCGAATTGAGCGTAGTTCTTATTAGATGGCATGCTACTCATTGCTAGTCTACAGCAAGCCTGTTTTCTTTTTTTTAAGGGTGGAAATCTCCAATAACTTCTACCGCTCTGGGTGGAGCGAGAGGGCGTTATACACCTGTGTCTTTCAGTTGCCCTTCGCGTTCTAGGACTACAGGTTTCCTTTTCGGAAAAACCCTGCAGTCTTATAAAGCTACCTGTCATCGGCCCTGCTGAACTACGGTTTGCTGACATCCCTTTTAGGAGCGCGTGGATCACTCGGCGCTGTTGACAACTGGGCTCGATTCGGTGACGGTAAGCTACGTATTAAGCCCTCGTCTACCGTGTCTGATAGTAGGGGTCGGAAACTCGGCGGCTGGGACGTGAGGACATTCGCTCCCTCACGCCTACTGTGGCTGGGGAATGAGGATTTTCTTTCCCTCCCATTTTCCACCACCCCCTTCGTAGTAGCAGGTGAGAAGGAACTCCTTTTGCCATATTGATTTTCTTAAACCATTATTTTTTTTGCTTCGTTATGTTTGAAATATCATTCCGCCAATGTTAACACTACCTATTGATACGTTCAATACTCACCTTTGATGTCGACGAGCTTGTACAACTTCTGCTGCGGTGTCCCCGCTTGCTTCTTAACACCACTAGTAACATTACTTTCAGCATTACCCATGACTACTGAATTCTCTAAAAAAGCACTTTTTAATAGTTTACTCTCCTTATTACTGACTCACTTTAGTAAATTAATGAGAGTCGCTAACAGCGGCGTCGGTTTCATTATCGACAAAACATTACCGTTGCTATAACGTTACAGTCTCCTAACAAAGTGATATATGGTAGGTATGAGAGGGTAAATAAAGATATGATGACGTTCAATACAGTATTAGGGTGTAGAATATTCAAAAACAAATGCTGTTTTTAGGGTTCCATGCCTCAAAAGGAAAAAACGGAACCCTTATAGAATCACTTTGTTGTCCGTCCATCTGTCTGTCCGTCTGTCAAGACCCTTTATCTCGAGAACTCGAAGTATTAAGTTGAAATTTAAACCATATATCTCTCTTATTTTATCTTATTATATTTAATAAATTGATTATGCATCTCATTGCTGGCTGTTATAAGGGTGTGAAATCGAAATTTTACATAAATACAGAATGATTTTGATTGGACCATTTTATTTTATAGCTGGGGGTCGAAGGATAAGATAAAAAACTTCCAGTAAGCTCAAGATAGAAGCGCTGAAAAACAGTCCAACAGTTCCTCCAACCGCCACTGAAAAACAAAAAATCCTATTACATACAATATCTACTTACATTCACACTTACATATAAATAAAATTGAGATGTGTGTTTGTATATGAATGTATATTCGATAAATCGATACCTATACTTGACTAAAATGCAATTTTGAACATTTTTGTCTGGTTGCCCGCCTGTCTGTCTGTTTGTAACCTCTAACCTCCAAAACGGCTAGACCAATTTTTACGAGGCTTTCACCTACGTTTAGCTGCTAAGGCGAATAAGTACTTTCTATTGTCCGGCGGAAACCGGGGTAAATGTAATGAAAAGGAGAGTGATGTTCCTAAACTCCATGAAACGAAGTCGCTAATAGGCTATTACAGACAGTAGGTACAGTTGCTTCGAAAAAACAACGAATGACTCGAAAGTTACCAATGGTTATGTTGGGATAGGTTCTACACTTTCACTTGAGCGTGCCAAGACAAAAGCAAAGATAAAACATTCCCCACTTACCGACTAGATCCAAATTGTCACGTAGTAAATTCCTCTGGTATCTAAGAGTAGGCAATGAGATCATTTTGACTTCGACAAGCGTTCCTACACCCGGTTGGTCCTGTACCCATCCCCTGGAACAAGTAAAATATACGAAACAAATGAAACGCGATTTTATTGATAAACCGCGGTAACTGAAACAAGTTTTTAATGAAAATCATTTTTTCATAGCAAGTTTTTTATAGCGCAGTCTGTATAATTAATACTCGTCAAGTCGAGCCCAAACTCGATGGGGTTATGTCGTTTAATTACCGAGTTAGTAAACGAAGAGAAGGACTTACAAGAAAGTAAACGAGGAGAGTATGTTTTTACAATTAATATAATATTCCACAACTATCACACAGCGCCGTCTAGTCCCAAGCTAAGCAGAGCTTGTGTTATGGGTCCTAGACAACTGATAAACATACTTATATATTTTTAAATACATACATATTATAGATAAATTACACCCAGACACAGAACAAACGATTATGGTCATCACACAAACATTTGTCCTGGTGGGAATCGAACCCACGACCCATAGCAGTTAGGGTCACTAACCACTAGACTAACAGGCCAGTTCCTACGGTTACCTTCCGATTCCATCATCAGATCAGCTCCATGTCATAATAATTTTGTATTGTCACCTGATTTACCTCCACATGTATACAAAATTTCAGCTCAATCGGTAACCCGGAAGATTTGATTACAGAAAAACAAACATCGGGAATTCGGGACAGATGAAACTAAAGAAAAGCAATTGTAATCAATATAACTTAGTAAAATATGCTTACTTCGAGTAATGTATTGTTTTAAGTTCGCTCTCAACGCACGAGGGAACGCAAACTTCTTTAGCGCTCTTATCCACGCCTACTTTAGCTTTGTGAGCTGAAAATTTAATGTAAATTTCAGCGATTCAGTTAGCATTTTTAATTAAGGGCATGCATCTCTCATACATTTTCACTGTTTTTTCATACAAGCGCTCTTACGCGATTATGAAGTTATTACACGTTTTTCATTAGATATTTTAGAAACACGGTATCTTATGGATTTTATCTAGGCTTCTATGGAAATCAATTTATAAAGTGTAAAACTATTCCAGTTAAGACCTCTGAAAATCTGCTATTATGCATGAACTTTGAAACTTCATAATTTACTCAAAATTAAAAATAGTCAAAAATATACAACCACAAAAGACTAGCAAATTTTATCAAGATTCTAAAATTTTGACAATGTTTTTCAAAAACTTTTAACACGTATTTCCTGGAACAACTTTTATAAAATATTCGATTAAATCACGGAATTACCGAATGCTAACGGAGTTTTCAGGCGTTATCTCTCTTTTTTCGCGTTGCCTTTTCGTCAAATACCACGTTGGATTGCGTTAGATGAAGTAACAAGCTTTTAAACCATGCTCGATGTTGACGACAGGCGAGTAGAAAAGCAGCCTCTTAAAATGCTTTCTTTGTTTTTAACTCTTACCTACATATGCGTTCCAGCAGTTTATACCAGTGTAATTGCAGAAGATCTTCTCATCTGAAATAACATAAAGCTTTACAGGAAAATGGTATGTGTGACGAGTTAATTTGAGAACGAATACAAAGTGTCTATCTTCATACTTAAGTGTTATCGCCCGCTCTTTGGCAATGGAGCATTATACGTTGCTATGGATATGTTTGATATCACTATATATACCAACTGTATTCATTGGTTCATATCTTCGTACCTCTGGTGGAAACGGATCAACTAAGCTATGCTTTTTGTATGAATGTATGCGTACTATGGATAGTCGCTATGTGCTGAACAGAACACCTACAGTACGGCACCTTCCCTAATTTCGACACATCGCATAACTCGAGCTGAGCATCTTCCTCGTACAGATACCTCGCAGCAATGCATCTTTATAGCACACCTTACTCGCCCCGCTACATGGCTTAGCATCAGTGAAAACAGTCATTTATTTGCATAGCTTAAATATCCACTCAGCATAGAGCAGCTGCATAACACATTTGTGATGAAAAAGCACCCGTAGTCCTGTTGTACTGGTCAAACAAACTTAATACATACCTAAGTAATATATATTTAGGTACTTTGGTACTAACTTTATCGATGCAACAGCGCCTAAACTAAGGTGTGATCAAAACTTTGCTATGGGGCTAAACACATAAAATATGGCCAAAAATTGTGAACTTCTCGCAGGCGCAAACATACTTACAAGTGAGATCTCTTGCCGGATGAGCGCATCCACAACGCTGATACAACTCTTTAGTGGTTTCAGCTAAGAGACAGGCTCCATAAGAGTACACCTGAAAAGTATACACGTACACATGAACGTATTCATACTTTTTTGTAGAACTACAACACAAGTGGGACAAGATAAGGGTAAAGATTTAAAAATTCTTTATTATGATAACAGAAAGATTAGATGATAGATACGATAGAGAATGCTGAAAAGTCGATGATTCTGACCTACTTAAAAGACTATTAGACTTACTAGATATATTGCCATGAAGAGACGTAATCAATCTAGAAAACTATTGATTGCATTACCCATAGTTAAAAAATGGTAATCATAATAGTTTCGTATTTAATGATCTAGATTATATAATTATGTGGCCTGGAAGATTAAAAGATATCTGCAAGAGAACCTAAATTACCGATAGAGCCCTATGAATTAAGTGGCATTTTTTTTTATAGTGGGAAAATCATCTAATGACAACCCCCGCTCTTGGGTGGAGCGGGAGATAGTGACAAACTTACTGACTAAAAACCCACCCCGTTCCTTCGTGCCTGCATACCAGGGCTGAGCTATCTCTCAAAACTAACCCTGGCCCCAGCAGGTTTCGACCCAGCTGGGCCCCTGCTGTTGTTGACAACTCCTTGCGCATGGGAACAGAGCGCGCTGTCGACGACTTAGGCTCGGTCCGGACAGTTACCGGACGGTCGGACAGCGACTTACAAGTGGCAATGGGTTCTTCGCAGAACATGGTCGATAGGGCTAAAATGTTCTAAAGTAGCAACCGCGTATCGGAAGACACAGTGTTGGAAGGCCTCTTTTCCACAGGGTGGATCGAAGACTTGGTAAGCGAGACGCATAGGATCGGTCGTTGTGGCGACACTGGGCGTGGCCTAAGTCCAAAAGTGGATGTATTTCGGCGGAAATTATGACGATAAATGATGCTCAAAAATAATAGTCACTGTAACCGCGCAATTTGACTTAGCCTAAGACCGTCTGTCAGTGAATCACAATGGACCGAGTTGGCTTATTGTTGATCATATCTAAAATCTATAATACTCGTATTTTTACCGAATAAGTATGAAGCATATCATCAGGCACTTCATGCAGGTAGCGACACCCTCTGTCCTCGACCCTCTCGCGCTGCAGCTGCACATCGTTCACCATCTCCACCACAGAGAACAGCAACCCCACTCGGTTGCCGCTGTACGTCCGGATGACATGCTTTAACTTTATATCATGGTTGTTCGTTGATAACTCTTCGGGACTGTGAATAGATAGCTGGAAAGAAAATTTGATGATCAAGGAATCAGTTTTAGGTTTTAAATCTGGTGCTCACTCTAATGTATCATAGATGGTGGAGCGTGTGTTGGACTATTCAGTTCCCTTCAAAATGGTTAACCCGAGTGGTGCTTTTATACTCGTCATGTTCGAGAACGGACGCTGTTAGTTGAGACCGGTTATCTCTTAATTGCCAGTGACTTATTAAATTTTCTATATAAGAAATATGTCAACAAACGAAGCATATCTAAAAATTCCAGGTGAGCTTATGCTATTAACAGTGACAACAGTGTAAAAATATATTTTTTTAAATCCGTACTTCAGCATCAGCCAGCAAGCGAAACATCAGAACCCCCGGTCCAGTAGTCATATTCACAACAAACAAGCTATTTAGTCCTCTGAAACAGATAACAGGCAATATTCCGTAATTAGTCGTCCGTATCAGCCGTGCGATAATCTTATCATTGGACACAGATTAGATTGCTCACTTGTGTTGTAATGTGTTGAAGGAGAAGCAAGGCCCGTGCTCCGAGTCCACTTGACGGAAATACTCGCAACATGGAAATGCGACATCGTTATAACTGCATTCAGATACCAGTTCTGAGCAGCTTTTGTGTACCTGGAGGAACAGGGATAAATAGCTTCATAGAGAATGTGAAGGTGCGTTTTTTACATTATTTTATTTTTATAGATAATCTTTTTCTGAACTATTTTTGATTGTTGTGACATTTTTGTTAGTGCCCCAATTAGGTAGTAAATAATTTTTTTTCAAGATTTTTTATGCGTTTATAGCAACTTAATATGCAGTGTTTTTTTATAAACTTAAAATAATAGATATTGACAGAGAATTCTCGACATCCATACTTTAATAATATAGTTAATTGTAGAAGTAACTCTGTCTGTCTATCTGCCTGTTACACTTTCAAACTTCTGCACCGATTTTGATGATTTGTTTACGGAGTAAGCTTAAACTCCAAAGAACATGCTAGGCTACTTCGGCTACTTATTATCGGGCTTCGACTTCGACTTTACCCGACAATCACGCGGACAAAGCCTCTGGTAGAAGCTTGTTCTACTAAAATCAACAAATTATCGACGTTCTTTAACCCCCTTTCACATTAACGTTCCTGAAAAAAAAAAAAAAAAAAACAATCAAAAGAATAATGTCAGGTAAATCCCCAGGTAGAGTTTCAATGAATTCTAACCACAAAGAAACTTTATTTCCTGCTCATTGACTCATAAATCTAAAAGTCTTGACTGAGCAACTTTATCTTTGGCTAGAGGTACCTACGTATATTTTCCTTCTAAGGTAACTAGACAGGTAGGTAGGTACTAAAAATACAGTAACAAGTATGTACTTCCTATTCTCTTTCTACAAATATGTAACAAGTTGAGTCAGTTAGATACTCGTTCTGGTCTGTGTGACCTTCACTGGAGATCACTTCAACGTACTTTAGGTTATTGTTCTTGATCGCTTGTGCTTGACCACTATCTCATCTGACGAAAAGCGGCAATGAAACACGCTTGCCTAGGAGGCTCCCAGGTTTTAACTATTAGGAAACACAAAATACGGCAGGGGGTTTCCTTGATTTGCTATGAATATTTTAAACAAAAGTAGTAAAGGCAAACCTCGTGTCCTTTTCTTAGCCTGGGGTCAAAAAGTAGGTTCTAAAAAACCACGTTTCCGTTGTGAATTCAATTACTCTTTCCCTATTTTGGAAATCTTTCATCTGGGGAGAAAGGGGGGTTATGTAAACTTTGTGCCAACTGCAACCTCACGGTCACTACAGTTACAATGAGTTGGGTGCACGGAATACACGCGCACCCTCAACTTGTATGGCTGGCCCGATACGCATGGTGGGCCCATGCCTATCGGGCCATCTACTAGTACAACCAATGCCACGACCTCATCCTTCTATAGGCGCGCATGGCACACAGCGAACCACCTCTTTAGGCTTGACTGGCAGCCCCAACCAGGGGACCTACCATGTTACTTCGTTAAGTAACTTAGGATACTCTATAATGCCCCTTCCCTTCCCTATTGCGTGCAAGTTCACTCGCCGCGTACAAACAGCATCCGTCAGATAACTTACTACATCGCTGCATCGTTAACATAATTTTACATGTGAGTTCATGCTCCTCCAAGACATGTCGCAACGGGCAATCCACAGGAAGCACATTGCGTAGCAGAGTTCTACCCAGATGCAAACAGTGTCTGTCAGATAACCTAGTATATTTCTCAGATCACTTACATGTTCGATGATGCTCCTCCACGGCACGTCGCAAGCTACTGTAGCTCCACAGGGATCACACTGAGTGCCAATGCATTCTCCGCGAGCAAACAGTATGTCCGCCAGATACCTTTTGTGATCGAAGTTCAGGGAATTTAGTAGGTCCGCTAAAATTAGTATAAAAATAATAATCAGGCATATTATTATTCGTCAAGGTCAATGATGTGCAATCAGGTGTCAAAAGTGCAGCAGGCTTAGCCAAGTTATGGCCGTTTCGTTTCGTTCTCTAACGTCGAACGCCTCGAGTTAGTCACGCCTCCGATTCCTTTGTTCTGACCACGTGACTGAGCGTTGAGATGACGTTTTTGTCGTTTGACCCCTAACTGTAAATTTAAATTTTGAAACTCGACACGAAACAGTAAAGTAGAATAAATCTCATAAATAACAAATCATCAAATCAATCATTCATCATTTGGAAAGAGGTGGCTCAAAACCGGGAACATTGGAAAGAGTGGAGGGAGGCCTTTGCCCAGCAGTGGGACAATATGGGCTAGATATAATAATAATAATAACAAATCATCATTCTACTCGTACCTATTCTCTTAATTTATTTATAGTGTAGATTTTTTTTCTAATCTTAATTCGATAGGTACTAAATGTGTGGTGCACTAACAGTGCCCATACAAGTTCTTGGCTATAAGCATGTGACATCTAAAACATTAGGAAATGCAATAAATTAATATAAACACATAGGTATGTAGCAATGTGCGTTGGAAGTGGCATAGCCAATTAATTCAAAAAAATGCTTTTAATTTATAACACGAACAAATTTGTTAAAAAAAATAGTTGCGGGACATTTTCATGTTACTCCTAAAGTTTACATTTCAATTTCAGTCGAGCTCAAAATTCATTAATCAAGCGTACAACCATTACACGAAACTGTCCACAATACGTTGAACCCTGGTGGCATATTGAAAATTGTCAAATTCAAAAAAACAATATTTAGGTTTCGGATTTCTATTTTTAAATGTCTCGAAGTGTCCAGTAACATAATAAATTATGGACACCGGGGTTAATAAAATTGAGATTACATTTTTGAAATTAGACCTCTGCAAACTCACGGTTGAGAAAAAGAGAATTTAGTATTCTCAGTGCCGGTTGCAGTAGAACTGCTTATTTTCAAAAGTGTCCATCAAATGGCTCCAATATACTGAGAAAGAAGCTAAATGTAATTTACAATATTTAACAATTTAAAGATTTTTTTACTTAATAAATGTTACTATTTCACGTCTGAATTTATTTTATTATGATTGACATTTATTTTCATATTTTACATTATTTATCTACTATTTTTATTTCATACAAGGGCTTGATATTTTAATTCACCTACCATGACATTTAAAAAAATCATCATCACAAAATATTTATATAGAATTTGCATTGCACTTTTTTTATAAGACTATTTTTAAATTATGAACCGGCATTTAGATAAATAAAATTCTTTGATTTGATTACCTCATCTAAGCGATACTTGCCTAGGCAAGATATCTCATTCATTACCTATCATAATGAGCACCAATTACCTACTTATGAATCAACTATTCGCCCTGTTTGAACAGTACCTAATTAGAACCGCAACAATGCGAATAATTAACACAGAAACCGCAAAATCTAATTAATGACGCATTTGTGTCAAGATTGTCCATAAATACGAAGGTCCCTTAAAGGAAATAACGATGTAAAGGGTTTGGAGTAACCGCAATTAGTGACGAATAGGAAAAAAACAATAATTAAATAAATGACAAGCTATGCTCCTGTTGACCGATAACTACTATTAATTTAACGTAATTCTTTTAAAGTTTTGTCTCGATTCAAAACAGACATATTTACCCCTTTTTATATGGTATCCAACCGTTCTTATACTCGTAGTTACGTAGGAATGAGTAGTAGCGTATTAATGAATATATGGGCTTTTGTCATTACAATCGAGGGATATTTAGACCCAAGCCGAAATGACCGATTATACATATAACTACTATCGATTCAACGTGATTCCTTTTAAAGTTTAGTCCCGTTTCACAACAGACCGCGTGAATGTCTTCATAATTACATGGTATCCTGCCATTCTTATTTTTTACTTTTTTATTACGTAGGAGTGAGTAGTGTTGATGATGAATATGGGCTAAATTTGTCTTTTTAGGGTTCCGTAGTCAACTAGGAACCCTTATAGTTTCGCCATGTCTGTCTGTCCGTCTGTCTGTCTGTCTCTCTGTCCGTCCTCGCTTAATCTCTGGGACCGTACGCACTAGAAAGCTGAAATTTGGTACCAATATGTATATCAATCACGCCGACAAAGTGGTAAAATAAAATCTGGAAAAAAATGTTTTATTAGGGTAATAATAATTTCGGAAATAATCGCAAAAAAAAAAACAAAAAACAATGTCCCCCCCCCCCCCTCTAACTTTTGAACCATAAGTTTAGAAAATATGAAAAAATTCTGAAACGTAGAACTTTATAAGGACTTTCTAGGAAAATTATTTTGAACTTGATGAAAAGAAGAGTTTTTGTACAAAAAAGACAAAAAGGTTGTACAAAATAATTTCTGGACTAATCGTATATGCAAGCATTTTTTTAAACTCATTAGTGGTTACACTTATTTTGACGGACGAGAAACTACTTTTATTGTTGATAGGCTCGCGTTTGACAACTATCTCACTAGATGCTTGCCTAACGGTAACCTATTCACTCTTGACTTAAAGGCCCATAGGTTGTAGCTATCAGAAAACAGACTCCGGCAGAAAATTTCACTCCTTAGTTGTATGTAAAATAATGTGTTCTCTAAACGCTTTGCACGTATGAGTGGGATGTCCACCATGCACGGTTCTGGGGCCAGGGTTATCCGAAAGGGAAGTCGAGCCCCGGTATGAAGGCTAGAAAGAACGGGGTGGGCTATTATTCAGTAAGAGTCTGACACTATCTGCCGCTCCACCCAAGAGCGGGGGTTGTCATTGGATTATTTTACCCACCATAAAAAAAAATGCACGGGTGGCGCGACGCAATACGTCTAGTGATCAGATGATGGAGTGGACTTGGCGGAATTCAATTGAAAGAAACTCTCAAGATGATCCCCTCCAGTACTGGGACACGAGACGCACGCAACTCGCCAGCGAGGGCTGAAGAACTAAGTCCGCTCCAAGGGGGGGACTTAGTTCTCCAGTTCTCACTTCCACATTACTTACGGTATAGAGCAGAAAATTTTCGTAAGACGAACTTAGTGGCAATCTCTTCACGCAACGTCACCCCTGGGAAGGTGGTGGTCCAGTTCAAGTAGCGGGTGTCAGGAGTGAAGTTCACTTCCACATCGTAGTGGCCCGCGTGCTGCATCATTACGTAGAGGCAGCCCATGCACGCTATCAGAGTCAATAGCCAAAACAGCCTGCGTCAGACAAGGAGACTGTTGAATTGAACTTCTAAGCTTAGTCGAACCGTGCGTTAGTCCGTCATCTTCAGTATGACGATCTTTGGGTCTAGGCTAGACGAGCGGAACACGAGCCGAGCTCAATTACGTGTATTGTCGTTCGTGCTCGACTCCTCTGGAGTCTGTCCACACTACACGAATTTGAACTCGGCTCGAGCTTGGTTCCCGTATTGTAGGCTGACTGGTAATAATAAAGATTATAAATGCCCCACACTAGGAATTAACTACGCTTATATCGTGGGTGCGTTCACAAATATGTGAACAAGTCGCCCAAACCAGGAACTCTCTGAACAGGTCTGAAGGCCATAAAAATATTTGTTCCATACGGGAATTGATTCAGCGACACGCACGCGCCGCATACTGTCTGAAACGGATATATCTTCTTCTGCTCTGGATGAAGCGAGAGGGAGTGTCGCACTTAAATTGACTCAAGCCCACCTGTTTTCCTACAGGTGTCGTTTGCGTTCCCGAGCTGTAGTAATTCTGCCAAACAATCCGCAGTCCTAGATCGTGGCCTAAGAATTAGGGAAATAATGAAACAGTCCAGAAAAAAAAATTAGGATAATTTTATTTTACATATTTACCTGGAAAACAGACTTCTTTCTGCATCAAACATATAATGCAACCCATGCACGCTACTATTCCGTCCGAAGAATAAAAACCTCTTCTTAAGACGTTGAACAACTTCAGAGCCTCGCATTTCCGTGAAACTCGTTACTTCAAATAGTTTACGTGCTACCAACTTTTACAAACGCTAACTTAGTGATTTATTACTATAAGTACTACAAAACTATGGCGTGTTAACTAAGGGTACGATTAAAAAGCTCTGCAATAACTTTAAAAGCTTTTTAATAGATAACAATTACGTAGAATGTTAATATAATGATACCTACTTATAATTAAAATCAGTTCAATTTGTTGAAGTACTATACCCTATTCGCGTTAGGAATAGAAATTTAAAGAAACCTTTTTTACTGTCTGTTCAACCGATTTTAACTTCTATTTCATAGGCATACCAACTATTTACTGCAGCCGCCATTTGTCATTCCACCAACGTAATAAAATTTAAAATCGGTCGAACGGACAGTTATAAAAGGTTTTCATAATTTCTAATGTTATTTTGAACATAGTATAAGTATTAAATATGGGTTAAATAAACAAAAGCCAATTCTGTAAATCTAACAATAATACTTTTATTATATTAAAAACTGTAATACAAAACTGGTGAATTCAATAGGTATTTCTAAAGAGTATCAATAAATAAACGTAAATATAAAAATACAAAATGCAAATTCAATAAAATAATACGACGATATAAACTAGATTTATCAAAACATTTCTAATAAGTACGAGTAGGAAACATCAGGCAAGCGACAAGATTTGTTCAATTAATCGAGATCTTTATACAACATTAATTTAAAAAAAAATAGTATATGCGGAACCGGAAAAACCTGTCTAGTATTTTTATGTAGAGAATTTATTACAAACATTATTATATCATAAAAAATCAAAAACTTATAAACAAAAAAAAAATCTTAGGTATATCAACAAAAATACATAGTCACCAGGCCATCAACGCGAGTGAAAGATTGTTTTACACTTGCACCCTGCTGTTTGGTGGCTCCTAATACTCTCTTTGACCTGCCGTGCACCTTGTTGTACTTAGTGTCGGTGGTGTCCATCTTGTGACCTTTTTAAATATTTTTAAGAAAAAATATAACATGGTGTAAAAACTATTGGAATCCATTCAGTTACTGATACTGAACAAACCATATTTGGGTTTCGCATAAACTAAAAATAATGTTGTATATGGTACAACAATAGAACTAGGCATTTAATTATAATATTATAGTATAAAATGAGAAACTGACTGACTTATTAGAAACACAGATGAAACTACGCGGAATAGGAACTTGAAATGTTGCACAATGCTTCATTTTATGATGTATGCCAACACTAAGAAGTCTTTCAAATTCTACCTACTTTCAGAGGGTTGAAAAGGAGGAAATTAGTATGTCAAATTTTATTCTTTGGGTCCGTATACATATTTGAAAATCGATATAAATATAACCTTAGTAAATAATAAAGACCACACAGATGTAACTCAGCGTCCCAATAGAAATGACTTTGCTTGTTGCAATCCTTGTGAACAGCAGATCAACGATCTATGGTAGACTTGGTTTACTACTTTACAGACAATTCGGACGGTGTACGAATTGACCAATTTTTTTTTTTCAATATATCTTCCACTGACGATTCAGACAAACTGTTTAGTACAGTCAGATAAAAGGTTTTAAAATACAAGGTGTAAGGGACTGCCCTCCACAAACTTTAAGGGCTTGCTCAGTAGACGAAACTGTACAACCTTCCACAAAATTTTTTTTCAGGATACGAAAAAAAAATCGGCCTCGCCATACAAATTGTCCAATCAAGTTTATCATTTGTATGGTGAGGCTGATTTTTTTTTTTCGGAATTTAATCAATTTAGTGGTATCTGAATCGTCAGTAAAAAAAAAACATTGAAAATAAAATGTGTCAATTCGGACGCTGTGGCCAAAATAGACAGTATTACAGTACTAATCTTCCAATTTTATGCTTATTTCAATATTTTTCTATTTTAATCTCATTTTTATAATTGTATATGTGTTTTTTCCATTTAAATGCTAGTGTATCACGGCTAAGTATGTTTCATTTTTTTGGTAATAAACTTTTTTTATCTCTTAACATAGTAATTAATGTCATGCCTAGGATGCAGTGTAAGCTGTGCACACCTGCAATAGGCATGCATATCAGTGTCTAGATTTTATTAATTTTCACAAAAAATCATGTATGTAATGCTGTTGGTGTGCCAATAAATAAATAGACAGTAACTTTGGTTTACAATCCGCAAGTTACCCTTCCCACCAAGGTCAACAAACCAACAACAGAGGTCTCTGTTTGAAAGCTGCATTACATAATACAGCCGTAAGTTGACACTTCCTGTTACCTACAGATACACAGATCAAAAGTCAAAAGTAACACAGATCACTACATTCCATTGGAATTGAGACGTCACTTTGTAGACAAGCTACGCTTCAAACAGTAATAACTTTGGCGTTTCTAGAAATGTATAATTGTAACGTAAATATAGACTTAAAAATACATTCAAAATATATAGTCAGTCGTAGGTCCATCTTAAGTCTTGGTCATTAAATTCTAGCATCACTTGGAAGAACATTACGTTCCTTATCTATCCAAACCACCTCCGGAACCAGTTCCGTTGCGTGGTGGTGGTAATAGCAGCCAGGACGAGACTCTTACCCATAGGGTCCGCGTAAACAGAGGATTCCGTGGCAGCAGAGCTGGAGGCAGATTTCTTCATCAGCCTGTCCATGAGGAACCCGTTTCGAAGGTCTATGAGCAACTCTGGTTCAGGGTGTCGGCGTTCCCATTCCGTTGCTTGAAAGATAAAATAATAATGCAAATTAGTGTCTGTTTGGTGACCGCCCATTGTGCACTTATTCTTTTAAATGTTTGTCCTGTTATTTTTGTTTATTTGGTGTACAATAAAGATTATAATAAATAAATAAATAAATGAATAAATAAATAAATAATAAGGTTTATAGTCTTTTGAATATCTGGCCGGAATTAAATGGAAACATACTCGTACCAGCCTTGGCGGTAGTACGAGTGTCTGTGCATTTAATTCCGGCAGCTACGCCCGCATATAACCCCGATGAACTTTAAAACCATTTTCTTTGCGAAACATTGATTGATTTACATATGTTAACTTGACTTCTAAGTTAACATTGTTAACTTAGAAGAATATTTAACCAGCATTTTTTCTGTGTAAAAAAATTTCTGAAGATTTTGAAGGAGTAGGGAAAAGTTGCGAAAAAGTATAGTATCAAAACTATTAGAATCCGTCCAGTAACGGATTCTGAAAAAAACTATACTTATTCAGATTTCGCATAAAATTTTCAATACAATTTCGAAAGAAATAAACCCCCGTTTATTTATTTGATGCGCGACGTAAGGGTCGCTTAGCGCCTAGCCTGTTACGATAAATACAATCAGTTATGGCGGAGACGAGCTCACGCACTTTTTCGCACTAAAACGAAACACAGTTAGTTAATTACATGCGGAAAACAGTAAATTGCGTAATTTATAATAAGAGTGAATTTTCGTGTAAAAGTATTGTATTTATATCTTATCAAATCATAAAAATGCAGTAGCAAGCGTTATTGACCGAGTACGTGGAACGATGCTAACGTAGCGGAAATCATTACATGCCCTTGATGAATACAGCAGAGATAATATTATACACGAGTACTTAACTACAATTAAATAAAAATATCTCACTTATCATAATTAATGCTGCTCTGAAAACCACTTTTTATATCGATCGCTAATTTGTTTCTTTGTGTTGTTTTTTGACGAGAATACAATATGGTTTTTGTTTACTTGTTTAAATATAAATCCAATTCTAAAACCACATTCATACGTCATTCAAATAAACATCCAGCCATCACTCAGTACCTACTTAGACCATGTATCATCGCAGACAAAACGGTTAAAATGACATCTAGTATGTCTAATAAGTCAACCGACTTGGGTAGTCAACACTGGTTCATTAATTAAGGTGGATTAAGAGATCTTGATCATTGTTTACTAATAGAAGAACCTTATAAAAAGTATCGAATATAAGTATTTTTAAATGATTAAATATAATACAAAATTCCCAGTCGGTTGACTTATTAGACAGACTCTAACATTACATAAGAATTAAAATTTAAAATCCTGCATCGCGGTATTTATAGTTCTCCGCGCTATTGGAATATAAACCACAGACTAAAATAAACAACAACCGTCGAGGATCCTCCCTTTTCAACAGAGGTTTGCGAATCTTTACACTCTCTTCTGCACACCACTAAAGAGATATTTTACTATAGATAGGTAGGTCTATACTCTTTATTGTACACCATAAAAAATAAAGTATTAAGAGCATAAAATTAATAGGATGTAAAAATGGGCGGTGAACAATAGTTCTACACCAGTTGATGTTGGTCGCACTTGTGTGGAACATACAGCACCAGGTGTATTCTTCAGTTAATACCCCGTTCCAGTTAGAACGTCTAGCAAGCTAACTTCAGCCCCTCCTACACTTCCAAAGATCCCGTACTAGGTCAAAGACATTACTACGACACAGAAAACTTACGACAGTAAGGTTGCTTGTCCATAGTCATCACGAAGTAGGCGCCATTAGCGCGCGGCACTCCGTTGAGCCCGATCGCTCTGATGCCCATCTCCGAACATGAATCGACTCTGTTGCAAGCAGCTTCTAAACTCTCGTTAACTCTGGAAAAACAAAATTATACAGGGTGTAAGGGACAGGTCTCCACAAACTTTAAGGACGTGCTCAGTAGACGAAACTAAACAACCTTCCACAAGATTGACGGCCTCTCCATACAAAATTATAATCTTGATTGGAATTTTTTTATGGAGAGGCCGATTTTTTTTCGTTTCCTTAAAAACATCTTGTTGAAGGTTCTTTGGTTTTGTCTACTGAGCAAGCCCTTAAAATTTGCGGAAACCTGTTCCTTGCACCCTGTATAAGGTCTCAAAGCAAGGAAGAAATTTAACTCGATTGAACTTTATAAAAAAAAAAGTCTAGGCCGAACAATATCCCTTGAATTACCAACAACTTTTTTGGTTTACAAATTAGTAGACAGAGGTGAAATATTCACGGCTTAGTGAATACAAGGCGAAGGGGGTCGAATCCATAGGCTGATATTTCATTATCACCATTATCATAAATTCAGCCGAAAGATCTCCACTGCTGGACATAAGCCTCTCCCAAATGTCGCCACAATAACCAGTCCAGTGCTTCTCGCATCCATTGCCTTCCCGCGACTCTGACCAAGTCTACCTTATGGGAGGCTGATATTTAAACAAGTTGAATCGTACTGTGAAAGCTTTTCGAAAACTTACCCTTCATAAGTCAAATCCCACCGATGTCCCCTGAAGGTACAGTTGTTGTTGATCAAAGACTCTGTGAAGAGCAGATACGCGCGTCCATGGCTGCATATAGCTTGTTGTAGCTCTAGAACAAAACTAATTCATGAAGAAGCAATCTAACAGGACAACGTATTATCAAGTTCTACAAATCTCTTACATGGTTTATGAAATCTAAAGCTACATAACTAAAAGTTAAGAGTCATAGGAGAAGTATCTTCAATTAAAGTTGTAAAAGCGACTTGATAAACTTACTGGCTGTAGAAAACGGATTTATTTTCGACCACAAGGAGTCAGTTTGATTGTAGCATCCCGGCTGCTTCATGCCCCCGTTTGGATAGAAATCAGCATGACCTGAAAACACAAAAAAAAATATTATTTCAATGTTCAAACTAGCAAGAAGGAATGTGGCAAAAATACTCCATATCATTGCAGAGAGTGATGGCAATGTCCCAGGCAATAAAGACACTACTAGTAACATAACATGTCCAAGTTTTAACTGCAATGGTCTGCTTACCGTTCCGGTCAGGAAAACCAAAGCCGATCCTAGACAGCAATCGACCGTTAGTGTGGATGATGTCCACGTAATCTGCGTCAGAGGCATCCAAACGCTCCGTAGAGTCCGTTGTCCTAAAGCAAGGTTGGGCAGGGTCCAGACCTAGAAACACAAAACATTAAGAATGTTATAGACCACCCAATCAATATGAATTTAGGTTTCTCCAATGGTTTAAATGTTAACGTTTGATGATATGTGTCAATTCTCGTTTGGCCATATCATTGATAACGGATTTCAATGTTATTAAAAGGCCTAAAGAAAGTAACCCAAACGAGGATTGACATATTTATTATTATATTCTCTATTGTACACCACATAAACAAAAAATACAAGACAATCATTATTAAAAATGAGTGTACAATTTCTAACAGACAACCTTTAGATGGACTGAGAGAAAAGAGATAGATTTAGGGCTGTCAGTGTAGAACATCAAAGAAAGAAAAGAAAGAAAGAAAAAGAGTTTATTCGCGTCAAACATGACGCATACCATAACAAAATAAATAAATAACAATATCAACTAAAAGTAGCACGTAAGATATGCGTCACATCCGCGCAAAACGGCCAGCGCTCAGCAAAATGCTGAGGCTCATGAAAAACAGAGCCACAGCGCTGATTTTCAGCACCAGCCGTCGTCGACGATGAGACGCCGATCGGTCAGCAAGGATTTAAACTACTTGCAATCAATTCAAAAAAAAAAATAAACAAATTAAAACATAAAATAACAATAAATCGAACAATAACCTTAATTATACATTAAACATAAACATAAACAACAACCTTAATTATACATTAAAAGATAAAGAAAAACACAAACTTTAACGTTTAAAACGATGTGGTAAACTGGCCAAGTAAAACTTTACTTTGCCATAATATATCATGATGCCATCATTTTCTAAGATCTGACCACGACATAGATACATAATTTATCTACATATTATGTGTGTATTTAGATACATAATAATTATCTATACATATACATAATTTCAGAATAAAAGGTTCTAGGGTTGAGCCTGGGTTTTGATGAGTCAGTGAGACAGGACTTTGCCCTTTATACATATAATTATAATACAGATACGATGTAAAAACTTAGTAAATTACTGCAAACTACAATTTAAGCTAAGAGACACACAGTGAAAATCCGATAAAAATGAATGAAATAATTTTAAGGGTCAAATAAGTCTCATTTTGAAGAAACTAACTTAAGGAGACGTGCTCACCTGTAATTCGTGCAACTTTTCCCAAATGAAAGGACACGTACGATGCGATGTGAGCTCCTAAGCTGTGCCCGACGAAATGCATGTCTTTAGTCCTAACACCAGTCGCTGCTATTAGCTGACGCATGAACCTGGAAAAAGGCGAAAACCCATCAAATATCATCTATTAAATGAGAATATCAAATATCATCTATTAGATGATGAACTAATTTGACGGTACTCTCTACTCATTTTACTAAAAGTAGCCATATACACTAGGGTATATTTGACAGGTTTGCCAGCACACTTGAGTTTTACAGGTAAGCCCATGGTAAACCGGAGTTGTATGTTGCACAATGTGCAGGTTTCCACACAAGCTTACCTGACAAGTATAACTGTACAGGCAAACCTGTCAGGTATACCCTAACGTGTATGTGGCTACCTTTAGCATGAACTGTTTTTTCATGACATCATTGAACGCTTTACCCAACTATATCGGATCCAACTCTTCGCGTGTTCGCCACTGCTCGCCAGTACTTCCAAGTGTTTCCACCTCCGCTCCAGTCTACCGCAATGACATTAACATCCGCCTAAACACGAAAATAATATCATAAAAATATTGGAGGAATACTGGAGAAGATGAGAGATGAAATGGAGAAGCTCCCTGTGAAGATGGCGGTAAATAGAAATGGACGGAATCAAACGTGCTTTTTTAAGGTGGGATGTTTTTAAAAAAATTGAGTCAAAGAGAGTGTCAGACTTTTACTAAAACCCAGAGTGTGTTCCTTCAGTTGACTTTTACGTCCAGGGCCGCGGTTACTCTTTCAAAACTGTACCCCTAGTCAAGTTAATAATCTGCAATCATTAACGCTAGTAGAAAGCTTCAAATGTACGGGAATGACGTCATCTCAACGACAACAACATCTTTTGTTTTAAACTCGTGCCTGAGCACGAGTTTAAAACAAAAGAATCGGGGGCGTGGCCAACTCGAGGCGTTCGACGCAAGAAAATCGGTTGTAATTTGACTAGAGGTAGAGGGGCTGGCCACAGAAGAAGAAATACATAACCCATTTAAATTGGAATTAAGACAAGAGAATGATGATATGTGTTTGCAATCAGGTTGAGCATTCTAACGGCGCGCGCTGTTCCCGCGCGCCTCAAGGAGTTGTCAGCAACAGCAGGGACCCAGCCGGGTCGAAGCCTACTGGGGCCAGGGTTATCCGAAAGGGCGCTCGAGCCCCGGTATGAAGGCTTGAAGGAACGGGATGGGTTTTTTAGTCAGTAGGAGTCTGACACTATCTCCCGCTCCGCCCAAGAGAGGGGGAGAGGGAGAGGGGGTTGTCATAGGATGATTTTTCCCATAGAAAAAAAAAAAAAAAAAAGCATTCTAAGGCAGATGAAGCGTAATGTAAGGATAGAAATGACGAAATGACGGTGATCTACGTACCCATGACAAAAACGCCCGAGCCATATCATTGACCCACGATGCGTTACTGTGGCTCATAAATCCGTGAACTATCATCACTGTTTTTCTGTTCGGTTTGAAATCAACCCATTCGAGACCGAACTGTATTCCGGGAAACACCTGAAAACAATTAATCTTGTAGCATATGAAGTGAATTAAAGATAATGCACAAAAATTTAAGTTATTAAGTTACAATTATAATTTAAAATTCGAAGACATGTGACATTCACCAAACCGCGCCCGCGTGGTGGATTACAGCCCATTCTCTCTCCTAGATTGGAGGCCTGAGTCCATTAAGCAGAACATTAAAAAGGCTGATGATAACACAACTCTACAGAAAAAAAAATTTTCTTTGTCCTAAAATTTATTTTGTGATTTTTCTATTCACTATGCTCTATTATAAAGAAAAAATACCAATATTCCTTAAAAAGTTTGCTTTTGTGGTGATTATGACAATAAATATTTTTTCTTGAGTTAGTATATTGAAAAAAGGTATTCAATTATCATCATGATGTTTTTAAAAATACCGCGAGAAAATTAAGAAGCCGTAACTGTCACACAGCATCTACTGATGTTACCTAAGTGATAAACCAGAAAAAACTGGTATTTAGAAGACTCAAAGAGGTTAAAATGTCATCTAGAAAGTGTAAATATGAAGCTGATGCATTGAGCTATATATGTGGTACATTTATATAAAGTCAGAGAGATAACATTTTATTTAAATACGTGTGAAAACTTCATGAAGCCTACGAAGCTTATTTTTAAATGCCCTGTTCTTAATTTAGATATACCGTGGGTTCCACGTGTTGCTTGCAGTAATTGCAAAAGATGTTAAAAAAGCAGGTAAAGAAATGTTTAGTAAAAAAAAAAACCGGCCAAGTGCGAGTCGGACTCGCCCATGAAGGGTTCCGTAGCAGCAAGTAACATAATATAAAAGTTCTTGTAATGTGTTGTAACTTTGATCGATGTTTTAATAATAGTGTATTTTTTTCGGTTTATGACGCATTAAAAAAAAACTACTCACTGGATTTCGTTCAAACCAATTTTCGTTGGTAGTTTTTATATTAATGTACATCATATATTTTTTTTAGTTTTATCATTCTCGTATCTTGGAAGTTAGAGGGGGGGGGACACACATTTTACCACTTTGGAAGTGTCTCTCGCGCAAACTATTCAGTTTAGAAAAAAATGATATTAGAAAACTCAGTATCATTTTTGAAGACCTATCCATAGATACCACACACGCATGGGTTTGATGAAAAAAAAATTTTTGAGTTTCAGTTCTATGTATGGGGACCCCCAAAATTTATTGCTTTTTTTTCTATTTTTGTGTGAAAATCTTAATGCGGTTCACAGAATACATCTACTTACAAAGTTTCAACAGTATAGCTCTTATAGTTTCGGAAAAAAGTGGCTGTGACATACGGACGGACGGACAGACAGACAGACAGACAGACAGACAGACAGACAGACAGACAGACAGACAGACAGACATGACGAATCTATAAGGGTTCCGTTTTTTCCATTTGGCTACGGAACCCTAAAAAACATTTCTTTTATATAAACATTTTTTTAATGTTATCTTCATTTACTTTAGGTTAGTATCCAAATGAAAAACGGAGTATGAAATTCACAGTACCAAGAATTTGGCGATGACTGTTATTTTTACGTGGTTAATCCTCCTGAAAAATGCAAAAGCCAGTGAAAACATATCCTGATCTTGCTTAGTCTTCGGCTCCAGTCTCTTACAGCCCACAACTTCCAGCACCTGAACCTCCTACAAAATTGTCTCATTCAAGCTTATCTCAGAGTTCAAATAAAAATATTGAAGACGAAGAATAAAAGAATAAAGAATTTGTACTCTCACAGACTGTTACTGTGAGAGCTAGTTGAAAACATGTTAGAAGATTTTAAAACTATGGGCTGCAGAATGTCTTTAAGGGTACATATGTTACATGCTTATTTACATACCTTTAAAAACAACATGGGGGCGTATTCATTAGAACAAGGAGAACGTTTTCATCTAGACATCATAGACTTCGAAAGCTGTTATCAGAGTCAATACAACGAAAAAATTATTTGGGACTACATTTGGAGCTTAGTTAGACCAAATTCTTATAAACATTAAATAAAATGTAAAAGAGTTCACTTTTAAACCTTACCTTAACCTATTTTGTAATTTGATATAATATAAAAAACTGATAAAAAATATACATACAAAAATAAACTTGTTTCAATTTTTTTATTAAAAAAAAATGTCAATTTTCTAAAATATTGATCAACCATTCCCCTGGATACAAAAGCAAACTTTTTCAGGCTATATGTATTTTTTTGGTTAAATTATCGATAAATCTATCGATATTTCATACTCTCTTATCAAAGACAAAATTGTGTTGTCTTGTTGTAATTTAAGCACTGAAATACTTAAATGCATAGTGCATTGATAGTTTTTTTTTTTTTTAAATCGGTTTTCCTAATTGTAGACAAAATAACATGGGAATCGACTTACTACGTTGGTAGCGCATCGGCACGCAATACTTAAACACGCTAATGACGCAAATAAGATAATCAAGAATTTATAAAAATGGGTAATTTTTTTCATAATAGAAATAAAACTAATGAATTGGATAAAACAATACTTATTTTAAAAACAGCTGAATTTGATTCGGTAGCCGATTCTGGACTAGTTGTATGTTTAGTGTGTTTCATGGACCCAGAAAGCCTAGTACAAGCTCATAATGCGATACATTTGACGACCTAAATTGAACAAGGGATGGAACTATATCGGATGTATAGCTCCATCCCTCTTTCTTATTTTTACACAACGTGGTCAGGCTCAGTACCGCTAGCCAAGCTGCTAATCTGCAATAGTTATCGCTTTCAGAAAGCTTCAAATGTACGGGAATGACGTCGTCTTAACGCTCAGTCAAGTGGTCAGAACAAAAGAATTGGTGGCAAGGTCAACTCGAAGCGTTTGGCGCAAGCGAAACGGTTGTAACTTGGCTACGGGGCAAGCCCTTGTTCTTTAAAAGCAGCGTAAAGAATGCCAAACAGAAATGTAAACATCGGATTCCCGGTGTTCCAGAGCAAATGAGAAGCAGATCCTTACCTGAACCCTTGTAGACATATCTCGAGAATAGAAGTAAAAGTGCGTGTTAACTGAGCTGGATGTGTCGGGCTTCATGTTGAAGATACTCATGACCTGTCGGGAAAGTGAGCCGAGCCCGAAACAGTCCACTAAGTCCGGCACTGGGAGGTTGGTCGTGGTTTCCTGAGTAATAATTTGGTTTCAGTTTCAATAGATCATTAATAGTTACTGTTTTTTATTTAACTGTTTTTTATTTTATTTAATAAGAATACATCATTAACGAACTACATATTATGTGCGTAGGTGTTTTCAGCAATCGTTCGCTATCAATTTCTGTGCTGGTGAACATCTTATTGTTATGTAGTAAATAGTTGGCATTCTACTTTTGACGGATAAAAACTTTACTTTTATAATAAACTCCATGTGTGATAGCCATACTAATTAGTTATTATTCATTTATTTGTTAAATGTAATGTTGTATTTTAGGGCAAAGATTTAATTTAATAAGCTAATATTATTGTAAACGCAACGTTCTTCCTCTTTAGTAAGTTTAATGGTTTTTCAGTACTTGCAAATAGTCCTTCGAAAAATAGAATAGCCACTTCTACTTCCGTAAACAGTCTTGATATCTGTATATTCTTAGTTTACAAACACTTTTTGATTCGTAGATATCCCACCAAAACTTAAAAGTTAAGTTTATTCTATTCTACTTCAATTTTTAAATTACACTAAAAAGTAATATATTCGTATTTTCTAATGTTTTCTTGACTAATCGTTACTTAATAGACCATCGGTCAAACTACATAATGATTGATTCAACAACGAAGAAAAATACTCGGCCTTGAGCTTTAGCTGCTATTATCATCTAATTTGAATTACTATTTATTTCCATAAACATTAGATATTTCTATCGGACATAATGTTTTCTGTGAGTAAAAACCATGTTAAAAAGCATCTTACCACGGAGTCAGCATACAGATTATTATCGTTTGAGTTGATGCCTTCCCTAGTATCGCTGGTGTTCGGCTGCATGTTCATGAACTCGAGCAGATCTTCTGGGTTTATGTGATTCTCCACTGTGTAACAAGAATATGGGTTAGAACAGCGTTTAAAATAATATTTTATCTATATTAATGTGTTCTAATAGAAAGATTTTCATCTTGACTCCATCGTCGTCACAAAAAGAAGGAAACGTTTTCTATTTTTTAATAATACCCCGATTTCCCAATAAAAACGGAATAAATCACTGTGTGAAAATCAGCTAATCATAAAATAAATAAATCAGCTGAAAATCAGCTACTTATATATTATTATTATGTTGTTGTTATTTTTTTTATTATTTATAGGCTTGCGTTTGACCACCATCTCACCTGATGGTAAGCGATGATGTGGTCGACGATGGACTCCTAAGTTGTAGCTATCAGAAACACAGACTCCGGCAGGGAATTCCACTCCTTGGCTTTACGCATAATAAATGTGTTCCTAAAAGGCTTTGTGCATAGGTATGGGTGGGATGTCTACCATGTACCGGTATTGTATATTTTATTGCCTGCGCCGTATAAATGCTATAATTCTATTCTATTGAATGAAGCCAGTAGTCATTTTCTTTTCAGCCTATAGGCACTTTTCCACTTCTGGTCAAAGGCCTCCTTCAAATACTTTTTCCTTTTTGTACCTATGCATTTTTCGAACCACCTCTTACCGTCGCGATAGGTGTCCAGTCACGTCACCCTTCCTAAGTTTGACTTTCTTTAAATAGTTAAATACTAATATAACACAAGTTCTAAGCCCTAAAGATGTCGATACCCTCGCTCCCCTAATCCACTCTTTAAGCGTAATCAACACTTCACGGATGTGATACTTACGCCGGGAGCAACAAACACTGCATTACCGGCGTGCTTCAGGTGACAGATCTCGGCGACCAGTGAGAGTCCAGGAGCGTAAGGCCTGCTCTGTGAGGAATCCCGATGAGTCATAAGACGTCACAGTGTCTTGCGAGCTAATTCCGAAAGAATTTCTACTTTACTCTGTGCGAAAACTTCGAGGACCAGGCAAGAAATGTAATTAGTTTTGCCATCGATATGCTATGAAAAAGAAGCGATATAAATGATACCCTAACGTGGACCAAGGGGGAAATATCCCCATTTTTTCTGTTTATTTACTTCGAAGTCAACAAGTGAGCACGCACTTGAGGCAATAAATAAAACAGTCTTACAACACACGACAAGGGGACATTAGTAACCTCACACAAAAATGGGTCATCTGTCAGTCATATTTGTAAAAGAGCGGTGTGGGTCTGGC
The DNA here is from genome assembly GCA_929112965.1 of Mythimna albipuncta. Taxonomy (NCBI): domain Eukaryota; kingdom Metazoa; phylum Arthropoda; class Insecta; order Lepidoptera; family Noctuidae; genus Mythimna; species Mythimna albipuncta. Next base: position 16,828,130 of record OV815962.1, read on the forward strand.
CAACGATTAACTGAGTCAGTATATGAAAGCCTTACGTAGGCAGCACACGAGAAAGACCCCTTTTTGAGTTGGGAAATCATTAAATAACTTCTGGGTAGAGCTAGAGGGCGTTGCAGATTTTTACTGGCGTAGATTTTTATAAACCTTGGTTCCTTCAGTTCTTTGCAATGCAGGGCCTCAGTAACTTTTGAACATTCTCACAACCCGCGCTAAAGTCCCTGCCAACCTTTTTACTTGTGAGAACCCAAGTGGCGGGGTTAGTTATGCTTAGTGTCAGAATCAAGTGGCATCCACTCGAAAAGTGCAGGATCAATAAAGCACGGTGAGTCTCGGAAAAGCGATTCAACTGTCAGAAAAGAACAGTAGAGGAGTAAGAAAAACCTTATATTCCCTTCCCTTCATATCAAGTCTAGTCAAAGAACGAAATAGAGCTAGATCAGCGAGCTAGGCCAATAGGCACCAAGGAACATTTACAAATGGGGTAAGGCCAGATATCAAGCACCACAGACTTAAACCAGCACTAATATTAATGAGTAGTAGTTGTGAGCTTGTTACAATTGATTTCAATAATGCAATGACAATTTTGTTTTAATTCCTACAAGGTTTATGTAATAAAAGAATCCAGATTTGGGTAACCCTGCCACCCGTGCATCGCCGTTGCGTGCTCCCGATTGTCCTTGGATCAAAGCGAGCGCAGTTTCCAAGACGACGGCTCGACATTTTCCTGACCTCGACCAAGTAATGCCGTGAAGACGTATTGAATAAGGACAGTTTTCCGCGAAGTAGCTTGCAGCACGCTAGCCACGAGCACGCACGCGATGCGCTCGTACGCGTTTGTCTTCCAATAGACAGGTTGCCTTGCCGCAACCCTCGCAAAATTCAACCAATATGCAGTAGATATTGCAAATATTTTGATTTTAAATAAGCCGCTAAATATTTTCAGCCAGTAATGCTGGAGATTTCGTGCAAATTCAAAATGATGTGATCACTGTGTAAAAGTTTACAACTTTAGTCTTTTATGGTGACTGTTTGTAAGTAGATATTAATATTTATGTTTTCTCGCACAATTAAAGATTATCATGAGACCGTGGCATGCTTTGAATAACATTAGTGCCTTACAATCAGTACTAGATATATAGTTAGACTACCTATAGGCTACCACTACGGTTTAACGACATGGTTTATTAACAGACACTTTTTGTTTATAGTTTTTATTAGCACTGTGAATGGTACTGTGATTCATGTCTTTACTTGCAGATAAAATTAGAACTGTCACCTATCTATTTATATGTATCTTTTGTTTAGTCTATGACTTTGTTTGTCAAATACGTAAACTTTTTTTAACGGGGGAATCATCAAATGACGTCTCCCGCTCTGTAGACGAAGTGTCAGACTTTTACTAACTAATATCCACCCACAGTGGTAAGTACTTAAGATTCCCGAAACGGTCAATTGCGATTGAAAATATTTTCGTGAAAGACAATGAAAAAGTCATTTTAATCGTTTAAAATACCTTCATAAACGACCAATTTTGGCATTAATTAACGTCAAGCACCCTTCAGAGACCCTATTAAACTATTTCGGACAATCTAGCAGCCGATATGTTAACCTAGTTTACACTAACCAATCCAAAAACTACTAAAACTATTCTTTCATAATACACAGTAGGTAAACCGTGACAATAGTTACATGGTTTCCGGTATTGCAATAAGCAAAATCGTTATTTAAATTCAGAACAAGGTTTGTTTAATTTCTACATATGCTAATGATTGTACTCAAATGAATCGAACATAATATTGATACTATATCTAACACTGTCATTGTCAAAACTGCTTACCCTGCAGAAAACATAACACAGGACAAAGCAAAATGATTGCAGTCACATCTTGCACTATCATAATCTCACATAATTACGCGTAGATAAATAAATAACACTATCTCTTAATTGATGACATTTCAAAACAATCCCTTTTTTTTAATATCTAAAACCACATTGGCACGACTTTGGAGTCTTAGAATTGATCGAACACTGATTATAATTATGTGAAACTTAATTAATTCGATTAAATGCATCTTTGCACATCAGAAGTCAAAAATTATCTACACGAAGCAAAAAATATTCATGATTCGGACGTTCCCTCCTTCCCTCCAAATTACGGTGAATTAAAATTCTTAACATGTTCAATACACGAAGAAAAACAAACATCAGTAGCCCCTCCAATATTCTTGTCAAGGACGACTTTAGACCAAGTACCTATTTTTATTAATGAATAATAATTAATAATTAATTTATAATTACTCACATTCATCCGTAGTCATCATCCATTTATGTTGAAAACTTTCGTCAATATTTGACAAAAACAACACACAAATCAACAAAATGTAACAAAAAACACGTTCCATTTTTGATTTTTTTAAATTTTAATTTAACAAATTCTTGCCAACCAGTACTGATATAGTACCGTGTGCAAAACTGTTTTTTTTTTTTTAATTCAATATATTAGTTTTAATTGCTGCACAAACTCGGGCACGAGTACAGCGCTGCCTGCCTTTGACATTGAATAAGGCAAACAAACGCTTTTATACAGTGATCGCATGAGACACCTAGGTACATAAAACTCTCAATATCGGCGTCCTTCAGGATATCGAGGAATTGGCCCGATATAATTACTCAGCAAATATTGTCTGATTAATGCCAACGTAAACCGAGACCTTAGGGAAATCCGTAAGCCGCATAAAATTATTTAAATTTCGAACGATTTGCGAAAACTTCCATCGTAGTTCTGAGGTCTGGCAGGAAGTTAGCGCGAGATAAACAAACGGTTAAATGAATCACAAACTAGTGTGAATGACTGAATTTGGCCCTGCTTCTTATTAAAAAGATAGTGAAATATGATTCAGAATACTCTTAGAAGTCTAGGCTTTACCTAGAGCCGGGCTTAGGGTGGAGGGGAGACCCAGGCGGCCGCCCGGGGCACCGGGTCTGACAGGGCGTTTCCCGCGCCAACTTCACTTTTTTTGAGCTGAAAAATTCCCTTATGAATTCTTCATTTCTAGGGTTACGCTAGAGGGTGTGGCAGACTTTTTCTGGCTCAAACCCACATGTTGCCTTTTGCGTTCCAGGATCACGGTATCCCTTTCAGAAATTCCCCGTGGCCCTAGTGGACATCGGCCCTTCTGGGCTCCTACGTGGAACACACGTCGTCCCAGGCTACGTCCTTACCAGACGGCGAACTATCTCTTGCTCGTCGTCCGCTAGCCCGCACCTACGGTGACCGGGGCGGGGATCACAAGACTCCCGACACCCGGGGTGTCTCCAGTGGTGGTGGCTGCGGCGTGAGGGTACCCATTCTCTCACGATTGTGGCCATTCCCTTCTCTATAATTAGTTACCTACTGCTTGGCAGCAGGCAACCGCATGCCATTTCCTCTCGGTCCGAGCCTTGGCATGAACCAGTACTCGGCACGAGAGGTCGCCACTGTCGATCGCCCAAGCAGAGCACTCCACCACCGCGGCGTTGCGTCTCCATGCGCAGGTCGTGCATGACCAGACCGACAAAGAGACCCGCCTCTTCACGGGAGACCGTGCATTATCTATTCCCGCACCATCCGGATCCGGATGGCCATGACCTTATAGGACGCGTTCAGTTTGCGGGCTGGTCGCTTCCGCAGCGACAGCACCTACACCGGGGGTCACAGACCTCACGATACCCACATTGCCTTTAGCAGAAGGCGGACCTAATATAGGTAATTTTAATAACTATCCCTATTAATCTAAAAGAAAAAATGAATTCACCGTATTCAGATCCGGCGTTCGCTCTCTCATTATCTTTCTATTGTGCCTCTAATTACGGTATTCGAAAGATTAAAAACAATCGGCAACCAAAATGGAAATAAGTTTCTAATTATTTATTTTCAAGTTATTATAAATTATATACTGGCCTGTTGGTCTTGTGGTTAGTAACCCTGACTGCTATGCTATGGAGGTAGTGGGTTCGATTCCCACCCAGGACAAATGTTTGTGTGATGAGCATAATCATTTGTTCTGTGTCTGGGTGTAATTTATCTATAATATGTATGTATTTAGAAATATAAAAGTATGTTTATCAGTTGTCTAGTACCCATAACACAAGCTCTGCTTAGCTTGGGACTAGACGGCGTTGTTGTGTGATAGTTGTGGGATATTATTATTATTAATAATTTGAAGAAGCCAAACTGGGATCCGCAAGATCCGCCTCCATACACACTAGCCGCGCGACGAGGCGGTCTGCAAATCTGACGGAGATTCTGCAGGGCGCCCTGACGTCCCAATGATGCCCAGTTTTTATTAAAACCGAGTGTATGCGCATTACGAAACAGTTAATTATAACAATAAATCACGAAACACAAAAAAAAACACATAAGATAATGTTAACGGTATTTTATTTTTCAAGAGAAGTGACTTTTGTTGTACAGAAACATTTGACTCACAATATCAACAAACTTATCGGTAGCATAGCAACCTATCTAAATGATATTTACTAAACACTAACGTGTGCTAACGTGCTATACAACCTTAACCGTTTTCACGTGTATATACGAAGTGGGAACTGGCCCCTCTCTAAACATGCGACAAGGAGTTCTCTTAGTCGAGTCGAGGCCCGAGAGCCTCCGAGGTCAGGACCCAAGCTTGCCTAAAATAGCTATGCCGTCGGACCCGCTATATTACTGTAAAGTTTCATCAAAATCCATTCCATAGTTTTTTCGTGGGAGAGTAACAAACAGCCATCCATACATCCTAATATCCTTAAAATTAAAAACCTTGACGTTTATAATATTAGTCAGGCATAAAAGGGTGCTAAAGGAATCACATGCCTGGGGAGTGGGCGCTTAGATGATTTTTTTTAATCCTTATTTAAAGGTAATAGAATCTGTGTAAAAAGTCAAACGACTTGGGTAATCTAATCAAATAATCAAATTCTTTAAATCTGATGTAGTCAACACTGGTTGAACAATCAAGGTTGCAAAGAGATGATCATTGTGTACAAATAGAAAGTAATAGTTTTGGTAATTTAAGTTATTAATGGTATACAAATAATTATAATAGTTAAACAATAAAATAAAAAAATTACAGTTCGGTTTTGGGTCTTTAGATGAGTCAAAGGTATAAGGTACTTAAAAAACTCATAAGATTTTTTTAAAGTGGGATAATCGTTCAATGACATCTCAGGGTAAGTCTGACTTTTGCTGACTAAAAACCTAGTCCTGTTCCTTCGTTGCCTTTCATAAGAGGGCCGAGTTTTCCTTTCAGAAGCAAACCCTTGGCGCTAATAAGTACTTGTATGGTAGGTACAGGATTTAATTATTACTTATCACAATCCTTACATGATATAAAACAAAGTCCCCGTTTGTATGAAAGCGATAAACTCAAAAACTGCTGAATGATTTTTTATGCGATTTTCAGCAATAGACAAAGTGATTCTTGAGGAAGGTTTAAATGTATAATAAATGGATATTATATTAGAGAAAACTTAAAATTTAAAAAAAAGTGTGAATCTAGAACGGGTTGCTATTAAAATTCTCATGGCGAAACATTGTATTTAAGAGTGTGTTTATTTACGATTCCTTTTCACTCAAACGACAGTACGGATTTAAATCAATTTTGGCACTTTAGTAGACCAGGCTCTGGAATAACACAGAATACTTTTTATAGGTATAATTTTACGGACGAAGCCGCTGGCAGCAACTAGTCTTCAAATAACATCTTCTGCTCTGAATGAAACAAAAGAAAGTTTCAGACTATTACTGACTAAAAACCCACTCCTGTCCCTTCTTGTCTTCGTACCGGGACCGAACTTCCCTTTTGGATAATCCTGACCCCAGTAGGCTTCAAGCCGGCTAGGCCCCTGCTGCTGACAGCTCGTAGAGGCGCGCGGGAACTGTGCGCCGTCGACTACTTGGGCTCGGTCCGGACAGTTACCAGACGGTCGGACAGCGATCTACCCATTGCTCGCCGTCCGCAAGCCCTCGCCTACGGTGGCCAGATCTAACTGGTGGTTAGTTTAGCCTCTGATTGGCTGCCCCCTTTCAGCTTCTGTATTCATGCTACGTACATAGCTGACGTATCAACTTATGGCGTTGGTCGTAAACGTAGGTAGGTAGGTACATGTTTTTTAACTATATATTCTATTGGACGTAACACGACGGGTACAATCCGCTGGCTGTTCCCGTCGTAAAATGAATTCTATATGATTCCACTTCCTACTATACAACATTAATGGATCACGGGAAGGATCAAGTCATAGCCATATTCGTAAACGGATATTAAAGCTTCAAACTGAAGGTTCTTCTCCGACATAGATCAGCCTACACAGAGGTTCATGAACGAAAAATTGCGAGAACTTAAGTTGAAGTAAATGTAGTGCATTCTCATAAAAGCTGATTCAGGGTTTCTCCAAGTCCCATAGACTCATAGGACGTGTTTTTAATCCTAATTTGAAATCCTCCAACTTAACACAAGTTGTAACAGGACAAAACTTAGATAGGTATTCCCCTTTTACCAAGTCAAAGATGAAACACGTTATCCTTTCAAAAGTGGTTTATATCATTGAAACAAATTATCAATAAAACCTATACAAATGAAAAGAAAGAACCTATTTAAAAAAAAAACGAATTCCTGTTCGGTTTTAGGGTCCAGGGTAACTATTCAGTAATCTGTGGTCCAGGTTTTTGGAATACTGTAGGTATTTTAGCTGTTTTTGGAGTACTATAGGTATTTCAGCTGTTTTTGGAATACTGTAGGTATTTCAACTGTTTTTGGAATACTGTAGGTATTTCAGCTGTTTTTAGAATATTGTAGGTATTTCAGCTGTTTTTGCCCGACTGCCAAAAAGGGTTATTTCTACATTTCTTATTCTTAGATAGATAAAAATTTCTGAAATTCTGGTTATGCAATCCTTATCTTCGAAAAGACTAGATACTAATGGGATGGATGGATGGGAACGTTGAAGTGTTTGCTCATCAAATATCCATTATTATTCTCGAATCCATTATTAATCTGCGGATTTTTTTTTTGTTCTTATAATTATAAAATTCTAATTATAATTAACCATTTATAGAGAGGAAAAGTACGTAACTTCATAATAAAGTTCATAAGGAAAAGGTTAATTTATGACTCTGGTTATTTAATATTAACAACTTAAGTAATTAGTAGCTTACTTACTTGACCATGGCACTTTTTATTCTAGAAATACTTCTCTTTATTTTAGCACTTCAGTTTAGGTACCAATTGTACCAACATAAAAATTTAAAAAATGGTTTGTTGGACAGTCAGTCAGAAAATCATTCGGAATTATTGCAATGTTTTTTTCAAGATCGTGGACTTCCACGATATATTCATGCCCTTAATACCCTTGACGTTCATTGAAGTACTGAACCATTGCACATATTTCATAGGCGTTTAGGTGGGGCCAATTGAGCCGTGGCGTGGCTTAGCGACCATCAAAGGATTTCTGGTTATCGAAATTCTACAGCGGACGAAAAAATACTGATAATTTCACACCAAAGTCAGGACCCCTGAAAAATAACTAGATACACCAATGACATGTTTACCAGTGGTGGAAGTTTACATGCACATTTACAGCCAAAGGATTAGATTAACCTTATAATACGTGGTTATAAACAGGAAGTGATCGAGCCCACACCCCACGCTCTCAGTAGATATGGCCAGATAAACTAATTATAGTAACTTATCACTTATTACATTCGCAAACACAAATTAAATGTGTAAACAATAGTGATGACGCATTGTGTTTGATGACAGATGAGTTTATAGACAGAAAAGTTCGAAATAAATGTTTATAATAGGTAGCCTCGTTTTGCCCGCGGCTTTGCCTGCATACATAGAATATAGCTCATGTCACTCAGAAATAAAGTAGCTTTCTATCGGTGAAAAAATTATCGCAGCTGTTTCGGAGATTACCTCCATACAAAAAAAAAAAACTTTTTCTACAAACAAAAAAAAACAAACTTTATTTCTTTATTATATTAGTATAAATAGGTACAGGTAATTTGCAAATTGGTTTCATTAATACATTGTAGAAATTAATCAAGACCTACGAGGACCTACGAGTTACGTTATTCAAGACATTATTTAATATATTACCGAGAAATCTTTGTTTATTAGCGTTTAACTACTTAGTTAGTAAATTATGTAGGTATAATTAATTCGCTACTACCAGCAGCGGCTTTACACCCGTAAAAGTAGGTTGCCCAATACAATCTCTGGACCCCCCTTCATTCCCTTATGGGGTGATTTATGTAAAATCCTCTTTTAATGCTCGTGTACGTCATACAAGGAAAACTTGTGCAAAATTTCTCGCTCATAATCCCAGTAGTTTCGGATATGCTTATACATGTGTAGGTATTTTTCTTTTTCACAATTTTCATAAACCGCCATCGCCGTCTAGTCTCAAACTAAGCTTGTGTATGGGTATTACACAACTAATAAACATATTATATACTTATATAAGTATTCATAAATACATACATATTAGAAATAAATTACACACAAGCACAGAACAAAAAATTGTGCTCAAAACACAAACATTAGGCTAGTTACCGTAAAAAATGTAATTAGTTCGTCTTTTAGATTATTCAAAAATAAGGGAGTCGTATTTTTTTATTTGTAAATTAAACCAAAAATGTCAAAAATATAGCCCATTAAAGTTACGTGTAACGTCACGCCGTGCTGCATTTTTTCCCACGGGGTGACGTCACACGTAACTTTTCGAAAGAAGAAAAAATACGTGTTCAATATTTTTTTATAATCTAAAATACGGACTAAATAAAATGTAATTATTTCGACCCTGGAAACTACCCTTTTATCCTGGGTGGGAATTGAAACCACGACCTCCGGCATAGCAGTCAGGGCCACAAAAATTAACAAGTGCTATATGAAAATTCTGTAGCTCCGTGCTTAGTAATTAATTAACTCGGAAAAAAATGTCTGAACCGGACACCTAGCCATCCAGTGAGAGAGATGTGGTGAATGATGATGTACCTACTTAATTATAATTAACATAAATTAGCATTTGGGAGATAAAAATCATGATAACAAAAACGGCCATGATAAGACAGTTTGACTTACAGGGCATGGGCCTTAATCATACCTACGACATCGCAAAGTTAAGGGCTTAGGAAAGCCATAGGTAATCGCGGTGATAAGTCCCGTTTTTGAGGAGTGGCTGGAGAGGTGCACGCAGGTGCATGACATCCCCACTTTTCACCTCCACCGTTTTTACCGGACAATTAGGGTCCTGTTTCGGATTCAGGCTGAAGAAACGCTGTGGTTTCACCATTGTACGATCACCCAAAGGATACGTGGAAGTCTGCCGTGCATGGGCGGAACACTGCCGCGGCCTCGTTATAGGAAGATCGGTTGTGGCAAACTCTCGTATCCGGCCCCTGATTCAGGATAATTATGTTCTAGAGCGAGAGGGAATGGGATGCGATCATTTCCTGTGAAGCTGTAATACGAAGCATCTTCACGCCCCAGCCGCCGCCACAGGACATGCCCCAAGCGTCAGGAGTCGCAAGGCGATTCCCGACCACCCTTAGAGGCAGGCTTGCGTAATGGGTAGCTTTTCGTCTGGCCGTCTGGTAAAGACATAACCCAAGTCAACGGCACGTAAATAGTCTTCCTCGCGCAAACCAAAGAGACGACAGCAAAACTAAAGGAGCCCAGTAGGGCCGATGCCTACTATAAAATAGCAGCAGGAACGTTTGAAAGAGCGTCACATAAGAACTAATCCTATATCGCGAAATTAAAGTTCTCCACCCGATTTGAACTTATTGAACAGCTCTGAAATCATCGATCGGACAGTTGCCCTCCAAACATAACACCCGTCTGGTTGGAGGATCCTCCCTTTTCAACGGTGGTTTGCGTGACTTTACACTCTGTTTCGCATACCTCCAAAGACCTTTGAACACAAAGGGTAAGTACTTAAGTAAATGAAGTAAAAATGTAAATTGGTTTTAGGCAGTAAATCTGAATGACACGCCCTCCCTAGAGTAATAGAAAACTGATAGTCTTATTTACTTTGTAAATAAATACTAATAACATAACTATCATTTAATAACTAACAAATTAATTACGGTAATTATTCAACAAATATCAATTCAATTTCGAGCTAGTTTGTATTCATAAGTGTCGCCGCACACGAGCCACTCGCCACAGCCACAAACGCCGCCACTAGAAGCTAGAAGCGGCTACAAAGGTAGCTGAAGCGCGCGACAGCCACTTGTGGCCGGTGGTCGACACTTGCGGTCGGTGGCTGCTTGTTTGCGTGCAGTATCATAATGGACTCTGACGAATCGCAGGACGGGATTGTATCTCTGATATAAATAATTCTATATCCATATTTATCTACCTATATGAACTACAGACTACGTGCGTGCGTTACCGTCGACTTACACAGGTTAACTGAGGCAAGGGAGAGAGGGGCGCGGAATCGCGCGAGTGGCGTGTGGCGGCTTTTTGTGTCGGCGTTTAGTGGCCGGTGCGAGCCACAAGATGCAAGCTGCGACGATTTGAAGCGTGTGGCCGCCACCGGCGCCAACCGTGTGCGGCGAGTCCATATAAAATGTATGAAAAATACAGGAAATATGCCAGTGGCGGCGTTTTGTGGTTGTGGCCGGTGGCCCGTGTGCGGGAGCCCTTACATCGTCAACATCACAACAACATTGACGCAGATAAAACTTGTCGTGGTACGTAACGTTACAAAAATATAACGGGATTTTCAAAAACATTATCTTTTCCGCGCCATAGAATGTTAAATATCTATCTCATTCATTATCAATAAGCAAAAATGAGAAAGACATAGTGAAACAGTTGTTGAAAGTGTTGCCCAAAAAAAATATAAAAATAAAATAAATAAAATAAAATAAAATAAAATAAAATAATCTTTAATTCGGATTAGTGACATCCATATGGGTTAGTAAACAATTGAAGAGAAAACTTATAACCTATGTTAGTAACCTAAATGATTTATTACTTTACTTTAAAACAAGGTGGTTGTTCCTAAAGCAACGGTGAACAACATCACCTAACAAAGGATAATCGTATCTATCCGCTATGGTCTTCAGGATGGAGTTGGAGCTAGCCCGCACTCTGCAGAGCAGAGAGGCTGATTTCTGCCTAACGATGGCGTGGAAGCCATCATCGCAATATACATATATCTATAGTATTTATTACTATTTTGCAAAATAAATAATACCGAGTAGAACAACACTTTTTGGTGTTAATCTCTCTTTCTCAAATTAGAAAACGACAAAAGAAAAATTAACAAAAAAGACGTGTGGCACTCGGGGACTGCCGCGGTAAAGCTATTGCATAGAATTTTTTATCAACTTATGCAATTATAATTATTTATTTATTTTATTTATGCAGTATTTTTTTCCATTGTTTTTTTTTTATATTAATTGAAGTTACACTTTTTGAGCGTTGTGACCGATAAGAAAACAAATGAGTGGGGGGTGTTAGGTTATTTTCGTTACGTAATTTCTGGATTCGGTCTCCACGCTTAAGGCCCGCGATAGAAGCTATGCAATAGCTTAGAAGTATTCTATCAGTCATCTAAAATAAGTGTTAATGTATTTCTGTAAAATAAAAAGGGAAACCTTTTTAGTAGAAATCCCAAAATTACAAGTAGCAACTTGGGTAGAAAATGCTCTTTTGTGATTGGACGAACATCTCAAACCGTTCAAATAGCCTTCAAAGTTGTTTCAAAGTTCAAACGTATGGCCGTTTGAAATCTCCTTTGTGAATTTGTCAACAATCATCAATAGTTTATTGTTAATCATAACTTTATTTGACTTGTAATTTTATATTTTAAGCTAGTTTAAAATGACGTCGGTCAGAGAAGACAAAAAGGATGAAATTCCGGAAATTATACATGATCCCCAAACGACTTGCACCTATCAGAGGTTACGATTTTTTGGAAAGGTAAGTTTCCTTGTATTTCTTTTTATAATTTCATTGGCATTTGTTTTTTATGTGTACATTTGACGTGATACAGTTTTAAAATAGCACTTTGTGCGATTTGAATACTCTCGCGAGTTATTAAACTTGCAACGGAGTTCGCACCTGTTATCTTTGAAATCCAAAATGTAGGTAACCGTTAGGCGTTAAAATGTAATGGAAATTGATATTTAATTGGCTCTACGGTCAACTGCGTGTCTAAATGGTGATAGTAATTGAGTTCTTAATTGCTGTTTGTGATAGAAATCGTAATTGTCAGTTACATTTCAAATGCGACACAGGTTGAGCAACAGGTGCACCCCGTTCATGATAAAATAACACAAATGTACAACCACTACAGGCTTTCGGGCTTTATTACAAGCTAGTCATTTCCTGGGTGTGCTTCATGTTATTTTTATTGGGCGACAAACTCAGTAATGATGAGCCTATACATTTCATTTTTGAAGTCCAAACTAATGTTAAAACCTCCGAAAAGCCTTATTGTAACAAGTTGTTTTAGCACTTATTTAAGGTATCACTTTGAATAGAAGTTCTCATTAAACATCAAAAATATAAAGAAAAACAATTACAAGCCACATGTCTTACAGTTATCATTAATTAACATTTGTTGATCATCATTTGTGTAGTTTAGAAAATATTGCAATCAGCTGTATTTGTGGTTAATCAAATGATAACTAAATATTGATCTTACTGTTTTGATTTGTATTAATTCATTAAATCCATGAGCCATTCACAATAAAATTCATGCATTTTAGGGTGGCTTTGCAAAATGCTACGAGATCCAGGATATCCAAACCAACCAGATATGGGCGGGGAAGATAGTTTCCAAGAAACTGATGGTGAAGTCAAGTCAGAAGGAGAAGATGGCTCAGGAGATCTCCATCCACCGTTCCCTGCAGCACAAACATGTGGTCGGCTTCCATAGCTTCTTTGAAGACTCGCTCAATATCTATATCATACTTGAGTTGTGTAAGAGACGGGTAAGTTATTGAGATGAAAAATATTTATATTAATCTTGTATTTGTAAACCGAGCTGGTGTCTGCAACTCCATATCTAAAGCGCATATTTTGCGTGTGGGTGGGGCAAATGTATCATTCAATCCACCTCAGCTACTTAATGAAGGCCAGCAGGACTGTTACAACTAGGCAGCTTAGAAACAGATGAGCTGTATAATAATCTTTACTTTATGACTTGTCAGAATCTTGATGACAGTCATCACATTCTCTGATAGAAGACAAAAGAAATATCAGTGTTTTCTTGTAGTCTTTTTAGTTTACTTTTAACTTTAGACTTGTCTATGTGCGGAAGCTTAGTGTACACCAAATTTATAATGACCAAATAACAAAATATTCTATGATGTAACTATCCATGGAATAATTTGATATGTCACATGATCAGATCATCAGGTGAAACTGTACATACTTCTTATCAAACTTAATTTGTTCCATAGTCAATGATGGAGTTGCACAAGAGAAGAAAAGCGATCACCGAGCCAGAGACACGGTTCTACATGCACCAGATACTACTGGGAGTGCAGTACCTGCACAGCAAGCGCATCATCCACCGAGATTTGAAGCTGGGCAACCTGTTCCTTGATGATGAACTCCATGTCAAGATTGGAGACTTTGGTCTTGCTGCCAGGATTGAATTTGAAGGTTTGTTGTACATGATGTTTATATTCTTGTCATGTTTGAGTTCTTGGTTCATTGAACATGTACCATTATTAACCTAAATTATTATCTATATTCTGCTCATCATCATACTTGGCTCGTTCTAGCGGCTTCCCATATGTCACTCAGTGATAAATTAGTAATAAATTAACCTTTCAATTGTGATAATTACAGACACAATTGAAAGACAATAGGTGCGCGAACGCCGGCGTTCGCTTGGGGTTTAATGAATTAAAGAAATTTTCAAAATCCAAATAGTGTTTGAGTTTATCCATTACAAACTAAAACACATCTTTCCTCTTTATAATAATTGTAGGTATAGATCATCTTGTTATGCCTTATCATTTTGGACAAATTACTGAGAACCAACATGCTATTTATCATGAAGACAAACTAGCTCTATTTTTAAGTTGATAATCTCTAAACTGTCAAGTTTAAAAGACATCTAAACCAATATACCGCTTAATTAATTGTAGAAAAGAAAAATACTGTTCATTCATGAAATATTCATTTTAATAATGTGAATATTACAGGAGAGAGAAAACAGACATTATGTGGCACACCCAACTACATAGCACCAGAGATACTGACCAAGAAGGGGCATTCATTTGAAGTGGACATCTGGAGCCTGGGCTGCATCATGTACACGCTGCTCGTCGGCAAGCCGCCGTTTGAGACGTCCACGCTCAAGGACACCTACAAGAGGATCAAGCAGTGCGAATATAGGTAGATAATACTATACTAGGCTATATTTTACAGATTTTTAACTTCAAATTAACTGTAGAATTTCCTCAGAGAAGTCCTGTTCTCCAATGCACTGTTGTGAATAAAACTAAAAACAACAACTTAGAATTTGAATAAAACTTTAAAGTAGAATCTCACTAATCTGGCACTTCAATAGACCGAAAAGTCCAATAATCGGGTCGTCGAGCATTCTAAACTTGAAACAGATTTTTTCTATATAAACCAATAATCCAAACATTCCAATAATCTAAAGTACAGAAGATCTCACTAATCTGGCATTGAGGGTGCCAGATTAGTGAGATCTTCTGTACTTTTAATTTGTACAAGTTTTATTATCTTTTGCTGTATTTGTTACAGTTACTGCATTACTTTCTTCAACTAGCTAACACTCCAGGAGTGGATCCTCAGTGAAATAGTTGATCTTATTCTATCATGGACTATTCCATCAAATTATTTTGTAATATAATAATACTATTCCACAACTATCACACAACACCGTCTAGTCTCAAGCTAGCTTGTGTTATGAGTTAGACAACTGATAAACACCTTGCAATATTTAAATTAATTTACGTTAAATCCGTAAACTCAAATTATATTAGTCTGCTATTGTAGAAATATATTCATAAACATTTATTAGTTTTGCCTTATTAGGCGACAATTCAAACAGGTTGCCACGAAATAATGGTGAACTCTGTGGTGGCATTTAACTTAGCAAAACCAGTATCACAATATATATTTTTGAACATGAACAAATTTTAATAATACATAATCAATATTTACTCTCTGAATTTAGTAAACATTTATCATAATCTGTTTAACTAAGTAAAGCTCATAATGACGTATTCTTTGACAATAATTACCCTAATCAAACTACAACTGAAGTAGAGATTGCATTCTTAGAGACTTTTCTGTTGTATTTGGACCCAACATCTCAAATGTCACCACTAAGGACTTGCAAACAAATTAATTTGTCAGCCTACTTAGCTATCTACACGCCCGCCATACAAAATACTTGTAAAATAATATAAAAATACTTTGTATTGTCAACTAGCGAGGGAGTGCACCTAGCGATGAGCGTGTGTTGCACGGGCCCCTGGCATTCATTGGGTAGTCGGTACGCGCGCGCGTTAGTCAACGATAATACCGTGAACCAGCGATACAGGTGGTTACAGCTCTTATGGTGATGGTGACGCGGCTCGTATGTTACGTGTAACAACCATGGACTCATATATTGCTAATTGACGAGAAAGGCAATTGTAATTGTTGCTTTTTATTGTTTTAAATCTGTGTGACTTCATTCATCATTGTGTTAATAAGCTTTTGTAATAACATGTCTTAAGTTTTAAATGTCCTTTTTGATTCACTTAATCTTATTAATTATAAATTGAATTAATAATACCACAGAATTGAATTTGCACTCTCAAAAGGTCTAAAAATTCACCAGCACCCTAAATATACATACATCAATAAAGCCAACTGTTTGCACAGGATCCCATCATCGCTGCGCAAGCCAGCAGCATCCATGATAGTGCTGCAACTGCAGTCGAACCCCGCGCGGCGGCCGGCCGTAGACAAGCTCCTGCAGCACGAGTTCTTCACGTCCGGCATCTTGCCCGCCGCGCTGCCGGTGTCGTGTCTCACAACCGCGCCCAGAACCGACCAGCTCGAGGGCGTCGCACTGCACCGCAGACCGCTCAACGAGGTCAACACTAATGGTAAGTGTATAATAAACAGACTATACATATACTCCTGTCCATATGTCCATACATCACACATTTTCATTACTAGTTTTGCTTGAGGGCCTGGCTAATGTAACTAATTTCTTAGCATGTCAATGGCGTATTTTGAAAGTAGAACTTGGCTACGTGTCCAGCGCCATCAGTTGATGTCTATCAGTTTTTGTAGCGTGCATACATCGTGGCAAGCATGACAATGGATATTTTTAGTCTTAAAAATATAACTACACTTCCTGTCTCACCAAAATTGATTTACTCAAGTTATAGACTTCCGTAGTTTCGCATTACATTCATCAATCAACACATCATTCATTAGCGTAGGCAAAAGTTCATCCCCTTTTATATTTCCCATTGAAGAAAACACATACAAAACCCTCAAAGTTATAGATCACGTGGCGATGGCGGTAGACTCGCCGGTGAAGCGGGATGTGATCGCCGCCGAGCCGCGCGCGGTCGAGCCCACGTCGCACCGACAGAACCTCCTCGCACTGCGCGATCAGTTGAACACGCTGCTTGTTAGCAAGGTAACTACACAAATCTATCCTTGGCCCTACCACGAGCTCTTAACGCGATCCATTTGACGACCTAAACTGAACTGTTAAAGGGATGGAGCTACAATAGGGTGTACAGCTCCATACCTCTCACTCGCACGCCTGATATTTTTACACGTCATGGTAAGGCCCTAGGGTATGGTTCATTCAAACTTATTGGCGGCAGTAAGGTACTGCGCAGGGACTCTTATTTCGACTCCTCAAAAATAAACTGTGCTAACGTAATTGGGCGCACCAAGATGTTACTCCCAAAGGGTAGTCAAAGGTGTATTCACTAATAATATTTTAAGTTTTATAACTAGACCTTGGTCTCATTTCTTTGTGTAATAAATTCTCGTTATTGTAATTGAGAACAATCATCTCACTTCTTGTACTGCACATTAATTTTTGTTTGACCCAAAAACACAAATCAATAACAATTGAATTACTTATAAGATAGATTCTATTGAAGATAACCAAATATTGAACACTAGCAACTCAGCCTGGCTTTACACAAATGCAAATTATATAATATACCAACTTTCCTTATGTGTTTGTAAAAACTGTATCGTAATCTGTTGCGTGGTTTAGAAGAAGTGGACAAACAAACAGGCATATCAATTTGTTATAAAGTATTAAGTGAATCTTAACCAGTTACCGTTATCATCAATCACTAATACACAACGCCACTACTTTATTAAAAGTGACCCCTTTTCCAGCTGAAATGCCGTCCAGAATGCCTGACCGACGAGCTGAGCGACCCCGCAGCGCAGCCACTGGTCTGGGTGGGCAAGTGGGTGGACTACAGCGACAAGTACGGCTTCGGCTACCAGCTGTGCGACGAGAGCGTCGGCGTCATGTTCAACGACACCACCAAGCTTATCATGCTGGCTAATGGACTGTGAGAATAAACATTTATTATATTATCATTATGAGCCTGTTGTGTCCCATTGCAAGGCAAAGGCCTCCCTTCCATTCATCCAATCTTCAGTGTCCTTAGCCAATCCTTTAGGTGGAAGTCGATCTCCTATCGCGTCGCCGTGTCGGTCGGTTAAGACAGCCAGACGGCGAGCTACCCATGGCTCACCGACGTGATGTCTACTAGCGACTGCCGAAACCCGCGTCGTCTCTGTGCTATTATTTGAAATCTGTCCTTTTCAGTCAACATAATTATAAATTTCTTACAGGAACGTGCACTACATCAACCGGCAGGGCCAAGAGCAGTACATGACGATGCGCGAATACCCACAAGAGCTCGACAAGAAGATGAAGCTCCTCACTTATTTCAGGAGATACATGACTGAGCACCTCATGAAAGCTGGTAAAACATCTTATCAATCTGCCTAACCTTTTTCCCCCCTATGTTAGATTCAGCTTTTGAATTCATTTGATTAAATTTACATGATGTCTGTATAGCTGACCTCCATAACCCAATAATTGAATAATTCAAAACACTCGGAATATTTTTGACCATTATATTACATTGTGTTGAATTGTCTGGCCGGTGTCCGCAACTCCACGTCTAAAGCGCATATTTTACGTACGGGTGGGACAAGGGTGTCATTCGATCCACCTCAGCTGTTCAAGGGAGGCCATCACTGCCTTGGTGTTATCGACCATTTTGCGAAGAACATTCTCAAAGTACTTTGCCCTATATCTATTAACCACTGGGCAGCTTAGAAGCAGATGATCTCGTCCTCTATAGAGACTCTACTGTGGGCTGTCAGTAACTTCTATAACCCATTATGACAATCAAAGAATGTTAGCTAGCTAAATAACTGATCCAGTTGGCTACATCAATCGCAGATATAGCTTCGTTCTTTAAATTAAATAGGAACACTAAACTGTTCTTTATACATTAGTCAAATTTTATTTGTTAATCCTAGGTGCCTCAGTACCAGTGAGAGAGAGTGACGGACTATCTCGACTCCCGCATCTGCACCAGTGGTTCAGAACCACGCTGGCAGTCATTATGTACCTGACCAATGGAACGCTACAGGTAATTATACAAAAATTTAAATCAATACTGACACCACTTGAATTTTTTTATTTTTAAATATTCTAATATTCCATTTTCCCCAACAGATTAACTTCCAAGACCACACAAAGATAATTTTGTGTCCGCTCATGCAAGCAGTCACATACATTGACGTCGAGAAGAACTTCCGAACGTTTCGCTTCAGCACAATCGAAGAGCACGGCTGTGATAAGAAGCTTTACACGAACCTTACGTACGCACTAGAGAAACTCAACAGTGTACTAGCCAATAAGCTCTGCTAGCCGACACTCGTCTACCCAACTGGTACATAATAATTAATTAAATGAATTTAATATTGCCTATACTTAATTAGACAGTCTCGCGGGCTCCCGCCCGAGACTTACGTTCTTCGTATAGAGTAACACTAGAGGTGATTGTACGCCTATTGTTTCAATTCTTAGTTTATTATCAACATACATGGTTTTGTTAAAGTTTATTTCGTCTCAAAAATCAATTTCCGTACTATTTTTTTTTTTCTAAAGTAATACTTTTTTTGTCCACCGATTTTATCTCTAATTTATTTATTTAGTAGTCTTCTTTCATATCATAAGCTGTAAGCATACATCTCGCGCTACGCGCTGGTCGTGGTCGCGGACACAATAGCTCTGACAACATGCATATACAAGTACTCAGTTTGGTTGAAAGGCCGGTCGTTGTGTACGATTGCTCGGTGCACTATCAGCGAGTATAACCTGGTCTGTGCGGCCGCAGGCCGGGGTGGTGGTGGCCGCGTAATGCGCGGGATCCCCAATGCTTACTTTACTTTCACTACTAGAGCACAGCTGCTCAAAAGGATGATAGTCCTCTGTCTGCCATTTTAAATTTTGTATGTAATATCTAAGTAGATATAATGATAGTGAATATATGTATTCAACTTCACTATTTCTGTCTATTGTCTTAGTAGAAGTTCCACACAGCGCAATACGTTGCGGCGCGATTTGTGTACCATTTTATTTTTTATGACCGTACCCAAATTTTGTAGGAAACTCGCGGCGCACCGCATCGCGCTTGTGGTGGAGCTCATAGGGACCTAACCCATAACATACATGACATTCTTATGTTGGACACTTGGTCGCGTTCGTGAATTCGTTAGATTAGTTAAATTTTAGTAGAGCCTCTCTTGACGTATGTGGTTAATTGAGAGCACCATGACTGAGGGCTGCGGTGCGAGCGGGTTGCGTTTGGAGTTTTTTTATTTAGTTTTATAACTATATTTTTATAACTTGTTTCTGTGCTTCAGTAACATCGGATGCAAAAACGTATACTATGGTCCAATCAGCACGTTCATTGTTAACCACTATTATGTTCATTGAATATGGTTGTGATCATGGCGATCACAGCCCCCCGGTGTGAGCGCAGTGCAGTACCTGTTTGAGCACCGTTGGGAACGCATGTTGGACGCGTCGGCATGGCCGTATCGTGAAAGCTGTTAGCATAGTTACATGCACCATCGAGAAGACGATTACACTAAACTGTTCATTTCCAAATTGCGCCAAAACAAAAAAAAACGAATATATAAAGCGTCAGTATTATTACAAATTCGATGGTGTTGAAGCACTGTAATTTGTACCACAAGTTCTCAGGGGTTTGTTACCTCACTCATTGTATAATATAATTGCAAAATATTTGACAATAAAGTTATTATGAAAATAAAACTTGTTTTTATTTATTTTATAGTTTAATTCATTCCAGCCTTCTTTTATTTAGGGATGGTAAATTATAATGTCAAATAATATTTCTCAATGCATTGGGTGTTGTGACTTTAGGAACTTTTGAATGTGTCATGAATACAAATCACATAGTAGGAATGTCCTTGTGCCTCTCACGACTATTTATCACTGAGGGTTTGTTAATCAAAATAATTAATCGCGTTTCCACTAGGGGACATATCGGCACGGATCTTGAGCGCTAGCTTCAAGTCGAAAATTCGCAATCTCTAGAGGTACGAAGTGAGACGTGGGGGCAGGGATTATCAGTGATTGGCTCGCCGTCCCATCACTGACAATCGTCATAGAGGTCACTCGTGATTCGTTCCCTCCGCTTGCTGCATGTATCTAACAATGACGACGATTGGCTCGCCAATGTATGGAATGCGCAAAGCGATCCCCACTCTGACGCTGAGCGCTCAATATTCGTGGCGATGCCTGTACCATGTGATCACAGAGTACTTTGTTAGCTTGCGGTGTCGTCGATGCGACAAATGGAGTCTTTGCGAGACGACACGCGCGCGTACTTCTCGTCTCGTGACAGTCTCGCAACAAGCTTTGATAAGCTTGCATAATGATAACGAGTGTCGCTTTGTGTTCCGCGAAATGGCAGTGGTGTGTCAAACAAGAGGGTGAAATATTAATGACCACTGGCTAGTCTGAAGTCCGATGTTGTTCTACAAAATCGCAGAAATACACTACGTTAATGTTATGGTATCTGCGACATATCGCTAAACAACGTCTTCTAGTGAAAACGCGGCTTAACCCTTCGAGAACGAACCTTTGATTTCTGATTTAAGCATTTGTAGTTGAATATTTCTCAAACTGTACTTAAACCTGAAAACCGGTCAAAATTTGGCATTTAGGTTTGAGCATAAAATACTCAAATCAGAAACCAACCCTAATTGAGTTTCAAGTACAGTCATGTGAACAAATCCTACATTAGTTTGCCCCTATGATAATGTACACTTGTGTACTATGCGTTCCAAATGAGAATATGACCGATTCCTATGTTTTGACGTCTCGTCATACTATCAAACCGAAGAAATTTTGGCGAAAGTGAAGAACTTAGAGATGAGTAAAATTGAAGAACTAGATTCTGATTAAACTTTTTTCGTTCACAGTTCATAAACAAATTAAATTTTTCGTAAATTAATTAATGTTTAAAAATTTATTTCCTCGTTTTGACAGTAAATCGTGACGTCACAACATGGCGGGCGATCCTATTCTTATTTGGAACACATTGTACAGACAAACCCTAAATATACAAGCTAATAACATTAAATAAATATTAAGTTACAATTATAATTCAGAATGTATTGCGTGCTGGTGGGGCAGTAGTTCCCCAGGGTGGATAAAAAGTCCCTCCTTGGCTTGCCAGTCGGTGTATGCGCCGTATTGAGAGTTGACACCGACAACCTCACCCTGTCCGCTGATTGGTCGCCCAAATGTACGCCCAGAGCCAGCGAGGTACCTGAAAGATAGTATTAGTTGGATTATTTGTTTGAACGCTGAAAAATTTCACCATCAACTCAATTAGAGACGACTAACAATGTGAGGAAAATGACCATTTATTTTATAGCTAACAATTCACCAGTCAGTAGAAATATAGTAGCAACTAAGGAGATCTCATGAAGATTATGTGGTTACACATCCTCCATCTTTTGAATATTATCTAGGATTCTGATGAAATCTAAACATAAATTTCATCATGTCAACTCAAAAACTGTTGCACAATGGCCTCCCCCAAGTGTCACCATAATGACTGGTCCTGTGCATCTCGCATCAATCAGCAAACATAAATTTGTATAAAACTAACTATGAAAATTTTGTGTAAACTTTTTTATTTTATGAGTATATTTATAGAAAACATACCAATATATTCTTAGAAAATTGAGATCGTCTGTATGACGAAATGTTTTACCAAAAACTAAAGTTAAGGAAATGTATTTTGTGGAATATTCTAGCGAGTGAACTAATAAATGCCAACAGAGTGCTCAGATTATCTTTCAAAACGCATTACCTCTTTATGAAACATTGCATTGGATAAAGCTTTTAAAATGATCATGTTGATGATAGACGGATCGAGAAGGAGGATCATGATTTATCTTAACCAATGGTACAACAGATTTTGATCAAATTCAGAAATTATCTGTACTAAGAGTACTCACGCTCCAGTATCAATGTGTCTAAATTTGACAGGAGTGTCTCTCCTCCAGTAATCATTATTGCACACCACAGTCCAGTGATCGCCGCTGTCTCCTTCACCATCCTCATCACCATAACATGACACTTCCTGGTTGCCAGACAGTGGCGATGAAAAGAAGTGGGAATGGAGGTTCTTCTTAGTAGAAACATGCTGCAGTCGGATGTTGCTGTTGCACTTTATCGGAACCCTGTAAGATTACAATAGTGATCATTAATTATTATTTTTTTGTAAGTAGTCTCATTAACCTTTCGAATACCACAAAATAGGAAAACAATGAGATAGCAAATGCTTGGAGTTTAATTAATTAATAAGGTATAATGAAAACTGTGACAGTAAGACGCAAGTATAAGAAAACGAGATTAAAAAGGATTGTTTTTAAACTATTCTAGTGATGTTCTCCTAACAATACAAATAAATCATGTAGCCTACCCGCGTTTGCATGTCTCTGCCATGGGCGCCCTCACCAACCAGTGGCTGTTATAGTCGTCAGAAACATCCACTGCTGTTACTGACTGCTGACCGGACCCCGAGCCATACTTCACGTCGTGGGAGTGAAGTCGCAATCTCAAGTCCGTGTTTATCATTTTCAAGATAGATCCGCACGTCACATATTCTGCTTTTGATCCTGAAAAACACCATTTAACTATGTTACAACTCCTAATTATGCATCTTCTAATTCATTACACCTTGGTATTTAATCTAAATCTCGTATCCTCCCATAACAAAAGGCCACGTAATTTTTTACGAACGCCCGCTGCACGTTAGAGCTAACATAATTTTTTTGTGATAAACCTTACCTTGTGAGTTTTGTACTGACAAAAGGACGAACACTAAAATAGATAAAACATTATAGAATACGTGTGAATTTGTTGAAAAAGCCATAATTTCGTCCAAAAGTTCTCACATCCACACCGCAGTTTATCTTCAGCGAGTGATTGATTGGATTGAATTGAAATGTCAGTCGTCAGATTGACAATGACAAAGGACCAAGCAATGTTGCCAGCTGTTGCCAGATCAAAGCATGGCCAATGTTCTTAACATGTTATGTTTGTACACACGAGATCCAGTTGAGTGAGTAGAATGTTGGTCCTGACTTATGTGTAATTTGTGTAAATATATTATAAATAATTATAATCTAAAATCTTGCAGTTTAATGAACAAAGTAAAAATCTATACTTACCAACCAGTCTTTTTTATGATGAGTGCACAAACAAATATGTATTCTAATGTAAATATAAAGTAAACTGAAAGCTAAAATAATCGTAATTTAATTTTTATTTTGCAGCTATTTTTATGACCAGCTTAGTCCACAGATTTTAGAAACTAATCTGCAAGGCTCTTTATATCTGAATCAGATAATGTCATCTGTCAGTTTTCAATATGTCAAAAACTTGCAAAGTTTACTGCTGAAAATTGAAATTGTGCGTGTGCAAGATTTTGCAATACTGCTATTTTTGTAGCATATTGCGAAAAATTAAAGTGTTGTTGTTCACTGTTTTATTTGTGATTTCCTAACTATTTAAAAATGAATAGCAGTGGTTACACTCCCAATACAGGTGTTACAGGTACGTAACATAAACAATACTACCTCTGTTGGATAATAATAAGAAATATTTATCTTTACTTTTGAATAGTGAAAATTGATAACTTACAAACTGTCTCAATTTTTATTTTCCAGCACCAATCGATCCTGGTTGGAACGACCCCCCGAAATTTTCTTACAATCCGCAAACTACACCGAATAGGCCTCGAAATATTTTAAATAAAAGAGTGGCATTTCCCTTATCGAGCGCCACGTCTAGTCCTGTAGTCATGCCTCCTGTGAACATACCACCGATGCCCGCGGCGTTTCCTCCTGTTCCACCAGTTCACCACATACCAAGCATACAACCACAAGAGTTAAATGTGGACAGTGAGAATACTCTGAAGGAAGTGAAGAGCATACTTCTAGAGCTCTTGGACAACAGTACAGAGCTTGGTGCTAAAGCAAATGATATAAGAAGAAGAATAGGAGTGATGGAGGAAATGTGGTCTTCTGGGAAGTTAGACAGTAGAATATTTTTGCAAATGAAGGACTTGGCTTATGGTGAGTTCTTATCCTCCCTCTTTGGAACCTTTGATGAGGTTTCCCTCTTTGGAACCTTTTTTAAATAATTCCCCGGCTTGTGTGAGTAATTTTGAATTCTGTCTATATCAGAGTGCACTAATATTTTGCTGAATAATCTGAGCAATAGGTGGAGTCATGTTGTTATTGATACAGCTTAAATTACGACCTACATTTATGCAGAGTGAGCAAGTAGAGCACTGAGCGCTAAACATTTATGTAATGCTTCATTCCTTTGCCTTTCAATATTAGTTATGTAAACATTGTTAACCAGCTCACAGTTAACAATGCTTCATTAATATTATAATAGAATACAAATTAGTGGATACCTCCTAGGGTTTTAAGATTCATTGTTGTTATTGTTGTATAGACGGTGATAAGAACATGGGTTTATGTGTTAGGATTTATTATCAATATTATTATTTTTAGTTTTCAATTTTATAAATATTTGTACGCCGATACTTATGGCATAAACATAACTGGACTCAAACAATAAACCTATATCTTGCATGCTTTTGTATGTATACAATGTTTAAACAAATAAAGAATATCTTATCTTATCTTATCTTATCTTACACATCGGAAAACAGAACCACATTGGATTGTTAACACATTCAATGATGAAAACTCAGGAGTCAAATATTTACAACATCCATGAATTCTAACCTTCTTAGAGTTGAACTCGCTATAACTTATGACTCATGAGGTGGGTTCTGGACATACAAACAAATTATTGTTTGTTCCTGGCCCTGAAAGTGTTAAAAAACACTAACTTTATTATGGTCATGTCCAGAAATGGTGGACATTTTTAGGGTTCTGTAGCCAAATGGCAAAAAACGGAACCCTTATAGATTCGTCATGTCTGTCTATCTGTCTGTCTGTCCGTCCGTCTGTCCATCTGTCCGTACGTCACAGCCACTTTTTTCCGAAACTATAAGAGCTATTCTTCGTGTTTTAATCAAAGACTACGATTTGACAATACGAATGTTGCATGTTTTTTCCATTTCATAAATAGTGAGGTACCGCAACCGATACTAACCAAAAAACCGAAAAAAATTCGTAAAAATAATTTCGTTTTTTATGCAACTAAATAATTCAGCTTTTGTATTTCCTGAAAGTAATTTGGTAGACATATATATCTCTAGCATTCTACAGAAGTGAAAACCGCTTCGTGAGTTCTTAGCCTAAGTAAAAGGCAGAGTGTTAAAAAATATGGTAATATTTTTGATTATTTTAGTTTTCAATTCATATTAGACTTTATATAAACACACACATACAGTATCTTGGTCCTATTTTCCATAAAGGTTCTAATGTTAAAAAACCGGTATGAAAAATCGAATTTGGAGACATCACTTTTACTAAAAATCTGGCATCATATTTTCAGAAATTGACATTTGCACATGTCAAATCATAGTCTTTAATTAAAAAATGAACGATATACTGTTGAAACTTAGTAAGTAGACATATTCTGTGAACCGCATTAAGATTTTCACACAAAAAGAGAAAAAACGGAATAAATTTTGGGGTTTTTTTTTTAATACGTCATAAATCTAAAAAGATACACTATTATTAAAACATTGATCAAAGTTACAACGAACTACAAGAACTTTTATATTATGTTACTTGCTGCTACGGAACCCTCCATGGGCGAGTCCGACTCCCACTTGGCCGGTTTTTATTTGGCTCTAATATTTTCCACGATTTTGGTGCATACTGGCCTAGTGCCTTAAATAGGTTTCTAATAAGAATAAGATTTTTTGAAGATGGCCATCATGATAATGCAGATAATACTAATTCACATTCACTATTTTGCTTGTTGCAGCACTCAAAGACGACACTCCAAGGAAAGCAGATGACATACACAGAGCACTAATGGTGGACCATGTGAGTGCTGTGGGCACTTGGATGCCGGGCATCAAGCAGCTGATACACAACTCTATAGCTCGCTCAGAGCTGCTCTCTATTGACAAGGAAGGAATAGAATAATGTCCAAGACCAAGTCTTAACTAGTAAGATCCAGCAGTTTTCCAATTTGCAATTTTTAAATAATCAATTACCTCTAGTTGCTTCCATTCTGGCTTGAAGACTGCTGCATAACTTGTATTCAATATCTGTTTAGTTCGTTAATTAATTAACATCCAAAAAGCAGCACAAATAAATTTGTTGCTTTTTTGCAACTTTTATTGTAAGATAAAACTTACTTTCTCCATTAAAGCCAAAAAAAAAAAAAAATTATTACAAGATAGTTTATAAAATAAGAAAATATTTTAATTAACCCTGCAATACAAATGTATACTTATATTTTAAGGAAAATATTGTGATTTTTTTATTAAGTTTAAACGTCTAAGTTTGCCATGAGAAATATGAGGTACAATTTATGCTGTGTTGTAAAAGTTGTAAATAAAATAAAATAAAAATACAGTAAATTATACCATTTTATTTTTCTTATTTCTAGTTAGTCTATAACTTAATATTCGTGATCTTGCACCATTTTCACAGTCACATAAAATATAACTATAGAAATACTTCCTCGTCCTTCACCGAGATATTGGAACCAGCGGTATGCAATAACTATCACAATTTCCTAATGGGACCTCATCAATAGGAATGTCTTTAACCTGTCTCACACCCCTCGTCCGTCCGCTGGTGCGGTCTATATGCCTCGCTTGATGGGCTTGGGCGCGACGGTGACGCGCACGGCGCGGCACAGCTCGATGAGCTGCGCGGGCTCGCGGCTGCCGCCCTCCTCCACGGCGAGGCACACGGAGATGTCCACGCCGCACGGCTCCGTCCACACGCCGTGAGAGATCAGCACCTTGGTCAGCAGCCGCACGTTCTGCGTGCCGTCGTCGTCTGAAAATGTTCACATGTTGATCATTATGAATTCACTTATGGATAGCACAATGTTTGTTTCGTGATTGCTAAGACGTATAAACGCAATTTTTTTATGTCATGTTTGCAGCAGTATGTTAAATTCCATGTCCTAATTAGATACACCTCATTAACTATGCTTTCAACTCGTACATGCGATGAAGTTCTTAATAGAACTGAAACAAAGAGAATTATTAATTTTATTGCGTAGAAAATGATTTGACTTGGCTAGTTTAAGAGTTGTATCCCGCTTACTAGTATTTTGATGATCGAGCGGCCTGAGATGGTCCTTGTGCGGCACGAGCGCGTGCACGCGCGTGTCGGGGTAGGCGACGCGCACGCGCAGCTGCGCCGGGTTGCGCACGCGCAGCACCTCGGCCTCCAGCGCGACGCCCGCCACCAGCCCCGCACTGAAGCGCACCACCGTGTCGTTGTCCGCGGCCGGCTCCAGGATCAGAGCCGTGCACATACGGATCTGTACAGAAGTTTCATCTATATAAATAAATTGTCACAAATTCATGACGGAGCACCATTTGAGAATGGCTCAACCTATCATTTGGTTGATTTTTATTGTATCCGCAACTGTCGGGACAAGGTTTTTATGAATAAACATTTTTAGAAAGCCCCCCGAAAATAAATTGTACATGTGCATATATTTGCAAAAAATCTTCAGCAAAATACGAGTAAATGTAGGAGATGAAGTACCTGTGTTTGCAATGTTTCTGTTATAGTAAAGAAAATTGGTTTTGAGAGAATGGTGTCAGTATGCTAAAATGTAAGCTTAGCTGCATTCAAGTACAAACTATCAATTCAGCCGTTTTATTTGTCAGTTCTGTAGATTTGATTTTAGTGTGCTGTCTTCAGATTTGATTTTAGTGTGCCAGATTTTATTTTTTGTGTTGTAAAATAATACTTGCAGAATGTTTCAGTTACAACTAGAGTATCCGAGAGGGAATAATACTTTAGGAACATACCTTGATATTAGGCTTGGGTATGATAGGCATGGGCGCGGACTGTAGCAGCGGCAGCATGGCGCGGGCCAGCGCGGCCGGCTTGTGGTCCGCGTTCATGGACAGCTGCCGGAACACCGCGATCGTGAACGGGTCCGGCTCCACTCCTGACCACGGAGACCAAATGTTAATAACAAAAGACAATCATTACAGGATTTGGTCCTGTATCAGTTTATGAGAGCTCATACACACAGCAACGTGACGTGGAAGGGTCGGGTGACGGGTTATACGAAGCGTTGCGGCGCCTCACTGCAAATATTTCGACGAATTGGCGGGCGAAACGAGCGGGGTGGCTTCATTCGTGTGCCTGCCGCCGCCAATTCGTCGTAGACACGTTGAGACAACGCAACATGCCACGTTGCACGGCACGACGTTGTGAAGTAAAATCTCACGATATTCCTGATTAAAAGATGGATGGATTCAGTATTTTCATAGTAACCGTTTCTTCTTTATCCGTCTTCTTAATATTAGTAGGAGAAGAACACATCTAGTGTAATCCATTTCTCGAATTTAACTGCGGCAATACTACAAATGCGCGGCGTGGTTTCAATACGACGTCGTTTAACGTGGCATGTTGCGTTGTCGTGTTGTGGATTTTCATGACGTTGGTTTTTACGTTGGTTGTTGATTTACGTTACGTAGTACGTATACATAGTTATATAAACATCCATGTCACAGTACTGTGCCACGCGGCAGACGTTATGTTTCTGTAAATTGTTTGTGTTTGAGGCTTAAGGTTGTTTGCGAGACTTGGCAGTCATAAGCCAAGCGATTAACTGAGTTAGCTATAAGTTAGTTTACGCATTACCTGCAGAAGCCAGTAGCCTATCGAGTAGTTCAGCGTGATGCGTGAGCGCGGCGGCGGCGGAGAGCGCGTGCGCCTGTGCGGCCACGGCGGGCGCGGCGGCCACGTGCGTGGGGGCCACGTGGGTGGGGGCCACGTGCGTGGGCGGCGCGGCCGGCGTGGGCGACGCGGCCGCCACCAGCCGCGCCGCGTGCGCGCGCAGCGCCAGCTGCCACACGCACGCTACCTCCTGCTCCGACACACCGCTGAACTGGTGCTGCAGTCTGCTCAGATACGAACAAAATTAAAAAGTTCTCTCGTTAAATACATGCATGATTGTGTTTGTGATCTATGGCAAAAGTGACCCGATTAAAATTAAATATACCGATAAAAAAATATCCCTATGTGACGGACTAATTTTTTAATATTTTATTTGAACATTGCCCCATCCCAGTAATAACTCCTACATCACGGGTGCGTTCACACACATGTACCTATACTCACATACACAAGAGACCCAGAACCGAAACACCTATCTATAGACCATACAAATGATTGTTTCGTGTGAGAATAAAAACCGCGATATTTATAGCATAGCAGATTCTATTGAATCAAAAACAGCGACGAACTGTTAACAAACCTGAGACAGTCGGTAGTGAGATGTGCGAGTGCATGCGAGGGCGGGCCGTTGGTGCTGTGCAGCGCGGAGTTGAGTGCGAGCACGCAGCGCGCGAACACGGACGTGAACTGCGCCGCGCCTGATACTGCTGGCTCCATCTCCGCTAGCCTGACCAAACAAACTCATCAAATCCTATAATCATTATTTTTTCAATCGAAATAATGGAATTTCGATCCATTATTTCACATGTTTAATTTATTTTCTCGACAATGAATATTGTTGACATGACAATTACACTTTTTCATGAAATAACCATTCAATTCCACAAATCCGCACTGAGCCCGCGTGGTGGATTACCACCCATTCTCTATCCTAGAGAGAAGACCTGAGTCTCAGCACTGCGAACATTATAAGGCTGATTATGTTTTGGAACGAAGTTCCTTATCGCGCGTTGTGAAAGGGGGCTAGACGGAAAAAAACTCATGAAAAGTTGTAACGACACTTTTACTGTCAAAATGTAAATCCAAGATGGCGGCTGCTAGAAATTATCAACTTTTTCGTCATGGGTGTCGTTTTCGTGGTTTTCGAGGGTGTTGAAACCGATGGTACTGTCAAAATATAAATCCAAGATGGCGGCTGCAAGAAATTATCAAATTTTTTGTCATGAGTGTCGTTTTCATGGTATAGGGTGTTGAAACCGATAGTACTGTCAAAATGTAAATCCAAGATGGCGGATGCAAGAAATTATCAACTTTTTCGTCATGGGTGTCGTTTTCAAGGTTTTCGAGGGTGTTGAAACCGATTTTGCTGTCAAAATGTAAATCCAAGATGGCGGCTGCAATAAATTATCAACTTTTTCGATATGGATGTCTTTTTCATGATTTTCGAGGTTGCTGAAGCCGATAGTGCTGTCAAAATGCAATTCTCTCAAATTGTAGTGTACATTATTAGCATCTATAGTTATAAACTGACTTGTTAAGCTGTTCCTCAGCAGACTGCAACATTTTCAGCCTCACGTTGGTGGACAAGGTGACATTGTCGATGTGTTGTAGCACGGAGTCGAAGAACCGCCGCACCGCGCTGTCGTCCATCGCCGACTCGATTTTCTCAGCGCTCGATTGTTGGGCGTCACCTTAGGCAGAAATATATGTTGATTTTAAATGTTACCTTCCAATTTCTCTGTCTTATTTTCAGTCAGAAATTCATTTCATTCATTCAAATTCTGACGTCATAAAAAATTAGAGTAACCGTTTCAATCAGCGTATTTCAATTTTCTCCAGTGCGATACTCCAATAGGACTTTAATAGGAAGATATCCGAGGCCTTGCCATAATGTGTTAAAATGTGAGGCGAGCGAGCGGGAAAGAGGGATGGAGTTATACACCCTATATTCAACAATCTTTCCTTTAACATTCTAGTTTAAGTCCTCAAAATAGATTGCGCTTAAAGCTCGTGGTAGGCGTTCTGTATCGAGGTATGCTACAGGGTCCTCACGAAATTCAAATTTCTTCGCTTATTTATTGAATGACTGATGAAATCGCCATTCAATTGAGTTACGAAGAGAGGTTGTATTGATAATTTTAATGATTATATTTCCGTAAATAAATGCGTGTTACGGTCGCAAATCATATTTTAATCAACATACAACTAGACACTGGCCTGCAAAATGCATAAAA
This sequence comes from Mythimna albipuncta, assembly GCA_929112965.1. Lineage (NCBI taxonomy): Eukaryota > Metazoa > Arthropoda > Insecta > Lepidoptera > Noctuidae > Mythimna > Mythimna albipuncta. Next base: position 16,859,845 of record OV815962.1, read on the forward strand.
ACTTGAAAAAATATTAAAAAAAATAAATAAAACTTAAGAAAATTAGAATTTCGCGGGTGCCTTCGGAATTTTCGTCGTCCCTAGACCCCACTTCAAAAACTCAGATACCCTCCGTGATATGGTCAATAACAGTAAGGCGCAGCTGGCCTTTCTTGAAGAGCTGGGGTGGATCGAATGATACATTTGTCCCATCCGTGCACAAAATACACGCTTTAGTCGTGGAGTTGCGAACACCAGCCCGAAATACAATACAATACCCTAGACCCGTTCCACCTTAATTTAAAACTCACCTATGGGCAGGTAGGGCACTAGGTGCGGCATGGTGTCTCGCAGGTAGGTGTAATGTTTGATGGTGTGCTCTTCGAACAGTGGCAGCATCGTGGTGCAGTGCTGCGCGGCGTTCAGTACCAGGATCAGTACGCACATGTCTGGGCGAATGGTCAAGGTAACTTATGTTTTAGAGGACTAGAAATTATTACGCTTAACCATATAGAATCCGAACTCAAAACAACCGGATAGATGCGAGTCGGATTCGCGTACGAAACTTTCCTTATCATCCGTAGCAAAAGAAGGCAAACCATGTTTGTTGTATAGGAGAATTTTATTCTGTTTTTAGTATTAGTTTGATTTTAAGATGATGTATTTCTATTGCTATTAGGATAATCAAATGGCAACATACATCATCTGTTGAAATTGCAATGGTCTAGTTATCACGGTTCATGAGATACAGCCTAGTGTCAGATAGACGGAAAGTGGAGTCATATTGCTATCACTCCACTTTCCGTCTATGTATATTGAGTAAGTTTAAGGATGGGTCCCATTATAACCCATAAAAACAGAGGATTATTTACGTCAACCAATATTAATAATCAGTAAAATATTATCTGCCGTCGAGAACATTCGATCAGAAACGATTTTATGACTTATATTTACTACAAATACAGTTTTAAATCGGTCGGGGTTTGGTGGCACAAAGTGCCAACGGGGCTCAATTGTAATACTTGTTTACTGGCACGTTTTTGTGCCGCTGGGGCTCTAGAGGTTAAACAAGTTTCAATAATAAGGTTGAATTTTCAAATGCCCTCTTTTTTGATATTTTCCCAAAAATTTTGCAAACTATCTTTAAATCTAAATTCAATTCAATCAGTGTGTACACAAAGTCATAAGATTGGTATATGAAAGGATACAGGCCGGGTCCTCAACGTCGGGCTCGGGCATGTCGAAGAAGGGATGCACGGCCAGCAGCCGCGTCGTCAGCGGCAGCACCAGCGCCGCGTGCGAGCTGCCCAGGCGCTGCACGCAGCGGAACGTCGACCGCTTGTCCTGAGTAACACACATTCTTGTACATCATTTGTATGGCATGAGCCATGAACTTACTCACTTTTTATCCTGTTGGTAACTATCAGAAAGTAACAAAAAAGCGAAAGCAACCGTCAGCAAAAGGTTTAGAATTTTCAGGCACTTTTTTAATAGTCAAATGTCGGTCAGTCAAAAAAAAAAGTGAAGCTAAATTGCACGTTAATAGCAAAAATGGGTCAGAGGTAAATGGCTAAAATTAGGAATTTTTTTATTAATTTTTAGACCTATACAGAGTATTTACTGTACTTACTTGTGGGTACCTCTTGAGATTCTCTAGTATCTTGTCGATGCACATTTCGAGGCATGTCTTAGACGCGACCGTGCAGGAGCCGAGCATCCGATGGAGCCCTTCTCTCACGTCCATTGAGTAGTCCTGAAAACGATATTATTAGATAAATAGATTACTCTGTAATAGATTTCTCTTTATTGTATATAATCTGCCAATTAATACTAACCTCTAAAGCCCCCAAAATAGTCTCGAGCTGATCTTCCCTCAGCACGATATGATGCGAGATGCGCGTGAGCGAGTCGATAGCGCGCAGGCGCACGTCCTCGATCTCGTCGTTGAACATGTCCACGAGGAAGTCCAGCGACGTGGTCGCGAACACTGCGTTCTCCATCGACAGCTGGCACACCGCGTCTACGGCGGCGGTGCGCACCTCTGGATGAGGGGATAAGAAAGCGATGTTAATAACGCCATCATATACGTGTATAATAATGGGCTTGATGATGAACAATGGGTAGTTTGCCGTCCAGCCGTCTGGTAACCGTCCTAACCGAGCGCGACTCGTTGACAGCGCGTAGTGTTCCACGTGCGCATCAAAGACACGTCAGCAAAACTGTAGTGACTTAGCAGAGCAGAAGCCTACTGGGCCGATGTAACGATGAACGCAAGACGTAAAAGGAACATAGTAGTGGGTTTTTCTCCGTAGGTCAGACACAACCGGAGAAGTCATTGGATAATGTCCGAAAAATCGCATCAAAAACTCTATTATTTTATTGAAGTTTGTGTTGCACAGAAGTGTTTTTACCACTGCTACCTAGCTGTTCAGCTTTAATTTATACTGTAGATATGATTTCGTGTTGCCTACCCATGAGCTCGTCCTCCAGGCCGTGCACGAAGGCCCCGGCGGCGCCGCCCGGCAGCAGCTGCACGGTGGCGCTGTGCAGCAGCTGGCCGGGCGCATCGTCCGCCCAGCGCCGCCCGGACGCCCACGCGCCGCTGCGCACCAGCTCCGCGCCGCGCTCGTGCGCTGTGCGCTTTTTCTGTAAAAGTATGGTCGTACAATAGACAGAAAAATCATTTATTTTAATATTTTATTTTATTAACACATACAAACTGATAAAATAGCTATCAGTGCAGGCAACATACTTATACCTGTAATCTGAGAAGCCTTTATGGATTTAAATAAGAGCAAAAACCATAAACAGCCTGCTTCATTTTTTTTTTTAAAGTTACTAAAATAAGAGCAAAAACCATAAACAGCCTGCTTCATTTTTTTTTAAAGTTACTATCATGTACCAATAAATGATTAACTAACTACCAACCATTAGCATCACATAACTTGACATTAGCAAAATCATTGAATAAAATAGAATTCAATGATTTATCCTAACCATGACTATAATGCTTTATTTTGCTCTACTTATGACTATTGTACATTCCCTTTTAGAATTTCACATCAAACAACAATTTTTTTTAAAATGTATATGGTAATTTTGCCCATAAAACTTCTAAGATGTTTCATTTAAGTTAGAGGTGTTTGCCTCATACAGCTTCAAGCTTGGAAGTGGTTGGTGAGTTGAGGATGCACCTTGCATCCCCTGCTAGCAAACATGGCTTGGTGATTGTAGACAAGTTACAGTTTAATGTCCAAAATAACAGCTACCTTCATGTTACTCATGAGCTGCTTGTCCAGCGTCTGCAGCAAGAAGCGGTCGGAGACGCCGCGCGTGGTGCCGAGCAGCGTGCAGGCCAGCGCGCGCACCTGCATGCACAGGTCGTTCACCGCGGAACATATGCGCACGAACGCGTCGTCCACGAGCCGCATGGTGGTCTCGCCGTCGCACAGCGTTATTGTGCTGGAAGAGTACATACAAACATGAATGATGAGGACAATTAAATGACAAGCCCAAAAATAGTAGGATTTTCGATTGAATCTAGTAACATTTTTTAAAATCTATTCTTCTCTTCTTAAAGTGGGTCTACGCTGAAGGAGCCGAGCGCGAGCTGAGCACAAGCTGAGCCACTGTATTTGCGGTGTCAATTGTTTGTAAACAATCTACACCGCGCCTCTAATGGTCACTGTCCTCAAATGTGATGCGACCCGACCTGTACGTCAAAAAACAATACGACAATAAGCGGGGTACTGCAGTCTAGCAGGAACTAAACGCTCACCCACAATACTGAAGTGTACATTTTATGAGGACATTATAAAGATGTCATATCAAATACCAAAATATCATTATGAATGTTCACTACTATTTTATTTAAAAAAGAAGAAAATACCATTATGTCATATAATTCACACTTACTTCTCAGGATATTTGTTGCCCAGCACCCAAACAAGCTTGAGAGCCACCTCCCTTACAATCTCGTAGTCATCGGACAGAGCAATGCACACCAAGTCATACAGGCCTGCACCCAGTGTCTGCCCACGCTCATGCATTGTGAGGAGAGACTGAAATGCTCCAGAACGCACCCTGGCATCCTGGAAAGATAGAAATTGTATGAAGAAAGTACTATTGTGAATATTTATGCCTGGGTCTAGTATTACAGATCATGTATCAATTACAAATAGAATGTAGACAATATGAGACGGCGTGTTTGGCGCAGTGGTAGAGCGATTGGTTGCGGGTTCTATTCCCACAGGGAACCAACATTTGTAAGGCCTACAGGTAGGTGTTCCAGGTCTGGGTGTCTTGTGTATGTGAGTTTACATAATAATAATAATAATAATAATAATAATAATTTATTGTTTCCAAAAAATAATACAACATCTTAAAATTATTATTGACATTTGTGTTGCACATTAAATTAAAACTAGTGAGGAACATCTGTGTCTGAACTAGATAATAAATCTGTATTTCAGACATCAGCGCTCTCCCTTAAGTTTGTACAATATTTTTAAAATACCTAATAAAACAAGCCTTTGTGATAAAACTAAAACTTATATGAAAAGAAATTAACAATATCCAAAAAATAAAATAAATAACGATAAAATCAAATTAATTAGACTAGAAGAATAGAAATAAAATTACAATATGAATTTTTTTTTTTTAAAAAAAACAACATTAAATTTTTCATTCATTATGTAAATCATGTAGATTAGAAATTAATTTATAAAATATAATGACAAAAAAAAAAATAATAATAATAAAGACACAACATAAATTCATGAATACGATTGGACTATTACGATATAAAAATATATGTAAAAAAGTGAGAAAGGCCTCCTGTGTGTAGTGTGTGACTGAGTGAGTGTGTGAGGGAGGGTGAGTAGGTAAGTTACTGTACTATTAAAAATAGGTCTTCGGTTTCTTCGTAATTTAGTTTGTGAATGTAGTTAATTAAAGTATTTTTACATTTTTTTCCATTTAAAGGAAACAAGTCAATTTTCTTATTTATTTTCTCATACAAAAAGGGACCCAGGTAGCAAAAGAATTTTCGCGCGTATGTGTGCTTGAAAGACATATGGCCATTTAGTGCAACAACTTTTCGTCTACGCTTAGACAAGTACGTGGATCTGTCATAATTTGTGAAAGTATGCTGACGCATGACTGCTTGCAGTACAAAAAGCTGTCGGACCGTGAGAACTTCACATGAATTGTATAAGAGATGGGTCGGAAAGCGATACGGCCGAAACGTGCAAATCTTCAATAATGCTCTTTGTGCTACTTCCAATGGTTTAAGTATAGTTTTCGACGCACCGCCCCACACCGAAATGCAATACTGGATTACTGACTGAGCAAGTGCAAGGTACACTCGCTTAATCAATTTAGGCTCAGCAGCCTGTCGTATTTTTTTGAAAACATATATTAATTTACGCACCCTGGTAGCCACCATATCTATATGAGGACGAAATGACAAGTTATTATCGATTAGAATTCCTAGGTATTTTATTTTATTCGTATTTTTTACGACAGGACAGGAACATATTTCTTTATTACAGCAATTGTGTGCTGTTATGGTAAGTGTCGAAGATGGTGGATTTATGTTACTCATGGAGAAATTGACATACTGTGTTTTGCTATAGTTAAGGGATAGAGTATTTTTTTGTAGCCAATGGCTCACAATATTAAAACCATTTTGAGCAGATTTAAACACATTCTCCCAAGTATCAGCCGAGAACAAGAGCACTGTATCATCCGCATAAGATATAATTTTTCCATCGGTAAGATTTAGGTCGCAGAGATCGTTAAGGTAAACAAGAAAGAGCGTAGGACCCAAGATACTACCTTGAGGCACGCCGAAAGACATGGGTAGGTCACTACTAAGGTTCTCATTTATTTGAACACATTGGTAGCGATTTGTGAGGTAATCTTTAAATATTTCATGCTGATTTCCCCTAATTCCAAGTCGTTCAAGTTTTTGCAAAAGCAGTGGCACTGAAACCGTGTCAAAGGCCTTTGCCAGATCCAAGAATATACCTATAGACCTCTTTCCTACATCCAGGCATTTTACTACATAATCCACTAGTCCGTGGGCCGCATCACTTGTTGATTTACCAGCTCGGAAACCAAATTGATTTATGGAGAGAAGGTCATTCTTATCTAAATAGTGTGTCAGTCTTTTATTGAGGATACGTTCCAACAGCTTGGAGATCGATGGCAAAATTGAGATGGGTCTGTAATTGGTGACAAGGCCTTTGTCACCAGATTTATGAATTGTGTACAGATCCACAATACAGAAGGGATTTCTAGAATGGAGCAATGTTTTTTAAAAACAAAAGAATATTGAATCACTGTTACAATCTGAATGGTAATTCAATCTGCCATACTTTTCTTAACCAAAACAGTAATGCTAATGCCTCACACTATTAAACTAGACATTTGCTTCATAGTAAACTCGAAAATGGAGTTAGCATGTGACTGTTCGGTACCCAAAAGATGGATTAAGAAACCACGGTCATAAAGGGAGAAGATGGGAGGATGAACTGAAAATGTTCCTTTACCTTATGCTCTCTCTTGTTTAAAGAAATGGTCAATAGAAAGATGTAAAGGCATTGGTGGAGATCTATGCCATAAGGCACATCAAACATAAAGATATATTGCAATGAATGAAAACTGAGTAGAATTTATGATAAAAATGTAAAAGATGTTCAGAATAAATGCTTTTTTTATTATAATTATGCCTGTATTTTCCACCAAGTGTGGCAAATGAAATCACATAATACTATTTTTGTTAAAAATAAATTCATTTTACAGACATCACTGGACACTGTTATATTGTATCATGTGTAATATTTACATACCTCAGCATGTGAATAGTCCCCAAGCAGCTTCACAATAGCATCAGCTTCCGTAGCCATCTCCGTGGTCCGCTCAGACTCAGGATGTATCGGATACAGTTCACTGATGAGCTGCAGGCAGCGGCACTTCACCTGATGACTTGTGTCCTTCAGGTTGTCCTTGGCAACAGCTACCAGGCGCATCATTAAGATCTTGTCATCACTAAGCTTGTTGCCAAGTTTAAGTAGGGTGGCTATGCCTTGTGCTATAACCTGTAATTATCATATTATTACTATTTTGTTTTCCTTATTCTGCAATCAGTTTCACTACTTTTAGTTTTTCAGTTTGAATTTGTGGCAGAATAAGTGTGACTCCAGTGAGCCATCTACTAATCAGCTACTAAGCAGAGTCCACTTTAGCAAATGCATTATGTTATGTCTATCCTTTTCAGTCTTTTTAAGTAACTCATATTTCTAAGCGCAGCCGATTATCATGACACTGGTTAATATTAATAGGATTTATTTTTATGAGTTGTACAATAAAAAATGGTAATTTAGGTTACATGGAAACATTCTTAGCAACAATAAATGTCCAATGGTTTAGGTGAAAAAAATAACGTTATGGAATATCTTACCTTGTGTGAAGTTTCATTTTTAATCAAGTGAGCAGTCTCATCAATCAGATTATTCAGATTGGCTCCAGGACACTCCAGACCTATGTCACAGAACAGCCACAGTATCTTCACTCGCACCACGGCTTCTTCTTCAGACTGGAAGTGTTCCGACAGCTTCTTTATGGCCTCTTCTACATCAGATTCTTGGAACTGAAGGCAATCGGAAATTCGCAGTAGGAGTTGCAGTGCCTCGTCACTAGACTTGCATTTTTCTAGCAAGCCAACGAAAGCAGCGGCCGAGCTGCCGATCAACGGCTTTTTAACGAGATGCAACTTTTTAGTAGGAGGACCATCCTGAAAGCAAGTCTTTAATTGAATAATCTCAACTATCGAAGAAGTAAATTTGTACTGCCGTATGTTTAGGTTAGGTGCTTACTTGAAACGATTTGTTGTACTCTGCCAGGGCTCTCTTTTTTAGAACTGCTGCCATTTTATATATTCAGATTGTTTTGATGTTGTTTTACTCGTAAATACTCTAAGAAACTGCAATGAAAACAGACAAGCTCATGTTTATATTTTAGAAATTTTGACAGCTTTCAGCGTTCAGCCAATGAATAATGCGTAATACCTATTCATTCATTCTTTCATTCATGACACGTACCTAACTTCACAGCATCTTCTTTGAAATTACAGATAATAAATAATCGACTAAAAATATTCGATACTCGAGGAAAAAACGTTTCAAGTGCAAGAAAGTAAACATTAGAAGCATAAAATCACAAAAAAAAAGCACAAAGTAGGAAATGTCAAAGTCAAAAAGCAATTCAATTGTCACTGTCATTAGTGTCACTTGTCAAGTTGCATATGGCTGGGTTGTACGCTTTATTTAGTGAAAAATATTTTTATTATTAAATTTAAATTAAGGAATAACATAACTTCCACTTATTATCTTATTAACACTAACGTCATAGTGTTTTCATAAATAAAAAGTGTAAATGGCATGAATTAAGAAATAAGGATGAAGCCATTAGCTCTTCATCTCACACGTAACAATTTATATAATTTATTTATTAATTGTAGTTTGTGAAAGGTAAGGTATTCAATCATTATGTAACTAAATAGCCTAAATTAGTTTCTGTATCTCGTGTCCTTGGAGGTAGGTGCACTGAAGTAGTTAATGGTGCACTATTCACAGTCTCAAGCTTTATCAATAGAATTCATCTATTTGTTAGTACCTACTGATAATGGCTTTCTTGATAGACATTGAATTAGATTAGTGTAGGTGACAGTGAAATAACAGTGCTGCTGTTTTCAGAGCATGGAAGACAAAAAATAATGTCATGTGAAGGCAAAGAACAGGAAATGTCTGAACGGCGTCTCCTGGAGCCCGCATACCTCGGGGACGGCAGTGTCGCACTGCCCACGGTGCAAGCGCGCCTTTCCCAGCACTGGAAAGAGTTTGTGTGTGGCGGAGGATCTGCTTTCTGCAACATACTCATCAGCTATCCACTGAACAAGCTCATATTCAGACAGGTAACCCTTTATGAGAATTAACTAACCTATTCTATTTGAGTTTGGTCTTTGCACTTAGTACATGACCAATTACCATTGTGCGAGAAACATGGCAGACATCATTTAAATAAAAGGCCTTATTCTTGCCAGCTCACCTTGCACTATTATCTAGTCTACTTTGCAATTTGCTTGCAAATTAAGCAATTTTTAATCAGAAAAAAGAAATAACTCTTGTGGTATATTGGCACCAACACTTTGAATTTTTTTGTCATGAAGAACGCTAATACCTAGTCAGTTGTTTGCCCTAGTCATTAAAATTTTGCATGCATTATTTTTTCTCAAAATGCTCCCAAACTTATTGCAGCATCCATAACAAACTATAGTTCATGACACTATATCGCTATCAAAACCTGGGGGCATGTCTTATCATTGGAGAGATAATGTTATCTTATCAAAATTTACAATTATAGAGCAATTTGGTTAAAGTATATAACAGTTTTGTCCTCTACATGTGTAATTTAAAAACACAACTATAGCTACAATTGTGTTTATAATTCATGTTTCAGATGATGCATGGCGTTGAAACAACATTTGCATTACACCAGTTGCAGAAGGAAGGCTTGGGTTTCCTCTACCGTGGCATGCTGCCACCGCTGATGCAGAGATCCCTTTCTATGTCCCTCATGTTTGGAGTGTATGATGAATGCCTACAACCATTGTTAGAAAGACAAGTTAATTCCTACATGGCAAAAACAAGTGCAGGAATGGTCGCCGGGGCTTTTGAAGCAACACTAATGCCTTTTGAGAGGATACAAACGTTACTCATACATCCAAAGTTCCACAACAAGTTCAAGAACACTGCAGATGCAGCCAGACATATTGCCAAACACTATGGTATCAAAGAATTCTACAGAGGATTAATACCAATAATGTTCAGGAACGGCCCGTCCAATGCAATGTTTTTTATAATTCGTGATGAACTGCGAGACAGAATGCCAGTGCAGGAGAAGGCCCTCTATCAAGGCCTCCAAAACTTCTTAGCGGGAGCATCGATTGGTGCATTTCTCAGCACACTTTTCTATCCTTTGAATGTTATTAAAATTGCGATGCAGTGTGAACTTGGTGGTCCTCACAGGACAATTGTTTATGAATTTAAATATATTTTACGCAAGCGAGGCTTGAAGTTTACAAACTTCTACCATGGGGCGCTACTAAACATCTCCCGCGCATTCTTAAGTTGGGGTATCATAAATGCGTCCTATGAAGTTTTAAGAAAATTTTTCTATTCCTAGTCAAGCTGTTTTTTCTTGTACAGATATTATTTAACTTTATTTCAAATATTGTTGAATCAAATTGTTATTTATTTTGTTTCGAAATATTTATAATTCTTGGGAATACACATATATTATTTACACATGTAAATATTCAGTATGCTACCTGAGCACAAAAATGACAGATATTAGAATCTGTTTTCTGTTATAATTTCAAACATGAACCATATTTTTTATGCAACAATGAAGCTATAATAATGAAAGTGAACACTGGAGTAAATGTTATGAACTCCAGTGACATGCTATAGTTTACTAAATATTTCATTAGATGCTCTAAATACCCATATAAAATTTTATTAACTCAGTCCTCAATCAGTAAAAATGAACATTCAATCATTATAAATGAACCGAAAATCAAGATTGGAGTGGTAATGTTCCACCTATGTATATAAAATAAAATAAGTTATATATTTGTGATCTTTTCTGGGAAAACCAGTGGGTAAATCTGTTAAGTGCCGTTATAGTTTATTGTGTATGTATGTTATTTTTAAGTAGACAATGTTTTATTTATAAATTTGGAAGCATTTACATGAATGTTGTTATTGTAACATTATCTGATTAGCATTTGATCATGGTGGATTGTGATCACTCTCGTACGATATTGTGTTAGTGTGTCTCTGTGACTAAATAGCAGAAGTTTTTACAATAATTGAGATGCTTGTAGTGCATTGTAGCCATTTTATTACATCTTGCAGTATTTTATGTATCTATAGCAATACCCAAATACATAACAGTATATTGATCTGTGTTATATTATAATAGCTGAATTAATGAATGTAGGTTCCCACCTATCAGCGCAAGTTATTCTAAAAGAAATAAATGCAATGAAACAATGTGGTCGTTGTTATTTTGAGAAACGCGATCCTATGTTGTGTAAAGCCAATGGTCAACGACAATTGGCTTCTGGAAATAGTGATGATATGTCCATGAATATGACAAAAGGTATGCGAGTCACAATAGATAGGAACCTAAGTCATGTGATTTGTGTGAATAATAACAAAAATAAGGTAACAAAGTTATTTACGACATAATTATGTAGGTATAGGTAAAAAAAATGATTGTCATGAATAAAGAGGACGGCACGGTTCACGCAGTGGTTGAGCAATTGACTACTGTCTACGTGTTGCGAGTTCGATTCCCGCACGGATCAAATATTTGTATGACTTACAGATAGTAGTTTCAGGTCTGGGTTTTTGTATGTTTAAATGTTTGCAAACGCGCCCAAGGTACAGGAGTGATTACATTACTTTGGCCTTAGGGTATAACTTTGGCACAAGTTTATTAACCAATATGAACATGAGAAATAGTGTTTACTGTGTTTCTACCCCAGGGGCAAACTCACGCCCAATTTCCTCGGTAGGTACCTGCCTATCTTATCAATCCATCCAGTTATTTCTTACATCTGTTTTATATTTTAAAGCGTGTTTAACATAATTTACCTAATCATAATATCAAATCATTTCCACATCGACAGGCCTTTGGCCTTGATCAAAATTGTTTAGCAAGTAGTTACCTAACTATTCTAAACAAAACTTGTTCGTCACATTGAAATCTGAACGTAAAAAATGTGAATAAGTAAATAACGCGTTGGAGAGTTGGAGACATCTATTAGATCTGTCGCCAAGTCTCCAACTCAAGTGTATATTTTTGTGATGCTTGTCTACCGACCCAAATTATTACCTAGGTACTAAAATACAATACATTTTTTCAATACACTTACTCGTAAACCCACAATTTACCTACTATTTTCCGCGGTAGTGCAGAGAAGTGTGCGATGTCGCCCCCGCCGCAATTTATTGTATTTGTACTTATCGAATCAGTAATTGACTATAAATATTTATCATATCAGGTTGGGTGCTTTAACCCCCGTTTATTTATTTCTTCGTTAGTGTATTGAATAACGTCGTTTGTCCATAACCCTCTCGTCTGCGGTTCGAGCGAATTCGGTCGCAGAAACTTTCTCCACTTGTATCAAAATGTACCTACCTACTATTATCTAGAACTATTTAACTCTTAGTTATGTTGATCGTAGATATCTAACAATGAAATACACTAATCTTAAATCCAATTGCGATAAGCCAAACTACTTACGTATAATAGCTAATAAGGCCGGACAAGTGGAATTCAATTAGAATCTCAATCTATGCGTGTCTAAACTCTGAGATTAAGTAGGTAGGATGTGTAGGTATTAAAGTACTTAAGTTATAGGTACCAAAGCGATCATTACTGCCTGATCACTTAAAAAAAAATCGCTTGAATCCTGCAGCGCGGCGCCAAACCAAACCCTTTGAAGTTTTTGTTTCGAGTGCAAGCAAAAATGAACTTAGCGGTGGTCAGGCGGAAGTGTCTTCGATACCTAGATATGTACTTGCCTTTCCGATTTATGTGCGACTAAGGTGGTAATTAAGATCATGTACTCTAATCTGGCTAATCAGGATCACTTTTTGGAAAGTTAGGGTGGTCAATGAAAACGTGGTGCATCTAGAAAGTCAGCGAAAAATTGAAATATTACAATGTTTGTGTTTTTTTTTTTTTTTTTTAGTACAGCCACATCACATACATTTTACATAAAAATAAAATCTTATTAACAATAGGGACTAATGCACATGACAATTAAGGCGTACATAGCGCTCACCATATTATTACTGCTGCCTTGAGAAATATATTTTGTCATTACATAACTCTAGTGTCAATCAATTTAACATAAAATAATATTACAACATACAAAATAGAACCAAATACATTAAGATTATTAACACTAAAATTGAATTAAATTGAAAATGTCAAAAACGTATTAAATAGTCAATAATAAACAAATGAGGATTAAATTAAATTACAAATTAAAGTCAAACAAATTACAAATCAAAGTCAAATAAATTACAAATCAAAGTCAAATAAATTACAAAAAATCAAGCGAATTGCCAATTAAAACAAAGTAAATAATCAATCAAATTAAAATTATAATTAATATTAAAATAGTGTTCCTTTAGCCAATGGACGTGAAATGAAAGGTTTAGTTAATTAATTAATTAAAACCCAAGCGATCGCCGGCGCCGGTGTTCGCTCTCTCATTGTCTTTCTATTGTGTCTCTAATTACGGTATTCGAAAGGTTAAGTCACGCTCTACTCTGATCTACAATCTGGCATTTAACCATGTTTGGAATGACCTTACATTATGACATGATGTTTGGTTATGTAGCAACATCTATAATGCCACATAACTTAAGGAAATAAAATTCTAAATCTTGCATCGCGGTATTGGAACATATACAACAATCCAAAACCAGACACTACACCAGACTGGTTGGAGGATCCTCTCTTTACAATAAAGGTTTGCAGGACTTCTATATTCTGTTCTGCCTTTATCTATACCTACTTGTGACCCCGACGTGATCGTCAGCAGAGCAGCAGTCATCGTGTCGCTACATTATGACGTTATCCATCACTTCTTCAAGCTCTCGAGCAGCGAGCCATGTCAGCGCCCAAGTTTTATCCTGACTACCAGTATGCCTACCCGGTCTAACCTAGTAATCATTCTTAGCCTCATCAGCGACCTTGACTAAGCACATTACTTACCTACTACAACTTCGGGCAGTCTGAAAAAAGGGTTCTTCATAACTAGTGAGGGCTAGGGCTACAAAGAACGTCTTATAATCGACGCTAGCAATCAAGCCGCTATATAGGTATGTCATACAGCACCGCTCCGACCCACTGTAGACTGCAGCATCATCCCGACTCACTGGGATCGTCATCCTGACTCGCTGGGACAGCACAACCCCAAATTACTTTGGTACATGACAGTAGAAAGTTCTGACTCAGCAGAACTAACCTTTCATTGGCCTGGCACACACGACGCATCAAAGCCATCGATCTCCGAATTCCAGAGGAGAGTTTCCTATAGGTTAAGACATCTAAGATGCCATATAGGAACTGAAATTCAAAATCCTGCAGATCCTGCATTGCATTTGTTTTATTGTGGTTTTATAAAATGTCTACAGCGGTCTATCCTTTAGCGCCTCCTCCGCCTCCTTTCTCCTAGTGAAAGGGGTCAATGTCTATTAAGGGCGCCTTCAAATTAGGCGTTAAATGCCGTACGGTGGCAGTGCGGGTGTAGCGCAGCATCACGCGTCTTTTATTTATACACCCCTATTTTTTAATTAGTACACGAAAAAACGGGGCTGTATGTGTAGGTACCCTGCTACTGCTCATATTTTTCTATTCAAAAGTAAAAAAACCGAAATCCTAAAATTGACCACGAAAAGGTAAATTCATCATAGATTCAATCATACATAACAATTGCTAGTAGAAAATACTGCGGGCAGTGTTTTTCCATTTTAATCGTTATTTATTCATTCATAATCAATAACCTGCACAATATTTCCATAAGAGACATTTTGGTATAAACACAAACGCTAATAACTTTGCTGTTTATGAATATTATTTATTGAGACTTTACTTAAATAATAACAAGGGCTTTTCTAATAAGCCCATAAAGTACATATTTGTACTAATTAAAAATTAGTGGTGTATTTAAAGCAGCGCGGCGGCAGCGTCCGTGAGGCCCTTTGCTGTAAAATTTAAAGGCCTATATAGAATAACCAAGGGCAAAATAATAACGTCGCATTAACCATGCAACTTATTGTGAGTTTGTAGCTGGAAAGAACGGAACAGATAAAGGGGATTAAGTACCTAACCAATTAAAGAAAATGAGAAGATTTTTTAATAAATCATTTATTATCAGTAAACACGATTGAGAAAAGATACTGTAAGTAATACGTAAGATATTATATTATGCAGTCATTCATATTCATCATAGTAATACCCACTAAGTAGTAAATAGTAGTTTAAAGGTATCTAATCTATTATAAATCATTATTTACATCAGTCCCGCTCCCACGATTTTGTTGTCCAAAAGGATTATATATTTCTAGGTCTAGTTTCAACGCTTGAATTGTGAGGTCCCACAACTTGTTTGCTTGGGCAGCATCTTGGCACTGCTTAGATGGCTTGGTCACCACACAATCACTGAAACAGATGTTGAAACAGGTAAGGGCCAGCGAACATCAGTCAAAATGCAACACAAATTACCTTTGCCAAACAAGTTTCGACCTTATTGCTTTAATAGATATTAGACACGTTGGTCCAGTTACTTTTATTTTTTTAAGTACTTCTATTGCCTTGAGAACGCATCAATTTAAGGGTCAACTCACACCGAAAGAGCGGCGAAGGGCAGCGACCCGTTTACCGTTCATAGAATTCGTAGGAATTCCCGCGGCGCCGCGGGCATCCGCGCGACTCGTTCGAGTGGAGAAATAATAAGTATTATAGCAATGAAAATAAAGTTAAAACTCATATGACACTGAAACTGCGATCCGCTTCGCTGCGCTTCGACTCTCTTTTGGTGTGAGTTGACCCTAAAGCAGACAGATGTAGAGTCCGATTATGTAATTCCGAATCTAAGTAGGTACGAATTTTAAGGAACACAAAGTTGATTAGAGAAACGTTGGACCAAGTGTATTGAAGTTAAGAGAGACTAAGTAGAAAAATAAAATCACATCTTAACTGAAATTTGTAGTCTTTCGATATCAGGCCGAGAACTTTTCACCCCGCCCTAGTATCAAACGCGGTGCACCGATTGTGCGCCGGCCCGAAATAAAGATCTTTCTCAGACGATAACCATTTATCTTTTCATCATCATTATCATTATCATCATCATTTCAGCCGAAGTACGTCCACTGTTGGACATATGCCTCCCCCAAGTGTCGCCACAACGAACGGTCCTGTGCGTCTCACATACATTCCGGTACTGCGGTTATTTAATTCTAAATAATTTAATAAAGAAAGACGTATCATAGACAAGCTCAGCCAGAGGAGATTAAATAAAATTCGTGATTACCTGTAGTAAAGTCCGCTCTCCTTAGCACAAGCGTCATCCACGGCGCAGTAGATGGTCGTCTGCGCGCCACACCGGGGTGACTTGAGCAGGCCGAGCCAGCCCAGCACGTTGTTGAACAGGAACGACGTGCCGTAGACAAGCGCCTCGTCGAAGTGCCGGCTGATCTCCGTGCGGATGACGCCGGGGTGCAGGCTGTACGTCGTCACGTTTGTTATGTTGTGTTCCTGTAAAAAAAGAGATAAACTATATTTTAGAAGATACTCTACTGCTGTTTTAATACGAACATTATAATAGCCCAGTGAGCTCCAGTTCCCATACACCTGTACTTCTGAGTCATCATATCAGCCGAAAGACGTCCACTGTTGGACATAGGGCCTCCCCCAACCGTCGCCACAACGACCGGTCCTGCGTGTCACGTATCCATCGGATTCCGGACGTCTACTGCTGAGTACGATGACTAAAAAACGCCACTACCCACCCACTGATGGTGCTATTTGCGGCTTGGCTACATACTTAGCCGTAGACAACATGTAACATAATAAACGCATATAATATCCCGAAAATAGTATGTTCCGAATCAGCTGCTCAATCGATTTTAGTTATTTATTAAGTAATAAATAATTTATTGTACAAAAAATGATTTTAAACATGAAAATATTTAAATAATAATTGTTTTTGTTTATGTATTTTGACTGGCATTTAGTCCAATACATTATTTTTAAATATACAACATAGGTACCTTAAGTTTATCAGCAAGAGCTCTGGCGAATAAAATATTGGCTGCCTTAGATCTGCAATACGCTTCGAAGGGGTTGTATGGCTTCCGTTCAAAGTTCAGGTCATCCAAGTCTAGCGCATGCTCTGAAACCATGCAGTTTATTTACATTAGGGCTCACTTTAATAACTTAACTGAGGAATAAAAATGGCACTTTTGCCATATTTTTTATTTATATAAAAATTTTCAAACCGCCATTTTTATTAAAAGTTATATGAAAAATCAGCCCTCGGATATTAAAGATAATCAGGTAACAATCTAGGTAGGTAGGTACTAGGTATAATATATGAATAAGAAGTGGAGGCCTTTAAATTTTTTTCAAATCATGGGCAAAAAAAAAACAATTGAATTATACTCACTCGCATGAACGTATGACGAGACGAACACTATCCTGGACGGGCCATTCTGAATGAGCAGCGGCAGCAGCAGCAGCGTGAGCAGCGCGTGTCCGAGGTGGTTGGAGGCGAGGTGCGTCTCGAAGCCGTCGCTCGTGCGGCCCTCGGGGCACATCATCACGCCGGCGTTGCACACCACGCCGCGCACACTGCGCTCGCGTGACGTCACACGCGCGCAGAACACGCGCACGCTCTCCAGGCTGCACAGGTCTAGCTCCTCCACCACCAGCTCTCCCGTGCCCTGCTCCGACTTTGTAAGCTGTTCTATATCTTCTTTAGCTTCTTTGGCTCTCTCCAAATTCCGGCAAGCCATTATAACGCGCGCTCCTGGAAATTGTTGCATATTCATTGATGAGTATGGCCAGTATTCTCATTAATACTGTTTGTCTGTTGTATCCTAAACTATACAGAAACATACGAATAATTTAACCCAGGTTCCAGACTACAACCCCTTGGTTGGTCTTTCAAAAATTATCTGTAGGTAGGTATATCTGGCGTTTACTCCTCACCTCTCTTGTATATATCCAAGGCAGTTTCTTTGCCGATGCCGGTGTTGCTGCCCGTCACGATCACAGTGCATCCCTCCAAGCGCTTCTCACTCTTGCACCAGCCGCTCAGGTAATCCATGATGCAGTACTGTACACTTATAGGATTTTTACTAAAACAACAACACGTGACGATTCTGTTTTTCTATTCATTCAATTTCCTATACTTACAAAAAAAATCTATATCTATTAGACGAGTTGTTTTTACTGATAAAACTGATTTCGTCTAATATCTTGGACTATCTACAAACGCAATAATTCAATATGCTGGGATTGAAGCGCAACACAAATTACACGATAGGCATGACTACACTCGATTACTAATCATAGGGCTAACGAATGTTTCCACGTTTAAAAATTTTAAAACACTGAGATAAAACTTTTATGAAGCTACACTACAACTCGGTAGATCTGCGTGTTTACAGAATAGGTGTTAATTGCGACGCAAAGTATTACGAAATGTGTTCCCCACCAAATAGTTTGATTACTTGGCGAGGTCGCGGCATGTCGGTGCACTGGCAGTGTATCGCGGTTTGATGAACATGTCGACCAACACGAAGGTACCTGCGGACTGGGTAGGTCAAAGATATTATTACCGTGGTCAAGGGCACCTTATTATGAAGCTACAGTAACTCTTCGTAAGCCTGTAATTTAATTAATAACGCCAGTACAGTGGTTAATAATTAAATATTCACACATTCTGAGACTAGAATCGTGACTGATCCTGGACTCGGTGTAGCCGTATACCAAATTTCATCCAAATTCGTTAAGCCATCGAGACAAGATGGTTTTTATTTAGAAAACAAATTTCTAAATTAAAATAATATTATAACATGATCATAATATATGATCGTAGGTACCTATAGTATCTTAAACATTTAAAAAATACTACTAAGTATAAACTTAATTATTTACATACCGAAACGTGAAACAATGAAGCGACAAGCCGGTGATGAAGCAGACACAATATGATTATGCTGTGAGTGGCCCGGAACGATACGTGAACTGATAATTTCTTTTATAAAACTCGCACTGACTCCTCTGAGTATACAAAATATAATTCTTATAATGTAAAGTATAAGATGGAACAAACAGAACCAAGGATATCAAGTGTTCTATAGATAAAGCCTTGTACTTTCAGACGCATTTTGTTTGGAGTCTTTGTTTGGCTACTTTTACTCGATACAGTATCGGTCGTAAACTGTCTTAGGTAGGTATGTATGTACTTACTTTATATTGATCGAAAAGTCAGTTAGTACCTAGTTACACCTAAGTAGGTATCAACACTTGAAAAGAATTGAGAACCCGATTTCAATGTAAATAATAATATGATTATGTAATCATATTCTAATAATTATTTCTAATCTATAAAATAGAATTTTTGCTATCGATTTTGAATAGCATTACGTTAATCGGTATTTTGATATAATCATGTTGTAAGTATTGGTTGGTATCGATAAAGTAAAAGATCTCTCCCATATCTTCACACGTCGCGTCGTCTCATTAGGTATACTTTATAATACTAGTTCAGACGGTGGATGGCATTCTGGTACAGAGGTAGGTAGGTACTGGTGATAAAAGAGCAGTAAGTACTTATAATATATAGTCGCGGGTTCGAACTCTGCCCGAAATGTTTAGATTTACAGCCACGCTATATATTGTTTTTGCCTTTGTTTTTTAGGCAAATATTATATTTAAAAAAAACTTATATTTATTAGGCATACAAAAAACGACGACTCTACATATCCTGGGGCGCAATCGTGTAATGAGTATTTTTGTGATTCTTAGTCATTGCATACCCGAGTTCTAACTAATTACGTCAGGGGTAGGCACTTTTTGTTCCCATTGAACCTTAATTCTAGCAGGCAGGAGGCAGGCAACCACCGAGGTGTCGTGAAGAGACAATGCTTTGCTGTAGCATCGCGACCCGCCCACTGGTTTCACATACAGATAATTTTACACATGGGCACAGCTCTGCTATGAACATTCTTGCAGGCTCGCGCCAGTAAAGGCCTGCCACTCTAGCCAAGTTACAACCATTTCGCTTGCGTCGAACGCCTCGAGTTGGTCACGTCCCCGATTCTTTTGGTCTGACCGTGACTGAGCGTTGGGATGATACGTCATTCCCGTACATTTGAAGTTTTCTACTAGAGTTAACGATTGCAGATTATCAACTTGGCTAGTACTGGTCACGACTTCGGTCTTAACGGCGACCGGTTCTACTGCTCTAAGTTGGTAGTACCGCCCAGGTGTAGGAGGACAGGGGGTACAACCCTTTCTGCCTGTTCTAAACGTGATATGATATTGCACGCTCGTTCTTTCATTATAAAAGACTTCAAAAAAAGGGAAGATGTTCTCAATTTGACATTCGCCCGATGGATGGCACAGTGGTACAGCGCTGTTATAGAGTCGTAGTGGTTGCGGGTTCGAACCTGGTGCGGTATGTTTATCAAATTAATATCAAACAAAAAAGAGAAAAGTATTTAAGTTGTTAAATCAAACCATTTCATTCCGATTAATTTATTAAAAAATATATTTTCAAAACAGCATTTGCTTACAGAACTTGATTGTTACAGTCAAACCCCATTAACATACGCACCCCAATACGAGAAGCCAACACAATGGGGTCCTGAATCGCGCTATCAACATTTTCGCGCCTCTCAGCATACGTACTCGACCCCTGATCTGTTACATCGGGGTCAGTCGTTCCGAGGGAAACCAGTTCCACCAAGCTGGTCTAAGTTGGTTTCACCACACTGCCCGGGTGTAGAATGACATTCGTAGTAATTTAAATACCTTCTCCCAGTACTAAGCGTAGCTACTAAAATATAGCACGCTCCAAAGATCTTCACTGTAACGGTTAAGCATACCACCTCCGGAGTGACGTCAGATTCAACTGTCTGTCTGTTCGACCCCCTCTTTTGTACGCTTTTTTTACTCGGGAAATTATTAAATAACTTCTACCGCTCTGGGAGGAGCGAAGGCAGTGTCAGAATTTAACTGACTAGTAGGGCCGGCCACCTGTGTTTCTTTAGTTTCCCTTTTGCGTTCCAGGCGACGGCAGGTAACTCATTCGAACATTACCGCAAAAACCATCTAATATATTTTTATCTAGAGTAGGTACAATTTATCATGTAGAAATCTGGGGAATGAGGATAATTATTATCAACGCCTGGGTCGTACACCTCAGCGCGAATAATGGATCGCATGACCTTCGAGTATGGTTCGAGGTTGAAAAATATGAGTTAGCGGTCAAGTATAATTTTATTTCCGCCGTAATCTAATTCTTGAATTCCTTCGATGAGTCCTGTTTAAAAGGATCGTAGTTCTGCAAGTTCAGCAGTTCAATGGTGACGTCCCACAGTTTCTCTGCTTCGCTCTCACTCTGGCATTGTCTTGAAGCTGGAGTCTTTGCACAATCGCTGGAAAAAAATAAAATACCGATTGTAAATACAGAACAGTTGAAACGTTGGCATTCAAATAGAAGATATTTTTCGTTTTTAAATGTATGGTCAATGTAACGCCTTTGTACCTTTGTGTTGCATAAAGTTTATAAATAAATAAAACCCTGTACCTATTTATTTATTCTGGTTGTACCTCGTTAGGTACAGTCATAATAGATAAATTAAAAATTCGGTGGTTGGGCACCGGGTTTATTCATCGCCAAATTACGTATAATTTAATTGATTGTTATTTTCTTTTTTAATTGTACTGATTTGATTCATATTTAATGTACAGATAGACACTCGTAGATAGATTGATTCTTTATTGTACACCAAAAACACACACAAAAACACAGGTTTAACAACAGAACAGGGGACAGGTTTTAATTCAATATAGATAGTGTTCTAAACATTGTATAGGTAGTCTGCTCAGTGCCTTTATTTTAAAAGGTATTGTTTGTATCCTGAGTGCGATTTTGTTAACGCGATCGACATCACGTTTATAACGTTCGGCGTTCCGATTGGCCGGTGCCAAATGCGGTAAACGTTTCGATCGCGTACGTAAATACCGAACTGACTTCATAAGAAAAAAGTGGACAAAGGTGTGAACGACTAAAGCGGGAACTACATTAGACCGACGCACACTTGGTCCACGCCTGATTTGTACGTCGCGTCGCATGGCGTTGCGTGGCGTGGATCTAATGTAGCTCTACAAGTCTATAGAAACGTGGCGTCTGTGGCCAACGTGTGCCCAACGTAGTTCTACCTGAACGTACACAAACCTGTAATAGAACCCGCTCTCGTCCTCGCACTTCTCGTCGACAGCGCAGTAGATGGTGGTCTGCGCGCCACAGCGGGGCGACTTCCAGCACCAGCTCAGCAGAAAGTTCTGGAAGCCGTAGGTGATGATGCTCCAGGCCGTCTGAGGAAAGTGCCGCCCGATGCCGGTCTTCACGATGCCTGGGTGCAGGCTGTATGTCGACACAGCTTTTATGTTGCGCTCCTGAAATTGATATAATAAATAAATACCCAAATCCTAGCAAGTAGGTATAGGATCTAGAAAGTTAAATTAAACATAAATCTAATCTAAGAATTTACCCTATCACCAGGGCAGAAATCCCGACTTAACAGGCACTACTCGTAGACATTATTTATACAAAACACACTTGATCATCAAAATAATCTTCTTGAATTTGAACTTTTTTTTATTTCCTAATAAACTGCAGTAAACTGTTAAAATACTTTTTTGTTAATTAAAGAAAAATCCGTGTAAACATTACGCTTTAGATTAAATTCAATCAATTAAAAGTTTTACTTCAAAAAAAAAGGTCTTCAATTCCTAACGATCTGGGCCCCACTATAGAAAAACTTAGAATCAGAACTTATAGCACAGACTTATAACGGACAAAACGAGCATGGATTACAATTAAAAATTATGATTTCTCTACTGTCAGGATCCTCTATTTTTCTTTTTACTATATACTTAGACTACGCTACACAAACAAAGGCACTCCCATTTGTTAAATAGGTATAGCAATTAATTTCCTAACAATTAATTCTACTCTATTGGACACGAATCAAGTTCGTTTATATCAAGAGAATACAAATGAGCTCGTATGACAAGCCTTACTACGATCACAGAATAATTAATAGCTACTCCCACATAGGTATTTAATAGTACCTACTTGGTTTTAAGCGTTGAGTGCGAGTTGTTTTTACGTTAACGCGATCGAAACGTTTACTGGGTTTGGCTCTATGATTGGTTAAGAGCTTGGAGCGGGCCAATCGGAGCGCCGAAGAACATAAACGTATCGATTGCAAACTCTGAGTAGACAAGAAGAATACCCACGACTCTCCTATCCTCGCGCATTTATGTCACGTACCTTTGCATCACTTGTGCATCCTTTGCCTTGACATAAACGCATAATTACTATGTACTAGCCCTCACATAATTACCGTAACCGCCTAACGCATTAGGATTGACATCATATTATTTAATTAAGCCTCTACTGAGCAGTGGTGGCCCAGTGGTAAAGGGCCAACTTACGAGGGCACGTGTTGGGTTCAACTTCAAACATAGTCAAATACTACTGCTCTCAATACAGCAAAGGAAAACTAACGTAAGGAAACCGGCATGTCCTATAAACAAAAGACTTCTGACATCCATCTACTACCTGCACTGGGCCCGTGTGGTGGATTACGGCCTATTCCTTGTTCTAGAGAGGACGCCCGAATCCCACGTCAGTACGAACTTTATAAGACTGCTTATGGTTTCGTTATATTAGGTATCTACTTGACCTACAGTCCAAGAATACCCTGGCGGGTTATAACTGCATGTTTGGTAGATAGTTTTATATGGGGGTCATACATATACAAATGCATACCTTCAGTTTGAGATCCAAAGCCTTGGCAAAAACAATGTTGGCAATTTTGCTATTTGAGTAAGCTTGCAGTGGGCTGTATTGTGCCTTCTTAAAGTTGATGTCACTTAGGTCCAGTTTGAAAACTGCAATATCATTGTTTGTAGTTATTACCTAATTAATTTATAGAACAATATTACTATTAACCTTTCAATCATGATAATTACAGACACAATTGAAAGACAATAGGTGCGCGAACGCCGGCGTTCGCTTGGGGTTTAATGAATTAAAAGTTAAATTATGAGTAGGCAACAAGTATGATCACAATCCCAATGGGGTGAGTGGGATTACATGGAGACAGTACGCCTTCAGACATCAGTACACGCAGGCCAAGGGCTTCTCAAGATACTTGGCTTAGCAGTCAGACTTGGCAACAACACACGATGCCGACGGCACTGCAATAAGCTATAAACTCTGCAGCTTACACGCACTATGTGTACGCACTTACACTGGTGAATGCGCGATGAGACGAATACAACCCTTGAAGGGCCACTTTGAATGAGCAGCGGCAGCAGCAGCAGCGTGAGCAGCGCGTGTCCGAGGTGGTTGGAGGCGAGGTGCGTCTCGAAGCCGTCGCTCGTGCGGCCCTCGGGGCACATCATCACGCCGGCGTTGCACACCACACCGCGCACACTGCGCTCGCGTGACGTCACACGCGCACAGAACAAGCGCACGTTCTCCAGGCTGCACAGGTCTAGCCCTTCTACCACTAGCTCTCCCGTGCCCTCCTTTCCCAGCGTCGATTGTTCGATGTCGGCTTTGGCTTCTTTCGCTGTTACAATGTTACGACACGCCATTATTACACGAGCACCTGGGGGAAAAGTAAATAGGAAATAAAAATACCTACCTATTTAAGCCAGCATTATACTAAACAACATACAAATGGGGTAATCCTAGTACAAATTGCAAAGCACCCCTTTGACATCTTTTTTTTTTTGAGGTGGAATAACAAAATGACTTCTCCCGCTCTAAGAATAACGAAAGGAAATGTCGAACTTTTACTACCTAAGAACCACCTGTAGCAGGCAGTAGTAGTAACAGTTGCCTACCTTTCAATCGTGTAAATTAGAGACACAATATGAAGACAACGCGTGCGCGAAAGCCGGCGTTCGCTTGAAGAGGGTATATGGTTATTAAAATATGATAGATTCGAATTATGACGGAAGTTGTCACAAGGAAAAATATTGAATTTAATTATATATAATAACATAATAAAGGCTTCTAACAATATAAATAGTCTAATTAAATCTAAAAGCCTTTCATTGGCGTCTCCCCACGTTACATATGGTGAAGGCGCCCGCCGGGTAGTTTTCCGTAAGGCCTTGACTATTTTTTCAGGTTTACGAGACCCCGATAGTTGAGGAAGGCGACTGTTGCGATCCATAAGGTCCCATCTCTCGCACGCCATAATAAGTAAGAATAGCAGCTACAGCAGTTTTAAGATTTATGGTTATTAAAAAGATAGATTCGAATTATGACGGAAGAGGTCAGAAGGAAAAATATTGAATTTAATTATATATAATAATATTATAAAGGCTCCTAACAATATAACTAGTCTAATTAAATCTAAAAGCCTTTCATTGGCGTCTCCCTACGTTACAGTATTCAGCTTCAAAAAGGGACTTACCCCTTTTATATAAATCGGCAGCAGTCTCCTTACCTATCCCGGTGTTGCTACCTGTCACTATGATAGTGAAACCCTCCAGCCTCCTCTCACTCTTACACCAGCCGCTCAAGTAATCCATTATTACCCGCGCGTTGTAGTTGTAGGTACTAATCACTTTAACAATTATTTCTCACGCTGTCAACTAGCTGTTGTATGTGTGACACTATTAGCCATACTGATTCAAGAATGTCTTGTATAAGGTATTTATATGTGGTGTAGGCACTCGTTAACCATAGATTACTTACTAACCGTTTGTGAAAATGACGTGCTACTTGCGCTTTTACTATTTCGGCAAGATCCCGACCTCCGCCACCCCGCGCCAGCTCCTAATTGGCATTTTTAGTGCCCCCATAATCACTTATTGCGGATACACTTCTTACATTAGGATATTAGGCATCGTGCGATCATCGCAAAAATTACAAAAGGTTAGTACCTACCAGGGCCGGTTTATGCATGTCGGGGCCCCTAGGCAATGCACGTCTCGGGGCCCCCCTACCCTCTTCTAACTTCTTAATATATTTTGTGTTTAACACAAATTTATTCATAATTACGTTGTTTTTAGGGTTCCGTAGTCAACTAGGAACACTCATAGTTTGGCCAAGTCTGTCGGTCTGTCCGCCCGTCCGCGAATAATCTCAGTGACCATTAGCACTAGATAGCTTTTAGTACCTATCCGACCGGATGCTCGGTTTCAGTTTAGGTCGAGTTTCGGCAAAAAAAAAACGAGTTTCGGTTTAGTTTCGGTTTCGGTGGCAAACTTGCCGAAACTACGACCGAAACCGAAACCGCACTCGGAAGTTTTCGTGCTGTGATCGGTCATGTTCAGCGCGTTAAATTCCTTCCAAGGGTAAATAAAGCAACGAAGACATTTTGCCGTGTCCAGGCACCTCATTATTTCGTCACTGGCTTGTGTTTGCAGTTCGTTTTACCTACTCCCAAACTAAAATAGAGTGCAGTAAAATTCATGATAGTCAACGAATATAAATACCTGATAAATGCATTAAAAAAATAGGGACTGGCTGATTATAGTAATGTTTTCTTTATTTTTCCCTTAAAACATGATCCATGTAAAGTTGCAAGGAAGTTTCGGTTGCCGAAATTCGGTTTTGTTTTCGGTTTCAGTTAAAAAGCCAGTTTCGTTTGGACACTAGAAATTTGGTACCAATATGTATACGAGTATCAATCACGCCAACCAAGTGGTAAAACAAAAAGTGGAAAAATATGTTTCATTAGGTTATACCTCCTACACGAAAAGTAGGGAGTGATTTATTTTTTGATTTCAACACTAACGTGTGATATATTGTTAGATAGGTATTTAAAAATGAATAGGGGTTTACTTTTTTTTATAATGAATAGGCTCGCGTTTGACCACAATCTCACCTGATGGTAAGTGATGATGTGGCCGACGATAGAGCACGCTTGCCTAGAAGCAATCTATTCACTCTTGGCTTAAAGACCCCTAGGTTATAGCTATCAGGAAACACAGACTCCGGCAGGGAATTCCATTCCTTAGCTATACGCATAATAATTAATGTACCTACTCTGATAACGCTTTGACTTCACAAGAGCATCATTGCCTATGATCTTCTTGGCACGCTTTACAAATGACTCTAGTGCATCCATCTGGTATTTGGCTGACCCATCCCAAGGATGAGAGCAGTACTCCGTACACTGTTTTGGTTGAGCAGCTGTTCCGGCGTGAAATACCGTCTCACCTTTACTCAAATATTTTTATGATCATGTCACTATTTTCGGAAATAATCGATACAAAAGTAAAAAACCTTTTGAACCATAAGTTTAGAAAATATGAAAAAAAATCTGAAAAGTAGAACTTTATAAGGACTTTCTAGGAAAATCATTTTGAACTTGATGGAAAGAACAGTTACCTACATAATAATTTCTGGACTAAGTTTGTAGTATAATCATATATGCCTGTGTCCCGCTTCAACTTTTGAACAATAAGTTTAGAAAATATGAAAAAATCTCAAAAGTAGAAGAAAAGTTGTTTTGAACTTGATAGGTTGAAAAGTTGTACAAAATAATTTCTGACCTCAGTTTATAATTTAACCGTACGTTTACATATTTTATTATTCTGAACGTATCTTTTTCCAAATAAAAAAAAAGAATTATTAAAATGTGTTCACGCAATCCAAAAGTACCACCGAAAACTCAACCTACATAACCCGCTAATAAAAGATTGTGTTTTATTAACTCTATTTGTTGACCGCTTTTCGCATAATCTAATGCTAGGATTGCTAGTTAAATGTCATGTCATCAAAATAACAAACCATTTTTTTTACTGTTTATGAAACAGTCAATTTTTTTTTCCTGAGCGTGGGGTCCCTGAACCTGGCGGGGCCCCTAGGCAGTTGCGTACATTGCCTTATGGATAAAACGGCCCTGGTACCTACTACGTAATTACAGTACGGTATCTCCGTCTGGGGTAGTGCTGGTAAAACCACATTCATAGCAATAAAAGGGCCCAAAAGCTGACTTCCACACAGCATCAAATAAAAAAAGAGATCTTAAACAATCACGAATGATAAAATAATTTTATAAATAAAAAACATTACTTATCAATGTTTTAAAGAATCGGTATTAAATAATTGAGGTATTTTCTTAATGACTTATTTGTAAAGTTTTTCCGCAACTTACAACGCACTTTTGTTTTTCACTCATCTGCCGAATATTATTCTTGTTACCAATTAAACCTCTCAGGTACAAGTGTACCGAATTGCGTACGCCTCGGTACTAGCTAACTTAACCCTTATTCTTACGTTATAAGGTTTAAGTAAGCTGGTATGAGGTGCACTGTATTTAGTACATTGGTACCTAAGAGGCTAATATACCATCCTATAATTACTATACTCTTTGTTTACCATTTTGTCATCAACTTGGTGTTGCCAGATAACTGATAAAATAAGAACGGTTGTGAAGACGACAGGCGGTTTTAATTTTATATATTCAATTCAATAAAGCAGTGTTCTAAGAATAAATCCTATAGTCTATCGAGAGGCGCCTTTGTTAATTACAAGTACGCGCAAACGCACCTTTTTACCGAAATCGCCAGCATGGAAACTTTGTTTTCCAGCGAAGAACCATTTCTTCTGCTATTAGTTTTAAGTGTCTACTAAAAAAATGGGAATGCAAAAACTTCTCGCATTACCAAAGTATTTGGCTACTAAGTCAAATACTTTCGAGTGGTAAAGTATACATGTATAACGTATTTTAATTACTCTTATTTTGGTTGTTTCCGAGTATATTGTGTTATAGTTATAAATAGATATGGGTATGACAAAATAATACAAAATAATAATGGTGTAACAATATCCAAATATATTTCAAATTGTAAAAGATACATTTTATAAATGCGAATAAAATAATCTTGCAAACGATTCTTATTATTCTATTTATCTTAAAAGTAAGTAAATAGAAATTAGAGGTAGTGCATATTAAAATAAAAAGATAATAATAGATACAGTCAAATAGTCATCATCATTGATTGGATCAAACATTTTAATAAAATCTATAACTTACATTCTAATACCATTGTTATACCAATCACCCATTACTTAAGCTTGTCACGGTTTTATAATAAATTTTACAGCATTTTGCGTTTTGTTCACTTAGAAATTGTAAAGCTATTTATATTGGGACATTTTGCAAGTCAACCTGACTGAAGATGAATATCACAGTTCAAAGTGTGGAATTTCATAAAAAGACAATTTCATAGGTATTAAAAGACCTAATATGTAGAACAGGTGTGTATTACCTGATAAGTCTCTTGATTTAGGTAGTAGGATTCAAACTTAATACCGGTTGTGAACTGCGCTACGCTGGTGATAGACGATTCCGAGATGTTTTTACAATCGAAACAATCGGAGTCGTTAAAATAAACCATCGACTTGCCGGTCTACAGAATAATCGAGATATTTTTTTATTGTTACGAGTCAACGGAATCGACCGCTAGTTTTCGATTGTTCGAGTCAGTTACAGAGTCTAGCTCGGTCACCAGGGTGAGAGGTCAATGGACTGTTTGTATTGAGTTGCATGTTAGTTAGAGGCGAGTCGCAATAACAGACCGAGTCGGAACCGAGTCAAAGTCAAAACC
Organism: Mythimna albipuncta; assembly: GCA_929112965.1. Classification (NCBI taxonomy): domain Eukaryota; kingdom Metazoa; phylum Arthropoda; class Insecta; order Lepidoptera; family Noctuidae; genus Mythimna; species Mythimna albipuncta. The sequence goes on from OV815962.1 coordinate 16,889,362, forward strand.
ACCGAGATGTTCGAACAATCGAATAAAACTGCGCAACAATTCGTATCGTACTCCAAGCTGCCATTAAGCTTGAATCTACTTGTATTTAAAAGCACGTTCATTTTTTAACCACTAATTAAATTATTGTAATACTAACAATCACTGATTTTAATTTTAATTCTCACTTTTACTGGGACGGATTCACTTTGACAATATAATATTTTACTATTAAAAATATCCTGCAATTTCATAAACTACGATAAAAATTGTGTGTAAGAGCTAACATTGTATTTACAACTTTAGAAGTCTCTTCATCGTCCGATATAGTTGTGCAGAACTGCGTTTGTGCGCAAAATATACTTTGCCAAGTCGCGAATTTTTTTTTTGCAGAATTCGTGTTAAAAATTAGTCAAGAGAACGTAAACTGCTGTGATTGATTGAATGAACTATCAACCGCCTATGGCATCACTTGATCTCTTTAAACTATCAACAACTTCGTCCCAGGAACCAGTTCCAGTGATCTGCTTTATTCTAGGTTTAAGGCGTATTTGAGCTGCAATTTCCAGCAGGAGCTAAATTATGCCGTTATCTAGCTCCCTCTGGAAACAAAGCAGTAAAAAAGTATAGAGTTATGAGCGTCGAAACTTCCACATTTCGACAATATTTTCAACGCACCTTTGGGCGTTAAGAAACTACTTACAGAATATGGCTGGAAAAATAGTTACCTTACAGGAATAGGTTATTTGTTCCTATATATAAATAATCGTAGTTTGAGCAGATAAGTTCGTGTTTTTTTTTTATACATAAAATCGATTTATATTTTTATAGTCTGTTCATAAAATCCTTATAAGTAGAGCGTTCATAAAATTTTATAAAATCTATTCAGTCTGGTCATATAACTTTATAAAATCCATGTCTGTCCATAAAATTGTATGTGCTCGTATACGATATAAATTATATACCTAAATATATTGTGTATTCGTGTGGGTGCAACTAACATATTTTTGCTCAACAGTGTTTATAACTTCATGTTGAACACGCTTAAAAGTAACAAGTCCACCTAAGTTTAGACAGTTTTGACTCCCGGATCATTGGCAGTGAAGGGGTCGTAGTCTCCTAACTGCACCAGCTCGACAGACATGTCCCACAGCTTCTTTGCATATTCGTCGTTCAAGCCTTTGGGCCCAGGAGCGGTTACTGCGCAATCACTGGAAAATTTAATAAAGTTTAATATGTATTTAAGCATGTTCGCTCGATTAGACTTATCCGATAATATAAGTAATGAAACGTAAATTTGATGTGACTTTTCGTCAATAAGCAATATTTCAGGGAAAAAAGATATCGCATAAGGGACTAGCTATAACAGGGAGCAAAGACTCAATTCACTGTATTCTAGCCCCACACTGAGCATGCGAGCCCTCTCGGCACTTCGGGCGCACATCAAACGCAACAAATATCCACATTGTTGTTGTAACTTTGGAAATCAAAATATTTTCAATGTAAACTCTGTTTAGGTGTATTACTTATGAATGCTGAAAAAATATGTATGAAGCCACACAAGGACCCAATGACGGTAGCGTTTTGTTGTTATTAGTTACATTGCGCCCAAAACTCGACAAAATGAACGGAAAAGGCGATTTTTTTCCACTAGTACAGTACTGGTCCCCCACGGCGGTAAGTCACCTCTCTGTGGAGTGGCTGGAGAGGCAACATGCCGTCTTCACCGGACATGGTAAGTTCCTGCATTGGATTCAGGCGGAAGAAACGCCCGGGTGTCACCATTATGTGAATCGCCAGAGGAATATGGTGGAGCATAAGGTGGGGTAGTGACCAGTTTGGGCTGAACACCGCCGTGTCCTCCTAGAGGCAATCGGTGGCAGCGACCTCTCGTACCGGACCCTAGTTCAGGAATAGCAGGCAGTCACCGCTTTTTGCAAAGCAGTAATGCTAGCGAAGGAAGAGGCCGCACTCGTGAAGGAACGAACATCCTCACGCCTAGCTGCCGAGACCCCAGCCCCGATTACCAGCTACGGGAGACGTGGGCTTGCGAACGTCGAGCAATGGGCAGGTCGCCGTCTGGCCGTCCGGTATAATCGACCGGACCGAACCCAAAACGTCGACAGCGCGAAGTGATCCACAGGCTCCTCAAGGAGATGACAGCAAACCATAGTGGCCCAGCAGGGCCAATGCCCGCTAGAACCACGAGGTTTTCTTCCTGTGGTTTTAGTCAGTAAAAGTCTGTTACGCCCCCGCTCCACACAGAGCGGAAGAAGTCATTGGATGACTTACCACCTTAAAATAAACAGTAGGTACTGATCTCTGTTTCAAAGTCCTCAAGTAGGTACTGCTTATTAATTAAAAACCATTCCATATGCATAGTGGCGTCGAGTTCAATCCAGTCAGACGCCACTGTCGAAACTACTGGCCCTCCTAGTGGACGGACTGACTGACCTCTCCACAAAATTTTGAAACAGAAAGTAAAAGCATTTTACGATCACTGTAATTAAAACCCTGTGCCAACAGGCATAAAGATCACAAGCAGCACACTTGGCCTGTTGATCTAGTGGTTAGTGATCCTGACTGCTATGCCGGAGGTCGAGAGTTCGATTCCCACCCAAGACAAATGTTTGTGTAATGAGCATGATCATTCGTTCTGTCTGAGTGTAATTTATCTATAACATGTATATATTTAGAAATATGTATGTTTATCAGTTGTCTAGTACTCATAACACAAGCTCTGCTTAGCTTGAGACTAGACGGTGTTGTGTGATAGTTGTTGGAATATTATTATTTGTAATCCATTATACAAACTTATTACTAGCAGTGGACGTTTCAACAATTAACAGTTTTCAAAGACCGTTTTTTGTTCTGAAACGTAACAACCGTTTTCCATCATGTGACCAAACATTCTTCGTTGCACAAACCAGTCTTCGAATTACTGTATGCAAATTGTTATCTTACTGCGAAGAAAATATGGTCGAGAATCTATTGATTCAACTATTACAATCGTCGCGTCGTTGTTTCAAACCAGGTATTGCAATGAAAAATGAACTTTTACCAGTTAGTCTGGTTTTGAAACGACGACGTGACGAGTGTGAACCAGTTATTACAATCAAAAATATAATTTATGTTAATGGTTATAAAGTTCATTTTGTATTGTAATAACAGGTTTTGAAACGACGCGCGACGAGTATCTTCACTCAACGATCGTTTCGTCTTCAAATCAGTCGCGACGATAACCGTTTTCAACAACCGTTTTTGACGTCGCACGACCGGTCGCGTTTCGTCGTTCAAAAATTAGACAACGACCCACTACTACAGTTATTACCTGTAATACAAGCCCGTCTCGTCGGCACACTTCTCATCGACCGCGCAGTAGATGGTGGTCTGCGCGCCCTGCTCTGGCGTCTTCAAGAAGGGCGCCATCACGAAGCCGAATATCTGGCGCGCGCCCGGGAACAACGACGTGTTGAAGTGGCGCCCCAGCTCCGTCTTCACGACGCCCGGGTGCAGGCTGTACGTGTTGATGCCTTGGATGTTCTGCTCCTTAGGAAACAGATATAGTGGCAGCTACAATATTATGAACAAGATATACAGGCTTATTTGTAAAACACTAAAAACTTTGCAGGGCTGTATTACTAACATCATAACTTTTGTTTTCATTTACTAAAATAAACAGTCAGGATTTCATTGATCTATCTAACATATTTCGACTCTGTATTTTACTACTACTACTACTACTACTTCACGACGCAAGCGCATCAAGCACCCCCACCGCGCGATCCCGCTCCCCTCCGCTATTGTACTATTGCTTGCTTCGCACAGACTTCGAAATATTATTTAGAACGTTCAATATAAATATTTTTATTTTTGTATGAAAATCTGATGAACTGAAATATGATAATTTTTTTAAAGTCATAGAACAAAGGTGTTATTCATGATGTTAGTAACACAGTTCTGAGAGGTTGCCTGTGTTTTGCAAATAACCCTGTATTATACGTTTGATAGAGGGGATATTAAAATGAAAGAATCTCTTCTCCTAGCTGTGGCTACCTTGACGCGATCTTGTTATTTAATTTGAATGCCCTTTCTTACTTTAATAATTTTATGAAAGCTTGTTCATCGTTAACCAATCGTATATGCATGTAGACACCGATATCAGATTAGAATTTATTTTTTTTATTTCAAAGCTCTTTACCTTAAGTTTTGCAGCTAATTCTCTGGAAAACAACACATTAGCAAGCTTGCTCTGCGAGTAGGCTTCGATTGCGCTGTAAGGTCGCTTCTTATAGTGCAAGTCGTCGAAATTGATGTCACTTTCTGAAACAGACAAATGGAATCTGAATATTACACATTTTTAAACAATAAATTAATGTTAATAATAATTATAAGAAATTGAGCTATGCCAAATTTTAGCCAAACTTTGTTTCTGTTCTCTATTCAAAGAAAACCTTATAATTTTATTTTGCATATCCCTACATGCAAAGATAGAGCACTGTTCCTATTGTTCATTGCCTATAGAAAAAAAAAACAGATAATATTTATATTGTCCTAATTAATAGTCTGCACTTTATTTGCATTATTATTTTTCGTTAATTTGTTTAAACATAAATATATCGTAACTAATCTAGTTTTAAAATATTTTTACTCTAATGGTTTATTTTTAAGTCATTGGAATTATTGTCTTCGTTTTAATTTAGCTTTCATTTCTATTGTTGTTATTCTTTTTTAAATGTTTGATGTACATGGATGGCCTGAAACACAGGTTTTCATTAACCTAGATCAGGCAGATCTATACTACAGTTTGAATGAAATTTATGTCGATTGTAATTAATGTAAATTATAATGTCGCTTACTTTATACCTGAATAAAGAATTATTATTATTATTATTATATTTCATTTAATCCCTCATGCTCTAGTCTTGCTGTGCTCGACTCGAAACTTACCTAAGTACCAAAAGTTTCGTTATGCACGCAATTCTTCGATTTTACCTAAATAATAGAAAGTCAAATTGGAAAAATAGTGAGAATTAAAGTTATTTGTATAGTGCTATTTTGTTATGTCTCGTTCTGACGATCAGCGCCAATGAAGGACGGTCCGTAAGACGAATCCGTTCAAAATACGAGTATAATAATAGTTAGGGATTCTCCAGCACGGTAGGTACTGTCCTGTGGTAATGTTTTTTTCATTATCCGCAATCAGGATTAATTGACCACAGCTTTGCCTTTGTGTTTTTTGAAGGGTGCTAATAAACATGTTCGACATCTTGGTCGTGTCTGATGTATAGATACGTCGCGCCTGCGGTGGTCGGGAGTCGCAAAGCGGTTCCCGGCTGCGGTAGGCGCGGGCTTGCTGACCACAAGTAATGGGTAGCTCGCTATACGGACGTCCGGTAAAGACCCCCAATGTTTTACGAACGCCTCAAAGAGTTGTTAGCAAAACCAACCGGTCCGGTCCCAAAAGGGCTTATACCCGCTAGGGCTGCGGGAACGGGAATTTTACCTGGAAAGCAAAGAGCAAGGAAGGATACATGTGGGTTTAAGTCGTTAAAAGGCTAACACGCCCCCTCGCTCCACCCTAGAGTGACCAATCACTCGATGATATCCCACCACAAAAAATAAAATATTACAACGAAGCAGTTTCTTCCATCACTGCGAATGTCATTTCGTGCAAAGCAAAACTTTTTAGGAGGTACATATATTACCGGTCGAGCTTAGCATACGGACTAAAGCATAGGGGGACTAACTCTAATTGTCATATTTTCTTAGTAGGTATACTTACAAAACTTAAAAAACAGGACCTAATTACAAGTACAATAAAGAGTGAACTTACTAGTATGCGCTCTAGACGAAACAGTAACAATCCTCGCCGGCGTGCTGTTCCTGATGCGCGGCAGCAGAAGCAGGGTCAGCAAGAAATGCGCCAAGTGATTTGTTCCAAACTGCGTCTCGAACCCATCTTCAGTTTCACTCTTGGGACACATCATAACCCCAGCATTATTCACCAGTATGTTGATCTGTGGTTCAGTATTTAGTATATTCTGTGCCAATTCTCGGACCGACTTCAAGGAGGTGAGGTCGCATTTTGTTACAACAATTTTGCCAGTTTCAGGCAAATCCTTGCAGCGTTTCTCAATGTCGGTTTTCGCCTCTTCAGCCTTTTCCACATTGCGACACGCCATTATCACCTTGGCACCTGTGGAATTTTATACTTTTACATTTTATGTTTCAAATTGGAATTGAACTCGTGACAATAGATCCGGATAATTGATTGTTAGTCAAATCAAAACTCTCAAAGATAAGATAAGATAAGATAAGATATTCTTTGTGTAAACATTGTAAACATACAAGAGCATGAAAGATTGAGATTGATTGAGTTCAGTCATGTTTAGCCGTTCCAGTTCATATTTTGACGCTTGAATGCACTACTATTAAAAGCCATATAGACGATACTTTTGCGCATGAGTTCCGTTTTTGCTGGATAGATGCGAACAATATTCGTATTATCTCTTCCGTTACGCGGTACGGCATCCTCTAAACGTAGGAACAGTTTGAGGTTTGTTTTAAGAAAAGTTGCGGTTTCGAAAATGAACACAAGAACGAGACATAGTAAGTTCGGGATGTTCCTGCGCTGGATTCGTGCGGAAGAAACGCCCAGGTGTCATCAATGTGTGGACCGCCCTGAGGACACACTGGAGCATGCGGTAGTGGTATGCCCCGCTTGGGCAGAGCATCGCCGTGTCTTCGCGCGCCGGGCCGTGGTACAGGCCATGGTCCGGAGCGATTAGCTCTTTCTGCGAAGCAGTCCGTACCGGTCGACCGGTAAATGTCTGGACCGAGCCCAAGTCGTCGAAGGCGCGTAGTCGCACATGAGGCGCACATGGAAGCGCCATTAGGAAATCGTAGGGTCGAAGCCTGCTGGGGCCATGGTTTAAGTGAAAAAAAAAACCCCGGGGCCCTGGAACGCAAAGCAAAGAAACATACGAGAGGGTTTTAATCAGTAAAAATCTACCACGCCCACACAGGGCGGGAGAAGTCATTGGATGATTTCTAACTTAAAAAAAGGGAAGAATTAATATTTTATACTTGTAATGGACGCTGAGCTTGCTCACCTAAATTGTGACGAACGACTGATAGGGTAGTGTGTGTTAAAGTAAATTTATAACTGTTAATAAGGCCCATCGCCCACGGCGACTGTAGTAGCGATGCTGTCGCGTACTTACGAAAATCATCGCTACAGATGCGCATAAGTCGAATTTGCGCTATAGAAAAGATGCCAACGCGCTACTAACGCGCAATAATTCTATTACGAAGAATACTTGCGAAAAAATAAACTTGGAAGAAAAGGCAGCCTCATTTTATTTCAGTTCAAGAAGAACACCACACAAAAATATACATCAGTACTTTTTAATGGATGGCTTACAAGTCATCATCAGCCTTTTTAATGTTCTCACAGCTGGGACTCGGGGCTCCTCTCTAGGAGAGGGAATGGGCCGTAATCCACCACGCAAGCCCAGTGCGGGTTGGTGAATGTCACATGCCTTCGAATTTTTAGTTCTAGGACATGCCGGTTTTCTCACGATGTTTTCCTTCACCATTTTGAAAGCAGTGGTCATGAAATAAATTACACAAAGCTTACAAGTATCGACCGTTTTTAACCCAAACATAGATCTAATGCCAGATGCATTGGATCTTGATTTTTTTTTTACAAAGTGTCTCTATTTGCGATTTCCAATCAAGTCTTTTTTTTTAACAATCATTAGTCCAAGGAATTTAGTAGCATTTACGATTTCAATAATTTTAGTATCCATATTTATGTCCATATAGTTAAACGTTGGCCAATATGTATCATTTTAGTTTTATCTAAATTATTAAATGTCATGCATGATGACTTTAATTATATCCAAATTAAATGTCATGATGATTTTAACTAAATTCGGTCATTGATTTACGTACCTAGTCAAATAATTAAGTCATATCGCAGACGATAACATATAAAGCTGGTTTTTCACAGTGTTTATGAAGTAATAGATCGCAATATTTATTATTTTCGCGAAATCCTTTCTGCTCATTACATAATATTTTATTTTTTTCTTTATGTAGCCGTTTAATTCCATAAGAATGAATTTCTCAAATGTTTTAGAGAAAATGGGATTCAGAGAAATATGCCTGTAGTCTTCCATAAGCTTTCATCATCTTTCTTAAATAGTGGCTTAACTATAACTATCTTTAGTGCCAGCTATAATACTAAGATTTATCATATGAGACAAATGGTGGCATATTTCAGATGCCACAGCTTTTATTATTTCAGTTGAGATGCCATCGTTGCCCACGCTATTTCTGTTTTTTAAACCCATAATAATTTTATGTGTGTAAATATTTATGTACAAACATGTACAAACAAACCGACGACCGACACCAAATTTATAATTCAGAATTATAATCATCATCATCATCATCTCCGTAGCCTTTTCACAACTAGCTTAGAGTCAAGAAACCGACTCTAAGCTAGTTGTGAACTAACCGGATGTAGCTGAATACCCGTGTTTTACAATTGATATTTAGAATAAAAAATAATTAATACCTACATAAATAAATTCTTGGCAGTATTATAATTTTACAATATTTAAATATTCATCAATTTATTATGAGATGCAACAAAACGATGGGTTGAAGGACCTACCTACATTTCTATACTAACAGTGGATTTCGGATATAATTACGATTATCACTGTAATATCGTAGCTATATCCGGAAGTCGTTACTGGCAAATATAAGAGAGATACATACTCCTACCTATGTATATATATAGTTCGCACACATAGCTAATCAAGGCAAAAGTGATTAGCTTTTTTCACGGCTCAAAGGTACGTTTTTGCTTTTTTGAGCTTTCAACCACAAGGGCATTTCTGACATCTTGATGTGTTAGTTTGCAGGTTTTTAGGGTCCCGTACCCAAACAGTAAAACCAAACCGTATTACTAAGACTCCGATATCCGTCCGCCTGTCTGTTTGTCTGTCTGTCACCAGGCTGTATCTCATGAACCATGATCGCTAAACAGTTGAAATTTTCACAGATGCTGTATTTCTGTTGCCGCTATAGTTACAAATACTAAAAAAAACATATAGTATAAAAAAATATCTAAATGGGGCAGACATGTTTTATTTGCTGTTTTTTGCGCGAGTCAGACTCGTACTCGACTGGTATTTCAATTTCGAATTTGTTTTCGCGTTTTATTTAATACTAACCATTTAAGATAGTTACTGACCTCCTGAGTTAATAAAAAAATACAAAAGATTTTTGTGCATAATTCCGATCGCAATATCTGCATGCGATTTCTACACGGAATAGAAAATTGGTGATTTCTAGATATTCGTTACAAATGATTCTGAATCACTTCACCCGAACTGACCTTTATATTCAAGGTCGCTAAACCTACGGTCATAAATTTTGAACTAAAATATGATTCAAGTTCAAGGGCCTTCGATTTAAGATCGCTGTAGCCAAACGGTCGCTCGCTACAACCAAGGTAGTAATAAATTAAATCTATTATATTTGTAAAATGTTTATAGTAGGCAAGAATTATTTTTCCTACTCATGATGATAGTTAATTTTCAACTCTGTGAGTCAGTGACCATGAGGTAGTGATAATTTTAATTGTCTACACTAATATTATAAAGAGGAAAACTTTGTTTGTTTGGTTGTAATGAATACGCTCAAAAACTACTTGACCGTTTTTAAAAATTCTTTCACCGTTCGAAAGCTACATTATCCATAGACTAAATTTTATTTTGGAAAAAAGTAGGGTTCCGTAAGATATAGATTGGTTTTTTCGGACAGAAGGTTGTAAAAAATCATATGAAACTGAAACTGCGCTCCGCTTCGCTGCCCTTCGCAGGGAAGCGCAGCGACCCGTTTACTGTTTATAGAATTCGCCGGAATTCCCGCGGCCCCGCGGGCATCCGCGCGACTCGTTCGAGTTTCTCATGCGATAGTAAGTATTATAGCAATGAAAATAAAGTTAAAATTCATATGACACTGAAACTGCGCTCCGCTTCGCTGCGCTTCGACGCTCTTTTGGTGTGAGTTGACCCTAACGCGCTCAAGAGTCGAGGCTGGAGCTTTCCCAACGTCTTCATGAACAAAATATAAGGACCTCTCAGTTGCGCGAAAGAGAGTCGAGTGTCGAGCGTTTACAGCGACTTATAGCTCAGGCAGAGAGACAGCAGTTGTCCACAAATAGAGTTCGCAATCGAATTTTAGCTAACAGCAACAGACTGGCTTTCAGATATGATCCGCAGGTTGATTATGCACAACAAGCGTCCGTCCAAATCGGAGTCATGAATAAGATCTGCTCTAACTGCTCTGCCAAGAAATGGGCAGACGAACCTAATGTATGGGCTATGCTTCAGGTAAAGTTTGTATTAAATATAAAAAAAAAGCTTAAATGGGCGTCATCAGCAGGCTTAAAATCACCCAAAGGGCAATGGCAAGGGCGATGCTCGGAGTTTCCTTGCGTGATCGCATCAAAATTGAAGATATCCGCAGGAGAACCAAGGTTACCGACATAGCACGAAGAATCGTCAGAGTTAAGTGGCAGTGGGCACATTGCTCGCAGAACAGATGGTCGATGGGGACGGCGCCAACGTACAAGAAGACACTGCGTTGGAAAGGTTTCCAAAAGATTGATTGATGAACTGGTGAGGGAATCCGATGGATGCGACGAGACGCACAGGACCGGCCGTTACAGCGACACTTGGGGGAGGCCTATGTCCAACAATGGACGTCTTTTGGCTGACAATTCCAAAGGTTCACATATTCGTTCCTAAATTTATATCAATAACGTACAATGATGATGACGAAACAATAGAAGATATACTAAATATTAACGTAACTTTTATCGAAACATCCATAGGTAAAATGGCGGTCTTATCGTGACAGCGATCGCGATATCTACCAGATAACCTTTGGATGGACTGTAAGAATTTAAAAATAAGGGTGCTACTATTCAGAATTGATTTAATAGATTACATAGATAGAATATACTCTTTATCGTACACCAAAAATAAAAATTACAGAGGGAACTTTTAAAATTACTATGGTATCACAATTTAAGGGCGGTCTTATCGCTATAATTTTAAAAGCTAATTTTACAGACAACCTCGGGATGGATTTGACAGAGAAGGAGAAAAAGATATCTTCTTAAAATATAATACGAGTATTATCCTAAATATCTATCTAAATATATAAAAGAAAGTCGTGTTAGTAACACCACTTATAACTCAAGAACGGCAGAACACATTTGGGTGAAAATTGGTAGGGAGGTAGCTTATAGTCAGGAGACGGACATAAGATACTTTTTATCCCGTTCGACAGCGTTCCCGTGTGACTTGACATGAAACGTCAGGGGTAGAGTAGGGTAGAGTAGAGTAGGTTAGAGTAGGGTAGAGTAGGGCAGAGTAGGGTAAAGTAGAGTAGGGTAGGGTAGAGTAGGGTAGAGTAGAGTAGGGTAGGGTAGAGTAGGGTAGAGTATGGTAGAGTAGGGTAGAGTAGGGTAGAGTAGAGTAGCGTAGGGTAGAGTAGAGTAGAGTAGGGTAGAGTAGGGTATAGTAGGCTGAAGTAGGGAAGAGCGGGAGCAAAGCCGCGCGGGCAAATGCTAGTAATATTATAAATGTGGATGTTTGGATGTTTGTTACTTAATCACGCAAAAACGGCTGAACGGATTTAGATGAAATTTGGCTTGCATATAGCCTTTGACATGGAAAAGAACATAGGCTACCTTTTATCCCGATTCCTAAAGTACCTAATTTCACGCGGGCGAAGCCGCGGGCAAAAGCTAGTATTAAATAATGGGAATCTCACGACGTGTAATTAATATATTATGTATGTATACCCCAAAGATTAACATAATTTTAAGTACCTGCTCCACTAACAAAATATGAATTGTGTATCTGAATTAAAAAAAAAATAATAATAATTAATTATCAGAATTTATAATAAAATAATAAGTACTTCGTTTTAAAAGCCATTGTTTCATGCCACGCATTCAATGTGTAAAACAAATAATATTATATAATTATTTTTTTCATTCAAGTTTGCCCTAAAAGAGATGGTGTGATGATCTAATAGACACGTACCTACCACGAAGAATGGTTCGAGAAGGAGCGGGAAAAGAGTGTCTGAAGAGTATCTGAAAGTACTTAAGGGGAGGACTTTGCCCAGTAGTAGAACAGTAAAGACTAGAGCAAAAAAAAAGTTTTTTTGGTGCCTTAATTTTCCGAGTGTGATGGTCTTGGGCGTGCCTAGGTTCTGGGCTGGTGGGGAGAGGAGGGGGGGGGGCGAATTTATATAAGCATTTATTCAAATAAATACACTTTAATTAAAGTTAAAAAATAACTTTCGAGGCTCTTCATCACAATGGTCAACCGCCCATAGTGTTAACAAATTTTCTATTAACACTAAGCATCATTATGAAACCCATTTAATAACAGGCATGTTGCATGACTTTTTACAGTTCTTTATTGTATTGCAAATGGATTTTAGTTTTAATTTTACCAAAAAAAGTAGGCAATAGCAGGGACATAAACAGTACCCAGAGTCGGGCTGCTGCCCCCACCCCTAGTATAGAAGAAAGGGCAGATCAAGGAAATGATGAATGAATCGTCTTGAAAATAATAATATTTAGAAACAGTGCGACTGTTGATATGAAAAAATGGACAGCATGGATGTACAAAATATGTTGCAAAAACCAAACCCAAACAATTACGTTAATGTGCAAGAAAGTGATGAGTTCTTTTACAAATTAACCTTTTTATTTAATAAATTGTTAGTGTATATTTATATACGAGTTACAGACAGCCCTGCTGGAGAAACTTCAGACATACACCATACCAGTTGCAAAATGGTCACAGGCACTGAAGTGCTGCTGGCCTTCCTTGAGCAACTAAGCAAAATATTTGTCTGAACATAGAGTCGCAAATGCTTTTGTGTCATACATTTATAATCTTTGCCAGCAATGGATAAAGTGAACCACTAGACATTGTTATGACCAAAACTTTAACCTTTAAAATACCGTCAATTAGAGACACAATAGTAAGACAACCGGTGTTCGCTTGGGGTTTTATGAATTGAACACCTTTATAAACTTACCTCTTTTATAAAAATCCAGCACGGTTTCTTTCCCTATGCCTGTGTTGCAGCCAGTCACTAAGGCTGTCTTGCCCACCAGCTTGGCAGTGCTCAGAGCTTTTCCACTGAAGAAAGGCATTTTGCTGGCGAAGGGACGTAGAATGTACTGTTAGTCTGTAATAATGATACAAAGAAGACATAGAATTTTGGTAGTGTAAATATAACTTTTGTTAACATAGAGGTGCTTATTGCAATAGTTAAATTAAGAAAAAAGTTACTGACTTTACCACAAAGCACAGAATATTGACACAAACATTTAAACTATTTTATTTTCCAAGAGTACCTTATTCTCAACTAATCACCTTTCAATTTAAAAAAACAATCATATTGATACATTTGTTTAGGAGTTACAATGGCACAAAAACACAAATCAAACACCTTTCAAGTGTGTCAATTAGAGACAGAGTAGAAAGAATGACAGTGCGCACGCCGGCGTCCACTTGAGGCTTAATGAATTAAAGAAACCCTTCTTTTTAGTCGGAGTTGTTTATAACACTCCTATTTCATGCAATCACTTGCCAGTAATGTGTAAAAAGCACATTAGCCGAAAATGATTGTAGTTTAATGGAATATAAAGATCATTTACTTATAAATATTGAAAATATTGAATAAATAATACCATCTAATTTTTAAATTTTATAGACTGAGCTTTCTTTTCGCGATGGAAATACACATAAGTACAATAACGGAACTTTTTATAAAATTACTCAACCGTATCTAGGTAGTAATGTGGTGAACCTTGTATTTTTTATTTGCAGTTAAGTAATTTTAAATCGATTGATGACAAGAGCATTAATTATTTATGTACTTGAACTTGAAGTAAACGCTTTTTCCAAGGTCGTTACTAAAGTTTTGCCCAATTATGTAAAACATTTGTTTTATTACTGACTTATTTTATTACTATCGAAGTACTCACCTTAACACCCTTATTTTATCATAAAAATTGTGATTTCTGTTACGTCCGGCCGTTACCTTTTAGGGAATCGAAATAAAACTTTCGCTTCGTAAAACTCTAAAAATATAGAGCCGCTAAAAACCCAAATGAAGCACGACGAATGCACGATGACAGTTCTGTCTGACCACAGACCAACCAGACTGGAGAGGTTTTTTTTGTTAATGTTTTTATCATGGATACTAAGATTTTTAAGCCATGTCTTCGTCTAAATCGGTTTTTAAAATTGATTAATAGATTTTTTTTATTTTATTTATTGTATCTTTATTCGCGCTCATTTGGTCAGTATCTACACAAAAGTAAGAGCGGTCGGTGGATAGACAGCTGGTTGTCTGCTAGCTGTCGCCGCGTGGACTGCTGGGTGCCTGCTAGCTGTCGCTGCATAGACAGCGAGCAGTCATCTTAGTTTAGGACTGTGTTGGGCGGGAGCAGTGGTGGAGCAGAGTCGTTTAAGTATGCTTTGACCTTTAATTTCACTTTACGCCAGCCACGAAAATTCTTTTATCGCACAGAATCTAGCATCTATTACATTTATTCTAAATGTCAATATTTATTATTGTCTGTGCGATAAAAGAACCGTCGTGGCGTAAAGTGAAAACAACATTAAAGATTTTAAGTAGCAACCTAACCCAGCCATCCGTCAAATGCCAAACGTCATATCATATTGACAGAGGGTTTGTTTATTATGTTATTTTATTGTGATTTTTAATTGAAATCTTCATAAATGTGATAAAAAATTTCACTGAGCTGTAAGGGAAATAATATTTAATATATTACAGTTTTGCCAAAGATAACAAATGGCAAATCACACCATTATTGATCAAAACAAAGTCACGAACTTGGGAAAAATTGGTATGCTGTTTTATTGGTACGTAACACTTTTATTTTAATGTTTTTATACTTCCTAGGTGAACTCCTATCCCTGTTATCTCCAAATATAAATAAATTAAACGAAAATTCATTTAAACATGACGATATTTGTTTATTTTGTTTTGGTCAATATTTTCGATGGCTTGTATAAAAAGTATTGATACTTTAAATTTATAATGCATTTCGACTAACTTAGAATATTTTTTTTCAGGCTTGAGTAAGGATAAAGTAACTAAAATAAAAAGGGCAAGTGCGAGTCGGATTCGCGCACTGAGGATTCTGTACAAATTTACCTATGAAATCAATGCTCGAATTGAGTTTCGAAGATTTTTCCGAATTGTAAAATTTTCTTTTTTTTTTGTGGTGGATCTACAAATTTACAATTTTCAGATTTTTCTCTATACTTGTTCTATGAGACCTTGATTTATGCCAAATTTCAGGATTCTAGGTCAACGTTACCCCTTTGAACTCTCATTCCCTTGAGTACCGAAATATATGTTTTTTTGCGATATAAACGGCCTATCTTTTTTTTTCGTTTACTCAGAAGTCTGATTTTTTCACAACTTTAAAAGACCGCAGATTTGAGTGTATGGTTTTAATTTTAACTTGATACCTCCAAGCGTTCTCGAGTTAAAGGGTCTTAACAGATAAACAGACGGACAACCAAGTGATCCCAAGGATCTTCTATACGAGATGGCTTACAGGCTAAATAGATTTTTTACGAAGCAACATTACAAATTCTGAAGTGTACTTTATTTACATAGTCATTAAGTTCTTATTTTTTATTGATTAGCAAAAGGGAAAAATGTACCGAGGAAGACAACGAGAAAGTGGTAGTGTGTCCCATTTTTACCTTTAAATTTAACTAGGGTAAACATAAACTTGCTGTTAGCTACAGTATTCTAGTCAGTGACAATAGACCGATCCCAATCAAAGTGTTAGAACCATTTTCGTTGGCACTGGGTAAGTGGTCGTTGGTGGAACCTACCTAGATAGGCAGTACAGCAGTTTCTTCACGCTATTTTCCTTTACCGGTTCGTGTTTACATTTAAATGTTCATCATCATAACAATCGAAAGACTTCCACTGTACGACATAGGCCTCCCCCAGGTGTCGCCACAATTAACGGTTTGTTACTCATTACGCAAAAACTTATAAACGGATGAATTTAATGATAGGTAAACATTGCAATAATATAGCTTACAACCTATATTTTTGCTAAGTTTCCTCACGTGAGCAAGTTCAATAAATAGGCTACTAATATTATAAATGCAAAAGTTTGTGAAGATGGATGGAGGTACTCGTATGTACGGATGTGTCGTGCAAAAACTACTAGACAGATGAACTTAATCATAAACATTGCAATAACATAGCACATAAGGTATAAATTTGCAGTTTCATTAGGTGATCTAATTCAGCCAATAGGATATTTTTTATTATAGGGTGAAGCCGCTGGAAGAAGCTAGTCTAATATAGTTTCAAAATATCAAGATTTAACAGTCGCGCTATAATGACGTCACAATGATATTTATCTACAGCAGCGCCCTCAAATCCCACGATGGTTTACTTTCCGCACAGACTCTAATGTCTGTGCGATAAAAGAACCGTCGTGGCGTAAAGTGAAAACAACATTAAAGATTTTAAGTAGCAACACAACCCAGCCATCCGTCAAATGGCAAACGTCATATCAGGTTTGTTTATTGTGTTATTTTATTGTGATTTTTAATTGAAATCTTCAGAAATGTGATAAAAAATTTCAACTGAGCTGTAAGGGAAATAATATTTAATATATTACAGTTTTGCCAAAGATAACAAATGGCAAATGACACCATTATTGATCAAAACAAAGTCACGAACTTGGGAAACATTGGTATGCTGTGTTTTTGGTACGTAACACTTTTATTTTAATGTTTTTAGACTTCCTAGGTGAACTCCTGTCCCTGTTATCCCCAAATATATATAAATTAAACGGAAGTTCATTAAAACATGACGATATTTGTTTATTTTATTTTTGTCAATATTTTCGATGGCTAGTATAAAGAGTATTGATACTTTAAATTTATAATGCATTTCGACTAACTTAAAATATTTCTTTTCAGGCTTGAGTGAGGATACAGTAACTAAAATAAAAAAGGGCAAGTGCGAGTCGGACTCGCGCACTGAAGAGTCTGTACGAATTTACCGAAATCAATTCCCGAATTGAGTTACAAAAATTTTTCCGAATTGCAAACAATTTTTTTTTTGTAGCGATCTGATCTACAAATTTACAGTTTTCTGATTTTTCCCTGTACTTGTTCTATGAGACCTTGTTTTATGCCAAATTTCAGGTTTCTAGGTCAACGAGATTCACCCTATGAACTTTGATTCCCTTGAGTATCGAAATATTATGTTTTTTGCGACATAAACGGCCGTATCTTTTTTTTTTTCGTTAACTCAGAAGTCTGAATTTTTCACAACTTCAAAAGACCGCAGACTTGTGTGTATGGTTTTAATTTTAACTCGATACCTCCAAGCGTTCTCGAGTTAAAGGGTCTTAACAGATAAACAGACGGACAACCAAGTGATCCCAAGGTTCTTATATGCGAGATGGTCCCTTGCAGGCTAAATAGATTTTTTACGAAGCGACATTACAAATTGTGAAGTGTACTTTATTTTTATAGTCATTAAGTTCATATTTTTCATTGATTAGCTAAAGGCAAAAGTGTACTAAGAAAGATAACGAGTAAGTGGTACTGTTTCCCATTTTTACCTTTATATTTAACAAACATAAACTTGCTGCTAGCTACAATATTCCAGTCTGTGATAATAGACCAATCCCAGTCAAAGTGATGGAACCATTTTCGTTGGAACTTGGTAAGTGG
Source organism: Mythimna albipuncta (assembly GCA_929112965.1). Taxonomy (NCBI): domain Eukaryota; kingdom Metazoa; phylum Arthropoda; class Insecta; order Lepidoptera; family Noctuidae; genus Mythimna; species Mythimna albipuncta. The sequence goes on from OV815962.1 coordinate 16,907,211, forward strand.
TCGTTGGTGGAACCTACCTCGATAGTCGATAGGCAGTACAGTATTTCCTTCACGCTATTTTCCTTTACCGGTTCGTGTTTGCATTTAACCTTTCAATTGTGATAATTACAGACACAATTGAAAGACAATAGGTGCGCGAACGCCGGCGTTCGCTTGGGGTTTAATGAATTAAATGTTCATCATCGTTGCAATCGAAAGATGTCCACTGTTCGACATAGGCTTCCCCCAGGTGTCGCCACAACGGCATTACGCAAAAACTTATAAACGGATGAATTTAATGAAAAACGTTGCTATAATGTAGCTTATAACCTATATTTTTGCTAAGTTTCATCACGTGAGCAAGTTCAATCAATGGGCTACAAATATTATAAATGCGAAAGTTTGTGAAGGTAGATCTATGTACTCGTATGTATGGATGTGTCGCGCAAAAACTACTAGACAAATGAACTTAATTATAAACATTTCAATAATATAGCACATAAGCTATAACTTTGCAGTTTCATTAGGTGAGCAAATTCAGAATAGGATAATTTTTATTATAGAGTGAAGCCGCTGGAAGAAGCTAGTCTAACATAGTTTAAAAATATCAAGATTTAACAGTCGCTCTATAATGACGTCACAATGTTGCTTACATAACGAAAACGATATTTATCTACAGCAGCGCCCTCAAATCCCACGACGGTTTACTTTCCGCACAGACTCTATAATAAATATTAAAAAAAAAATGATTCAACAAACCGGTATGTAGGTGTAACACTTAACAACGGAACTGGCAACATTATTTTTAAGTTTGACATTTTCATGTGTCAAGTGTCAATTGTCAGCTAAACGTCAGGTCTGAGGTCAGCCTTCAACTTCAACGTCAGTCTGATCGTCAGATCTGAAATTGTTAATTAATTTGATTTTATCTTAGTATTAACGTAACAAACATCTATTAATCGTAGACTGTGGAATTCATTATCAAAGGGCTATCTAAACTAACCTTTGTTTTGTTAAAAACCAATTCAACTACTGTGGAGTGCTAATAGTTTTCTCAAAGCGATTGTTCTTGTTCATAAACACATTCAGGGTCTCAACATTCAATGATTCTCTTATTTCTTCGTTATGTGAGAGTAAAACCTATAACAAACATGTATTGTAGTAGGATATAATTGCCATTATTCGTATATCTAACAGTGTAAGACATCGTCACAAGGTTTAATATTGTCTTTTGTACAAAACCTTTGTCTCCTGTTGTAAATAGTACTATTTATGTACTCAATTATTCGCGACTCAGTGCCAATGGAGTATGATAATGACGAGAATACCTGGCGTAGGCCTTCGACACCCAAGGTGGAGCGCTCTGCATGCCACCAGATCCCCAAGCGGTCGTCAACTGTGGCTGTTGTGGTTCTTGGACTAGCAGTACTGAGCTGCTTGCTGGGCTATTGTGTGCTCAGCGAGACTCTACCTTACGAGTCCAAGACCCTCCGCCTTGTGATTATTGTAAGTTTTCAGCCTGTGCCACCTCAATTTCAAATGTTTAAAATAAATAAACACTTTATAATTCTTCTTTTTTCTCACTTATATTATATCAAAGTCCAAGTCAAAGCATTTATTTCAAAGAGACCATTTGCAGGCACTTTTGAATAGTCAAATGTTGGTCAGTTTAAGAAAAGTGAAGCTAAATTACACGTTCCAAAGCATAGATCTCTATGGAGAAGAACATGCAAGAAACTCCATAAACACTCTTTTAAATCATATTATGTGTATAATGCTTGGTTACATATTACTTGTTGCTTCTATCATGTGAGCAAAATGTCGATAATGAAATTAAAATGTAAAATAATTAAAAGATAGAAACTGAATTAAGCCACTGGCAGCTAAGAGATGACTAGTCCCATCTGACGGCACCCTTTCACGAGCATGATCCGTGCATCAGCCACTCAGCTCAACCATTTTGAAGGGAACTGAATGACCCAATAACACATGCCACCGTCAGCGAGACATTTGAGTGAGCATGACAAACTCAACTGCCATGCTCGTAATGTCAAAAAATAAATAAGTTGTAACCTAATAAAAATGCTCCATGGTGCTTTACATTCACAAATTTGAAAAAGTGCTTCTACATTATACAATGCTATTATGTCTTTCAAATTACAAAAAAAAAAAATAATAATATCATAAACCTACACTCACATACCTTACTACTGTCAGTGCCAAGGACATACAATATTCCATTTGTGTGCTCACAACTCATGTCCCCAGTCGTTTTTATACATAACTATTGATGACTTGTGTTTACTTTTTTGTACCTGACTAGCAATCCAACTCTTAAGCATGCTGAGTAGACTTAGTTTCAAATTAACTATATTTTTCCCAGTTGTTCCGCCATGGAGCCAGGACTCCTGTAGAGACTTACAACAGTGACCCATACAAAAACTATCAATGGCCAGATGGACTCGGCAGCCTTACTAATGTAAGTAAAAAATTATGTTAAGGAAATGATTGGTTGTGGCAACTTATGATGTTAACAGATAGCCGATTTCTGACTTACTTACTTTAGTTTCATGCCAATTTTTAACAGTTTTTACAAGTGAAATCAAAATTAAATAAATACTCAAGTACATGTTAAAAATTCTCAAATAAGGGTGTACCTACTAATCAGTACTTTCAAGTTATGTAAAGTAGTTTTATATTTTTTAAAATAAATCTAACCCTGACATTCACTGAAACACTATCAGCAGATTTAACTTTTTCTAAGTTCAAGTTTTCTAAAGAGAATTAGGTATTTAGTGGTCTAAGAGATTGTTTGAAAGAGTTTCTATGGTGCTAGAAAACAAAAGGCAATTGAAGGAACTTAGGGTTTTAGTCAGTAAAGTGAATGAGATGTATCATTTTCACCAACCTATTGCATTCCATTGCTCTCGTCACTGAGTTGCAGAAGTCACGCTCATTCATTCAGTACCAACCACCTACATTTTTCTGTTACATCAGAAGTTTTTATGGCTTTAATTAATTAAACATGCGATAATGAAACTTGTTCGTGATAAGAAATAATGAAGCAATTAGGTAGCAGCTTGATAAAAAAAAAGATTAATTTTTTAAATAGTAAGATGTTGCTATCAACCTCCGGTTGCTATAGATGAGTGATGTAACAGCATTCAACAAAGAGTTCTCTATGTAAAATTCTGAAAACTTATTATTTTACTAACTGACATGGAAAAGCTATTGCGATTTAAAAAACGGGGGGTTTGCCTTGGCGGCCGAAAAATAAAAATGAGTATTTTTACTCATATAAAAAAAAAAACATTAAAATCAGTCTAGCCATTTCGAACGAATGCGGCCACAAACTCTGTGATATGAAATATATTAGACAAAATAATAATTATATTAGACGAAAATATTTATGTCGTAATCCATTGAGTGTTGCACCCAATGGATTTAGTGATTGGGGAAAAGTAATATACAAATAAAAATATCAAATTGTAAAGAAAAAAATTAGGCCAGATAAATGAGACACTCTCTTGGCTTCAAAGAATCACCCCCTCACAGTCTAGTTTGAGATAAAATAATAATATTATTTCCAGGCTGGCAAGCTTCAGTTATATGAGTTAGGTAAGAAGTACAGAAGTTACTATGCCAACTTTATCCCTGAAGAGTACTGCGAGAAGGACGTGTACATACGCAGCAGTGACAAGTCGCGGTGCCTCATGAGCGCGTACACATTCCTCGCGGGCTTGTACCCTCCGACCGAGAGGCAGATGTGGCATCCGGAACTGCCGTGGCAACCTGTACCTGTGCATTCGCTGCCGAGAAAACTGGACAATGTAGGTCATTTTATCAACTTTTTCTACTGTTTAAAAAAGTAATTTTAAAACTACTGAATAATATAAAGAGGTAATTCTTTATAATATTAGTATTAAGCGAGAACAAAGACCGACGCAAACGTGAGCCACGCCAGATTTGTATATAGCAGCGCGTCGCGTGGCGTGGATCTAATGTAGCTCTACAAGTGTAGTTGCCATATAAAATGTATGGAGACCGAACGCGCCCAGATCGGTGTACGTGGTCCACGTTTGCCTCAACAGATGGAGGATATAATTAATACTCCATCTATTTATGTACTTAACGTAAACAATCTTGACATGTCTTTTTATTTAAAATAAATCGTATATACAAAGATTATTTAAATTTAGTTAATTGCCTAACATCGGTTTAGATAAAACCTAATTGTAAACAGTTGTTAGATAATAATACATTATGATATAAGTGTGTAATGTTAGTGATTACAGACGAGGCGGTATTTAGACCCGAGCCGTGGCGAGGGTCTTAAGAGAGCCGATAATCATTAAATGTCCCGTGTATTATACGACGTTTTTCAATACACTTGTGAAGAAAATAACTATCTGTTTTCACATGCGCGCAATTTTTTTTTTTTATTTACATTTCAATACATTCACTGAAATGAATAAACGGGGGTTGACCGGCAACTCGTGGGGGTCAACCTGCGCCCATCCTGATACGTACATGTCATATAATTATGGCGGGGGAGAGGTTGAACAAAAGGTTTTAACTACATTATAGCACTAGTGCGTAATGGTAATCAAAACGTCACAGTTTGGTAACAAGTGCCATTATATACCTAAGTGCAGTGCAATAAGAGTCACTTTCTGAGCAAGTGTATTGAAAAATACATGCTAAGATTGTTTACATGTAGTGAACTACCTAAACAAATGGAATATAGTTTTAATATCACATGCAAGTTTTTTCTTGTTTAGCCTATATCTGGAAGTACATGCATTTATTTGTAATTAGATAAAAAAAAACATAATGGAATGAAGAGTAAAGTACTTGACTAATACTGAATGCTCAAAAAAAAAGTTAATCTTTTATCAAATACTGTTTTTTTTTTTATAAACTAGAGCGATACTTACCACAAGAATAATAGAAAATACCGTCTTGCTTGGGATCGACAAATGCGAACAGCGAGAGCCCAATACTCTATAATACAATGCACCATAATATGTACCTTATTTTGCAGAAAGTCATCGCGTAATGTAAAAACTCAACATTCATTTCCCATTTCAGATAGTAGCAGCAACAAAACCCTGCAAAGTCTGGAAGGCGATGTATAACGAGCTGCTGGCTGAAAAGAACGCCGATCCGAAATTCACAGAGTTATTCGACTATTTGAGCAAACACACGAATCAGAGCATGCGCAGTGTGTTGCCCGTGGACTTCTTATACAGCACTCTCCTAGCTGAGCAGGAAGCTGGGCTCAAGCTCCCAGAATGGACAAGAACTGTGTTTCCCAGTAAAATGCGGATGCCTTTTATGCTGAGTTTAGCCTTGCTGTCCTATAATGAGACGTTGCAGAGGCTGCAAGTTGGTGAGTAATTATTGAATATAAAAAACCGGACAAATGCGAGTTGGATTCGCGCATTGAAGGTTACGTAAAACTTAAGAAAACAGTTCAATTCCAGAATTGAATTACGAATATATTACCGAATTACAAAAAAAGGTTTTTTTTGTGGCGTAACTACAAATTTACAGTTTTCAGATTTTTTCCTATACTTGTGTTATGAGACTACTTCGTGCCAAATATTTATTCTTTACCTTAGAAGTTTGCTTTTTTCACAGCTTCAAGGAACCACATACCTGAGTACATGGTTTTAATTTTAACTCGATACCTCCACGCGTTCCCAAAATAAAGGGTCTGGACAGACAGACGGACAACAAAGTGATCCTTTATGGTTTCCGTTTTTTCCTTTTGAGGTACAGAACCCTAAAAATAGACTAAGGCCCGATGTTTCAATAGTGAAATAAATGTTATCAGAACAACAAGTATGATATTATATTTCCGCAGTCAAACGGTCGTTTTTACTCCTTGAGCTAGGGACGCGTCCCAGCTTCGCACGGGTGCACAGGCGTTAGAGATCTTTGCAATTCTCGGCTTTTCTACTTCCTCGTTTTGTTTCCTCCTCGTGATTTCGCCTCGTTCACTAGTTTTTGAGTTTGTTGTGAACAGCCAGACAGACAAACGTGGTGGGGGAGTTTCCTGATAATAAAATTCTCAATTATACGCCATTCGAAGCGTTTATTCGCTTACAAAATCGTTTAGCAAGTGTTACTAACCCGTGAAATTCTGTGTAATTTCAGGTCCGCTTCTGAAAGAGATAAAGCAATACCTAGACGAGACAGTGACGCACGAGAACGTGGACCGCTCGCTGTACGTGTACTCAGGACATGACGTCACGGTTGTGTCGCTCTGGCGCGCCTTCGGGTTCACCGACCTGCTGGAGCCCGAGTACGGAGCCAGCATCGTGCTCGAGTTGCATGAAGATATCGAGCAGGAGGCGTTCTTTGTTAAGGTATGTTCTGAAGATCTTCAAGTCTCATATAAACCTACTAAAATAATTTTCTAAAAACTGACACTAAAATTAAATGCTATTTGCACCTGTATAAGATAGACGTGATGTGTACTTATTATGCTCAAGTAAAATGTTATTTTACAACGAACTTGACCCACGTAAAGGCGTGTAAACCAGTATGAAAAACTAATCTATTATATTCATTAATATTTTAACTAGAGGTTTAATGATTTTTCTTTCAGACGTTCTACCGGAACAACACGAAGGTTGAGGTTCCTCTGGAGCTGAAGTTGCCATTCTGTGACGATCCTTGTCCATACAGCCAATTTAGCAAACACTTGAGTAACTTTATACCTGACGACTGGGAGGCGGAGTGTGGCAATACAGACAAGTAAACTTATAGTTGATGCGATTCACGACCACGGTTATGTGACTTATGCCATTGACATAAGGTTAACATTGCAATAGATGACGCGCTCGTGCTTTGATCAACTATATACGTACTTCTTATATTATTTTATGTTAAGAATTATGCCAACAGTCCAGTTGCTAGTGTAAGTGAAGTTATAAAATGTCGAATATTATATTTTATTACGTAAATAGTTGTAGTTTTGTATGATTAAAGCTCTGCCCGCAGTCAAGCGCGACAAGGCAAATAATCGCAATATATCGGCCGCTATAAACGCTTTTGTTTGGGAGAGCATTTACTAGGCCCCAACATAGTTGGTAAGAACCTAGTTGTTGATTGTTACGAACGACGACAGTACCGAAGGCATTTCACCTTAATTGATTACTGTGAACCGGGTCCTGTCGTCCTGGACCTTTTTAAAGAATCTGTGATTGTTTTTATTGTAACATAGATCTGACAGGAAGTCGTGAATCTTCACATAGACTAGCACTGAACTCAATAGATTTACCGTTATTTTTAGTTTGTAAACACGATAGTGTTTAAGTCACAATGCCATAGTTATCATGTTTGCCAAAATCTTAGTAGGTACTAGAAGTGTTTTCTAAGAAGACTTCTTCTATCACAATTTGTCGTCACAAGCTTATTATTAAGACTCAAATATAGTTATAATTATATGCCAAAATTGAGCCTATTGTGTGATGGTGTAGTTTGTTAGGACACCTGAACGAAGCGAATGATTCTAGATATACCTAGATAAATGTTAATCTATGGTTCTAGATGTGATTAGGGTAGGCTGTTTACTCAATTTACGTATTAGATTTTTTGTATTACTCACTTTGATATTATACTTTTTCTATTTGCATTTAAAGAATATTTATATTGTCTACACAGCTCTAGTAAATTAATGAACACTTAAATTCATTGTCTTCGCTATTACCGATCTAAAGGCGGCGGGCCGCTCGATAATGCGATGAATGTATGCGCAAGTTCCCCCTGACGAAACCGTTCTATACGCGCTTTGTATTGGTGCATTCGAATTTAAAATAGCTAAAATTTTATTGAAATATAAATCTATTGCATTTGGTAATGCTTACTACTGTTTAGCAGTTTTATTGATGCACAGGATGTGTATTTTGTACAGCAGCATTGCATTCCACAGAGTGAACGGTGTGGACACTATCCTGTGATTTCTGAAGTATTTACATTTTATCTGTCCACTTTTAGATCGACACAATTTTTGTCAAGACTGTATTAGATACGTTCTATTAATTTTAATGATGATTGATATTTTTCTTAGACTCCTTTAAAGAGATTATTTTTTAAGAAGATGCCTAAACTTCTTATGAACATTTGATAAAGTATTACATTGTTGTTGTAAAGAACTAGGTAATGTTAAGAGAAATGTTAAAAAAAAAAATGCAACATTTTGTTATACAGGCTGTATTTTTCAAGTAGGCATTGATGGCCAATTCCGTATTTTTTTTATAAATCCAAGTATACAGTTTAAATTTTAATCAAAATCAAGCTCGCGACTTCTTTAACCTTTTTTCGCTTTTTCTCATAGTATCCGATCGATCTAGCCATACGTGACCACTTGAAAAATTCACTTTGTATATGTCTAATAGGCATCAGCGAGCGAATATATAATCAATGTTAATATTCATAATATATAAAACTTAGACTTTAAAAGGTAATTCAACTATCTTGACACTGAAAAATTTTATAATGCACTGTTTCAAACAAATACTCCTTTGTCCTACTTGATGTTGTTAAATGCCAAGTTTTATATAACTTTATAACATAGGAAAAGGCCTATGTTACGTGTCTGTATAAATCGTAAGTATTTTACTATTATTATACTATAATCTTCTTCACACAAGGTATTTTGTCTCATAAGAGCGTATGAAATTAAAACTTAGCAGGAAATTCAGATGTTCTCGTTATAAATGTACTTATTCTACAAAGTGTTTAGCTTGTAAATAAGTCACGACTTCTATTCCAATTGTTTTTCACAAATGTAGATGATATTGGTGTTGTAATGTATATGCGGAAAGTTAAATCGAATTATTTAGAGTCCTTTTGTACGGAGACACTTTTTCACCCGGCTAGTGGCGAGTATATGCCGTAAGCGAACATTTATTGTGTTAATATTTAGTGACATGGGGCAATTAATCTTTCGTGTGTTTCACGTGGATCCACGTTTGAAGTGACAAATTTCCACGTGTATCAAATGACGTTTTTCAATACACATAAAAAGAAATAAATAAACGGGCCTGCCCGGTGACTCGGGAGCTGTAAGAACTGTTTGGCACCCAGCCTGATACGATACATGTAATACATTGTAGTGGGTTTCACTGGTTTTTTCGCACTAGTACTAGGCTAGGAGCGGGTTTTTGAGTGTGTTGAAAAATCTTTATCCTTGTTAACCTAAACAGGGACAGTGGTCCCTGTTTAGGTAAACAAGGATAAAGATTTTTCCAAACCTAATTACTTCTTAAATGTGATTTTGTAAATTATTCTTTGGATGTCTGGATCTACTTTTCTTTGCAATAAATTTGTTGGTTCTGAATGTACCTGTCTCTGGTAGCCATTGGTGAATAAATTTCTCTATGGGAAATTGAAAAACTGGTATGTTCTGGTGACGCGGGCATACGACTTATGACATAATAAATAAATAAATAAATTATTATTATGAACGTGGGTCATACATACGAAAGATTAATTTACTACGAAGAGTTAAAATGTCTCTGTGTAAATAAGCCATTGCTGTATGGTGATGGCGTAAGCAACTGCTACCAAGTGACTTGAATTGAAACAAGGGTCGTGTTGTCTTTGATATTACAGTCCCTATACTTAAGTACTTTATTATTCGTTGAGAGTAAATGTTAGAGTTTAAATATTTATAACATTATTACAATGTTGTTGTTTTTTGTAATATTTACTATTAAATGTTTCATGTGATATTTTGGTGTTTTACTGTCACTTCTACATCACCTTACAAAGCAAACCTCAGAATCGTGGATTTTATTTAAAAATAAAATTACTTTGTTAAAAATTGTATAATTTATTTATATTTATTGGATTGTTACAAAATGTATTCAAAAATATAAATACAACTTACATCTAAGTATAATAATTGGACGGCACATGGACGACAATTTCAATAAAATTTCTATAAAATGATTTACACAATAAAACTAAGAAATTATTAAAATTAAATCAATATAAGCTTAGTATCTAGATAATCGGACGAATACTTTTACTTACAATAATAAAGGCTGAAACGGAAATGCGTTGGATTTTTTTTGTGCGTAAAAATCATTCAAATGACATCCCCCGCCCTTGGTCGGAGCGGGAGATATATAGGTTTCGGCTGCTTGTCGTGTTTTGGTCGTTCACTAACTCGTTGCTATTACTTTTTTTTAATAAATATTCATCATTTCTAAAGTCATTATTATTAAGTTATTTAACAATTTAAATCTCACCACGCATTTCCGTTTCACCCTGTAGTAAATATGTCACAATACCAAAAAGTGGTAAGTAATATGAATAATATACAAAACGTGATTTAAACATATAATTACAACTACTTGTTACTAAGTTGCTCGTGTGATTGTGATCGGTGGAATGTTAATTTGTTACAATGCTAGTAAAACTAAATACAATATACAGTTTAAAGCTCAGTCTTCTACTTGACTCTATGGCTTATCTGGTAATAAAAGTAAATTATCTTTTAAACTTAGCCTACAATATAAATTGGAAGTTACATTGTCGGAAGTTTTAATATAACATCTATTAGTTCGTTGCTCGGAAATATTCGTAACACAAGGCACTGAGGCGAAAACGCGAGTCTCTTAATTGTTTTGTGTCCTATAACAAATATTAGAAATATATTCTATATTTTTAATTCATCCCAACCTTATAAAAAGCTAAATGGACTTTTCATTACGGGTAAGGCAGATACCAAGCCAAAGTGCGCTATGAAAATCTTAGCTGCATATACATACAAACATTTTGCAGCAAAAAAATGCTTCTTCATTCAATTTCCGCAGCATGTGAGTACATGTCTCTCTTTAAATGCTCTCAAGGCTGTAAATACAACTATTGCGACCCATATTCCCACAGCAGCCCAGGCCATTATAATAGCTAATTGTAAAGCTACTCCAGTGTTAATAAAGTCACCTCGCCGACTATTCGGTGCGTCCTTCTGTATGTAGTCCATAAAGTCGTAAATCGCCTGACACGCCAGACGAAAGTGTATCGCGGTAGCGTGGTCCCCTGTGGCACGGAGCTCCTGCAACACATTATAGTAATGAGGATTTTATTAATTAACACTCATTATTCTTGCTGTATGAATATGAAGACTGGCTTGTTTGTTCACCTTGGACTAATTGCGAGTTCTTAAGGACCCATTAGTAATTGCCGTGTGAAAGAGTTGTTTTTAAACGATTATTCATCTTAAGAGGGCCCTTCCCGACCCGTCTTTCGTCATCCTGAGCATGGTTGACTTTTTGCTGAGCTTGTTGGTTCGTCCAATGCAATCTAACGCAATGTTTGACAAACAGGCAATGCGAAAAAATTGAGCTTACACTGAACGCTCTGTTATTCGATATTTCCGACATTCACTCGAATTTCAAAATATCATCTGTAGCGACATCTATAGCGCTACATAAGAACTACGAAAAAAATACGAAATCCTGCATCGCGTAATCAAAGCTCTCCGCGCGATTTGAACATATACGACAGCCCGAAATCATCTATCGGGCAGCTGCCCACCAGACTATAACACCTGTTTGGTCGGAGGATCCTCCCTTTTCAACGGAGGCATGCGGGACTTTACACTCTGTTCCGCATACCTCCAAATTCAAATTTATTAGATGTGCAAGGTTTCTACATTATGAAAGGCCAAAGTTCACGCAAAATTGTCGATTTTCATGTTCGGAAAAAGAAAATCATTTTGTTTTTGGGCTGGTATCCGCAACTCCACATCTAAAGCGCGTATTTTCCGTACTTTACTGAATTAGTCTTATAGAAATTAATTAATGATTTGATTTCAATAAATCATTAATTAATTGAATAAAAACCTAAATAATATCCACATCATGTCTGTGATTTAAAAATATCTAGAGAAAGATGTGTAATAACATGGTCTAGGCTCTTAATGCTAGTGGTTACATTCAAATAAAAAATGAATGATTGGTACACAACCCACCATCTAAGTCATTGATTTGTGTTCATACCAAGAACCTGACTAGCAAGTATAAATCTAAGTATTCTTCAGTCTTTGGACCTTAGCACTGAAAATGTTAAACTACAACTTCAATCCATAAGTACCTATGTATAGGGATTTTTTTTTATTGAGTTGTAACATCATCCCACAACTCCTCTCTTCTCTAGGGTGGAACAAGGGGTGTGTCAGACTTACTGACTAAAAGCACACCTGTGTTCTGCCTTTTGCATTCTAGGACCATGGGTTCTCTCATGGGTCTGCAGGGTAATTGCATAATACACAATTTCCCTCTCCTAAAGGCGTGATTCCCAACAATGGGAACATTATAAGACCAACTATGCTATGCTAGTCCGAACAAAGCCTAAACATTTGGTTTGGATGGGTGAGCCCGTTCTTGAGTTATAAAATTACAACAAAAAAACCGGATAATGAGCGTGTCGGGCCACGCTCAGTGTAGGGTTTCGCAGTTTCCCGTCTGTCACAATAAGTGTACCCACTTATGAGTTTAAAAAAATGCTTGCATATACGATTATACTACAAACTTAGTCCAGAAATGATTTTGTACAACCTTTTTGTCTTTTTTGTACAAAAACTGTTCTTTCCATCAAGTTTAAAATGATTTTCTTAGAAAGTCCTTATAAAGTTCTACTTTTCAATTTTTTTCATATTTTCTAAACATATGGTTCAAAAGTTAGAGGGGGGGGACATTGTTTTTTACTTTTGGAGCGATACATTACTATAAAAACTACCAACGAAAATTGGTTTGAACGAAATCTAGTAAGTAGTTTTTTTTTAATGTGTCACAAATCGAAAAAAATACACTATTATTAAAACATCAATTAAAGTTACAACACATTACAAGAACTTTTATATTATGTTACTTGCTGCTACGGAACCCTTCATGGGCGAGTCCGACTCGCACTTGGCCGGTTTTTTTATTTAGCCACTTCGTCGGCGTGATTGGTATACATATTGATACCAAATTTCAGCTTTTTAGTGCTAACGGTCACAAAGATTAAGCGAGGACGGATAGACAGACAGACAGACATGGCGAAACTATAAGGGTCAACTCACACCGAAAGAGCGGCGAAGGGCAGCGAAGCGGAGCGCAGTTTCAGTGTCATATGAATTTTAACTTTATTTTCATTTCTCTAATACTTACTGTCGCATGAGAAACATGAACGAGAGAATTCCCCGGAATTCCTGCGGCGCCGCGGGCATCCGCGCGACTCGTTCGAGTTTCTCATTCTAAGGGTTCCTAGCTGACTACAGAACCCTAAAAAGTGGCATTGATTTTTATGTATATGTATAGATAACGATAACCTATAAAAAAGGTTGTGTACGGATATTCATGGTGACGGTTAAATCAACCAATAATGTTATCAATTTTCAAATGCTGAAACTTCTTATTTAATTTTATGTCTACAAATAATAAAATAAGTTTATTCTTACCCTGACTAAGTACCCTCTATACTGCGTGCAGGTTTTGATGAAGCCATCAGTCAAAATTGCAGCATGTACTAGTGAATATACAGCAAACAAGGCTGCTATACAAGATGTGGGGATCCAGCAATAGATGACCGAGTCATTACTTCTACTCACTCGTGTCCTTGTACTCACAACAATGGACTCACCCTCTCTGAAATAATGAGTCATAATGTTAACAACTGATGCTGAGAAATAAGATGGCACTGGTCAATTTTCTTAACAATTTTGGTTCGTGATAATAAAGTACTTACATTTCCTCCATTGTTGTACATTTCTCATCCTCATATTGGCCAATATTATTGATACACACTCTGTACATATGAAACAGTGCCATAACTATAGCATACACAATGACTGGAATCGGTGCAAACACTGCATACAGGCAGTATGCGTTACGACCTCCATTGAAGTACGCAAACGTGCTGACTCCATACAGTATGCAGCCGCAGTTAGTGTTCTCGAAGTACCCGCCGGGGCAGACGTCCAGAGTCGTGCGCCAGTGGTTGTAAGGTATCCCGATGCATAGAACTGACACGGCGAGAAACACCGCCACAAACAAGTAGCTCCAACAAAGTCGTCGTTCTGTTTGATACTGATTCATTGCGATTTCCTGGAAAATGAGCTATCAGTTAATAAGTACCATCATACTGCAACAGTTCGATAATAATAAATGGAAACACTTCTCAAACATACACGTGAACAACAACAATAACTTACTCAAGTAAAGTTTGACACAAAAACCATATATTAATTAGACCTATAGATTACTACTAGCTCAGCCCAAACGGCAGGTAGTTTTGTTGATAACGATTTTATAGGGCAACGCGAAAAGAAGATAAATATTCGCTACGATAAGATTCCGATAAGACCCAACAAGAGTACCTTGATGACAACGTCAACAATGGACGCCGATCAGGGACTGTTTGTCATAATTGTCATGCGTGTTGTCAACAACAGTGACTGCGTCAAGCGTCGATAACAACGAAAAGTAAAAAATCTTAAATCATACAGTTCTAATAGCAAAATAATTCATCAGTGGTAAATTCAAGTCACAAAGAAATAAAAATATAATATGTTTGTTCTTTGTTTGCATCGAACACTAACTTTGCCAAGCTCATTAGCTCAAAAGCAAAGAGTAATATTTGCTCAAAAGACAAAGAGCTAATACAAGCATTTTGACTACATTGACACTTTAACGGAACAGCTGATTGAATATGTCAAAATTCGAAAAGTAAACTTCATGTTATAAACTAAAAATGTTAATTAAATTATCAGATATCTAAAATTCAAAATGAAATTGAATAGCAATACTCGGATAATTGGACGAAACATAATTCTAGTACCATACAGAGAATATCATGTTCCCAGGTAAGTGTTCCTTTTAGGATTTCTTTGTAAATCTCTAATGTAATGTTAATCTACGTTACTTTTTGCAGATACCATGAATGGATGAAATCTGAAGAACTCCAGAAACTCACTGCATCTGAACCATTGACACTAGAAGAGGAGTATGAAATGCAAAGGTCATGGCGCGAAGATGATGATAGTGTGTTTCATGCATAGATTTACTGCTACCATCCTTATAGCTGCCGAATAGTTATACTATTGTTTTCTTTAATCGGATGATAGCATAAAATTAAAAACAACATTTTTATTTTCAGAATGCACTTTTATAATATTAGATAAACACATATATGATAAACACAATGTAGAAACAGGTATGCAGCCCCAGTCCAGTCTTCAGCTATGTCAATGGTCAATTACTTATCCACTTTTTATTTCATAAAATATCTTTATTCTAGATGCAATGATTGGAGACACAAACATATTCATAACAGATAATGAATTAGAAGCCGGAGAAATAGAAATAATGATAGCAGAGGAAGCAGCTCGGGGCAAAAAGTTTGGATGGGAAGCAGTCATTTTAATGTTCTTATATGGGATTCAACATATAAACCTTAAGTTAATTGAAGCAAAAATTGCTCTATCTAACAATATCAGTATCAAAATGTTTAAAAAACTGGGTTTTCAGCAGAAGTCTATAAGTGAAGTTTTCCAAGAAGTTACTTTAGAGAAGAAGGTTGACGATGAATGGATAGAATGGTTGAATAAACAAGCACAATATGAAATACAAACATGTTGATACACAACATTATAACTACCTATGTAAAAATAAATCCGTTTGATTTCAATTTTTATAATTTTATAAACAATAGTGTTAATATTTTTCATTCCATGTCTATGCCGTAGAAAAATAAAAGTTATGATCTCCATCACTGCAGAAGCGAAGTCTGCACACCAAGTAAAGAATTGGTTAGGTAATATAATCTATCTAGCAATAATCTTGTAATCAGCTTTTCTTCTCGATTCGATGCTCGTCAAACTGAGCCCAGCCATCAAATCCTCCTTAGAGTTGGTGTATGAGCACTGCGGGCATTCTAATACGTGGCTCATGTTTTGAATAGGAGCGCCGCACTCACATTGAGTATCCGACGGGTCTTTAAAAAAAATCTCATTTTGGCAACTTGTTTTACATAGACAAACACTGTGTCAAAAGACATGTTTTCAAGGATTTAAACGTTAAAAAAAAAATGGTTGCCTGTAAAGTCGGTTTTACGGGCGAAGATTTTACGTGACAACGTCTTTTTTTTTCCAACGCCAAGAACGTTCGAGAAAGACAAAGACAGAGACACAAGCATGCGCCGATTCAATGCGCCTAATTCTCTAGTGCTGCGCGCGCGGCAGACCGATCATAGTTGAGTGGGAGAGAGACGCAAGGCATTCGGCGGGCCTCTCTCTCGTTCGGTGACTCATCGTAACGTTACCGAGCGTTACACTTTTTCATAAGTGACTCCCAGCCGCAACCTAATTTAAGACGTTGTCACGTCAAAATTATTGAATTGTCAAATTGACACACTTTCCGTCACTGTCATTCTGCTGTCACGTCAAGTCAATTGCAGCTTGGCAGCCACCAGCCAGCCACAGAGTACTTTGCCTTGGTTCCGAATTACGTCAAAAGCAATTGTATCGCGAATGCGACCAAATTTAATAGTCGTAAAATATAAGGACTAGAGTCTGTGCGGAAAGTAAACCATCGTGGGATTTGAGGGCGCTGCTGTAGATAAATATCGTTTTTGTTGTGTAAGCAACATTGTGACGTCATTATAGTGCTACTGTTAAATCTCGATATTTTGAAACTCAGTTAGACTAGCTTCTTCCAGCGGCTTCACCCTATAATAAAAATTATCCTATTGGCTGAATTTGCTGACCTGACGAAACTGCAAAGTTATTGCTTATGTGCTATATTATTACAATGTTTATGATTAAGTTCATCTGTCCAGTAGTTTTTGCACGACACATCCATATATACGAGTACCTTCATCCATCTTCACAAACTTTCGCATTTATAATATTAGTAGCCTATATATTAAACTTGCTCACGTGATGAAACCTATAAAAAAGCTTATAACCTATAAGCTATATTATTGCAACGTTTATCATTAAACTCATCCGTTTATAAGTTTTTGCCTTATGAGTAACAAACCGTTAATTGTAGCGACACCTGGGGGAGGACTATGTAGAACAGTGGACGTCTTTCGATTGTAATGATGATGGACATTTAAATGCAAACAGGAATCGGTAAAGGAAAATAGCGTGAAGAACACTGTACTGCCTATCTAGGTAGGTTCCACCAACGACCACTTACCCAGTTCCAACGAAAATGGTTCTATCACTTTGACTGGGATCGGTCTATTATCACTGACTAGAATATTGTAGCTAACAGCATGTTTATGTACACCTAGTTAAATATTAAGGTAAAAACGGGACACACTACCACTTTCTCGTTGTCTTCCTCAGTACATTTTTCCCTTTTGCTAATCAATGAAAAATATGAACCTAATGACTATGAAAATAAAATACACTTCAGAATTTGTAATGTTGCTTCGTAAAAAATCTATTTAGCCTATAAGGGATCATCTCGTATATAAGATCCTTGGGATCACTTGGTTGTCCGTCTGTTTATCTGTTAACCCTTTAACTCGAGAACGCTTGGAGGTATCGATTTAAAATTAAAACCATACACTCAAGTCTGCGGTCTTTTGAAGTTGTGAAAAAATCAGACTTCTGAGTTAACAAAATAAAATACGGCCGTTTATGTCGGAAAAAATACGTATATTTCGATACTCAAGAGAATCAAAGAAACCCGAATCCCGTTGACCTAGAATCCTGAAAGGCATAAATCAAAGCCTCATAGAACAAGTATAGGGAAAAATCTTAAAAATTTAATTTGCAATTCGGAAAAATCTTCGTAACACAATTCGGGAATTGATTTCATAGGTAAATTTGTACAGAATCCTCAGTGTGCGAGTCCGACTCGCACTTGCCCTTTTTATTTTAGTTACTTCCTTCCTTACTCAAGCCTGAAAAAAAATATTCTTAGTTAGTCGAAACGCATTATAAATTTAAAGTATCAATACTCTATAGACTAGCCATCGAAAATATTGACCAAAACAAAATAAAGAAATATCGTCATGTTTAAATGAATTTCCGTTTAATATATATAAATAATAATGTTATAAATTTATAATATATATATATTGGAGATAACTGGGACAGGAGTTTACCTAGGAAGTCTAAAAAGATTAAAATAAAAGTGTTACGTACCAAAAAAACAGCATACCAATGTTTCCCAAGTTCGTGACTTTGTTTTGATCAATTATGGTGTGATTTGCCATTTGTTATCTTTGGCAAAACTGTAATATATTAAATATTATTTTCCTTGCAGCTCGGTGAAATTTTTTATCACATTTCTGAAGATTTCAATTGAAAATTATAACAAAATAACATAATCAACAAACCGGTGTCAACATTTTATGACGTTTTGCATTTGACGGATGGCTGGGTTGGGTTGCTACTTAAAATCTTTAATGTTGTTTTCACTTTACGCCACGACGGTTCTTTTATCGCACAGACTATATTGAGTACTATTTGTGACGTTGCGGGTTAGTCTGATTCGCAGTATAATCGCTTTTGACGCAATTCGGAACGCGGGTTTGGTTTTCAAGCTTTGATGCTTTCATCCTGTGCTTTCATCGCTTTGATGAGTTTCACAAGTTTTGGTTGTGTTGCTTGAGAATTTAATTGAATTTAAAGACTTAAAATGTTTTTCAAAATTATTTGTATGTACTTTTTAATTACAACTCAAACGTTGTGTCGTGGTGAAACAGAGGTGAGATCAGAAGAAGACGTCGGTGTAAAATATGCAAACCGGTGTGAGGTTTGCAAGATTTTAGCAACCGAGTTGCAAGGTAGGCTCGAGGAAACCGGTAAAGTGCACGATGTCATCGAAATTGGATACTCGCTCGACGATGTGCAGCCTAAGAAGAAAACAAAGTATCAGAAATCAGAGCTGAGGCTGATAGAATCGTTAGAAGGTGTTTGTGACAAAATTTTAGAATATAACATCCATAAAGAACGTAAAGATAGTACGAGGTTTGCTAAAGGTATGAGCCAAACGTTTAAGACCTTACACGGGTTAGTTGACAAGGGTGTGAAGGTGGACCTTGGTATTCCACTTGAGTTGTGGGATAAGCCATCTGCTGAGATAACTCACATGAAAACACAGTGTGAGAGTCTTTTGGAAGAGAATGAAGGGGCAGTTGAGGATTGGTACTGGAACCATCAAGGAGAGATTGATCTAACAAAACACTTGTGTACCCAACATGCCTTAAGGGGTGCTGATGACTCATGCCTCAAGGAACAGCTGACCACTGCTAAGGGTGAGAGTAGCAAAGCTGACAAGTCAGAACTATGAGGGTTAATGTTCGATTAGACATTTAAGTACAAGAACAATTATTTATATTCAAACAACAGTCTGTGTTTTTAACTTTGTGATAACATGGAGGCATTTCAACCATAATATTATAAGTGTTAGTAAGTTATCTTAATTAGTGATTAAGGTATAAATGTAATAAAAATATAGTTTATTCATTCCAATGTACTTTGCTACCTGTACAAAACAATAATAAAACTTATTGCACAGTTGACAAAAATGTCATAATAATTAAAACAACACATTCTTCCATTAGAATCACTAGAAGAGCATTTTGTAAATAGTTTTTCTTTTTCTCCTATTTGAAATAATTATTATGAATATATAGTACAATATATATTATTGTAAGGCTGTTTTCCAAAATAATATTTATTAGCTTATGCTCAGTTAACCTTTCTTAAACAGTCAATTTGAGGCACAATAGTAAGACAATAGATGCACAAACCACAGCGTTCGCTTGGGGTTTAATTAATTAATTACAGTTACTGCCAGATCTATAATCATATTTTTTAACTTTTTCTAATATTGAACATTTTTACAATACAATAAAATTTGAACAATTAATAAAATTGTTTTTTTTTTTTTATTTACTTAATATGGATATAAAAAAATTCTAAATTTGCACTTGGTGTTCTTTTAGGAGTACCTATAAAAAAGCTTCTTGCGCTTATCACAATGTGGTTAAAAATTACTGTAAGTTACAGACAGTGACTATGGGCTGTTATTATACTTCTTCCTGCCCTTATCCCATATTACTTGGGGTCGGCGCAACATGATTTTCACCCGTCAAAATATCGCTAACTCCTTTTTCTTTCATATCAATCCTCACACAAGCCATCCATCTTTCCTTCGGCCTTCCTCTCCCTCTCCATCCACCT
Organism: Mythimna albipuncta; assembly: GCA_929112965.1. Classification (NCBI taxonomy): domain Eukaryota; kingdom Metazoa; phylum Arthropoda; class Insecta; order Lepidoptera; family Noctuidae; genus Mythimna; species Mythimna albipuncta. The sequence continues at coordinate 16,927,402 of OV815962.1, forward strand.
ACATGTATACTCAGAACTCTTTTATGATGAGCTGAGATGAAAGATGCGCTTCATCTCTCCTCTTCACATGACCATACCAAGAAGAACAACCTTTCAACTTTTCAATCACTGGCGCCACTTTCAAACTTCCTATGGGCTGTTATTATATATAAACACAATGTATCTGACATTTCCCCTTATCCTCTATTCATTTTATGTCAATAAAATCATCTGAGTAAGTACAAGAGCTGATTGCAACCTTCAGCTGATGCAAGCATCCATGTGGACTTGGCCGGGTTTAGATGTCAAGTGTGAACTGAGTCACCTCATGACTAAACACCTGTCGACCTACATAGTTTAAATAAACTTTGATATCTTTTAATAAACTTCAGACAAAAATCACAGTGTTTCTCCTTCTAACCAGAGTAGGTCAGTCATTTAAACCATAAGTGAAAAATGGCAGTGACCTGCATTTTTGGGATATTTGTTGTGTGGATAAATAGGTACCAATAGTGTAGAACTAAGTTTTGGAACCCGAAAGACTTAGTTATTTTTTTTTAGTTTTTGCAAATAGCTTTTAAATGGTGCATCTGATGGAAAAAAAAATTATCCATTTACTTTTAAAGTAGTTGTCTGCAAACATGATCTGCTTGGTGTTGTGGTGAGGAAAGTCGTTTCCATAACTAAGAAACAAAAATGGACCAAGAATTGGCCCTGTGGGATACCCATTGTTATTAGTAATCGCGCGACTCGAGCGTCGAGCCCCCAAGTCCTAAACGCTCGAGTCTTGTATGATCAATAACGTCGACTCAGCGCTCAACGCTTATTTTTACAACACTAGTTATTTTTTTTTTTTTTTTTTTTTTTTTATCTGTTATAAACTAGTACTTGACTGCGATCCCGCCTGATGGTAAGCAGTGATGCAATCGTTGATGGTGTGGCGCACTAGTTTATTAAGAGCCTATTCACTCTAGCCTTGAAGACACCCAAATTATAATTAGACGGGAAGACCGCAGCAGGCAAACTGTTCCAGTCCTTTGATGTACGCGGTATAAATGACGAGGCGAAACGCTTAGTCCGGACTGTAGGTGTTTCAACAACGTAGGGGTGGATACCTGCCGTGCGTCGGCTTGTCCGATGGTAGAATTGAGATGGCGGAATCAAGTCATGCAATTCCTGCGCACACTCTCCAAAATGCAATCTGTAAAAAACCGAAAGGCTGGCTACCCTACGCCTGTGCTCAAGGCTTTGAAGATTGGACTTGACTAAATCTGGATCACCAATCAGCCTCTTCGCACGCCTTTCCATCGAGTCCAAAGCTGCCAGGTGGCACTTTGCAGCACCAGCCCATATGTGGCTGCAGTACTCCACACACGATCGGACCTGTGCTTTATTACACCCCAAAGGATTATTTAGTTACTGACAACTCTTAAAATCTTATAATTCAAGATGTAATAAGAAGATCCAGGGTCAAGTTTCAGATTCCGTAATTAATAATAATAATATATGTCCATAAGTCTTAGAAGTAAAACACCCCACAACGGTTGTTCATGTTCAACAACCCCTTGTAAAACCGAAATGTCTGAAATACGAATTCCGAACCTAGTTTATTTATGTAACAAATACTTAGAGACATTCCAACATCCATAGAGAAATGTTAGCTAGGCATGTGGCGCGTTCCCATACAAAATGCTCTGTCGCGGCTCGCCGGCGCCCCGCGTCCGCCTCCGCATGATGGTGGTTGCACTAGCGACACTGCGTAGGGACGTTATGGACTGCGTCTGCGACGGATCCGTTGCGGTCCCACGGAAACCGAAACACTCTGGCCTATCGATAGTAGTGCATTTTTGTCCCTTATGCCCAGCAGTGAGCAGTCAGGCGGTGTGGATATACCTAAGTAATACAAAGGTTATGATGATCGGCTGTAGCCGTTAGGTTTGTAGATTCAAAATTTGCGGTGTTTGTGAAGTTTAGTTTTCTCTACTTACCAAAGCACAGAAAAGTGATATCCATCACTTGAATCTGCTGCTGCGGAGCGTTTCCTTAGCCGCCATTATATTTGATTCTACACAGGCGTGTAACTGTAGTTACTTTGATAGTGTGGCAGCTTATATAGGTATAGATTGAAAAAGCATTTCTTCTATTCTAAATAGGGGGGGAGCAATGCAGTGTGATTACTTCTGCGACAATGTCACTGTGCAGCGGCACAATTTGTCAGTTACAGTGCTTTTTTATCGAAGCTATTAACACTGATGTGCCCCCATTTAGTAAGTTACAAAAATAAAACAAAATAATCATTAATAAGCACCTTTTTAATCGACTGTCAAAAAGTGTCACCTAATTTATATAAATAAAATTAATATCTCAACTCTATATTTTGCACCAGTTATCTTACACAATGGTATTTATAGGTGCTAACAACATGCAGCCAACCTGCAATCATATTGGGGCGAGAAGGGAACTAAATTACTTAACAAGACAAATAAATAACTATAGGATTAAGGGTTTTAAGATTTCATATTATGATCACATAATATTAAATACATCCGCTCTTGTACTCAACGCGCATACAAAATTTAAACGACGTAATTCATACTATAATTTATCTCTCGTGGACACCGAGATGGCCTGTGACGCCTGAGGCGTCGTAATGAATCTCCTGTGGACTGCGGGCGGGCGGTGGGCGCGCCAGCTTGGCGGCGTCTAGAGGTAGGGGCTGGTGTCCTGGTACTCGTCGTCGCTCTCGTCCGACCCGTCGTCCGTCAGCTGTCGCTGTGCGGCCGCTTCCGAGTCGCCAGGACAGTCAGAGCTCGATGCATCTGTGGACAAACGTTTTCATGAGCCTTATGTGCAACTGTCACTCCACATCACAATAGTGTCATATGTTCAAATTATGATGTAGTAGCTTCATCGAGTGTTAGTACGCATTTTATTTTAGAGCACAAGAGAACAGAAATCAGTAAACAGTATATACCTACTATCAAAGAGAGAGAGACCTATGGCAGCAAAAAATTGAATGCGAGTGCGTACTCTCTCAGTTACTACACTAGAAGCAAACAAATTAAATTTTTGCATGCATGCAGACCATTGTTTCATTCTAAAGCTAAGCTAAAAACTGTCGTCTATACATATTACACTAAAATCTCTAATTAATGAATGCACGCTTGTCAAATTATGCCTACGGAGTTGCTCTACATTCTTACGAAAATCTCGATACTTTTGCAGATACTGTTACAAAAGAATCTTACAGTAATTAATAAGTAAATTGATGATAAATTAGGTTTGTTTAGTTTATTACTTGTTGAGATTACGTTCAAACTGCCGGTCTGTACACCGTGTGATAATTTTGATGTAACGGTTTAATATTATCACACAAAAAAACTGAAATTCAAAAGGATTAATTTGAAATTAATTTAATTTTTTTCAAACTGGATTTTTTCAATGTCTGAGCAAATCCACAGGCAGTAAGTGTGAGTGTACTGTGTACGATCGCGTTACAGTATCTAATACAAGCGGTGCAATAATTACCCAGTTACCTGCTTGTGGCTCATAGAGGCTCTCGTAGCGCCGCGACTTGGGCGGCGGTGGGGACACTGAACTCCTGCTACAATAGAAAACAATTCTGTTAGATTTATGTCTTGATTTCTCACAATTCTCTGCACACCAAAGTACAGAGGTGGACATAATGCCTTAGACATTTTCTACAAATCAACCTTTGGGTGATGAAGAGACAAATTGACATAGATGCGACAGATTACAACTGTGGACCCATACTAAAAATGAGCTGGGTAAAATGATGATAAAATCCTGACCTAATTTTCGATAGTAAGTGACTAAAAAATACTACTAATATTAATAAATAAACGAGACATTTCCGAAATGGCCCACTTTTAGCACACTACACGCATTTCTAGAATGCCAGAAGAAGGTACTTTGCACAACTCATCGCTATTAGTTTGCTAAGAGCGTGGTAATATTTCCCAACTTTGTTGGAGTTGAGCTCCAGTCAAACCGAGTGCTGTTGAATACCAGTATTTTACGTGGAGCGACTGTAGACTTAAATGACAGTCAGATCTAACGTCTGTGGTGAGGCACAGAGGACTGTATCGTCCTCGCGCGGCTAGGGCAGCTGGCTGAGCGCCTGTATGAGGCGCCTGTTGGACAGAGTAGAGAGTAGACAAGTACCTGTGTACAAGCTGCGTGTCGTGCACGTCTCCGTTCTCGCTGGGCGGCGGCGAGCCGCGCGGCGAGGGCGGCTGGCTGAGCGCCTGCATGAGGCGCCCCTTGGACTCGTTCCAGATGTTCGACAAGCGCCCGTCGGGCCCGAACAGGAGCAGAAACGCGTCGATCAGCTCCCGCGACTTCTCCTCCCATTTCGTTAGGATGTCCACTCGCTTCTCGCCTATGTTTGTCATCACCTGGAAAAGATAGAGAGGTTTTAGTATTGATTGCTTTTGCCATTTGTTCTACCTGCGTGGCCATCAGTCTGCTTAAGGTGGCTTTAGAATCAATTCGATTGGATGGTTTAAACGACCAGGTTTTAGAAGCAAAACACGATTCACACATTCTTTTGTTGTTATTTTTAGTATCCAGGATAAATAACCGACACAATGCTCTATCACTGTATAGACAACAAAAAAATAATAGTACAATGGTGATGGAATGTGTATTCGTTCACTTTATTGGAAAGAAAAACATAAATCACTTATTCTAATTAGATTAGCTTGTGCACTGTGAGAGCGACTTCAGTTTTTTTTTTTTTTAATCTATTGAAACTAAATCTTTGTCTCCATCATGGTTAAAGGAACCTAGTTATCTGTTCAGCCTATCTTATCAACCATGTTCAGAGTTCACTAACACTTCCAAGGCCCCCGTGATTCGGTTGTTTACTGAAAGAGTTCGTTGAATGGGCAACAGGTCCCCGTCGGTAACGACCTGAGGGCGCAAGGTCAGCCGCTCTATCGGCCGTATCTTGCTATTTTTGTGAAAAGAACAATAAATCCGTAAAGCTTTTGTTGAAAGTGATAATACAAGGTCAAATGTCAGGAACTTGTTATCGCTCTTGTTAGCTACTTGAGGTTTGATGAAAAAAAAGAGACATATTGTGAACAGGCGCACTTAAATTTACTAGTGTTTCTGAACTTCTCTACATACGCAAAGGGCAGTCATCTTCCTGAATAACTGTTGACCGCTGAATCTCTGATTTATGTACCTATACGGTGCCAAATAAAAAAAATACTACATAATTTCTCTACCTCCAATTAAGTTTTTTTTTTTTAATATCATAATTACAAGGAGTACCTACATATAATAACGCTATTCCTAAAGGTTAAAAGGCGTTTACTTATTATTATGGCAAACTTCTAGGTTGTGATTAACACAGACCATAACCAGCTTTTTTATTGAGTAGTGGTGGCCCAGTCGAAATAGCCCCCTAATAAATCAAACCCAGCCAGGCATATTACTTTGTGTAATATATTTCAAACTTTTCTCAAAACAGTGAAGGAAAACATTATAAGGGAACCGACATGGCCTTGAACCAAATATTCGAAGACATCCCACCAATCCGTACTGGGATCGCGTAGTGGATCATGGCCCATTCCCCCTCCTGGAGAGGCCTGAGACCCAGCAGAGGGAGCATTAAAAACGGATCCTGATTGAAAATTACAGCAATTAAGTTATTTCTGTTATGACCTGTATAAATAAAGACGTTGGTAGTGACACTGACCTTCTTCCCCTTCTCCTTGAGGTCATCCATCTTGTTCTGCAGACGGAACTTCTTTTCGTTGAGGTAGCCCACGTTAAGCTCCTTAGCGGAGTAGCCGCGCGCCAGATTTCGTCGCACGTAGATGTCGTAGTCGCGCACTATTCGCGCCACAATATCTGACGTTGAGACGCCTGGACAAAACGTAATACAACAAAGTTAGATTTCGAAATGATTTATAATACTGTAGTACTGCAGATAAAGCAAAAAAAAAATACAATTAATCCTCGACCGCATTCCAAATTGTAAATTGAGGCGTTTGATGCGCCCAACTTGCAATAAATATTATTTTTTCTACAGTACAAGAACTGAACGGTTCGTTGTTATTAGTACTAAAACATAGTAGTTCCATGATGGAACTATTGACGTTGTATTAATCACTAGGTCCATTTTATTATTTTAGGCACTTGTGAAATTGTTAAGTATGAATAAACACTAGAGGTAACAAGACAGGAGTGTCAGACTTTTAATTACTAAAATCCATCTGTGGCACCTGTTTAGTGGCCCTGGTACATAAAGGGCAATTGCTGTTTCAACAGTCCTACAAAGGCCACCGTTTAGAAAGTTTTGGACTATGGACCTCTAGCTAACCTTACAAGATTGCCACCTTGAAGGTTGTCACTCATGCGTGCACACATCGACCAGTGATTCTCAAAGTGCGCCCCTACTATCTACGTGGCGGGCCAATCTTAACTGTGGCACAGAATGCTATGACTTTTGACCATATATTCCATTAGTCCAAATAACATGAATGCAGCCAGCGAATTATAAAGTTGAGGAATGTTTATTTAAGGACCACGAATATTTAGAACATTCCCTATTGCGCGACGTTTAATGAACAAAATAAACATGGTTAGAATTCCGAACATTTTTTATTCCACAGCGGTTTTTTATTTAAAACGAATTTATGTGGGTACGACGTGACAAGCTCAGTGGTGTAAAGTTATGCCAATTGGTATCATTTATCTGATCAAGCTTAATGAATAAAAATAGGCATAAAGATATATCTATTAATTCTTATGAAACCGCCAGCTTTTTGCTACATATCCTTGAGGAGTTACGTCAAAGCTTTATATACACGTACGTAATGTGTTTTTACAATCATCGCCATTCGCGATCTATGAGTTACTGCGAATTTCGAACCGATCGCCGTGTTGCTAGGAAATAGTGACTTATTTTTACTAGATTACGCTACAAGGTGGGTTATATTGTTTCTTTCATTTAAATTTCAAGTTTCTAAGGTAAGTATTACTTATTTGGTAAACAGTTAGAACCCTAAATATATGTTATTTATCAAAGACATAAGAAATTATGAATAATTAGCATTTGCCAGCTTCTTCACCCCCGTGAAAGACATAAATTATAACGAAGCAAGTACAATATAAACGCGATATACCTTCTGTTCTTTGAGTTGCCACGAACATGTCTTTCGCCTTAATGAGCGCGTACGTGTCTTCGCAGTCTTCTGTCGTGTAGGGAATGTCGTCGTGCGCCACGAAGTCGATCTTGTGCTTCTCTAAGAACTCCTCGTCGTACTCCCAAGGCGCGTCCATTACTACCTGAAAACAACATGAGGAAAATTAAAAATAAAAGCTTTTTCATCATTCGTAAGGTTTATCATATCCTAACATTTTCACGTTAGAGTATGTTGGCTGGAACACAGAGCAACCGAAAGCCGCCCCTGATCAGAACTAATTCCTTCAAATTGTAATCCACCATTATTTTTAGGGTTCACTGAGCTCGGGAACAACAAAACTCCCTGAGCCGAAAGGCCCTGACCTTAACAAGTTTACAGAAATTATATCAATGCTTTTATTTATAGCTTATAATATTATTCATTAACGAGATTTTATAGAAAATAATTTCCAACTTTAAATGAATTTTATGTAAAGTGAACTAAAATAAATAAATGTCGAATGCCATTTAAATAATATGGTGTGTTGGGTTACAAAGTTCATTTTATTTGCATTCAAGGAAGTTATTCGAATCCCTCTGGAAAACTGAATTGGCCGCCATTGTCTGACAGCCTTGTGTTTAATGCTTACTCATGGAGTTGTAAATATAATAGTTATCAAGTTGCTATGGCGCGAATACTGTAGATAATTAGTAGTAGTTCGCTTCCATGTTTTGATTATAGCAGACAGCCCACAAAAAACTCAAGTATGCTACGTTTTTTGCTACAAACAAATGACTTTAACGCCACAAAAAATTGTAGTTCCATCATAATAATACGAATAGAACACAAGGTTTACTATCGCACATAGACCGCATACAGAAATAAATGACGTCTTCTTACTGCCGAATACTGTTATTTAACGGTGCATTACTTATCTTTTTTGTAACACAAATGAGGATAATAATCCTTCAGTAAAGTAATATTATAACAAGCATTCTCTTTCTTTCTGCTTAGAAATATGAATACAATCAACTGAAAACTTGAAAGGCAAGAATAATTTGAATGCCAAAGTATTTACCGTGACGGTGAAAGATCACAATAAAAAATCAAAGAAGTATTACATTGTGTGAGTATATTATTCTAGAGGTTTCACGTAACTTTCTAAGTAACCAAAAAAATTAAGATAGAGCTCAAATTTATTCAGATTAAAAAAGAGCCTTTGAAACAATCTTTTCATTGACGTCATAAATTTTGTATACCCTCGTCTTCGCTGCGGGCCAAATTGTTCTTTATTGGACGTGATTGGGACACAAATTATCATAATAAATCTTTATCTTTTTTATTTTACCGCTCGGAATATAACCAGTGCTTATGAGTCTACTCGGAAGAAAAACAAGTTCTGTTGTTAATATAAAATCGAAATTAAACCTGACAACTATTACGTGGATATGCAAATGTTGATTTAAAATATTCCTTATTTTATTAAGCTGGAATATTGTTATGTAGTAAAATATGCATAGGAGTGATGACCTTGACGTTTACCATTTCCGACCGATTGATTTATGACTTTATGAGTGTTTAAAGAAACAACTTCTTTCATCATCGTTATCCTTATCTCTGTCTTACTCTTCTATCTGTATTTATTTGTTCTATTCATTTTTAAGTATTTGTGTGTAAAATAAATAAAAATATAGGACTCCAGGTGTCGCCACAACAAGCGGTCCTGTGCCTCTCGCGTCCATCGAATACCATCGACCTTCAACTCCTCTTAAATAAATTAAATATTTTTCTTTGATAAATTGAGATGATACGGTCTGGCGGAGTTCACTGAAGGAAATCGTCTTTAAACAGTGAATAATTTTAACAGGCATTGCATAAACCCGCATCTTTTTCTGATATCATGAGATTCAATCTTACAACGAAATTTTAAATTAACACAAGCGCATTTCCAAGACATCCCGTTTAGATAATTATACACAGTCACATGACAACAATAGACATGTTCTTGAAATAATAAAAAATAGTTCTGAGCTTGAGACTTTCCGTAAGTATATATTTAGTTTTTTCCCTATTCAGTGGCACAATGGAGCTCTTTGACCCAGCATTATAACTGTTGCCATTGACACATGCGGCTTCGAGGTCAAATATAACTGACGCAGTTAAATGAACCGTATAAATCTCACCCATTAGGAGAAACGTGTAAATGATTAATTATATCAAACACTAAACAATATTGTACTTGTGGCAAGCAAACTTGAACTCTATAGCCATTTGGTATTATCACCACCTTATTTTCAAGAATTCTATTGTGTAAACAAATTAAAGCATCAGTCGTACGATCATTCTCAGAATAGAGTTGAGGACATTGAGGTCAAAGAAATAATTGAGAGCAATGATGATTAATGATATCATTGGTTTGATTGTTTTGAGTCCAAGCGCCACCATTATAGCACGTGCAAGGGACCGTACTTGCGACGAGACCGAGTGCAATACCCCACTCGAATAATACAGATTCAATTTTAATGTAGACCGTGTTTTTTATCAAGAGATATTGCGTTCATTTTTATATGGAATGGGAAGTCCCTATTTGTAAAAGCGTTATCTTTAGTGGGACATGCAGTGAATAGTGAATCACAATAATAATTACCTCATCGACGTATCTGCAATGCCTGACGGCCTCATACCTCTCGTCTTCCGTCATCACTGTGCGCCCCTTGCGACTGTGTGTGAGACTGTCGCTACATACTGGAAACAACAAATAAATCCTCGTTACTCATCTAGGTACCCGATTAGGCCTACAATTACATCAACAAGCTTAATTTAAGTTATTATAGTCTGATAAAATTTCTACATTTGAATTTATAAAATTAATTTACACATTTTAAGTGTAGGAAGTTTTATGTGAAGTCAGCGGTTCTCAACATGCGGTGTGTAGATCCTACGCCTGCGGCCCATTCACATAAAAATTAACTGATAATATCATAAGGTTCGAGAAAATAATAGCATAGGGTAGGTAAATCATGAATGGAAATGTTGCAAGGTACATAACTGCTACTATTAGTTATAGCTATTCTAATAGAGCGACATTTTGTAGCCAGCGGCCTAATTTAAAAGAGGTTAAGGTTAAGAATGACAGTCCGATTACCTAAATATTGTGCGTGCCAGTGCCAATGGCCGTTTTCAAGGTCGGCTAGAATTGATTACACAAATCCATTTATCGCCATTTCGCCAATTTAACATCGTAAAAGGTTGTTCTTAATGATGCCAATTTACACATTTTAAGTGTAGGAAGTTTTATGTGAAGTCAGCGGTTCTCAACATGCGGTGTGTAGATCCTACGCCTGCGGCCCATTCACATAAAAATTAACTGATAATATCATAAGGTTCGAGAAAATAATAGCATAGGGTAGGTAAATCATGAATGGAAATGTTGCAAGGTACATAACTGCTACTATTAGTTATAGCTATTCTAATAGAGCGACATTTTGTAGCCAGCGGCCTAATTTAAAAGAGGTTAAGGTTAAGAATGACAGTCCGATTACCTAAATATTGTGCGTGCCAGTGCCAATGGCCGTTTTCAAGGTCGGCTAGAATTGATTACACAAATCCATTTATCGCCATTTCGCCAATTTAACATCGTAAAAGGTTGTTCTTAATGATGCCTACCTATAGTATTATCACTAAATGCTAATTAATTACCTTTAGGGACATTTCACTTATTTATCATCGGAATCGCATTGTTTTCGCTTTACCTAGGCGTAATCGGTTGGTCATGTATCGTACGACCATTCTACCAATAGAACTGCTTTATTTTTATCTTAATTGTGGAGCCATGCGGCACTATGCCAGGTAGGCCGCACACTGCACGGTGCGTTGCTGTTTGCATTAAAAATAAGATTGGCACTAGCGATTTATTGTCAGATTATGATTACATAATCTTCTAAGAAATGCGGTATACAATTGAAATATCTATTATCTCAATTGCATTTTTTAAACATCTATACGATCTTTTCAATTAATAAGGCCCTTAATTGCGGGTGGTCTCTTGACACTGATATTCAAATTGAGGTGAATGATTGCCTATTACTAGGCGATCATTCACCTCAATTCTATAATACCACCTCAATTCTAGGCGAGTACTTTGCTAATGGGTTTTTAATTTTAAGAATACAAGTCCAAGGACAAATATTTGTACCAGTATACCGCGAACCTACTATTAAATTTTAATCGGAACTCGTTCAGGCAGTTACTGTAACGTAACAATTATTTATTAACATCGTTATTTGTAGTTCGTGGGCCGATGGCGTGTTGATATTTACGCGCAATTATGTCGTTCATACTCGGGTTGAAAAATTTCCAAGTAAATTGTTTACTCAAGGAAAAATCTTATTCCGTAGTTGTTAGTTCCTATTAATCTTGCCTGAACGCTTAACTAAAAGATACGTTACGTAGCCTGTGGAGAAACATCGTTCGAGGGGCGGTATCTAAACTGCCATTACGCATCAGTGTCATGCGATGCGCGAGGAGCCGAGGACTCAATGAGTCATGTTTGAATGTTTGGATGCAATAAGTAAACATGGGTACGGCGGTACTAGATAAGGATGCACTCACCACCGACGATGAGGTAGACATTAGGGAAAACGGTCTTAGCCTGTTGCAGTTGCCTGGCGTGTCCTTGGTGGAACATGTCGTAGATGCCGTCCGAGTACACGCGCACCTTGCGGTGTGCTGTGCCCGCCACGGCCACGGCGCGGGGGATGCGACCATAGTGACATTTTTCCCGTTCCGCTATTGCATCCGGGTCTGTACTGAATGGCGCCGCTTGCCGTAATGACTGAAACAAACACGAAAATAATTAATTACCGTTGAATTTTAAGTGGCATCTAATATATAAACTGGTTTCGATAAACTCCTACGGGGTGAATGTTCTTTAAAACTAAATTGTAAGTACAAATACCGCCCACATAAAACAATACAGCGAATGCAAATTGATTGGGAGACTCGATTTAAATGTCAGCCTGATAATGAAATCTACCAATAAGAATATAAGAATATTTATTGTAATGAATTAATTACGATTTTTTTTTTTTGGTAAAATATAGTAAAAATATTTAAAATATCTCAGCAAATCCATAAGTTAAGGACTTTAAAACTGCGCAAAAAAAAAATTGAAAGGATAATAATTTCGTTTCACGCGGCGCTCCAGTGTATGACGTTACGTGACCCTTTTGTCACTGTGGGGAAATAAAAATACTAATGATACATCCAAAATAAGCGATTATACGAAAAATAACTAGAAACAGCACGAGAGCTCACAATCGACTTGGAAACTTGTGCATTTGAGAGATTTGTGGTGCGGCGATCTCATCTAGGTCAAATGACGACACTCTCTAGTGAGAGACTGCAGTTGTTGTACGTAAACTTAATCATTGATATCTCAGCCCTTCGTTGATAGATTTCAGAAATGTTTTCACTGATTTAAGAGTATTGATCTATATTTTAATTAAATTAAATATGATATTAACAAAATCGTGAAAGATCTCCATTTAATACAGGCTACATTAATTAGTTAATTGTATTCGCATGTTAATATGTATATTCAAAGCGACATACACTTGAGATAAATTAATGTAAGGCCAATGAAATTAAATTCTTAGAAATCAATGTAGGTACATATCTCTTCGAGATCTGATATGAATGTAATCCTAATAACTAATGATATTGATAGCTTAAAACTATGATTAGAAGTTGACACATTCATAATTATAATAAAATTAAGACCCCACCACATAATATGTTCTGTCTGCTTGCGTTAAATTTAAGAAAGCAGATTTTCATCATGGTTTTCACTAATAGACACAGTGATTTATAAGGGAGGTTTAGATGCATAGAGAAAAGGGGACGAGTTGTTAATATAAAATAATAAAAAAACAATTTAAAATAAAGTTGTGTAAGTATGAGTAAACAAGATTATGTTGTATTGTTCAGGCGTCAAGGTTCAAACGGTGCTGGATGTCAGCCGTTAATGATAATGAAGTGGCGTGATGTGACGTCGCGCCAGTGGCTGGCATAGATTAGCAACAACGATTCATGGGTTGTTATCTAAACGCGCATGACTGTGCTGCGGTGCCTCTATCAGCGGATATACTTACGCAAATGACACTGATTACTACTTTGTTTATATTCATTATATGGTTTAATCACACATTTTATCGTAAAAATTGGAAAAACCAACAACAGGTTCTCTAGTCCTATTTTTGTCGGATAAAAGACTAAATCCATCTAAAACGCTTACAAATGATTCAGTACTTCGTAAGACTGTAGCTGTGTCGGGTGATTTTTAAGCAAAACATTTTGTATGAGTAATATAAAATGCCGTAAAAAATGTAATAATTCCGTCTTTTAGATTATTCAAAAATAAGGGACACGTATTTTTTTATTTGTTAATTAAACCAACAATGACAAAAATATAGCCGATTAAAGTTACGTGTAACGTCACGCCGTGCTGCATTTTTTCGCAAGGGGTGATGTCACACGTAACTTTAATGGGCTATATCTTTGTTATTTTTTGTTTAATCGAAAAAAGAAAAAATACGTGTCCAATATTTTTTTATAATCTAAAAAACGGACTAAATAAAATGTAATTATTTTGACCATGGAAACTACCCTATTCTACACTTGTTCATTTACATGTAAAAGTTATGGCTGTCTAAAAAGTTCCAATGCGCCAGCTACCTACCTGGCGCATTGGTCGACATACACACAAAACGTTTTGGGAACACATTCGTTGTTTGTATAACTAAGGAATGGAACGCCTGCCGAAGTGTTTCTCCTGAATGTTGCAAAATAGGGGTCTTCAAGTCAATACTGAATAGGTTACTTTTAGGCAAGCATGTTCCACCGTCCACCACTTATTGGCTTATCATCAAGTGAGATAGTGATCAAGCGCAACCCTATCAATAATAAATAAAAGATTGCATTTAAGCTTTTAACCCCAATCGAATACTACAGTCCGGCCAGCGATAAACCGACGCTTGTCAGTTCATTGAATTACTTAAACTCGCGTAAGTTACTAGTCTACGTAAACTTGAGTAGACACTTGACAAATAATATTGTATTAAACTCAAGAAGACTTTCTAGTTTCCATATGCGGAAACAGTACGAGGAAAGACAAATATGTATGGCGTTTACACTTTCGTAAGGTTGAACTAGCGACACGGAAATGACAATTTGAATACTTAAATTGTCGATGCACTGAAATACTGAAAGCTCTTTTAGCAAACTTTACATAACTTTGGTTTGATTAATTTGATTTCTAGCTAAGTTTATGTTTTCATCAGTGCACAAAAATAACCTGAGAAAGTGTTTAGATATAAGTATTAATGTGTCTTAGGGTAAGTACATTTTTGTTAACTTTTATGTTTAATAAAGATATTTGAAAATGAAAATGACATAACTTTGGGACAAAGAAATGAGGTAACCGCAAGTAAAACGTTGCTATATTGTAAGTATCGTCTGCAATTTGTTTGTTTAAATATTTCTGCCGACACAGCGCGTTGTTGAAGATTGCAGGCCTGAAGAAAGAATTTTATCATAGTGTATATCCGGGATTACACTTCAAATTAAAAGGCTCGACAGTAATTATGTGATCAACAACAACAAATACCCTTACGTCGCGTGACAAGACGCAGTAATTGTGGCGTCCAAGTTTAATTCGGATCACATAGCTATGCAAAAAGAAACAGACTGACTAATCATTACACAACAAACCCAATAGTTTTTATTTTGATGCTATAATTTCTGTAATACAATTTTCATAGAAATATAAACCTCGTTACTTTATTAAGAACATTATTAATCAGGCTAAAATAAATGTGTTTTATTTATTTAATGGGTTAGTATTTTTTTTTAACTCCTAAATGTTAACATTCCTGTTACAGTGCGGCCCGTTAACATAATCTACATATTTAGCCGTTTAAAGCCAATGTCAGAAATATTTATTTGACATTAAACCGAGCGTATAACGTAAATATGGAATCGTTACAGGAAGTTTTAGTTCCGTCTGTGGTTCGATAATTTAATATGTATGTATAATATTATTTCTATCTGGTCCTATCGACCTTGCTAAGTCGAAAAGTTTTATAAAGAAAACTTTGAAAAATAATGTCCGTTGGTTGTTTATTTCAGAAATTGTTAAATACTAGCTTCTGCTAGTAGCTTCACCCGGGCGAAAGTAGAAAATAAGCTTACTATGTCACACAGAGATGAAGTAGTAGGTATTCTACTGGTAAAAGAATTTTTTTGAATCGGTGCAGAGTCTCTTCCAGTTTATTAATTACAAAAAAAAAATGTAAACCATTTCTTTTTATTATATTACTAACTTCTACCTGCGGCTTCACTCGCGTGAAAGTAGAAAATATAAGCCATGTCACTCAGTCACAACTCACAAAGTAGCATTGTACTGGTGAAAGATTTTTTAAATCGGTTCAGTAGTTTTTAAGTTTATATATTACGAACTGATATATGTACCTACATCTTTTCTCTTTATAATAGGTATTAGTATAGATAGGTATAGATTTCTTCTTCCTGCCCTTGTCCCATCTTATTTGGGGTCGGCGCAATACGTTCCCTTCCTCCATTCTACCCTGTCACTCGTCATGCTATCACTAACTTCCTTTTCTTTCATATCATTCTTCACGCAATCCATCCATCTTTTCTTTGGCCTCCCTCTCCCTCTCCACCCATTCACATGTATACTCATAACTCTTTTGGTGACATGCATTTCATCCCTCCTCTTTACATGACCATACCAAGACAAACGATTCCCCTTCAGCTTGTCAGTCACTGGCGCCACTTTCAGACTTCCTCTAATATACTCATTTCTCACTATATCTAATCTAGTCACACCACACATCCATCTCAACATTCTCATCTCCGCTACATGCAATCTTTTTTCATCCGTCTTTTTCACAGCCCAACATTCTGATCCATACAGTATGACAGGCCTTATCACGGACTTGTAGATTTTACCCTTCAACTTGAGGGGCATCCGTGGGTCACAAGTTGTTCCAGTGACCTGTCGCCATAGATTATAGTTTATAAATTTGCTTTGCGGTATTTGAAGGTACGGAACAAAATCGTCAGCACTAACATCAATAGAATTGCTGTGGTTATTACTGTTTATGATAGAGATAAATCTATAACTCATAAACAAGAAATGCCAGTCGCCACGAAAGGCAAACGAAAGTCAGGCCACATTGCTTGTGTACACATTTTCTCGATTAAGACCGAGGAGGATCAGTAATAAGCACAGAGCCAATAACATTACAAAAGTGTTACAAATACCTACGTAAAATATATTAATTTCATACCTGATTATAATGAAATCACACCTGGCCAATATTATCCGCATGATTGATTAAGCTTATATCATAACATTAAAAAAAAATACATTTAAATATCTATTTTATGTAATAATCACTTCATTTGACGTGGCTACCTGAATATTATATTAGCTATGTACGTATTTAAAAATTATCTATTAATTAATTAGCCAAAGCCTCCCTGAGATAGTGAATTCTGTTTAAATCCAAGCTCATAAGGTGTAAAATCCTTTGCTTTCAAGGTGACAAGATGGTATCTTACTAATATAAATAGTGGTGTTTGATAACAGTCCCTAGGTGTTTTAGACGTCATACTATCAACACTCAATAGTATACAGGTTAGACAAAGTTAGGCTATCCTGTTTACTGTGCAACCCATGCAGTCACGCATATAACAGGTATATCCCTGTTGTAATAGGAGATAAATGTCTAGAAATATAAATTAAAAATGTTGGCACTGCACCAAAATGATGTCAGGATTAGTAAAAAAAAAGTTATCCCTTAAATATAACATATTTTTACTATGGAATTTTTCTGCGTTAATTTAAAACTTAAGTTACACCAGTGATTCCCAAACTTTTTTTGACCTAGGATCACATTAGTTACTTTTGTAAGCTGGGACCAGAAGCCCAGAAGAAAACTTTATACACATACATAGAAGAATAGAAATCAAAACTTCAAATTTATATTTTTCACGTTAATGTAAAAAAAATAATTCAATACTATAGCACACATCTTTAAAATTTAAACTAACAAGCATTGTAACAGTCTAATAGATACTTTAAATCTGGATAGTATTTGTAAATTATACCAGTTGGAAAATTTTAAATTTGTAAATCTTTCGCAGACTATATTTTAGCTTTTGTGGACCACGGACCATAGATGGGTAAGGAACCACCGACTTACACTAATATTATGGCAAATTCGGTTCTATTCACAAACAATTAAATGAGGAAACCAATTTATTGCAATTAATTAACTTAATAAGTATAATTATTTCATTATAATAATAACTTAATAAGTCAAGTTCATACCATTGATAATTAGGTACTTAGATAATTTAATCTATGTCACAAATAAATTGAGTGATGTTCCAGTAATATGACGACCTTGAATCGAGTCTATGAGAAAATAACACAAATCGATAGTCTTTAATAATTCCTATGGAAACTTGCTCGATAATGCGCAGAAACAAGAATAATATTTTCCCTTCCTATAACCAGCGTTTTAAAACTTTTAATTAGTTATTCTAGCACACCTAGTATTAGATTAATTTAATTATAAAACTAGCACATAATCTGCAACTTCGCGCATATTTACTGTCCTTCGGTGTACTACACAGGAAAGCACCTCGTTTAAAGGGTAGTTTTCTATAATGAAACAACCAAAACAAACGAAGAACGTGGGCGTCGTCGTTCTGGGTACATTTCCCAGGTGACTGACCTGAGAAAAGAGTGGGGGTTTTCCCATTATCCCAGGCCCGGGACGGCGCGAATTGTTCTCCGCGAAAGATGTCGGCAAAGCCAAAGGCTGTCTACTAGGACTTCGGGATTGTTCGGAAGAGTTACACGCAGTTCTGGACCACCAATGTCATGATGGTACAGGTGGATTTTAGTTAGCGTGCTGCCCAGAGTGGGAGGACTTATTTGATATAAAAAATTCGCGGCGTAACCCCTTCCACGCCACTCCCATTTCACGGAGAATACTTCAAACAGTTCACGCCTAACCTCCTTGGTCGCGTCTGTTTCACCACTCACTTGTACGCTATAACAATATCTCCCAGTTTGATGGTTATTTTACCGAGATTAACCGCCAGGACCGAAACTGGGAAAACAGGGATTCATTTTTAACCCCCAAAGTTTGAAGAAGGTCGAACATGTCATAGGTATAGGATAATCTGAATGTGACAGCGTAACCATAAACAGATGTCCCGATTTCAACGCAGTTTTATTTAATGGAATGCTAGTTTAATTTAAGTGATCATTCGGTGTGTTGTGAATTACATCTTGAGCGTTATTTGATTTTTATATTTTTTGAACAAAATACAAAATTAAAGAATTAAAAAAAAAAAACCTTTTTTACCCCGATGGAGGTTGGTTATAAAAAATCAATGACCCGCTCAGATTATTTTATTTTTGATAATAATGAAATTACTTATTTAAATAATGAACTATTTATTGACGAGTTTAAATTGGTTCTATATTGGCACATACAATTGCGAAAGCAATAGGGAAAACCATGGGGAAACATTATTTATGGTTGATAATCAAACTTACTACTGTGCAACTTTAGTCATATAAACCAAGAATAAAATATATAAATAATTATAATTACAATGTGTAAATATAACTGTTGCGTCATCAATTCGTCATGACAACTCCGTAAAACTAAATTTAATTGTGATTAATTAAACACATAATTAAGAATTAGGTATGTTATATCGGAAGATTCCGAATGAGCCGGATATACGATGAAATAAAATATAACAAGGAATAACAACTCGCCGATAGATAGCCCAACTAGCGGGGTCATAATGTTGAAACCCTTCAAAACTAATTGAACCGTACAAAATAAAGTAAAGATAAATTTATTTCAATATCAGAAACGTACAACAATACCCGTGTTACACGAAAATAGAATATTCTGTAAGTTTAAACCACAACCATTAAAAGTAAAGTCATTGAAAGTCAGTGAAACGTGAAAACATAACCGGCTACTTAGCTCCCTATTGTATGATGTTCGAGAACTCAATGGCAGCGGTCACAGTTTAGGCAGCACCGTATTTAGCTCAAACCTCCGCTTGAGACACCACTCACAACCACGAGCAATGATTCATTCGTTTTGGCATTCAAGCGGCGGCTAGTTAGCCATACAATGAGGATTGAATTTATGGCAGACAGGAATGCATTGGCGTAGGTTTCTGATTGGAGGCCTCCATCTGGGAAACATAATACGGCTCACATAGTGACATAGTCGCTCCAAAATGGCGTGTAACGACAGAATGTGAGAGGCATAAGAACTTGAAAAAATTGAAGCTAGTAGGAAACCATAGGAAACTAATGATAGAAGGAGAAATGTCTTATTAACATATTATTTACAGGATTCAAAATCATTACGTCATTTGAAGTTCCTTGGAAATAGAATAGAATGGAATAAATTTTATCTTACACCAAAATAGTAGATCTAACAATTTAGATTTCATATGAATGTTTTTTTTAAAGGAAAACTTTATATACCTATTTAGTCTAAGAGGAAAACGTTTAGGGTAAATGGTGTTTATAGCTCGGGGAAATCTACACATGAAAACTATTAAATAACATTCACCACTACACAAAAGAAGAAGTTTATGTTGAGAATGAATGAATTGGAATCACCTGTTTCTGGCTAAAGTGTTCCCAAACATTTCATGCGTGAGGCTGCCGTTAGTACACGCGGCAAAGTTAATTACAAGCCGTTCATAATGAACATTAGACGCATCGGCACTGCAGTCACGCTGTATGATTACAGCCTTCCTTAGAAAAAAAAAACTGTTATATCATTCGTTGACCTTGCCATAAACTAGAAGCTGCATGATTCTTACAAATCACGAGTCTTTTCCGAAAACATGCAAAGTACGCGAACAATGGCCAATTAAATTCATATTTTAGAATGGAACTTCAGAAACAAACCACAACAAGCAAAGATTATTTAACAAACTAAGTCTAAGCTATAACTTGATTAAGACGTGAAAGCAGCTTTGGCCTATTTCGAACAATTTATGATATATCTGACATTTCCCGTGAGAAATGTTACCGTTACTGTGGTTGGAGGAGAATGCCGTCTGGTTGACGTCAAATGATTTCGTAACCTTCAGTATAAACGACAACCGAAAACAAAGGTGTTTTACGCGACACACAATAAGCTAGTCGTCGAGGTTTTACGAGAAAAGTGGACGCAATAACATTAAACATAGGCCCAAAATAAACGAAGAACTTCGACATAGAACTTGAACCTGATTATTTTGAGCGGGAAGAAATCGGCTGCATACGTAATCCAATCACGACACTGGAGAAACATCAGCCTTGGGTAGCAAAGCAACAATCTGTTCTAAAGTTAGTTAACATAATGTTTTTAGACTCTGTTTAGTATATTTATGTCTACGTGCATGGTGCACCTGACATAGCAAGTCAACAAGGTACGCTGCGAATGCCTACGAACATGCGAATTATTCAAGCTGGCATTTTTTTGTTATTCATTTAAATGAGCATTCGTCGATTTACGTCATGCTGGTTCGTGCAAATCATCTTTGTGAATACATTGTGGCCAAACTTTACTTTTTTTCAGTGAAACATTCGCTTACGAAGAGATAACTAATCCCAATAATGTTATTTGCAGTTGAAATGTTTGTTTAGCTGGTGAGTGACGCAGCTCGCAAGTTTAATTAAACTGTGGGTATGTTAACTTTACGTAAGACTTCCATGAATGTCGTTTCGGAGTACGAAATTGAAAACTAAGGTAAACGAAAGTTATTGAAACTCATGTCTATGAAACTAATATTATTAAAAACACCTCCGTTATTCCATGTAATTGTATAGCCGTATACCATTGATGTATCTATCTACTTTAATTACAGTTGTAAGTTAAGAGCAATTGACCATAAGCAGATATGTATATATAGGTTGCATTATCTCCAAGGTCGTATGTTTACTAAACACTACTAGATGGTTTGCTACATTTATTATTTCATCCTTCCCTTGCCTGTACACAGACTGCTTATGAGTCGGTACTGGAATTTGTGCAAAAAAAAACTGCACTGCTTGAAGTGAAGTTTTTTTTTTCAGAAATCAGAATCACTTTTATCCTTATGCTTAGTTTTCGTTTCGCTATCTAGATGAAAGGCAATCATCATTTACTAGGTATGTATGCTCTTTTTTCAAGACATCCCCATTCTTATTCATGTTTGTTTTGTAACATTCTATAAATTCTTCCTCATCACTTCTGCATACTATCCCACCAATTGCTACATGACGTTTTTACTTTGAAATTCCACGTTTTTATTTCATATCCTATTCATTTGCTTATCTAGATCTTTTTACATTCAAAGTTATTACAGAGATATAGTTTTTTTAACAATTCTATGGAATGAGGGAAGAATGAACTGCTGTAAGTTTCTTTAGAGCGAGGTTGATCGTTTTACAAATAAGACTAAGAGTTGAGGATAAACCGAAGAGTTTGTTCTCATATAATATACGTAGATGCATACTCTTGATACTCTTCACTTAGTCAAATTACAGCGCATTGAAACATCTTAAAACTGAATTAGAAAGTGTAAATGCTTCGGGTTTTGAAGGAAGAATGTATATTCCTTTTTGTATTTCTTGAGTGCTTACGAGACAGTCATTCTTCGTAATAGATGCATTTTCGTTGATTATGCTGCTAAAAAGTTCCAGAAATTTAAGGTGTTTATATACAAGTTGTCTGTGATAATGGCAGTAAGAACGTTTTAATATGCGAGATTTTATGTACCTACCTACGAACTTTCTATGGAGTAGCTCTAACTTTCATTCATACTTGAACAAACAATGAAGTCTTCTAGTCTGTGAGTTTTAGTTCACAAGATTTCCTTTTCACAGTTTAACAAAATGATTCAGTTGTCACCTTGTATATCTGGTGCAGAATAGGTATAAGTTGGACTGTGTGATGTAAACATTGTACAGACCGAAGCCGAATTTGTTCGTAAGTAAAGAAAGTGTTACGCCGGCAAACACAAGTTAAAATAAAACAGAGGTACTTACTGTGTGGTCTTTTATTTCCTGTTTGATAAATCCATTTTTCCTGTACCCATTGAGGGATGTGTCCAGCTGACCGTTGACATGCCCGTGCCCATTCGTGAGCGTCGTGGTTATCGTTAACGCTGACATCATCAACTATTTTATATTGTCTTTCAACTTAAATTAATCAACTTTTCCGTACGTTAAATAAAAATATTAAAACTATTATTTAAATAGGAACTTGCATATTTATTATTTATTTATTTTCTAAAAAATATCTCAAAGAATATTATTTTTCCAAAACAAACTAACTTCAAATCTGAGAGAAGATTGACAAGTTGCAATTTATTTTTCAGTGATCGTATGTTTCGGGTTATTTATTTGATAACCGGTATTTTAGGTAAACAATGAAACACGCGAACTCCACGAACTTATACGAGTGACTAAAGCGAAACGATGTGAAGCACGGAGTCGGCGTGAGGAATGTTTCTGGTGTGAGCGGCGACCGCGAGCGGGAGGGGACCGCGGCGCGGGGCGGTCGATGCCGGGTGGCGCGACGCCGACGTGGAGGCTCGGCAGACACGCGACGCTCCACGAGTCGCGCCGAAGGGGACTTTACTTCACTTTGGACGCCCACGGACGACCCTAGCTAGTACCTACCTAATCGCTGTATGCATTGCACCCAAACCAATCGTACGATACAACGCAAAGTTCACTCTCTCTAATGAAACCTGCATCTGAACAAACAAGACTCACTGACTCATAATATGCATTCAAAATTTCCAAGGAAACTCATTAGTACTAAGTACCTTGTTGGTTGTGTAGTTGAACTAACTGTCCAGTATGCACCTAATGGGGACACAGGTTACAAACATTGAAGAGACACCATTAGTAGAGGTTAAGGTGCACCCTAATGGCTGACAAGACAAAATTTCGTTAGTTTGATGATTTATTGCCGTGTATCCAGGTAACAATGATGAAGATATGCTGAGAATTGAAAAAATAACTCAAATCGTTTGCGTAACACATAATTACAAATTTGGCATACGTTTATTATCACAACATCGTACGATGTTGATAACATGTAAGTACCTTCATAATTATAAAATAATATCGACAAACACCCGTCTACACAGTAGTGGTGATGACACATTATAATTTGTTAAATTATGGGGCTAAAGGTTACCATAAGTTAGTTCAATGAATGTTGACAGCCCTAATAACAGCTAGGAATGTGTGTGATACTGATAACGTAATATGGATAATATTACGGGATTTTTTGTACAATATATCTTACCAGGCCAGAAGCCTTAGTTAGTGCCCCTTTGTCCAATACCACAGATGGTAAGCGACCAAACCTGTTCTTATTTTTACGGAATTCTATTTTGCATGTTTTAAATTAGTATATTATGTTATGGTTCTCTTGTCATGGAATACTCTCCATACTCAGTACAATAATTAAGTATATGACATGTATGACTATGTGATACTTATGTTATTATGTATGACATGGTGTGAATGCATGCTCTTGTCACATATCATCTGGTCGGTACCAATGAGTGCTTTTTAATTCTTGACCAACACAAATATTGCGCCTGCATATACAATTTTGAAATACTTCTGACAAATTGACAAACAGTCGGCCCGCAAAATTCTCCCGTCTATTTTAAAACATCCTGCACATAATGACTGTACTTATTGGTAAAGTAAGAGCTGTTGCCTTGTACTTAGTAAGAACTCTATGTTACGAGTACCTTTTACACCTGTAGTACGTGACTTGGATGAACAATTTACTTCCTCGTTTCAATTATTGTTGATGCTGCTGTTTTTGAATTCCTCGCAAACAATTTTACTAGCAGTACATGCAAACCTATTGTCACATCCAATTTCTAATTCTGGTCTGCAAGAATGTATGTTATTTGGTAAGATGCTAAGTGCTGCTAACAATCTTGGCTAAGTGGTGCTAACAATCGGTAGCGCTAACTGTACGAGTACCTACTACCTATTGCCTTTTTGCGATAACAGCTAGTTATTCTGAGCATATTTCAAAGCACCGCGGAACTGGTTCACCAGTTGGTGATTATTATCGCTTCTAGTTTGGGCAACCAGAATCTCAGACTTACTCATTTAAATTCGCACGTCCCATGCGCGTGAGTACGGTCTGACGTTGCAACCTCCTCCTCACCTGTTTTAAAAGTTAGCAGCCTTGAAAGACTGGACCTTTCAAATTCTTTTGTACAGATACAGCTGAATTCGCTGACGTTACCAAAGATTGTTATTCTTATCGACCAGTTTCAGCTATTCAGTAGACTTCATAGGCGAAACCGTTTCTCAAGTATTTTATCGAAGTTTTACGTAACCATTTCAATCATTGTAATTTTCTAATCATTTGCAGAGTACCTAAGTGTTCTGTAAACATGTTTTCAAATTACGATTTGTTTGTTGTTTTCATATGGCTACAATAGTTTTAAAAATAACATTTTCAAAGTCACCTTCTCAGCGGCTAAAAATAAAGAGCACCAAGCCTATTCCTCCTAATACGGAACTTGTCTACTCTTTTACATACAGATAAGATATAGGTGGATCATTGATATTACATATTACTCACGAATTAAAGTGAGCTGGTCCAGTTGATAAAATATGATTCAACATCTATCTACACTAAACCACAAAAAGTCCGGGTCGCTAATAAAAGTACGACCGTTTCTTATATACATAAGGTGAATTCGTAAAACTATAATGTGTCTAGATAAAATAATAGTATAGATATTATATCACACATTTTTTACACTATTGAATTTTATGTAATACTAAAACACTTTTTCATGAAATAGAATTTAATAGAGTAGGTACGATGAACTTCGCGGGCTATTTTTGAGTATCCTTCATAAGACAATTTTAAATACGACTTTGGTCTATGTTTGGCCATCCTTTCACTAGCGCACCGGCCGCGCTATTTCTTGTGAGGTAGCTAGAGCTGAGCATTATCTAGCTCGTCTTTTGCGCTCGTCCCATGCGGTTCTATAGGATTCATATCTAGGCTACGAGCTGGCCACCCCATGGAAACAATACCGAGGTTTTGAATATGCCTATTGACCAAATAAGCACTAAGTGGCCGCACATTCTCCTATAGAAAAATGGAATTTGTGCTGACACTCATTAAGACAGTTCCGGAGTGCTCATACTCATTAAGACACTTCCAAAGCGCTCATTTAAAATCTGAGAGCAGTCAGAATACCTTTATGTCCTATAAAGGTATTCTGACTGCTCTCAAATACCGTCTCTGAAGAAATCCCAGCCCATACCATTACCAATTCTCCATCGAATGGCACTTTTTCATCAAAACACGTTTGATGACACCATTCTCTTGGTCGTCTAAATACTGTAAACAAATTCGGGAGTAATCGGAAAACATAATCCTGAACCAACTAAAACGTCTATCAGACGCCGTGTTCTCGAGTTTATCCGTCATTTTGCGGCCCACTGTACTATTTCGGAAGTTCAAACTTCAAAGTTTACTTTAATCATTTGATAGCATAGGTATACAATAAATAAACAATAACACGTGCAATGAGACCAAAGTCACATTTAGCGGATGAAGCAATTATGTGAGATTTGTCGACTTATCACCTGTTTCCTATAATTAGAATATAGGTTGCCCTCACTAGTTAGAATCGGAGGCAACGACCGACCTACTAACCGAGTGGTAGGCGCCAAACTAATGTCTCAGAGAGTGAGAACAGCAGAGGGGTGGCTTGCCAACACTCACATGACACACTCAAATGGTTTATTTACAGATATCTCAAAGCCAAATAATACTCGTAGCTCTACGTTTTGAACTGACTGTGGCTCAAGAGGCTGTGCAATGATAAATATATAAAATTGCTGTCCCATTTTTACCCGACTACAGCAAAGTCAAAGGACGGTTATGATTTTGACAGGCTATGTATGTATGTGAGTATGTTCATCTGTTCCCTCATAGCTCCTAATCCACTTATCGGAAATCAACATATGAGGTGTCGTTAGTAGAACCGTCTTAATTGTCCGCTGAACATAGGCTACGTGAAGTGTCACAAAACTCGCCCTCTAGCGGACAAAAAGTAATATATTAAAAATAAAAATGGAGATAAATACGCCGTGTTTGATATCATTTGAAAGGGCTTCAGTTGTAAAATATTGCTCAAATTAAAAGTAACGCCCTCTAGCAGACAAAAAGTGTGTTAAAGAATGTTAAGAGGGCTTCTCTGGTACATATAAAAAAAATATCATTTTAATTCAATGTGTGTGAATGCCCTCTATAACAAAAAGTTTTGCGTTAAAAAAAAAGATATCATATAAAGATAAAGATAGAAACACAGTGATTTAACACCAATATTGTTTAAATAAAAAAAAAAGTTAAAAACCCGACTATGTAAAAAAAAATGACACTGGAAAAGAATGAAACAAGATTTTCAGGATGGTGAAAAACTTGTTTCATTCTTTTCCTGCGTTATTTTTTTGTCGTAGTTGGGTTCTAGTTTTTAACTTTTCAATTAAAAATCCAACCAAAGGGGACCCCGGTGGGCTAAATGGAGATAAAGACTCGCAGGATAGAAGTCATAAATGAAGATACTTCGATCTTAGTACACGAGGAAGCAATGAGAAATAACCACAGAAGTAGATATAAAAGTCTGTGCCTTCAATATTTCTGTCTGAAGAACGAGGCGCACTTTTGACACGAGCATTCTGAAAACTGAGTGTTTGGAATGTCGCTTCTTGGTGAGCTCATATTGATTCAAGGATGCATCAATTTGTTCATGGCATGCCGCACCGGCACGACACGCATTCATGACGTGGTGACTGACGATAAAATGGGAATGATTTCGTCAAGTGCGTTACGTAATTCTTATTATGATTTGATTTGCTTCTCTGGCGTTACTGATTACGATTAGGCTTCGTAAGTAGTAAAGTACCCACCTACTTGTAGGCGCAAGACGTAGTTGATAAATAGTATAGTGCTTACTTTACCTAGTTTATTTACTGGTTTGCAGAATGATATCGCGACTTATCAACGTTGCTTTCATTAGAGCATGCCCACAGCGCAGGTGAACCGTTGCTCTATGCCATTGTTGTGCTAGTGACGTAACTGCAATTTGTTGATGAAACGACAGAAAGAGCTGTGATAGATATAGTCCACAGACCTATTTGCGAGTATGACGAATTCAAGAGAGTAAAGTTTCGTGCTCACATTTTTCAGATCGGCAGATTGACACAGATAAGGGGGCGTCCATAAATTACGTGAGGTGTTTAAGGGGGGGAGGGGGTCGAGTCAAATCTCATCTAATCTTACGTTGGAGAGAGGGGGGGTCTCGGCAAATATCACGCAATTTTTTTTCTGATTGAAACAAAATAAAATTATACTATTTTGGTCCATTTAATCCAGATTGTCCATGCATATGATTTAATCTTAAGCGTAATCGTAATACGATAAAGATCATTCACTAATTCGTTCAATAGAAAATAATTTCATTCATACTTCGACGTTATACATTTACTTACTGTCAAACCACCATATTTTTTTTATACCAAATAGCTCAACAATCCAACACGTTTACGTAAGAAACTCACATTTTGAAAAATCTCACGTGAGATTGGGAGATGGGGGAGGGGGTTGAATAAAATCTCACGACATCTCACCAGGGGGGGAGGGAGGGGCAGAAAATTAAAAAAAAAACCTCACGTAATTTATGGACGCCCCCTAAGTTATTCGTTGTTTATTAGATACCTACTCTATGAACTAAATTTGGCAATCGACAAAGTGTAGGATTTTTTGGATAAAAATAATCTGCTTCCGCTACGCACTGACGCGAAATCTAAGCAAGAAAACGTACTGCGTAGGCAGTTTGATTCGGATTTGTTTAGTTATTCTTGATTAAATATGCTCATGCATATAACAAATTATAATTGGTAGTTGGGTTGTTGATTAGCTAGTCTAGTAGCGTATTAGTACGTGCAGCGTAAAGCGTGGTAGGTGAGCACCCACAAGAGTGGCGCGGTCAGTGATCACGCCACGCCACATAGTTGGCGCCGAGCCCAAACTATTGATTCATTTAGCTTTCATTTTCATATCCCTGCAAAATGAAAACACAATACGTAGAAAGGTACGTAGCGTCCAGTGTGTCCAATACTTACGTGTTTATAAGTTCGCACTGTGCGCCGCATAGGCCGCATGCAACGCGATTATATCGACAGTGGAACAGTAAAATTACTTAAACACCACTTTGGTCGAAAATAAGTTATCAAACTTATAACATTTAAAATAAGGTATAAAACTTATTTCCGACCAAACTGGCGCTTAAGCAGTTTTACCTTTCCACTGTCAATATGCAATTATAAAAATTATTATGTTTTCCTGGAACATTGTGCAGAACAATACTTGTTAATGGCTATTGTGGCTTTTCTAAGGAAATCATTTAAAATAGTAGAATATTTAAGTTGAGAGGCTGTCAATAGTGCTATTTGGATAATCCAGACCCATTTTAAATTAAAGTTAATTACCTATATCCTTCAATAGATAGTCGTCACAATTATCCATAATTCTGGATGAAGTTCCCTAGTTGACTGTAATTAATGAATAAGCATATAGTTAGAGTAAGACTGTAAATAACTAAAACTGTAATTAATGAATAAGCATTAAGTTAACATGATAATGTTATAGATCTCATACAGATCAGAACTGATAGTGCCATTCACCTGGTGTGAACTTGAGTTGCTAGTCGAGTTGACTTCAGTTGTGGAGTAACTTTTTTGTTTGAGCTATGAATAAATCCCAGTTTTTAGCTTAGGGAAACCATTAATACTATGGAATAAATTCTTCTCTGTGTGTGTTTCCATGTATATTGGATTAACTTCAGCTGCCTCTGACTGATTATATCATAAGGTTACTGGAGCAATGAACTTAGCACTAATCCACTTAACACTCAGAATGCATAATGGACTTGCAGTTTCACTGTAATTCTACTATTGTATTGATTTTTGTAGTTCAAAGTCCATTAAATTTTGCACTAATTAAAAAAATAACCATAGCATATAGAACCAAAGTTTGTAATATTGATTATGACCCATCATGCTTTCAATCATGAGAATCAGTCACAATAGAAAGACAATGGGTGCGTGAATGCCGGTGTTCGCTTGGGGTTTAATGAATTAAACAGAAAGTATATTACTCAATATATCACAATCATCATAACGATAAAGCTGACCAGTTCTTGTGAAAATCTGTTAATTTTATTACTCGCACTACAGACACAATACACTACAGAATCATCATCATTACTCTCTCAATGAAGATATAATACCTAGATGTATTAAAATACAGTGTGAAGGTTGCTAAGAACATTTCAAGCTGTACCAATTTGAACCATATTGCATATAAACAGACGGTATACTTTTGAAAGACGCATTGTTCATGTAGTTACTACCGCTTTCATACAATGATATGGCATAGAGAACAATTTATGGCAATTTAACTCAAATGGTTAGTTAGGTACTTAGTCTATACTGTGGTTGCATTAACTTTAATGTATTCAAATAAGTAGTTATTGCTTTTCAAAAGTCTTATTGGAAATACAGTCATCCCTTATATTGTAGTGATAATTTGCCATATGGTACTAACCTGCAACGCATCATCTATCGGTGTCTGACTGGTGTCGCTGACTATACTAGTCTCACTGCCATTTTGCCCAACTCCACATTCACCTTCAGATAGTTTAGAACTCATTTCTTTTTCGCTGCTGAGCCGGGACCTCTTGCGGGACATTATCACATTGCCTGCCGGCGTAACTTGCTTCTCCTAATATTGCACTCGAGAACTTGGTACTACGATGCACTTTTCGACTACTTTTTGGATGAAATTGACCGGTGTCTTCCTTATAACTGTGTATGACGACTCGACTGCCCAAGCATAGAGCTCTGACAACGTGCAAGCGGCAAGCCACCTATTTGATTTACGGTTACGATTCGCAGACTAACAAAAATTAAATTCAATACCAACTAAGATTAGTCTTGATTTTTCAATAAAAGTACTTATAAGTGGTAATATGATTTTACTCTTGAATCCAGTAATTTTGAAATACGAGTTCAAAGCAAATACAGGTTAAAGTAAATAGAGAATTTTATGTTACGACACCCGACTTTGACAGACCAAAACGGTAGAATTGGAATTATTTGACAGTTGACACTGACATTTAATGCGGTGTTACGAAGTAACTAATTAAACTGAAAAAACATTTTTTATGTGCTTTATTCTAATAAGAGCACAAAAAAACTGTAATAGTCGTTCCTCTTGTCATCAATCCGGCTCGAAATTCGTGCTCTGGACTGCTATTGAGACATCACAGAAAAATCCATGAAGGTGGAAAAACCCTTCGTCTACAAGTAAAAAAAATTAAATTGGCAACACTGATCAAGAGTTTTTGGCGGGATTTTTTCCAGAGTGGTGGCTGTTTTAATTATTCACGAATAGTGTTGGGATTTTATCCGATTAAATACTCAAAATGAATAAATACTCAATAAATACTCGTTTTTAATCCAATAAAAACGAGTATTTATTGAGTATTTAATCACTTTGAGTATTTAATCGGATAAAATCCCAACACTATTCACGAATTGATTCCTATTGGATATGATGATATAAATTTGGTGTGTAGTTTTGTATCTCAAGTGTCTGCGCAACTGGACAATATAAGGAAATGAAAAAGGCGTGATCTCGGTGAACTGGAGCTGAGACTTTAATGGTAGTTTTGACTACCTCGGGAGTGTGCATGCGGTTGAGTGACTCCCTGGGCATCGAGTTAAATAGATCGGTTAAGTAGAACTAACCTCTCTTGGTCATCTTCGAGATCCCATTAAAAAAAAAAACATAAAAAAAGTGATTTTTTGTATATTTTAGTGATATTTTAGTATGAGGATTCGTGAGGGGAATTGGAATGGAAGAAATGGAATTGAACAGTATTATTGCTTGTGTATACACGGCCGCCGCACAGTTGGAAAATGTTTTTTTTTTATAATTGATAGGCTCGCATTTGACCACAATCTCACCTGATGGTAAGCGATGATGTGGCCGACGATAGAGCACGCTTGCCTAGAAGCTATCTATTCACTCTTGACTTAAAGACCCCTAGGTTATAGCTATCAGGAAACACAGACTCCGGCAGGGAATTCCATTCCTTAGCTGTACGCATAATGAATGTACTCCCAAAACGATTTGTACGTATAGGTGGGATGTCCACCATGTACCGGTGGCGCAACGCCGTACGTCTTGTGGTCCGATGATAGAACGGACTTGGCGGAATTAAATTGTGTAACTCTAGAGCACACTCCCCGTAGTGTAAACGATAGAAAACTGCAGACAGGCTAGCAACTCGGCGTCGATGCTCAAGACTTAGGAGTTTTGACTTCACAAGAGCATCATTGCCTATAATCTTCTTGGCACGCTTTTCAATAGGCTGTGCGCATGTTGTAAGCGTAGTTTACTTTTTATAATAATAATATAACACAACCATCACACAACACCGTCTAGTCCCAAGCTAAGTAGAGCTTGTGTTATGGGTAATGGACAACTGATAAATACACTTATATATTTCTATATACGTACATATTATAGATAATTTACACCCAGACACAGAACAAATGATAATGCTCATCACACAAACATTTGTCCTGGGTGGGAATCGAACCCACGACCTCCGGCATAGCAGTCAGGGTCACTAACCACTAGACCAACAGGCCAGTCAATTTTTTTTTTTGTTTATCGTGTGTCAGGCATCAAGATGTAATAGACGCACCTGCAGCCCTTTTAGATGACATTACAATAGATTTTGATCATCATCATCAAGATTTTGATCAAGCTGAATAAAAATATTATTTAAGTAGAAATGGATTTTAATTTTATAAATAAATAATAATAATACATTTCAATCGTGGAAATCACAGACACAATAGAAAGACAATAGGTGCACGAACGGCGTTCGCTTGGGGTTTAATGAATTAAATGTTCTGTGTTGTACTTAATATGGTATTTCTATTTCATACGACATAGACCAATCTACCACTACTTTTTCTCCGCATCACCCAAAGGTTGACTGGAAGAGAATGCCTAAGGCATTAAATGATATTTTTAATTATTTTAGTTTTCAATTCATATTAAACTCTACTATAAATCAACACTATACCCTAATAAAACATTTTTTTCCAATTTTTTTTTACCACTTTGTCGGCGTGATTGATATGTATATTGGTACCAAATTTCAGCTTTCTAGTGCTAACG
The DNA here is from genome assembly GCA_929112965.1 of Mythimna albipuncta. Classification (NCBI taxonomy): domain Eukaryota; kingdom Metazoa; phylum Arthropoda; class Insecta; order Lepidoptera; family Noctuidae; genus Mythimna; species Mythimna albipuncta. Next base: position 16,959,980 of record OV815962.1, read on the forward strand.
GTCACAGAGATTAAGCGAGGACGGACAGACAGACAGACGGACAGACAAACATGGCGAAACTATAAGGGTTCCTAGTTGACTACGGAACCCTAAAAACGATCTTTGTATACCTACTTTGCCCTATTTCGTTTGTGTACGCCGTGGGTCAAATGTCCGAACAAAATTCCCACTGACCTTTGACCAAATAATAGGAGTTAGGTTACAATAATTCGCACCCAGCTGAAAATTTGCGGGATTGTTCAAAATACTATCATAAATAAAATCTAAAGTCCTCATCGATCCGACACCTGAATATGAAAAATTCGTTGTCAAAGGTCACAAAAACGAGTATTTCGTGATTTTCAGCAAAGCGGCATGCCCTATTATAAAATTAGCTGAGACAGTATTGTAGATCAGACGCAAACTACACACATTCTTTACTTAAAGAGTATTGACAGACAGACACACAGAGAGACAGATAGACTATCAGGCAGACAGACAAACGGACAACAAAGTGATCCTAAAAGGGTTCCTTTTTTTCTTTTGAGCTAAGTGCACTACCTAAAACGTGTGCATATTATGACGATCACCTCTTTCAACTTTTTGAATCATATCACGAAAACGGAAAAAAACAAAAACTTAGAAAAAAAGGGTTTAGACAATTTTGTAGATAATGATCTAATCTACAATTTCTGTCTGGGCTAATTTTATGATAAAACTTAGTTTTGCTGAAAATCACGAAAAACTCGTTTCTGTGACCTTTGACCCCGAATATTTTTTTTCCAGGTGTCGGATCGATGAGGACTTTTTAGATTTAATTTATGATTGAGTTTTGAAAAATACCTACTACCACTTTTCAGCTGGGTGTGAATTAGTGTAACCTCAGACGTCTAAATTGACCGGACCAATACTTGGTAGAGCAACTTTCCGACTTCCGACAAATTTTGTTTTAAATATTGTCTGTGCGATAAAAGAACCGTCGTGGCGTAAAGTGAAAACAACATTAAAGATTTTAAGTAGCAACACAACCCAGCCATCCGTCAAATGGCAAACGTCATATCAGGTTTGTTTATTGTGTTATTTTATTGTGATTTTTAATTGAAATCTTCAGAAATGTGATAAAAAATTTCACTGAGCTGTAAGGGAAATAATATTTAATATATTACAGTTTTGCCAAAGATAACAAATGGCAAATGACACCATTATTGATCAAAACAAAGTCACGAACTTGGGAAACATTGGTATGCTGTGTTTTTGGTACGTAACACTTTTATTTTAATGTTTTTAGACTTCCTAGGTGAACTCCTGTCCCTGTTATCTCCAAATATATATAAATTAAACGGAAATTCATTAAAACATGACGATATTTGTTTATTTTATTTTTGTCAATATTTTCGATGGCTAGTATAAAGAGTATTGATACTTTAAATTTATAATGCATTTCGACTAACTTAAAATATTTCTTTTCAGGCTTGAGTGAGGATACAGTAACTAAAATAAAAAAGGGCAAGTGCGAGTCGGACTCGCGCACTGAAGAGTCTGTACAAATTTACCGAAATCAATTCCCGAATTGAGTTACAAAAATTTTTCCGAATTGCAAACAATTTTTTTTTGTTGTGATCTGATCTACAAATTTACAGTTTTCTGATTTTTCCCTGCACTTGTTCTATGAGACCTTGTTTTATGCCAAATTTCAGGTTTCTAGGTCAACGAGATTAACCCTATGAACTTTGATTCCCTTGAGTATCGAAATATATGTTTTTTGCGACATAAACGGCCGTATCTTTTTTTTTCGTTAACTCAGAAGTTTGATTTTTTCACAACTTCAAAAGACCGCAGACTTGTGTGTATGGTTTTAATTTTAACTCGATACCTCCAAGCGTTCTCGAGTTAAAGGGTCTTAACAGATAAACAGTCGGACAACCAAGTGATCCCAAGGTTCTTATATGCGAGATGGTCCCTTACTGGCTAAATAGATTTTTTACGAAGCAACATTTCAAATTGTGAAGTGTACTTTATTTTTATAGTCATTAAGTTCATATTTTTCATTGATTAGCTAAAGGGAAAAGTGTACTAAGAAAGATAACGAGTAAGTGGTAGTGTGTCCCATTTTTACCTTTATAATTAACAAACATAAACTTGCTGCTAGCTACAATATTCCAGTCAGTGATAATAGACCAATCCCAGTCAAAGTGATGGAACCATTTTCGTTGGAACTTGGTAAGTGGTCGTTGGTGGAACCTACCTCGATAGGTATTGCTATAATGTAGCTTATAACCTATATTTTTGCTAAGTTTCATCACGTGAACAAGTTCAATAAATGGGCTACTAATATTATAAATGCGAAAGTTTGTGAAGGTAGATCTAGGTACTCGTATGTATGGATGTGTCGCGCAAAAACTACTAGACAAATGAACTTAATTATAAAAATTTCAATAATATAGCACATAAGCTATAACTTTGCAGTTTCATTAGGTGAGCAAATTCAGAATAGGATAATTTTTATTATAGAGTGAAGCCGCTGGAAGAAGCTAGTCTAACATAATTTAAAAATATCAAGATTTAACAGTCGCTCTATAATGACGTCACTAATGACGTCACAATGTTGCTTACATAACGAAAACGATATTTATCTACAGCAGCGCCCTCAAATCCCACGATGGTTTACTTTCCGCACAGACTCTATTATCGATACCAGAAAGGTAATAACGTAAGGGTACGTACATATTTACATTTTAGCACAAAAATTCTTACGTCAGTCGTGAGGTACATTTTTAAAATTTAGTTAGATGTCCCTTACGTCAATTCCTATTACTATTCTAGTATTTACAGAATGCATGCGAGGACTATGAGCCCTGTGGGGAGCTCGGGGGCAGACATGTGCGCCACGCTGGCTCGCCGCCGCCGCTGCTATTTTGAATCGGCGCGGGCCGCATGGGTCGACGCGACACGTTCAACTAGTCGTGTTACCTGTCGGACAGGTACATAGTCTACCCAGGTCACGAAGGAGAATGCAGACCCCGAGAGATGTCGTGCGATGTTTCGCAAGGATCAGTACTAGGACCACCCTTGTGGAACATCGAGTACGACTACGTGCTGCGCGACGACTTCCCTGACATGGTCAAGTGGTCTGCTACGCAGACGACACGCTGGTTCTAGTGCAGGGAGAGTCGTATCAGGCGGCGGCCGATCTAGCAACGCGCGGGGTTGCGATAGTCGTTGACAAGATCCGGCAGTTGGGACTCGAGGTGGCGCTGCACAAGTCCGAGGCTATGTGTTTCCACGGCCCTCGGAACGCGCCGCCATCGGGTTCCCAATTAAGAGTTACATAGTAGTTAGTTAGGAGTTCACATAGGCGTCGGGTCGAAGATGAAGTACCTGGGACTCGTCCTCAACAGCTGGTAGAATTTTGTGGAGCATCACTACATAGTATAAAACAAAGTCGCTTTCTCTGTCCCTATGTCCCTTTGTATGCTTAAATCTTTGAAACTACGCAACGGATTTTGATGCGGTTTTTTTTAATAGATAGAGTGATTCAAGAGGAAGGTTTATATGTATAATAACATCCATTAAATAGTGGAGAAGTACTGTTATTTTTGAGGTTTCTAATGTGATGTCGTATAGTCTGTCTAATAAGTCAACCGACTTGGGAATTTTGTATAATATGTAATCATTTTAAAAATACTTATACTCGATACTTTTCATAAGGTTCTTCTATTAGTAAACAATGATCTCTATATCTTAATTAATCTTGATTATTGAACCCGTGTTGACTACATCTGATTTCATTTTATCCTAATAATTACCCAAGTCGTTTAACTTATTAGACAGACTCTAAATAATTACATTTTTTCCGCTTACATTGCAAACGCAGGCTGAACCCTACGAGTTTTATCAAAATAATGTACTAAGTATTGTACACATTGAAAAGGTCTACAGAAAAGTCCGTGATGGTCTATGTCTATCTCTTATGGATAACCCACAATAACTTTTTTTTGTCATTTACTTTTTACGACAAATAATGGCTAATTTTCGAAGCGATTTTAACCAATTCAGCATTAATCCTTAACCAATTAAATACCTTGAATACATTGTTCATTTAATATAGATCTATATGGCCTTTCACACCGTATGATTTAACCATTCGATCGTGATAATTACAGACACAATTGAAAGACAATAGGTGCGCGAACGCCGGCGTTCGCTTGGGGTTTAATGAATTAAGTGAATATTTTCGAAGATATTACAGATTTAAAAATTGCGGGACGTAGCGTTTGCGGCGGTACCGGCCGGCCGCCCGGTGCGGCAAGAGCGTGCCTCTTCCTGGTATAGGGAAAGGGGGATTGTTTTCCTCCAAATTTAACGCGTGCGGGCCACGGGCAGTAATGAATAAATCAAAACTACTGAATCGATTTTAATCACATAGGCTATATATTTTATACCCGTGCGAAGCCGGAGCGGGCCGCTATGTTTTTATATACAACGTTCACAGTTTTTCTGTAGTGTATTTAGTATCAGCATTGCACCCGTGCGAAGCCGGGGCGGGTCGCTAGTTTATAATAATAATAGGGTTGGCGGCTTCTGCCCAACCTTAGGGGTCCAGACGCCTGCGCTTCCCTTCGCAGGGAACGGCGCTTTTTTACTGCGCTGCCTTTGAGCAGCGAAGCGGAGCGCAGTTTCAGTTTCATATGAATTTTAACTTTATTATCATAACCATAATACTACTAATACTACTTATTATCGCATGAGAAACTCGAACGAGTCGCGCGGATGCCCGCGGCGCCGCAGCAATTCCGGGGAATTCTATAAATGGTAAACGGGTCGCGATAATAAGTATTATAGAAATGAAAATAAAGTTAAAATTCATATGACACTGAAACTGCGCTGCCCTTCGCCGCTCTTTCGGTGTGAGTTGACCCGTAGTCCCCCTCTTTGAGGCGTGGCTGCAAAGACCTCACGGCGTCCTCACCTTCCGCATGACGCAGGTTCTCAGCTGACACGGCAAGTTCGGGAGGTTCCTGCGCCGGATTCGTGCGGAAGTGACGCCCGGGTGTCGCCTCTGTGTGGAACGCCCGGAGCACACAGTAGAGGTGTGCCCCGCTTGGGCCGTGCCCTAGTGAGGACGATTGGCGGCGGCGATCTCTCGTGCCGGGCCTTGGTACAGGCCATGGTTTGGAGAGAGGAGGAGTGGCCAACCGCATCAGATAACGGCAGCTCAACTGTACAGGCATCCAGTGGGATCTTATGGTAAAATGGCGACATCGACAGCGACTATCGCAACACAGTGCTGGGCAAGCCACAATTATGGCGGTAAGTCCCCTCTGAGGAGTGACTGGAAAGACCTCACGGCGTCCTCACCTTCCACATGACGCATGGTTCTCACCGAACATGGCAAGTTCAAGAAATACCTGCACCGGATTCGTGCGAAAGTGACGCCGGGGTGTCGCCACTGTGTGGACCACCTGGAGGACACGGTAGAGGTGTGCCCCGCTTGGGCAGAGCATCGCCACTGAGTAGACCGCCTGGAGGACACGGCAGGGTTTGCCCCGATTGGGCAGAGCAACGCCGTGTACTTGTGGGGGCGATCGGCGACGATGATCTGTCGCGCCGGGCTTTGTAACAGACCATGGTCCAGAGCGAGGAGTGGCAGGCGGTCGCCTCCTTCAGCGAAGTAGTAATGCTAATAAAGGAGGAGGCTGATCGCATGAGGTAACGGCGCTCACGCCCTAGCCTCCGCCGGGATTCCGATCCCGATTTTCGGCCACCGTAGGCGTAGGCTTGCGGACGGCGAGCAATGGTTAGCTTGCTGTCCGACCGGCCGGACCGAGCGAGTCACGGATATCAAGGGATGTCATGGGGGCGTGGCACGTGCCGTGACAATATTATCAAATCTTCACATTATTCGAACGGCGGCTGTACGTTTCATTCGGTCACTTTGCAATTGCGTACCATGTGCTATAGATGCGTAAAAAACTAAAATGCCGAGGGGTCTGCTTCTGAAAGTATTGTACAGACTACTTCTCCAGGGCTTGAGATTTCGACTTAAAACTGAAGCAGTCCTAGAATCGAACACAGCTTTTGTTTTGCAACTGTTTCAACACTAGCCATTTCTTCTACAAAAACAAGAAAATAAATGTCAAATAACTTTTATTTTAGTTAAACAAAGAAATGTATATATAATATTATATATATTTATTGAATAAAATTATATCTTATAAACAGACATGACGCCTCGTCCATTGCGAGAAGCAGCCACCAAGTTCCCATCATAGCCGAAATATGGCAAACTATAATAAAACATAAATGCAGACGGCCCAATTGTTTTCAAAAACATTTATTTCCATAATCAAAAATCACGAAGAATACGTGAAAAATGTTCTACAACTAAAATGATAACTTAGCTGCTTTGCCTTTAGGCCCAATACAGTCTTTGTTTTCATGAAAGGGCCTTCAATTTGTCACGAACATTTTTCCACTTTGAAAACGATTATCCTAAAGCATAACGCAACTTTCTAAGAAGAAATAGCTACGGTTATAAAAATAGCGAATATGCGTGAGAGAAACAATATATTCTAATATGTTTCATAATCGGTACATGATACAACATATTAATAAAGTTGAAACAATAATCATAATGCGTAATACACCTATCATTTTTTTTTATTAAATAACGTCGATAACCGCATTTTTTTTTTCATTTTATAAAAATTGGACCATCCCCATTATAGTTGCTTACAAAATACCGACATTTAAGAAAAACAACTACATTATAAAGACAATGAATATGCTCAAAGAGGTACTAACACTTTTATGGCTCAAGCATGAAGTAACTTCAAAAATTAGTATAAAAATATATCACAGCAATTTAATTAGCCCAACTGATATTTTGCTGAGTGAGATCGAAGAAAAATAATCCTCGAAAGGAAAAAGAACAACTCATTAAATACAGTTACAATATTATAATTTATCCGATATCAGTCATTTTATGAAACTTGGTTAAAACTCGTCTAAATGACAAAACGATATATTTTCAATCATTACAACATACAGCTTTATACATATAGTAATAGTTGGCTTAAAGGCGGTCAATGTTTAGTGATGCGCGAGAAATGGGCGTGATGAGGAGAGTGTGACTGGCAACGGAGGAGCGCAGGTGCCGAGAGAGTGACGAGTGGCGCGACGATGGGAGCCCCCTAGGTGGACAGGGCCAGCTGCAGCGCCTCCTTGTGCTCGCTGCTCAGCTGCATCAGGATTGCATTGAATAGCTCTGCATTGCTCTGCAATAGATGGTGTCTTTAAATATTGTGTGCTTGACAAAAAGATGCATTTTTTTTTTAAATAAAATTCTTGTAAATTGTTACCTGTATTTGCCTGACGAGAGCCACCATCTGTGCATAAACCGGGTTGTCTGTGGGCACGGCGTCTCTAAGGAATGCCTCTGCGAGTGTGGCGATGACGTGTTTGGGTGCGTCGGGTACTGCGAGTGCTGGGTGTCCGCTTGCTGCTAGTTCACATAGCAGAGAGTATACGTGTGGTGCTTCCTCTGTATCTTCTGTTACTGGCAACCATGTGAGCCTGCCCAATGGAAAATTAGTTTTAGTACATAGATATTAATACTTGGAAAAGTTTACGAACCTTACAAAATTAATTTGGTAAGGTTAGTGATAAGTATAGGTATAGATTAGGACTCACCAGTGCCTAATAATTTCATCCCTGTCGATCTGCGAGTGGTTATACTTGATGATCTTGGCGACGGCGGAGATGGCGTTCTCGGTGGCGTTGAGGTTCTCGAGCGCGCGCGCGTTGGGCTCGGCCACGAGCGCGGCCAGCAGCGGCGCGGCGCGCGCGGCGGCGGCGGCGAAGGCGGCGCCGCCGAACTGCGCCAGCACGCCCACGCCGTACGCCGCCGCCTGCCGCACCTCCGCCTCGCCCGAGCGCAGCCCGCCCAGCATGGGCTCCAGGAATATGTCTTGGTACTTTATGCAAGCCGGCCCTGTACCACACACTTTTCTAATTATACGAGTACACACATAATCTAAGGACAAGCATTACTACTAACTTTGTTTTATCATTTTCATTTCCAAAGATCCTGCTTATGGATCCTACAATACACACACTGCAAACAAGCATATTATAAGTTGAAGGATTATATTCAAGATAAAAATGCTTGGCTCAATAATGCTGGTCCAGCTCCACTACCACTAGAGTGTATTGATTAGTTTGGAAACTACTATTATTTTTGTAATTTGAAAACATAGTTGAAGCTTGTGATCAATTATTACTTTTGTTTTTGGAAACCATAGCATTATTTAATGTAGAAGCACTTCTTTTTCCAATTTGTAAATAATTTATTAGGTTACATCTTTTTTTTTGACATTACATGCATGGCAGTTGAGTTTGTCATCACTCAAATGTCTCGCTGTTAGTAGCACGTGTTATTGGGTCATTCAGTTCCCTTAAAATGGTTGAGCTGAGTGGGGCTGATGCACGCGTCATGCTCATGAACGGGTGTCGTCAATCGAAACTGGTCATCTCTTAGCTGCCAGTGGCTTAATTCAGTTTGTATATTTTTTTTTTTTTATTATCTACATTGTACTCACATAATAGAAGCAACATGAAATTTGTAACCAAGCATTATAATTATGTAACACATAATATGATTTAAAAGAGTGTCCATGGAGATTCTTGTACATTCTTCTCCATAGAGATATATGCTTTGGAACATGTAATTTAGCTTTACTTTTCTTGGACTGTCTGCAAATGGTGTAGTATGCTATGCATACTAAAGACTTGGAGAGATGAAATAGCCAACAATAGCCACGTATAACGACGAATCAGAAGATAGGGAACTAATTATATATACCCTAAAAATGTTGTTTTGAATACGAGCGACGTTGTTTCTGATTACATTATGTAGCAACGTTAAACTAGGATATTTACTCACCACCAAATTCAATAACATCGTCAAAAATACATATAGCCCATTGGCGGTCGGAGTAGGGGCGTCCGGGCGCGAGCAGCTGCACGAGGTGCGGCAACAAGCTGTCGAGGTGTGGGAAGAAGGACTCGCGGTAGGCCGACATGAGCGCGTGCAGCACGTCCGCCACGCGCGACAGCCCGTACACGTCCTCGTTGTCTTCGTCGGCTAGCTGCTCCTCTACCACCTGTGAAACGCAACAAAACTCAAATAAAAAAAAATGCTTCAAATATAGAGTACAACTTTGAATGTATTCCCAAGGACTAGGTAGCAGTTAAGTTTGCCCACAGTTCGTTCCCATAAAAGACCATATAAGCAAAAATCAAAATGTTACAGGGATTATCTTGCGAAAACCCCACTAACACACCTAATTTTAAGAATTAAACCATAAACAACCCCCGTTTAGTAGTTTTATTTTCATAATGTGCTCACCTCGTCGTAATCTTCGTCAGCGCGCTTTTGACGGCGTTCAGTGGCACGTTCAAAATGTTCTGTGAGTAGCTTGTTTAGTATGCGCAGCACCTCGGCCATCATCTCATCTGGCAGGCAGCCTCCGCCCAACAGCTCAATGCACTGAAATTATAACAAAGAGATTATCATCTTGAATCTGTCTTCGTAAAACGAAACTGTCACTTGATAAAATAATAGGGGGAAGGGGGGCGAATGTACGCCTTACTTCTGTCGCACATTCTCTAAATTGTTTATAACATCTCTTGAGCCAATAACAATCAGCTTTGAACAACGAACACGCATACCTTAGCGAGACTGTTGAGCAGCTCAACCTGCACCTCCTGCTCTGGCTCGGAGTCGATGGCCTTCAGCAACTCAGGTAGGATGTAGGCCCACATGCCCTGGATGTACTGCGGGCCGCGGATGCGCGCGCACTCCAGCAGGTAGGGCAGCGACTCGGCGGCCGCAGTGCGCACGTTGTCGTGGAAGTAGAACTTCAGCATCGGCACCATTAGTTTGACAACGTCTTCGGCGTATTCAGCGAATTCCTCTTTAAGCTCGCGCGCGTAACAAACGAGCATGTCACATGCAGATGCCTTGTCTTCAAGACCTGGAAATAATTTTTGTGGTAAATAAATGGTTTTCAAACACATTGAACTGCTAATTTTGAACTCCGGTGTTGTCACTGTCATATCACTGATTTCCTTCTTGTGTAGAGTTTTCAAACAAATATAAAAACATTCTGGTAATTGGGTTTGTCAGAGGAAAACCGTCACTGATCAAAATGAGCGAGTGTCTTTTTTTATTATTAGGTTCGCCAATATTACAGGCACTGGATCATTTTATATAATTATTCAAGTGCTGCAATACTTATATGATGTGTTAATAATAACTTCAAATATTGAAGAGTGTTTACCGGCAGTCTTGATGCCGAAGTTCTGTTGCTCGCCGAGAGTGACAAAGTGCCAGTCAAGGTCGCCTTCGATGGTCTCCAGATCGTCGTTGTCCAGCAAAGCCACTTCGGGTTTCATGGCGGCCGTGCGCATTACTGGCTCCATCACCATGGGCAGGTACTGGGCGAACTTTTTGCCTGTAACATAACAAAATGATATCGTTTGATGAGTGGTTCTTTTGATTTTTAAGCTGTAATTTGTTTTTCGTGAGCATTTCATGGCAACTGACTAACTGGGCAGTAGTACATAAAGATCAGGTTGAAATGAATTTTACAGACCCATAATTCTACAGATGCGCGACCAGGCGGAGATAAGGTAAGAGGTCTGTGGATCGTCGGCGGGCAGCTGTTCGCCTTCTGTGTGTGTTTTCAGCAGCAGATCCATGATCTCAGATGCGTCCGCTGTAAACTTCTCTTCTCCTACGGCCAGACCTGTGAACACACGAACACGTATTTATAACGAAATGTTCAAATCATGACATTGTAAAAATACAACACTCAACTAAAAATTATGACAAAACCAAATACCAAATTAAGTTTGAAGGGAATTGGAGTATAATGCAGACAGACAAACCTATAAGACTGACGCATTCGATAGTCTTTCCGCGGAGCATCTTGAGCTCTTCAGTGGTGGCGTTGGCGATGATGTACTTGAGGCACGGCATCAGACGGTCGTAGTACACCACAAAGTCTTTCTCCACCGTGTCAGCGACCGACGCGATCGTCGTCACTATCTGTTCTAGCACCAGTTTAGTGCCACGTTCCACAAGCTACAAAAAAAAAAAAAAATGGGTTAGCAATCTAGTACTAGTATCTCTTCTTAATAATTGTTCAATCAGATAGAACCTGGATGAAGTTGGTACAGGAATGTAGATGATGATGAAAATTGTTTATTGGTAAAAAGCTGGGATTTGATATGAAATTCTTTCATTCATAGAAAGCTACTTTATCACCAAACATTATCAAATAATTTTTATTCAGAAAAAATTCAAGGTTTCTGCTGCAGGTTTCGGGAGTCAAAGAGTGGGGGCAAAAGCTAATATATAAATAAAACTGTTCATCCATTTTTAATGTCTGTGAACTGAGATCCATGACTTCCTATGAACAAGAGAGAAACGGAGCAAATGCCACATTTAATCTGCCAATGCTATGGAAGTGATTTAACCTGAGATAGAGTTATATCACTAACGAACATTGGGTGAAGAGGAAACAATAATGGGCCTTACCTCTTTGAATTTAGTGGTCAAGATTACTTCAAGCTTGCACATCAAGGGGTCAAGGTACTGAGTCAAAATTGGTTTGGGGCAATCTTCACTGAAGTTTACTAAAGCAGCAGCCGCGTGAGCCTGTGGAAGAAGTAAGGATATGAATCAATAGGAAAGATACTATTACAATGTTATTTGTTGTTGTTTGTCAGGTTCACACATTTTATTAACTAGTCACAAATAACATGCAAGTCAAGTGATATCATTGGCTTTTTAATATTCGTTCAATCAATCCAAACAACAATTAATGCGTATTTAAATATTTGTGATATTCATTTTGAACATTCCAGAATCTGAGCCTACTATAACATAAAGTCCCATAGTTACCTGCACGCGGGGGTTAGCATTGTCATCAAGCACCATGAGGAGGCCGGGCACCACCTTGTCGTGGAACTTCTTCTCGAACACAGGCGCGAAGTCAGTCGACATTTGACCCACGGCGTTGCAAGCGGCGTAACGTACACGGGGGTGCTGAAATAATAGCATTGTTATGGTAAATTGTAAATAGGTTTTCAAAATCGATTAGTATCTTGTTCAATTTTGTTGTGTATTTGAAATGTTTGTGAACTGAGATCCATAACTTTTTATGAAATAAAGAGAAACGGAGCAAATGCCACAATTGATCTGCCAATGCTATGGAAGTAATTTAACCTAAGACATGGTTATATCACTAACGAACATTGGCTAACATGACAACTGACAGCTAAGTGCAAAATATAATGACTTGTCATCAACAACGTAATTTATGGTAACTTTTGAGCGAAAAATTTTCTGCAGATGCCATTATTATGACCGTATCGCAATATCTAGTAAAATAGAAAGACTATTCCACAACTTACAGGGTCAGTGAGATAATTCAGGACTGCAGTGACGACTTGGTCAAGCATCTGCTCCATCTGCTTGTGGCAGCCTTCGCCGGCAGAGGACACAGCCATGAGCGCGGCGTGGCGGCGCCTCCAGTCCTCGTGGTGCAGCATCTCGGGCACCTGGCCCACGATTAGGCTCAGCATTATCTTGCCGCCAAGGCCGCAGCACATGCGGTCTAAAGCTGATTCAGCGGCTACATAGTTCCTGCAAGGTGTATAAGCATTTTGATTTTTGAACTTCTTTGAAAATAGCACTTTTAAATATTTTTATAGTCTTTTTCAGTAGCACAAACCGACTTTATATTTAGGACAAAATCGAAAGCTTTTTTTTTTTAAGTCATGTTATCAAGGGACTGACACTCAAATGTATAAGGAACACCGAGTGCTAATTATCTTGTTGTTTGCTCTGGTAACATTCTTTTCAGCTGCATCATGGAGACAAAGCCAGTAATGAAAGAATATTACAATGATATTTGGAATTAACAACTGACGAAGTTATGTTATAGTGATTTCTTTATTATTCTCAGATTGTTATTTATTAATGAGATTGAACTCCATATGAAGTTATTAATTGCCTAAAATTCTTCTTACTAATATTCCATTGTGTTCTTATCTCAATAGATTATATTGTGCCTTTGGGTGTGTTGTATGCAATTACATAAACACCTATATATAAAATAATGTGGAAGAATTTAGATGTACGCCAAGGCATCACGCTATCCATCGTGTCTTACTATTGAATCCTGTCAGGTTATTTCAGAATTTTTGATGACACTTGCTGACCAAAGTAAGTTTTACATAACAGACATGCAAACAAATAAAACTTAGACTGTGATGTTGGACCGGTTTTTTTTTTTTTTTTTTCGATGGGAAAAATCATCTTATGACAACCCCCGCTCTTGGGCGGAGCGGGAGATAGTGTCAGACTCTTACTGACTAAAAAACCCATCCCGTTCCTTCAAGCCTTCATACCGGGGCTCGAGCGCCCTTTCGGATAAACCTGGCCCCAGTAGGCTTCGACCCGGCTGGGCCCCTGCTATGTTGGACCGGTCAATTTCAGTAGTGGGTACAAAGTGAAATGTTCAAATACTGACTGTTCATTGTCGTCTTCGGCGGCGTCGTCCTGCATGGACCAGTCGGGCTCGTCGTCCAGCTCGCACATCATCTCCAGCACCAGCGGCGTGAGCATGCTGACTCCGTTGGGCACCTGCTTGCGCACCATGGCGGGTGCTGTCTCGCACAGCGTCACCATCGCTTCGAGGGCCAGCTGACGCCAGTTGTCCTCGGCATCTTTGTCGCCAACCACCTAACAATCGCAAGCATTTTATGTTCAAATTTTTAAGTGACGCATCTATTTCTTGAACGAGTGTACATTTAGCCAGCAAGCGATATTTATCGTTTCAATACTTGACCGTCGCTATCATTAAAACTTGTTCGGCAAACACGAACGTGGTCGTCTCGCCGACAATAGGCGTTTTCTGATTTTCCCCAATAAATAGACGCGATTTGAGGTATGCTCGGTTTCTAACAGGACGACACCCTTAGATTTAGTCTAATAAAGGAAGAACCTATCAATCACTGATGAGGGTCCTAATAAATTACACTACAATTGGCCCTTCTTTTTAAGTGAAAATTCATCCACTGACTTCTCCCGCTCTTGGGCGGAGCGGGAGGCCGTGTCAGACTTTTACTGACTAAAACCCACACCTATGTTCCTTCTTTGCCTTGCATTCCATGGTCTATTGCTCAGCAGTTGACCTAAGTCAATTTCCGACTTGCAAAACAAATACGTACCGTAGTTTTTTATATATTTGATCAATCAAACAAAAAACTAACGGACACGAGTACAATACATTGTTGGATTCTGCGCGTGTCCATACGTTACACACTTGTGAGTGAGCCAATTTAAACAAAAGAATGTTATCAAGGGACTGACACTCAAATGTATAAGGAACACCGAGTGCTAATTATCTTGTTGTTTGCTCTAGTAAGATTCACTTTAGCTACATTATAAAAACATAGCCATTAAGAAAATAATCTTACAAATGGGTTACTTTACTGTGTTTATGTTGGTACAATATTACAATGACAGTTAAACAAATCTAATTTCGCTTCAGTGGTTTTTGTGTTTCAGAATAAGCACGAAAGTCGTCGTATTGCTTCCTGTTTTTAAATTAAACCAAATCCGACTAGAATTTCAAATTGTTTTATCAACTGTATAAAATCTTACTGTCTCGCTTTCGTATTCCCGAAGATATTTCGATGAGAACGCGCTTTTCGTAGGATATTTGTGTTAGAATGGCATGCAAATCTTAATTTATTTTCCTTTACAAAAGTTGATCAAATAAGTAGTTAACATAAAAATGCGAAAATGGCGTGCAAAAAACAAATATTTGTTATCAACGCAAACATACCTTTATTCATTGGATAAATTGAATTTTGAATTACGTTATTGCACAATAGCCTAAATACGCCTAACTGTGTAATTACAATAAGTCAATTGAATCATACGCCCCAAGGTTAAATTATTTGCGGCATAGATGAAAATTGCTAAAAAAAATGGAAACATTAAGGCTCCTCTCACACAGAAGCGGCGCGACCTGTCTATATCTATTCCTTGAACATTTTGTAGGAAATGGCGCGTGATCCTATACACCGCGCCTAGTCCCGAGAGTAGGTGGGCGAGAATGTATTACCATACCAAGCTTGTATGTAGCCCGTTTTCATTTTAAACCCATCTGTAAAAATAATGATGTACCAACCTTTATGCAGACTTGGAAGATTGGCTCCAATTGTGGGCGCAGGAATTTCGGAGCAGACTCTGCGAGTTCAATAAGCACCTTCAGGGCTGAGTCATCATCACTCTTTTCAATGGACGCAACGACAACCTGATAAAAACCAATATGTTTAGTTTAAAAATACAGTTACTTGTTTGTCTGTTTTTGTTTCCTTTTGTATGTGTAATGGTATAAAATAATAAATCTTTTAAAAAAACCCCTAGAAATGGTCCTTTAATAGTATAAACAATGCGCCGAATTAAAAATGTCTGAAATGCGTTACTTCGGTTACTCGAAGGACCTATTTAAAGGCGTATTCTCCATCTTGACATGTTGCACAAACTTGGTCTTTCACTAATTAAAGTCAAACTCAAGGTTTACTGTACTATTGAGAAAATCAGCAACCTTCCTTTCGTTGAGAATTCAACATGCCACCTGCGACTTAAAGACACTGTTTTATCCCCTACTCACATAAACTACTATTTTCGTTTTAAAACCTAATCTTCACGATCCAATAGGTCCCCATGACGCTAAAGTAACTGCAAATTTATTATCCTGGCCTCTCTACTATAAAAATGTGAAAAAAAGCGAAATCTCGTTACCATTGAAAGTAACGGAGGGAGGTTTTTGGCCAGCTGTGGGACAGTACGTGTTAGTAATAATAATAGTTGTCTTGAGAGGTACTATCAAACTCCGCCCTATTGAGAGGATGGTGTTAGCGAATTCCCAAATTAATGTTGCACATTCTGGCAGTCACACATTTTACAGAAAATGTTTACGTAAATGATGTGCTAAACTATCAAAAATAAAAGTGTTTTGTATCAACTACACTTGTAAAGGATTTCTATGATGTAAACATTTTGATACCAGTCAGAAGATTATCTTACATTATATTTTAAAACCAAAATCCTGCACTGTGTTTGTGTGCCCGTGCTCAAAAAATAATGAATGGATTTTGTACAGTTTTCACAGAGCGTTTTGTGTGGAAGGTTTAGATGTATAATACAAGCGTATTTTAATAGAGAAAAGCAGAGAATTCAAACTTTTAAGGCACTGCGAAGCGGGGGCGGGTCGAATCAGTGAAAAACAAGAAAGTTAAAGTTTTTGCATGTTATCTCGAATTTTCTAGCAGTATATTATACATAAATTTCAAACATATCAAGTTTTAACTGTATCAATACAATAGAGTGATAAAAATCAACTATCAACCAGTCAGTCTAAAAATAGACCCAATTGTGATCATTCAATGTCGAATTCATGGCGCTTTGAATATACAAGTGGCCAATTACAAACTGCGTGCAAATAGAGTTACGATTTCCAACTTACATTTTATTAAATGATATGTATCTAGTTTTTAACACGACAATTTTTCAAACATTTACAAATAAATTTGGTTTACTAGTATTGTTGACTCTAGTAATCGTGTTACAATGGAAATCAAAATACTATTTCAGGAAAGTCAAAACATTTTACGAAATACAAAATTCTCAACTAATAAACCCACCTGCATCAATGGGACCAGCAAATCACTGAAATGTTTGTGTATGGCAGGCTCTTTGTCGTGGAGCAGTATGAACGCGCCCACGGCCTTCACAGCCTGTATGCGGAGCGCCTCCGATGTGGACTGGAGAGCAGTCAGCAGCATGCGCTTGATCACTACCAAGTTCTCATTCTGACGGTGCCCAAATACACCAGGCACTGACCTGTGTTATAAAACAATCTCAATCAGCCGAAAGCCGCATCGCCAAAACGACTGTATACCGAACAATCGATCAAGTGAAGGTCACGGGAATTTTCCTGTAGCCTGCTTCGTTTTATGGGGCTAATCAAAATATTACAACTAATAAAAAAAGAAGCCAAATTCTTATGTTTCATTTCCAATATCTCCAATAACAATTAAATAAGCTATATTTATTACTAATTGTAACAATAAAGTATTGAATTTGGCATTGAGCCAAACTTCAATAAAACAAAGGAGTATTTTAGAGGTTTAAAATTAACGACTATCCCAAACATCTGTTATGTAAAGATTTTTTTTTTAACTTACGTGAACATTCTGATGCCAGCCTCTTGGATGTTAGGGTCTTGGGCACCAGCACAGTTGAACATAAATTGAAGGAATTCTGGCCACTGGTTAACGCCATCGTCGTCAATGTGGTTTCTAGCCAATTCTGATACAACATCACAGATCTAAAGGGGAAAAATTATAATGGTTATATGGTGATATAAAATAATAGGTTGTGCACGCTACGAGTAGCTACAGAGCTGCCACGGTATCCTAACTTTTCGCCCGACGCAGGTCCTCCTCAATGGACGGTCCCAGTTTGGGAGGTTCCATTTCTCGGATTCAGGAGGAAGAAACGCACGGGTCATCACCTAAGGAAATAACTGCAATCACGTGTGAATATCCTTGCCGTGGCCAGATCTTAGAATTGATCACTTCATGATGTAACCGGCCATATCATGAAATGGTTGCATTTCATGATCATCAGCCTTTTTAATGTTCCCACTGCTGGGACTCAGGCTTGCGCCTGACTGGGTTTCGAACCCACAACCTATAACTTTTAAGTCGGGGCCATTACCACTCGGCATTTCATGATGGGCAACTAAAACTGGCCAGACCGTTTAAACGTCAGTCAACATTTGATGATATTTCGATCCATAACGTTTGGCCATAACATCAATTTTAGGTAAATGGACTTTTTAAAATTATCAAGAGACTTGGGGCACCCCTTTTTGGACAGGTTAGATTCGAAGGAGATAGCCGTATTAGTTAAATCAAATAACGAAGCGAAATCAGCACCTCTTCTGGTGAAATACGTAACTGTTTTACGATATGATCAGCCATGTTTAACCATGTCATGAAATAATCATGTGTTTAGCTGATCATATCGTTAGACAATGTGTTCATTGATTTTTAACTGGCCCATATAATAATGTGGCCAGCAGACAATATCAATTCTATACATATATATCTTTTATCCTTATTTCTTTTCGAGTTTAGGTTTTTGTGTGTACATAAATAAATAAATATATGGCACAATTTCATAATATGAAGTGATCAATTTTAAGATCTGGCTACAAAATCCTCACGCCCCAGCCGCCGCAACAAGCGACGCCCTGGGCGTTAGGAGTCGCGGGTGAGTCCAGCACAGGTGCGAGCTAGCAGACGACAAACAATGGGTAGCGCGTCGTTAGATCGTCCGGCAAGGACCAAACCCGAGTCGACGGCGCATTATATTCCAGGTGCGCTTCAAAAAGATGACAGTAAAACCAAAGGACGCAACGGAAGCATACAGGTGGGCTTTAGACAGTAAAAGTCTGACACGCCTTCTTGCTTCGCCCTAGAGCGCGGGAAGTTATTTGATGATTTCCCAATTAAAAAATAATAATAATTAATTTACTTTTGCATCCTAACTTCCGAATCCTATTTTTCCTTAGACTCCTACGTCGCTAGCGGGCATCGGGCCTTTCTAACTTTTAACAGTCACAATCGCTATAGGATGTTTGATGGCGTTACGTATCATCCGAATTATGATAAAATATATTGATAAAAAAAAAAACGAAGTACTGCGGCGCAATTTGGAAAGATCAGTAGATACAAAACAAAATGATGGCTATAAAATGAATGTCTTGAGAGGTACTATCAAACTCCATCCTATTGAGAGGATGATGTTAGCGAATTCTCAATTTATTTTTGCACATTCTGGCAGTAATACATCTTATAGTAAAATGTTCACGTAAATGATGTGCTGAAATGAAAAAAATCAATCTCAAAAACTAAACTGGTCTTTAAATTGATGGCTGTTTTTATATTATGGCTGTATGATCGGCCGCGTCTTTGATCAGTCGACACGCCTTCATGTTCTGTACGCCGCCATTTTAAGGCATTAAGAAACCATTGCTCACGTATTGAAAAAATTTATATAGTATTGTAAAGCATGCTTTACAATTATATAGAAGACTAGCTGTGCCCGCGACTTCGCGTGGACTACAGGATTTTAAATTTATTTTTTCTAAAATAAAAGTAACCCATGTTACTCCTTAATACATCAGCTACCTGCCAAAAAGAGTCCCGTCAAAATAGGTCCAGCCATTTCAGAGATTAGCCTGGACAGACAGACAAAAATTGTAAAAAATGTTATTTTGGTGTATGTACTGTATATACATATATATTCTATACTATATATATATGCATGTAGTAAAAAGCGGTAATTTCAATATTACAAACAGACACTCCAATTTTAATTATATGTATGGATGTATAAAAAACTTGGATGATGTGCCTGTAATTTCTATTTCACCATTAGCAATATCACATACAAGGTGTCATAAACATGGCACAGTGCAAAGTATGAAGTGCACAACTAGTGATAAGTAAAACCCTTGACCCTCATCCAATTTTTAAAGAGTACATGTGAAGATAAGACATTGAAATTATATAAAATAATGACTTGATTGACACTGATATCAGATTGCCATAAATTACCTATTAAAATAATTACAACTAATACAGTTTAATCAATCCATAAAATTCCAAGACATGTGTATTGAACTTTTTATTCTAGTTTTTGAAATGGAACATTTGCTAAGCCAACAGAATCTATGTTAATGATGATTTTTTTATGGCTTCAAGCTTCAGAGTAGGCAGTTGGAATGCGGATGAGTCACCTCCTAGTTTGCACTATACATAGCATTAAATAAAATTAGATTAAGAGTACCTACTAAACTGATTCAGTGCATGACTCAATAGAGCAATTAACAATTATACCATCTGATAATTCTGGGGAAATTACTAGGTACTATTTTTATAAAATACAGTTTAAATTCAAATGAGTCAAAATTGTTGTTTACTGTAGAATTAAAGTGTTATTCAACAACATAAAATTTCATATTTGATAAGATTTGTGATGTGAATGAGATAATAAAAGAAAAACACACAGCTTACCTAAAAAAAGTTTGGAGAGAAAATTCATATTGTATCTAGATTGCAGTCTTGACCTAAAAAAGCTATATTACAAGTAGTTTGGAGATGTGCTTGAGTCTAGATCAAGAGAGTATAGCTCCATCCTTTGTGTGTCAAGTGTAAGTCTCAAAAGAGTGCTAACTCACTGCTTTGGGTGCCAAGTTTGTTCATTAAATTAAATTATGTTTTTTTAAAAGACATCATATTGTTATCACTATGGCAAATTGTTGTGTAAAAATGTTTGGTTCTTTTTTACCCAAAGCTTTTGAAAAACGGAAAAAAAGCATTATGATAATTAACTAACCTTGCGCCTAAGCTGTTGGCTCACTTCCATCTGCAGTGTAAGAAGTAGCTGTTCTCTGAGTACTGTCTGCTGTTCAAATGGCAGTTTTGGGAAGAACTCAAAGAACTCGGCACTGAGCAGTCTGCGAAGCAGCACAGCAGCTGTCTGACGTCCTTCTTCACCAACATCTGCATTTTGGATAGCGCCTACAAGGAGTACCACCTTTGTCTCGGTTGGGATATTATTGTATGCTTCCTGTTCAATAAAAATAAAGATCTCAAGAAAATTGTTGGTTTAGTTTTTGCACAGCAAAAATGGCTCACGCAAGGTCATACATATTTTTATAGTGTGGTCTTTATTTTTAACCTCTTATGTTTGGTTACTAAATACTACATTTTGCATTAAAAAATAAAAATTTGACAGGAATTTTATTCCTGACTTTTTTTTCTTATACATAAAGAAAATTACAACAAATATCAGATATTGTATTTTCTGCTCTTCATACAAAACTCATGAAAATCCGGTATATAAAAATAACACAAAAAATTGCAATAAATATTTTGGGCCGCTTGGACCGCATGTACAGATTGAACGTTAGCCCGGCCGCAACAATAGAGTCGGTTAGAAGCGGTTTTGTGATATGTAAACATAGAAGGATATATTTGAACAACTTGCATGTTTTTAACGTCATTCAAATTTTCATCGATATTACGGGTTATTAAAGCAATAACAGAACTTAATTAACATTGTTTTAAAAGTAACATTAAAAATCCTCCATGACCACGTTTTGACACGAGGCTAGCAGAAGACATTCACAATAAAGGCCGGTCATTTTGTATGTTTTTTCGCAATTACACTAACGAAACATTAAATGTAATAAGTACTTACTTCTGCTTGGGATCGTATGTCGTTATCGGTAGATAATAATGTATTTAATAACTGGTAAAATTGCGCCTGATCTCCTGCCATGTTGAACCTCTTCGAAAAGGCCCAAATTTTTTTCATAAACTTTTATCTGGCTGGTCACTTCACTTCGCGATATCGTGTTGCCAGTATTTTTTGTATTTCTTTTTAGTCGAATAATTTAATTAACATAAATCAGTTTTGCATTATAAACCCGCTTCACATTATTGCTTTTTACTTAGTTTAGTAAGTATCAAGTATATGAACAAGTCTATCCAGGCTAGTGCTAGATTGGATATTTCCTAATGCAGCACTCACACTTTTGCGCGAGTAACAAGGGAATGGCGAGGCGAGTTGCGAGCAAACACATATATACTGTACAAGTTCGATCGCTGTTCGCTTCAAAGCTTCATGCACTTTTCATACAAAAGTTTAGTCGAAAGCGAGGCTTTACAAGCTCTGTGGACGACAATAAAAACCGTAAACGTCAACTTCACTGAACTGTCAAAACCACTGAATAAAATGCGTTTTTTCTTATGAAATTGCAATATTTATATTTTTGGTGAAATATAAGTAAAGAAGTATGTTACTGTAATTTAAAAATTCCCAGCAATTTTAAACAGAAAAATAAGTAAAAACAAAACGATTTAGTAATGGTATGTATGCTCGTCATCCAGTTTCAAACTTTAAAACCGAACGTAACCTCTTAAATTCTTCTATAATAGTTCTTCTTGAGAATTATGCATAGGCTCAGCTTTCTACTTGAGATCTGATGAATCTTAGATCTAGTCTTTCGTTAAACTTCTATTGCAGCTTGCAGTTGTCATATCATGTCCAGCAGCAGTCTGATGTAACCCATACATAGTTTAAGTTTTAATATCAATGCTTTCAGGCAAGTTCAGTCATTTTAGCGGGTCTAGGGATGGCGGCAGTTGGATTTGCCGGCCGCTACGTATTACGACAGATGCCTAATGCTTCTTCAAAATTTGCCGAAGCTGTTAAAAATTTACCTAAATTCGATGCCGAAAGTTTAGCCAACTCAAAGTATTACAAAGGAGGATTTGAACAAAAAATGACTAAAAGAGAAGCCGCTTTGATTTTGGGTGTGAGTCCAACAGCGAACAAAGCTAAGGTAGTACACAATTAGTTGATACTGTATTTCATAAACTGAATTACCTATTTAGTATTCAATTGCTTGTTGTTAATTTGCAGATAAGAGATGCTCATCGGAGGATAATGGTACTGAACCATCCAGATAGAGGCGGCTCACCGTTAATTGCAGCTAAGATTAATCAAGCTAAAGACCTGTTAGAAGGAGGGAAGTCATAATGTCTTCTATTAGTCTAAATTGAGTGTAAATAGTGGAATGATAAATAGAACATTTAGCTATCAGTGTTTAGTAGGTAATTTACTAGAAAATTGTAATTACACACTGTTGCTTTATTATAAGGGTAATCATAAATAAAATTCATTTGAACATCTCAATAGTCTATTCTGTCACAATGAACATCCAAACATGTATTATGGCATATCCTAACAAGGTTAATTGGAATCAGGCAAACAGCTTGCTAATCACAGCACAATACACAAGGATCCAAGAGAGAAACCATCAAAAGTGTATTTTATAAAAATACATTTACACATTTCTATAATAAAAATGTAAGTGAAACTTGATAAAATACAATTTATAAATCCTACTTACTAGTTATCTTTGAATTATGATGATCTTTAATTATTTGAGAGTAAATGGTTTGAAATACTCATAAATATAGCATTTGATACCTTTTGTGGTGTTGAACATGTAATTAATGTATTTGTGAGTTTTTCTTTAATTCTTTCAATGCTACAGAAACACTCCAAATGATACAACCCAAAAACGCCAGGGTTCTGAAAAACCAACATATTGTTGACATAAAATTTAAATTTGTTTTAATCCTGTACATTCGTTTCATAAATCTGACTCCGACACAAAATTGATTTGACACATTATCAGATTGTTGCATTGAAAGGATTAAAAGTTTCCAATGATCAATTAGTTACATGTATGTGATACTATACCTATGTTTTTGAGATTTAGTTTGCTATTATTTAATGGATATGTGAAAATTATTGTCCACATTTATTTTATTAAATGACAGATGGTGGCCCTAGTTCTAGATAAGTGGCCTAAGCTCCATACAGATTGCAGAAAAACTATTATGGTTCCATCAGTAGCGCCAAGTTTGTTCTGCGAACATAATGGCAAGCTTTATCCTTTTATAAAGTCAAAGTAATCTAGTGGCGCAATAAATTCTATACACATATCTAACACAGATAATTTTTTGAGCAAATAATTTACTAACTGCTTAACAAAATATTTTCCAAGTCATTAAAACTAAGTTTTATTTAGCATAGAACTATGTTCTGCAAAGATGAACTGGTTCGTCAACATTCAAGCCTAAGTTAATAATATTGTCAAAAAAATACATCAATTTCCAGATTTAATAGCAGGAATATTTTAAACTTTAAAATTTCGTTGAACTATTTATTCAAATTTTCTAATCATAGACTATAGGATTTTCGTAGCTACTTTGTATATTACGTACATTAAAATGTTTTAAAAATATAATACCTAGCACCTAATTTATTCAAATGACATATAGAAAAAATATATGCATTATGCAAATAAATAAAATAAAACCCTAAATTGATAAGGTTGGTAAAGCTAAAACTAGATATACTATGTAAAATATCAGTTAACTAGCCTATACTAATAACTAACAATTTATTCTGATTGTTATCCAAGAAACTAAATCCCATGTGCAATAAACATAATTCTAATGTTGCTTCTGCAAGTGGCAGTCACAATCTAGAATTCAATCAACAAATCATTGTTATTTAATTTAAAATCTAACTAATAAAATGCTCACTTTGTTCATACCCTACTAAGTTATCATTACAGGTACAAAACTAATAAAAAAAAACCGACACAGTAATGAACAACAAAAATAATACTAAAAACAAAAATACTTTAATGATATGCCAAACAACATTATAACTTAATACTAACTTAGCAGAAGTCTTGCAAATATGCAGATAGGCTAGGAACACACTAGATCAGCAGTAACCAACGTCACCCATAATTATAAATTATCATATTTAAGATGAAATAATAAATAAAAAGGATTGACTACTGTCCAATGGTTGACGTGCTGACGAAGTGGTATGCTTGCCTTAGAAGTTTGTCATGACTGTAGGAAATAAAAAAGTCTTGTCAGTTCAACTCATTTCTTCGCCTGGTGAATAGCTACTAAACATGCAAGGCTATAAGACTAGTAAGGTTTGTACAAAATCGCAACAAGCTAGATAAATATATTTTTGATTCATAATTGGGGCGAATAAAACTTGCGCCGTATAATAAAAAAAAGTCTTCAAAATAATTCGGCTAGCTATCATTGAAAGTAACTCAATAGCGATTGCTGATATTTCAAAAATAATCGAATATTGTGATTATAATTTTTTTTTTCGTTGATTCAATCGTGTGATTTGAAAACTTATTTCTGTTGAAATAAGGATCAAAAATATATGTTGTCATAGTTTGTTATAAGTAGGTTAGGTAGTGTATGATGTACAATTTGGTTGTGTTTTGAGATCAGGACTAGGCGCGCTGCCGGGTGTTTACCGCGGCCGCGGCGGCTCCTTCTGCTGTTGCTCGCGGCGCTGCTTCGCGAATCGCGCGCGCAACTTGATAATTGTTGCGTTAGATAGCGTGCCAGGTACTTTGAAAATTGACTGCAAAAGAGAATTTCATAATTCTTAGAAACTAATAATAAGAATGGCCACAATGCCGACTATAAACTAACTGAAAATACTGTAGAGTTCGAAACTTCGATTTCTTTGTGTACATAATAGAACTGATAGTTTTATACAATTGCCGGCACGGATCTTGAACGCTGGCTTCAAGTTGCGCAGATGTCACATATTCTGTCTCTTTAGTGGCGCGAAGTGAGACGGGTCGGGGAGTGTCAGTGATTGGCTCGCCGCGCCATCGCGTCATAGACGTCACTCATGATTCGTTCCCTGCTCGTGCAGCATGTGTCTAACAAAACAACGACGACGATTGGCTTGCCAATGTATAGAATGCGCAAAGCGATCCCCACTCAGTCGCCGAGCGCTCAAGATCCGTGACTGTAATTGTACTCGCAATGTCATTCGTTACAATTCGCACAAGGTCAGATTGGTGATAATGCCCAACCCTCCCAGATGCAAGCTCATGTGTATAACAATAAAGGTTTCCCACAAAGAGGTCTCAATAACTATTAAAAACTTCAAACCAACCTGCATAAACTCATGACAATGCAGTGCACTGGCGTTCTTCACGATAGCTTTGAAGCACTCCGCCAGGGAGGTGAAGTCGTTGCACGACATGATCTCGGCGCGATTGTTCTTAATCAGCGTCAAACACACGCGGAACAGGATCTTCGAACCCTCGTAGAATAGGCAGTCCCATATCCGCAACACTGTCTCTATGGGGAGGACCTCGGCGAATAGACAAACAAACCATTTGGTTGTTATTACGGCCCATGGGAGACCTGGAAAAGTTAAAAATACAAGACATCAAAAGGCGGCGTCTGAAATGGATTTCGGGTTGAGTAAGTGAGGCTAAATCTACATAAATAAAACTATAACTACATTATACCAACGATGCACACGTGTAACACGCCGATTTGTAGGTATGTTGAACGACGTCGCGTGGCGTGGATCTAGTATAGTTCTACAAGTCTAGTTTCCATCTACATTAATATTATAAAGAGGGTAAATTAGTATTTTTGTGTGTATGTTTGTAATGAATAAACTCAAAAACTACTGTGCCGATTTCAAAAATTCTTTCATTGGAAAGCAGGGACCGTACAACCCCGGTTAAGAGTTAAGTCTTCGGAAGGGTAACCCGTTTATGAGGTTACCTTTATCATGATGTAACCCCATGAATGGGTTTTAAGCTCGAACCCATTAAAAGGGTTACCTTTATCATGATGTAACCCCGTGAATGGGTTTTAAGCTCAAACCCATTAAAAGGGTTACCTTTATCATGATGTAACCCCGTGAATGGGTTTTATGCTCGAACCCATTAAAAGGGTTACCTATTCAATATAACCCATAACCATTAACCGGTAACCCATTGAATGGGTTCTATACTTGAAACCCAGTGAAAGGGTTACCCTTATCGAGATAACCCTTATAGGTAAGGGTTTTCTTCGGGTTACCGTATTATTATGGTTATTCAATAAATTTATGCTCAGTAGGTGCGAGTTTCACTAGACATTGAAGACTTGCAGACGAAGCATACATCTCCCTTTTAGACCTGCTTTTATAATAAAATCCCATGTCTTATCAAAATAGTTAACAAACAAATTTACATTCACTAATAAATTAGCACTTTCTTATTAATTCTTATTGGAAATTTATTAGTTACTTATCCTATTTTGAACCTTCTGAATAATAAAACGATTTAACAAATGTTTCAACTCATGTGTCTATATTACATGCAATAATGATAATAAATCTCGTTCTCAGTATAGTACAATTCACGAATGATGGCGGGCGTAAAGTTTGCGCAGAAGGCTGCGCAGTAACGTGTTTTAGGAACCAAATGACGTCGTGCGTGTGCTAGAAGAGTGTGATATGCGCGAAAGTTCGCAAAGGCTAACTTCACGCCCGCCATCATTCGTGAATTGTACTGTAAGTACATACGTAACCACAAAGGCGCCCGCCCCGCCGCTGACGTTTAACATGTGCTATGCCATATTGCAACGTATGTCTACCATCGACAGATCATAATTACATTGCTCCAAGTTGAAATGTTACGTTGTTATCGTTTTCAAGAGTTCAGTGTAAGAAACCCTTTTGAACGACTTAATTTAAGCCGTTCAAAAGTGTAACCCATATCGTATGGGTTTTTGTTAACCGGTTTAGGAAAACCCTATTGAATAAAGGTTACCTTTATCGTATGGGTTTTAGATTAACTGCTTAGAAAAACCCTATCGAATAAAGGTTACCTATATCGTATGGGTTTTAGATTAACTGCTTAGAAAGACCCTATCGAATAAAGGTTACCTTTGTCGTATGGGTTTTAGATTAACCGCTTAGAAAAACCCTATCGAAAACCCTTTCTATAAAAAAACCAAAATGATCCTTTGAACCCTTTAAAAGGGTTACCTATATGATAAGGGGTTTTTATTAACTGCTTAGAAAAACCCTATCAAAACCCCTTTAATGGGTAACCAGAATGGTCCCTGTTGGAAAGCTGCATTTACCCTGTGTAACATAGGGGTATATTTATTGCTTGTGCGAAGTTGGGGCGGGCCGCTAGTATGAAATATAAGGAAACCGACGCACCCAGATCGGCGTGTGTGTCACACCACACGTGTGCGCAATGTAAATCTACCTTTAAAATTGTCGAATGTATAAATCACTTCAAAATACCTATCGTGAGATATCACTTATCAGTATACGTGTGATTGAACATAACTTTGGGATGTAAACTACATACTCCAAACAGCATTAATGCTGGATTATGTTACAAGATAAAAACAGATTTGGTTTTCAAGGTCTTTAGAGTCGCAACAAGCGTTGACTATGTCAGTGTCGTGTGGTATGACCTAAACAGATTAAATGAAGACTTACGTGCTTAAATATACCGTTATACTTAAGCACTATAGTTATATTACATACTATATATAACATACATAATACTAATATACAAGGTGTAAGGGACTGCCCTCCACAAACTTTAAGGGCTTGCTCAGTAGACGAAACTGAACAACCTTCCACAAAAATTTTTTTCAGGCAACGAACAAAAAATTCGGCCTCTCCATACAAACTGTCCAATCAAGTTTATAATTTTCTATGATGAGGCGGATTTTTTTTTTTCCGGAACTTTTTTTTGTTGAAGTATTGTTCAGTTTCGTCTACTGAGCAAGCCCTTAAAGTTTGTGGAGGGCTGTCCCTTACACCTTGTATGTATCTATCAATCGCTAACATAAAATTTAGTAATCAAGTAGTAATACCCAGTAGAGGCATAAAAATAAATTGGGACTCAACATACCCAAGTTAATAACATGTTGGTGCACATCTGGCACCTTGGACTTGACTAGTTCTGACAACACCTCAATGTCCACAATGAGGCCGTCCATTGTCCTGGTGTAGTAGTCTGGCAGGATCTTTTCAACTAACACTTTCAGCAGCCAGAATGATGTCTCTTCGCTTTTTGTTGCTAATAAGAGTAAACCTGAAAGTAACCAGAAGAAAAGGTAACAAATGTTTTATTAGTTAAAATGAAGGTAAAAGAATCAGTCAGGGCCGCCACTAAGACTTGATATTTTGAGGTCAACAAATATTGATTTGTAAATATTGACTTTAAAATTGTACTATTGAATTTAAAATCATTCTATTCATATTGTCAAGGCCTCTAATATTTACATGCAATATTAGTGAGCTGGTTCTATCAATTACGTCTTAAACAGCACTAGCTTTATAAATGCCCATATTGTAGGCATAAGTGCAATAAAAAATTTCGAATTCTAATATGATATGAAATTACTGATACAATTAAGCAACTGCTTTTGGTGATAGAAATACTCTATCACTCAGTGTATATAAGTTACATTTTATCCCACAATAACTAACACTAGAGGGAACCATTCAGGTTCCCTCTAGGATTGGCTGCAAATATAGCAGTAAAAAGCAAGTTATTTCTTCTTTCACTCTGTTTTATTCTTAGTTGAATTGAGTAGAGTATACTAGTGGTTCAAATGGGGAGAAAGATGGGATGGACTGTAGGAGGAGTGAGGGTGGGTGGAAGAGAGAGAAAAGCGAGTCAGTGATAGCATGATGGTATACAGGCCAGAAGGGAAGTGAAAAATATACTGCGCCGACCCTAAATAACATGAGAAAAGGCAGGAAGATGATTTTGATGAGTGTTTGATTCAAGTACACTTAGCCACTAAAAACATTAACATGTATCATATTATTCAATCTACAACAATGATAAACTATCATCTAAGTAGTGCACATATTCAATTTATTTGGTTATAATCCCTGTATAGTTAGTTATTATTTAAGAGGCCTTTTACAAAAAAACGCGAAATTGCAAGTGTTCGACGTTGAAATTGTATGTTTTACGTTCGTTAAATGAAATAACAATTATTGTCAAAAATAGTTTGTTTTCTCTACTATATTAACTATTTAACCGATTTTAGATAACTTGTTTAATTATTTAGTAATAAGCTTTCTTCCGATGCATGTTTAGGCAAAAACTCACGGAGACGTGAATTGGCAGCTCTAATTTGAAGATTCTACTGAATATCTACCACCAAAACTAATATTAATTAGCTGTCAAATATCCTTAACTTCAAAAACTATTGAGTACATTTTCGTTATATGCCTTTTGTGTAAAAAAATAAAAAATCTACATAATTCAATTATCGACCGAAAAGGCTTCGAAACAAGCCCCAATATCTCCAAAGTTCTACATTATTTAGGCGTAAAATTTATACCAAAATAATCATCAACATTTGCTTAAACTATAGTATTATTTTTATTTTTTTAATCGCTACTATTATTTTGTAATTAAATAAATAAAAATACTATATATTTCACTGCGCGAGCCATCCGCGACTAGTACCGCGCGAGCGCTTGTCGAGGTCGGACCTATGTCAGATTATTTCCCGCGCGCCTTCGTTCCTATACTATCATTGTGTGCGCTGATTGTCGCGTAGACGCTACCGCATTGCTGTTGTGTGCGTGTGAACTACGGACGCCGTTTTTGATCTTTGCATTTATTTTCTAACGGCATTCAATATGTGTAAAGTTCACACACAGATAGTCGCTTATTGGAACGAAGTTCCATAGCGCGCATTGTGAAAGGGGGCTAGAAAAGTTGATTTATATATATATATATATATATATATCAACTTTTTCGATATGGGTGTCTTTTTCATGGTTTTCGAGGGTGTTGAAGCCGATAGTTCTGTCAAAATGTGAATCCAAGATGGCGGCTGCAATAAATTATCAACTTTTTCGAAATGGGTGTCTTTTTCATGGTTTTCGAGGGTGTTGAAGCCGATAGTTCTGTCAAAATATAAATCCAAGATGGCGGCTGCAAGAAATTATTAAATTTTTCGTCATGGGTGTCGTTTTCATGGTTTTCGAGGGTGTTGAAACCGATAGTACTGTCAAAATATAAATCTAAGATGGCGGCTGCAAGAAATTATTAAATTTTTCGTCATGGGTGTCGTATTCATGGTTTTCGAGGATGTTGAAACCGATAGTACTGTCAAAATATAAATCCAAGATGGCGGCTGCAAGAAATTATTAAATTTTTCGTCATGGGTGTCGTTTTCATGGTTTTCGAGGGTGTTGAAGCCGATAGTACTGTCAAAATATAAATCCAAGATGGCGGCTGCAAGAAATTATTAAATTTTTCGTCATGGGTGTCGTTTTCATGGTTTTCGAGGGTGTTGAAACCGATAGTACTGTCAAAATATAAATCTAAGATGGCGGCTGCAAGAAATTATTAAATTTTTCGTCATGGGTGTCGTATTCATGGTTTTCGAGGATGTTGAAACCGATAGTACTGTCAAAATATAAATCCAAGATGGCGGCTGCAAAAAATTATTAAATTTTTCGTCATGGGTGTCGTTTTCATGTTTTTCGAGGATGTTGAAACCGATAGTACTGTCAAAATATAAATCCAAGATGGCGGCTGCAAGAAATTATTAAAATTTTCGTCATGGGTGTCGTTTTCGTGGTTTTCGAGGGTGTTGAAACCGATTGGACTCTCAAAATGTAAATTCAAGATGGTGGCTGCAATAAATTATCAACTTTTTCGATATGGGTGTCTTTTTCATGGTTTTTGAGGTTGTTGAAGCCGAAAGTGCTTTGAAAATGTAAATCTAAGATGGCGGCTGTCAGAAATTATCAACTTCTTCGTCATGAGTGTCGTTTTCATGGTTTCGAAGATGTTAAAATAGTGCTGTCAAAATGTACATAAAATAGGATAGTATTTTTTTGGAACGAAGTTATGCGACTACGATAAAATAAATAAATGAATGGTTTGAATAGGTATGTTGAAAATAGTATCATTGAAGTGACCTGATGATGATGATGGAGCCGGAAGATAAGCACCGGAACTCCGTAATTAATCAATACATTGATTAATTACGGAGTTCCTACCTACTTGTGTTTGGGCTTATCAGAATTGTCATGAGATGCACTTTGGCTATAAGGTACTATCAAACTAATCTGATGATGATGATGGAGCCGGAAGGTAGACACGGGAACTTCATAATAAAACAATGTCTCCAAGCAGGTTTTGAGTTCATTGGAATCGCCATGAGAAAAAGGTACTCTGGCTGTAAGTGTATTGTCACTAAAAAGTGTGAAATAAAAAAACTTTTTACAAAAATAAATAACCGACTTCACTAAAAAGAAACACTAAAATCATCAAAATCATTTTAATTTCGGAAGTCGGTGTTAGATAAGAAACAAACAATATCGAGAAACACCGAATTCCGAAATTAAAATGATTTTGATGGTTTTTGTTATTTATTTATTGTAAAAAGTGTTTTAATTTAAAAACTTCCAAAAATAATGTTGACATGAATCTCAATTTAGGTGCGGTTTCGGTGGCGATAATAACTGGCATTGAACTTTCAAATCTAAATGAACTGTCTGCTTCGATGGATTTGCCTACCTTATCTTTCCGGTTATTTAGCAAATGCCATGACACAGTAGCAAAAATGTGGAAGAAAACTGCAGAAATAACAATGACACAAGCGGTTAAAAAGAAGCTGAAGCTGCAAAACTGCGTGGCGATGTTAACAATGCGGGTATACCTACTTTATGATATGATAAATATCTGATTTTGGAGCTAAATCATATTTACCTTTGAAATGATACCAAACTCAACGTATATATCTTTTTTTTTATAATGGATAGGCTTGCGTTAGACCACAATCTCACCTGATGGTAAGAGATGATGTGGCCGACGATGGAGCACGATTGCCTAGAAGCAATCTATTCACTCTTGACTTAAGACCCCTAGGTTATAGTTAACAGGAAACACAGACTCCGGCAAGGAATTCCATTCCTTAGCTGTACACATAATGAATGTACTCCTAAAACGCTTTGTACGTATAGGTGGGATGTCCACCATGTATCGGTGGCGCAAAGCCGTACGTCTTGTGGTCCGATGATGGAACGGACTTGGTGGAATTAAATTGTGTAACTCTAGTGCACACTCCCCGAAGTGTAAACGATAGAAAACAGACCGGCTAGCAACTCGGCGTCGATGCTCAAGACTTTAGAGTTTTGACTTCACAGGAACATCATTGCCATCTTCTTGGCGCGCTTTTCAATAGACTAGTGCATCCAGCTGGTATTAGGCTGACCCGTCCCAACGATGAGAGCATTACTCCATACACGATCGAACTTGCGCTTGATAGAGGTTGAGCAGCTGTTCCGGGGTGAAATACCGTCTCACCTTTGCTAAGATCCCCAATTTTTTGGCAGCTAGTTGGGCTTTTGCCTCGATGTAGGAGCCGAAATTAAGGGTAGACGATAGCGTTACCCCAAGAAGTTCAATGTGGTCTGTAATTGGCACGGTTACACCCCGGAAAGATGGAGCCGGGTGGAGTTGGCTCCGTTCAGCGGAGAAATGACACGCCTGGGTTTTCGTCACATTGAACTTGACCAGATTGGCCTTGCCCCATTCTGAGACTGCCTCAAAGGATGAGTTCAAGCGTTCAACCATAGCTTCTCGAAATGACTGTATCTGTGACCCACTAGCTCGTGCCTTAGACACATATCTCTCAGCAACAGTGCTGTCGTCTGCATACCCAAAAGTTTCGGGTTTAAGTGGGTCATTTATGTGCAGCAAAAACAGTGAGCACCATCCATCAATTACATCCATCCAGGGACGAGCATCCATCAATTACCACTCGAATGAGAAGAAGTCTGCGATCCAATCACACAGACCAGTGGGTAGACCGAAGGAAGTAAGTTTAGCAATAAGGCTTTCGTGCCTGACCCTATCGAAGGCCTTCGAGATATTAAGGGACACGGCAAGCGCTTCCCCATGCTTCTCAATGGCCTCGCTCCAGATGTGAATGGCATACGTTAGAAGGTCGCCAGTAGACCGATTTTGATGAAAGCCGTATTGCTGGTCGCTGAGGATGTCGTTAGCTTCCAGGTGTGCCAGAAGCTTCCTGTTAATTACCCGTTCCATACTCATACAGAGGATGGACATAACAGAGATGTGTCGGTAGTTTGCCGGGTCAGCTCTACTGCCCTTGTTGGGCACAGGCTGCACTAGGTTTGCTTTCTCCTCAGCGGTGTGGGCCAGTGTCCCGTCGGGATTCAGTAGTGGCGGAAGTGAGGGACGGCAGAAGTTCGATTCAACCGACTTTGCCAGGGACCAAAACGCTTTACTACCAGCGGGGTATGAAGCAAGTTTGTTCCCTATTCGGCTAATGTGGTCGAACCGAGACTTTCTCAACATCTTTTTGCAAGACTTGGCAGTCCTATTAAAGGCCTTCTTCTTAAGAGTCACGTCGCTGGCTTTGCGCATACGAGCATCGGCCCAAGCTTGGTATGCCGCATGTTTTTCGTGTCGGCGCGAGAACACTCGGCGCCAAACCAAGTTCGAACTTGGTCCGACATTGCTACGTCAGAGTATGGGATTACCTGGCCATTACCTGTCGTAACACATGTGTCACGGCATCAGCGCACGACGATGCATCCTTCGAAGAAAAGCAAGTGGGCTGCCAAGGATATCATGCGAATAAAGACCGCATGCCATCCCAATCTGCTGACCTGTATCGCCAAACCCGCCGAGTGCCTCTAGGACTAGGATCGGGCGAGGAGTAGATAGACACAGATTTAACCAGACAGTGGTCAGAACTGCCTAAAGGCGAAGATATCGACACTAAGTAGCGGTCTGGATCTGTGGTCATTAGAAGGTCCAAGCAATTAGCTGTGTGCAAATCCACATCAGGTACCCTCGTTGCCCCCTAAACCAGCTGGGTGAGATTCAATTCCAGCGCTAGCTTCCGCATCTCACGACCAGCATGATCTGTGCACTGGTATGGGAAAAGCCACTCTTGGTGGTGCGCATTAAAGTCCCCCAGTAACACCAATTGGGCGGAAGGGTACCGCTGCTGAGCCGCATCTGCCGCCTCACTCAGATGCTGTGTGAGCCCTGACGTCTCCACTATGCGAGCGGTAAACACAAGCGTAGATTATTTTATCTAGGCCTGTGGCGACCAAAGCCCAAAGCGTTGAGAACCTGGAGTCTTCAAGATTGCGGAGATGCCGATAGCAGTTGTGGTTCCGGGCATACATACATACGCCCGCGAGTGGTTTGAAGTTGTGCTCCAAGGTAAACCCTGGGTATGAAAGATACGACACGTCGGACGGACCTCTGATCTGCGTCTCCGTAAGGAATAGTAGAGCTAGTTTTTTCAGTCTCCAGGTGGTGATGGACTGCAATGAGATTTAACTGCAGACCTCGTATATTTGAGAGGTGCACTTTGTGAGAGAGGGAGTGCAGCCGCTGTTTAACTTTACTCTTTCCATTCCTTTTCATAATTTGAGAGTGAATGGAGGAGAGGAGAAGGAAGTGAAATGGGGAGCCACGCTGCTAACCTTCAGGCACGCACTGACAGGACGACATCATTAGGGGACTATCTTTTTTTTAACACAAAACTTTTAGACCACGAGAGGGCGCCACATTGTTTTTTGATATTTTTGCAAAGTACCGGTGAAGCCCTTTCAAATGATATCAAACACGGTGTATTTATCTTAACATTTATCACATTATCTTTTGTCCGCTAGAGGGCGTCACTTTAAATTTGAGCAACATATTGGAAATACACAAGTTAAGCCCTTTCAAATGATACCAAACACGGCGTATTTATCTCCATTTTTATTTTTAACACATTACTTTTTGTCCGCTAGAGGGCGCCATATCGTGTTTTATGACACGTCACATAGCATATGTTCAGCGAACGATTAAGACTGTTCTAACGATACCTCATGTGTCGAGTTCTGATAAGTAGATTAGGAGCTATAAGGAACAAATGAACATACTCACAAACAAACATACATACATAGCCCGTCAAAATCGTAAGTTCCCTCCGTTGTCGGGTAATAATTAAAAAAATACTCTCTTCATTCTTCTCTTTCTATAATTAATATATTTGTTAATTAAATATATTATATTAATAATATTTAATTTTCTGTGAAATTTTTAGTAGTACGAGTATTTTGGTGAACAATAAAGTTTATTCTATTCTATTACATTTGGTTGTTGCAAGCAACCATACTACTATAATATATACAATTAATACAAATATGCTATTGACTGTAGATATTATAATCGATTACTGCATAACAATTAAAAAAAATATGTAAACATATTTCATAAAAAATAATATAAGAAAAATCAATTAATATAAATTCATTTTATAAAATTAAAATAACACGTCAACAATTTCTACCTACTAACCTTCATCCTAAGAAACTTTAAGTTACGGAAAATCCAGATCGTTTAGTCGCCGTATTAAGTGCGAGCGAGAAGTATGAATGAAAGTATCGGTGGCGCAGTTAGCCGTCTGCTCGAGCGCTCGGTGCGTAAAATACCTAAATTTGCGTAAAGCCGAAACGTAAAAGGGCTCTTAACTATCTATAGATTGCCCAGCCAATGATAAAACAACAACACATAATTCTGGCAATCCATTATGTTACTATCTTAATCAGATAAGTGTGACGAGTTAGCAGACTAAAATAATGTGCTATTATGTTAATTAGCTTAATAGTCATTAGTTATTTATGTAGTATAATGTGAATTACGTAAATTGTCAATGTAATACTGTCTACTACACTAGGCCTATTTGACTAACTAAGCAATTATCATTTGATTTAATGAACTCACTGATTAACTTAATTAAATAAGTCTTTAGCTGCCTTGGACCTTGTAAATAGGCTAAGTGGATTATGGACTTATTAGCAAGTTCACACTAAATGATTTGCTAATACCATGAGTAAAGGGAAATGACACGAAATTTTAACAAATGCTTTAAAACTTGTCTTCATTTGCAACTTTATGTATACTAAAACATTTTCAATGTATAAATAGTCGTGTTGACCACAATTTTGCTGGAAGTCGCTGTAACTCATAATTTTAAATACATAGTGACTGTATTAGGTTTGTGCATCTATCAATTTATGCTCAGCATATATACATTACATCAAGATTGTGTCATTTCTAATTGGCTCCACTTTGCTAGTTGACCTGACTTGATTGACATGAATCTAAAATCCAAATGTAGAATCAGTGTAGGTAGGTGATAGGTTCAAGGCAATAGGCTAGCATTTACAGGTATGATAGGATCTTTGTGCAGTCACATTCAAATAATGACTATGTTAAGTTGGATAGAGTTATGCTGGAAAGCAGTTTAGAATTTATTTCTTTATAAAATTTCATTAATCTTTTGATTACCACATTGAATGAAATTAGACTTGTAATATGGTGAAGGTGCACATAACAACCTTGTACATATAACATTCTGTCAAATAAAAGCATTCTATTCTCTAAGGAATTGGGTTACCCCCATGCCCCAACACTGAAATTCAATTGCAATTAACATACTTCTGTTTGTTCACCAATAATTATCATTAGGATAGTTATTAGCGTAAATGCAAACAACTTGAACTTTCTGACTAATTAGTGATGATATGATGATGATGATAATGAAAAACAAATTTTGACAAATGACAGGCACTTGATTTGTGGTCCTCGGAGCACAAATCAAGTGCCTGTGAATTGTTTGGTTTGTATAAGTGTTTTGTATTTGAAACATACCTGCAATATAATTGAGTCCTTGACAGTAACCAACAACCCTGTTGTTGTGTGCGTATGCTATGAGTATATTGAACAGATGAGTCTGATGGTTGGCCTCCTTAGTGAAATATATGTTGTCAGGAAATGTGCGAGGCAGGTCCGTCTTCACGAGATCCACCAGCTCCTTCTCAAATGGCCCATCAAGTATTTTCTGGTATAAGTCTGGACATTGTTCTTTCATCATTTCTGCTTGGGAAATAGCCATCCAAACTGATGGCCGGTGTTCGCCTACAAACACAATGACATCATTGAATCACTTTAGTATATACTGAACATTCAAGATTTGAGAAAGGTTCTGTTGTTGTTGAATTTAGTAAAAATATTTTTTAAGATATTAGTTTGTTGATTATGTGTGACAGCTGATTACATTTTCCTCAAACAGTTTATGAGACATAAACAAGGATAAACTATGTATTACTCAGTAAAACATAATTTTCATATTGCCTTTTTTGGACATATGCTCAAAGAACAATTACTCATGACTGTCTAATAATAACAAGACATAATCTAAAGTAAAATTTGATGAAAGAAAATATATTGTACATATTTACTTTTTAAAAATTGCAACTCCTACTTCCTACAACAAGTGTAAAAACTCTATACACTGCTTATTATTTATAAGCTTTAAATACAAGGCACAAAAATGAAAGTGCGGTAAAATTCACACGGCTTTTAAATGTAAACAAAGAAAGACACTCACTGGGTACTCCTTTGCGGACGTATCTTTTCACAGTGTTGGTGCGTTTGACCGACTTTCCTTCGCCAAGCAGCATGGACCATTTTTGCGCCCTCGTTGCCAGTACCTTCAAGTAGTTTGACATAAAATCCTCATAGCTCTCATAATCGAAGTCCTCGTGCCTCTCAAACCCATATTCATCGACCGCACTAAAAGCAAAAGTAAATGTTACAAACACATTGATATAATATGCTAAATTAATATCAATATCTTTAGTAAAGGAAGTGCAGTACCTGAAATTAGATTGAGCCATCGCGTTGTCTATTTTGAATTAGTAGTCGCTTAAAACATAATAGTTTATGAATTACAGTTTTAATTTTTGTTAGATACGCCCCAAATACCCCACTTCGATCACCCCCACATGATGATGAATGAATGAGGGAATGATATATTTGACATTTTTGACAATCATGACATTTTAATTCACGTCCGAAAACTCACGAGTGAAAGAGCCTTACCTACTTTGTAAAGGTAATTTTTTTTCACTTGAATGTGGTTTTGTTTAAAATATACGGTTTTTTCATAGAACATCTCAGATATTAGTCGATTTTTCCTTGAAAAAAAAAAAACTATTTTTATGAATATGTATAGGTTTTTGGCGGGATTTTTCGAGATAAGTAAGTGAAGTTTCCAGCCTGAGCCATCCGATAGGCAATCATCCAGATTGAGCCCATGTCGTTGACAGCGCGTTGTGTTTCAAGCGCAGTGCTGTCAGCAAACTGTAGGGGCCCAGCAGGGTATAGGCGAGCATAGAACCCTTAGATTAAATACCTATAGATATCGCCACCGCGTGGCCACACATGAGACAGCACTATAACACTAAAATGAGGTTATTACGTAAACTTTCCCATAAATATGACCACAGAAATACACTTAAAACTTAACTATAGGAGTCTATTGGTTATACATACACTAAAACTATTACTTTAATTGCCGAAATTATTCTAAAGACATAAAAAATGACTCAAGTTGACCTCAAAGTGAGAGTGATAGGCCTTTGTTTGGCTCACTTTTCAAAGTGAGCCAAGCAAAAAAGGCACGCCGAATGAGACAGAGAATGTTATATTTTGTCTCAATTTTTTAGCTTACGTTTTACTGCCAAGTAGCCCATTGGATGTTTGAAGAGTAATTTGTGGAAACAAATAAACATTTTTGATTGATATTGATTTTCCGCCCTAAAAAATAACGCTTGAGGTATCCAATACTTTGGTTTGTTCCTGTGGGATATTCCTGTATCAGTATATACCACAGACCATTTAGGTACTACGTAGTAATAAGGAACTTGTAACCATATGGACCGTGTTATTTAAAATACCAGTGATCCGAATTGCGATAAAAGTGATTATATCGCAAAAACTATAAGTTGCACTTTAGTTAGGTTCGCGATTTTTTTCGTTTTTTTCGCTCTCAGTACGCAAGGTATACCTCATCTCTAATGTCACTGTCAAATCACTGTCAATAGTGTCAATGTCAATTCGATCTGAATATTTGTTTTGTGAATTATTGTGAATACAATTTCTCTCAAAATATTTATATTTTAGATATACAAATATCAGTTAAACGTTCAGAGTTCAAAGATACTAATAATACAAAGTGGACTTCATCACCCAAATCCCTTAAAACCGTAAAATATGGGGCCACCACCGGTAGTAACAGGAATTTCTCCAAAAGAAGGACCTCCAGGAACCAGGGTAACGATACGAGGAGAATTTCTGGGCACAAGCGTTACAGATTTAATAGGTAAGTAAATGTACAACTATAATTATTGCATAAAATCGTAGTTATTGGGGTTTACTACTGCTAAAAACTGTTTTCGAAAGGTGGGCGTAGTATTTAATTTGGACTACTTACAGGGCTAAAGATTTGTGGCTGTGACTGCTTACTGTCTTGTGAATGGAAGAGCAAGAACAAAATAGTGGCGCGCTCTGGCCCGTGCAAGGGTCGCGGAGATATCATAGTCACTACACGGTCTGGTGGGGAAGGCACATCCACTGTACAATTTAGAGGTAAAGAAACGTACTTGTCATTCCTTAATTTTAGTCATTGTCCGGCTTGCAGTAATTATACCTTATTAATAAAAAAATTAAGTTTGACTTTATTTATTTGTCAAGTGAAATTTACCTGTATGCTGAGTTTTGTGCCCAAGAAGCCTGGGCTTTTTTTAAACGCTTTTATTAGCTTCACCTGTAATGTCTGAGAATGGTTTCCACACTTAGTCCTATGCGGACCATTGTATGTGGTAGCTTCACCTGTTTACACTGTTATTGATAACATTAGAAAGGTAATGAAGTAAACATTCAGTTAGTTTATGTTTAATTCAATACTAGCTTTTAAGTATCAGCTCATTACTTTCAGCGATTACCTCCTAGAGTAAGATCCCAAGGCCACCAGACATCACGTATTTTCTGATGAAGGAAATATACAATTGAGTACTGTTAGTATGTACTAAGAATGCTTGGCTACCTGCTAGCTTGCTTAGACAGCCAATTTTCAGGTATCAGGCAATCAAGGCACATAAAAACATTACTTACTTCATTTAAATTCTCCAAGCTGATTTTTACATATATTTTGGGCAATATCTTTCAGAATCAGAATTATTTATTTGCAAGCAATGTAGGTACAATTTTAAGATGATACAGTTTTTTAAAATCCAGTCGCCAATACTCCCAGACACATTCTTTTTTTTTTTATAATGGATAGGCTCGCGTTTAACCACAATCTCACCTGATGGTAAGCGATGATGTGGCCGACGATGGAGCACGCTTGCCTAGAAGCTCTATCTATTCACTCTTGACTTGGTTCTGTCGGCCGTATTGCTTTGCAGATGCTTTAAAGCTCCCAAAATAATTACATATCTTTACGTAAATTCTCATGCTTGATTTTTATATACATATGTTCATTCACCAGACAACTATTTTAAAACCTTTTACAAGAAGACATACCGAACCAAGGGGCCAATCATCCCCTAAACTCAATTTTAATTTCTCTGTGAATAGGAGCGCGAGGGCATTATTCATGCGCATGAGACTGAGTGAGACAAATATTATGATATGTTAATTTCTCTCTCGCTCTTTCTTCCTCACTCTCTTACAGTTTACTCATAACAATTATTATTATTTAACAAAAAATGTTAAAAATTAAAAAATCAGCTAACTAATTAAAAATTAAAAAAAATGTTCATTTGACCACAATAATTCTAGAATTTCATCCTGCAAGTTGTTTTTTAAAGAAATGTCAAAAACTCTGTAGTGCTAACTTTATTGAATAACAGCAATTTTTTTTAAATTAATTAATTATTAGAAATAAATCATAAAAAAAGTACAAAGTAGAAAAATATTAATCTCTCAACATGTCTGAGTAGGTTCAATATGTATTCATAATCATTAGAAATGCTGAACCAAAAAAAGTAGATTTAATTTCTCTCAAGTTTTTTTTATCATTATACCTATAATACGACATGTCTACTACTCACACTACAAACTTGTTGAATACAAAACTTGAAATAACTGGACTTTATTATTTTTGTTTAAAAGTACATGTGTTTGGTTTTTCAATACAAATCACTAGTTTTCTCTAGTAATTTGTGGTAACTTACACAAGTGCTTTTATTGTGAAACTAGCTGTGACCGCGACTTCGTTCGCCTGGACTACAGGATTTTGAATTTGTTTTTTCTAAAATAAAAGTAGCTTATGTTACTCCTTATTACATCAGCTACTGGCCAAAAAAGACGCATTAAATCGGTCCAGCCATTTCAGAGATTAACGGAACAAAAAGACAGAAAGACAAAATGTTATTTACGGTACATACACCACCTAATATATATACGTTACATACACCAGTATGTACTGTATATATATTCATATGCATGTAGTAAAAAGCGGTTATTTCAATATTACAAACAGACACTCCAATTAAGTGGGTAATTTGAAATACATTTTTTTTCCACTGTCCTACATATAGGTCCATTGGTTTCATAAAACTAGTTATCCTAAAAGGTTGTTGTACATTTAGGCCTGGTAGTTAGTATTGGTATTAATATTTTTATGTTATTTTGTTTTCCAGGGTACCATGAATCAATAGGTCCTGTAAAAGAGAGTGCAGTATGGGTTGAGGAGGCAGCCCCACCCTCACTGCCATGGGGTCGGCGCCCCATGTCACCTACTGCCTACACCCCTCCTGACCCACTGGGGCTGTCCACTGAGGGGGATGACTGCAAGTTCCCTGAGGAGGAACTGCATGAAATGTTTCCAGATGGGTATGCATAGACTATACTTATTGGTGTTGGTATAAAATGTACCTAAATATTATAAAAAGCTTAATCTAAAATACAAATAATAAAATATATGATATATATATAAATAAATAGACAGCATACTGATCAAACTGTAATCCAAATACTAATTAACAGATTCTCAATTCAAATTCTCAACAGAAATATTTTTAAATTTATTGATTGAATCAATTTTTTTACTATGTTTATAAAAAGCAACTTTAGCCAAAATCGCAAATAGAAAGAATTTTTGGAATCTTTCCATTTGCGATTGTATGAATTTGAAACCTTTTAAATCTGGTGGAAGGGGCAAATGTCAGTCAAGCAACAGAATAAGGACGCACACTTTGGAATCTGGTTAGAGCTATATTCCACCGGGACGCCATGGTAGCTTAACTGGTCGCGCCACCATGGTGTCCCAGTGAAATATAGCCTGACACCAAACTAGACACCCTGCTGACACTAGAGCAAAGATTTTATATATCCTACGGATAAACTTGATTGACTAAGAAGCAATCACTCTTTGCTCCGTAGTCAGAGTGTGATTGCTCCTTAGTCAAACTAGTTTATCCGTAGGATATATTAAATCTTTGACTTAGATTTTCATCATAATTCATACTCTTTGGTGGGTGCGTGGCTGGCGGCCGGACTGGTATCCGAGCTGGTCGCGCCACCAAATTGGTTGCGCAACCAAACAAACATCAGGTCAGTAACGCTCTATAGAGCTATATACATTTTGTTGTGTACCATGGGGTCCCGGTGAAATATGGCCCTTATGGTTATGTGTACAAAAGAGATAGTGAGATATTCCCACCACACTCTCACACTTCATATCAATATTTAAAATGCTAATTGCTGCTTTATTTAATAAACAATTGCTGTTTTCAGAAAAAGATTTCCTTTTGGTTTTCTTGGTTGTTTGGTATAAAATATAAACACAGGCAAATACTTAATTAATAACCTGCAATTAATTAACCTTCACACCTCCTAAAAAAAATGACCTAATATATGTTACTGCAATTTTCCCACAACTTTATAATAGCGTGTGGTAGGAGCAAAGCAATAAGAAATACTTGATAACAAACTGACAATGTAATGTTCCAGTTCTGGTAAGCTGTCTGATGATAACTTCCAGCCTGGCTGGT
The DNA here is from genome assembly GCA_929112965.1 of Mythimna albipuncta. Taxonomy (NCBI): domain Eukaryota; kingdom Metazoa; phylum Arthropoda; class Insecta; order Lepidoptera; family Noctuidae; genus Mythimna; species Mythimna albipuncta. The sequence continues at coordinate 17,003,490 of OV815962.1, forward strand.
ATCTGCTGGAACATCACAGCAACACTTCCTATGAGGATCTTAAAGCTGGAATGGTATTTCTTCAAAGAAAGGTAAGTACTGTCAACAATCATTTTTCATTATCTTCCTTGTCCATAGATATGGCATGATGAAATGGTTCAACACATCACGAAGTGTTCAATTTTAAGATCGGACATCAATACATATTTAATATGCTATAGACCTAGGGTTTTCTACCATATTTATTTATTTAAACTTTGTGTACAGTGGTGTTACATACTCGGACTTAATGCCACAAGGAATTCTCTACCAGTTAAACATTGGGTTAAAAAAGACAATGCTGTAGTGGAGTGGTGTGGCCATATTTAAGAAGAATTATCTGTTAATTGTTTTTATAATTGAAACAACTTTTGTTAGTTGTTTGAAATACTCATACATAACCATAAAAACATATTTTACAACTTGGTGCGGTTGGTGGCCGACCGAAACCGGTTTTTCAACTGAAACCGATACTACGACAACAGTTCCAGTTTCGGCCAAAACCGAAACTTGCTTACTAGGATCATGTTTTGAGGAAAAAAAAAAATGATATTATAATCAGTCAGTCCTTATTTTTTTTAAGAATTTTAAAATTACGTATTTATATTTGTTGATTATCATGAATTTTAGTGCACTCGATTTTAGTTTGCGACTATTTAAAACGAACTGCAAACACAAGCCAGTCACGACATGATTAGGCACGTGGACACGGCAAAATGTCTTCGTTGCTTACTCGATTGGAAGAAATTTAACGCGCTGAACATGATCAATCACAGGGCGAGAACTCCCAAGTGCAGTTTCGGTCGTAGTTTCGGCAAGTTTGCCACTGAAACAGAAACTAAACGGAAACCCGTTTTTTTTGTCGAAATACGACTGAAACCGAACCCGAACATTCGGTCGGACACTAGTTGGTATTTCTTAACTGTCTATTCTGAGAACAAACAAACTCAGAGATAACAATCAACAATAAACAACAACAATCACTTTGAAGCCCAGACACCTTTGTCTCAGTCAAATCATAATTATGAGGACCAAGCAGGTTGGTGTTTTTAGAAAGAATCCCACGTATGAGTCCCAGGTATGAGTCTGTAATATGTAGCTCTGAACTATTTAGGAGCTCAATAAGCCGTGTACGGTTATTAAGCTATGACATTTTTGTAAAATATGTTGAGAAACTAAAGAAGCAGCTGACGTTTCCAGGTGGAAAGTCAAAAGGAAGGTCAACTCAGTTTCTTGAAGGCGAATACAGGAGCTGTGATGGACCAACTGGACCGGCTCGTTCTGCTCAAGAACATGTATGAAGAGGATGAAAGGAAGAACGGCAAAGAACCGTTGCCTAGTCTACAGGCTTCTATTGAAGGTATATTTACTGGCTTTTCTTCATTAACATGTTGCTTTTGAACAAACAGTTTTAATAGTAGCTATAAAAAATAATACTCACATTACATGAAAAAAATTGTCTTCCTATTTATTTAGTGACCACTTTTTTAAAGATTTCCTATTAAAAATCTGTATTAAATCATTCCAATTTGATTCTGGTTCGAATTCTACTGAATCTTAAATGTACTTATAATATAATTCAGCTCTAAATAAATATACTTTTTCCTGATTTCAGAATCAATAACTTTAGCAGACTCACTTTTCTCTGAGATACTATCTCGCAAAGACAATGCTGACAAGACCCGCGAGGCGCTCTCGTTATTGACACGTCACAAGTTTCTATTCCAACTGCCCGCATCTATCGACAGGAACATTAGGAAGAAGGAGTATGATCTAGTAGTCAATGACTACACTAGAGTCAAGAATCTTTTTGGAAATACTGATGTTAAGGTTAGTTGTGAAATTGGTCTCTCTTCATCATCGTCCTGTTTTTATCAAAAGTGATGTTGGATTAGCGTAGCTCTAGCTTGCCTAGTGCCTAATAGAGGCACCTATTAGCTTTTATTTCTTTATCCACACTTTTTTTTTGACCTAATTTTATAATTCGAGATTGGTAAAAAAAAGAACATGTTTTACTATTCTTTACAGTTATTTCAAAAAATTCTTGCTGAGATTGACAAGAAAATCGAGGATTTAAAAGAAAAGTTGTACACGAGAATGAAAACTATGCCCATCAATGTGCAAGAGCAGACTAAGTATATTAGGTAAGGTATTTTATTTAGTGTCCAACCGAAAGTTCTTTTTAGGTTCCAGTCCAAAAATAGTTTCGGCTAGAGTTACGGTTTCGGCGAAAAAGTGATTATTGAATTTTTGGTTCGACCGAAACTAGCGTCCTCGGCTGCAAAATTGTGCTCAGTTTCAGTTGCAGCTTGCATCAATTTTTTTTTTTTTTTTTTATTGTTGATAGGTTCGCACTTAACCGCTATCTCTTATCAATTATGATAAGTTAGTGTGAGGTTGTAAATTTGTAATAAAAATCGTTTCTGTAGTGTTAGTGAAAGCGTAACAGACAGCTGTTATTTTCATATTTATAATATTAGTATGGGATCGAGTATCGATAAGTTGCCAATTTAACTTACTTAATATAATAATGCAAGAAATATTTTTTTTTTTTAGTTATTCAATTATGGGCTTTCAACGGGTTGACAACTTTATACAAGACAATTTTCTTTGACCAGTAACCACATACGTTTCCGTTTCGGCCGCAACTAAAAAAGAAACCGAATATGTTGAAACATCGTATTTCGATCGGATAGTTACTTTTTTGTGAATGGTTCTGAAATTCCTTCCCAAGAATCAGATATCTAGATATTTTTGTTGTTTTGTGAGCTTCTTAACTTAAAACTAAACGAAATCTTATTCAGAGCACGTTGGTATATTGGGGGTGAATTTTACTACACACATTATTTAATGTGTTCCAGATTACTGATCAGTCTGAACTGGGAGGGCGACGCGGCGTGGGTGGCCATCACGAGTCGTAAGGAGTACCTCATGAGCCTCATGAACAAGGTCAAAGATCACTTCAAGCAGAAGGAGGAACTTGAGTCCAATGAGAAAGGTCAGATATAGAATATGTGGCCAACTTTTTAGGTCTTTTTAAAATACCCCTTGCCCTTACTAATATGGAAAAAATTATTTAACAAAAATTAAAACATTCGGAAAGGAGTGATTGTGGAGTGGAGTGGCGTGACTTTATTTAATTAGCCTTCATCCTCTCTCCTAGCTTTGCTGCGCCCGACAGGGTCCATATTGATCTTAACTATATTTTTATACCATCTAAACATGTACATATGGAATGCAATAAAATATTGAGTATTGAGTGGTGATACCTAGAGTAAATTCTCTTAAAGTAATAATATATGGACCTATAAAGTTCTCCTTATTCCTGAAGTGCCTAAACCTGCTTCGCAAGTCTGCAGAAGGGACACGAGAAAGCACACGAAAAGGCACATGCAAATGTCGGCGAAAAACTAAACCTGACTTGTAATAATTCAAATTGGCTCGTTTGAGGCAAGCGGTCATAAAAATAAGTCTTAATTTAATATACATGGTGTAAGGGACTTCGGCCTCTCCATACAAACTGTCCATTCAAGTTTATAATTTTCTATGGTGAGGCGGATTTTTTTTTTCGTTTCCTGAAAAAAATTTTTGTAGAAGGTTGTTCAGTTTCGTTGTGAACCTTATTTCCAGGCAAACGCAAGGTAAAAGAGAGTGAATGTGAAGGCGGCTGGAGCGCGGTCCGCGGCGCGTGGTGCGCGGCGGCGGCCGGCGCGCTGGCGGCGCAGCTGCACGCGCTGTGGCCGCTCGCGAGGCGGTACTTCGCCGGAGAGCTCGCCGGGGAGCCGCAGAACACGCAGCGCCAGGCCGAGCTTAAGGTAGCTACTGTACAAGCAGGCCAAGTTCTATTGAGACTAGCAAAATACGGTCAATACAGACATGGTAGGTAGATAGATAAAATCTGTATTTTACAAAAAAAAAAAAAACTTAAGAAACTTAAAATTAATAGGGTGTCACAATGGGCGCTCTTATCGCTAAACGGATTTTTTTTACACAAAACCTTTGGATGGATTTGACAGAGAAGGAGAAAAAGATAAGCAGGTAGTTCGTGGTGTACTATTTACATATAAACAATAAATAAACTAATAAATTACATATATTACAATAATATATATATATATATATATATATAATTATGAAAGCAGAGAAAGACTGTACCAACGTTCAGGAGAAAAGGTAGTGATTCGTAACTTCATTTTTAGAAGTTTGAGCTTGCTTTACCGACACGGGCCGCACTGCCTGAACTGCAAGCGCTTATCATAAAAATAGGTACTGTAGAGGGACGCTATAGACAAGAAAAGTACTGCAAGGCTAAATGAGATTCTGTAGAGACTTGTTAACTTAAAACGTAATATATACGAAAAAGTTAGTCGCAAATTATAGTGAGTCCAATTAGTGCACACGCGTAAAATAAAAAATAAATGATTTCAGTGGGTATCGAAAACAATTTGAGGTCTGTTTGGTTTCATATACTGCACGTTACCGCCATTTGGTTAACCTCATAATAATACTTTGAGTTTTTGAAATTCGACTAGAAAGCTTACGATGTTTTTTGACTTACCATTGATAAATCCATTTATTTACATTTACATGTTTGAGTCGCGAATTTGGACTCGAATGTCAAACACTTTCTATTCCTGTGTTCCAGGAGATGATAATAGCAGCTGTAGAGCTGTTCTCGGAGCACATGCGGTCGTGCCTGCTGTGTCCGGGCGGCGGCAAGTTGGTGCCCACGGACGCTCTGCGCGTGCGCCTCGTCGCCAACCTGAGGCACCTGAGGGAGGCTTACGACTCGCTGCTCAAGCTTGATCTGCCGTCACAGGTTTGTTGTTTATTTTAATTACCTTTTGGGGTAATTTAAAAGTAACTATTTTACCGACCGACCGAAACACGATTTTCAGCCGAAACCAAATCGATAATCGAATATTCGTCTCCTCTTCTAGTTTCAGCTGAAACAGAATTTTCGGTAAATTGCTCTTAATAGTATTCGGTCGAAGTTCCGGTTTCGGCTTCGGCTCAAAATGGTGTCAGTCGAACACTACTTTCATATAACTACGAGTAATATTCGACCGAAGCTTCGTTTTCGACCGAAAGTGGCCGAATATTCGGCTCGATAGAAACTCGGATTTTAACAAAACTGGCTACTTCCCTTCGCGCGTATAGGAGTTATTATTAATACGTAATTGCGCGTTTTTTACTAAAACCGTAAAAAAAAGGTTTGAATAGACCTTAGGAAAAATTAAGAAAATATAGAGACCAAAATTTTCGGTCGACCAAATTTCGTACATTCGTGTGTGCGACGCTTAAGAGCTTTCAAGGTCATTCAAGTTGTACAGACGTATGTATAATCGGCGCGCGAGGAGATACATATATGGGAGTTCCGAATGTTATAAGCAAAAATTAAACGCTTTATAGTCGTTTTTTTCTGTCTTATCGGAGAAATTCAACATGTGGCATAGATTATTAAAATAAATATATCTAAAGCAGTTTCGTTTTAAATAAGTAAATGGTTTTTAAACTGGTGTAGACGCGTGTGGGGTTTCATAATAAATATTTTTTTCGAATAATTGAAAAAATGTTTTGTTATCGATTCAATTTTTATTTTTATTTTTTGGCAGCATTCTGTTAACACTAGAGTTTCGGCTTTATTTTCGATCAAAACTGAAAGAGATACCAAATATTTGTAGAAGATTTCGGTTTCAGCTGGAAATTGTGTTTCGATTGAAAAGTAAAAAATATTTGAACTCGAAAGATTTGAAGATTATCAAGTTCTTACTGATACAGTCATGTTTACTGAATGTTTTTCCTAAAGTCACCCCTTTCTTTATGCACTTTCCATTACAAAAAACTGCTTTTGTGTTGACCCCCTTTGACTGAAGGAAGTTGGTACAAAAAAGTACTTTTGAATTTCCCGCCAAAAAGATTAGTACCGAAGATGCGCCTAGATGGCGTTGGGATCGAGTTAGATGGCGATATCGTTTGCTTCACGGCGTTTGGTTAGGCGGGCCGGTGCGCGTATCCAAGTTAACTTTGCGCAGAGGCAATATCGTAACCAATGAGGTTAATCCGAGGTGCGATTATTGCTAGTTGAAAACTTTACCAATACCCCGCCGTGTGGACGTGAAATACCGTCCGCGATGGCAATTTTTGAATGGCCGTAATTGGCCTGAGAATTCTTTTAATGAAAATTTATTCAATTGAGATTTTTTTATGAAATAAAGTCTTAAATTATAGTGGCGTAGGGTTTATTGTATTGTTTTTTTTTTTTTCATTATGTACGTATTACGTATGTGAAGTTCATATCTGGCAAGTCGTACCACTTCTAAACGATTTTGGATCGCCTAATTAGTTTTTTTTTTTGGTGGGTGAATGAAAATCATCCAAATTACTTCCCCTGCCCTATATAGTATACTACTGCCAAGGCGCCACTAGAATATATGCTATTTAGCGAAACTATGTCCCTTTATCCTATGCTAATATTAGAAAGAGAAATTGTTTTGTTTGTAATTAATAGATTCCATAATTACTGGACCGATTTAAAAAATCTTTCTACATTGTAGGTTATTAAGTGGCATAGGTGGTGTGTTTTGTACTTTAACGCGGTTATAACCGTTGGCAGAAGCTAGGTGCAAATATATATTTCTGTTAATTCCAGCCTCTAAGCATAGTCGAAAAGGTGATATTCGACTACCGCGTGCATGGCATGACGGTGTTCCTGCAGCGCGCGCACAAGCGGGTGAAGGGTCTCGGAGAGAAGGAAACGTGGAAGATCGAGGATTTCTCCGACTACGGCGCTATTACTAACCTCGTGAGTATTGTAGATAGAACGAGATAGTGGTAGCATATTGTAGACACACAAGTGAAGCGGCTCGGAGAGAATGAGACGTCGAAGATAGAGGAGTTCTTCGACTATGGTGCTGTTACTAAACTCATGAGTGCAGTGAATCTTATTTTGTACCACCGTTTGCTAAGTGCTTTTTAGGGTTCCGTAGCCAAATGGCAAAAAACGGAACCCTTATAGATTCGTCATGTCTGTCTGTCTGTCTGTCTGTCTGTCTGTCTGTCTGTCTGTCCGTCCGTATGTCACAGCCACTTTTTTCCAAAACTATAAGAGCTATACATTTGAAACTTTGTAAGTAGATTTATTCTGTGAACCGCATTAAGATTTTCACACAAAAATAGAAAAAAAGCAATAAATTTTGGGGGTCCCCATACATAGAACTGAAACTCAAAATTTTTTTTTCATCAAACCCATGCGTGTGGGGTATCTATGGATAGGTCTTTAAAAATGATACTGAGGTTTCTAATATCATTTTTTTTAAACTGAATAGTTTGCGCGAGAGACACTTCCAAAGTGGTAAAATGTGTGTCCCCCCCCCTCTAACTTCTAAAATAAGAGAATGATAAAACTAAAAAAAATATATGATGTACATTACTATAAAAACTACCAACGAAAATTGGTTTGAATGAAATCTAGTAAGTAGTTTTTTTTTAATGCGTCATAAATCGAAAAAAATACACTATTATTAAAACATCGATCAAAGTTACAACACATTACAAGAACTTTTATATTATGTTACTTGCTGCTACGGAACCCTTCATGGGCGAGTCCGACTCGCACTTGGCCGGTTTTTTAAATAATTATTTTCTCTAGTGTCCTACCATAGGATAGGTTTCGGCTTCGGCCAAAAAACTTAGTTTTGACTGGAATTTCGGTTTCGGCTAAAAATTGGTGAATATTCGGCTCAACCCGAACTAGCGATCTTACTGAACTGACTGTCCAGTTTGTATAATCATTTATAGGTTTGATGTTTGAAGGCTGGCTTAAGTTTTTACTCTGGCCAGAGACAAATCATATGGTCGCTAAGTACTAATAAGGCTTTAAGTCTATTATGTGGAATATTGCCATCGTTTTCCTTCTGAGAATAAATGTTCTTAAACCGCTAAAAGCCGTGTTTTATTACTTAATCTGTTTTATTCTATTATCTGTTTCTGTTATTTAATTCCTACTCAGCTCTCATATTGTAACTGTTTACTACTTTTTATATAAAAATAAAATAAATAAGCACTAAGAGTAAAAAATGTATTCTCATTAATGCATTTTGTAAAACAAATGTATATTAATTTTGTATTAGATTCGCTCATTAGGAACTATAAACTCTTAGGTTTCACTCATTAGGAACTATAAAAGGAGCCGAACATTTGGTTATCTACTTACCAAAACATTTTTTTTTTGGTTTCACTTAAAACCGAAACTTGAATTAAATCTTACTTTTCATTTACGCAAAACCGCCCAAATTTCCAGCCACACCTTCTGGAAACGTACCTCAACGAGGCGTTCTCAGCAATCCACAAATGCGTCGTGAGCAGCGGTCGTCGCGAGAGCCCGCTGCTGGCCGAGGGCAGTGACCCGGCCGCCATCTTGCAGAAGCACACCCAACAAATACTGCTGGCTTATGTAACTGTGCTGAAAGATCTGGCGCTCAATCATGATGACCAGGTAAGAAACAGAAATGTAAAGGACAGGAGTATCTTTTTATTGTATTCAGAGAATAATCATATAATTTATGTATTTAGGTATTTGGGATTGTAATTTAGGTGTCTACAAGGCTAGAGTGAATAGGATCTGCGGACTTGACTTCCGTATAGGGTTGCTCTTTCTTTCGACGGATAATGCAGTGTCCATATTCATTAAGAGAATTTCGTCCGGAAGGTCTACGTCTGGTATATTTACGATAAGCTTGCATATTTTTACATAGTATAAAATAAAGTCGGTTTCCGCGTCTGTCTGTTTATTCGCTAACTACTCCTAAACTACACAACGGATTTTGTTGCGGTTTTCCCTAATATAAAAAGCATTAAAAGATAATGTGTGTGTATAATTTGCAATAGTACGAATCCGGGGTTATACCGATTTTTGGTCAACTCGTAAAAACCGTGCGGGTCGTTTGTGTCTGAAATCTATTTCAATACTTTTTTTTCCTTTTCTCAGGAGTTCAACAACAGCAACCTGTCAGTAGCGCTAGAACAAGGCTTGGAGGAGGGCGGCGGTTCCGCGGGCCGCAGCTGGCAGACGCGCCTGCTGGTGGCCGGCGCCAACGCGCACTACACGCGCCGCGTCACGCTGCCGAACATAGCACGCGCCGTGGATAAGTATGTATTAACTTTTAGGTGTTTCCTCATTTGTCTTTTTATTTTCTTTTGGCTTCGCTCAGCTAGTATATTTAATTGTCTTCTTCAGCCTAATATTGGACAGAGACAATCGTTAAAAGCATCTGTGATTCGGAACATATCAGTTGATGTGGCGGCATACAATGGTGCGCGTCGTCATTTACAGCGAAAAAGACTGAAAACCGAATACATACCACATAATCGTTTCTCACCCTAATCTAAACTACCAAACTAGTCAGTAAATGAAAGAAGATGACAACATGTGAATAATTCGACATGTAGTATAAACATTAGCAAAAACGACTACTAATACCTCTACTTTTATTTCCAGCTTCGGCTTTCCAAAACAAACGCAAGCGCTACAAGCCACAAAGGAAGCGCTGAGTACACTGGAGTCTACCATCGCAGAGACGTACTTGGAGCACAAAGGAGATCCGTTGGTCGGTACCATAGAGCCGAGCATGGACATGGGAAGACATAGGACTGATGCCGACGCTGTGGTTGATGATGCCAGACCTTATGTCTACGAGATAATCAACAATCTTATTGCTGTACATGCTGAGGTAATTTCTGACTGTTTATAATTTTCTGATCGAGTGTCGTAAGAAGTGTCTCTTACGTCTCTACATTTTGGCGACTTTGTAGATGCTATGTTTGTAGCTAATAGCAAACAAAGTAAACATTTTTTTTTTCACTTTTAAGTATTCTGCTAGAAAGAGGCCGAATATCCGGCTCAACTGAAGCAAACTTTTTTTAGCTGATGGTGGGATATACAATATGGAAACGGTGGCAAACACTGGCAATATATCATATAAATATATTAAAACTGTCATCATGTATGTGGTTACCTTCACTAGTCTTCAAAAATAAGATGTTAATTTTTCGACAATTTGAAAAAAATCATTGATTTTGAATTTAGCAGTTTTGTGTAAAACTACATTAGTTTCCATTGAAACGAGAAAAGAAGCCCAATATTTAGTTTGTGTTTCCTTTGATACTAGAAGAGGAACCGAATATTTACTTTGGTTTTCCACCAATATTCGAAGAGGGGCCGAATATTTAGTTTGGGTTTCTAATTATACTAGAAGAGGGGCCGAATATTTAGTTTGGGTTTCCACCTATACTAGAAGAAGGGCCGAATATTTAGTTTGGGTTTCCATCGATACTAAAAGAGGAGCCAAATATTTAGTCAGGCTTTCCACCGATGCTAAAAGAGAAGCCGAATATTTAGTTAGGGTTTCTACCAAAATTAGAGGATGAACCGAATATTCAGTTTATATTTCCAAAGGAACTAGAAAAGTAGTCAAATATTGTTTTTGGATTTCCACCGAAACTAGATGATGAGCCGAGTATTCAGTTTGTGTTTCCACCGAAACTAATAGTGGAGCCGAATATTCAGTTTCGATTTCCATCAAACCGTATATGCCATAGCCATGTATAAACCATTAAAGACTTGTGGTCGCAGAATCGGATCGATCGGAATAGGATACATTTTATGCTACATTGTGCAATTTTGAACATAAATATTAAAGAATACAATAGCACTGGCCACCCCTTTTCACGGACAGAATTTAGTACCTAAAAAGCGCCTAGATGGCGTTGGGATCGAGTTAGATGGCGATATCGTTTGCTTCACGGCGTTTGGTTAGGTGAGCTGGACAACCGGCTAGACCTGGAAACGCGCCAGACGGGGGCCATCATCCTCAGTGGGTAGCGCCCCCCAAAGTCGGCGTCTCTGTCGCTGGTCGTCGTCCGCTGGGCCTCCTCCGGGAAACCGGAGGTCTCACCCGGCGGCGATTGACCGCCGAGGCGTCGTGAAATAGCGGCACGGTACGAGTACAATGCCGCGGCGTTACTCTACTGAACACAATACACCTACTCACAGGCAGCTAGCGCTCGCGCGCCTGCCATCTGCCACAGCCTACAGGCCCCCCAACGCTTTGCCCGTTTTAACGGGCAACTATTAGATACTGCGGGATAAAGGTTCGCCTACACCCCGCCCGCCGCGCCCCCTAGCGGGGACGTAGCGAATTCCCGGCAAATTCAAGTTAACTTTGCGCAGAGGCAATATCGTAACCAATGAGGTTAATCCGAGGTGCGATTATTGCTAGTTGAAAACTTTACCAATACCCCGCCGTGTGGACGTGAAATACCGTCCGCGATGGCAATTTTTGTGTGGCCGTAATTGGCCTGAGAATGAGAAGCAAATGAAGCAATGTTAATGTAACGCTCACCGATAGTGACTGAAAATTAGCGTCGATTAAGTAAATATACGGTATTTGTTGTCTGTAGAGATGGGTTGTACTAGGTAAAGAGACTAGGTGCACCTATTCTTAGTATTTACACATATGTGATCCAGAATCCAGATACCTGTTCCATCTAGTCCACCCAGTATCAATTATTACTTATCGAAAGTGGTCATGGTGTGCGTACTTAGTCCTTTAATCCATACTATGACTCGACTCGACATATATACAAGATTTTTTTCAATCCATTTTTTTCAATTCCAGCAATCAGTGATAAGACGAAGTAGGAAGTAATAATTGGACTTTATACATAGGTACTTCGTAATACTTAGTCATGTCGAGACTAGTTGGTACTCATTCGTATCGAGTATTCTCGGATCGAACTAGTCTCGAGTATTGAAAGATAAACTTGGGAAGACTACGGAATAGCGTAGTTAAAAAAGGTCAGATTATAATATATTCTTGCACAAATCGCGTACGCGTCGTGTTACTTTCAAGCGCTTTGAATTAGGGTTTAAATTCAAGTGGCTGAAAAACGAATGATTTTGACAAAACATGAATGAGTGGCAGATTTACAACGTGTTGAATGAATGGAATGCAATTACGCGTTAATGCTATGAAGTCTAAGAGCAGTTGGATTTCGCAATACTTCATGATACTAGGTACTGTTAAAGTGGGAATAGGTGCCGCCTAGTATCGACATTCATCTATTCTTCGTATCTGTTCTAGTAAATACGACCCATGTCTAGTTGTCTGCCTAATTGCTCCGTCAGTCGTAGGGTTTAGAAAAACCTTCGGTTTAAGACTTAAGGGACTGTTACGCTACGCGTTTTTCAGACAGTCTTAATCGATGTCTTACTATAATTGAACAATAAGACGAAACTGAATATCGTATGCTGAATAACGCGTAGTGTAACAGGCCCTTTCAGCAACTTCATTTATCCAGAATTATCACACTAGGAAGTATTTTGACTTGAATTTGACATTTATTCTTTTAACGCTTTTTGTAGGTGGACAGCGTATGCGGCGCGGCGTCGTCGCGCTACGTGCGCGACATCTGCGAGACTGTCTGTGAGGAGCTCGCGAGACTGTCCGCCTGCGCGCCCCCTCCCGCCACCCCCGCCGCCGTGTTCCAGGCGCGGCTCGAGTACACGCTGCTGCAGGTGGCGTGTGCCGAACATCTCACGAGGAAGGCCGAGTGAGTAGTATAGCTATAGTGTGTGAGGACGGTTGTGTCACTAACAGTATTTAAGTTATATTTAATTGTTTACAGAACTCACTTGATGGAAGCGCTAGCTGGCATCCCCCAATTAGACAGTGACGAAGAAAAGAGGTAAGTCATAAATTAAATATTGAGTCTTGGTCATGGAAATACTGTTAGGCAGCTAAAAAAGTGGTCTGGCTACAATCAGTTACTGATAGATTGCCAAACTTGTGCTCAGGCCAAAAAATAACTGCTAGGCTGATATACTTGTGTTAGTTTCTACTTATCTGATATAATTCTATTCATTACTAGGCTGCCTCGTTTATTCTGGATAAACTCCCGTCAGAAGTAGTAATGGTTTCGATTCGTTCTTGCATCTCAATTCCACCACTGAAAGTTTACGTTGTTAATCAAACTTTTGACAAATATTTTTTTCTGTTTTGCAGACGGATGGACACGATAGTCGCCGGCTTCAAGAAAAGGATGGAGCTGCAACTAGCTAGCCTGAACTGTAACATGGAGACTGTGTAACGTATAAATTACAATATGTGGAAATTGTACTCGTAGTTATTACCTATGTAGATGTATTGGTTTGAAACCAAAAGCTTTAAAAGTATTGTTATGCGATGGATCCTGTGCGATGCCTTGTTGAACGTTTATTTTGTATTAAGTATAAATTTGTGTGTACCATCAAAGACACTTCCGCCTGATCACCGCTAAGTTCATTTTTGCTTGCACTAAACTTTAAAGGGATTACTTTGGCGCCGCGCCACAGGATTCAAGCTAATTTTTTTAAGTGATCAGGCAGAAATGACCGCGATGGTACTTGCCTAGTGCGTACGGCAAGGTAAAAGACAATGAAATGCTACGTCAAAGTTTTATATGATATATTTATCTTTTAAAAGCATTACAATTTATTAATAATCATTTATTTAAAAAGCATACTGTAAGTAAAAGTTAAATTATAAAATCAGCACGTATATTAGATAAAAAATCAAACATTTTAAGTCTGTTTTATTTATTTCTCAGTCTGTCTGTTCTTGTAACTCTGAAAGAAACGGATAGTATTATAAAAATTTATAATGATAGTAAGTATGTATGTATTTTCAAACTCGCACAGGGGCTATTTTACTTTTCGAAGGTGAAAGTAATAGCTTTAATTTTATGTTTTAATTTTATGAAATACTTTTAATAGTTAATTTTTCATAGATTTTTATTTTGAGGCAATAATTTAACTATGTTCAATAAACTAAAAATATCGAGTTCAGCGCCATCTAGCGAGATCATGGCTGTGGTCGAACTTTCACCTTAAAAATTACTATTAGATGAATCTAGCTATAAATAAATAATAATAATAAATAAAATAATCTATTTTCGTGTAAATTACGAGTAATTATAGTAGAATTATGGTGACCGCATTTAATATTCTTTACTAACACAGTCATCTTTTGGAACTTGAAAATTATCCCTCGAAAAGTAGAGTGACCGACGTATTGTAACCACGTACGGTATAGCGAAGTGACGTGAAGTGATTCAAAAGAAGAAAAAAAAACTTTAATCCAAGACGCATCTTAGTGTATTTCACACTAGGGATGTTACGGAGCTTTGACTCCGACGCTGATAAGTCGGAACATCCGACTGACACTGATTTAAAAGTGTCGGAGCCGAAGGTTAAAAACCACGATATACGGGATAAGCTCATGCTAATAAAAGAAAAACTAGTGCTGACGCGAGTTGAACTCGCGATTGCTGACACGAGATTAACTCGTATTGACACGAGAGAAGCTGACCTGAGCTGCCTGTTTGTGCAAGAGCGATGTCATAGTAGGTCCAGTCTCTGACACCATTTTGCGGAAATATCCCTTCTTGTTCTGTAGCAGTATATGTGGGTGATCGAACTCCATCAGACGTCCTGCGTCTAGAACTAATATCTGAGGACAAATTCAGATTTATCGTTACTACCTACAGACCTCGTTTCAATAAGTTTATAGTAATTCAACGCTGAACATAGGCCTGTTCCAGGCTGCGCCACAAAGCAAGGTACCTTTTGTAATACAACAACAAGAAATCCTTTACAAATCTCCACGATTAAATTGAAATTAAGGATAAAAAAATGAGTGAGACTCTTCCCTATCATTGCAATTGGTCTCTGTCCAATGGACTTTTATCAAAAGGACTGAGTGAAGATGGTTCACTCAGTCCTTCTAATAAAAATTAATTTCATCTCACTATTTATTTCCGGGTCTTAATTCATACTGAAGGAACGTGATTTAGTTTCCTGTTGTATGATGATGTATGAAGAAAAAAGATGCCATATATCCAATTTCGGCCACAGCGACTGCATTCCTGGGCACCTCATGGTGGTTGTGAGCTCAGCATATGCTGCTCTGTTATGTGCCCTCATGTGATTTGCATATCCAATTTAGCCGAAAAACTCCGAGCACAGAGCGGACATATCAGAACATCATTAACGACATGATAAATTATAGCTGTTGGTGGTCTAGCTATGAACTCGTCACGTTTTTGGTACCACCTTTTATGTTTAAAGGCCGGTACGTGCCGCTACATACAACGACTCAACTCAGGCCGATCTTGGGCTTGTGTCTCCTAAGTCGCGGGCTCAATTGTTGTAATTAACACTGTAATGACTCAAGTTCTTCTCTCATATTGGCAAAGGCGCTTACTTTGTCAGAATCTATAATAGTATTCAGTCTATGCGCTATAGTGAGCACGGTGCAGCTATTGAAGTGTAGTCTGATGGCCGTCTGTATGAGCTGGTCGGTCTGCGCGTCCACATTGGCCGTGGCCTCGTCTAACACTAGGATACGGTCGTTGTGCACGATGGCTCTCGCTAGGCACACCAGTTGACGTTCTCCTACGCTGAAGTTTGAGCCGCCTTCTGATACTTCCTTGTAGAGAGGACCTGAGAAGAAATTATTACGTATTATAAACATAACTAACTTCACATGAAGGTAAGTAAGATCGATTCTTGCTCAATAGAACCTAAATTATTTCCAAAGAGTTCCTCTCTTTTGCTCATTTTAGAACAAAGTTAATAAAAAAACACCAGCTATTTTCCTCACATTATACGACGTATTTTAATTAAAAAGTCTGCGAGTTTCGCGATCTACTCTCGGCTCGGACATTTAGTATATCAAACTCTGTAGGATCAAAAATTCAATATGATCCATTGGCCACCTTAATACTAGTGTGATAAGAATTCTCAGGCCAATTACGGCCACACAAAAATTGCCATCGCGGACGGTATTTCACGTCCACACGGCGGGGTATTGGTAAAGTTTTCAACTAGCAATAATCGCACCTCGGATTAACCTCATTGGTTACGATATTGCCTCTGCGCAAAGTTAACTTGAGTATTTTACTCCAGCTCACCTAACCAAACGCCGTGAAGCAAACGATATCGCCATCTAACTCGATCCCAACGCCATCTAGGCGTATTTGTGGTACTAAATTCTGTCCATGAAAAGGGGTGTCGAGTGCTATTGTGTCGTTGTACATTGGCACCCTTGCCCACAGTATATTTTTAAACTGGTTTTTCTCCATGGAAACGCCTCGCTAAATAAGACTCGTTTCAATTTACAGTTGTAATACATCACGATTTGTGTTATACTTACTTTCATCTCCCTCTGCTTGAAGTTCCACGTTGTTTAAAGCTTCCATCAACACCGAATCGGGGTACTGGTCAAACGGATCTAAATTCTTTCTTATATTTCCGCTAAATAATACCGGCTCCTTAAATAAGAAATATAACAACCGTCGCGGTGGTTAAAACTTTTGTGACTTTTCTATAAAATTTGGCGTAGGCTAGTTAGGCTAGCTAGTTTCTAGATATCATCATTCCCTGCCTTGTTCCTACTCAGGTGATGTTAGGGCATAAAAAGATAAGATCAATTTGAAGAATCGCTGAGACTAGGGAGGTATGACACAAAAAGGGGGACAGTTGAGTATGCGCCTATTTTCAGCTTATTTATTTAAATTGATCTTATTTATTACCCATCTTTTTATGCCCTAATATCATTTGGACAGGACTTGAGATTTGGGGGCATAAATAGGTGTCGGATTTACGTTTAATTTCTTACTTGGGGAATAATAGATAACTTCTCCCTCAAATCGTGTAATCCAATGCTAGTGATGTCCACTCCGTCAATAGTGATGGTCCCCTCGAGGTATGCCAACCTGAACAATGCTTGGATAATAGAAGATTTACCTGCGCCAGTTCTGCCCACGATTCCAATCTAAAATAATATGAACACATTATCCTCAATCCTAAATGTGGCCTTCGACGACCGAGCATGGCAGCAAGCCATGCTTCGGGCTTCCCATGCGGATAGGTGGCCTCGGTGTCCGCAAAATTTCTAGTATAAGTTTACCAGCTTTCCTCTTCTCAGTGCACAGTACTGAAACATTAACCAGGAATATTTGGTTCGATGCGTTGAACGCTTGGAAAATGGCTTGTCCCCACCTGTCCTCACACAGACGGTGGGATGTGCCGCTCTGCAGTATTGTACGGAATAACCTATTGAATTCCAAGTACGACAAGCTATGCTGGCGCTACCCCTGCTGCTGTTAAGACCCTTAAACGGCGCAAATACTGTAACTTTATTGGTCATTACATTTTTGAGCCGTTTGGGGTCGAAACGCTTGGTTCATGGGGTCCGAGTCGCGTCTCCTTTTCAAGGAAATTTCACGCCGACTGATCGACACTTTACGTGACCAGAGGGCTGGCTCGTTCTTCGCCCGAAGAATTAGCATTGCCATTCAACGTGGCAATGCTGCCAGTCTTCTGGGCACATTTCCGGGTGACAGCGATGTGAAGGAGTACTTTGACGCCTGAGCACACTTTGTCATTTTGTATTATATTTATGTACTTAATTAGGTTTTAGTATAAATAGTTTAGTTAGTATTTAAGTTTTTTATGTACCTACATAATCTGTACCTTAGAGGTAAACAACAGTATGTGCCAAAAAGTAAATTTTACATTAGAGGCAAAAACGCGCGGATAGAAACTTTAAATGTATTTTTAACATAATTGCTTTAAAGATATTGAAACAAACTCATTTGTATTTTTTGTAATTATTAGATGGAATTATTATGTATTACACATAATTACAATAAAGTTTAGAACAACATTGAGTGCGCTTAAAGCTGGGGAGAAAACAATCTTATCATCATTTTAAGTCCTATACCCGATATGTTTTTGTCATATACGATTGGATATTTCTCTTCCTAGATGTCGTAGGTCTTGATGTCCTATACCATTACGTAGAACTGATTCTTACGATTTTAAGAGTGCAAAAAAACATATTTTTTAAAAAGTGGAGTTACTATTGTTTACCTCTGAGGTACAGTATGTATTAAAGTGTAGATGTATTTTTTTAAAATAAATTTTCAAATTCAAATATAACATGAATGATATATGATATGTTATTGGTTGTGCGCAGTCCGTCGCGTCCTCGCTATGTTCGTATGTTTTTTATTACCTTTTCTTGTGGTTCTATTGTGAACTGTAATCTCTGCAGTACGTAAGATCCTTCTGGGGCGTACTTCAGGCTCAAATTATCAAACTTTATCATTCCTTCTGCGGGCCAGTCGGCTGGAGGCTTTTTATCTGGAGACTGAAGACGAATAACGGCAATAATAAGTGAAAAGAAATAATTAAATGGCAGCTGTGTGGTGCATCTTCATAGCTCTGTCTTAGTTCATCAGCCATAAATGGGTACTTGACTTATATTTTTTTTATATTATTTGTATCAACTTTATCAAAAATCGCAAATAGAAAAAGAAATCAAATCCTATCAATAGTGAGTTAAAAACCTTTCAAATCTGATGGAAGGGCAAATTGTTAATTAATAGAAAAAGTATACACAAGCTGCAATGGGACGTAACCGCCATTACAAAAACCTCTCATTCAAAAAAGATTTACTCCTAGTGTTTTATTATTTATGAGAAAAAAATAATGAATGGTCATTTATATACTGAACTTTTCTTCAACACCCGCCATCCGGCAGACATCACGTCGGATTGGCAGACAAGTGGATAGAATATAATAGTAAAGTACGAATATCAAGTGCTGTATTCACTGTTTTATGACTATTTACGGGATGTTCACGAGTTCAGCGGCGCGGCGAGCGGGGCGGCATCGCTAGGCGAGTGTGCACTGCTGAGCGGCGACGGCGTCTCGTAGCATGCTTCAAACATTGTCATGCTTTTGTTCTTAACGCTCGCCGCTGCCGCGCTAAGCTACCGCTCACAATGGCAAGTTTGTGAACGGGTCGTTATCGTTACTGTCTTACTTGTTTTTTAAAAGACCTTTACGTAAATAAAATACTTATTCTTACGCTTCTTATCGCAGCTTCTTGTGGTAATTTAGTGTACTCCAACACTCTTTCGACGCTGGTCATTTGGTTCTCCATCTCAGCTGATTGCCTCATCCCCCATTGGAAGATACCAGTTAGAGATATTGACTGGGTGATCGCTAGACCGACATTGCTGCCATCCATGTCTAAAATATGAAGCATAAAGTAATTAAATCTCTGTAAACAACGAAAAGTGGAGGAGAGTATTTGCTGAAGTAAATTCTAGTAATAGTGAATTGAAATGTTATCCAATAACCCCTTCCTTCCCACTTTTGGTCTGACGGAAGATTGTTTTTGAGGTGGGTAATCATGAAAGATCTTTCGTTCCTCTCACACTGGATGGAGTGAGAGGCAGTGTCAGACTTTTACTGACTAAAACCCACCTATGTTCGTTCAGTTGTTAACTCTTTCGAACACGCCCACGGAAGATAAATAACTCTTCGTAATAACGTGAAATGGGAATTGTACCAAAAAACTAAGAAACTTTTACTAACCAGTCTTCATCAAACAGCTAAATGTAACACAAATAATGAAAAGCAAGCAGATCAGATCCAGGAAGTAGCCGAAAGATCTACTGCAAGTGATGAAGAGGTACCACGCAGCGCTGTGCAGGTCCTGGTGTAGGTCGAACTCTTCCGCCAGGAGGAACTCGGCCCCGAACGAGCGGATCGTTGCCAGGCCCAAGATCGTGGCGTTCACGTGACCAAATACTGGGCTGCGAGCTGGTGAGAATATCTTGTATTATTTAGAAAAGTTTAGGTATCGCTGAAAGGTTCTAGAGGGAAGACCACGTATCGGAAGACGCAGCGTTGCAGGCCTCCCACGAGGTGGACCGATGACCTGGTGAGGGTCGCGGGAGTCCAGTGGGTGTGAAACGCACAGGTCCGGTCATTATGGCGACACTTGGGGCAGGCCTATGTCCAACAGTGGACGTCTTTCGATATAAATGATAATGATGATGAGATGTCGTTAATGTAAATTTAGGAAAAGAATCGACAAGTGAATGTGGAGTAGGCATTGTGGGTGCAAGGTCAGGTCAGGGCCATAGATGCTGATGAGATGGAGAGTTACTTGCCAACTAATACGCCTGGTAAATAAAGTTTTTATTATAAATTACTGCCAACCTGGATCCTGAAAGAATCGGGATTGTAACATGATTCTATTCTATTTTATTTTTTTATTGATGGCAAATAGAGCCGACGTCGACTATCTGCCAATGTCAAAAGTAACTTGGATCAGGAAGAGTTATTGGCAAATAGCAAGATAATATCAGTTCTTTTCCTCTGTCCATACTCACTGATCCCTTCCAACCGTTTGACGGCTCCGGTGGTCCTGATGTAGATAACGCGGAAGATGTAGAATATAACCATCGCAGCAGCGATCGGAATCAGAAGAGTGATATCCGTCATCAATATTACGATCACAACTCCCAACAAATTCAAAATTATCTAAAAACGAAATTGGGTGTCTCGACTTCTTCACGTTCTTCACGGTTATTTGTAAAACACTGGTAACCTAACATCATAAAAAACAACTTTTGTTTGATGACTTTTAAAAATATATCATATTTTAGTCGCATCAGATTTTCATACAAGAATAGAAATATTTAAATTGTATTTTAGAACGTTCAGTTTAAATATTATATGCGAAGCAAGCGATACAATAGCGGAGGGGAGCATCGGGCGGCGGAGGTGCTTGATGTGCTTGCATCGCGTCATGCAGACGTAGGTAGATAATATAGAAAAATACAGAGTTGAAATGTGTTAGATAGAACAATGAAATCTTGAAGGTTTGTTTTTGGTAAATGAATATTACCTATGATAAGCAAAAAGTCAAGCACAAAAGTTGTTGTTTTATGATATTAGTAGTGCAGTCCTGCAAGGTTTTTAGTGTTTTACAAATAACAGTGTACACGCGATCTAAGCAATTCTATTCTAAGTATGTTACCTGAAAGCAATCGATCATAGCTTGTGGAAGCATTTCATCTACAGCTCCCATGTCTTTGCTAAACCTATTGAGGATACGTCCCGAAGGGTTGCTGTGAAAGAAACTCATTGGAGACCGGGATATCGATTCAAACATTTGGTCATGTAACCTAGAAGTTGTAAACAAATTAGCAAATCTTCTGAAATACCTATCAAAGTGGTTACCAGTTTAATTCCTTTGATACTGACTTGATCGAGGATTTCATACACAAGGAAAAGAAGAAAAAGGCTCTAATCAAAGCGACCATAATTGTCGCTAATGTTATTATGCCGAAAATGAGAACGAAATCTTTTCGTACAAGACCCTGTTCTGCCCATATTAGAACGTCCATTGTTGCGTCGCCGGACAATCTATCTTCGGTGTTACTCCTGAAACATAAAAAAAGAAAAGATAAATGGAACCATTACAATACTTGAAGTCAATAGTACACAATCTAGACACGTTGAATCAGTAATGCTCCTATTAGACTCTCGGAATCAACACTACATAGCTTTGGCCAGCAGTTTTGCCCGCGTGTAAGTAGAAAATTATCCCAAGTACACAAAATTTTGGCATGTCCTATTCTAATGTATAGTCTCTGCGCGTATCACAAACATAGAATCATTTCAGCTGTTTGATCGTGAAGGAGTAACAAACATTATACACACACACCTACATAGAAACATGCACATAGTGTGATAACACTACCTTATTCAACTGAAAGACCTTTGTAAGCAAGTGATTAGATATCGGTATAACGTACCACTTTTAATCAAACAGATGGAAAAGAAAATAATCAAAATTACAACTTGGGCCTTACCATCGACTTATCCAATAATCGCAGGCGCTGGCACAAAACTGCGCCAGTAGGAACAGGAAACCAACGATGATGACCAGGCAACAAGGAGCACCCGCCATGAAATAGTCCCGGTACACAGAGCCATGCACGCGACCTGTTGTTTGTATCTCTGCTTCAGGCTTTTGGTCCTGGAAACATCATGACAAAGATTGGAAAACAAAATTCCACTTACAGTTAATTTAGATCGACCCAAAATCTTGGGACTAGTGTCAAAGGTAATCAAGTCTTAAGGTTAAATTGAGAACCACTCTTTGTTTTGGGACCGGCGCGGGCGTTTATATTAGGCGGATATTTTGATAGAAAAGTAAAAGCAAACTTACAGCAACGCTCAGATCGAGCATCATAGACCAATGTCGTCGATGTAAGCTTAGAGTGCTCGGTTGGAACAGCACCGATACGCTCTGGACGCTGGGGATATTCTCCTCCTCGTGTACTTCACGCACTTTCTCGTTCATCAACTGAATTATCTTCAGTTCTTTTTCCTACAAACACAATGTTATGGAACAATTTCGCATTTTTTTACCAAAGGTCTATAGTATTTGTATTATCTGTAATTACGTCCAATTCTTCAAATGCTCCATTTCCGATTATTTTTCCTTTGTCCATTATTACAACTTGATCGACAGACTTGATGAATTGTAGCTGATGGGTTACCAGCAGAACTGTCTTACTGGCCAAGTATCTGATCACAACAATCATCTGTTATCGAAGAACCGATAAAAGGTCTGGATTCAAAAGATAAGTACGCAGTACTGAGTTTACCTTTTAATGCATCTTTCGAAGATATGTTTTGCGACTTGAGTATCCACAGCCGAAAGTGGATCATCTAGCAAATAGATGTCGGCCTACAACAGTAAAGTTTTAGTTTCGTATTATTCTAGCTTTTATTTAATATTCTATTGATATCTATTTGCCTGTTGTTACCTCCTTATAAACGGCTCTTGCCAAATTAATTCTGGCACGTTGTCCTCCACTGAGGGAAACGCCTCGCTCCCCAACAACAGTCTTGTCTCCATGAGGAAATAGAGAAATATCTCGTTCTAATGCACACACTTTGCATACCTCCATATAACGTTGTTTTTGGAATGACTGTCCAAACAGAATATTTTGTCTGACAGACCCTGTAAAAGCGAAGATGACCGCGTTCAATTTTCTGGCTCATTCGCATTTATAAAGAGCATTGTCACGAATGGTTCTTACCCACGAACAGCCATGGGTCCTGACTGGCGTAACTGACAGTGCCGTTGACTTGCATAGCTCCACTGGAACAGGGTAACTCGCTCAGAACCATGTGCAGTAGTGTAGACTTGCCAGCTCCTACTGCTCCGATCACAGTTGTTAGAGAACCGGCGAAAATCTGGAATTCGGTACAGAATTAACAACTAGTAAGATATATATAACGAATTAAGCACTGATATTCTATAATTCTATCCAAAGTGTAATCTTACCGACAGCTCCAAATCCATCACGTCGTTTTTATTCGAAGATTTGAGCCATCTGCTTGATGCATTTTCAAAGTTTATTGCTATTTCATCTTTACGAATCTCTACATCACAATATAATGTTATTTTATTATATTTTACATTTTATTCTGAAACACCTTTGTCAACAAAGGAAAGTGATGTTTTATGAATTACCTTTGCGATTATCTCTAGGATTATCTTTATCCGTTGCTGTGCTGGGTCCGGGAGTTGGCTTGCTCATTGCTGGATCTAAGTAATAGGTATAGAAGTTATTGAGCAGTTTTAGCAACGGAACATGTGCTTATTTTACTTTGTACAATTTATATACCTATAATAGTTACTCGTTTTTTCGGCATTGGTGAATCCGTATCGTGTGTATTAGGTTGCACTCTAGTAGGCAGTCTACAATTTTCGCTCAATAAATACTCCCGAATCCTTTGTACCGCTACGTTCATTTCTGCTATCTAAAATATCATCAATGGTTGGGTGCATAATTGCATATTTATATTTCATCTCCTAGGCTATTATTGAAATTTTCCGTAGGTAATGAAAAAAATAGCGATTTCGATAAGCAGACCTATAGAAATTGAAAAGAAAAAAACTATGTTCGAATGCTGGACAAAGCAACTAATACTAACGGTACAAGACTTCGAAGCAAAGAGAAGATTTTACCTGCCCAACAGCCTGAGGAAAATACAACGTCATAGTTTGCTTTGTTATATTATAGTAGCAAGTGAGGAAGAAAACGTTCTCAACCGTGATACGGTTCACGTAAGTCACGTAGAGCAGCACCGTGATAAAGATTCCGAAACGCGACGTGAACATGATGAAAGACATGATCACACCGCGGATGTATGACGTCATCTTTATATAGAAAATTTCGTGACTGTTTGTGAGAAGGAGAAATGGGTTAGTGATTATTATTTGTAAAAACATGCAATAAATACCAATCAAAGTATTTGTCTAAATACTCGTATATTATTTTGCTAGATTTTTTTATCTTTAATAGGTATATTACCTTGTAAGACGTCTTTATTTACTAACCGTCGAACCGAATCGATAATTTTTTGAAACGGTTTCTCCCAAGTGTACATTTTAATTACTTCCATTCCCATTATGATCTCCTTCATCAGTCTCACTCTTTCGTCTGACTTCTCCGCTGTTCCTCGTCTGTAGTAAGCAGTGTTTATTCCCAAGAATACTGGAATGTAGGAATGCTATTCAAACTTGTTTAGGAGCTAATACTGTCCTACTGCAGGATGGCTTCCTAATTTTTTTTCTATCTCTATTCAGAGTTGTGTCGTTCTCTTTTTGAAGGTATATTTCATCATTGTTATCTGATAGTTTGTTTACTTACTCTGAAACGGGATCACTGCCAGGATGATCAGCGATCCATACACCGCCGGCATTCCCATCTCCCGGTATAAGTAGACTGTCATAAGCTGAAAAGATGTTACACGAGTTTAATATGGCGACACGAAGAAGAAGTTCTTACTTAAAATGATTGAAATAGACTTGAAAGGTACCAGGGTTTCTAGTGGTCCTATCCAGAGGTAGTGCGCGAAGAGTGGTCCGGTATCAAAGCGGTTGACGTCGTTTGCCATAAGATTTAGAACCAGGCCACCACTGCTCTCGGATGTGGCCTGAATATTTACTTTTAGAGCCTGTAAGAAAAATAGCATTCTATAAATAAATCGACGGTCCCCAGGTAAACTCTTGAATCCAAAAATTTGCATTTTTTTTTGGTTCTCTTTCAACCATAATAAAATAATCAAAAATTTTGTTATTACCCTTAAACCCAATCTAACTATGAAACCAAATTAATAGAATTACAATGACAAAATTATCCATAAAATAAACTTCAAAACGCTCTCCTGTAAAGTAAGCTTTTTCACTTTCGATAGTTTACCTCGGGACAGTCGAAAATATCCGAAGTTGTCGCGAATATGCTGAATAACAGCAAGTGCTAAAATATTATATTCTTATTTTTATTAAAAAAAAAAGAAATATTGCCATACACTAGGAATTACTTCTGTACAAAACTAAACACACAAGACATCCTGACCCGAAATAACTATCTGTAGGCCTTACAAATACTTGTGCCCTCACTTCTCTGTGCACAATTGTAGACCGTAATACCAACTTAGCTATGTTAGCTAAAGGACCTATAGATTCGTAATATGTTATAGTACGTAAGTAAGTAGGTATACCTTTCTATAAATAAGACTACAAACGCCGACCCTCATCTTCATGCCCATGTGCATGGCTCCCATCATGAAGGGGTGCTGCACCATGATGTTGAAGGTGCTGCAGAAGATGATGCCGAACGCAAAGAACACGGCCTCGCCCCAGGACACGGTGCCATCCATGTCGTAGTACGAGAAAAGGCGGTATAGGTACGTTGAGTTGGTCTTGTTTCTGATGGAATTTCAAAAGAAGTAGACAGTTTATGACTATCAAGGAGATACGTCAGTCAGAAACACCGTAGGGGGGCCAGGGCCGAAGCCTAATGGGTTCGCTTCTGAAATGAAAACCCGGTGTCTTAGAACGCAAGGCAAAAACCAGACACACAGGAGTGGGATAGGTGGTTAATCAGTAAAAGTCTGACACGCCCCCCTGCTCTGAACTAGAGCGCGAAAAGTCATTGGATGATTTGCCATTCCATTTCCTATGATGGAAAAACGGGATTTGTAACACTCAATAATGAGAATAAAAATAGATCAAAACAAAACAGATTGTTCGGTCTGCGTCTTCAGTGTAAAATTAATTCACCTGTTACAAGTGTCGCAATAATAAATCGATAACTTTGTGTTATTGCACCGAATACCCGTTCTTGTCACGTCGCACCACAACTACTAGGAAATACTTACACACTATCATCTTGAACGGGGCTGTAGTAACGCAGCAACAATCCAAGAAATAAAGGCTGCTGCAACCTGTTGCAGGAAAACGTTAGATAAAGAAACTTGGTCAGTAGTTCATTTTATATTGTCTGGAAATACTAAGGGGATCGAAAATGGCCTGAACTGTTTCGAGAAAAGGATGTAACGGCGTGTGCCACTGTTTTGCTCGCATTGGTGGAGCACTGCCTAAATGGAATCATCTCATCACAATCAATCATAATTTCGCATTAATTTCAATAGGAGAATACATCTTATCTTAGGGTATCTTTTATTCTACCCTCTACATGCCCTAAACCTTCATAAAGAACTAAGGATATAGTAGTAGTAGTAGTAAGTACAGGTTGACCTGATAAGAAACTCCATAGCAGCCAGAATAAGGCCATACAGCATGAGTTCCGACCCGAACACTTTGAACAGGACTCTCCAAAGACTCGGCTTGCATCTCTCTCCGCGCTGTCGAGCGTTCTGTTCTTCGCAGTCCCATGCTTTTTGCATGGCATCGCCTAAAATGTGGGGATCAGGATTAAAATCACAATTTGATTGACATTGTAAGGCACAGATAGGTCTCCCTCATTGATCATCCCACCAATAACTCCTTGGCCTGACCGACATCACACTAATATTATATACTTAGGCGAAAGTTTGTGAGTAACAAACATTCATATGTTTATTACCTCTTCACGCTCGACTGGTTGAACGGATTTCGATGAAATTTGACACGTGAGTAAACCATGTCCTGTAATATAATAATGCCCATATACGATGTTTTTTATCCGGCTTCGCCTGAGAAATGGTTCAGGCGAAGCCGCTGGCGCAGTAGTTACCTATGTTATATGACCCGAAACTCAAGTAGACTGTGAGTAGACTACTGTAGGTAAAGCCGCTCTAAAATATGACCTGTATCTGTCATTATACCAACCCGCACAGGGTCCGCGAGGTGGATTACGGCCCGTTCACTGTCCTAAAGAGGAGGCCTGAGTCCCAGCAGTGGGAACATTAAAAGGCTGTAGATTTTATGATTTGATTTCGTCTTTGTGAAAAAATAAATACCTTTTGTATTCGAACGAGCTACCGTGGCTGTGGCACACAAAGGGCAACTGAAGGGAACCCGGGTGGGTTTTAATCAATATAAGTCTGACACTCCCCCTCGCTCTATCCACTCTATCAATCTCCAGGGTTCTCATGTGATTTGATTTTGATTGACCATTACATATTTGCTGTATGGACATTAAAACAGACTTGACCCCCGAGTTTTTTTCGGTGTTTCTTCTCAGGGTAGTCAACTAAATAACACCGGCCTCATCTAATTTAAACTGACGAATAAATTGACGTGCAAATGTGTTACAAAACCTATTTTATCATTTATCCACAGTCGGAGAAACTATTTGATGATGTCCCAACTTAATAAAAAAAAAAAAAAAAATTTAATTACGTTGTTACCATATATAATTTATTAAGTAATTATCAATAGAATAGTTTGAGTAATTACCTAACACATTAGAGCGATGCTCCGGCAAGGGTGCGTAGAGGTCGGTGTCTCTGATATCGCGGCTATAGCCCATCTTAAATGTTTCTAACGTCCACCTTTGAAAAATACAACTTCCATAAATCCTTATACCAAGAATTAGCTTCGATTTTCTGTTGATCTTACTGGACCAAAACACCCTCTGTTCCAGGGGCACCGGGTTTTAGAAAACCTCATGGGTGCTCATGTTCATTTGATGGCTATAAATTGGCGAAGTGTGAATAGAGAAATGCAAACTGATTTGACACTGATGGACCGATAAATAAATGTCCTACTTGCATACTGGATCTCAAGGTAAGATTTTCTATTGTACTATGGAAACCAGGTACAACGAAGGTACCATAAATAACTAGACCGAACACAAATATCTTTTTCATCAACAATCATTTGTGCTGAAACGAACCCGACCCTTGCGTCTCAACCGGCGCTCTAAACCACTGCGCTGTTTAGCGCGTTTTTTCATTATCATTAACCGACGACCCGTTTGGTTCGGGTAATAAAAAAATGCCCATCATTAGGCGATTACCGATCTGTTTCTTGATGTCTATTCTCAGGGGTGCTCGGCACCCTCTGTTTATTTCTCAGAGGTGCTCGAGCCCCCGAGCACCCACGGAGTCGGCGCCCCTGCTCTGTTCAGCATAAATATTGTAGTTTTTATTATTAGATTTGAAGAGTCAGCCAATAGGTATAATTTCACTATCTACAAACAATAATTATGCAACAATTTCAAGGGTTTACCATTTTTATTAGCATTATCTCCTACGTACCAGAATGTCAAGATTGAGAACAAGTTAGCTCCATGACGTGGATTCATCTCCCTTCTCTGTTTTGGCCCAGTATCCATTTTTAATAGTATTTAATAAATCATAAATTGATAACGTCTCAATAGAATTACTTATAGTAAATTATGTAATCTAGATAGCTACGGCAAATCTGTAGTGCTTTGGTAGGTACCTACCTATCGCCTTTATAAAATGAAAATAATGAAATATAATTGAAAAACCTTTTTCAATACACTTGTTTGAAAACCTGCTCTTAGCTTTTAGGCACGCAATTGACAATTTTCCGTACTAGTGCAGAAAAGTGCGCATGCTCTCCCCGCCACAATTTTATGGGTGTTTATGGGTATCATTTAAGCTATCGCCAATTTAATTAGTTTTGTGTTTCTTAAATAATAGGGTTAGCCTGCAAAATATTAGATTCTACAATAAATCACCTAAAATCATGGAGATATAGGGTCTAGTACCAAATAAATGTTTTTGTATATATTATAGATTTGTCTATAGGAACGAAGTTTATATTCATGTAATGCACTACAATTTTATTGGTAATCCACCTCTGATTTCACACATTATATTAACATTAATTTAATAATTCATACCTGGAAACACTTTTTGTTTATCTGAGAACGAAAAATTTCGTGGCGATAGACCTATTTATTAGGTGATACAACTTGATGACAAATATAAATTTTGGTGACAAGAAATATAGTCCCCCAATTTTATTACATTTTTTATTTTTTTTTTATTAATCTGGCTGAGCGCGCACAACACACTCTCCTACTGTTCGTGCTAATTCTGCATTGGTCGCAAAGACAAAATTTCTGCACTTTATCAAAATGCACCTACAATTTTTTTTAGGTGGGACCTCAGCAAATAACTTTTCCCAATCTTTACTGACTAAAACCCACTCGGCGTTCCTTCAGTTGCCCTTTGCTTTCCAGGACCACTGTGATTGGCGAACAACCCCGCAGCTTATCTATACTATATATTATATTAATATTATAAAGCGGAAGAGTTTGTTTGTTTGTTTGTTTGAACGCGCTAATCTCAGGAACTACTGGTCCGATCTGGGGCTATCTAACAGTGAATTTCTTTCACTGTTAGATAGCCCATTTAATGAGGAAGGTTATAGGCTATATAACATTACGCTACAACTAATAGGAGCGGAGCAGTAACCAATGATGCGGGTGAAACCGCAAGGTACAGCTAGTGATTGATATAAGTACCTACCTAATATTTAAATAGGTACATTAATATTATAACCATGCCTCCAGCCAGGTACATAATTAGCTCCTATATTTTATAACTATCTCTCTTTTTTATTTTTTCTTTACTTAATTTAGGTGCCTTCAAGGCTAGAGTGAATACGCTCTTAATAAGCTAGTGCGCCTCACCATCAACGATTGCATCGCTGCTTGCCTTCAGGTGGGAGCACCAGTAGCAGTCAAGCACCAGTTTATTAAATCAATAAAAAAAAACTCATTCAAAATTTGTAGCGACATTATGAAACAAGCTTCAGCCAAACGCTTATTTTTTTTTTTCACACACTGATTTGGTCTGTCTTCATTACGTACGTGACTATCAGCTTAATTTTATATTCCAAATTAATTTTGAACATTGATATATAGAACAAAGTTGTATATATCTACGTATTATGTCGCAACAACGACCATACAGCCCAGGCTAGCTGTATGGTATTTATGTCGCAATCAACTCTATATGTAAAAACATATAAAATCACAGTTTGAATGGCACACAATCAAGTATGAACAATGCTCTTCATTCGAATAACTTGTCTTCTTTTAAGCATTTATCTGTGTGGGGTAAGTATTGTCTACAAATTTTAATGTTTTTGATAATAATGCATGTCAATTAGTACTCTTTTCCAAAATATTATATTCCTAAATTATTATTTTTTTGGTATCACAGGCACAGAAATGGTATAACCATTTCTCTCCATCTCCATACTCTTACCCAGTTAGAACGGCATACGCGTATCCACCACTATGCAGGTATGAGTCCTGCAGCACAGCACTCGAAGATCTTAACTTGTTGCTGGAGCTCGCAAAAGTCCTGGACGATGACGACAAGGCCTGTTCCAGTCCACAACAACCACCGAACGGCGGACTCAGCGATGAAATCATAATGAAGCTGGTTAATGCACTCATATACACAGCCACGCAAAACTGCGGTCCAATGCGTGACGATAGTTGCAGTGGAGGTAGAGGAGACGGTAACAGGGGTGGTGTAGGCGGAGGCCTAGGGGGTGGCTTAGGTGGTAGCCTAGGCGGAGGTCTAGGCGGTGGCCTAGGCGGAGGTTTAGGCGGTAACCTGGGCGGCGGCGTAAGTAGTGGCCTAATTGGTGGCTTAGGAGGTGGTCTAGGTGGTGGTCTAGGCAGTGGCACAGGCGGCGGTACAGGTGGCAGACTGGGCGGTGGCTTAGTTGGTGGCCTAGGAGGTGGCTTGGTTGGTGGTCTAGGTGGTGGTGTAGGCAATGTCGTAGGCGGTGGTGTAGGTGGCGGCAAAGATGGTAGCCTGGGCGGCAGCTTAGTTGGTGGCCTAGGAGGTGGCTTGGTTGGTGGTCTAGGTGGTGGTGTAGGCAATGTCGTAGGCGGGGGTGTAGGTGGCGGTGGTGTAGGTGGCGGCAAAGATGGTACCCTGGGCGGCAGCTTAGTTGGTGGCCTAGGAGGTGGCTTGGGTGGTGGTGTAGGCGATGTCGTAGGCGGTGGTGTAGCTGGCGGCAAAGATGGTAGCCTGGGCGGAGGCTTAGTTGGCGGCTTAGGAGGTGGCTTGGGTGGTGGTGTAGGCGATGTCGTAGGCGGTGGTGTAGCTGGCGGCAAAGATGGTAGTTTGGGCGGCGGCTTAGTTGGTGGCCTAGGAGGTGGCTTGGGTGGTGGTGTAGGCGATGTCGTAGACGGTGGTGTAGGTGGCGGCAAAGGTGGTAGCCTGGGCGGCAGCTTAGTTGGTGGCCTAGGAGGTAGCTTGATTGGTGGTCTAGGTGGTGGTGTAGGCGATGTTGTAGGCGGTGGTGTAGGTGGCGGCAAAGGTGGTAGCCTGGGCGGCGGCTTAGTTGGTAGCCTAGGAGATGGCTTGGGTGGTGGTCTAGGTGGTGGTGTAGGCGATGTCGTAGGCAGTGGCCTAGGAGGTGGATTAAGTGGTGGCCTAGGAGATGGCGCAGGTGGAGTCCTAGTTGGTGTTTTAGATGGTGGTCTAGATAGTGGCGTAGGCGATGTCGTAGGCAGTCGCCTAGGAGGTGGATTAAGTAGTGGTCTAGGAGATGGCGCAGGTGGAGTCCTAGTTGGTGTTTTAGGTCTAGGTGGTGGCGTAGGTGGTGATGTAGGCGGTGGCCTAGGAGGAGGCTTAGGTGGTGGGCTAGGCGGTGGTGCAGGTGGTGTGCTAAGAGGTGTTTTAGATGGAGGCGTTGGCGGTGGTGTTGGTGATGTCGTAGGCAGTGGTCTAGGAGGTAGCTTAGTTGGTGGTTTAGACGGCGGGGCAGGCCGTGTCCTAGTTGGTGTTTTAGATGGTGGTGTAGGCGGTGGTCTAGGAGATGGGGTAGGTGATGTCGTTAACAGTGGCCTAGGAGGCAGCTCAGTTGGTGGTCTAGGTGGTGGGGTAAGTGATGTCATAGGCAGTGGTCAAGGAGGTAGCTTAGTTAGTGGCCTAGACGGCGGGGCAGGTGGTGTCATAGTTGGTGTTTTAGATGGTGGTGTAGGCGGTGGTCTAATAAGTAGTGGTGTAGGTGATGTCTTAGGCGGTGGCTTAGGAGGTAGCCTACTTGGTGAACTGGAAGAGGTTGGTGACATACGAAGCCATTAGAATTTTTGAGTTAGTATTGAAGGATTTTATTATCATGTTTGAACTTATGGCACATTACTTCGTTGTTAATTGCATATTGGCATACTTATATTATAATGTATCATATAATGTTGTATACACCCGCATCTCAGGTTACTACTCCGCTCCCGTGGGTCGTAGCGTGAAGTTAGAATAACATTTTTGCAATTAGAACCAGCAGGCCTAGCCAAATGACGACCGTTTCGTTTCGATTCTCTTTCGTTGAACGCCTAATATGTCATCAAACTGTATGAATAATGTCATCAAACAAAATGTTAACAAAATGTCATCAAACAAAATGCCTAATATGTCATCAAATTGTATGAACAATGTCATCAAACATACAAACGAGTTTTGTTATGAAAATAAACAAACCATGTAAAATTGAGTTTTATTTTATATTTAAATATTTATCACATTCTTATACGATAAAAAATTACTGGCTTCAAGAACTACAGACACCTGGGTATTTCTGAACCCAGTGATTTCTCGTAAAAACCGTGCGTATCTTTTTTTCTTTTATTTACTCCTTAGGGCCGGCTATAATCGTTCAACCATATCGCCCAGTGTTTCGATAATGTTTTCTTGCGTGATGAGTTTTTATTTCTTAACATTAAATGTTAATTAAATACGAAAGACATTATTATTAATAAAATTTATTAATAATAATGTCTTTCGCATTTAATTATCATAGTCAAAGTTTTAGCGGTGTATACCTAAACTACTGTATATGGTTTTTTTAGGGTTCCGTAGCCAAATGGCAAAAAACGGAACCCTTATAGATTCGTCATGTCTGTCTGTCTGTCTGTCTGTCCGTCCGTATGTCACAGCCACTTTTTTCCGAAACTATGAGATCAATACTGTTGAAACTTTGTGAGTAGATGTATTCTGTGAACCGCATTAAGATTTTCACACAAAAATAGAAAAAAAGCAATAAATTTTGGGGGTTCCCAAACATAGAACTGAAACTCAAAAATTTTTTTTTCATCAAACCCATGCGTGTGGGGTATCTATGGATAGGTCTTCAAAAATGATACTGAGATTTCTAATATCATTTTTTTCTAAACTGAATAGTTTGCGCGAGAGACACTTCCAAAGTGGTAAAATGTGTCCCCCCCCCTCTAACTTCTAAGATAAGAGAATGATAGAACTAAAAAAAATATATGAGGTACATTACTATAAAAACTACCAACGAAAATTGGTTTGAACGAAATCTAGTAAGTAGTTTTTTTTAATGCGTCATAAATCGAAAAAAATACACTATTATTAAAACATCGATCAAAGTTACAACACATTACAAGAACTTTTATATCATGTTACTTGCTGCTACGGAACCCTTCATGGGCGAGTCCGACTCGCACTTGGCCGGTTTTTTTAATGTGTAATAAACTGATATTGATCTATTTAACGGGTTTAGTTCTACTTGGTCCGTCTGACCTAGCGTTGAAAATTCCGAAAAAAACAATTTGATTTTTTTCCATGATAAAAAACAATCTCCCTCAATCCCCCCCTCCAAGTATCGCCATTTAGGCGCAATAATGACAGATCCCCACTGTTGGACATAAGTCTCCCTCTCGCTATAATGAGCTATGCCCACTGTTGAAAATAAGCCTCCCCCAAGTATCGCCATTTAGGCGCTATAATGTCTGATGCCCACTGTTGGATATAAGCCTCCCCATGCTATAATGACCTATGTATGCCCACTGTTAGATAAAAGCTTCCCCAAGTGTTGCCATTTAGGCGCTATATTGACTGATGCCTACTTTTGGACATAAGTCTCCACCTCGCTATAATGACCTATGTCCACTGTCGATTATAAGCCTCCCCAAGTGTCGCCATTTAGGCGCTATAATGACTGATGCCCACTGTTGGACACAAGTCTCCCCCTCGCTATAGTGACCGATGTCCTCCGTTGGACATAGGCTCATAAACTAGTGCAGCTCACCATCATATTGCATCACTGACTGCTTACCATCAGGTAGGATCGGAGTCAAGCGCTATTTTATATTAATTAAAAAAAAGTACGTACTTATTTGAAAAAAGCATTTATTGTCTTTAAAAAACGTTTTTTTCTTTAAATAAGTGATTATATAAATTAAATCAATTAATTATTCTTATTTCTTCATTTTAAATGTATAAATTAAAAAAGAAACAAAATTTCATTATTCTCCGGTGACCTCCGGTTTTTCTCCGGAGATTGGTCAATCACCGGTGAATTCAATCGGTTGTTGAAATCTCGCTCCGGTGCAAACCTCTAGTTGCCGGCTCGCTAACACACACGCGCACATAAAGTGCGTTTCACGAAAGAATTCTTTGCGCCGTAATGTTGGCAATACGGAAAAGCAGTGTTTTTAGGCGAGTTTTCTTTCAACCGTTAATTTGGGGTTTAAAACCGCAACATTTTGGTTTGAAACGCTTTAAACCGGTTGATTTACATCTATAATCCGATTTTCACGCGGGTGAAGCCACTGGTTGAAGTTATTAAATACTAGCTTTTGCCCGCGACTTCGTTCGCGTGGAATAGTGACTTCCGGCAGATAGTACTGAATTGATGCCGACTCTTGACCAATAGATGGCGCTGTATGTCCGGAATAAATTTTATTTTTTATTTTGTTTTTTATTTTATTGTTTGTAATAAAAACTATCCTATGTCCTTTCTCAAGTTCCTAACTATGTCTGTACCAAATTTCACACAAATCGGTCCAGTAGTTTAGGCGTGAAGCAAAGACAGACAGACAGAGTTACTTTCGCATTTATAATATTAGTTTGGATGTGTAGTAAACTAGTAAATCCTCGGTCAAGCTTATTATTAGTAGGGTTTCCTAAGATGCTACATATTTTGCGTTTACACTATGTAAAAATTACAATAGTCGACAATAGACACTAATAACCCCATAGATTATACACTTATACTGGTAACCCCGTGCATTTTAAGATTTGTTACGTGAAATAATAATAAGGAGGAATGCTATACGAGATCTTCTATGCGGTAGATTTTTCGGAAGAAAGTCTGAAGTAAATTGATTGTAATATTAAAAAAACTCATTCAAAGTTATTAGCAGTATTTGGATTTTTTGTACTTTGACTATATTTTTTATTACGTTCAAATGCGCACCGGATTCCCGAACGTGTGGGGTACTTCTTCATTCTACGTAATTTTTATAGTGCTACCGACCGGTACTACGTCTTTTCTAAAATCCGAGCTGGCAACACTAGGCTGCTCACTGCTGTCATCAAATACGTTGGGTGACATTTGTTTGGTTTTTGAATTTTGTTGGATTTTACCAAAATATTTAATATTTTATGTCTATTTAGTAGCACCTAAGTCATACAAACTATTTTAATAAGTAATTTTGCTAGTTATGCAAATAAAAACTTATTTTTGTGAAGTCAAATGTCAAGATGACTTCAGAGGCCGAAGCTATAAAAACAAATGAATTTCTGCGAAGACGAAAGCTGAGACTTCAACAGGTTTGAATTATGATATGATTGTTATTTTGAATTTATATATATAAATAATAAAAAAAATTGTCAAGTGCGGACAAAGTAAGTATACAATGCGAGAGGTTTTTAGGTCCGAGAACAGTCTAAAGACATCGCAAAGAAAATAAGGCAGCGCGCCAAGGTTGAAAAGTTACGACAAGTTGTTGATCTAGACGCGAAGAAACAAAAGGAATATTTTGAATGTCAAGAGAAACTGGTAAAGCGACTGGAAGAGCTGTATGCGAAAGGTCTGGAAAACGTGGGGGCGAGTCATCATAGTGCTTCTGAATTGACACAAGGTAAATTGGGGTTAGGCATATCAATAAATTTGTTATTACTCTTGCCCCTACTAGCAGCAAAGTTTATTTTGGGGTTTAATTCATGATTAAAATCTTAGGTAGATTTCTAGTACTAAAATTCTAAGGGAAATCCTATGAAATGATCATTTGTTTGAATAGGTGCAATATCTGCATGCTACTATTTAATTATTAAGATTATAGTTTTTCTCGCTAGATGAAGTAATTAAGACGGACAAGTCTAAGTTGCGTGGTAAAGAGGCTACAGTTGAATTGAGGAGAAAGAAGCAGGAGATATTAGATCACCAGAAAAAAATACTGGACAGAAAGGTGCAAGCAAGGTAAGGATATTTATTATGCTAACTTTTGAAGAAAAACACAAATATTTAGTTGATGTAAAGTGTAAACATTGCATAGGTCAAGATTGTCTGGAACTAAAGTTAAGTTGGTATTATTTCCAACAAGGAATAGCCACTTTGTTGAATATAGTGAATATAAAAGATAATGAACTTGTAATATTACATTTACATTACATTGTATAAATTACCTTGTTACAAGTTGATTATCTTATAATTTGGTATTACAAAGATTAAGAACAAAAAAAAATTGGAACAGGTATAGCCAAATGGTTTCCAACATAAAGCTTATGTTGTAATTTTCAACTAAACTGAATACATGTTAGAATTTTTTTTGGTCTCACAGGGAGGCTGCTAATGAAATCAGTCGGGATAAGTCATCAGTGGTAGCTAATAAACTATTTTCCAAATCTTCAAGCATAAAAGTATCTGATGACTCTAGCCAAAAAGCAGGAGCTTCCTCAGAGCTTGTAAACTTAAAAGAAACCGACAAAGATGTAGGAACTAGTAAAAATGAAGTAGAGGTTGTGAAGACTAGTGATATGGCCACACAGTGGGACATGGAAACCATACCCGAGTGGGAACCTGTGCCAGCCCTCTCACTTCCAACAGACAAAGACACTCCGAAGGATTCTGAAGATTTTTTAGGTAGTAAAGCTGAACAAAGCAAAAGATTAGACTTATTTGCAATCAGCAAAGAAATGCCAACCAGTTTACGAGGCAAGCATACACTTGAAACAAGAGACAGAGAACCAGGAAGACCTTCCTTGACAATCGTTTCTGAATACCTGCAGAACAGAAAGCTACGTTTACGAGAAACTGAACCAACATTGACCAACAAGAAGACATCAGATGATATGCAAAGCTTGAAACAAACAATAGAACGAACCAGATCTATTCGCCCTGAAGGTATTCCTTTTAATATTTGCCAAGTACATGACCAGCAAATAATTCCAGTGCCGACTTGGCAAGCTGAAAGAAGTTGTCGATTCTGTTCTCACACAGCTTGTCGACAGACTAGTGTCAGTCCTGTACCAAGTAGACAATTTAAATCTGTGACTAATGCTCAAATCAATCAGATCTTTAGTTCCATAAGACCTGTGCGGCAGACCAATGTACAACCAAGTCCTGTTGTCAGAGGGAGAAGCCCATTTAGGAGGAGTAAAGTCGATCCAAATATTTGTAAGCAATATTAAGAAGCAAAGTTTAAGCAATAGTGGCTGAGTAATCCATCGGAGTTGGGTCCATTATAAATCATTTCAACTTTCATTTCTATTTACCATAATTAACAAATCATGTACTCTCATATTCAGTCCTCATTGTAAATGTTTCATCTAGTTTTAATGTTATAAAGAAATGCATCAAGCTTTAGAATCAATTATTTGTTATCAATAATATCTAGGTAATATAATCTGCCACTTACAGTTCCAGGTAAAGGACAGGCTTCTAATGACAAAGCCAAGAATATACCAGTGAATACTGCTCAAAGGAAAAACTCTGTTGTAATGTACAACCATTCAACCAGGGACACCAAGGACTTGCCTCATGCTGACGATAAGCTTGTAGTGAGAGACGTGCAGTCTGAGGAGGATGCATACTCCCAGGCTATGAAGGAAGTGTCAGCCCTCGGTTTAAGGGACAAGGAACAAAGGAAAGTTCAGGATGTAAGGAACAAGGTTGCAGTGACCAAACAAAATGTTGAGAAAGAGTATAAAGACACTATGAATTTCTTGAATTCCTTGCCAAAGGATAAGGGAAATAAAGTTATTGTGAGTACGATAAGGCTTTAGCTTAAGTATTTAAAATATTTCATACATATTATGTAGAACTTACCTAATGCCGGTTTATTATTTTAGAAAAATGCATATATGGATGAACGACGGCAGCAAATACAGCATCAGAGTCGTCAGCAGAAGATGCAACAAGAATATAAAAAAATCGAAAAAGAATGTAAAAAACATAACTGTTTGGTAAATATTCAATTTCACTCAAAAAATACTAAACAAAATATTTTTTTTAATTTTAACAACAATGTCCAATTCTTTTATTTCCAGAAAAATCGCAACCAATCTAAATCGCCTGTAAATCATGACATAGATGACAATTTTGACAGCAGAGACTTCCAATACTCTTGGATGCCTGTGCCCGAGGCTGACAGCAACCTCGCCATCCACGCAATACCTAACACAGTGAAACAGGGCAAGTCTGGAAACAGTGTCAAGTTCAGCCAAGTAGATAGTTATCACGAATACAGGTCTCGGCATAAACACACACCTCCTACTAAGGATACTTGCCAGGACAAACCAGACAAACCCAAAAGAATCATTGAGACTGTGCTTATAGACAAGGATACCACTGAATCTTCTGACAGCTCCTCCATTACCTCAGACACAAGTTCAATAGTAAATCTGAGAGTAGAACCGAAAAGAAAACATAGAAATGCTAAAGAGATTAATCAAAATCTATCAGATGCTGAAAGAATCATAATATACAAGGTGTTGGATTCAAAAACTGACAAGAAGTCAAAAAGACAAACTAAACTTTTAAATGAAATTGCAAAATCTTTGACATGTATGGGAAGAGGTCAGCAGTCTGAAACCACCCAACAAACGACGACTAGCAAGAGTACTGAAAATGCACTCTCATTTGAACAACTTAATGAAGGTATGTTTATTTATTTATTTATTTGAACTGTATAACAGACTAGCTTTTGCCCGCGGCTTCGCCCGCGTGGCATTAGGTATTTAAGGAATCGGTACAAAAGGTAGCCTATGTTCTTTTCCGTTATAGCCGTTTTTGCGTGACAAACATCCAAACATCCACATTTATAATATTATTATTTTCACATTTATAATATTAGTTAGGATTTGTAATTCCATAGATAATAAATCTATGTGTCAGTAATACGAAATAATACGAATGTGTTTGTTACACTGCACGCATGCTGTGCGTCTGTGCGTTTTATTAGAATCTGAAAATTTGTGCTAAATTGAGTGCTAGGTGCTGTATGTTCGATTTCAGTGCTGGCCTTGTGAAAATAATGCCAAATCTAGCTCTGAAAGTGCTAAGTTGGCACCAGTTATAGATCTGAACTCCGCTCCCGCACGCGCACCCCCGCCTTGGTGACGCTGATTTCGCAACGAGCCGTGCAGCAGAAATCGTAATATTTTAATTTCGCCATAACTTAAAAACCAAACGTCCAATTTTAATCATTCAAAGACCAAATATTATCTTCATAAATTGTACTTAGTGATGAAATAATTTATTTCGATAAGGATTAATAGCATGAGTTAAATAAATGCGTTTAAATGTAGTCAAAAAAAAATTAAAGATTTTTAAATAATAAATGGTTGTTGTGCCTCGCTCGACATAGATAGGTATAGTGTGTCGCGGACTTTTTTGTAGATATTTATAAGATCTACAATTAATTAGAACATTTTTTAGTTCTATCTTTTATAGTTTAGGCAGCGTAGCGGAGCTGGTTGATTTTTTACACCTTGTTTCCGAAAAAAACAAATATCTTACGGAACCCTATTTTTTTCCAAAATAAAATTTAGCCTATGTTTCTCGTGGATAATGTAGTTTTCGAACGGTGAAAAAATTTTTAAAATGGTCCAGTAGTTTTTGAGCCTATTCATTACAACCAAACAAACAAAGTTTTCCTCTTTATAATATTAGTGTAGATTTTTAATTGAAACCCCTAGAGAATTAGTTTCAGGTGAAATATTTTCACACATAGCACACTAATATTATATAGGCGATAGTTTTTATGTACGCGTGTGTTTGATTTTTTTACACGCCCAAACGACTGAACGCATTTGGATGAAATTAGGCATAAAGGCTAGTAAAGCATGGACTAGGACATAGGATATTTCACCCCAGGAGTCTTTTCGTTCGAAATAATTTTAGCTTGATGCAAGCGAGACCACTAGCTGACGCCAATAATTCTAGGCATTTCTAAGCTGACGCTGACGAAGCCTCGGGCGGCAGCTAGTATTAAATAACCGTAAACTATATTTCATTAAATAATTTAGAAATATTTTGTTCAGGTATCTACAAAGTGGTGGAGGAACAAGGGTAAGTTCTAAAGTATTTTAATAACTAATAATTCCATACTCTCCCTCTTCCTTTTCCTACCTGTTACCATTTCCTATCGTTCTGCAGGGCAGGCTACAAGATGAGTTGTTGCACTACTAATGTTGAGATGTGGCAGTCCACCGCACCACACAAACCTTGGTGGTAAATTATTAGCACTGTTAAAACATGAGGTCATATACATTTTACGATAGTTTATGCAATTTTAGTAGTGTATCATATGGTCATATTAGTACAGATAGTCTTAATCGAGCATAGTTAATTTGAACATAACAAAGACCCTCGCTTTTGATTCCTCAAACATTTTAAGACATACCTTGCAGCTTTTCTGTAGCTACAAATCACGTTTCAGCATCAGACAAAGCATACGGTTTTGGAGAACTGATCACTTGGATTTTACAGGGACAACATAACCTCGATGTACTATGATCCCCATGGGAAGGTTTCAACTGCACGTTCTGAAGACGTGCATCGTCGAACATGTCACTGCAGGAGTCCATGCAAAAGTCAACAGTGTGAAAGAGGTTGGTATTTTTAGATGAACAGCTGTATGTGTGCTCTTCTAAGGAGGAGTCCAATGTTATACCTACTGTCTTAAATTATTTTTGCAGGTACTGTTCTACATTGGGAAAGCGGCGATTGTCCTGCACCTGCGTCGTAAGTACTTAACATTCTTTTGCTTTTTAAGTTCTACATCGGGGCAGCTAGCGTAATAGATTAATTATATAAAAACTTTTACTTTCAGAACAACTAAAGAAAATCAGTGGCCCAGCACATCCAAAAAGAAGCCGTCCACCCCACCCCCAGCTAGGCAATCTTCTGTCGCGCCATCAACAACCTCATTCACAACAGCTCCGAACGACAAAGACAATATATCTGAAGGTGGGTATATTAAATTAATTGACGAAACTGGGCAGGCAGCAGGGAAATTCATCGTAGATTCTTCTGGGCTCCTTAATGATAATGCTTACGAAGTTGTTATACAGCTTCGAAAGAAAGATAAAGCACAAGAAAACATAAATAATAAAATAAATGATGACAATACAGTTCACAAGGTGAATATACAGTCTGTAAGGCAAATTAATGAAAGTAATCAAAATGATCGGCCTGTTAGCTGCGAGACCGACATAAACGATATGCAGCCGACTTCTGACGGAGATACATGCAAAGTTTTGAGTGATAGAAGTGATAAAGATAAGCAGTCTACTAAGATTCCTCCTCAACCCGAACTAACAACCACAAATACCATGACTAAAGAACCACACATAATCTCTGACAATAAAGAAAAATATCACATTGAAACTAATACTGAAGGAAATTACACAGCTTTTGTGCAGTCTTCTGAGAATAAAAAAAACACGTGTGAAAAAGGCATATCTACATATTTATCTGAAGTGGTAAAATTAGACCAACCTCCAAGACAGTCGACCACTACGTACACTCAAACTACGTTAAGCTCTCCGATTCATCGACCTGTTTTCTTTCACATGAGTTCCTCAACATCTACTGCGTACATGAGCCCACCAGAAATGATTTTACCTAATTTTTTAAGACATGATTGTCGCACGACTGAAGATGAAATATATGATCCTATACATACTATTGAACTTATTGGAAAAGAATACCGCGGAGAATTTGGTGAGTGTAAGTGCCGAAAATGTAAGCACGCTAAAAAGATGGAAGTTAACAAAGTAAATGTACCGGCTAACTGTACTAAGAAAAAATATGAGAATACAAAAAATAACACACCGCCAAATACCGCTAATAATACTCCTGACCGACATCAAGCTCGCGATGTTCTAAAAGAAAGAAATGTGCCTTGCAAAAACGCAGCGATTGAAAAACCAAAATGCATACATAGCAATCGTAGAAAAGTTGATCATAAAGGACATTGTCATAGAAACAGAAAACTCTCAGCAGAAAGTTTTCGCTCGACCCGAAACATTAATACGCTTCTCGGTACAGATTTGACTTCAAGAAAAAATAAATATAAATTTACAAATTCGTATCGGGATAAAAGACCCGACCAATCTCGCCTAAATCCAGTTATTAGAGACTACGTGAATAAGTTATTGGCTCTGAATAGACAAGGGCTAAAAGCAGTTGAAGTAGCAGATCAAGAATGTAGCTCGGTAGGCACTCCTGGCAGCTCAATAATTAATGTTCCATTTAATGTTGATGAGAGAAAATCCTCATTATTAAATACGATATCATTAGAGCAAATAAAAAACTTGTTAAAACGGAAAATCTTGGAGGAGCAACTAACAAACAAATTAAGTTACACACAAAATTCATTTGTTAATTCAATGTGTAATAACTCGAATAACAAGAAAAGTCTGAAATATTTTTCGTCTCGTACAACCCGTAAAAAACCTATACACAAAGTCAAGTCCCTAAATATTTCCAAACACTTTCTAAAGCAAACAAAATCAGGACAAGAAAAGACTAAAAAACCTGCATCGCAGTCATCGACTGAGGAAAAAAACAGAGCGGGTGGTTGTCATACCCAAACAAAAACCCGAAGTAGAAGCCCTCCAACACCGAGGCAGGTTTATAATGAGCCATTCTCCAGATTTAATGATTCTGCATCTACAGCTAAAAATTCTGCAGGGACGGAAAGAATCAAAACATGCCACAAAACAGATTCACCTAAAAAGATGAGAAGCAAGCCAGATTTGAAACGCCACAAAGCTACTGCGACAGAGTCGACAGCTGACTCTGAGTCAAGTGGACGCTTCAACACAACAGATATTCCCATAAGTATGTCTACGCAGACAACCCAAAACGTTGATACTAACACTGACACTAACTATATGAAACTAGCAGAAGATAAATTGCAAAACATGGAAAAAATTGCTGACCTGACCGAAAAGTGTACAAAAAGATTATCGAACCTGGCCAAAGTATTAGAGGAAGTACGAAAAAATAAATCACTGGCTTATAGTCAAATTTCATCTGCTGAATCAACTGATTCGCAATCCGATAAACCTGTGGTAAGCCCTATTACAATTGAACCTAACGACTTTCCACAGGAATCGGAAACTAAATCTCCTGAACCTATTCCGGATAGGGGTGACTCTATCGAAAAGGAACTTTTGCAATCAGAGCAAATTAATATCTTGGCAGACATACCCAAACCAGCTTTTAAAGTACCGGTGTCGAATTTACCACCACATCCAAAGTCTGTTGATAAATTAGATACGCCTATACATGTATCTACAAATACTGCGGAACTGTTGGTTAAAAATAGGCCAAAACCACCACCAGCGTTATCTCGCATTAGTTTAAAACATGGACAAGAATTCATAATTCCACACGAACTATCAACTGTTATAGAAGTAGACTCGCCTATGAGCTTAAAACACAAAAATCAGTCTGCGCGCAATGATGCTAAAGAGGATTCCAATAATTCTAATAGATCTTCGTCTGGGGATAAAACTGTAGATGATAGCAAAAAGAGTGATGATGGAAAAGAATCCCCAATAAACCCTGATCTGCTTCAAACTAAATCACAATTATCAAAAATTTATAAATTTTCGTCAACCGAGTCGTCAGACGATTCTAAATTTCAAATGATAGACCTAAAACAGTTTAACGAGATAATGTTAGAGCCTTTTATTAGTATTC
The DNA here is from genome assembly GCA_929112965.1 of Mythimna albipuncta. Lineage (NCBI taxonomy): Eukaryota > Metazoa > Arthropoda > Insecta > Lepidoptera > Noctuidae > Mythimna > Mythimna albipuncta. The sequence goes on from OV815962.1 coordinate 17,047,691, forward strand.
AAGAATATGCAAAACAATACAACATGGAACCACCAGATGAAGGTTCCAATCTGGATGATATACATAGAGAAGATGCTATTAATGATGACATAAGTTCTCTACATTCTGATGGTAGTTTACCAGATGTAATAGCAGAATTATTGAAACGAAATATTATTACTGAACCATTTAAATTTGATACCGCATCCAATATTAACTCTACTACAATTTCTTCAGAATCTACGTTATCCATGTTAGCTTTGTCAAAAGCACGCAGAGGTAGAAAGAAAACGAATGTTGTTTGCCAAAACAAGGAAAATATCGGCGAAACATCTGATACTTTGAGCTTCTCTTCAAATCCTGACCTAGAAAATGCTTTTAAAAAACTTGGTATGGGCTGGGCTTCCTCCACCTTGAAGAAGACTAAAGAGCGTTTAGCTTTATCTTCGTCATCAAATACATCTAGTTCTAGTTTGTCCCAATTTAAAATGAAAAAAAATCAGGATGTACCAGCACTAGTTACGGATTCAGTTTCATCTTTAGGAAATGTATGTAAGAGCAACACACAGAATAAGAATACTGTAGACAATTCAAAAAACGTTGAACAACAAACTACATTCTCAAACTCAATGACTGTTAAAGAATTTTTGAGAAATGAATTGGCTAAGAAAATTACCTTTACAACTAAATCAAATGTTAATGATACGCAAGAAGAATTTGTTTCTTTGTTTGAGACGAAAATGCCAGAGGAAATGAAAGAAACGTCGCAGGTTAATCGCGATGAGCGCTCCGTAGACAGTGCGCGAAGTGGCACTAACCGAGCGCGCACTTCCACCCCCGTGCAGCTGTTCAAGTCGTTAACCTACCGCTCGAGCTCCAGTTCGAACATATCCAACGGCTTGTTCAGTAACGCCGATGACCTATCATCGGTTAAAATGACATCCAATTCCATAAAAAATCATTCCACATCCGACAAGGATGACTTGACCATTCCTACCTTCAGTTTGAGATTGAAAAAGAATTCAGACTGTAGTAAAAGTGATTGAAAATATTTTTTTTTTGTTTGTTGTCATTTGTTAATATATTATTTATGTGAAAATAGAATGAAGCAAATATTTATGTACTTATTATTTTATTGCAATGATGTTGTTTGGACTTTATGTATATTTTGAATAAATCAATATGAGTCAAATTTTATCTATTTTATTTCAAGAAATACAGCAATTGAGGTAATATACCAAAACATTTTTTATTGCTTTAACAATAACACTTGTCAACTATACACAACATTCCATAAGATCTTTAAGTACACATTTTTATTAATATTACTATTTGAGATTAGTATACAGTCGCATATTTTTATTTAAAAAATAACTTTGGTATTACCACATTATATAAATCCATGTTAATTTATTACTGTCTAATGAATAAATTTAGTAAAATGACAATTTATCTTGTGACTTGCATATTTGCATAGTTCTAAAACATGTGTTGGCTTGTTGGCAACAAAAAAGTAATTTTTGTCAGAGATCCAAAGAATACTAATTTAGACAAATGAGCACTATTCGCTATGTAATAACTTAACCAATAAATAATATATTATTACATACTTGTAAATTAATACCTGCTAAATGATCACAGAACATAATTAGCTTCTAAACTATACTAGCTAGGGAAACCTTTAATAACTTTAAACGGTGTTAATTATAATAAGATTTTGAGATTAAAATGTGAGATTTCTGGTCATGTATGGTATCAAATTTTATACAAAGTTTCCCTATACAATTTTGCTAAATAATCTTTTTGATAACATTATTCTTTTTTCTTATTATCTTTTAGTAAATGATCTTTGACCAGTGTATATGCTAGTCCTATTGTGAGTGCTGACACTACAGTGCCTTGGGCTGCCACTCGGAGCTGCATTAGGAACACACTCGTGCTCATGTTACCCTTTGTCTTGTATTTGTATGCTCCAAAACCACATACACCCAATAGTCCTATGATACCTGAAACAATAAAAATTGCATTAATTTTACTTCAAAGCTCCTTTTCCTATGATATTTATAAATTTCTTAGACACAGCAAGAATTGGACTCTGATAATTATCACTAACTTTTTAAATTAATTTTAGAAAATAAAAATACCACCAGCCTTACCTATGATCATAAATGGTGAGTCTTTAGACTTCCTTGCAAGCTTATCTGATTGAGATTCATCTCTGTATTCAAACACTTGCCGTGGGTTAGACATTCTGCACCTGAAACATTAAATACATAACCTTCAACCAAAAGAAAGGAGCAGATAGTTACATGGGTACTATCCATATAATAAAAAAATATGAAATATGTCTAGCTTGTACTACTGCTAAATATTCTACTGAAAATACCTATGTCACTATAAGGTTATAAACATCAAAGGCAATTTTATATTATTATTTTGGGTTTAGGCTTGTAAAGATTATTATCATAATATTAGCAATCAATCAAAAAGGCAACAGCAGAAATCTTAAATGTTATTATCCAAGATTTATCTGTTGATAATTCCACTCACAAAATTATATAACTTATTAAAATGTATATGTATATTGCATCACAATTACACATGGACACTTACACACAGTGTGACGGCTACTGCTATTACTACTATTGAAAGAAAATCCTGACTTAATGTTCTTACTGCTTTTCACGTTCAATCTATTTCTGTCTCTTCTGATTTTCATTAATGGAAAAGGATGAAACATCAATCTGGTGACGTCAGTATGAAAAATTTCCAACTACTGCGATATTGTCATAGTCACAAGTAACCGTCAAAACTGCTGAAGGTCACTACTGTCAAACTGCATTGCATCCCTTGACATTGACATTTTCAAATCGGTCATGAAATATTTTGTTCAGAAATATTTTCAAAACTATATCGTCATGTGAAGTTATATCTACAGTCACTTATTTAAAAAGTCTCTCAGACACTACGTCAATATTTACTATCTGCATTGCTCCTATTATAGAAAGGAACATTCGGGGTTTTTCTTTCACTTACCCCGACTTACCCTTTTGAGATTGCGTCGTATAGAGAATTTGGCACGTGATCCATCTTTAAATACACAGCTATGAAAATATTTCATAGCATTAGGGCACGTGTAAAAGGTGTTTTCACTGCATACCGAGGCCATGGCATTTCTAATCAAATTAGTTAGCCCCGGTTATATATACGTTTTGCAAATGAAGATGCCGCAAGTCATGTGCGTAAAGCGCATGATTTACGGTGTTTAACAAATATATAAAAACACAAACTACGTACCTACCCACGCAGCCACGCACATATGCACCCACGTGCTCCTGTAGTAGGTACACGTGCATATGGCCAGTCTAGAAATGCATTTCGATGTCGTAGATATGATATATTATTTTTAATTTTGCCATGGTTGAACTGGCCTATTTTCGGAATTGGTCGCTTAGTGAATCATGGAGCATAGTAATTTTATTAGGGCCGAACTACGTTAAGCGGACGCCAGCCGTTGCGTGGCAAAGCGCTTGTGTCGTGTGCGACGGTCCCCATCGCAAAAACCGAATTATTACCTTTTTTTTTTTTTTTTATGGTGGGAAAAATCATGCATTGACATCCCCCGCCCTTGGGCGGAGCGGGAGATAGTGTCAGACTCTTACTGACTAAAAGACCCACCCCGTTCCTTCTAGCCTTCATACCGGGGCTCGAGCGCCCTTTCGGATAACCCTGACCCCAGTAGGCTTCGACCCGGCTGGGTCCCTGCTGTTGCTGGCAACTCCTTGAGGCGCGCGGGAACAGTGCGCGCCGTCGACGACTTGGGCTTGGTCCGGACGGTTACCGGACGGCCGGACAGCGAGCTACCCATTGCTCACTGTCCGCAAGCCCGCGTCTACGTTGGCCGGAAATCGGGATCAGAATCCCGGCGACGGCGGCGGCGATAACGCCGTTGCCTGATGCGTTCGGCCTCCTCCTTTGCAAGCATTACTGCTTCGCAAAAATCGGCGACCGCCTGCCACTCCTCCTCGCTCCGGACCATGGCCTCAACCAAGGCCCGGCGCACCGAATTATTACCTGCGCATTGTCGCTATTTCGACTTCGACGGCGTGCATGTGGTTGTGTCGATGGAGAATTTAATATTTATTACGTAGCAAAGAGTAACTGCGAGGTCCGGCACCCCGCGCCGTATGCTCGCGCGGGTCACTGCAATGGAGCACTTTTGCATAGAACCGCGCTGGCGTCCGTTTGACGTAGTTTCGGCCTTTAGCCCTAACTTTTTTAGAAACGTACGCACTTCGTTTAACCTTTCAAATACCGGTAATTTGAGACAATAGATGCGCAAACGTTCGCTTGGGGTTTAATGAATTAAAATCTGTTGGGATTGTCCGAAGGCTGAAAATTAACAGAAACAATAAATCAATAGGAGTAAATACTGCCATGTTCTAGAACCAAACATTGAAAAAATCATGCCCAATGCGCAGCCCTTTCCCTCGTAGAGGCCTGAGTCCCGACAGTGGGAACATTAAAAGGCTGATTATGCCATGCTATGGTAAACAGTCGATCTTCTTAGCCTTTGCCCAGTTACGAGATCGACTTCCAGTCTAACCAGATAAAGTTGAATACCAGCATACATGGAGCGAATGTCTCCACAACTCAGTAACTGTTTATTTGATTCCCCTTGGCAAATAGTGAATAATAAAAAAGTTTACAAAAACTATATTTTTGGTCCCAAAATCAAAACCAAGATAACAAAATTCATGATACAATATAAATAATTACTAACAAACATTAATAGAAGCTTAAAACTAAAGTAAAAAACAATTACACAAAAAGCAATCTTAAAATAAGCATAAGTTTGAGATACAATCACTAAATAAAGTCGATTACAAAACGTCGGTTAGGATTTTTTTCATACTATCTACTAATTTTTATTATTATTATGAAAACTAAAATTTTAATCGACTTCTGTTACCGACTGTACCTACTTACTCATCTTTTTCTAACTCGATAAGTTGTTTAAAAGTACTTATAAAAATTGTGACATTTGATTCTGATATACGATATGGAAAATTGTATAGAATGCACATAAATATTTTTGTGCTTAAAAAATAATTAAGACCCGTATTTAACCACACGGAATGATGCGAACCAATTTTGATGATTAATTTTAGGTACATAAAGGAACTTCCAATCACTCTCACACTCTCATAGATTTTCATGTTTCAGCCATCCATATCACTTTATACCCACAAAATAAGGCGCGTCTTAACCGCCTGCGCAAATTAGTAGATACAAAAACATCGGTCCATTATGATCAGTGGCGATGCCGTTATGTAACAATGTGACCGGAAAAAATGCAGGCTAAATACGTCATGTCCGCGAATGCTGACAATGAGTAAAGCACTAAGAGTAAAATCTTCTGACTTCAGCCAGTATTGACTCGTACGATGACTCGTCTATGATGATAAACCGCTTGGCCCGCCTGCTGAAGTAATAAATGTCGCCCGTGTAGATGTCGAACCAGAGCGCGTGAATGTGCAGGTCGTGCTTCTCTAAACGTTTCTTCAGCATTCCATAGGATGCGACGTTTTGTAATTGTTGTAGAGTGTTCACCTGAAAATAGTAGATAAATTTAAATCAAAACTTGCGTTTTTAAATAGAAGGTCGAAATCAATTCGAATAAATATCTACAGTCACCTCCAGCAAAGCAAAATACCGCATAATGTAGTAAAACATGGTGGCAGTTTTTTTATAAAATTGGTTTGTAAGAATTCGAACCAATGAGTCTGATTTTTCCTTTGTGTTTCTAACATTGTCAGCTATATAAACCATCCTAAAAATAATCCAGGAGTCGGCAACATTGTTAGAGATCGCTATTGGTCTGATCTTGGGGTATAGCAGATGTTTAGGTAACAATAAAGCGATAGTTACCTGTGATAGTTTGTCTTCTATACAAAATCTGTTGTCTGGATCTATATACGCAACGAATTTTCGTTGTGGTGTTTCAGCCGTGAAAAGCATAGGCTTTGTAAAATCTCCTTTCATATCGATGAACTTGCCCAAGCTTGTGTGAGCATGTGTACACAGCCACGATTTAAGAGGCGACAGTCTCCTTTGTTCCTAAAATAAAGTTCAAAATGTATTATTAGTCTATGTAACTATCTTATTTTAACATATTTTATGATGTGCACTTTTGCTTTCTATGAATATCGAGTCTTTCTTTCAATTTCCCACTCTACTATCATGACCTAATATCACGTATTTATAGTTTCCAGTAAAAATAGAAAGAAGAGCTATAGATTTTTAAACTAACGCTCTACCTCTAAATAATAAAAAAAAAAACAGTTTTTATAAAAAAATGAAAGCCATTTCCAAAACAAAAAAAAAATTGCAAAGTAATTTTAATTTTGAAAGTCAGTGTTTCTGTCGATAGTTTTATTTCTTCGTTTATAGCTGTGGAGACACTGAACAATTTCTATGGTAAGATACCTGTAGAGATGCCTCAATCTACACTGCACACATTTGCTCCCACCAAGAGCGTACCGGGCGCGGCGGAGTGATTATTATGTTTTGAAATGGTGTAAACAATTAGAACAACAACATGGAATTGCAGCAATTCTAGAAGGTGTGCTATCATTTATCAAGAGTTCTATTGTCTCTCCGGAATTCTTCATCAGATAGATCTTCGCCTTTAATTTGGATCATTCGGGAAAATACACACTAAAAAGTTAACTGTGTAATAAAGAAAATGAACACATTAAAAAAGAAGTAACATAGTTCTTCCTCCTTTTTTAAAATCAGTTAACACAGTCACTATCTAGCTCAGTCCTTTTCTTTGCTTATTTCTTCTTAGCTATGCAAAGGATTTTGATACGTTATCGCCAGTACATAGAAAGAGCGATAAACCTACCTGAAGATAATGTGCACCCGTACGAAGCCGGGGCGGGTCGCAATTCATTCTTAATATTTAAAAAAATTTGAACATACTAACTATACTAGATTCTTCTTTACTTTTTAACGAATATAGAAGATTCATCGCTTTACAGTCGCTGTGCCCACACACAATAATGTGTCTTATATCATTCAATATACAACCAAGCTCCAAAGCTGCTGGCTCACAACTGGTCATCTCGTCAACAAAGTACTGTGAGTGAGGTATTACATTCCCGGCGTTTCGCACTGAAATTAATACAGATTCATTAGAATATAGTACGGAACTCAAGGAGCTTTCAAGTTATCTCACTTACGAACCTACAAACATATCGCCGACACTAGTTTCTGTGAACCTTGTCGGAATCATTCTACTGTCCATACATGTGTAGAACACTGCTTTAGGCTGAAGCAGAAAACAGAATGCCAAGTTAATACAATGAAGGCTTCAGGGCAGGGCCGTCTGCAGCAGAGGGCGTACGAGTCTGTGCTCTTATTAATCATAACACACAGTCCTTGCAATTAGTAAATTGGTGGATATAATTCGAACAGTACTACCGTCAAGATAGAGTCTGTCTAATAAGTTAATCGACATGAGTAATTATATTTATTATGATTGAATGAAATCTGATGTAGTCAACACGGGTTCAATACTGCCGTGTTACCGAAAAAGGGCACAACTAACACTTTTTGTCAAAATGAGTTATATATATATTCGGAATCAGGAAAAAAAGGCCTATCTGCCTGATTTTTTGGGGATTTTTAGCTACAAAATAAACAGAGATAGCATAAGCTTAAAGGGCACAACTGCATCAATTTTTAAGTTTTATTACAATAAAAAGGCATATTGTGAGATATGACTTTTATTTCCCCTTTTTATTATTGATATATTTAATGGAAAGGGCATAAATGACGTACGTCAAATATAAAAGGCTTATGTGGCAATTGTGCTTATTTTTTATACGAACACTTTAGAAATTAATGTAGAAAGAAAAGTCACAACTGGCAGCTATGCCCTTTCTATTTACCCCTAACGCTTATAAATGTTATATAAAAAAAGGCATATTGGCCTTTGTGCCTTTACTACTAAACATTTCTGAACGGAGATGAAGTGAGAGGGACAAGGTATGCAGGGAATCCATCAGTTGTGCCTGATGTGTGGAGGCGAGTCCACGCTTGTCGGTGCAGCTGGTTCCAAGGGGTATCACGAGTGAAAGGAAATCTGCCATACTCACAAAGCTTGGTCCACTTATTGCCCACTAACAGGAGGTTTTTTTGGGAAACTACCTGTAAATGATCGAGCAGTCGATTTGTTTCAATACCAAGAAGACTGAAATTATGCAAGCTTGATTTTTTATACTTACTCACTTTAGTGGCGATTTAATTATTATGAGAATTAATATTAGGTGCTGTGAAGTTTCTAATTTTCAGGTTATGAATATTTTTTTTGTTTAATTTTGACAATAAAAAGTCCCTATTTATTTTGTAACCTTGTCAAGATTGTGATAAAGAGATGCATAGTGCCATTTTCAGAAATAAGAAGTTAATTCCGTTCATTGGATAGTGATAAAAATTTAAACTACTTAGATGTTTGATACATAATTGTTATGATAAATATATTGAGGTTCCTAGAGTCTGTCTAATAAGTTAAACGACTTGGGTAATTATTAGGAATTAATGAAATGTGATGTAGTCAACACGGGTTCAATAATCAAAGGTGATTAAGAGACAGAGATCATTCTTTACTAACAAAAGAACCTTATAAATAGTACCGAATATAAGTATTTTTTAAATGGTTAAATATTATACAAAATTCCCAAGTCGGTTGACTTATTAGACAGACTATAACTGGCTGTGTTACCTAATTTTTAACTAAGAGAGATTTTGAAGTGTCATTTTTATTAAACAATTCTGTTTTTGTTTTGTTGAATCCTTCAATTATTGATAAAATTAATATTGATAGTACTTTTTAAAATTTGTCTGTGTAAACTTTGTGAAATAAATGTTTTATTTTCTTACAACTGCCTTATTTTATTTCTTATACAATGACATTTATCAGCCTCTTTTAAAATATACAATTCCACTGCGGAGACACAATAAAATACACTCACAAAGTATAAAATATAAATATTAGGAATTAATTCTAATATTTACTGCACTTTGTAATGGATCGGCTCGCTTTTGCCCACTATCTCACCTGATGGTAAGCGGTGATGTGGCCGACGATGGAACACGCCTATGTATTTATTTTAATAATTTACAGTGAAAAGGCACAATTGAGTAAATATGCCTTTTTATTGTAAAATTTCAAATACTTTACTCAAAATTTTACATTGAAAAGGCTTATTTGGTTATATGTGCCTTTTAAACATAATATTGCTCTTTTCATATTATTTTTTATGTTAACTTAAAAAGAAATATGCTAATTATTAAATATATCAATTAAAATTAAAAATATAATATTGCTATCGTTGTATACATACTAAAAAAACGCATTTTTTTACATTTACACAATTTGGAAAAACACATTTTAAACATGTTTTTTTTTACAAAATTCAAAAAATATTTTAATCTCGATTTTCTCAAAATTTGTAAAATGTTAGTTGTGCCTTTTCGAATTACGACGGCAGAATAGTCAAGGTTGATTAAAAGATAGAGATCATTGTTTACTAACAGAAGAACCTTATAAAAAGTATCGAATATAAGTATTTTTTTAATGATTAAATATTATACAAAATTCCCAAGTCGGTTGACTTATTAGACAAACTATAACAGGCAAGTATGGACAAAAGTTATGATTTTTCTTTTATTTTGAACGTAACTTTTGTTTGATTAGGTTGGCATTGATTGATAGCCAACAAAAAGCAAATGAACGAACCGAACTAACCTTACCTGTCAATGAGAGTGAAATGAAATGTCAAAATAAATGTAATTTGGTGAATAATTTTACTGAAGGAACCGTAATTATTTCATCAAAACGCAAAGCCAGTCAGTTAGTAATCGATTTAAATAAGTGTGCAAAGACATATTACCCTTTTAATTGACAATTTAACCCGACATATTTGCATTAAAGAATAAAAAGGTCAGTAGAAATTTAACTTACCGTAGGATTGTTTTTTACTTCTTGAAACTGTTTTACCATACTTGCACGATCTAAAACACGATATCTCATAATACCTCTTAGTATTTTTTCCATGATTATAGTATTGACACGCTCACATCAGCTTTTCACTGTTCATAAAATGATAGAAAATAAAGAAGTAAGGTTGCATGTGGTTAAACTAAGATTGACATCTGTGACCTTCATTAGCGAAGCTTATCGTGTCCGCAACGGACTTGTTTCACAGAGCTAGAGGTAATGTATAATTATTGTGGGTCAACGTACACATTAGGAATGTGATTGGTAGCAAATTTCACACACCGCGTGTATTTGTTTTATCAAAATGATAAGAGTAGATATTTATCAAAATACAAAACAGATACGAGTAGGTGTGTAGCAGTGTAGGTGTTTCGACAATAGAAGAGCATAGAAGCTATGTTAAATTATTCCAGTGAAATAAAATTTCTGTAAAATCTGTTTTAATTTCTTTTATTTTAGATGAATTCAGAATCTGTTATTGGTGATGTAGCAGGGAGGAATGAGAATATTCCACCTGAACTACCTATAAACCATCGGTTCCTGGAACCTGAAAAAGCAGTTAAAACCCTGACAGACATGGCTATATGGGAGAAATCAGAAGCTTATATGGAATACACTGGCTTCATAGCCACTCTGAATGAAGCTATAAAGGCTAAACCACTAACAGTAGACTGCAAGATCTCCGATAATGTAAAGAAACTACTAGACATGCTGGAGTTAATTGATAAACTTATAGATGAATTTCCACCTATTGATCAACCACAAAGATTTGGTAATGTTGCATTCAGGAGCTGGCTCACAAAACTGAAGCTGAACAGCACATTGTATCTACAAAATGCTCTGCATATCAGAATACACTTAGCTATACCTGAAGTTAAAGTTTATCTGGAAGAGAGTTTTGGTAACGCAACAAGGATCGACTATGGGACAGGCCATGAAATGGCTTTTGTCATGTTTCTCTGTTGTTTGTATAAAATAGGGAATTTAGTAGCTGAAGATAATGTGGCAGTCGTATTCTTGGTATTCAATAAATATTTAGCCATAGCAAGACGGTTACAGAAAACATACAGAATGGAACCAGCTGGCAGTCACGGAGTGTGGAGCTTGGATGACTATCAATTCATACCTTTCATTTGGGGAAGCTCACAACTCATTGACCAGCCAAGAATATATCCACCTGCCAAGTTCTTGGAAGATGATATTATTGATAAATATCACAATGAATACATGTTTATATCATGTATTAAACATATTAAGGAAGTGAAGAAAGGACCCTTTGCAGAGCATTCAAATCAGTTGTGGAGCATTAGTGCAGTTGGCTCATGGTCCAAAATCAATCAAGGTCTTATTAAAATGTACAAGAAAGAAGTTTTAGCTAAGTTTCCAGTTGTCCAACATGTTCTCTTTGGCTCCCTGCTTCCCATAAGGAGGTTCCCTATCAGCCACTAGAGTGAAATTAAGCAGAGAGTTGTGAAGATTTGGAAACGAGGATTGGCAATATTATGCACTACTAGTAGTGAGAATATTGGGAATGAACAGACTGTCATAATATGATTTCAAATAAATATTATAAGATGGAATTTGTTTCAGTAATTTAATGTGTTGTTTTATTCATGTATTTAACCATATTAATGCACTGTTACTGCCCTATGAATTGTCGTATATTTATGTGTATATTGGTATAAAATGTCAGTATTATGAGTTGTGCAATTTATTATGAGTCTCGTGTCACTATTATTTAATTATCTAATTATTATGATACTAACATGGACAATTGTTATAGACATTGGTGGCTAAAAGGGTGGGCAAACTGGCCGGATAAGCCAAATTGATGTGACATTGCATGGTTAATTGTAATTCTGTCCATACTCCATTTTTTAGTTGTTTCTCTTTATGATTAAACGAGCAACATGTGTTATCAGATAAATACTTCGGTATTCAGTTTTTTCCTGATTACTTGTTTATCTGTGTAGTATTGTACTGGTAGTCTTAGTTGAGAACAAATACCTTGACCCGTGTTTGAGGCCACATTCTTTAATTGAAACACGCACTTAGCTTTACAGTAGATAACAGTTTGATATGTGTATCTATTATGTAATGTTGAACAATGTATGTACTTTGCCCTGCTTCATCATTATACTTTATCACATTGATGGACATTACCTATGCCATTTTTTTCAGTTAGTGTGCTTTAATTTTTACTACAGTATGTGATACAATCAATATTGATTATCTTTAATTTTACCATTTAACCTCAATGTCTTGTAATTTTTTTCAAATAAAATATATGTACTTATTACATCTGTTGTTTTATTTCTTTTTACGCCAAGATTGATAGGTTGGTACTGGGCTATTTTAAGTAAAACTAAAATTCTTATACATCATACTATAATATAATATTCTTTTATTAAAGCAAACGCATAAATTAACACAGCCATTCACTTAACATCACTTACAATTAAACAATAGGTACATAAATTTGTTACATAGGTAGGTCTGGAGCAGGAGAATTCATAAAGAAAATAATATGTGTAGGTACATACCTAATCTCATAATTTACGCTCGGGTAGCAACATGACCTTTACATATAGGACTTTATCGAACCCTACCCTATTTTTGTAGCCATATGTTAATCTGTGGCAATATCACCGACCTTCGACGTCGCTAACATAGCAGATGCTCACGATAACAACGAAATTGATAGCGGATAGCTACAGTACAGAGATACAGTGCACATGGATAAAAATATTTAATTCGTTGTCCTATCAATGTTATCTTAGTGTAAAATCACTTTGGTAGTTTTTATTTATTTCAATAAATACTTACACAGTGCTCTGCAAACTACACGTTACTGATTAACATTCGGTAAATTCACACATCAGAGTGTCGACTACCCACATATTGAGAAAAAAAACCCTTTTGGAACATCCACAGCGATCGACGTCTTGCGATCTGTTTAATATCGTAATTAATAATAACAGTTCTCTGGCATGAGTTACAAGATTCAACCATCTAGATTTCTAACTTCTTCATCATCAGTTCGGCCGAAAAGACGTCCAACTGCTGAACATAGACCTTCCCCAGGTGTAGGCATAACGACCGGTCCTGTGCATCTCGCATAAACACCTACTTAATTATCTACTTAGGCTTTCGTATTTAATGCTCGTTAGATTTCGGTAAGATGGCGAGGTTTTCCTTGGGCTTGTTGAAGTGGTTATTGTAGAGCGTGTAGACCATGCCGGCGCAGAGGGCGCCAACGGCTGTGCCTTGGGCGATCACGCGGAACTGCATGAGGAACACGCTGGTGCTCATAGCGCCGCGGTTCTTGTACGCCCAGCCGCCGTAGCCGACAGCTCCAGCGCAGCCGGCGATAGCTGCAAAATAAAGAACAGCATGGAAACACTAAATAAATAGGTAAACACATAAGAATGATTTCTTGTTAGACTCTGTAACTACTTTATGGAAGTAAGCACCATTACACCTACCTATTGACTAAATGTCATTGATCGGCTAATTGGTGGTCATGATTAGAGATGTGTCGTTACCGGCAATATTGCCCGAAGTGGGATTTTTGCCGGCAATATTCCTACCCACTTCTCGGAAATATTGCCGGCAACGGCACATCTCTAGTCATGAGTCAAGACACCCTTGAAAACAAATTTTATCTGTTCAGCCTTTTTGTAACTATAGTAGGGTCGGCTTTCAGCCTAAGTGGATGCAACTGAGTAGGTTTAGCACGAAACCACTTGGCAAGCAGAGACGTACCGTAGACTAATTCAGACGTGGGCGAGACGCATCAGCGAGGCCTATTTCTTTCATTCGAAAACGAGACAGCGACTGTCGCAACTCAGTGTTTGACCACATCGCCGCTTATCATGCAGCTGAAAAAGTGGTCAAAAGCGAACCTATCAATTATAAAAAAAGCCCTCGCTTGCGTAAGACACCTTTGGGTGGAGGCCGGGGGCGAGGAGTCGTTTCGCCCACGCCTAGCTACGCTAACTATTGACAAGACTGTACCCCTAGCCAAGTTGACAATCTGCAATCGTTAACGCTAGTAAAAAACTTCAAATGTACGGGAATGACGTCATCTCAACGCTCAGTCCGTGGTCAGAAGAGAGAGGGGCGTGGCCAACTCGAGGCGTTTGAGGCAAACGAAACGGTTGTCACTTGGCTAGGGGGGCTGGTGTCAGATTTTCTGACCTGTAACGACTGTTAGTGATCTACTTGGGTACTACACTCGGTGCAGCTTTCAGAGCCTCAGACGCATTTATTCATTTATTGAATGATTAAAGGGGTTTTTTTCTGCGGTGTCCAAAAATCGGGATCGGAATCCCGGCTGCGCGGCGGCTGGGGCGTACAAGTTTTCAAAAGCTGTTCAAGTTCAACCCAACTATATACCTAGTTCAAAATAATTTTCCTGGAAAGTCTTTTAAAAGACTTCTACTTTTGTTTTTTTTTTTTTCAAATATTTGTAAACATATGGTTCAAAAGTTAGAGGAGCAACAAGAAGAACAGTTTCCGAACAACACATACAGTGAGCTGTAGGTAGTAGAAAACCGGTCTCTCGTCTGAAAATTGAAATTTCCCATGAATATCTTAGACGGCGAATTATAGTGCGGCGAATAGACGGCTAGAGGAGGAATACCTATAAAAATAAAAATCCAATCTTGTTCCTATTTCAGACCAGACGCGATACGTTGAAGATTGATAGTGATTGAATGATCTCATTAGTTAGGTAGGTAGGTACAGTCGAGGCGAACGAAGCCACAAACCCATAGAGATATAAAGAACGAGGTCGTCAACTTTGTGGCTTTTGTAACAGACATATTAGAACTAAATTAAATGTCTGTTAGTAGTAAAACAAAATGTACAGTCAAACGGGGTGATTAGGGACAAATATTTGAAGATTTTCACGTTATTTAACAATTTTTTTAAGTCATAAGGCGTTTAATTTCTAACAATGGAACATTATGTTGAAAATAAAATATAAAAATAAACATTAAAAAGTATACAATTGTAGTGATGTCAATGAAAGTATTAAGGTTCTCCTATATATTCATTCATTGTATTAAAAATTGACGCTTTGATAGAAATTATTACTTAGGTAATATAAAAATGTACCTACTGAAGTGAAAATCATAATTAAAGTTTTGTTCCCATTCACCCATGCGTTCCTATTCACCCCTATTGTCGGTGCCCGGGTGTCGCCACTGTGCGGAACGCCCGGAGGACACGGTGGAGCCAGTGGCGTGCCTGATGCCTTAACATGGGGCAAGCCAAGGAATCTTGACCTAACTACTACTTACCTATTAAAAAAAAATCTCGTGCTACCACGTGTCATCAGTGCAGTAATGCTGATTTTTCTGAATTGCTCCACTACTATTAACAATTATAATGTTAATAGTAAGTAATAAATAATGATAACAAAAGCTTCACCACAACAACTTTATCATCATACCAATAATCGTAAAGTTTGAATAGGTACATGAATAGAAAAAAAAAATCGTATTCTAATTCAAATTGTCTATCTTTATTTAAAAATGATTGTATTACTTACACCAGCGTAAAAAGTTTGTGAACGTTATTCTACCAACAGCTGATTTTCAATTGCAATCAAAGATAATTCGGAAAGCCGCTCTTGTTGTCGAGTACCTACCGGCCGGCCGGGATGGTCAGCCAATACTATTATAACGATTAATTTGAACATAATGAATATATTTTAATGTAAGGTTGAGTTGAATGTGAAATAAAACAACCGAGTACTAGGTACTGATCTAATGTTACTGTTTTGACGCCAACGCCATCTAGTTATGAATGTGTAACTAATACATATTTTTTTAAATCTTGGTGTTTCAAACACTTGTTCGTTGTAATAATATGTAATATTATTGGCAAATACTCACAATTGAAACAGCGGTAGCTTTTCGTTGTTCGCTTTTTTAAAACACACTTATCACTTAACTGTCGAGAAAGAGAACCAACTTTCTATTGGCGGTTTACCAAAGTCAAAGTCAAAGCCATGTATAAAGAAGGAAATAACAGCGTTCAAGTAGTACTTTTGAGAATTTTCATGGCACTAGCAAAGTTATTTGCAGTGTTGCCAGTATGATATCCTAAAAAAGGACGGTTGGCTTTCTGAAAAGGTACGGTTTTTAACTTCAAGGTACGGTTGGGTCGGGATACTTCTGCAAAAACTAGATCAGTTTTTTTTTCCTTCGAGTTGGCTGTCTGCGACCATAGGTTGGAAAAAAAGCGATAGGGAATCGAACATAAAGACACCTCAATTCAGTATTCAAAGTTCTCGACAGGGCGCGCTGGAGTTGTCTTTTGGAATCATTTTGAATTTGAAAATATTGTTATACTTATACAAGTACTTATATTATTGTTACTTATACAAGTTGTTTGTCAAAAAAATTATGAAAAGAGTGTTTTAGGAACTAAGAAAATTCCATCTAAGTAATTTATGTCCATATTTTAGTGCCAAATGTGACAGAAAGTTGAAGAAAGTATGAGTCTCATTATTTTTTATTAGTTTCTCGACAGACTGTAATCGTAAAATAATTATTTAACTTACCAGGAGTTTATTAATAAATAACCTGCTAATACATGCTTGAAGCTCCAATAGTTTGGATATGTGTCATTCTGTCTGTAGATATGCTTTAATTCATTTCAAAATACTTAATACTTAGCCTGCACCCATGCTCAAGGCAAGTTAATAGTTTTCATTTCAATCTACAAAATTAGTAATATTTCTCTACAGATAAGCATTTATTTATCTCGAAATTATTCGTTTTCATAATTTACAAAAAAGGTAATTTGATGTTGTATTTAGGTGTTAACTTTATCAGCCAAATCCATCACTACTAAATCACATTAATTTGAGTACTTTATCTTCTTATTTAACATCGAAGAGGTGGGTTCAAAATTTTGTATACCACCTTGTTGTTGTATAGATGAACTAGTAGCCATTAATGCAGCAATAGTTTCGGTATTGAGGCGATTCCGATGTTCAGTCTTTATCAGCTTTAGTTTGCTAAATACTCTTTCCACTGAGGCATTAGAAAAAGGCAGAATTAATAGGAATCCAATCAGGATTTTTAAATTTTTGAATTTTTCTGTGCCACCTATGTCCTTTAATTTAAATATTTTTGTCCAAAAATCAGCAGCATTCATTTGAATCGATATACTGTCGTCCACACTTGCCAGATCTAATAAACAGTACTCCCGCCATTCGTTTATTAATGCACTTTTATTCAGAAATGTGGGGGCTAAAAAAGGAAATCTGTTTAAAATTGAAGTTATCATTTGTGGATCAAACGATTTTATAATTTTTGGTTGGACTATTTGGATTATGTCATATATTGGGTCTGTAAATATAAATCTTTGTTTTATTTGTTCTATAACTTCAACATAAAATGCCAAGCAATCTAGTTTGAATCTTTCCAGGTCCTCTCTTCTAACATCATTTTCAACCTCGTTGAGGCTTGAGTTCACAAGATCACCAAGGTACAAATTTTCCAAAGGCAAGTACAACCTTGGGTTTTTATGTTCGATCTCTAGAGGAGGCGTGTTTTTGACGTGATGTAAATCAATGAAGTTACTTGCAATTGTGCGGATGAGCCCTTCTACCGCAGGTTTCAGTTTATGAAGTAATGGCGATTCAGACTGAAAAGTAATATTGAAGTCATTTAGCAGGTGTAGCACATATGCCATGAACTGGAGATAAAATTTTGTAAACTGGTTACGCAAACTGAAAATGATACTTTCAGTTATTCTGGACGGATCTTCCACTATTTCTAGTCTGAAATAGGCTTCCAGTGCAGGATACTGTTCCAGCGTTCGGTCGACACATGCCTTTAAAGAAAGCCACCGAGTTGTTGCCGGCAAAAGAATCTGATGAATTTCTGTTTGGTAGAAGCGTTGCATTTCTGCAAGCCTCTGTTGTCGTTTGTGGCTGCGGCTGAAATGGGAGCCAATGTTCCGTAACATATCTTCTACTGATTTTGGCAGCTTTAGACAAGCTTTAGAGGCAGCCAAATGAATCATATGGCAAGAGCAGCGGACACACACTATGTTAGGAAGTCTTTCTTTCAATTTGGCGAAGACAGAATTATATTCGCCGACCATCACGTTCGTCGTGTCTGAAGAAAATCCCACTAAGTTTTCTAGTGGGATTTTTTTAGTTTCAACGCTCTGTATTAATGCGTTATACAAGTCATCAGCCGTACCTGAAGCCATTTCCAGTAAATCGAAGAATTCTGTTTCTATTTTAAATTCTTTGTTACAATATATCACTGTCATTGCACATTGTTTTTTTGTACCAACATCAGTTGTTTCGTCCATTATTAGGCAAAAGAAATTACCAGGTTGTTTTAAATAATCATGCAAAGTACTTCGAAGACTGGGCCCTAAAATTTGTGTTACAACTGCTGTTGCTTTCGTACGACCCATCTTCATCTTCTGAGCAATTTTCGAATCGGGGCAAATGTCCGCTATTAAGCTAACTAGAGTGTCTGATAAGAGGAATGGTAAATTATTTGTAGCCAGCATTGCAGCAATTTTAATCTCACCTCTTTTTGCTGAGAGATCTTCATCTGATGGTTTTAATGATTCTTTAATATTTGATGTGGATTTAATGGCTTTCATTATTGATTTGTGTTTATCAGTTTCAGAGTGCCGTATCAAGTGCGGCTTGTGGTTGGGTAACGTAGTTTGACAGTATTTGCATTTTGCACTGATTGTGCCTTTAACTGTGTCTGAAACTAGCCACTCTGAGAGTTCTTTAATTTCTAACCATTTCTCGCTAAAAACATATAAATGTTTTTCAGTCTTATCCGATGCTTTTTTAGATTTGGTTGGAATATTTTTTTTATGCTCGTCATTACTTGTTGCTATCTGGATTTCTTCATTTTCGTTACAAGTATCAAGTAAGGCTTGTGGTTTTTTTTTGTTAGATGGATTTGGTTTGTCTAGCAGACTGAAGTCGTCGGAAGGATTTGATTCTTGTGGCTGGGTAGGTTTTGTTAGTGCGTCAGTACATGAAGGGCCAGGGATACGAGGACTTAAACATTTCTTCTTAGTTGAATGACCAGGTATAGTAGGCTGGTTACTATTTTGAGAGCTATTATTATCAGGAGGGCTACGTTTTCGCTTCGTTATAAATCTGTCCATTTCCCGACACCTGCGTTTAGACAAAAAAACATGCCATCCATCACACACAGCTCCATGCAAAGGTACGGATATATAGTTTAGTTTAAAAGGGAAGGTAAGTTTGCGTAATTCACTAAATAGAAACAATATAAATATATATGCTATATAAGCATGTGACGGGTGGCGTCATCTGTTCATGAAAGTTTCTAGTCCAAGTAACAATTTAAATAACTTAGATTTTCAATTGTCTTCATTTCTATCTGATACATTGTATTCTGAGCATTCCGCAAACTGTTACTTTGACCGTTAACGGAGTATATACGTACACCATAATAAAATATTAACAATTTTCTTATTAAAAATGTAGAAAAGAAAGTTATGAAACAAAAAATATTAAAATAAAGTTTAATTTCGTATTATTTAATATAATAAGTTCAAATATTAGAATCACATACATGCATACAATTGGCTACTTGACAGCCTTCGAAAAAATATTTAAAAACTTACGTACGTTTATAATAAACCTATTACAATCATGCTTTTACGAAGAAAAGTGTTATTTAATAGCAAAAAAAAGTATTTATTAATTTAAAATTCGCGCGAATACAATTAGCGATAAAAAGGCATCTTTTCAGTCAAAAATCTATTTTGCAAAAATAAAATATTCAAAATATATTGTGCTCCTATTGTGTAATTATTATTTGGTTACAAGCTATCATATTTAACATACTTTATGTTTCATCGTTACAACTGTCAAATACCCAAATACTTGAATGAATTTATGTGATATACGTAAATGCTCCGGAATTATCCAAATTCGGTTGTTATTTCACAAGATGGCAACCCCAACAAAACATTAAAAAACAGGACGTACATTTTTCAAAATCAAACTTATCTGTTTCGTTTTGACGCTAGTGGTGATTATTAATTTTAAATAATTTATTTAGATATCAAACTTTCAAGGCGATTAAATAAAGTTCTACCTTTGACCATCAGATCGGAACAGATAATTTGTAAAATTTTAAGTTGTTAGTCAATATCTCTATTAATGAATAAAAGGCAATAAACCACACCTTGGCAGTGGTGATAAGAAAAGAAATAAGATAATAGCATTGTCATTTAATCATACAACTTTGCCTTCTTGCAGTGCAAACAAAAAACATGAAAAATGCAAACTATCATCAACATCAACTTACCTTGACTTAACTTTTCTTCCGTCTCGAGATTCTTAGTGTTTCCTCAATTTGAGGATAAGGTTTATAGTAAACCACGGGACTAAACTTAGACTAAACTAAATAGGGACTTATTTGGTCAGAGAGTTTGTTATTTAATAAAAAAAAACTTCAAAACGAGTAACAGTCAAACCAACCGAACCAAAACGAAAAGATTTGTTTGTAAACAGCCCCCTCACTTATCATGTAAGCCGATAGACCATAAAAAGACGAGATCAAATTATCTCTATCCCTATCGCACTTTTTAAAAGTACATATTTGTGAGAACGAGATATCTTTAGTTAGATCTCGGTTCCAGACTGACTATAGTCATCGGTCCCGCAGACTATATTCTGTTTGTTCTGTTTTTTTTTTTTAATTCATCGTTGTTGAGGACGAAAGCCAAGGAATGTAATCTAAACAGCCAAGTCTTATTTGGTTGGAAGAAATAGGTTTTTGAACGCAAATTCAGAATGTTGAGAAAAACAGAAGGCGATTTTTTTTTTTTTACCCTTTGTAGTTTGTAAATCACTAATATAGAAAAGGTACGAAAAAAGTACGGTCTACACTGAGGTACGGTTGTGGTACGGTTGTGTGATGAATAGTACGGAAAACCGTACTTTTTGGTACGGTCTGGCAACGCTGGTTATTTGAGTCATACCTGATGTATTCCAAGCATTGTTATTAACTTTTCTGAGAAATATTCAAAATAGTAAAGTTACAAGATTATATTTATCTTTAAAACTCAAACCCTACCTGGCCATTGATATCAATTCCACACATAATAATATCCACACACAACCACAAGTATAGTTTCCGAATTCATAAACTGGTAAATGACGGAAAACAAAAAAAAAACAAAACAATAATTACGTACAACACGATAACCGATCAAAGCAAATTTGAACTGAGTACTTTTTAGTTCGTACAACTTTACGCGTCATAGAGGGCGCCTCGTATTATAATATGCGTAAAAATTTCTGTCATTCATAAATTTACCAAAGCCCTGCTTTTTTTTAGAACAAAATGTTCGACGAGGATTTGCACACAATAACAAATTACACCCACACACACTCAAAATTTGACGTATTTATATCAAAAGTTGAGATAGAAGATAAAGCCTCATAAAAGCCTTTGAGGCAGAAAAAGACAACAACACATTAGTGTTCATCTCTTTCTTTTGTTAAGTGTTAGAGTGAGATCGGAGAGATTTCGCTCAGAATGGCATCCTCGCTTCGCCCTGGTATCGTCTTATGAATGATTTTTGAATTTCACATAACACAGTGGCAACTTAGCGTAACCGCGTAAGCGCGCGAAGTTTAAAGTTTAGATTTTTGTGATAATTAATTGATTGGTCGTGTTCTATGAATTAGGTGAGGTTTTGGTAGGGCAAGCCAGGCTTTTTGGCTTCTATGGCAGGCACGCCACTGGGTGGAGCACACAATCGCGGTGTGCCCTGCTTGGACGGAGCATCGCCGTGCCCTCGTGGGGGTTATCGGCGGCGGAGACCTCTCGCGCCGGGCCTTGGTCGAGGCCATGGTCCGGAGCGAGGAGGAGTGGCAGGCGGTCGCCGACTTCTGCGAAGCAGTAATGCTCGCTAAGGAGGAGGCCGACCGCATCAGGCAACGGCGCGATTCCGATCCCGATTTCCAGCCACCGTAGGCGCGGGCTTGCGGACAGTGAGCAATGGGTAGCTCGCTGTCCGGCCGTCCGGTAACAGTCCGGACCAAGCCCAAGTCGTCGACGGCGCGCGCTGTTCCCGCGCGCCTCAAGGAGTTGTCAGCAACAGCAGGGGCCCAGCCGGGTCGAAGCCTACTGGGGCCAGGGTTATCCGAAAGGGCGCTCGAGCCCCGGTATGAAGGCTTGAAGGAACGGGATGGTTTTTTTAGTCAGTAAGAGTCTGACACTATCTCCCGCTCCACCCAAGAGCGGGGGTTGTGATAAGATGATTTTTCCCATCACAAAAAAAAAAACCCTATTGTCGGTAACTATTCGATACGGATATACGTAGCTGTTTTTATGGTTATATTTCAGCTAGACGACGCCACTGAAACCTAACAAGTCAATAAAATGAAACAATGGTCCAACCATCCATTATGAAAACATTGTGGCAACTGTTTGTTCGCTAAATTAGATCACTTGTCTAATGGAGCAAGACAGCTTCGACGCGTGACGACATTGTCTGCTAATAAAGTATCTTTAGTGTATTGTTTTATAGTCCCTATAAGTATCTACATTTAGGTAGTATAGTACTACGAAGAAAGAAAAAAGGTAGGTACAGCAGATAGATAAAAATTTATATCACGAAGGTGGGTTAGTCTCAGATGTGTCTAGCTGTAGGTGCCGGGTACCTTTTTTTTTTACAGTGTGATAGCCTAATAAGTGAAAGTATTTTTTACGGGTTGGATAAGATTAAAAAAAAAGACGTTGCTCTACACTAAGAATTACTCATCATAGATTTGATGTTCTTATAAATCTATGTTACTCATGTATATTTTTCACATCCAAAAAAATAAAATAATAAAACAAGGTCCCATCACTAGTAGCTACTAATCCGTAGGTGCCCAAAGTGGAATAAAATTTTAAATAATAATGTGTTCCACTTTGTTGGGCACCTGAGAAAAATATCAACGGGTGCCCAAAGTGGAATACCTCAGGTGCCATTCACTCAGGTGCCGTTTTTTCGTAAATTTGGTGAGGCTAGGGTTTTGAACCATAAGTTTAAAATAATTGAAAAAAACTTCAGACTTTCTAGGAAAATTCTTTTGAACTAGATGGGTTGAACTTGAACAGCTTTTGAAAACTTGTACAAAATAATTTCTTTTTTTTTTATAATGGGTAGGCTCGCGTTTGACCACAATCTCACCTGACGGTAAGCGATGATGTGGCCGACGATGGAGTACGCTTGCCTAGAAGCAATCTATTCAGTCTTGACTTAAAGACCCCTAGGTTATAGCTATCAGGAAACATAGACTCCGGCAGGGAATTCCATTCCTTAGCTGTACGTATAATGAATGTACTCCCAAAACGCTTTGTACGTATAGGTGGGATGTCCACCATGTACCGGTGGCGCAACGCCGTACGTCTTGTGGTCCGATGATGGAACGGACTTGGCGGAATTAAATTGTGTAACTCTAGTGCACACTCCCCGAAGTGTAAACGACAGAAAACAGACAGGCTAACAACTCGGCGTCGATGCTCAAGACTTTGGAGTTTTGACTTCACAAGAGCATCATTTCCGTATGATCTTCTTGGCACGCTTTTCAATAGACTCTGACCCATCCCAAAGATGAGAGCAGTACTCCATACACGATCGAACTTGCGCTTGATTAGAGGTTGAGCAGCTGTTCCGGCGTGAAATAGGTACCGTCTCACCTTTGCTAAGATCCCCAATTTTTTAGCAGCTAGTTGGGCTTTTGCCTCGATGTAGGTGCCGAAATTATGGGTAGACGATAGCGTTACCCCAAAAAGTTCAAGGTGGTCGGTAATTGGCACGGTCACACCCCGGAAAGATGGAGCCGGGTG
Source organism: Mythimna albipuncta (assembly GCA_929112965.1). Taxonomy (NCBI): domain Eukaryota; kingdom Metazoa; phylum Arthropoda; class Insecta; order Lepidoptera; family Noctuidae; genus Mythimna; species Mythimna albipuncta. The sequence goes on from OV815962.1 coordinate 17,071,625, forward strand.
GAATTGGCTTCGTTTAGCGGAGAATAATGCCTGAGTTTTCGTCGCAACTTCACCAGATTGGCATCGCCCCATAAGAACGCAAAGGGCAATTGAAGGAACCTCAAAAAAACTGCTGCACCCATTTTGGACCGACACGAAAACTTGAGAACGGCGAATCTTCGTTCTGAATACGAAAATATTTTAGCAAACACCTTAAAATAAATAGTCCTTAAAGGGACCCTAGACTGGTTCTAATCATCATGATAACAACAGTCTACGTACCTAAGATCATAAAGGGAGATTCCTTGGTCTTGCGCATCAGCTTCTCGCCCTGGCTCTCGTCATGGTAATCGAACACGGGCTTTTCCTCCACCATATTTGTAGCTGAAATGAGGAAAATAAACATGTTTTACTGTCGTTACTTATTTTATGACGTCAAACTTCCATCATATGGTTTTAAATCGAGTTCCGCGCAGATACACATATTATGGAGAATACATAATTCGCAACTACCGTTTCCGTTGTTATTAATATGACTACGAAAAGCGAGCCTTTTTTAGTAGTTTTTGGAGATTAAGAGCTATTAATTCGTAAGTAGGTAATTATGAAGTTATACGCAGCTGTTCCTTCGACCCCAAGCATGTATCAAGTTCCCGTAGGAATTAGACTGGCAGCACAGATATTATCCCCGAACGAGGATTTTATTCCATGGAACAGGGTATCTGCAGGCTGCCCCCGGGCTTTAGCTTCCTCCTACTAGCTCTTATAACTCGGTAGAATAGTTTGGTGAGTTCAGTATCGTCTTAGCCCAAAAGAAAACCAATTATCAAGAAGCCGAAGGTTGGCATTTGGAAAATAACTGTGGTTGTGCGTGAATCCTTTCCTTTGAAGTTTTTTTCTCTAAAGGCGATACAAATTTTGCGACAAGCAGGAAAACTATGAGTGCTTACGTATGCTTTATCGGACGTGGGAAGGAGTGAATCAGTTTGATAAGTCTCCTACTCACAAGGAAACGATTGCACCTAATCTAATCGGCATACTATGAGCTGTACAAAATTGAACTCTGCAGAATTTTGGCAAGTGCGGCTCAATATTTTTTTAAGCAATAGAAATGGATCTAATCATACATAGTTCACCTAGGTGGTAAATTTCCAAACCTAGAAATAATGGTTTCTAAATATCAATAAAAGTTCTAAACTTGGCTTGGGAATTTTAGAGTTGGTCATTCATAAAATAGATATTTTACTGTAGATATCATGGCAAGCTATTTGATATCATTTGATAGACAAGATACAGACCTACGGACAACATACCAATCTCCATCTATTTTAAACCAGTAGTACCTACAACGTTTCTATTAAAACCAACATGTTTCGCTAGTTTCACGGTCGTCTATGTTTAGTCGATAGATTGCCATGTTATGAATTTTCCTGTTTATGTACCTACAATATGGTAGAAGCTAGTGAAAATAATTCTACATATTGCAAACATAATATAACATATATGGTACTTAGGCTGATATCTCAGTAGCAACCATGGGATATCTTATCATGTTCCCATCATCTTTGAATTAATAAAAAAACGATTACACAATAATTATATTGGTAACGTCACCCTCGCCACAGCTTGATATTAAAACTTTACGTAGCGCTGCTGATATTAACACATTAGATAATTGTGCTAATATTTTATACAAAAAATTAGCTGTTACACCACATTCTCAATAACACTAGTTTTCACAAACAATTACTTTAAACACCGAAATTATAAAAAAAAAAACACCAAAATTATACAAAAATGATTGCCTCACATTCACAGAATAACACAAACGATAACTAACTTTGTTAAAAATCAAGGACACCGAAATTAAAACACTTGATTATCAGCACGACACCTACACGTACAAAGTCTGTCGAATGAATGAGCTCAACAGTCAACGAGCGGACCGCGATGATATCACTAGTCGTTCTCACTCGGGATTCACACAGCGCAGGATTTCATAACAACGTGTAGAACAATTAATTATCCTACTGTACCGTTACTTGGAAATACACTTTCTATCACGTACCTTGACTTTAAATGCGGTAAGGCTGGAGCTCACTGTTCAATGCTTCGTCGAGTGCCGGAATATGTTTCTCTTCGCGTGTGCAGATAACGTGCGCAAGTCGACAAGACGTGTGCTATGTGCACTCGGTCCTATGTACTACTAACTTCTTGTACATTTTACGTCATTTCTAATTTACCACGCGCGCGTTAATTTTGTTATGATAGAGCTAAAAACGTTGACAGAGTGACAGGAGTCTGGTTTCCTTTCGTCTTACAGAATATTTAAAAAAATACCAATCTATCTTGCTTGAAAATTATGTTACTCGAGTAGTTTTGTCTTCATAATTAGCTCAACAAAGCGGTAAATTGGTATATAAAAGGCAAGTTTTGTATTACAGATTCCACTGTCTAAGGAATAATTTGTGCGGCGAAGGTCACACGAATAAAGATAACTCGTAGTTTTGATTTTTCGACCGAGACCTTGAATCTGAGAGGTCTCGAGTTTGCGCAGAGCTGTTACGTGTGTACGGCGGCGGCGGCGGCGCTAGGTTTTTATTGCTTTTGGATACGTATACCATCAACATTGGTTATTAATCTTAGAATAGGTAGATTAATTTGTAGAGATTTAGAATTTTTGTGTAGGTAGGTACCGTTTATTCTTCATTTTCAATTTCAAGTTTTTGCATAATCATTATCGCGTGTAATGGATTTTTAAAAGCATTTCTGCACTGTTTTTCAGGGTTCCTTACCTCAAAAGGAAAAAACTTGAACCCTTAGAGGATTCTTTTTTCTTTGTGGGAAAATCATCAATGACAACACCCGCTCTTGGGCGGAGCGGGAGATAGTGTCAGACTCTTACTGACTAAAAACCCACCCCGTTCCTTCAGGCCTTCATACCGGGGCTCGAGTTGTCTTTCGAAACTAACCCTGGCTCCGGTAGGCTTCTTCCCAGCTGGGCCCCTGCTGTTGCTGACAATTCCTTGAGGCGCGCGGGAACAGTGCGCGCCGTCGACGACTTGGGCTTGGTCCGGACAGTTATATGCATACATTTCCGACAGTGTGCGCTTGCATGTAGGGATGCCAAAAGATCCTTTTTGTTGCTGATAATGGGCGCCGGGCCTTAGAGGATCACTTTGTTGTCCATCTGTCTGTCTGTCAAATGCTCTTTATCTCGGGAAAGCGCGGAGCCGCAGAAGGCTTCGACTTTGCTGGACCCAAACTAGACTAGGTAAACCCCTAACCGATCGAGCTGAAATTTTACAGACATGTTCAGTTTGGATGATAATGACGTCAGTCTGAATTAAATATGGCGGACTTGTAAGTTTTTTAAATGCACCTCCATGTTACACACATATAATTCGTATAGTACAATTCACGAATGATGGCGGGCGTGAAGTTTGCGCAGAAGGCTGCGCAGTAACGGGTTTTAGGAACCAAATGACGTCGTGCGTGTGCAAGAAGAGTGTGGTATGCGCGAAAGTTCGCAAAGGCTAACTTCACGCCCGCCATCATTCGTGAATTGTACTATACCCGTATTGTACTATTAGTTATTCTGTGCCGTACGTTACGAGAATGAATTGAATACCGTTCCGTATGATACGGATAACAATTAAAAGGACGAAACATGTCTAGAGAAAACTAAAACATTAAACACTAACAACAAAAACACATTTTAAAAAACGAACTCTTATTGAAATGCCCTAAAAAGACGAAAACTTTAAATTAAATCAAACCCATCAATTTATTACATTATAGGTACAAGACGTAGTCGCAATCGCGCCTACATTTTAAATTACATATGAATGTAGGCTTAGCCTAGGTTTTACTAACAGCGATTAGCTTAGTACGTAGGTACTTAGGCATCATAAGTGTTTATTTTATAAATAATGAAAGAATAGTGTAGGTCTGTAAGCCATCGTTTGTATCATCAGACAGTGTCGTAATAGTGACTGACGATTTTCAACCGAAACCGATTATTCAACCGAAGCCGAATATTTAGCCAAATTTTCTTTCAGTTTCGGCTAAAAGGAAGAACAGCTTAAAATGAATAATTTTGTCTCGAAACAAGTCATCAGTATCAGACCTCTGAAAAATTAGTCTTAATTTTGATGAAATACTAAATAACTCGATTATTACTCCAGTGGCGTAACTATACCATATGAGGCCCGTGGCAAAATCATTGGATGGGACCCCAGGAAAGTCAACTTTATAATTTAATTTGGATAAATCACTAAACTACTGCCATAAAATATTCTTTATTATTATTATTAATAAATCTGTAAGTTCTCAAATACACGAAGACTTTTATATTTCGTCTCTAAAGGTGGGCTTCCTAGTGTCTTATTCGATATCCGTGGTCGTATCTATAAGAAGGTAAGTCAGCAAAATACCACGGAAAAATTGATCTTTTTCTTATGAATGCGTTTAATAAATCATTAATAATAATTACTTCTTTTGAGCTCAAGGCCGAATATTCGACCACTTTTCGGAAGAAATCGAAACTACAGCCAAAACCAATTTTTTTTTGATCGAACTGTCGTTGCGTCAGTTGTTATTTTTTATATGAGACAACATGGATTGGAACATTAATTGTATAATTTACAAGTAGGGAACCAATAAAAATGTAAGATAAGTAGGTAGTGACTAGCACTTGTCTTTGTGATAATAATGATTGATAACATGCGTGCATGTACCTACGCAATACGTATACTCGTATAACTAAGCTACTGTTTATACCTCACGGCTTATACCTACATAAGTTTAAATATCTAAGTACTGGCAAGTCCTTATACTTAGAAATTAATGAACCGATTTGAATGAAACATAACTTAGGTTACTCAAGATAGCTAGGTCTAAAAAGTTAGACAGAGAGAGCAATTTCAAGTTTTCGACAGAAAGTATAAAGGTACCGTGAAGAGTGGTCTATAAATCTGATGAAACCGTCATAAGTTATAGTACCTAAGGGATCAGAAAAATAAATTAAGCATCTGGTACCTTTCCATTCAGTGACCCAGAATCACATAATAAGTAGGTATAACCTAGACGTATCATCGAAAAGAAAAATCAATAACATTATATTTTTAGTCAGGTCAGTTGATCGTGAGAGTTTGTTTGCCTCGAACAAACATTGCTAGTCGATAATTTCAGACACTTGACCTATGAACGCGTGCGTCCAATTGTCCACACACTTATTGTAATAATGATGACACAGAAAAATCAATACGTAAGCAGGATCGTTACGCAATATGCAAGTAGGTATAACGTTCATGTTCAATTAAAAACTTACTCTCCTTCTGACGTATTTGGGTAAAATATACAAAAACAATTTACGTGAGTCTCGTATCGAAAAAGAAGCTAGAACTACATTAAACCGACGCACACGTGTAACACGCCTGATTTGTACGTAGAACGATGTCGCGTGTCGTGGATCAAGTGTGGCTCTACAAGTCTAGTTTCCATATAAAATGTATGGAGACCAAGCGACGCGAGATCGGCGTGTGTGGCACACGTGTGCGCAGTGCAGTTCTAACTTCAGCTGTCTTGCGTGCATCATAGCGCCAAAAACTTGTCTCGTGTAGCTACTCTACGTGTATCAGCTGTGCCCGCGACTTCGTTCGCGTAAACTACAGGGTTTTGATTTTTTTTCTAAAAAAAAAGTAGCCTATGTTACTCCTTCTTACATAGGCTACCTGCCAAAAAAAATCCCGTCAAAATCTGTCCAGCCATTTCAGAGATTAGCCCGAACAAACAGACAACAGACAAAAATTGGAAAAAATGTTATTTTGGTGCATGTATGCATGCATTGCATTCATATGCATGTAGTAAAAAGCAGTTATTTCAATATTACAAACAGACACTCCAATTTTATTTATATTTATAGATTATAAAGACGTTTACTTGAATTTTGTTACTACTATTTCACAAATGCGGGTTTGTCTTGGTCATTGTTTCTGTAGGCGTATATTTGATATGAATGAAAGTTGCTCTTTATTCCTGAGTGACATATACCTATTATGTACGCGGGTGAAGCCGCGGACATAATCTAGTATAACATAAAATAATGTTCATAATGCTTACATCATTTTGCACATCCTTTTCACATAAATGTATAATTTTAACATTAATGTAAAATAATTTTGTTACACGTTCTTCTCCATATCTATGCTTTGAAAGGTGCAAATTGCTTCATCTTTATGTGATTAATTGATCCTGCCTGACAATTCAAAAGAGCCTGTAAATGGTTTAATTGAAATGAATGGTTTGAGTTTAAAAATAATGACAAGATTATGATAATGATAAGTAATTTCAAAACACAGTAAGTAAATATAAAAATCTTTTAATAGGCTTGTGGTTTAAAAATCAGCAACGATTGCTGCTGACTATACAATTGTGCAACATAAATATAACGGATACATAGATCAAAGTCTTGTATGCTGACTGTACTGCAATAAATACTATCATAGAATTTGAATGAACAAAAATAATGTTCATACGAACATGCTTAACTTACTATAACAGATATATTTCTATGGAATACAACTTCAGTAATTGATAGTAGTTATAAGTATTTAACTGGTACTTACCTATTTGAGTATAAGCATTGGACTTGAAAGCTAGTTATTGAAAATGTCGATAGAATGAGTTTATAACTTGTATGAGATCGAGTTACCCACATCATTTACTGAAATTGTAAACCTAACACAATCACAGTATCATAACCTACACTTACAAAGAAACATAAAGCAGCAAGTTTACTTTTTAAACCTACTAATATAGGTACATATTTTTTTCTTTATTTAATGGAAACCATTGGCTTTGAAGAAATTATGACAATTTAGTCCCTGCATTAACCAAAGAAGGTGCAGAGTAAAAGATTTTGACATTCAATAATACATCTTATTACAAGTATAGTGAAGTTCAAAAGAAAACAGATGAGTGAACGCATAAAAGTCTGAGTGATGTCTTCCTCAATGTTCATACAAAACTGCACTTTATGTGCAAAATAATAAAGTGTTTTAGTCCTTAAAAATTGTTTAGTTTCCGTTTCATTTGGTCTGTGGCCAGTTTCAGGAACCTAAACTAAAAAGTAAAGACTGTCAGCGGCGCTGTTTACGTTGCAGTTATTTCGCAGTTATTTTAGGTTTCATAGCATTCAAATATTAACCTGAAAATAAAGATCAAAAATAAATGCGAAAGAACTGTAGACAGGTAGTATAAACATCAATTTTCTTCAATTCCAACGCGGTATTCTAATTTGAACCTAAACAAGTTTGTACAAATGTTATCGTTAGCGATGGCATAATAACGTGTAAATGAATTTGTTTCAACTGAGATGGGAGCATTTTGTTAGATAAATGAATAGTTACTACGCTTTTAGTAGTATCACAGCTTCTCTTGGAGGAGTACTTTTGAGGCTTCAAGGTGGCACGCGAAATTCAAATTTGTCAAGTTTTTTGCATTTTGCATGCCAGTGTCAAGTTGTATCATCATTATGTTCCTGCCATTGCCCCATATTACTTGGGGTCTTCGAAAAGTTTTTTCTTCTTCCAGTCTATACTATCATTGTATATATAATCCTCACACAATCCATCTACCTTTTATTTGTCCTACCTCTCCGTTTCTATCCTTTACTGTTGATTAAAATATGATTGGCGGCCGTAAAGGTGGCGGTTCGCGCCGCGACAGAGACAGGAGATCGCGACACATGTCTCAATCTCTTCGCGACGGAGACGAATCAGTAAAGGAGAGTCTGTCGATGTAGTCATTTGTGTTTGTGTCATGATGGAAAAGCAAGTAGTAGAAGTTCTATTGGAGGAAGAAGACGATGATTTGCTCTTATATTATTATTACAAATACAAAATAATACTATTAAGGAATTTTATGTAACTAGAGGCCAAGAAAGATCATTTACGCTGCTAGTGAACAAGCACCTAATGTTTGATGACAATGTATTCAGAAAGTATAGATTTTTATTTTTAAACACTAACTAAACACATGTGTTTTTTGAGCGCGACACGAGACACTACTGGTCCTGTCTCCCGTCTCGCGTCTCTGTCTCGCTCGCGAACTGTCGCTTATACATTGCCTTACGTCAAGTAACGGTCGCGGTCTTCGGTCGCGGTCTCCTGTCTCGGTCGCTTGTCTCAGTGGCGGCGCGAACCGCCACCTTAATATGTATTTATTTGCGGAATTATAACCATTCAAACTTTTTCATGAAATACATAGCTATTTAATACGGTAAGACGAACTAAGAGGCTTGTATTGATGATTTTTCGACATTATTCTGCAAAATTCAGAAAACTTAAGGAAATTAGAACTTCGCGGCTACCCTAGAGCTCTCACTTTAAACTACATTACTGATGATGTCAAATAAAGTATCTATTACAATCATGTATGTATGTTACATTACAAATGAATAATTCCCACTATCTAAACTTGCAAACTAAGGACACTTGCACACTCGCTACACGCTACTAGGTAATTTCCAGAGGTCCAATCATGAGCTATTTACGCGATCGATTTTACGACCTAAACTAAACTGTTAAAAGGATGTCATTCTCGCTCGCACGACTGACATTTTAGCACGTCATGGTAAGGCCCTAATATTTTTGACACATTTGTATTGGTCGACCATTCGCAAATATTTATGAAGACTGTCTATTACCAATCATCGTGTGTGAGTGCCCTAATAGTTCACAACAGACTACCATGACGTTAGCTTTCAATATAACATACTTAAATATAAATAATAGAATAATTTTGAACTAAAAATATATTTAAATTATGGTTAATTAATAATGAAAAAACGTTATATAAGTGCTCATACACACGAGCGCCATGTCTACAACGTCAGAGGTAACGGCAGTCGTCGACGCGTCGGCGGCAGCTGTGGACGTTCGACCATGTGGTTCGACAGCGGCCGTCGATATTCTTAATGAAGATCAGCGGCACCCGTCGTGTGTGTCAAGTGGCACTATATGTCGACGGCTGCAGTTATCTTGCCGCTCGTGTGTTTGAGCTCTAAAACGACAAAATATGTTAAGCAAACCACAGAATGTGGCATAAATATATTAAAGCCAACAATTAGCTAAGTATTGTCTCCGTCCATTTGTTTTAACCACATCTGGTGTGTACACCCCCAATGGTGTAACTAGTCTTAAAATCGTTTGAAATTTGTCGCAGGAGGGTGGGGGGTGTTTTACCTAACTTTTTGGCGCCAAACCCCAAAAGGATGGCTATGCTTCAGTGTAACGCTGCTTTCATTGAATACAGGAACGAATGATTCGAGCTAGAAAGTCGAAGCAATTTAACTAGATAGAGCAAGGCTTCAATGTAGAGCGAGCCCGTAAAAAGTTTGTCTTCTGACTGATGTTTAGAGCGAGTGAAGTGCGTTACAATATTGGAGGATACTAACTCGAGTAGATTAGACGGAACGGACAGAAGTTTTGGTAACAAATTAAGTTAGTTTTGATAATGCAGTCATTAATTACGGGCCTTTTATGAATAAGAATTTGAGATATTAACAGTATCATCGATACAGTTGATACCGCGGTAGGTAAGCCCCTGCGCACGAGTGCGGTACGCTTTGTACTTCGGGGATCGGCGCAATGTTGCGACAGTCTGCGCGAGTGGTGCACACCGAAGCACGTTACAGATATTTTAAAAGAGAATGAATATCTGATGTGAAAAGGTTATTTATTAAATTTGTAATAAATTGTTAAAACAGATTATACTAATATTATAAATCGATGTCTCCGGGTAAATAAGCAGGAATCGAAAAACCTTTTTCTGATTTCGATTATCGGCTTATAGTCCGGAGACGTCGAAATGTGAAAGTAACTGTCTGTTACGCGTTTACAGTTAAACTGCTCAACCGATTTTGATGAAATTTGGTAAGAAGTAAGCTTAAACTTCAAGGAAAGAAATAGGCTACTTTTTATCTGGACTATTTATCTGGCTTCGACTTCATGTCCATAATAACCGACATTCAAGAGGACGAAGTCGCGAACAAAAGCTAGTATTTAATAAAAGCTTGTAAGTATACTTTTAAATTAAATCTCTTAATTAATAACTTTTTTTTGGGACTAATGAGTTCATTGTTTTAAAGTATTTTAGTTTTGAAACTTTGGTATTTTTAAACTGAAATTAAATACTCATTTACTCGAAATATTATAACTTTTTCCTATTTTTGGCTGTAATTCGTATGATATGGGTGCATTTGTACTTGGAACAGACACTTTAATTACACATTAAATAGAATATTTTTCGTATGAAAATTTTCGAGCTGCGGCATAGCTATCTTCCGCAAAACTTAAGAAATTTCTATAAAATAATGTTAAATAAGTTTAAACGATAATATTTTCTATAGTAACAATCCTTAAAGGCGCCTAATATATTACTCGATTATATTCGATCAACACTGTCATAATCACAGTTGCACAGTTTGCACAATATAGAAGCATAAATATTATTATGCACTAATGCACATGTGCCAAACTCCATACCATCGATCGCGACAATCGAGCAACCTGACAACTCATTTGGGACGGTCTTCTTTTCTGTCGACAGTCGATTAGTACAAATAGGTGTTGCAGAGGCGTGTTACGATCAATCCGTTACGTAATAAAAAATATATAACATACAAATATTTATTATGATTAAATTAAAAGTCTTCGAATTATAGAATTTTAATAATGACCTTAAAATAAAATAGAATTTAAAAATCAGTATTATTAATCGACGGAGACAAGCGATTGTCGATAAGAAAGAACGTCCCACCTACCTGAACTGCACCAGACTCGTAACCAAACCTGGTGTCGATAACAAATTCATGTCTAACCCGCTTCCACTCGCCATAACAAACGGACTATCACTGACTTGCTTTGGCAAGACCCCAGTGCTTCGCACTCCAACTTTTACACAATTAAATTAACTACACAGTCCTGCACAGTTTCGCACAGCTGCACACACTTGCACAGTTTCATTGGTACTGGCTGGGGGCGCTTGACGATACTTTCTCTAATTTCTCAAAGTGTTTGCGCGCGTTCCTGATGTTGATGAGCGTGGCTTCCGACGGGATCTTGGGGTCGGACATTTCTACCATGACGTAAGTGTTGCTCGTGAAGCCGTCTATGAACGCTGCGAATACGCTGTTGCGGACCTGGAAAAAATAATGGAATTATGATGATTTAATTTCTGATTTAAGATACGAAAATAGAGGTATATATTATTATGTCAAGGTGGCCTGTTTGTTTTGTTATCTATTTAGGCATTAGGTTTATATAATTTTGTGAAGACAGGTAAAAAATACCGCTTTAGTCTAGGTCTGGAATTGGCTGGTTTCCATAGATCGGTATTACGGAATGACAAGAAATTCTTAACATAATCAGACATTATTTATAAGCTACTTTTTTAATACTATTTAGTGGTGGGTCGCTGTCCAATTTTTGAACGACGAAACGCAACTGGTCTTGCGACAGCAAAAACGGTTGTTAAAAACGGTCGTCGTCGCGACTGGTTTGAAGACGAAACTATCGTTGAGTGAAGTAGTCGCAGAAAAAGTACGCTGTCGCAACTAGTTTGAGGACTGTTTAAAAGTGGCAATAAAATCTGTACTCGTCGCGTCGTTTTAAAACCAGTTAATGCAATGGAAAATTAACTTTATTTTCTTAGCAGTAAGACAACAATAATTCGATGAATTTATTTTTTATTTATTACACTGCAGATGACACTCTTTTTTAGTTTAAGTTCTATAGTCCATTCCAAGGTTGTCTGTTAGATATCGTTGTCAGCGACAAGACCGCCATTGTACCCATAGATTTAAGTATCTGTGAAATTGTTACTAATTTGGTGTACAATAAAGTATTCTATTCTATTGTAAAGAATAAACCTGTCTAACTGTAACAGTGAAGCACATTTACCTCCATGCTCTGGAACTGCGCGGCGAGCTTAGAGCAGGACAGCTTGAACTGCTTGACGATGTTGGACACCTTCTCGAAGCGGTGCGCGTCGCGGTGCGGCCGCTGCTGGCAGTGCGACACCACCAGGAACGTCGCGCGCTCGAACAGCAGCACCTGCCCATCAGAACCAATTATGTATACAGATGCATGCAGGACAAGATCTAAACGTTGAAACTTTTTATTTTTTATTGTAGATAGGTTCGCGCTTGACCGCTATCTCACCTGATGGAAAGCGACGTTGCGGTCGACGATAGAACGCGCTTATCTAGAAGAAACCTATTCACTCTCGACTTAAAGATTCCCGGGTTGCAGCTATCAGGAAACAGACTGTGGCAAGGAATTCCACTCCCTAGCTGCACGCACAATGAATGTGTTCCCAAAACGGTTTGTGCGTGTAGGTGCGATGTGGCGCATCGTCGTACGTCTGGTAGTCCGATGATGGAACGGACTAGGTGGAATTAGGTTGTGTAATTTCGATGCAGGCTCCCCGAAATGCAACCGGTAGAAAACCGACAGGCTAGCAACTCTGCGTCGATGCTCAAGACTTCGAAGTCTCGACTCGACGAGAGTATCATCGCCAATTATCCTTCTGACTGGCCTCTCAATTGCCTCAAGTGCATCAAGCTGGTATCGGGCAGATCCATCCCAAAGATGAGAGCAAATCCGGAAACATACAAACGTTTTCAAACACCTGGCAAGCATAATCATTATCATTTCAACCGAAGGACGCCCACTATTGGATATAGGCCTCCCTTACGTCGTCACAACGAACGGTCTTATTCGTTTCGCATCCTTCGTATTCCCGCACCTCTCACCAAGTCATCGGTCCACCTTGTGAGAGGACTTCCAACGTCTTTCGATGCCATTCTAGAATCTTTCGGTGCCACTCGAGAACCTTTCGGTGTCACTCTAGGACCTTTTGGTGCCACTCTAGGACCTTTCGGTGCCACTCTAGAACCTTTCGGTGTCACTCTAGAACCTTTCGGTGCCACTCTAGGACCTTTCGGTGGCACTCTAGAACCTTTCGATGGCACTCTAGGACCTTTCGGTGCCACTCTAGAACCTTTCGGTGGCACTCTAGGACCTTTCGGTGCCACTCTAGAACCTTTCGGTGCCGCACTAGGACCTTTCGGTGCCCCTCTAGAACCTTTCGGTGCCACTCTAGAACCTTTCGGTGCCGCACTAGGACCTTTCGGTGCCACTCGAGAACCTTTCGGTGCCACTCTAGAACCTTTCGGTGCCGAACTAGGACCTTTCGCTGCCACTCTAGAACCTTTCGGTGCCACTCTAGAACCTTTCGGTGTCACTCTAGAACCTTTCGGTGCCACTCTAGGACCTTTCGGTGGCACTCTAGAACCTTTCGATTGCACTCTAGGACCTTTCGGTGCCACTCTAGAACCTTTCGGTGCCACTCTAGGACCTTTCGGTGCCACTCTAGAACCTTTCGGTGCCGCACTAGGACCTTTCGGTGCCACTCTAGAACCTTTCGGTGCTACTCTAGAACCTTTCGGTGCTACTCTAGAACCTTTCGGTGCCGCACTTGGACCTTTCGGTGCCACTCGAGAACCTTTCGGTGCCACTCTAGAACCATTCGGTGCCGAACTAGGACCTTTCGCTGCCGCACTAGGACCTTTCGGTGCCACTCGAGAACCTTTCGGTGCCACTCTAGAACCTTTCGGCCAAACCGACCAATGAGCAGTGATACGAACAATATGCCCTACGCACTGCCACTTAAGTTTGGCGATTCTTCGGACTATGTCGGCGACTTTGGTTCTCCTGCGGATATCTTCTTTCCTGATGCAATCACGGAAAAAAAAACTCTCAGCTTAGTCCTTTCCATTGCCCTTTGGGTGATTTTAAGCCTTCTGATGAGGTCCATTGTAAGCGACCACGTTTCAGTGCCATATCATTATCACTAATAACACGCACTGGTCTTAGACTTTCACCTTGAGACACCTGGCAAGGCGGTGTTAATAGATCAAGTAAGGTGGTGACAGAGTGCCGTCCAAGGGCTCGAAGAAATAAGTGTTAATTGTCCAGTGGCCAAGTAGTCAGATGACATAGTTGCCATCGCGGGGAGAATCTGAATGAGGGTGGCTTATAGGAACGTCGGGATTGGTATAGGAAAAGAAAGATATATGCGTAGACGCATCAGTGGGCGAAGTTGGCCTGTCGATGATGATGATGATAATGTTAAAATTAGACAAGCGCCCGTCAATGCAATAACAAAATTGAGTTAGGTGGGGAGTCAGTGGCGTCATTTCTTCTGCCCTGCTAGCACACCAGGCGTGGTGGTGACTAGATTTTTGGGGACTGCTATTTGCCGTTTTTAACGGTCAAACATAGCTGATTCTGTTTCTTTATTTTTTAAATATCTGCCATTACGATGGGTAAAATCAATTATTGAACACATAATTTCTGAGTTCTAAGTTCTAAAAAAAATCTGTTTATTTCGAGGCTTAGTTTAGAATATACCGATAGTATACCTCGTCTGCGTCCACGATTTCAGCGAACTGTTTGAGTGACGACTCTAACGCCTTCACGTTAGGTATTAACTTGTACACTATGCTCGACCACGCCCTGGAAAAAACACAGTCAAGTATAAGTAGGTATTATTGTTATAATAATATTATTGAGCTACAAAGTTAAGGCTAATTTAGTAGTTTTTTTATTTCCACGATATATAACATTATATGTTATGCGAAACCCGAAACACGTGTCTAGTATTTTTATATAAGGAATCTATGTACAAAATTCCATAACTGTATCATGAAAAATCACAAAGTTATAAGCTTGTTATGTCAACAAAAATTTCGTAGTCACTGGCCATCTAGGCGACTGAAGGGTTGTTTTGCACTTGCACCCAGCTGTTTGCTGGCACCTGATGTCCGCTATGACCTGCCGTTACCTGTGTTGTACTTAGTGTCAGTGGTGTGGTGTCCAACTTGTGACCTTTTTAAATATTTTTGGGAAAAAATATGAATAAGTGTGAAAATTGGAATCCATTCAGTTACTGATTCTGAACAAATCATATTCCGGTTTGGCATAAACTAAAAATAATGTTGTTTATAAGAAGTTGGTATTTGTGATACACGTCTTTGACTAAAGAACTAATACTGCTAAGGAAAAAAATATGAAGTTGGTATCGCATAATGTAGCGTTCTGCAATTTTATTTATCATTTCTAAAGGTATGTATGGTATAGGCTGGAGTGAAAATAGGTATCATAGTAAAACTTCGACTATGACACCATATAAGACGATTCTAATGGCTGATTCAATACTGTACGGTGGATTTGGTTATAGGTCATTTGTATTTTTATGTTTTTATTTATAGTGACGAGTGACAGGACAGAATGGAAGAAAAAAACGTGTTGCGCCGATCCCAAATAACATGGGACCAGGGCAGGAAGAAGAAGAAAAAGATTTATTTGTAGCGTCAGCTTGTGAATACTTCTGGAATGATGAGCTATTTCCACAAATCGATCTTGGAAAAACACAAACTAGGCTCGTATCTATAACATAATGAATTTAAGGGAGAGATTTAAAGTAATTCTCAATCTACTAAACTGATGTACAATAAATCACATTTACCCAGTATAATTAACGAAATTTGACCAAGGAAACAGCAAAAATAATAATGTGCAATATCCTCTTTTAATACGTGAAAACGTCAATAATTTTTCCTTAGTAACAAGCTTGGTATAATATAACGCGGTATAAACTAAGTCGTAACTCCTTATCAGCAATATACATCGGGTACGGTGTGATCGTTGCATGACTTTTACGATTACATGTAGCGATGATTGGTGTAGGGACGTAAGAAATGGCGTAGGTCGGGAGTAACACAGCTGATTTTTTGCCTTCTGAGCACGAGTTGAGGATAGAGCGTTCTGCGTTTTTATGTAGTTTTTTTATTATTAAGTTACTCTATTCTATGAGTATCGTGAGTGCGTTCCCAAACATGTAAACTCATATACACAAATTCTGTATATCATGCAAATATGCAGGTAGTAGTTAATCATACTACGCAGTGCAGTAGTTAACCGCTCAACCACTGCGCCAACTGTGCCAGAGGGTTGTCAGATTGGGAGTATCACAAACAGTTATGTGAATCGGCTGGTTAGAATAACATTTAAACTATTGTTCCCCGCGGTTTCATCTGCGACTGTAGTTATGCGCGCCACATATACCAAGTAGTGTTGGGATTTTATCCGATTAAATACTCAAAATTAATAAATACTCAATAAAACTCGTTTTTATTGGATAAATACTCGATTAAAAACGAGTATTTATTGAGTATTTATTCATTTTGAGTATTTCAACTATTATAATACCAAGTGGTATAATAATAGTTGAAGTTTGACCGCGGAAACTATTATTATACCACTTGGTATAATAATAGTTTCCGCGGTATACACCCGCCATTCCTATAGAAACTACTGAATACTACATTGTAGTATCACAACCAACAACACATTCTTTGCCCTAGCATTGTTCTTTGTTCCAATAATAAATCGTTCTATTTTACTTACTTGTATAAAGTTTCGTCCCATATGCTGGTCCTGAAGCAGGTGCACTCGAGTGGTTTGGACAGCCTCTTGAGGTCTTCCTCTCTTTCCTTGAAGATCTCTTCGCGCTGTTCCTCTGGCACCAGGTCCATTTTGTGCACCAGACAGAATATCCTGGCCTCTGGAGAATTCTGTGAAAAAATATATATTAAGAGCGTGTACAACAAATTTTCAAGGAACATTCAGATAGACGTCCAAGGAACAAAAATTGGTGACAAGACACCCAACAAAATTCTTAAATATTATAAAAAGTCGGAGGACCCCGGCTATACAGTCTACCTATCCAAAATGACAATCTGATAGTTTCTCCATGTCTGTCTGTCAATCCGTCCGTCCGCGGATAATCTCAGTGACCGTTAGCACTAGAAAGCTGAAATTTAGTACCAAGTCCAATATGTATACCAATTACGCCGACAAAATAAAAACTAGAAAAAAATATTATTTTATTAGGTGTGATTTTTCTCCAGTGAGGAGTGATTTTTTTTTTATTTCAACCCTATCACGTGATATATTGTTGGATAGGTATTTAAAATGAATAAGGGTTTACTAAAATAATTTTTTGATCATGTTAATATTTTCGGAAATAATCGCTCGCGGTGAAGGTCGTTCTTAACCGTATCCTGTACTATAGGAATATACCAAATATTCTGTGACATAGTGGAAAATTGTAATTGTTTTTAAGTAACTTAAGTGGGGACACTTATTGTGACGGACGGGAAACTACGGAACCTTACACTGAGCGTGGCCCGACACGCCCTTGGCCGGTTTTTTTTAAGGTGCGAATCATCTAATGACGGGTGATGAATAATCTATACTAATATTATAAAGCGGAAGAGTTTGTTTGTTTGTTTGAACGCGCTAATCTCAGGAACTACTTGTCCGATTTGAAAATTTCTTTCACTGTTAGATAGCCCATTTAATGAGGAAGGTATATAACATCACGCTACGACTAATAGGAGCGGAGCAGTAACCAATGATGCGGGTGAAACTGCAAGGTACAGCTAGTATAATATAATATTCCACAAGTATCACATAACGCCGTCTAGTCCCAAGCTAAGCAGAGCTTGTGTTATGGGTACTAGACAACTGATAAACATACTTATATATTTCTAAATACATACATAATTAGATAAATTACACCCAGACACAGAACAAATGGTCATGCTCATCCACGTGCTCATCACATAAACATTTGTCTTGGTCACAATATCGTACTCCTCCATTAACAACTTCCTTTTAGACCTACTTTTTTTTAAATAAAATTTCATTCCCCTCATAATTCTTCATAAAGTGGTGTGACTACCGATAAAATCGATTTTGTTTCGCATTTCGTGCAAAAATTTTGGTAGACTAAACAACTCTTTTCTTTTTTCCTTTCATTTTTCTGTACACAGACAGGGGAGCCAACATTACGGCGAAGGAACTTCTTAAGTGAAACTGTACACTACGCGCTGCCAGTCGAATACTTGAGCTCGGTTCGCACGATTACCGGATGGCCGGACGGCGAGTTACCCTTTGCTCGTCGTCAGTAAGCCCGCGCTTACCGTGGCTGGCAGTCGGGGGTCAAGGTCGCGGTGGATAGGGGCGAATATAATTTTTTTTACAATCAGTCATAATATGGTCTTAAGCTACCAAACTAGACGCCATACAGACACCAGAGTCGCCACACGTCCAAGCTAGTCAAATGGCCACCAGGTGAGTAACACACTATAGAGCTGTCTACATTTTGTTGGTAGCGGTGACTAGTCGCGCCGCCATGATGTCCCGGTAAAATATAGCCCTAAGTCTCCGCTTTTATTACAATCTTTTATTCAAGGCTTCGATTTCGGAGCTACATAACGTGCAATAGCGTTAACGAATCGCAAGCCATAGCACTAAGCATACAATATATGCAGAATAGCAATTTGTTTAATAATAATGTTATGTCTACTGATAAACCAGCTGGCTGCTACATTGTCAAGTATTTGTTCAGCAATTGGATTCAATGTATGCTAATATTATTTTATTTGAAATGGAATAATACAGAAACTCATAAGATATTATTGGTTTGCCTTGTATTAAATTTTATCTGCTATTAAATCGCATGACAACTGTTTTGATTTTCTAGTTTCATCTTATTATCCAATCACCATTACCAATATGATATAGTTTATAAGAGGAAAGAGTCGATTGAGTGGTCTGAATGTCATTTCCATATATTAAAAGGTATTGAATTAAAATCATTTTGAAATCTTTGAAATTATCAGTGTTGCTCTATTATGAGATGCATGTATTCAATTATACACCTTAAGCAACCACATGTCATAAATCACTAGTTTATTAGCGATAACTGTGTGAAAATTCATCAGTAGGTATTGAGTTTATCGCAAACATACAAACAGATGCAGTGGCGTATTATTATCTTTAGCCTGTTTTTTTTTTAACTAAACAGTTTATGCTGAGGTAGCAGCTTTTTTTGATCTCATGCAGGTTTTATTCTTTTTAATTGTTGTTGTTAGTATTTTTTATGTTAGTCAGTTTATGCTACTTGTTTATGCTTTTATTTTAATCTGTTGTTTGTCCCTCTCTATAGTCAAAGTTTATAATAAAATAAATAAAAAAAACCTGTAGAATAGCTTCCAAACACGACTGGTAGTAATGCATATCCTTTTCCATCTCCCTGCTCTCAACATCAAACACGTAGATCAGTACTTCCACATTCCTGAAGATGTTGTCTCTCTGTGATGCAAAGTAATTCTCCATGAATGCCTCTTGACCACCGCAGTCCCACAGGTTGAGGACC
Source organism: Mythimna albipuncta (assembly GCA_929112965.1). Lineage (NCBI taxonomy): Eukaryota > Metazoa > Arthropoda > Insecta > Lepidoptera > Noctuidae > Mythimna > Mythimna albipuncta. The sequence goes on from OV815962.1 coordinate 17,090,960, forward strand.
AAGTTGCCAAGGAATCGGACATGGGAGTGTTCTACGTCAACTGGAAAGGCAGGAGAAATATATTTTAACCTTTCAATCGTGAGAATTACAGACACAACAGAAAGACATTGGGTGCTCGAACGCCGGCGTTTGCTTGTGGTTTAATGAAATAATAATAGTGTAACGTCATGCCTACTCTGCCCAAAAGGTTATGCAGAGGTGAATGTGGACCTTTAGTACACCCTCATTTTGATAGTTATATACATTTTTTTAAGTCCTTTGTGAGACTGGAAGAGAGGAATGGAAAAGCATCCTGTCGTTGCCATGCAGTGGGACACAAAAGGCTCATAAAAAATAGAGGCTATTGCCAACAGTCGAGCACAAGTCCAATTTTGAGCAGCTACTGAGATATTACAGATGGAAAAATTCAATATCACTTAGGCGTGGTGTTTGTTTTATTATTGTTTTTATCTCACAAACACTAAATAGCCTGTCAATATTCAGTATTCAGATAAAAGTATACTATAAATAGTGATCTTATCAACATACAATTATTAATTAACAAACAATAACCATTTTATATTATCTTTAGTTAGCTACAAAATTTTGTTGATGTCACCATTTCATTATCAAGATACATACCTATTGTTTTAGATTTGAAAGGGACATAAATGATTACTTGTGAAAGATAAAAGTTTTATGTTTTAATAAATTTAGTTAGACTGAAATAAGAATCTGAATCTATCAAATATAAATAAAATGATTGTTATAAATTATTGTAGGTACCTACTTTATATAATAACTAATTTTAGAGTTCAGTGAAATCCGAGCTTTATTATATGATGCTGATTATGTTTTGTTGGCATGCATGGGTAGTAGAGGGAGACTACATAATTATGTATCTACAGTGTAAGTATGACTCAAAACATAACAATACATCCAACAGATAAACAGTGGTACGTCTAACAATATTTCCACTCTCCACATAAACAAAGATGACACTCTGGCCTACATTTTGTCTAATAATATTAATATACAAGGTTTTTAATCATTTTATCATGTAAATCAAAGGTCATAAACTTGAAGACCACAACTTACTTGTAGCTCCCAGTCGTCGTGTATCTCTGGCGATGTAGTTGGCAAATATTATGGATCTCATGCTTGTTTTACCTGAGCCACTCTTGCCCATCAACAAAACCTGAAAATGTAATGATAGTTGTGAATAATACGTTATCTATTTTAATCTTACGAAATAGAACCAAACATGGTTTTTTTTTCAGTCCTAACGACCTCTTTTGTTTTTATAATAAATTAGGGGATGATAATCAAGTTTATATATTTAAATACGCACCTTCTTCTTCATGTTGACTAAGTTTTACTAGGTCAAGGGTTTAAAACTTTATTCGCTGGTAACTTATCTGGTAACAAAATGCTACAATTTAAAACGACACAATTGTAAATTAAGATGGTTAGATCAAAAACCCAAAATGAATTCTGATGTAGGAAAATCACTATTAAAACTTGAAAAGGAAAAAAGAAAAGTAGGCGTAATTTTATTCCTATTCACGACAAAGCCAATGAAATCAGAAATTGAAGAATGACAGATGATACAATTGACACTGACAAAATGCTCGACTGTTGACGTTATCAGTATTGGTTCAGAAATTAGAAAACTATAAACACTCTTCACCTTTTTCGCCCATGAATATAAACCAAATATTTAAAACGTGTTTATGCTAAAGCAGTTTATATAAAGTTCACATAGGTCGATTTCCAAGGTTAATCAATTTGTCAAGCTTGCCGAGAGTCAAGTAACAACTCTAAAACTAAATTATTCATCAAAACATTCATCAAAGAATGTATTGATGAATAATTTCTAAACGACGAGTGATTTCATGAAACTGTGTTCATAATTAGTAGATTAGTTAGTAAGTTTTTTTATAATATAACTAAAGTAGTTCTAATTATTAGTCTTCTTATTAAATATGGTCTGATGGAAATAAAATCAAACAAAAAATTTGACACAGTTAAATCATAATATTTTGGCATGCTTTCAGTGTGCAGTGGCAGTGGTTTTGTTATTTTGTCCAATTTGAACGTATTGTTTTCATGTATGTGTCACCCTGTTCACAATTCTGTAGAACGAAAAATAATGTCAAAAAGTGATTGCAGATTTGTAGAAACGTGTGATTTTTCTAAACTTCCCCACAATATGTTTGCTATTAAGTAAAATCTGGATAATTGATACGAGTCTCCAAAATGGCTCGTCACCGCGATATTAGAAATAGGAGTTACTCCGAAGATTACGACGACGACGATGTTTATGGATATTCTGTGGAAGAAGATAGCTGCTTGTCGCCGAGTGATGCATCACAGTGGATTTATGACCGAAATCGTAGCCAGCAGGTAGATCTCTTGCAGAGTCACAATGACATACAAGAAGAGCCTGAAGAAGACAGCACAGCAGACACAAGCCTACCCGGACACGAGCGACGCGAGTCTTTGGATTTTAGAAGTCTAAATCTTGATGAAGAGGATGAAGCCAAGCTTATGTCGTGCTTAGACGAACTTAGAAATGTTATAGGCGAAACTGTTTCAGAAAACATTCTCATTCAAACTGTTATAAAGCACAAGTTTGACTTTACTAAATCCCTTGATGACATTCTCAATAGAAACAGAGACTCTGAGATTCCGAAAATAGAACCTGTGAAGCCTGTGATCATTGTAGATCCTTTAAAAGCTCCAGTTATTTCGACTGTAGACAAAGCTCCAAAAGTTATAGCTACTAATGCTGAACTAAAAGCTGTTGGAATAGTGAAAGGTTTTAAAGTAGGGCAGGATGGCAGCTCTAGTAGTCGTCCACAGACCCCGAGAGACCAATCACCTTGCCCTGAGAGGATGTTAAAGACTGATCAAGCTGATGAAATTAGAGTTACACCTAAAGTGAAAGAAAACAAATTGGATGCTAATACACAGTATGCAAATGAGAGAGGGTCAGACAAGGACCACTTGTACATAGTAGTGATAGGTCATGTTGATGCGGGCAAGTCTACGCTGATGGGCCGGCTGCTCTGTGAGCTTGGAGAAGTTAGTCAGAGAACTCTGCACAAATATGAGCAAGAGAGCAAGAAAATTGGCAAACAGAGCTTTATGTATGCATGGGTGTTAGATGAAACTGGAGAGGAGAGAGTCAGAGGCATTACCATGGATGTGGGAAGAGCACAATTTGAGACGAAGACCAAAAGAGTAACTATATTAGATGCACCTGGTCATGCAGACTTCATTCCTAATATGATAACTGGAGCAGGTCAAGCAGACGTTGCTCTACTTGTAGTGGATGCTACCAGAGGTGAATTTGAGTCAGGCTTTGACTTCGGAGGCCAGACCAGAGAGCATGCACTGTTAGTGCGCTCTCTTGGAGTAAGTCAACTTGCTGTAGCTGTTAACAAGTTAGATACAGCTAATTGGTCTCAAGAAAGGTTCAATGAGATCACCAAAAAACTAAAATCGTTCCTTAAACAAGCTGGTTTCAAGGATTCTGATGTCACTTATGTACCTTGCTCAGGGTTGACTGGAGAAAACTTGGCAAAGCCTCCAGCTGAAGCTGAATTAATTAAATGGTACAATGGGCCAAGTCTCCTAGATGTTATTGACAAATTCAATGTACCCGAGAGGCCTGTGTCGAAGCCTTTACGATTATCCGTAAATGATGTCTATAAAGGTACTGGCTCAGGATTCTGTGTGGCTGGTCGTATTGAGAATGGCTTGATTAATAAAGGTGACAAGGTTTTAGTATGCCCCACTAAAGAAATGGCTGAAGTAAGAAATATAAGCATTAATGAAATGACAACTAATGTAGCTTTTGCTGGAGATCAAGTCAGTGTGACCTTAACAGGAGTAGACATGCAGAATGTCTCCGTTGGGTATGTTCTGAGTGACCCCATCCAACAAGTGCCTGTTGCCACAAGGTTTGAAGCCCGAATAGTAGTTTTTAACATCAAGGTTCCTATTACAAAAGGGTTCCCTGTACTCATTCATCATCAGTCTCTAGTCGAGTCTGCAAACATAGTGAAGTTAAAGTCATTATTGAACAAAAGTACTGGTGAGCTGGTGAAGAAGAAGCCTCGTTGTTTAGGCAACAACTGTGTGGCTGTTGTCGAGATCGAGGTGTGTCGTCCCATCTGCGTAGAGCGGTACAAGGATGTGAAAGAGCTGGGTCGTGTGATGCTACGCGTCGGAGGCGCTACAATAGCTGCCGGACTCATCACTAACATCGTCAACACCTGATTGATCTGATATGCTTTATCATTGTTTAAACGTTATGGCATCTTACATAAATGTAGCCTGGAAATTACCATACATAATGAAGATGAAAAAATAGACTTGATTGTTTTTAGCATAATTTTTTATAGTAAATTTTTCAGTCTTCCATTTCTTGTTATATAGTAAAAGTGAGTCATTCTAAAGATGCAGTTAATTGCGCAATATTAACTTAAATGTAATAAAGACCCATGACGTAAGAACTGCAAATTAGTTTATGGTACAGATGTGGCCTATGTTATAGCAGTTTTAAGTGATAAATGAATTAGAAGTTTTATTCTTTAATTTTCAAGTTGGTGTTAAGTTTATGTAATAGTTGCCATAACAAGCATTGCAATGCACATGACGAGTGTACAATAAATGTATCGTGCTATATAACAAATGGTTATATTTTAATTATTACATATTAAATATTATTTATAATAATGTCAATAAATTTGTTGTCATAGTTAATGTATTTTTTTATTTTCCTTGTCAATGTCGACTTTGCTGCTAACCCAAATGATTGCGAGATAAACACTTATGTACCCATTTCATCATCCGTGTTTGGTAAAGTATGCGTATATTGGGCATAAAAACAGCTGTGTATCAATTGCTCATGTCATTTCTTTTTTCAACACACTCGAAAACCCGCTTGCATCTGTTTTTATGCGCGCAATTCACTGTTTTTCGTACTAGTACGGATAAGTACATATATCGTATCAGGCTACAGTGATAGCTACAGCTAGACGCAGAAATGCTCAAATCAGTACTCAAGTTTCCCGGCTTCTATTCCGACTCGGCGGCGATAACAAAGTTTGTCCACTTGTATCAAAATGTAGGATTATTTCATGGACGGTCCATAGTAGTAGATACAGTACAGCTGAAATATCTTTGCCGCATCCGAACTTCGAGCGATTGGCTGCGCCGTAGGTAATTCTTTTTAAGAATCATGTTATTATGGCGACGACGACTGCGTATTGCGTATTGTTGCGAGTACCTATGCACAATACTTTGGACTACCAAATTCAGAGTGGCAAACATATTTGATCGTACTGAGGCACAAATACTAAGATGGAAGCACCTAAGAAAGGTATTGCAACTCTGAATAGGTGTAAAATAATCAGTGAAGATAATAAGGTTAGCAGGCCATAACTATAGACTGTAGAGTTGAAGACTGTTATCTGCCGCCGGTCGTTATCAAGCGCGGTGTGGAGAACTCGTTTTACTATAGTGCTATGTAGAGCCGTAAGTAGGGCTGTGCCAGCGGTTCCCAGACACAGGGCTCAGACTCTGATAGGATTGTCCAGACCGAGACCAAGATGTGGACGATGCGTGTTGTTCCACGCGCGCCTCAAGTAGTTATCAGCAAACCGTAGAGGCCCAGCAGGGTCGAAGCCTACTAGGGCCTAGGGTCTACTTCTGAAAGGAAGATTCGGCGCATGTACGAAAGGCGAGGAAGGAACATGAGTGGGTTTTTAGTCAGTAAAAGTCTGACACTATATCCCGCTCCGCCTAAGGGCGCGGAGATGTCGTTGGATGATTTTCCCACCAATAAAAAAAACTTGACGGCAAGCTTTCCTATATTATGCTCCAGGTTATCCGTAAGTTGACACCCGAGCGTATCTTGCCGCCACATCCGAAGCAGGTACCTACTTAGCTCCCGAAACACTTGTCCGATGTAGACCTTCGTTAGGCGAATTAAACTCATCCAGCTTGAAATATTTTTGGAGGCGCTCTTACTGAAACTGATACCGGGTATAGAAAAGCTAGTTACGGCACTGGTACTATGTCTTCTTCTTCTTTGCCTCTACCCACATTAGGTGGGGTCGGTTCTCCTTATCCTTCTGCGCCAGGACAATCTGTCCTGCGTTGTCGGGTCAGGCAGTTGGGACTTTATAACTAGATAGCACTGGTACCTACTATGTTTCCTCAGGTCTATCGAATGTCTATAGATGCTAGCAATTTTCGATAGAGATTTTCTAAGAAGCAAATGCAGTTTTTGTGGTTCAAGAATTACTACTAATTTTTATTGTTTTACTTAGATATTTTTCTTTTCTTTTTCATTGAAAAATAATAAATACCTAAATGTACCTACATATAAATGAGTCTTAAGCTAGAACTACATTAGACCGACGCACACGTGTAACACGCCTGATTTGTACGGAGAACGACGTCGCGTGGCGTGGGTCAAGTGTAGCTCTAACAGTCTATTTTCCATATAAAATGTATGGAGACCGACGCTCCCAGATCGGCGTGTGTAGCCCACGTGTGCGCAGTGTAGTTCTACCTTTAAGTTTGCGCCTTTTCGACCAGATAAAATGTTCCTCTCTCATGGTTCCACTCCCGCAGCGATGGTGATCTTTTATGACTTAGGTATGTAATTCATATTTCATTGTTCACAATAATTATGTAAAATAATCCGGACTACAAACCTGTGGAAATAAAAATGATTATAATATTATGAGTCACGATTAAGACAAAATCGTTCACAAAAACAATCCTATTATGACATAAAGGAGGCTCAGTAATATTGGCGGAGGTTGTGTAGTACCTAGCTAAAGAGTAGAGTGCGGCAAGGAAACAGTTCCCCGCCAGGACCAAGAGATTTAATTTAGATAAGTAGTTTGCCGACGACAGCTTGTTATGGGCGCTGCATCAACAGAACGAACGTTTGTTGCCATTTCCACAAATATTATGTTTCTTTTTTTATGTGGTTGTGTAGGTACCTAGTCTAGAAAAGGCTTCTCTTATAGAGAAGACTTTTTTTTTTCTCAATGTACCTATAAATTCAATCAGGATTAATGAGAAGGTAGAAAGAATATACTTCATAATGCAATGAATGCTATTTTCCGCCTGCCTTAGAAGTTACCAAAACTTACTCCTTAAAATATATTTTGTAATATGTAAAGAATGCCAGAAGCAGCCGTGCGCAGTGCGCAGCGTTGAGCGTGTCAACGTTTGTTCGGCGAGCGCCGCCAAGTGTCGCGCCGTGGCAGGAGTCGTGAAATTTAATTTCCTACTAATTTCCCAACACTCGGTAGTTCACTGTTTACTCGCTCAACTCTGGCGGCGAAGGTTGGGGACCTTTGGCGCTTTTCAATTTCATTCCATCGATTACCATTTTGATTTTTAAGAGGTTCCTATTTGTAAACTTCTGTAGTAGGTAATTAATAACCCCAGTTTTTCTCCTCAAAGAGAAACTAATTCGTTATTCTTAATGGATTCGTGAATTGCATGAGTCCAATTAATTAAAAGTTGAAGCCTTTTAAAGTGTTTTGGAAGTTGTTACTAACTTAACGGTTGGGAATTATGGAGCAACTGAAACTTTGATTGCAGAAGTCATAGCGGGTGGCAAGCGCCTCTTAAAATGTTTTGAGCAAGAATTATCGCGGCTGCTCAACTTGTAACTTGTACAACTGAACATGTAATTAGAACGGAACCATCTGTTTTATATTGTTCTTAAAGTAAAAAGCATCTAGGTATATTTAGCAACAGAAAACTCTAAAAGATTTTTAGGTAACTTATATTTACCCGCCTAATATGTTCATTATTTTTGGAGGTAAATAAACATTTTGTACTTACCTATATATAATAATGTGTAAATCTAAATATGAACTGACCTCATCATCCTAATCTATGAAAGGTGACAATATTGATAGTTAAGAAGGTAGCACCTATCTACGTAGGTAGGTACGCAAAATATGTAATGTAGGTACCCATTTAAAACGACTTTATATGTATAAGTAGGGATTAAATAGATGCACAATGTCTTTTTACATAAGTATTCATGTATATTACTGTACCTTCATTTCAATTGGTTCAAATTAGTATTCTTACGTCACTGAATCAAGATAGGTATTCATTGACTCCGAGATCAATCCAGTCAAAACGATACTCTCCAATCCCGATAGAGCGGTAGATCTAGAGAAATCCGAGATGAATTAGCATAGATTTAAATATCTAGATATATGCTGTCTAAACTAGGGAGATTTCGAGAGGCTTTACATAAAATTATCTAGTTTCTTGTAAACGAAGCTTATACTGCCTCGTTGATCGTAAGTGCGAAGTGGTCCATGTTTCGTATACCTATCTATAGTGTATTCAAAAGTGCTTGTAATAAAATAAAGGAGTCTACTTATAGCTGGACAACTATTATAATATAATATACCTACTATGCACAATACTTCAGTTAAATGATAAGTAGTTAATTTGAGCATCAGTCCTCGTATGAGTTATATATTGCAGATATATTATTATGCCCTCCGAGCTTCTGCATATTGCTGGCATGCTACTATATGTCTATGCTTTGGATGCAAGCTCGATATCTGGTTCGAATAATGTATGCGCTTAGCATAATAATTTTCTATCATTGTTTATGGTTCATTATTTCTAACTTTTACTGGGTTCCACGTTCGCATTTCTTACTCATATGAGATCTTTTAACTTCATACTCCAAGATCCCAGAGGTTTTTGACGTAATTTATTTTCAGGTAGATTAAATCTTAGGTTCTTAGTAGCGTCTCATGTGCTTTGAATATCTGTGTGGTTGTGGAGCTCCTCCTTGGGGCAATTGGGCAGGTACCTACGAGGTGAGAAAGGGAACTAAAAATAAGAGTTACTTATCTCCCGTGTATTATTTTAAGCTCTTATCCATCCTAAGGTTGTCTGGAAGATATCGTTTTCAGCGATAAGACCGCTATTAATTGTACCCACAAATTTAAGTTTTTGTATAAGCTGTGTTACTTTTTGGTGTACAATAAAGTCTATTCTATTCTATTCTATTTTAAATTTTTACTGCTGATTTATGTTTTGTATAATATTATTCTAAAGTAGTATCATAAGTGTCAGACACTTTCCATGGACCAAAACTGTCAGACGTATTAAATATCCATAAAATGTAAATTAACTTTAGGTACCTACTTACCTATTTATTTCTACATGTCTGAGTTAGAGTCTATCTAATAAGTTAAACGACATGGGTAATTATTAGGATTTATTGAAATCAACACGAGTTTAATAATCAATCAACAGAAGAAACTTAAATAAGTATCGATTATAAGTATTTTTAAATGATTACATATTATACAAAATTCTCAAGTCGGTTGACTTATTAGACAAACTATTTTGAAATAAAATTTTGTTTTGTTTGTTGATTGGCCAGTTTTTCTAATTTCAAGGGAAACAAATCATGAGGAATTTCTCAAAACTAAAATCATCCTAGAACGCAAAGGCTTACTGAAGGACACTATGGTTTTAGTCAGTAAAAGACACTTTCATCCCACTCCATCCTAGAGCGAGAGAATTCTTTGGATATGGTTGCGTATCTCAAAAACGAAGGGAAAATAAATGCAACCCTTAAATTTTCTTTTTTTGCGCCAATGAGAACTAACAATTATAATTGAAGTTTAAGATAAAATGTAATTAAACATATGTTGGACGGTACTTTTTTTTAATTTTGCTTGGAACTTTTTTATGAACTTTTATCATACTGAATAAAACTCACTTGTATTACTTCAGTTACCAATCCCGCCCGCAGTCCATCCTCGGACAGCTGCTGTTCAATTATCAAACACAGAGCAAAGATAGATCCTTAACTGCCAGAAATTTTCTTTCTCTATTTCAATTGAAGGCAATAACGGGAGCTCTTCTAATGCGGTGCCTTCCGGACTCGGATTATATTCGGCGTTTGAAGCTATTAGAGAATTGAGGGCGCGTATAAATCAGTGTCGGACTCTCGGCCGACCACCCCCGTACAACGGCTGTCCGCCATTGTAACACAAACAAACCTCGGCGCTACAACCTCAATGCACAGCTTTGATTTTTAAATAAAATAGATACTGGTTGAAGATCTCGAAAAAATAACCTTGATGCCGTAAAATGAAAAGAAGTAAATCATTGTTTTTTTTTTAATTTGAATTTAATGGCATCCTCCATCCAAGTTTTTCATGTCAAATGGCCAGCTGTCTTATTATTAAAAAGTAATTTTAATGCGGACTTCTTGTTCGTAATTTGGTGGGACTCTACACTGAGAAAAAAAAATTGTAGATGTTCTTCAAAATAATTTTTATTCTTTTGTACTTACTTTCGACTGAAGAGAATTCAGTTTCTTTTTTTACCTATAAAACAAGATTTAGTTCGATAAGTACTTGTTGCGCTAAGCCCAAATAATCCGCCGGGATTCTGATCCCGATTTCCGGCCACCGTAGGCGCGGGCTTGCGGACAGTGAGCAATGGGTAGCTCACTGTCCGGCCGTCCGGTAACTGTCCGGACCAAGCCCAAGTCGTCGACGGCGCGCTCTATTCCCGCGCGCCTCAAGGAGTTGTTTGCAACAGCAGGGACCCAGCCGGGTCGAAGCCTACTGGGGCCAGGGTTATCCGAAAGGGAACTCGAGCCCCGGTATGAAGGCTAGAAGGAACAGGGTGGATCGTTTAGTCAGTAAGAGACATTATCTCCCGCTCCGCCCAAGCAACAATCCCGCTGGTTGTCATTGGATGATTTTTAACCCCAAATAATAAAACGGGACATGGGCAGGAGAATGATGATGAAAACAAGCTTTAGGTACTGTTAGATAAGGTTTCCCTTTTTAAGTGAAGCTAATGGTTATGGTCATGTAGTAAATTCCTGTAGGGTTATGTCATTAGAGACGATCACTGAAGCACGTCATCGGATACCCCAGCGACCAGCGTGTGCTAGCTGCAGCCCAGCCGTGTTGCAGCCATGTGGGCCTACCCGAATCAGTGTTGGCATCTGTTCCAACAACTGCGGCGAGTACATACGGGACAAGTGTACTTGCTCTTACAAATCTATCACGATCTAAGAGATGAAAAATCATTGCGCACCCCAGATTGGCAAGTAGATTCGTTAAAAAAATAAAAAGCCTGTTTTGACATTTAAGAAAGACCCTAGAATATAATATGGAACGAAACTGAAAAAAAAAACAATAAAATAATAAGGCTAAAAGCTATTTTAGTTATTTTAGTAGTAGCTACACTACACCGGACAAGCCAAAAAAAAAAAAAAACAAATGAAATCTTTGAAAAAATACAAAATAATGTCAAAATATTTTTATTTTTTGACAATTTTAGGTAAGTACTTATTAATACTCTCCTCTAAAATTCCAACCCATTTTAATTGCTTAGCTTAGTTATTCTACTTTTTTAAGTAAGTCTTTAATATTGTCTGTACTTTTATGCTTAAATTAAGTTTAGTGAATTACCTATAATTTTAGCGAGTAAGTATCTGTGGTAAGCGTGCGTGAAATAAATATAGACATCAAGATAAGCTCAAAATATAGTTTTCGTCAAAGTTCAAACTGGATCTTTGAACTGAATAAGTGGTTTAATATTTTCTTTGGTCTAATTTCAGTTTAGCCACCCTTCAGTGAACTCTTAGCAGACGATGCGAACAAAGCACTGGGCAAACAAAAGTTATTTAAATAGACTTTCATTCACTAACGTTTTCGCTTGAAGATCTAGAATACCTGTGAATTAAATTAAAAGAGAGGTTATTTGTCTTCTGACGTTATTCGCAGAGCTTGGCACATATTTTAAAGGAAGCAGTAGATCAAGATTTTTTTAGTTCTCTAATGCGTAGTAATATTTTGTTGTCGAAGTCTTCTACAATATGCAACGTTATAGCGTGGTAATGGTTTTAAAATCATATAGTCCACCTATGGCCAACAATTTTTGGAAATGGAACTCGACTTTAAAGAAAAAAAAACAGTTCCGTCAATGGAATGATTCGAAGTTTGAATTGCAAAGAAAAATAAAATAATCTTAACCATAACCGAACGTCGGGGTTGTCAACTCGTCAGTTCGTTCATGAGTGTATCTTTTTTTTTTTTTTTTTCTTTATTTATTTATAGAGGGTTTAATCACAAACTGATTATGCCACCCTCATCGGTACAAACAGAACTTATTCTATGAATACAATCATGTTCTAAATGCTATGTTAGCTAGTTTATATACTGCTCTTGCCTCCTTTGACAGAGGGAACGCAAGAATGCTGTTACATCTACCTACATCTAGTGACTTGGGTAAAATTGAAATTCTGTCGGCCTCGTTCCGGACACACTCCATCAGTATATGATAAGTGTCTTCCACTATACTACAGTCAGGGCAATTTGGAGACGTAACTTTACCCATAAGATAGGCAAAACTGTTCATAGGTACATGTCCCGATCGAAGCCGAAGAGCTGTAACAATTTCTGATCGACTCATGTTGGCCTGGTCGAACCACGGACAACGAGAAAGTGCTGGTTGAATGGTACGGTACCAAATCCCCTTGCTCAGTGACCTCTGATCGAAGTGTTCATGCCACATTTTACTGCATTCTTCTCTTACTAAGTACAAGAAATCACTGTACACCGGAAGGTGTGAGCAAACCAACCCATAATCACATGCATCTTTTGCCAATTTATCTACTATTTCATTGTCTTCCAAGCCAATATGAGCCGGTATCCACTGGAGTACAATGGTCTTTTTTTCAGAAATAAGTTTACATATGGATTTAATGACACTGTATGCAACTGGAGTACCCCTATAATTCGTGGTACATCGGATTAAATGTTGAAGGGCGCTTTTCGAATCACTTAGAATAACATATTTACCGCTTTCAAAGGAGTCAATGTAAGATAATGCTTCCTCTATTGCAATAAGTTCTGTATACATTATATTGCATTTTGAGTTTACCTTTAATTGAACTGAAAGTTTGGTTTGTGGATCGAAAAACGCCGCCCCAGAACCTATTTTATCTTTGGATCCATCTGTATATATTTTGTAGAAATCCGAGAAGGTGTCATTTAAATAGGTAGTACACAACTCGCTCATTTTATTACTTTGGTAGCACTTTTTAGCCGCAACCAAACCATCTACGCTTGGCAATACAATTTGAGACAAATCAATTCTATGAACCCAAGTATCCAATGAGAACAATTCAAGCTGCGGGCTTGTGTAGACAGACAGCGACTCAAGTGAATCGTGAATTCTAACTAGCAGCGGCACCTTTCTTCGCCAGTGCGGTTGTTGACAATGCTCTTTTAGTTCTTGTAACACAGTAATAATATTATTATCCGCGTATGATTTTATTTTGAGCCAATATTTACCCGCTAGATAATATCTACGAAACTTTAAAGGTTGCAAGTTCAATTCACTTTCCATAACATGAGTGGCTGTAGTTCTAATAAAGCCGCCGATAACCCTCATGCAAACATTTTGGACCCTATCTAATTTACTAAGGTGAGTTTCACAACTACTGTCGTAGAGAAAACAAGCGTAGTCAATTCTACTTCGAATTGTTGCGATGTATAACCGTCTTAGATGTTTGGGATGTATTCCCCATCCAGATCCAGAAAGAATTTTAAAAACATTAGTTAACTTGAGCACCTTTTCTCGAGTCTCATTAATATGCTTAGCCCACCTAAGTGAACGGTCAAGCCAAACACCCAAATACTTTACATTGTTCACCACCGGCAGCGATACCTCGTTAATTTTTAATGTGACACTATCTCTTACTACACCATTCTTAAAAATACATACGCTACTTTTTGTAGGGGATATCTCTAGACCCAGATCCAACAGTAGTTTTGTCATCTTATTTAAAGCGAGTTGTAAGCGTTGCTGGGCCGCTGAGATACTACTGCAAGTGGTGTACAACACAAAGTCGTCCGCATACTGCGATAGAAATACACCTTCACTATTATGACAAACGTCCATGGTTGCTATATTGAAAAGTAATGGTGACAATGGGTCGCCTTGTGCCAATCCCCGACCGGATGTACGACTTATTTTGTAATTCCCTATTGTAATTTTAAGATTTCTAAGCTTAAGAAAGTTCCAGATATAATTACAAATTCTAGATCCCACGCCAATTCGTTGCATGATTTTAAGTAGATTTTTGACATCCACGTAGTTATATGCATTGCTTATGTCTATGAAAACAGCTACTGTAATTAGTTTTTTGGAGAAGCCAATTTGAATGCGAGAAACTAAAACGGATAAGTTATCTGCAGTTGAGCGACATTTTCTAAAACCTGTAGTGTTATTTGATAGAAGCGTATTTTTTTCGATAAACCACTCTAATCTATTCATTAAAATGCTATGAAAAACTTTACAAACACATGAGATCATTGAAATTGGACGAAGAGATGTTAAACTTTGTGAGTCTCGACCCGGTTTAGGGATTGGCACAATTACAATGTCGCGCCATTGTTTAGGTACAGAACCAGAGATCAAAATTTGATTAAATAACTTAATCAATATCTTTTTACAGTTTTGAGGTAATCTCTTTATCATGGAGTAAGAAATATTATCACACCCAGGTGCAGTATCCTTCGATCGGACACATTTGTTAAATTCTGAGGGTAAAATCATAACATCAAGTTCCGAGTTATTTGTGTCGAAAGCCATGTCACACGGGGTTACAAAGTCCGGCGTTAAGCTACGAAGCAAATTAGTAGCCTTGTCTTTGTCTATGTGATGGTTAGAGTATTTGTGTCCCTTTAGCCATTTCATTTTTTGCCATACAGTTGATTGCGATGTAGAATGATCTAAAGAAGAACAAAAATCACCCCAGGCTTTACCTTTTGCTGTGCGAATCATTTTCTGGGAATTACTAATTTTATTTTGTAATATATCATAATTTTGAGGGTTTGGATTACGTCTAAATTTAGATAATGCTAGCCGGCGTTCGGCCACACATTTAGACAGCTCAGAATTCCAATAAGGTTTAGGCAAAAATTTACTATCCGGGTTAGGGTTGATTTTAACTAAAGGGATACAAATATCAGAGGCCAAGTTAATACAATCGATGAAGGAATCATAATCGGTCTGTAAGTCTCCAGTAAAATTAAATTCAGAAAAAAGGGTGTTTAGTAACTCACTGTATGAGGTCCAATCAGCATTTTTGAAATTTTTACGGGCTCTTGATGGAGGTACAGCCTGGACATTTGAAGTGATTTTAATAACTCTATGATCACTCCCTAATGTCTCATTCATGACTGCCCAGTTGAAAAGTAATGCTATATCAGATGATACCAAAGAAATATCGGGTGAGGACTTTTGACACTGTAAGTTAACTATTTTTAAACGAGTAGGGCTGCCATTATTTAAAGAAATAAAGTTGTTGTCCACTAATGCTTCAAAAATTTGAACACCCCTACTATCCGTTTTATTTGACCAATTAGAATGGTGCCCGTTAAAATCTCCTAGAATAATCGCATTTTTTGGAACAATCGAAAGTAAAGCATCCCAATCGCTTTGACAAGTTCGAAGTGAGGGTGGACAGTAAATGGAAACAATGTTTTCTAGCATGCCACAATTAAAAACTTTCACGTAAACTAGCTCTATACCTCGGTTACTGACTTGGACTTGACACATCTGAGATTTTATTGATTTGTGGGTAAGAATTGCAACCCCTCCATACCCGTCAAACCTGTCCTTACGATAGATCGTGTAATTACTCAGCCTTATGGAACTTTCCGTTTCTAACCACGTCTCACTTATAGCTGCAATGTGTACATTTTCTTGATTTAGTAATTGTTCTAACAGAACTAATTTAGGTTTTACACTTTGAGCATTCCATTGTAGAATGTTTATTTTAATACAGGATTTATCGTGATCCATTAAAGAAGTCAAACAAACTTTTCATCATTTTCCAATCCGACACATTATCAACAATTACTAATATTAACCACTTTACACAACATTGGATAATCATTTTAAATTTTTCAGTTATCGTGCTTCTCTTCAAAAACATTATCTCTTTTATTCGAGCTATCAGCTCCTCAAAATGTACCTCTTTTTCTCTGGGTTCCTCGGGGTCATCTTTGATTGATTCGTTTGCTTCCGCTTCTCTTTGTGACCAGTCTACCCACTCATCCTCTTTAGCAAATCGTATCTTTTTAGCACTTTTTTTCTCTTTTGTGGTGGTTGTATTATGAACGACTGCTTTAGTTTTGACCACCTCTGCATATAAAGGTAAGTTTGATCTCTCCGTGAAGTCGATATTTATTGGGTGCTGTGGAAATAAATCAGCTGTGTTTGTGATAGGTTCCGAGTGTTCCGACTCTGCCCTGCATGGTGAAGGTGCTACGTATAACAATAAAGCCTTCCTATATGTACAATTAAATTCAGCCATGAGGTCTTTAAGTTTTTTTTCTTTTAAATATGCAGGGCATATTTTTGAAAGCGCCATGTGTGGTCCACCGCAATTTATACATATAAAATGTTGTGTGTCGCAGTTTGGGTGGTTACTGCCGCATTTTGGGCATAATATTTTTTTGGATGGGCACACTCTTGCTGTATGCCCGAACTTCCAACAACGTGAGCATTGCGACACCGGAAATACAAATGGCTCCACCTTGATCCTTAAACTATCGGCATAAACATATGCAGGTAACATATCTCCTTTGAAGCATAATCGAACTGCTTCACTCATAACCCATAATTCTTCCGGCGCCTCACTAAAATTACGCCGCTTTAATCGTTTCAATGAAACCAATTCGAAGGAGTCAGGGCAAGATATATAATTCTTAAGTTCATCGTCAGTTAGCTCGAGATCTACGTTTTTAATGACACCATATGAGTAACTTTTGTGATCTGGTCTACTAAATCTCCAGTCTTTATCTATAAGGTCTTTACAAGTTTCTAATTTTGTTGCACTCGTCTCGTTTTTGCAATCAATACGTAATCTGTAACTATTTATATATTTTACCTTCGTTATATCGCTAATCCCCTTTTCTTTAAATAACCTGGCCAGTGCAAACTGCCTCGGTAATTTTTCCTTCGACGAAATATAAATCTCAATATTGCTTTCTTTGAATTTTTTTTCTTTGTTTTGCACTAATTTCCAACCTGTTTCGTCCTCATCAAAGCCTCGTTTTAGCTGTTTAATCGATTCTTCCTTTGATATTACTTCCATATTAAATGTCTCCAACACGTCTTGACCTGCTATAGAATTGTTGCTGCTAGCTAAAACACTCCTCGTTTCAACATTATCGCTAAAAAGTTCCATATCATCCTCCATTGTAAATAAATACTCCAATACACATTATATTAGTTAACGATGCGCTATTAGTCCGTTTCAAGGTCAAACACTACACTTCTCGACTTTTAATAATTTTATTAAAAACCGCCAGAAAATTCACGTCTGCCAAATTCGACGTTTCCCGCGCTTTTTTGATGAGTGTATCGATACAGACTGCGCCGTCCGTCCGTCGGCATGCGGGCTGGCTGGCTTTGTGTGCACTAAATACATCACGTCGCACCGATTATATAGCCATCGCTCTCCTGCAGGCTCTTGTGCAGTGTACGTAAGATATATCGAAACTTTATTGGAATGTTATTTTGTTTTGAAAGAAAAATAATAGATTTGAATATACATAGTTTCGGTTCTGAACCTACTGGTTTTCAGGTGCTGTGTTTTCCTGAATCAGTAAAGAAGACATACAAATCACTGCTTGTTAAATACGATGTATGTATGTATGTACTTCATGTTTTCTAGTTCAGAGTATTTCATCATCATCATTATTTCCGCCGAAAGACGGCAAACTGCTGCTGCTGCTGGACAACATAGGCCTCCCCCAAGTGTCACTATAACGACCGGTCTTTACCGCTATCGGATTACCGCGACCCTTAAAATGGGTCATCGGTGATTTAGATTCATATTTCAACTAAACACATAAGAGATCTGATAATCTGGCCAAATGGGATATCCTTGACCCATAGCAAATACAGTGCTAGTGTGGAGCCCCTTCCCAGGATATGCGTCACCTCCTTTCCTGCCCAGCTTGCACAGCTATCTGCATCTTCCACGACCTGTACGAGGTCAACAACACAGCGGTCCAGGTGACTAAATATACCTATTGGTCGGACCTAAAGCAGAACTAAACACATTTTTTTTTTTTCATTTAACTCAAAGGTTTGCTGGGAAAAAAAAAAACTCATTGCTGAGTTAAACTCGCCTTTGTACATTTTATTTAATTTTATTCATTTGTTACATCGAAAACCTTAATATAACATCTGCCAAACTGCATAGCAGTTTGTCGGCAGGTTGTTTAGGTACATGAACTCTCTGTAAGTATGTATCGCCATTATATATTATGTTATACTCGTATTTTTGTGTTACTACTTACCACCACGAACTAAACGACAAACTTTACGTAGAAACAATCATTTCATCAAAATACAAGTTAACCTGACACTAAAAGCATCATAATCGTATTAATACTAGACAACCGAACGCCATTTTCAGCTTGAGCGCTCCCAGCTGACGTAACATTGTTAATCAAACGCTGCACATTCGCGATCGTAATTCAGTCTTTTCATTATCCGTAGTTGTCCGTACACTGATTAATTAACTCGACAAACCGGACGAGTAGTAATTACCGGACGGACGGTGCCTGGGCTGTCCGGAGCTGCCGGGGGCTGCCGGGTCCGACCCGCTCCGGCACTCCTGATTAGCATTCCGTACTAAGCCGCTTACGTGGGACAGAGTGATCAGTCTCCTAACTGTTTGTTGCGGTAGGTTGGTATAATATAATGTCCCAAACCCTATATCATCTCAAAGTAGTGACCCTGTTCTGGGTCTTTGAAATATTTCGGGTTATGAGGCAAAAAAGGGATGTCTCATTTGTAGTTCAATTGAACTGGATTTATTAAGTTATCTTCTAAAAGACTGTCGCGTCCGGTCAGTTACCTTGTTTATTTCAATATCCTGAAAATCTGGTTAAAAAATATGACTTTTTCAGTGTTGTTTTTTTTTGTTGTAGTCGGGTTTATTTTTTTTATTTAAACAATTTGGTGTAAATGTTCATTGAAGGGCGTCACATTGAATTTCAATCATATTTTTTTAAGTGCCAGCGAAGCCCTTACAAATGATATAAAAATATTTATCTAAAATTTTTTTAACATTACTTTTTGTCCGATAAACTTTAAATTTTTATGACTGTGATGCGAAAACTTGTATTTCTGATAACAAATTTTCTTATTATATTGATATGAAGCGACTCGCTCGGCGTGTCCCACGTCCCATCCATATAAGCGTTGCATGACAGAATGTGAAAAATAAGCTAGATAGATCCGCCCGCGCCGGACCGTACCGAGTGCATTGCAGAAATATGTCAATATTTTCCTAATTTTCACATTTATATCACCTCTATTTACTCAAATTGCTTTCTATACGCAATACCCATTCGTATTCGAGCTTCTTAGCATGATATTGTGATCAATTTCCCCCAAGTGCGAATATCGTACGTTCATGAATTTCGCTGGCGAAGAAATAGCGAATATAAAGTTCTCTCTATGTGTTGTAATGAAAAAACATGACGTAATATACCGCCTGATCAATATATATCCGATCTGTGTGAGACGTGCTCCGGATTATCTCAGAGAATATAGTTTTTCTACGATTGAAATGTCTGACTTCAATTTCATTGGGTTTTATTTTTGCGCTAGTCTGGATTTTCAAAGTTTTATTGCATGCACATAAAAACGTGATGAGCATAATAACGAACCTTTTTTGTTGAGATATTGACCATTGAGACCATAGAGAAGATTTGGGCGGAGCATCGCCGTGCTCTGGTGAGGGCGATCGGCGGCGGCGATCTCTTGCGCCGGGCCTTGGTACATAGGCCATGGTCCGGGGTGAGGAGGAGTGGCAGGTGGTCGCCGACTTCGGCGAAGCAGTAATGCTGGCGAAGGAGGAGGCCGACCGTATCAGACAACGGCGGCGCTTACAGCGTCGCAGCCGCCGCCGGAATTCCGATCCTGATTTCCGACCACCGTACGCGCGGGCTGGAGGACGGCGAGCAATGGGTAGCTCGCTGTCTGACCGTCCGATAACTGTCCGGATCGAGCCCAAGTCGTCAACGGCGCGCACTGTTCCCGCGCGCTTCAAGGAGCTGTCAGCAACAGCAGGGGCTCAGCTGGGTCGAAGTCTACTGGGGCCAGGGTTAATTCGAAAGATAGCTCAAGCTCCGGTACGAAGGCAACGAAGGAACAGGGTGGGCTTTTAGTCAGTAAGAGTCTGACACTATCTTCCGCTCTGCCCAAGAGCGGGGGTGGTCATTGGATGATTTTTCTCACCATAAAAAAAAGACCAGACAGAAGATTTGAAAGAGGGATCCTCTGCTAAGGGTTAAGCTAAAGGTCTAAGCCATAGAAATATAAAAATCTATGGTCTAAGCCCTTAGAGCTGCTTTCGTAACATGAATAACAATTAAATACATTATACTGATTAGGATAAGGTGGGACGTGCGTTCTGCTCCATGCGCTTAAAGAGCAAAGAAAAAAGAATGAAAAAGAGCTAAAAAGCTAAGAAAGAAAAAAATAATTATAACAAATAAAAAAGAAAAAGAGCTGTCAGCAAAACTGATAGTGCCCACTAGGGCCGATGGTTGCTAGGGCTGCTGGATAGTTCCGAAAGAGTTACTGAGACTTTGGAACGCAAAGAACAACTGTCAGGCATACTGTAGACTCTACGAATTCTTAGATTACTTCATATTTTGACTCACTTTTTTTAAATAACTATTTTTATTGTGCTTTTGAGTACAATATAGACCGGTTTACACTGTTCTTAAATAATGCCTAGTAATACTGTCATATGGAAATATTGTAAGTATAACCTTTTTTTAAAAGTAGTCTCTTGCCGGTTCTTCTCGACGGACGGACGTTTTATAAGTGCTCATGTAGGCCTATGTGAAATAAAAACTTTTGACTTTGACTTTGAGGTTACAGGTGGGTTTTAGCCAGGATAAGTCACTATGTTCTTGCTCCACCCAAGGCGGTAGAACCTACTTCAAGTTTGTTTTTTTGTTTGTTGGAGATAATCTTGGAAAGTACTGGTCCGATTGCTAAAATTTTTAGTTACAGAGCTGCTTTATTTCTGAGTGGAGTGACATAGGCTGTATTTTATTTAGGTACATAGGTGAAGCCACAGGTAAAAGCTAGTGTCTTATATTTTTATCTTAGCAATGCCCAACGGGAGTGTTCTCTGTTTGAACGTACTATTATATCACACTAATATTATAATAGTACATTATGATATAAGTGTGTAATGTTAGTGATTACCATCGAGGCGGTATTTAGACCCGAGCCGTGGCGAGGGTCTTAAGAGAGCCGAGAACGGTAATCATTAATTACTCACGTGTATCATACGACGTTTTTCAATACACTTGTGAAGAAAATAAATGTAAAACAAGTAATCTTTTGTAGCGGAAAAAATCTGTTTTCATACGCGCGCCCATATTTTTTTTTACTTACCTTTCAATACATTCACTGAAATGAATAAACGGGGGTCCACCGTCGACTCGTGGGGGACGATCTGCGCCCAGCCTGAACAAAAGGTTTTAACTACATTATAGCACTAGTGCGTAATAGTAATCAAAATGTCACAGTATGGTAACAAGGGCCATTTTGTACTTAAGTGCAGTGCTGTAATAGTCACTTTCTGAGCAAGTGTATTGAAAAGGAAAGTTACTTCTATCGCTAACACGGCTGAAAGGGTTTGGTTGAAAAGCGCATAGGAAGACCATGTCCTAGAACAGCTCATAGGATACTTTAATACTGGGTGTATGTTTCCTTGGGATAATATTCTACTTTCACACAGGCGAAGCCGGTGGCAGAAGCTAGTTAGTTATACAGTGACGTAGATAAGTAGATTGATGATTAAAATATTATTATCTTGTTACCCATATATTTTAATAAGTATCTAAAAAAAAAATGGGGCTCTATACCCAGTGCCATAAATAGAGCGGTGCCAGCAGTGCCCAGGCACAGGGCGTAACCCCTGGAGGGGTGCAAAAATGTTATATAATGTCTAGTCCTTTTAGTTTGTATTGTGCCTACTTTTTTCTATTATAGGGACGCAGTTATAGTAAAAGCTTGTACCGGGCGTATAAAAAGCTAGTTACGGCACTATACCGTACCATAGTGATCATATAAATGTAGTCAAAAGTAAAAAAAAGAAACGAAATCTCAAAATTGTCTCAAAATGTGATTTTTCATAATTGGTAAATTCATATTGGAGTCAATCATTCATAACAATTGCTTCTAGAAATTTTGATCATCATTTATTCCTTAATAAAAAAAAAATCTTTAAATAATAACAAGACCTTTTCTAATAAGCCCTTTAAGTATTTTTACTAATTAAAATTTGTTGTGTATATTTTAATATCCGTTCTTCGCCTGTTGGCAAAACATCAACACAGTTTTGTGTTGCTGCTTTATTGTGTACTGCGGCAAAAGAATTGTGGTGGTGTCTTTTGCCAGGGTACGGTCTCCCACATTTTTGCTTCTAAAAATCGAAATAAGATTTCCCTACTTCACTATCACTACATAGTATAAAACAAAGTCGCTTTCTCTGTCCCTATGTCCCTTTGTATGCTTAAATCTTTGAAACTACGCAACGGATTTTGATGCGTTTTTTTTTAATAGATAGAGTGATTCAAGAGGAAGGTTTATATGTATAATAACATACATTAAATAGTGAAGAAGTACTGTTATTTTTGAGGTTTCTAATGTGATGTCGTAAATAATTACATTTTTTCCGCTTACATTGCAAACGCAGGCTGAACCCTACGAGTTTTATCAAAATAATGTACTAAGTATTGTACACATTGAAAAGGTCTACAGAAAAGTCCGTGATGGTATATGTCTATCTCTTATGGATAACCCACAATAACTTTTTTTTGTCATTTACTTTTTACGACAAATAATGGCTAATTTTCGAAGCGATTTTAACCAATACAGCATTAATCCTTAACCAATTAAATACCTTGAATACATTGTTCATTTAATATAGATCTATATGGCCCTTTACACCGTATGATTTAAGTGAATATTTTCGAAGATATTACAGATTTAAAAATTGCGGGACGTAGCGTTTGCGGCGGTACCGGCCGGCCGCCCGATGCGGCAAGAGCGTGCCTCTTCATGGTATAGGGAAATGGGGATTGTTTTACTCAAAATTTAACGCGTGCGGGCCACGGGCAGTAATGAATAAATCAAAACTACTGAATCGATTTTAATCACATAGGCTATATATTTTATACCCGTGCGAAGCCGGAGCGGGCCGCTATGTTTTTATATACAACGTTCACAGTTTTTCTATAGTGTATTTAGTATCAGCATTGCACCCGTGCGAAGCCGGGGCGGGTCGCTAGTATAAAATGAAAATGCAACGCTAAGTTTCCTAATTCTTTTTTCATATTAGACCAAGCGAAGCGTGTTTAGGACTAATTAAACGTTAATGCCATAGACAAAGATGTGAGATAGTGTTGCCACAATAAAATGTTCTTTTGACATGCTACTCGTTATCAATCACTCACGTTCCTATTACGGAGTGGTATAATGTTTCAGGAACTATATTCCAAGCAAAAAAAAAAAAAACACGTGCAGAATGGTTGAAAAGTGACGGCATTATAAAATCCTATTTTACTACAAACCGCTTTTTCAAAATTAGGAATCCCACGAAACCATAATAACCGGGGTAATGTCTCACATCCTAAGTTAGGCCTCCACGGTCTAACTGCGTTCTATATGAAAATACATTCAGCAGCTGAAGAGTGATTGATTGAGTAAGAAATATCCAAACTTCGAACCATCCAAACGTACCTACTGTAGACATTTATATATTTTTTTATTTATGGTCAGACAAAAAAACGGAAAAGATAACAGCCATGTCTATAATATTATTAGCATTTTCCCAATGCATTTATCATAAGTTTTAAAGCAGTCGTTATAAAATCAAGCGTAGTAAATACCTTATCAATAAATCGCTTTCCACTTATTTGCATACATAAAGTTGATTGCAAATATGAGGCGGTAGAGCATAACGCGAGCCAACTTTGTTGCTTCGTTAGATGAGATGTTAATGTTCAAAAGTAGTTAAAGTGTTATCTATGCGCGAGTCTTAATTGCTAGTCAGCCAAAGTTGCCGTCTCCTGAGGCTAATGTTAATTTCAATAGCGTGAAATAACGTCACGGAGGCGGCAAACTTTTGTGGTTCCGCCTTAAGCTAAGAACAGATTCTGAACACGCCATGCGAATAACTCGGCTCCCCGACTTTTATAGTGTGACAAATCTGTTCACGGCTTCATGAAAGAGTTTCGGCGCCACAATAAAAATGAAATTAATTATTCAGAAATCATTTGGTGTTTGTTTTCGGTAAACGAATTTTTAATAAGAAATGTCGCTTTTACGCAGAAACGCGTTTTGATTTCCAAATTAGATGTTTTGTTCTGACGAAAAACAGTAATTGGTTCCGAGAAAGATTAGAATCTAAGTTGAAACCAATTACTGCGGAGGAAGTGAGTTCCCTTCGAAGTTGTTTATACAGAAACTTGTAATAAAGGCCTAATTTCAGTTTTTCAGTTTCAAAGTAGAAAGAAGTTTGGAATCGATTTGGGGTAACTTAAACCTTTTACGTACACTTTTCTACGTGGATTTGATCGAGAACTCTTTCGTTTCAAAAAAATATATCACGTTTTAATGGTCTTTATGTAGGTACTTTTAGAAGTGTGGGCAAATAAGCGTCATTTTTCATGTGCGGGCTTGAATATCAGGAGCAACGGGTAACTCGCCGTCCTGCCGTCTGCTAATCGTCCGGACTGAGCACAAGACGAATCCACGCGCTCCTCAAAGAGATATCAGCAAACAGTAGAGGCCTAGCAGGGCCGATGCCCGCTAGCACCGCGGGGATTATATGAGAAAGAAACTTGTAGTCCTAGAAAGCAAAAAGCAACTGAAGAATACAGGTGTGACTTTAGTCAGTAAAAGTCTGACTCGCCTTCACGCTCCAACTTAGAGCGAGAGACGTCATTGGATGATTTCTCACCTTAAAAAAAATCAGGTGCTCGCCTGCCTACGATAATTATGATCTGTCTGCTTACGAAATGTTCTTAGCACTCACGAAAATTTGTTATATTATAGACTATATTAGAACCGTGCTCGCAAGCAATGATCAATTGAGGATTTCCCGTATCATTAAAGAAAAAAAAAATATAATCAGTACAAGAAAAGAGAAGAGAAAAAGCTACATGGTATTCGAAAACCATAATTGTTTTCAGCCAGGAATGTTTTCGCGATATTCAAAAATCGAGCGCGATCTAATAGAACCAAATCCGATAATCCGAAGCAATCAACAAGTTTTGGCGTACTCGGTTTGTTTTACTTTTTTGTTAGATATCGCAAGGAGCCTTTTTGGCCTCGCACAGGTCTTTAATTGTTATTGTTGTTTGTCGTAAGCGAGTCTGAAATAAAGTTTTTCTTTCTTTCTATTAACGAGAATATAACTTGCATTATGTTCTCGTAATGCCCAGTAACGAAGCCTCGACCGGCTAGGCCGTGTTAAGCTGACGGGTACACCTACAATTTCACACCCCCCTCCCCCCTACTGGGGGTGTACGATAAGACTGATGAAGAAATAACTCGCGGAGGTTGACTAGGGCGATATGAACGTGTTTTTATTTAAAGGCTTGTTTGGCAAGACCGGTATCAGAAAAAATGTACGTAGCGGAAAACTGATCTGTAATCTTTTCTAATAACACGTGATATTCAGAATTAGAATAAGATAGAGCTTTAGTTATTAATCCATAAAATACTATGGTATGTGTCGTTTATACCTAAATAAAATTAATTGGCTAAAGCTAGAACTACACTGCGCACACGTGTGCCATACATGCAGCCGATCTTTGCGCGTCGGTCTCCATACATTTTACATATAAGGAAACTTGACTACGCGTGGCGTGGATGAAGTGTGGCTGTAGAGCTACTTGATTCACGTCACGCGACGTCGTTCTACGTACAAATCAGGCGTGTTACACGTGTGCGTCGGTCTAATGTAGTTCTAGCTTTAGTGTGTTGTGCTAAGCGAGAAGCTCAAGAACGACTAAACCAATTTGGACGATTTTATTTCAAGTGCCTATTTATTGACTTGCTCCTACACTCTTGTAAGAAAAAATAAGACATGGTGGACTCTTCCGCCCCTAAATATTCTTACGTAATAAATGAATATTCCCCAACCAATGAACTCTGAGAATATTTGCTCCCATAGCGTGTGCGTTGAGTCCGTGTTAAGTTCTTGGCAGACATTTTATTCACTATTCAGGGATTTTTCTCCTGTACCGACTGATGTCTTTCGTCTGCGCCTTTAGACAAAGAATGTTTGTAATTAGATCAGCAGGATTAGCAAGTTGATAATCTACAAGCGTTAACGCTAGTAGAAAACTAAGCAAATGTATGGAAATTTCATCCCTTCAACAAAGTTCGTAGCAAAGTTCACGTCATTCAAAATAACAGAATGAAATATAATCGTTTCTTCAATGTTCATCGCTACACTCTTAACTATTTTAACGCTTACGCTGAGGTGTTATCGATTGTAGAAAGAGATTCGACGCGAAACGGACGTAACTAGGCTAGGCCTGTTGTGCTTATTCACAGGGATTACTTTATACAAACAAACGATTTTTATACTTTTTATAATGCTAGCTTCTGTCAGCGGCTTCGCTACTCTACTCGCTACTCACTACTACCTACAGACTACTTTCTAGTTTTATGCGAAACTAGAAAGAGTCTGTAGGTAGTAGTCGGCGTTACGTAATGATTACCTACAGGTCATTGAACTCGCTCAGCTGACGTTTTCTTAAAGAAATTAATTTCGTACATGCGTAAATTAATACGAATTTAAAAAAAGGTACTTTATTTTTTAATTTTATCTTTACAAATCGATAGTGTTTCATGTACCGGATCGACCCTCCACGAGATTAAAACGATCAAAATTTAACGGTGTATAGATCCTCCAGAGATAAAAAGTCGTGTCAATGTGCTATTTCAGGACATGGTCTACTCGTGTACCAAATGTCATCCAAATCAGTCCAATCGTTTAAGCGTGAAGGAATGACCAACCTACTCACACATACATACATGTTTTCGTCTTTATAATTACTCTAGCTTCTGCCAGCAGGTTCACCCGCGTGACATAGGTTTCTCCATACAAACTTTAGACACTCGTTCCATCCCCTTAGGGGCTCAATTTTCAAAAATCATTTCTTAGTGCTCGCCTACATCATAGAAAAAAACCTCGTGCAAAATTTCGCACTTCTAGTCCGAGTAGTTTCGGCTGTGCGTTGATACGTCAGTCAGTCAGTCAGTTTCTCCTTTTATATAAATAGTGTGATTAGTTTAGGCAAAGACAACCTTAAAATCGTAGAACTATTCTGCCGTCCTCTAACTAAAAAGCAGCTAAGTTACTTAGAAAACTAAGCACTTAGCTGCTTTTTAGTTAGAGGACGGCAGTATTGCATATCGTCGTGTAGAGAATCAAGGTTCAAAAAAAGCAATCAATTCAAAACCTCAAATCAAATAAAAAACGTTTTCATTTGTTCTATAATTTTGATCCATTTATATATGTAGACAAACCATTTCCTCTATATTTCAGTAAGACCCCAATCTATATGCATGAAATTTAAATAGTTTGTGGGGTAAAATATTCATAGTATGAAGCACGGTTGAGTAGCGACCGACGGAGTCCGGTCCGGCCCGCCCGTCCGGCGGACCGGCCCGCATATCCGGTGGACAATGTGATACGCCACTAGATTAAATTGAGTCCAATTTTGACCACTTTTGTATGGGTTACTCCTTTAATACAGATCCTTTGCTTCCTAGATTAGAATCAGAACGCTCACATGCGCGTGTGTGACATTCATTTCTCTTCAAACCGCAATTCCTCCAACGCATATAGTGTAGATGTAATATATTTTTGGGTAAAACAAAAAATATTATTTCTCACTAACTGACCCGGCGAACTTCGTACCGCCTAATCAATTTAGTAGTATGTACATCTTTAGATAAAGTCAACTGATTGCGATGAAAAAAACCTTAAGTCTAATCTAATCTAGTTACACATAATTATGATGTATAAAAATTATACAAGGTGTAAGGGACAGCCCTCCACAAACTTTAAGGGCTTGCTTAGTAGAAGAAACTGAACAACCTACAATAATTCTTTTTTTCAGGAAAGGAAAAAAAAATCAGCCTCTCCATACAAACTGTCCAATCAAGTTAATAATTTTATATGGTGAAGCGGATTTTTTTTGTCGTTTATACATCGATGTTGCACATTTTACGTGATGCGCACACAACTAAAAACTTCTAATTATATTTTCTTCTAGATTACATCATCTATATATAGATTACATCTAGCGTTTGTTACTGTTATCTTAAACTGATAATTGATTAAATAATGCAAAATCACAAATTACTTATCATTAACAATTACAAAACCGGACCTCCTGAAAAATACACTTGTTATTATGACCATAAGTGTAGAAGGTATCGAAATGTCGTATTCGTTTTGAAGGGAAATCAGTTGCCATGGGCAAGGGTGTGTGATGAGGAAGTACAAGTAAATTGTCTTGAAGAAAGTTTATTACAAAGAGTATATAATTTGTGGACCGAAAAAACCGATCCGTAGCAACCACATAGCAACTACGAGTAGTTACAATGCAACGTTTGGTATCAGCAAGAGCCGAGCAGTATTTTCCGAACATTCGTCATCTACATAAATATTCAATTTTACAACCCGGTTGTGCCGATTATTGCCTGCTTCTAAAAATATAAAAATATGTAGTAAGCCTAGTTTATTATTAATTAAAACTTCATGTAACACAGACGTACTAGGGTGAACTCAATGCCATACGCATTCTCTACCTGTCAACTAAACGGTGCTGGACAGATGACATGATAGGTGCATAAAAATGGTATCAAATAAGTATATACAATTATGTAGTCGTTTACATAAATGTTTATTTACAGTAGCAAATATGTTTGGAGTAGGGCTGTGGGAATAGGGGAAGATTAATAAGGAAACGGTGGATGGAATGTGTAAAAGATGGAATGTCTAGAAAAGAGGTGACCACTAAGATGACTATTATTAGAGAGATATAGAAGAATTATTACCATTACCACCACTAATATTACTGCTATTATTACTACCATTACTACTTGGTACTACTTCGACTAGTGTGTTAACAGCCTCGTTGGACTCGTAGTCGCAAGTGCGACTTTTGAGAGTGGGTACTTGAATTCGATTCCTGAGCCTAAACAGCTGTACGGATTTAAATGAAACCTGGCACAAAGGTACACCATATCCTGGAATAGAATCTATAATAGGCACTTTTTACCTCAAATATATGTTCCCTTGGGATAAACATAAACTACTAAGTCATGCGTCGTCTGTAGTGGATGTCGGTGTTATCTTCCGTGTGGGTGTGCGCATCAATCACAGGACGTCAAGAGCCCATTGTCTAAACAATACGGATTACATTATTGCCCAATAGTAATGGGTGCGTGGGAATCAATCTGTAAGTGTCTGTGACCGATACACGTTCCACTAGAAGTGGTAAATAGGTCTGTAGCTGTACTAAAATATGGTGAGCATAGATTTCTTATATACGGCTTTGTTTGTTGTTTTAATTAAGAGAGATATGGATCTGTGTAGACCACTACAGTAACGTGAAACAAAGATTAATGTGTGTGACAAGTCGAACGTATTGCCTTAGACACTTCTAGGTGCTTCTAGTATATTTTTCCTTACACTGAGTTATAGTAGTTAATGATTTAGTTATCATTATTAACTATTACCATAAAATAATTATTAGTTTATTATTTGGCTATAACTTTTGTTATTAAGTACAAAACTCTTATAAACAATCGAATAAAATAATGTTAATATTTTTCATTTTGAAAAAAAAAACCGGCCAAGAGCGTGTCGGGCCACGCTCAGTGTAGGGTTCCGTAGTTTTCCATCCGTCACAATAAGTGTACCCAATTATGAGTTTAAAAAAATGCTTACCTATACGACTATACAACAAACTTAGTCCAGAAATTATTTTGTAGAACCTTTTTGTCTTTTTGTACAAACACTGTTCTTTCCATCAAGTTCAAAATAATTTTCCTAGAAAGTCCTTATAAAGTTCTACTTTTCAGATTTTTTTCATTTTTTCTAAACTTATGGTTCAAAAGTTAGAGGGGGGGGGGACGCACTGTTTTTTACTTTTGGAGCGATTATTTCCGAAACTATTGACATTATCAAAAAATGATTTGAGTTAACCCCTATTCATTTTTAAATACCTATCCAACGATATATCACACGTTAGGGTTGAAATTAAAAAAAAATCACTTCCCACTTTACAAATAGGGGCCCCCCTATATGTAAAGTGGGAAGTGATTTTTTTTACCCTAATAAAACATTTTTTCTAATTTTTATTTTACCACTTTGTCGGCGTGATTGATATACATATTGGTACCAAATTTCAGCTTTCTAGTGCTAACGGTCACAGAGATTAAGCGAGGACGGACAGACGGACAGACAGATATGGCGAAACTATAAGGGTTCCTAGTTGACTACGGAACCCTAAAAAGGAAGATAAAGGCGCAAAATTTTATTTGATCTATTGAAGTTATTACACAGGTACAAAAAAAAAGTAGGTACTTACCACCAATATTCATATTCAATAAAATGGCAAAAAAGAAATTACACGATGTCGCTTTATTATTTACACGTCTTTTTACGGACACATGTTTTAATAACTTTTCTATTTACTGACTACTCTATAACTACATTATAACTGAACCTGTCAAAACACTTACCTATATAAAGTTTACTTGAACTAATATAATTCCGAATCAATTCAAAGTTATCACAGCTTAAACTGATCCGTTTAACAAAATTACAACTTTGTAGATAACTATAATACTTGCCGTTCACAGGGCTTTATCTAAGTCACCTGAAAATCTACACTAACGAAGAACTAAGATTAATGATGTGTGGCCAAACAGGCAAACCACCGCAGAAACCGAATGCCTCTAGATACACCTTGAGTTATTATGAGTCATCATTATTAACATAAAACTAGATAGGTAAGAAGATTCGTTTCGTTCAGTTTCTACAAATAAATCCTGCTCGGGTTTATATTAGTGATGTTTCGATTTCCGAATATCCCTATCCGTATCCAAAGATATCTGCGGGAGAAAAGATCCGTATATTACATTTTTGACCAATCATTTGAGACTAAATCATATTCCTTTGCATGTTTTCTCCATAGGCGATTTTTTAAAGATGATGCATGCGCCTTTACCCTTACGGGAGTACTTTCCGTCACAAAGACACGTCGCATATTCATCATTTATTAACACGACATACATTTTTTTTTAACTCGTACAACAAACACTAACGTTATCTAGGCTGCTCAGTGTCCTGTGTCACCCTAAACTATAAACGAAACAAAAGAAAGACTAGCGTAACGCAAGTGGAAACATGTCCTGTCACGCAAAGCGTCAAGTGCGACGTCGCGTGGCGTGGATTAAGTGTAGCTCTACACGTGTAGGTTCCATATAATACGTATGGAGACCGACGCGCCCATATCGGCGCGTGTGGCACATGTGTGTGCAATGTAGTTCTACCTGTAAGATCCGCTTCTGTGGATCTTGGCCCCAATGATCCGTATCTGAATCCGTATCTGCGAATCTACATTTTTGTCCGGCACGTCACATTTCATAATTAGGTAACTTAGTAATTTCCTTAAAATCTAATTACTATTTCCCAACTTAAAGCTAGGTCTAAAGCTGCGGTCCCACAGCCATAAGCCGTTTTGGTTAGTACGCCTCCAGAAAATGTCTCTCAAACCTTACTATTTTGAATAAAACGGTGCTTTATATGGGAGCAAATAGTCTCCATGGTCTACAGATTTGCTACTTCATTAATATGTATAACCTTTCTTTGTACATAGGTTTGGTTTAGTAAATATTTGTGCAAGAGGCGCGCGGTTACGTTAAGCGTGGATTTACTTTACATAGCTTTTATTGCAGAGAATCAAAAATCGAGTAGTAACCAGTACACTATTATATTTTTTCTGTCAGTACCGCCAACATAATATTATGTTGTGCCAGAAGTATACGTGAAATGTCGTCTCATCAGAAATAAACTCGCTGACGCGCAAAGGTGTGCTGCTACGCGCGTAGTCACCCCGCTACGCACGTAGTCGCACTGCTACGCACGTAGCACAACGCTTTCTCGTAGTATTCTATTATGAGGAATGTAGAAGCGCTTTTCAGTTTTCACGCGTAGTTATGCTCGAAATCAAACTTGTAAACGTAACTCTCATCATCTAGATATCTTTTGACTTTCTTTAGATAACAGGGGCCTTACCATGATGTGTTAAAATGTCAGGGGTGTGAGCGACAAAGGTGGATGGAGTTATACACCCTATAAAGATCCATATCTTTAACGATTCAGTTTAAGTCGTAAAATGGATAGCGTTAAGATCTCGTGGTAGGACCGACAATTGACACGCCCAGAAGCCTCTGGGCGTGTCAATTGTCGGTAAAAGAAAACTGCATACAACCTTAAGTTATTTATGCGTATATTTGCTAGGACATAACGTTAAAGCAAATAAATGCAATTTATAGTAGGTACACTGAAATAAAATGTCAAGTAGATTAATATTAAATTTTCTTCTGTACAGAGTGAAGGTTTCATTCACACAGTTTATAGAACAGAAGTTCCACGTTGTACAATGTTCACACTAGCTAAAAGGATCTTTTTGAGCTTCTCTATCATCGAGTGTCATATTATACGTGTATCTATAAAGTAAGGGGAAAAGCTTGTAGCGTGTTTAGTTCTATGCTCCTCAGTATTTATCTAATCTTAGCTTTGTTTATTCATACGAAAGGTATAGGTAGTAGAGGACAGGAATTTCTTAGGCAACCCGCCCGCGTTATATTATTTAATACACTAAATTTATCATAAAATACGTTTCATCCATTGAACAGACCGGTAAAGGTCGTTCTTAATCGGTTCTTAGACTAGTAGGTTTTAGCATAATTAGTCTTTTAAGTAACATATCAACATATCGATCTGTGATCATTTATTTGCTTTTTGTGTTTCAGAGCCACGGTAACCCTTTTTAACAATTCCGCAACCCGATTCAAACTGCAACAGCCTTCAGATATATATTTTTCTGATTGCGGAGGCCCTTACACGTTCAGTACCTATGCCTGATCCAGTAGCCTGATTCACGTAAAATCAAACAAGCCAAATTTCGTTGAAGTTTTATAGTCGTTCGATCGAAGTCCTATCCAAAAGCGGTATTCACGATCTATCGATTTTTTTCCAGTTACATTAATAAGTATTCTACCAGGATAATGTAATGCAGATTTTTTTTTTAAATGGACGAATTTCCTTCGACTTTAAAATCGGTGTCGTTCAAACTCGATTGATGGATGTGAATACGGAAATGGTCTAAACGACTAAATCGCTACGATATCGTTACGGTTTTCACTACGTGAATCGGGATATTGGCCAAGTGTAGTAGGTACAAGCCAGTTTAATTTTTTTTTCTAGGAACGTGCAGTTTACCATGTTTCTCACAGTAGCATAACATTATTTTCAAGTGGGGTTAATTTTACACTAACTGAGATTAAGATGAGTGCTCCAGAGTAGACCACGAAACTATTGAATTTTGTTTTTTTTTTATGAAATAGCCATTTAATAGGGTTAAACAAACTGACAGGTTTGTATTGATGATTTTTATTCAGTAAATAAATACTTACGTGTTACGGGCGCTAGTCATATACTAGACGCTGAACTGCAAAATACAAAAAAATAAATAAATAAGAAAATTTTAAAGTTTCTTATCTACTAACCTGTGGGCCTACTGAACTGTTTGGCGAGGGACGTATCACTGATATTTTACGTTTTTTATAGGCTTCGGGACTCGTGCCGGTGAACTGTAATAATGGCAGCCTTAGAAACTATATCTACTAAATTTATTATCTTTAGGATTTCCTTTGAATTGCGTGTATTTTAGCGTTCATAGTTTACTCTGTAAATAAAAACTTTTGTCTGTTCCATGACAGGACTGTATATTTTCAACTGTTACTTTATCAATTAATAGCACGGTGGGCGCATTGGTTGAGCGATTGATTGCTGTGCAGCGTGGCGCGGGTTCGATTCCCGCGAAGAACAAATATTTGTATAGCCTAAAGATAGGAGTTTCGGGTCTGGTTGTCTTGTGTATGTGAATTTACATGTTTGTGAACGCACTCACGATATAGGAGTTATTCCTAGTGTGAGGCAACTGGGTCTGATAGGCCGTCGTTCCATGGTATTCAGCCACATGTGGTCAAACTGGAAGCCGACCCCAAGCTAGTTGGGACAAGGCTTTAGAGATGACGATTTTATCAATTTTCCAGACTTGCGACGGTGAAACATTTTCTACTTCGTAATTTTCAATTTTACGAATATACACACCCATGAGTAAGAACATGTCGCTTCAATAAATACCTTTCTACGTGACGCATTGGGTTTTCTAAGCAAAAAATCTGAAAACAAGAAGCAGGTTCCAAGAAGTTTTAGTCCTACATGTCTGGCACAAGTAAGTAACAGAAGAAAATTGTTAGAAAAGCCTCTACCGACTTATTACGTACAGAATACAAAATGATAGGTTACCGAACACCAGAGTGTCGTACGTTTTTGCGCCATGTTTCTAAAAGGCAGCAGAGCCCTTTTTGTGTCCGTCCGGAACATTCGACTATTACATGGTTTTCACATTTACTCACTTCTATATATTTTCACTCATCGCGCCAAGCTTGCTTTCTTCTTTGTAAGTTATTTTTGAGAGCGAAAGAATATTAAAATAAAGTGACCGAAGATCAGCTGAGACACTTAAGCTTAGCGGCCATAAATATAAGCACGTTCTAAATTCAAATGTTCCTACAAAAACATGGCTCCATATTACTAACATTTAGATCTTATGAAGATTGTCGATGACGATTAAAATGATCAAAGAAGTGAGATACCTATCAAGTGATCGGATTTCAAACTATTCAGCCAATGAACATCGCCCATTCATTTACATTTCTTATTGTAGATCAAATAAAGATTGAGATAATTGCTTCTATTAAAATAGCTAATGTACATTTTATTGGTGATCTTATCATCTACTTCTTGCATATTAATATAATGCAAGGCAAGGCATTATTCAATTAATAAAGATATTAACATTTTTATTTAATTGTTTTTATTTTATTTTTTACCGGCAAAGGTGTTAGTTTTTGTGCCTCAAGCACTTTCAAAGGCGGAGGTAATTTCGCGGCATCGTAAAACCAATGGCGGTGTCGCATGGCCAAGGAACCGCTCTGTGCGGCCTTTTATTTTTTTATGGCAACCTTTTATTTAATCTTGCAACACATTTAAAAGTTATGATACTGCCTTATATTTTATACTTGACCTCGTTTGACCGTCAACGTTTCGTCTTGCAAAAAGGTTAGAGGCGAACTAAACCGAACGACAATTTTCTTCGGATGATATTTTGCCAAGTTTTTGGTAAACAAACTAGGTCATATTTCTAGTTGGGTCCTGTGACTGACAGGCGTAACAATTCAGATAATATAGGTAGGTTTGGAATTGACACTTGAATAGAGTTCTAGTTTGCTTTCAGTTTACTTCGCCACAGTCTAGGTTGATTATTACTCCGACAGGTTTTGATTATTATGCTAGGTACTTCGGCTCCTTAAATTAATTAGTTAGTTTAGTGACAAACTAATTTCAGTAGGTGCTAGAGAGCCTAAGTTTCACTTACAGATATTAATTGAAAGCCTTCTAAAGTGACGACTCGTGTCATTTTCCTAAACTGCGACAGTTCTAGGTTCTAGAAGGTAGGTATTTTAAAAGAATGTAGTTACATTGATGGCTACCGTTTTTGTGACCGTCAGTTGGCACCGTTGACGAATGAAATCCATAAAGGGACTGGTTTCCGCGAACTTTAAGGGTTTCTTAAAAAAATCTTGTGGAAGGTTGTTCAGTTTCGTCTACCTACTGAGCAAGCCCTTAAAGTATGCGTTGGCCTGTCCCTTACACCTTGTATGTCTAGTACTTACTTATGTATATCTTGGGGCTTTAAAAAAAAATAAGTACATTATATCTCACTTCGACTTTTTCAGTTCCACGTGTTGCAAACGTAATAAGTGTCTCGTGTCGTGACCGGCGCAGATTTATTAGCGATCAACCCGTTCACTGAAATTGCTCCACAATCACACTGCGTTTAATCAACCCTGTTACTCTGTGATTGAAACGGATACTCGTCACTATATGCTAATGTAATCGCTCATTTATATGCTGTAGTATGTAACTGGAATAATGCATATCCCTATACACCCTTATTAGACAATTCAGTTACAATCATAATTCAAAAACTGAAATTTGCAAATGCAGTAATTTGGATAGAGTTTGTTTTTTTTAAAGAAATTACCTATAAGTTATTATTGTAGGCCAAAAACCTGAAGATTCAGGTTGTGCTTTATTTATTGTGAGTTACTGACGATTCTGACACAATATTTTCGGAAACTGAGTCCGAATTGACACATTTTATTTATAATATTTTTTCACTGACGATTTGGACACGATCAAATTTATTGTATAGTAGTTTGTACAGTTAGATAAAAAAACTAGTTTTAAAATATAATAGAAAGACATTATTTTTATTTATTATTTTAAGACATTTTTATCTGAAGTTTCTGCTTTAAATCCAGCCTAAAATACTTTTGGTAACGCTATTTTTTCCCGATCTATTATATTTTAAAACTTTTTTTCTGACTGTACTAAACCATGTGTGTCAGAATCATCATTGAAAAAATATTGAAATAAAATGTACCAATTGAATATACAATAAAGTTTAGTGTATGTGTGTTTAGTGTATGTGTTTAGTGTGTGTGTGTGTGTGTGTGTGTGTAGTTTAGTGTTTTGGTGTACAATAAAGTTTATTCTATTCTATTCTATTCTATTGTGCCCGAATCATAGCATTCTACATATGTTGTATAGGTACCTAGGAAAATATGTGACCATATACACCGCTTTTAATCAAGACAAAATCAGCTGAGCAAGTTCAATGACCTGTAGGTACTTTGTACGCAACGCCGATTATTAACTACAGGTCATTGAACTCGCTCAGCTGACGTTTTCTTAAAGATACTAATTTCGTACATGCGTGAATTAATACGAGTTTTGAAAAAGATGTACTTTATTTTTTAATTTTATCTTTACAAATCGATAGTGTTTCATGTACCGGATCGACCCTCCACGGGATTAAAACGATTAAAATTTAGCGGTGTATATTTAGTTAGATGATAATATGTAAATTATCCAAGTGTGCAGGGTATCCTAGCCTTCCTGCAATGCAGCATCATTAGTGTTATGACTGCTGTTGCAAATAAGTTATGCATGTAATAAAAGTAAGCACTTCGTAGGTGCGATGTAGTAAATTGTGCTGTAATCCAGCTCTACACTGTTATTTACTGCTGACATGTATCTAGCTAGGTAGATAGGTAATGTGAAAACCGTAGTTCAAGCTAGAGGCGTAGACTCTTGGTACCTGATGTTTATGAAGATAAATTTGGGGCGCAAATTCTTAATCTATAGTAACATTTTAAAAAGATAATTGAAATTGATTGATATTTTGGATTTTGTAATTAAACTCAAAAACTCCGTGATCAATAAAAGATGCTAATATATCATTGTGTGCTAATGTTTTTATAAGGCTACTCTCCGTTCCATTGCTGAATAAAAACCTCCCCCTTCTCTTCTTCTTTGTCTTGGGCATCTCTGACTAAGTTTGCCCCCCCCCCCAAAACATGTACCACCTTCGCAGCAGTCGACCTTGGCAGCGACGTCCTCAATCAGGCCTCCAGTGAGTTTGTCAACGGGCAATGGAGTGTAGCATAATAGGCGTTCAGTCTATTCAGATCGCGTTAGAAACGCCCCTGCGCTTGAAGTAATTTAAGATGATATAAATTAAATTTATTTGTATTTAAATTGAATTACAAAGTAGCACGTAGGAGTTTAAGACGTAATTTAATCACTAAATACCACCAATATGATCAGCCTTAGTTCTTACAAATGCTAATTATTTTAATATCTTTATTACAAAGTAAATTACCCATTATTTGTATAGAGTGTGTAATAACCGGATGCGGGGTTTTTATGTTTTTACATGAGGCAACGTATGCTTATTAGCGGCAAAATTTATCCGTCGTACCCACCTGCCCGATGCGGACGCTATGTAGGTACCACAGGGCATCTAAACGCCGATGACGGCACTGTCAAAGCTTTTCATACTGACCGATTGTGTCAGAGAGTGATACCGCTTATTCATGGAAAATTTACTAATTGAAACTTCTGCTAAACAAACTTTCCTCGAATACGAAAATTTATAGAACTACATTAATCCGCACACATGGACCATGTCAGATTTGTGCGTAGAACGACGTCGCGTGGCATCGTGTGGCGTGGATCTAGTGTAGCTCTACAAGTCTCGTTTCATATGAAATGTATGGAGATTGGCGTACGTGGCACACATGTGCACTGTGACACAGTGTAGTTCTACTTTTATTAACAAACTGGTTAGCCAAAATACCCTACCTAGCGTGCCTAAAAGCCACTTGTGTTTTGTGTGTGTTTTCGAGCTAATGCGGAAGCAAGTATGAGTTAGTCCCCCTGATCAACTGAAGACCCGACAGATGTCGTTCTGTCATAAACTATCATAAAAAAAAATGTCAAACTCAAAACTACGGATGAATTAAAGTAGTCAGTCAGGTCAGCTGTCAATTCTCACATAACCACAACACAATAGTTTATTCAAAATTTTCGACTTTTGCGCTTAGTAACATATTTAGCCATTCATTTTTATTTATATAATTTTATAAAGTTATCTAACTAAATGTCGTCTTTATAAATTTTTTTTTTTTCAAATGTTAGTGTTGAAAACTTGATAAACGCTGTTTGACATCGTGGGCATTTTTCATTTTAGTTTTCCGACTCCTTATGGAGTCCTATTATTATATTAAGAATTAATATTTCGACTGGATCTGTCTGTTATGCTTTCACAGATAAACTGCTGAACCGATTTAGATGAAATTTGGTACTACTTTGTACCAAATTTCATCCCAAGAAAGGACATGACTACTTTTTATCTGATTTGACTTCCACTTTGCGTCCGTAATAACCGACCGAAGCCGTTGGCAAGGCTAGTATAATATAAGTATGTCTCCAGTCTTCGGGCACAGCCCCAGTCGTGTGATTCCGTGTTCTATGCTTCGTACTAATTAAATCTATAGTTAGCTTATCAGACAGGTACAATCAAGATGTATTCATCCAAGATAAGAATATTAACAGTTTTTTGTTATTATAAAATGCGGCGTCGGCTTCACTTCGTAAAGAATCTCTTTTATTTTCTTGCTGATATATCCTTATATTGGTGACTTAAGGCCGTGCTTTGACCCGGAGCGCGGTCACCGTTTGACTGCATATAAAGAGAGCGAAGCACGGTGACAAAGCATGCAAAATATGATGCATTTTATCGAGAAATGTACACAAAAATAAGTTATTAGAAAATAAATTTTACCGACATAGGTATGTTGAATAATATTATGAGTTTAGCAATAAATTCTTTCGAGATGTTTCAGAAACTATCAAGTTCTTAGAAATATGGCTAAATTTTTTTTTTTTCATTCTCGTCAGTTGAGACTTGAGAGTGGTCATCTCTTAGCTGCCAGTGTGTATATTGTGCTCACATATTAGAAGCGACAAGAAATATATAACCGTAATGTGATTCAACTTTCTAACTAAAGAGATTTGTCTTTTAGAAAACCAGCATTTTTTTTTATTTTTGCGCATGACATCCTCTTAATAAAGTCTGATCGACATAAGCTTTGGGCATAAAAGTAACGTATCTTTCGCAGTATCCTGTTGTCGGTATATTAACGTGGCAAGTATGGGCATGTGCCCATGGGCTCGAACCAGATAATGAAGTATGTATGTTTATGTATTCATGTCTTTGGGTTCTTGTGTCCCTTCCTTTATCTTTGATATGCTCGTATATTAACCTTTCAATCGTGATAATGACAGACACAATTGAAAGACAATAGATGCGCGAACGCCGGCGTTCGCTTGGGGTTTAATGAATTAATTAAGTTACATACATTTTGTTGTTTTCTCTTCATTATGAATTTAGAATTAGAAAGGACATCATATTATTATCATACTAGCTTCTACCAGCAGTTTCGCCCGCGGAGAAGTAGGTTTCTCTAAACAAACCTTGAACCCCCGTTTCCAGTGCCGTAACTAGGGCGGTGCCAGTGGTGCCTAGGCACAGGACGCAGTCCTTGGAGGGGCGCAAAAATGTGTAATAGTCCTTTTTGTTCGTATTGTACTTTTTCTAGAGGCGCAGTTCAGCAGAAGCTCGCACCGGGCGTAAAAAATGCTAGTTACGCTACTGCCCGTTTCATTCGTTTATGGGGTAAATTTTGGAAAATTCTCTCTTAGTTCTCGCCTACGTCATAAAAGGAAGCTTTGTGTAATATTTTACGGTTTTAGTTCCAGTATTTTTGGCTGTGTGTTGATATGTCATGAGGAAAAGAGAAATAGCATAGAGCCATGGGGAAAAGTATGAAAGGGATACTCGTGATCCTAGAAAGCAAAAGACAACTGAAGGAATATAGGTGTGGTTTTAGTCAGTAAAAGTCTGACACCGCTCCATCCACACTTTAAAAAAAGAATTATTATTATTATTACTCAGAAATGTAGAGTGCTTATCATTCTAGTCTGTACCCAGCAAGTTCTGGTCGACTTTCAACTCCGAGTCGAACCAGACAGGCTGCATATCAGTATATCAGCATTAATAAGTGCAAAACTAATTATTGTGTAAAACAAGCGCCTGGTTAAGTTGGAACCACAGTTGTAATGGCGATGAGTGGCCGATAGTGATGCCGTCTAAAGGAAAAGGGACCTATCTGTCTTTTTGGGTGAATTTACGTTAACCACGTATTTAGTATCAGGAGAACGAGCCGCTTTATTCCGCTTGCAGTAATTTTTTCACATTTTTTTACAAGTTTTTATGCAACTTTTTACCATATCTCGCACTTGTAAAAAGTTTAGATTCGCTCAAAATATGTTCAAGCTTTTGCTACCGTTGTCTCGGGCTTAGTCCTTGGCGGACGGCCGAACGGCGAACTGCCCATTGCTCATCGTCTGTAAGTCTACTCCTACAGTGGCTGGGAATCGCCTTTCAACTCTCGATACCCGGGGCGTTTCCTGTGGCGTGTCTGGGGCGTGAGCACAAAACAGAGGAAAGAGATTAGTATGGCCATGTGGGCGGTGCAGGCGTGCCACAAAGTAGGGCAATGCTCATAATTCAACTACCAATAGCTAACTTGCGATCTAAGTGTGCGTAGTCTGTTAGCTGAGTAATGCGCTTTCGTATTAGTTTATTGCCTGTAGTGGAGTTAAAGGGTGTGAGACAAGCGGCTACACTCGTTGTAGCACAAATCGGAAAGTACAGTCAAGCTGGGTAACTTTGAACACTTTTTTTAGATTTTTTTGGATACTGAAAAAAAAATGTACTGTTGGACTACGTTAAACCGGCTATTAAGTGTTCTTTTATACTTAAATTCATAACTATATAACCAATATGATGGTTTAATAAAGAAATGTTTGAGAAAATGACGTTATAATAGCCATTCAAAGTTACAACTAATTTTGGCTAACTTTGAATTCGGTTTTCTGGATTAACGAAAATCCTCTAGAATTCTATATTTATTTGATTTGGGTAAGATTAAACGACTCCAGACCATAAAAAATGCATAGGCCTATCAAAATAAAGGAACTTGTCATAGGCAACAACTTACCAGTCACTTGAGATACCATCCTCTAACCTTTAGTTCCTAATAGGTAGATTTTTTTTTCAAGAAATCACAGCACATATTAAAATATTGAATGTGTTTATTAAAAAACAAACGTTAATATAAAATTATTCACTTAATTACCTGTTAAATGAGATCAATTAAAACTGTTGAGATAAAAAAAAAAATACTATTGAGCGACATTTGGAAAAATCATTCACCCCATTCCATGAACAGAATATCGTCATCGATGAAAATTTTTCGTCCTTTCTGGTTAATTGATGTTCTTTTAGTTTTGAAATTATGTTTTCTTTCCTTATAACACCTTTTCTGGTTTTGAAAACTACGTCCAACCCCCTAAATACTCTTTTTGGTGACATTGTCAAAACTTACTCCTGTAATGGTTCCAGGGAATAATCTTCCTTCGTCTTTGATTACACATAACTGGGATTCTGAAAACTGATCTGGCTGTGCTTTTTCTTTATTTTTTGTGACCTCTCAGAACAAA
Organism: Mythimna albipuncta; assembly: GCA_929112965.1. Taxonomy (NCBI): domain Eukaryota; kingdom Metazoa; phylum Arthropoda; class Insecta; order Lepidoptera; family Noctuidae; genus Mythimna; species Mythimna albipuncta. The sequence continues at coordinate 17,133,477 of OV815962.1, forward strand.
GACAAAAAAACTTCTTCGTTCAAAGTTACCCCAAATAAAAATAAATTTAGAGTGTTCTGTTAAATTCTCCTTTTTAATCAAGAAAACACAATGAAATCAAGAAATTGTTTAAAAAAAGGTCAGCTGAATAAATGTTTCATCGTTATAAACCAAAAATAAGGTCTTTTACTCATCTTTTCTATATTTAATTTCGATCTCTATCACACACACTTTTTTCTTGTTGATAACCGCAAACAAAAAAGGCGCCTATTCTTTGAAAATTGGTTTACAGTTGTCAATTTTATGACACATTTGACATTTCGAACATTTAAACTTTCCGTTTCACTTAACTATTCAAGTAATTATTGTAAATGCGTTCAGAGAAAAAAAAGAACCTTCAAACAAGTTTTATTCAAAGTTATACGGCAATTCAAAATTACCCAACTTATACGTATTTCCTTTCTAATCTCTTTCAACTTTTCTGTGGGCGTGGTGAGGATGTTCGTTCAACGCAAAGTCACATATGTGTCTATGTGATGGGTAGATTTGGGAAGTCACAATTGTGCGGTAGCCTTCCTATAGGTAAGCGACCTACCTACCTAGACCTGCCTACTGGGGCCAGGGTTATCCGAAAGGGAACTCGAGCCCCGGTATGAAGGCTTGAAGGAACGGGGTGGGTTTTTTAGTCAGTAAGAGTCTGACACTATTTCCCGTTCCGCTCAAGAGCGGGGGTTGTCATTGGATGATTTATCCCACCAAAAAAAAATCTACCTAGACCTAAACTTAATCGGTCTTATGTACAGGTTTTGTGGTTTGGTTAGATATGCCATTTTTCCTAATGGTACGTCGTGGGCCAGTCCGGGCGGAAGCCGCGAGATAGCGTGGCGGGAGATTTATCGACGCGGCGCTGCCCGTATCCATAGGCTGTACGTCTATATGTGTCTATTGTTTGGGTTCTAGTGTAAAGAGATCTACTTTGAGCTGCACTGGGCTGGGCTGCTGGTGTGCCTGTTAGACGTTAAGCAGCTTTTAATGATTGTTTGCACCGTTTGTCAATGGGTTGGTACTTACTTTCATTTTGGAGTGATTAAACTTCAAATAATTAATTCTCTCACTCGTGGTGTACGGTGAGCATGTTTGCCTTCAGTTACCCTTTGCGTTCTAGTAAATCTTCTGAACAATTCCGCAGCCGCAGGCATCAGCTCTATACATTCGCCTCAAAGTGATTTCAGCAAAACTGAAGGTGCACATATCTCTTTGAGGCGAACGAGGAACACTACATGCCAACAATTGCCACCAGGCGGCAAGTTACCTATTGCTCGACGCCTGCAATCCCGTGCCTACATTATTTTCACCGGGTGTATCCTGCGGCGGCGGTGGCTAGGGCGTCAGGATATCCTCTCCTTCACGGCTTCAGCCACCGCATTACTGCTTCGTAGAAGGAGGTGACTGCTTCCTATATATTACAACTCGTCCTATGGGCAGGTTAGGTACACCCTATTATTTATATTTCTATGGATACACCTACTTATACATCGACGCACTGCCGACTAATAGAAAGCTAGGCTACTAGGTTATGACCGCTAGCTTGAATTTTTATTTTCTTTAACAAACAATACAAAACTACGTTTCAGTGTTAATAATATATATTGCCTTTTGTGAAATTCCACGTATTACGGAGATTGCTTTTCGCGATAGTCTAACTACAGCTAGCCAACTCTTGATAACGATCTATTTGTTCATACATCACCTACACTCGAATACAATGTAGGTAGCTTCTTACCTTCGTCACGTAAGGTCACGAAATTGGAAAGACTTAGCAAAAAGAAAAATGTTATTGACGTGAAGTACCTAAGGTAGACATACGAGTCGGTATCGATTACTCCATCAACATGTGAATGAATTCAAAGTCTAAAAAGAAGCCTCCACAATCCTTAGACATACCTACTACCCGTATCAATGTTGTAAATGTGGAAATAATTATGTCTGTAAACTTTTCACGTCTTAACGGTTTTTGATGAAACTTAGCGCACCGGTAGAATAGGCTACAGAATACTATTTGCACGAGAATATTTCTTGAATACCGTATGGTGTCCGGACGTAAAGAATAGTACTATTCCATATCTTGTCGTGGGTTTAAGAGGCAACTAAGGGATACACTAGAGAATGGACACCAATACAACAGAGAATGGATAGCAGCATTCTCTGTGCATTGTAACAACCCCACTGCGACGTTAACCCGCTTGCCAAGCGTGGCAATTATGGCAAACACCCCTTTTTGGGGGAGGCCTATGTCCAACAGTGAACGTCTTTCGGCTTAAAAGATGATTTCATTGCGATAAACTGACATGATACACGAGCGCAGCCGCTGCCAGAATGTTGTGTGATAGGTTCACACAAATTGGCATTGATTAATCCGTCAATAGGAGGATGATACTATAGAAGCGTCCTGAAACCGGGTCTGGGTGTGTCATGGCAAGGGATCTAACAATAAAACAAGTCTGTTCGAGGCTACGTCATAATTATAACCATGAGTTTTGTAGCCAATAAAGTGCGTCACGACACGACACAACACAATAACATGGCCCAACCGCCCAAGCTTGATATAACTATCGAGTTTCACGTTATCAACGGATGTACAAAGCTAATGCTTCTACATTTCGGTGTGAATAGACGTCCGTTGTCCGGCGTCCGGCGAGAAGACGGCATTGTGGCCGTGTCCGGACCGGACGCCGCGAGACAGTTTCATGATTAATTAATATTCCTAATGCTTCCGTGCGAACCGGACCGGCCTTTACAAAAACATCGAGTTTATGCGTTTGAACATGTGTGTGTATGTGATGGGTAGATTGGGTAGCTATGTGTGTATGTGTTAGTATGAGAAAAGGGATACGAAACAAAAACGCTGTTTCATGAACGTGAGTTGTGATTTCTAATTTTGTTCCGAATAAATTCTGTTACTGGTGTGGCAGTGTCGTAAACTAGGGCGGTGCCAGCGGTGCCCAGACCATGACGGGGCGCAGAAATGATCAAACGAACAAGACAGGGGGGGGGGCAGTTACAGAAACTGATACCAGGCGTAGAAACTACTAACTGCTAACTGTAATAAACGTTGAAAATTTCTTTCAGGTAAAACTGAAAACTAAAGAAGATTATACCATTTAGAACTAACTTTAACTAGCTTTAACTATTTATAACTAGATTTTGCCCGCGTCTTCGCCCGCGTAAATAAAATATAGCCTAGCCTATGTCACTCAGGAATAAAGTACTCGTAGCTTTCTGTCGATGAAACAATTTTAGCAATCGCACCAGGGTACTTTCAGAGACCTTAAGAAAAAACTAAACTTTAAAAAAAATTAGTGTATTCGATACTTAGTGTAGATGATGTAGATCACTTTAATGTAATTCTATGATCCAATGTTGATTGAAATAAATCTTCCTTATATTATAAATGTGAAAGTGTGGATGTTTGGATGTTTGTTACTTAATCAAGCAAAAACCACTAAACGGATTTGGATGAAATTTGGCAAGCATATAGCCTTTGACATAGAAAAGAAAATAGGCTACCTTTCATCCCGATTCCTTAAGTGCTTAATGCCACGCGGGCGAAGCCGCGGGCAAAAGCTAGTAAATTATATAAATAGGCGACTTCATTTGTAACTAACAGGGTTACAAAGTACGTAGGTATTTTAGAATATTTTATTCGAATTTGCGTCACATCGTTGCATTTCGTTGGTTTCAAAGAAAAAACTATGCAACTAGCGCGCAATTTCCTTCAATTTTCATATTATATTCCGCAGCTTAAACACGTAAACCCAAGTATCAAGTAACAACATCGTTAAATGTAAGTTTTTAAGATCGCAAAGTGGTCGTAATAAATTGCGACAGTAATGATCCCGTTCGAAGATAAATGGAGCCGGGTGGCTTAGCCCAAGTCCGCATAAGACAAGAACATGAAATTTTTATTAGACAATTAAATCCCATGCAGTTTTCACTTAACATTTCTTTTTAATATAATAAGTTAACTGTTTCCAGTTTTATAGTTAATTTTGTAGCTAACAGTCTGGCGTAAACCTATTGAACTACCGGAGTGGTCACGACAAATTTTACATTCGTATTTACACAGTAAGAATCCGTTAGAAATTAATGGAAGTTGTAGAGAAATTTTAATACTAATCGTGCGTCCACACGGTAGGTACAGACTGTCGTAGATTTTACACCGACACAGACAAAGTTCTTTATATCATACTAGCTTTTGCCCACCTGTGTAATTCGGGAATAAAATAGCTTTCTGTCGGTGAAAATGAAAATTTTGGCAAACGGACCAGTACTTTTACAAATTATGTCATACAAAAAAAAAAAAAAAATCTTTATTATATCAGTGTACATGTAGATTTATGTAAGGCTGTACAGTGTAGTCGTCCGGTAAAGACCGAGTCCGAGTCGACGGCATGTATCACGCGAACCTTAAAGAGATGTCAGCAAAACCCACTAGAGCTACAGGGAGCGTTCGAAAAAATCACCGTATTCCTTGAACGCAAAGGGCAATTGAAAGACACATGCGAATTTAAGTTAGTACAGGTCTGACACACTCTCTATTTACTGCAGGGCCTATAGCAAATTCGATCAAGGGGCCTTGTGTGGACCTATTTAGTATCTACTATTATTCTCATTCTTATTCTCAGTCACCAATAAATTCCGTGGGTTCTAAGATTGAGTAAGAAGACAGGGAAATCTAAGAGATTGACTATCATATTCAACGAAATAATCCACTGGAATGGGTTTTCAATATGAATACTTTGACTAGTTTTTTTTTCGTTCAAGTGTTGGATCTCAGTAAGCGCGGGTCCCCCGATTTCGCGGGGCTTGTAAAATTTGCTTCTCTTGCTACATGGCTAATCCGCCACTTCCGTTTAAGAGCGGGAGATGTCAACCGATTATTTCCCACCTCAAAAAAAAAGGTAAGTACCTACTCAAACATACTGCTCTTTCTACGCTGTAGGTAAATCATTCAGGAGATGTACCTATCTTGGGAAAATGATTATGGATTTGATAATGTTGCTAATGCCCATAACTAAAGTCCAATATTACCCTCTTCTAAAAGATGTTCTACGATGATACGATAGCCGAAAAAAATATCTCAATATTAGATAATGTAGCCTCTCCTAGTCCCTCAATGTCGCCTTCAGGGGAAATACGAGCGTGACGAAACAAATTACGTCGTTACAAGGATAAGTACATAATATACAATCACCCCCGAAACGTGATTACGTCACCAGCGACATCTACATTTAAAGTTTAGCGCTTACAGCAATTTGTATCGCACACTTCTGTAAATTACATTACGGCAACTAAATTATGTACCGTTTGTGTAACACGAACTGTGGAACTGAATTTGGTTTACGTAATGACATGTTATTTTAATGGGGATTATGCTTTTATTTATATATATTAAGATTGGCAACATTAGAGGCACTGGGAATTTAAAAGTATTTATTTACATTATCTACATGACAGACTCCCCACCCAGGTTAGGCGCAGCAAAGACATTCTCCACAGAACGGTTCCGACCTTCAGTGTTTGTGCGGCGTCTCTTCGCATACCATGTCCCAACTTCCATCCTGGACGACGCGTCGACAGGGCACGTCGCGACGTGCCCTGTTACCTGTTCACGTAGAGATCTAATGACAGCATCAGTGGACGAAAATGCCGTGGCAAAATTCTGGGCCAGTCAAGGAATTTTATTAGTTTTGCCATCGACACACTAAGAAGCAGAAGTTCCCACTGTTGAGACTCGGTCCTCCTCTCTAGGGGAGGGAATGGGCCGTAATCCACCACTCGGGCCCAGTGCGGTTGGTGGATGTCACGTCTTCGAATTTTTGGTGGTGCAGTGCAACACTTAAAGACAATCACAACATTATAATAAAACATTTGTGGGGGCATGGAAGTTCTTCTTAAAAGGTAATCCGTGGTCCTAGAAGGTTATTGATAGCTGAAGGAACATAGGTGTAGTTTTATTTCGTAAGAGTCTGAAACGCCCTCCCGCTCGCCCTAGTGCGCGAGAAGTCACTGGATGATTTCCTATAACGGAATAATTTCTGTTCTGTGTTTCCTACCTAAAAAAAATGCACTTGAAGTTACTTTGAGTTCCATTAGAACGCGGATGTAACACATTCTAATGTGTTTGCAGTATTTGGAAGCAGGAAAGCCTTCTCGGCAAGCTTCGTTGTGATTGTCAATACTACAATAATCTCCGCTCCATTTGATTCCATATTTTGTTTTGCTGCGCAGACACGACATACAAAACTACACCAATTTTACTACACAATGTCACAAAATATAATTATAGCTACAGAAGTCAATCTACATACGAAGCGCGCTCGAGCGACGCACACATAGACACCGCTCACGGACACGTAATCTCGGAGCGCCTCGGCCCACTCGTCGAATAGTTCCGGCTTAAACGCTCTTTAGTGTGCATCCACCAAGCGTAGGTATAAAAAACCGGCCAAGAGCGTGTCGGGCAACGCTCAGTGTAGGGTTCCGTAGTTTCCCATCCGTCACAATAAGTGTACCCACTTATGAGTTTAAAAAAATGCTTGCCTATACGACTATACAACAAACTTAGTCCAGAAATTATTTTGTAGAACCTTTTTGTCTTTTTGTACAAAAACTATTCTTTCCATCAAGTTCAAAATAATTTTCCTAGAAAGTCCTTATAAAGTTCTATTTTTCAGATTTTTTTCATATTTTCTAAACTAATGGTTCAAAAGTTAGAGGGGGGGGGGGACGCATTGTTTTTTACTTTTGGAGCGATTATTTCCGAAATTATTGACATTATCAAAAAATGATTTTAGTAAACCCCTATTCATTTTTAAATACCTATCCAACGATGTATCACAAGTTAGGGTTGAAATTAAAAAAAAAAACACTTCCCACTTTACATATAGGGGGGCTACCCTAATAAAACATTTTTTTCCAATTTTTATTTTACCACTTTGTCGGCGTGATTGATATACATATTGGTACCAAATTTCAGCTTTCTAGTGCTAACGGTCACAGAGATTAAGCGAGGACGGACAGACAGACAGACGGACAGACAGACATGGCGAAACTATAAGGGTTCCTAGTTGACTACGGAACCCTAAAAAAGAAGTACATACATGAGATTGTCTTCTGTACGTATATATTTTGTGACAAAGTCCACTAAAAAAAAAACTGCGAATAATTAAAGCAGCCACTGAATTTCACTTGAAAAATCACTCTTGTCTGCTTAATTCTCGATAATAACAGTCTACTTCTTCAATATTCTTTCGACTTCGATCAGCGTGGGCGGCGGAAACGACAGTTTTCAAATGAAAAATGACACACGCACCTTGAGTCCAGTTAATTCGTCGTCCAATGTCGCAACGCGTATGGGACACCTGTCGGAATGAATGGTGGCCATTTGTTTAGGAAACCTCTCTCTAATACCTCACACGTGCACGTATCTTCAAATGAAATATCTTCATTAAAAAATTTGAATAAAGACATTAGTTGGTCACGGACAGACGGACAGGAAGACTGAATTGAAATGTCGTATATATGGCAGTCGGTCTATTTTGTAAATACTCGCTGAGAAAAATTTGGTGAACTACGATGAAGGGCTGAGATGAACGAGAACTTTGAAGGTTATTTTACTTAACAATTTATTTATTTATTTAATCTTCATGCAACAAAAGATACAAAGGCGGACTTAATGCCTTAGGCATTCTCAACCAGTCAACCAAGGGTACAATTGTTAGTGGCCGAGTGGTAACGGCCTTGACTTAGAGTTGTAGGTCGCGGGTTCAAACCCAGCCAGGCGCCATAAACATTGCTCTCAAAACGGTGAAGGAAAACATCAAGAGGAAACCGGCCATATCCTAGAACTAAAAATTTGAAGATATGTGACATCCACCAAACCGCATTGGACCCGCGTGTTTGATTACGGCCCATCCCTTCTCCTAGAAAGGAGACCTTAGTCCCAACAGTGGGAACTTTATAAGGCCGACTATATTATGCTAACAATTGTCTGCAGTATTTATGTACTCTATATCATCAGAGCAATATACTTGGTCAAATGAATAATCACAATGATATTTTTCATAAAGTTGAAAGTTGGCTGTAAAGTTCCGCAAACCTCCGATTAAAAGGGAGGATCCATAGACTAAATGAACGTTATGTCTGATCCGGACAATTTCCCATAGTTGATTTGGGCAGTTCTGTGTGTTCTAGATTATTGCGCGGATAATTAAAATGCGTTATTAGTGCGCGGAAACCTCTAATATCTCGCAATATTAGAATTTGTCAGCGCAATTATCTGCAAGATTTAGAATTTTAGTTCCAACGTTTCGCCATAGATGTCGCTACAAGTGTGTGTAGGTGTGTGTTTGTTGTTATGTCTGCACTTGTTTGGATTATGATGATACTCGGTGCACGGGTAGATAGACCATGTCCTAGAACAGGGATGGCGAACCTTTATTGATGACTGTGCTATTAAATATTATAAACAAAACCAAAGCGTGCCGCCAAATTTTTTTTTTGGTATTTATTGAAAAAAATAAAACTAAACATTATTCACTAATTATTTATTTAGCTTTTTTTTAAATAAAGATTTTTAGAGCAATCATTAGATACGTCAACACTACAACGCCATGTATTTTTAATATAAGTAAAAGTCAGTGTGATTTTTGTTGTTGCCAATTATCCAGGTGCTAAGTCATTTTATATTGGTGTGCCCACATTTTATTGCCACGCGTGCCATAGTTTCACCATCCCGGGAATATGTTTTCTTGGGGTAGTTTTCTACTATCAGGCGAGAGAAGAGGTCATCAAAGCTGTTTGTAATTAATGTAAACTAGTTACCTGAAGGTAAGCAGTGATGCAATATGTTATAGTGAGGCGCACTAGTTTCCTGAATAATATGTAAATATAGTATTTTTTATTGAAGTGAGCGGTTTCTTATACAAATATTTCGTTAGTAGATACAAAAACCAGTCAATTCGTTTTCCAGCTCTATTTTACCGAGATTGCGAGTGTTTATTTCGTCTCTATCTTCATATAATATACATATATAATATTTTAATTTTAAAGAGGTAAAATTTGTTTTTTTTTTTTGTTTGTAGGAGGTAATCTCTGGAAGTACTGGTCCGACTGCTAAATTTTTTCACCGATGGAAAGCTGCTTTATTCCCGAGTGACAATTTTATGAACGTGGGCGAAGCCGCGCGCAAAAGCGAGAAGCAAATAAATACATTCACTTAACTTAAATATTTCTTCACCTTTCATAAGAATTCCATCAAATCCAATCACTAAGAAAATAAATACCTAACTTTTTTTCTTACCATAAACTATATTTTTTGTACGCAGGCGAAGCTGTGAGCAAAAGCTAGTGTTAAATAAAGATGCTTCAAGACTCCAACATCATAGAAACCCATAGACAGTGAACTTCTCTATAGTCTTATACTTATTCATTGTTTCACCAACTCGCACTGGGCTTGCGTGGTTATTACGGCCTATTCCCTTTCGTAGAAAGGAGGCCTGTTATTTAAAATAAAGGTAGTTAAGACTTCAACCACTCAGAGTAGGAGAATTAATTTAGTGATTTCTCACTTAGAAAAAAAAGAAGCCAACATTCAAGTGCTAACCCTATATCGAAGCTAGTGTAATTTTTTGGCAAAGTGAAATAAAATCAAGTCTATCACTATGAAAGTTCTCGTACTTTATACTTCGGTAATGTATTGGAAATACTATTAATGGCCTCTTCACTGAGCGTCGTTTAGCGTGTCGGACGGCGGCGCCAAATGAGATTCAAATATCGAACGTAATGCTCGTCATAATATTACCAAGTGCTTTTTAGAGGGCTTGGCGAAATAAGGTGGGTTTTACAATAGAGATGTGTGAGGTAGCTGAGCGGTATGAAATCAAATTAGAATATTTATTACAAATAAATTATTCACATTCTACAGCATTATTTTCATTCTTTTTAACATCTTGGCGCTTCACTATATCTCACCTGAAAGACGTGGTCGCCGTAGCGTAGATTTCAGGAGAAGAAGAATGTTCAAGAAACTCTAGGAACGATTTTTTCTTCCCGTTCAAATTATGTGTCGTAGTGAAATGCTTGATTTTGTCCACCAAAACTGCAAGAAGCTTGTGCTATGTGAGAGTACTTAGTGAAGCTGAGGAGAAACGGAGTATATTCCTCGTTCGCGTCATATATTATATCTCTATCATTTTTCAACGAACAAAATATAAATACTTTGCTGGTCCATTTTCCATCAGATCGGTAGCCTCTTCATTTTCCTAGCTTGCCGCAGTATCCTAAGAAAATGAAGTGATCTCATTCGTAACATTTTTGCTCACACATCGCCGTACTATCTCGCTCATCTCTGTTGGAAAAGCACTCTTATTGTAGATAGATGCTTACAGCTAAGTACTCTATTATGAACGTTCAGTGGTCCTAATGGCAGTTATTTGAATGATAGTACTATGAGTTTATAACCATTGAAACTAATATCTAGTTATTGTAAGTACTAAACTGCGTAGGTATTTTATAGTGGTTGTCAGTGAAAATAATGTGCGAAAAGTTGAATAAAAATAAACGATAATTTCAATGTAAAAATACTTAACTACAGAAAATGTGTTGCACATTAGGTACACAGCTAATCAACCCTTCACTGTACTGAAAGTGCTTATGTTAGGTGTCGGTTTACCGCGGCAGTGCAAGTAGGGTTAAATCAGATCGCTACTCGGTCGCGCAGTAACAGTAGCTAGCGTACGTATGTCATTGACGGAACATTGCAGCTAAATGAACGATGCATGCACTTCAGTAGCTACCACGGTAGCTACCAATAATTTGTTAATTTTGACCAATTTTACTGTTCAGCACATATTGCGTACCGTTTAGTAGGTACCTATTATATTGTTAATTTTGACAAAATTTAGTATAAAAAATTGCACTTATATCGGGACCCCGAACCCGATTTCCAGCCGCTTTAGGTGTGTGCTAGCGGATGACGAGTATTGGGTAGCTCGCCGTCCGGCTATCCTGTAACTATCCGGACCGAGCCCGAGACGTTGACGGTGCATAGTGTTTCACGTGCGATTCAAGGAGATCGAAACCGAAGCCTGCTGGGGCCATGAGTATTTAGTCCGAAAGGGAAACCCAGGGGTCCCAGAACGTAAAGCAAAGAGGGAACATAGGTGTGGATTTAGTCAGTAAAAATCTGACACGCCCCAGAAGATTTCCTATAAGAAAATAGTATCTACATTATGATATAAGTGTGTAAAATTAGTGATTACCGTCGAGGCGGTATTTAGACCTGAGCCGTGGCGAGGGTCTTAAGAGAGTCGAGAACGGTAATCATTCATTACTTACGTGTATCATACGACGTTTTTCAATACGCTTGTGAAGAAAATAACTGTAAAACTAGTAAACTTTTGTGGCGGGAAAAATCTGTTTTCATAAGCGCGCCCATATATTATTTTTTATTTTTTCAATACACTCACTGAAATGAATAAACGGGGGTTGACCTGCGACTCGTGGGGGACGACCTGCACCCATCCTAAAACGATAATGTATAAAAATATGGCGGGGGAGAGGTTGAACAATAAGGTTTTAACTACATGTAATGTAGTGCGTAACGCCAATTATAATCAAAATGACACAGTTTGGTAACAAGGGCCATTATGTACCTAAGTGCAGTGCAATAATAGTCACTTTCTGAGCAAGTGTATTGAAAAATATATATAACGGTTTTTCGGTATAATCACTAAGAAAATAAATACCTAACTTTTTTTCTTACCATAAACTACTGCGAAGCTCGCACCCCATTACCTGAACTTATTCATTTCAATTCCCAATCCAGTCATAAAGATGAAATGGCTTTTCAAATAGCGGATTTCGTTTCGCATTCAGTGATCCAGCTTCGTAATATACTGAGCTGGGATATTTATTGACCTGTGGATATTAAACATTCCTATTTACATGTATTATGTACTGTAAATAGGACCTCTATGGAATGACAGTCGGAATGGCCGTTATTAATGTTTGAATTTAGAATTTTAGAATAGACCGGGCTCTGGTTTTGCAAGCGTTATATCCATTTTCCGGAATTAAATTGTTATTTCTTTTATAAAATGAATTTTGCTGTAGTTAACCCATAGCATACATAAGCATATATAGCATAATCAGCCTTTTAATGTTCCCACTGCTGGGACTCAGGCCTCCAATAGACCGTAATCCTTTATCCACCGCGTGCTCAGTGCGGTTTGGTGGATGTCACATGTCTTCCAGTTTTGGTTCTAGAACATGCCATTTTCCTCCTCGATGTTTTCCTTCACCGTTTTCTTTGAGAGCAAAAATAAGGAAAAGTACGAATAAGTTTGATGTCTTAAATTGTTGACTTGTAAGTAGCTAGGTATATTAGGAGCGAGGAATTCGAAATGGGAGCCAAAGTGATTGATGACCGTACCGTACATTTATTATTTGAAAGATATTATACATATTTCGGTTTAACAGGTAGTTAATGTGGTGTGGTGTGGTGTGTGTGTGGTGGTTCACTTTGTTTTCTGTTTGTCCGTCTTTCCAGAAGCTGTTTTTCAGGGTTGCTACTACTTAAAGCAGTGAAAAATCAAACTTTAAGTCACTCTTTCGTATACCTGCGAACTATTTCCACTGTTAGACAAGGCCGGTCCGGTCCTATGTGTACCTCGGTACCTGTGCTATGTGTATACATATCTATGGTCTTTCATCAAATGTATCTATGTGACGTCGTAGCTGAAGGGTCGTCGATGACCGGCAGGAAATAGGCGTTCAGCTCGCGAGGAACACACGTCGCCAAATTACGACCGGAATTAAGCAATCAAAGGTAATATAGGGAGTATTTACACCATACGACATCGCTAATATCCTACGAGATACAGGTACAGTAATGTGTCAAAAGTGCCGTTGCACCCTAACAATAATAGTCATATTACACAGCTTTCACAGAATGCCAAATAGTCCCAAACTAAGCATAGGTAGTGTTATGAGTACTAGAAAACTGATAAACGTACTAAACACAGAACAATGGTCGTGCTCATCACACAAGCCTTGGGTTGGAATCGAACTTACGATCTCCGTCATAGAAGTCAGGGCCACACTAGACCAAAAAGCCAGTCAAATACTAAAGTGTCTAAAATTTATTTCCAACAGAAGTTCAATGATCCACACTAGTTTATTCAATACTTTAGATTCTATACTACAAATTACAATTTGAAAATCAGTCGTGTACCATTTAACCTCTTATACAAAGATGTGTTAGACACATTAGCATTGGTACAGTGGAACTGCACTTTTGACCCGTACCTGTATCTACCTACATTATATATAGCTATACTTAGCCTACCTAATATTTCCAAACGAATCTACTAAAAAAAAATACTCAAACAGATTGTTATATCAAATAAGTTAGGTATATCAAAATATCGTTAATACATGTTTGTTAATACGAAATATCGAAGATGATCATGTTGACAACAACAACAATAATATTTATAGCAGTATAATGCAAATAGTAACGGTTAACATAGTAACGCTAAAAAATAAACCAGCCATATCGTCTTGTTAAATCATGGTACAAGCCATCCCGGAGTGTGTCTCTCATAATTTTGCATTCTACATCTGTTCTAGAGACTTATTTGAATGAACAACGTAGGTGTAACAAGGGGCGAGAGGAATTTGAGTAGCAACCAGTTTGTGTCCCTCTTCAATTTATAGTGTTGGGTGTGACAGGCCCGGCCTGGCGCCGCCATCCGACGAACACAAAAATTTGCGGCGAATCGCCGTCCATTTAGAGCCAAAAACTAAAACGATGTTTTACAAAATTGAATCGGAGCCCGGTTTACAAAAACGTCCGCGCAGAGACATTCGCCTCGGGTTGAATGGATGGGATAACGACTTGGTGACCACTTTTTGGCCGCCAACCAGTTTCGGCTGACCGCTCAAAAGACGCTATCTGTCGCGGAATCTCGATATCGATATAAAAGCACGCACGTTTTGCATTGTAATTTCATATGTGTGCAACATTATATCGCGATGGGCCGGCAACAAGTGAATCACGTTTTAAATGACTCGCCCGATGTTATATGTTTTTATTTTGGGTCCGTCCGCTAAGTTATGCGGCTCGACACCAGACCTGGCATTTAAATCGACTAAATAAAAATACCTTTTCTAAAAGACCCTTTTTCTGATCTCATGATTCGAAAATGTGCTAATATTGTAAGCTACCTACTCAAATAACTTTCAGATCTTTAAGCCAGTTAGTTGATAGACGACAAAAGAGATTTTCTTAATTTGGTTCCGTGTAGCAATAAAGTAATCTTATCATATCTTATCTTAAATTAGGGATTTAGACAACAGATTTATTAGTTTACATCAATAAATTTGTCTGTTATTTGCATAATTAAAGCTCGTTATGATTTCCTAATGCTCGGCGGAGTTGGTAAAGAAGGATGTGTCGGCTTAGCGTCGCTCGTGGGACCAAGTAACCAGACGGTCGGCTCAGATGCGCACTGACGTGTTCTTCCGCTGAGAAATCACCGGCGACCCCAACTAATCATTAATAAGGAGATAGTGAAGTAAACCCCGATTTCAGATTGCCGACGAAAGACTGATTTATTGTAGATAATGATATTGGCGATTTAACTACACAAAAACATGTCGGAGGTTACGAAGCAGGAGAAACAAGTAATTCAGTAGAAGATAGATAAGAAAAGAGAATTAATTTAGTAGCAAACATTCAGTCTCATAAATAAACTCAGAACGTTAGAGGAAATCTAGTTAAGCTTGAAGCGATTAACCACGACACAATTACCGGAGCTGCGCCATTTGATTTCCAGTTCCAAATAGATTTATTTGTAACAGACTTCTAATTTAATGTTACTTGCCCCAAGCACGTAAATAGTTATAATCTAAATTCGAGCAATCTACAAACATTTTGTTTTAGCATAGCAATGCAATGTTAGTTAGTCGATCTCTGTGGAATGATAATTGAAATTGTAAGCTTAAGCGAGTAAATTATATAACGTTGGGGATAGTGTATAAATATTTGGATATATATCTCGCCTGACAGGTATAATAATAAAATACTCTAGTTTATGAAGTTTGATCTGTAGTTTAAATGTCTTCGACACGAATATAAAAAATAAGCACCAATAAAAACAGATGTAGCAGCGAGTCTAACAGTGGCAGTAGGAAGATGGCCGCAGCATAAATATTAAAATTACGAGCGACGCAATTCCGCGCTCCGACCACGCCACTTGAGACCACATTAACACAATTTTTGAAACATCCAAAATTGACATTTGTCGCATTATAGCATCCACGTGCGACGGACACAAAGTAATTTAATCTATGATATAGTGGTGAATTTATGGTCACATAAAAATCGAAAGGTCAAGATGTAGTTTCGAAGGTTTACGAACTTTCTGCCTCTGTTTTGAATTTTTTAAAACGTTTAATGCGCGGTGTTCATCATAAAAGTGTACGAAGATGGCGGTGGCATTATTGTGTTCGTTGGAAGTTGTGCGGCACTTAATTTTACGAGTGTGTCGCAGTCGGAAAGGTTATGGCAGTCGCAGTTACTCGGGCTAGATAATGCAGGTATCAGTTTGCCGCCGCTGTGTGCTCGCCACTGCATGCGTCTGGACTTGAGACTTAGAGCTGAAGTTTCGATTATACGGAATGAAATAAAAGCGACACTATTTTACGTTTATTGAGTTTGACCCCGTTGCGATGTCGTGACCAGTTTAAAACATTGTAACGTGTATTTATGAATTCTCGAAGTGACACTAGATAACATGTAGTTTCTAAAGCTTAGTTTTTGTTTAATACATTTTTGAATCATTTTTTTTTATTCCCCTAGACATTGTGAGATTCTATCGCGCCTATAATCAGGGAATCAATAAATCTCAATCTTAAAAGAATTATCAATTACAAGTGACTGCACATTCACACCACACATCACAGCTCACACGCTTGGAACCGATAACATATCCTTTCAACGCCCATATTTCATTTATCATGATTATTGACGGCTTGTTTTACCCACAATAGGATCGGCACTTCCTCCTCTTGGTGAATCATGCGCCCCTAGTGGAAGGTCTTTGACCTAATATTGAAATTTCATTTTTCGTTTTTGTGTGGGCATTTTCTCTGTTAATGAGTACGAACAATGGCGGGGCATCAGATTGCATCTCTGTGGGCGTCTGAGCTTCGTGGGTGTGGATATTATGTACTGACGCTTCATTAAAGATAGGAAACACACTCATCACTGCTGCCCACTCGTGGTTCAAAAGCTTCAATAGCTATTATGTGAATTTGCGATTTTATGACCGTTTTGTTTATTAGTTAAACAATAATGTTTAAAGGCTTTTGGACATGAAAATATGCGGTTATACTAACGCCTTTATTGCAGTAAGTATCGAAATTACCATTTTGTTGTTTCTGCGTATTAAATCAACTGATTATCTTAATAACAAATGATCTTCTCGAAGTTTTTAGATTCTCGATTTCACTAGCTTAACTTATTTGTGACCCGTAAGTCATAAATTTGCATTTAGCGTTGTAACTTGTGAAACTTTGGCGCAAAAACGGTCGAGAAGCGAAGTCCTGACATGCAGTTTTCGAAGTTAGAGTTATGAGCCATCAAAATGTATTATGATTCTACAGACAACTGAGATGTAATTGGAGAATTGTATGTAGCACAACTATTGCACAAAGCAGCTGTTATAATGTATTATATCTGTGAATATGTTGAATAAGAAATACCTACCTTGTTTTTGGGGTGCGAAGCCATCAGTCAATATGACCGAGATAGTTGTTCTACGTCTGGGTGTTTTGTTTTGTGAACGCATGTACGACATAGGGGTAATAAGCCCTGGGTAGAGTGAGAGGGAGTGTCAGATTTTTACTGACTAAAACCCATTCGTGTTTCTTCAGTTACCCTTTACGTTACAGGGCCGCGGTAACTCCCTCATACACTCCCGCAGCCAATTAGATAATAGGTACCCTAGTAACCTTTTCAGACTGAGTAGAAACAAATACCTACTACTTATAAAATGTGTGTGTTTTTTTTTAAATTAAATTATTGATAGGCTCGCGCTTGACCACTACCTTACCTGATGGAAAGTGTCGATGGAGCACATCTTGAAGCAACCTATTTACTTTAGGTCCCAGGTCTGGTTTGTTTGAAAAACAAAACAAAAGAACAGCGCGTGTGAAACTAAACACATTCATTTGTTTCTTGGCTTATTTGTGGTTTGGAAACACATAATTTGAGATAATCACGTTTTATTTTATTTCCTCAAGAATGTTTGTTATTAGGTATTCGGGGGGGTCTGTATAATAATTTCCAGCGGTTAACGAGTTTCCGTCTGGGTTGATTTGATTGTGATCTTTTATTTCGAACCTTGTCATGTTATGTTTTCTTTTATTTTCTGTAAATTTGCTTTGTGCGACCATCACTTATTTCTGTTGTAAATATAATAGCACTTACAAATAGCATGATCCTATGTTCTATCCGATTTTTGTCTTCGATACCATTTTCATTTTGAGCAGTGGTCTGGGGCCAGGGTTATTCGAAAGGGCGCTCGAGCCCCGGTATGAAGGCTAGAAGGAACGGGGTGGGTCTTTTAGTCAGTAAGAGTTTGAAACTATCTCCCGCTCCGCCCAAGGGCGGGGGATGTCAATGCATGATTTTTCCCACCATAAAAAAAAAGCAGTGGTGGCCTTGTAGCAACCGCCCCGACTTACAAGTTTATTTTGGGGTCAAACCCTAGTTGCCGCTTTACTTTGTGTTATTTATTTCATGGAAAGGTGGTCAATGTGGTGGTTTCAATGGTGAAGGGAAACATCGTGAGGAAACTGGCATTTCCTAGAACTAAAAATTCGAAGACATGTCACATCTACCAACCCGCACTGGGCCCGCGTGGTGGATTACGGCCCATTCCCTCTCCTAGAGAGGAGACTTAGTCAAAGTGGTAGGTGCATTATAACTATTATAAGGCTGATTATGCTTATTATTAAAATTATTGTCATCATAATTAATTATTTTATCATCGTCTACCTAGTCTTTTCTCAACACTGTTCGGTTTACACGGTGCGACTGCTTATCGGACTTTCACTGGGCAACACGACATGCCTTGTCAGCCTTTCTGGCGTCTGGCTACCTACTGTAACGACTGTCATAGACCAACGAATAACGGATGACAACCAGGAATAATGGCTCTAAGTGCTTTCCAAGACATGAGGTATCAGACATGTTCTCTTACATAAATTTAGAAAAGTACATATTACCTAAGTACTTTCCAAAATTAGTAACCGAAATTTCAAGTATAAGAGGTATACTGCGTTAACCATGAGACATCCACATTAATTCTTTATTATATACTTACTTATATTGTCGATTCATGTACAAAAACGGGTTTAACTCAACAATAAGTTTTCTTCCAGCAAACCTTTGGGGAGAAGGAAGAATTTCAGATTAATTTCCATTTTAACGCCATGTTTCACTCTACACATTTTCATTTAAACAACATGTTGTATTCCAAAACAAATCTAAAACTGATTTACGATGTCGAGACGGGGTGTGTCTAGTGCAGTACTGCAGTCGGTGCACACCAAGGAAATTACAGATGTGAAACAGATCTGGATAGGGATTTATGAATAATATTATACCTACCGATTTCGGATACAGCAGGATATGAAATTATTTCGGATTATCCGCTAGTTTCAAACAGTCTCGATTACGGATATTATAATTTTAAAATTATAAAAGTAAAATACAATTACAAAATTTATTTTTATTTCTAGTCTAGATTATCATTTGTTTGGCCGAGCAAAACAAACAAAAACCTGTTATTATCTGTCATTTATACTTTGACTTTATCAGACATTTTTACGGAATTTTCGATTTGTTTTTTTTTTTTGTTTTTAGGGTCACGGAAATTGTTTTCTTTAGGATATCCGATAGTTTCGTTCACATGGCAGTTACGGAACATCGTTGTGTTTTAAAGTAATGGATATTGGAGAAATTGAGGGAAAAGCTTGAGACTGAGAGTTGGACCAGCTTTGATTAAATACGGTAGATGTAGCTACGCTTGTGACCCGACTCGTGTCCAGCAGTGGTCAATAATGTTGATGAAATTTTTATAATAATAATATGACATTTATTTATATATTGTTGGTAACACAAGAAACTTATAAAGCTATTGTTAGTACATATAAAGACAATCACAAAGCGACACCGCACAGTAGCGAAAGTTTATGCTAAGCTCTGGACGCGATCAGTCCTCAGTGTGTAGTGGCATCCAGTGCCGCCACATCTGCGAGTCCCAGAGGCCCACGAACACACTCAGAGGGCTCGGATACTGTTACGGATATTTTTTTATTTCGGATATCCGATAGTTTCGGTAACGGGTTACGAAGTTTCAAAACATCCCTGGTGCACATAGCACAGCGGGTAGATATCAACACAGTCGTTGTGCTCGGCTCACGAGGCGTTTTCGTTGACGACTCGTTAACAGAGGCCCTACCACGAACTTACACTAACTGGATATACTGAGATGGAGCTATATAGGGTGACTGGTAATTAGTGACCGATACTTATACACGTGATTGTAATCATGATTACAAACAACTTTCCCAAAGAAACTTTTTTTTTATCGTAATAAAAAAAAGAACATGTGCAGACGACGCACGCGCTTTCCGGGGTGGCTGTAATTATTACCTACGTCACTACTGCACGGCAAAGGGAGCGGACGGAGGAGGGGGGAACGTGAGACGCTCTACTACTAGTAAGTACATTGTTTTACAAGTGCCCATGTAGGTGAATTAAAAAACTTTTGACTTTGACTTGACTTTGACATTGCCCTTTCCCAAACACGGATTTCAAACAGCTGTTTTGTTATTGTGACAAACTAATGAGTTTAAAAAAAATATTTCTTTCAGAAAGGTTTTGTAATCATTAGTACCTACAATCACGTGTTAAGTATCGGTCACTAATTACCAGTCACCCTATATAGAGTGTATAGCTCCATCTCTCTCTCGCTCGCACGCTTGATATTTTTGCACGTCATAGTAAGTCCCCTGTACCTAAGTATGGACGTTTGAGTGCTTCCTTCTTAGTGTTGGGGAAGTGCGGTGTAGCTGGAACCGAAGCTATTAAGGAACGCAGTTATTATGATAAGTATCGGGATTTATTTTTGGAACTAGTTACCCGCCACAACTTTGCACGGGTGTTACAAATCATTGAAATTCTCGGATTTTCTCAAGTAGATTTTTTTAAAATTCATTAAACCCCAAGCGAAGCCGGCGTTCGTGCATTTATTGTCATAATATTGTGTCTCAAATTGACGGCACCACCTGAAAACAGCAAGAAAATCATTGCAGTGGTTTTTGAGTTCACTGTGAACAGACAGGTCAGACGCTGTGTGTGACTATGTTTTATAATATGTAATTAAAGATTACGATGTTGAAACTTCTACGGTTTGGACCAAGCGTTTCGCTTCGTCGTTTATACCTCGTACATCGAGGGACTGAAACAATTTGCCTGCTGCGGTCTTCCAGTGACCAATCCAATTATAATTTAGGTGTCTTCAAGGCTAGAGTAAATAGGCTCCTAATAAACTAGTGCGCCTCACCGCACCATCAACGACCGTATCACTACTTATCAGGTGGGATCGAAGTCAAGCAGGTACTGGTTTATCTAAACCATATACTATAATACAATCTACTATAATATTATATATATATTATATTATAAAGAGGTAAAGTTTCCTTTTTGTTTGTAGGTGGAAATCTCTGAATAAATACTACTCCGATTGCTAAAATTTTCAGCAAAAGAAAACTGCTTTATTGCTGAATGACAAAGACTACATTTTATGTATGCGGGCCAAACCACGGGCAAAAGCTAATATCAAATAAAAAAAAGATATCGTAACTGGGAACACCTGCAGGCCTATTAGTACCCTGGCAGGCCCATTCTTAAAAGTTAATTCAGGTGCGCGTGGAACACCAGGTGCCGTCGATCCGGATTCGAACAGCGAGCTGCCTATTGCTCGCTGTCCGCAAACCGGTGCCTACGGTGGTCGGGAATCACGCTGCGACTCCTGACACTCTCCTAGTTACCTTTATAGAGCTTTCAAATAGCTCGAGGCAGTTTCCGAATGCTTAGGGACTGTGAAATCAAGGGCGGGGCTTTTAAGTTTAATATTTACTCTGATATGTGACTTGAGAAAGTATTCTCGGAAAATTCAGCGTATATGGACGTGAAATGAAAGGTGCCCTATTTTTTCTTAAAACGGGCAAGGCAATTATTGTTTTATTTTTAATTGACTTTCGAAAGACTGCTTTGCTTTAATTATCGATTAAAAGCATACAAAAGCCAGTGCAGAAGGCTTAAAGTCAACCAAAAGTTCATGGAGAGACGTTTTTAGACACGCGAATAGCTTTGACTTTCTAACTGATCGATGGGACTTGAATCCACTATACCACTCTCCTTCAGTTACCTAGGCAATCTGGTAAGGAAACGTACCAGAGATTTACACACCACAAACTGTGGGTTGGTTGACCATAGTGAATGCACGCAGGCTAAAGAAGCCCTACCCTCCATTGATGTCTGCTTCACGAAACAGGCCCTACGAATGAGTATTATAAAACGTTGTCACCGAGACTTTTGACAAAAAAGTCACTGTGCTTATGAACCCAACAAGTAAGGCGCGCACTTGAAAATGTGACAGTTGGGTAAAAATGGGTAAAAAAATTATTGTCAGCGTGACAAAAGTTACCAGTGCGCGCTATGTCTTAGAGGCGATATTCAAAAATACATCTAAATGGTTGAGTTGAAATCAATTTTTGGAGTTTACTTGTGATAGTTATAAATTACCTTATGGTTCTTTAGAACTTTTTTATCGTATGTACAATCGGCGCTCGAGGGGTTAAACATAAAATAGCAATAACGCATACATATAGTTCCATAAATTGCGTGTAAAACTTAAAGAAGTATAAAAACGTCTGTCTGCTCACACAATGCAGCCCGCATGATCGACTCTTGCGCAGACAAACTTCAAACCTGCGCTGCAATGCGGGAACACGTGGGGAACACTAAAGTTACTGCTATGCATGCTACGTGCTTCAAATTTATATGTTTTACGATTTCATTGTATTTGTTATTATACTGGTTTTAGCTAGCACTGATAAATAAAACAGGGTATTAGTGAATAATTTAGATTTATTTCAAAAAGTATTTTTTATTCCGATCCCTGATTTTTGCGGCAACTATGTAAAGCTATCGGAAAATCTTATATCAAAAAAGTCAGCTGAGCGAGTTCAATGACCTGTACGTACTTTGTACGCAACGCCGACTATTAACTACAGGTCATTCAACTCGCTCAGCTGACGTTTTCTTAAATATACTAATTTCGTACATGCGTGAATTAATACGAGTTTTGAAAAAGAGGTACTTTATTTTTTAATTTTATCTTTAAAAATCGATAGTGTTACATGTACCGGATCGACCCTCCACGGGATTAAAACGATTAAAATTTAGCGGTGTAGTTTCGGTCCTATAAATATTATTGTGTCCTCATCGCCAAGGCCGTGTTTTTGAGACTGGGTACTCCATCTCGTTTAGCTCTTTAATTCCCAAAGGTGACAGAAGATCTAACGAGATGGAGTATTTGGTCGTGGTTGTGCGACCTTAGCGGAATAAATAAACGCGAGAGTATTAGTCGGATATATTCGACGTACGCGGTTAAAAGGTTACATATGATAAAAGTAACTGTTTACGCTTATCTTTTAGATGTAGCTTAATCTCTATACATCTATACTCTATACATATAAATAAAATCAGAGTGTCTGTTTGTAATATGTATTGAAATAACTGCTTTTTACTACATGCATATGAATATATAGGTATACGGTACATACACCAAAATAACATTTTTTACATTTTTTGTCTGTGTTTGTCCGGGCTAATCTCTGAAATGGCAGGACCGATTTAGATATATTCTTAATCCTGTAGTCCACGCGAACGAAGTCGCGGGCACAGCTAGTCATTCATAATTTTAATAGAAAAGGTTCTCAGCCTCTCCCAAGCGTCACCACGTCTCGGCCGCTGTGTTCCCCGCATCCAGCTGACTCGGACAGATATCGATGAAGTTTAGTTTCTGGAACAATGTAAATACCCCCCAGGGAAAATGAAATAGTATCTACCTCAGCGGATGATCTAATTCGCGAGAGCAAAATGGCGGCCGTGGCGTTTGACAGGTTATCAAAACTTGTCTATGTCTAGTTACAATTTAATCTATACATTTAAGTAAAATTTAAGTGTCTGTTTGTAAAATTAACAAAACATCTTTTTAGCATCAAAATTTTTTTTTCCTTATTATTAAGAATAAATTTCTGAATAATCGATTACAATCTAGCCTAAAAGACTAATAAGTAATTTAACTCTAACTTATTTTTATACGGTTTTGCTTAAGCTAAGAATAGCGTCCTTTAGCACTTATAGAAGTCCATAGCACTTTCTTAGAGTCTGATATTGATAAAAACACTTTGTTCATGTGTGCATAGCACAGCATTGATCACTATTATACACTAACTTTAAACACTACACTAACTCAAAAGGTTTAGTTCTCTTTAGTCTACGCACTAGGTCCGTATTGTCTAACAGCTGTATAGCTTCAACATTCACGTGTCGGTGAAGTCTGTGTTCGTGGTTTTCAGCAAATTTTTGAATGATGGTGGTGACGAGTTCCATTTTGAGATCACGGTGCTTTTACAGCATCCCTGAGTACTAGCACCTAAATGAATACAGAAATGTATTCGATGCCTGTAACAAAAATCCAATTTGAAACATTTTTGTCTGTCAGTCGGTCTGTTGTTCTGGCTAATCTCCGAAATAGCTGAACCGATTTTGGCTTTCTCTGACGAAAAGCTGATGTTACAAGGAGTAACTTTGTCCTGGGCGAGGATCTAAAAAGCGCAGTAATATTCTTAAACACGTCGCGAATGAATTTAAAAGTCACGAGAAACAGCTAGTACAGTCATAAAAACCATTTCCTGATTCTTATTTCTCGTAAAATATAAAGTTAGGTCCATAATGTTTCTCTTTAATTAAGCGGAGTGCAGATGGTAGTCTGCGTGACCAGTGTTGTTATTCCGAGCTGTCTGTACCTCGCCTAACATGGCTGTAGTTAATTTGCGCCGCGGGCTGCCAGGAGTTCTTATGACCAAGTATAGTGCATGACTCATTAACCGTTGAACTTGACTGGTCAGTTATAGGTAAGGATCAGAAGGTGCAAACGGAACCCGTAGATTACGGGTGGCAATTTATCTAATGTTACCAGCAATTTACGAACATATTTAGGTACATACATTCTATAGAATGCGTAGTCAATCTATACTGTGTATTGCTAAAAACCTACCGAAGTGATGAAAGTTGAAATCGATATATTGGCGAAATGACCTTTTTATGGACCCTACCCAAAAAAAAGGAATCATAAAAGCAGATTTATCCTGACCAAAACCCACATGTGCTCCTTTAGTTGCCCTTTGCGTTCCGGGCTATACACAGCCTAATTTAAAACCTTTAGATTATTTTTTCGGATTACAGAAACCTAAGAGACTCACCAAATATTGTAACAACGTGTACAACACAATAACACAACGAACCACGGGTCGTATTGTAGGTAGTTGTTGTTGTATTGTGTTGTTTGTTGTTTTTTTTTTTTTAATTTATATAAACTAGTGCTTGACTGCGATCCCACCTAATGGTAAGCATGGTATTTACCATGTTACGTATTCGCTTTTGTTCCGAATGGAAATACTGCGTCCATTGCATGTTGTAAGTAACCCCTAATGGTAAAGCTCCAAGATGGTGAGCGATATGACCTGTCCTCGACCAAATGTGCTACATTGTAATTTACTAATGGGAGACAAAGAAGACGTGTGTACTTTATTTGATTAGAGTTTTTTAGCCTGCAGTGACAAAAATACGAGGAAAATGGTGACATCTATTAATGACTAGATGCGGCCCGCTCCCGTGAGATTCCATTTCAATCAATAAAAAAATTGACTGTTTTTTCTAATTTTTTTTTGGGTCCCCAATTACATAATAACTAATTAGCTTAGTGCTTTGTGCGTTCTTCAACGTTTTATTCTACTTAGTCTTTTTTTTTGAACTGGGAAATCATCAAATGACTTCTCCCGCACTTTGGTGGAGTAAAAGGGCGTTTCAGACTTTTACTGACTAAAGTCCCCCTGTGTCCTTCAGTTGCCGTTTGCGTTCTAAGACCACGGTACCTATCTCTTTCAAAAATTCCTGTGGCTTTTATTTGTTGGTAGATTAAAACATATCCTTTATCTTTAAATAATGTACTTTCTCTAATAAATATTGTATTTTCCTTCGGGCATATTCGTTTTTCATTAATTCGGGCAAACTAAGTATGTCTATGATCTAGAATTTTTACTCGTGTAATTGTATAAATACAAAAGAAGTACAACAAATATTATGCAACACGACCCCGCAACCCTCTTCACCCATGAAAATAACCAATTAAGTTCAATTAAACCTATTGACCCACCTCTTTTGAATAATTGATATCCACAATACATTCCGATACGGCCAAGGTCGGTGTCTGTTCCAATCAATACTGTTTAATTATGCACGACAAGCTAAACGGCTGGCACTACTGGTGTAGCCACCTAGGTAGGGAGGACCCATGTAGCCACATATTGGGATGACCACTGCACACCACCTGCCTGCATTATTAATCTGCTCTGTTCACGTTACTGCATACTTTATACTATACTATACTTTCGAATGTAAAAAATTTTATTTTGCCCAGTTTTTCAGTTCTTTGGCACCCTATGGGTGGGTTTCTGAATTTATTTATTTATTTATTTGGTTCTTCAACAATGAGTGCACTATTACACATGTATAAAGAAAAACAATACAATCTTACGTCTAAGTGCCCCATCACTTAAAGAAGAGCACTACATGCACTAATTTGTACGCTTTAACAGATAATAATAATATTTAAAACACAGAATGAATAATAGTAGGAATAAACCATTGATATACAAAATAGAATAAACAGATTTTTTTTTTTTTGATCATTAAATTTTGACAAACAGAATTTAGATATATTTTTGTTGTTAATTGTGTAACAATATTTTTTTTTACAGAGGGTATCTACAGATGTATGGAACAAGTCGATATCTTGTGTAAGTATTTTGAGTTATGAATTTGGAAAAACCTATCATTTGGCATGATACGTTAATTGTGACTACTTTAATGTATAGAGTAAAATTTAAAAATCATTCATTTAATATAATTTACTAGCTTTTGCCCGCAGTTACACCCGCGTACATAAAATATAGCTTATGTCACTCAGGAATAAAGCAGCTATCTATCGGAGAAAAAATTTTAACGATCGGACCAATACTTCCAGAGATTATCTCCTACAAACTAACAAATAAAAACAAAAAAAAAAACAACTTTACCTCTTTATTATATTAGTGTAGATTTGGACGCCATGAGAAATGGCAGGCATGTCGTGAACCACTCATAATTCTTATTAAGAGCGGTCCACGACATGATAACACATCATCGCATGCAATTTCTTAGTTAGTATTATTTTAATTCTGTATACACATGTTTGAGCAAACAAAATCTCTTTTTTTATCCATTTTCTGTTACAGATTTTTTTTTCATTCTATAGTTTTTAAAACTTTATTGCATTAATTTCAATATTTGTTTTATAAAGTTTTTAAGTGGACTGAAAGATTACTAATTTATTATCAAATATTATTTTAGATTAATTTTCTAGACAAACCCAAAACTTACACGATTGAAGATCTGGATATTATCGATAGCATCGTCTTTAATCTTGGACACTTACAAATAGTAATTTGTTACATTATCTGATTGCAGTAAAATATGCGATGAAAAACACTTCAAAAAGCGCATATTAATCTCAATATTAGGCAGCAAAATGGTGGAGATTTGGCAGATTTTACTAAAATACGCAAAATTGCAAAGCTTATAAAAACAAGGTAGGTTCAACCACTGAAGTGTTGTGCTTTTTATTTGGCAATTGATTATGAGGCTTCTTATACTTAGACAATCACGGTAAAATATTTGGTAATTTATAATATGTTAAACATAATAAACAAAAAAAAAACAATTTAAAGTTGTAACAACTTAGGCCACCCTGAGTTATGAAGATGTGTACAATGTGATAAAAGTGTTGGTATGGTTAGCATGGTATCGATGTTAATGACGATAAAACGAAAAAACCTGAACTCGCACTACGGTCACTATAGTCTACCAATAGATAAATAGAATCTTAATTAAATATCGATATATATTAATTAATTATCGTTTTTAATTAAATAACTATATTAATAAAATTAATTAATTTGACTCTGATTCTCAATGCTCGAGTGAACCTGCTTGATAGTGTAGTGACGACTCATTACGTTCGACACGTCGTTAAAATGTATCAAGAAGTGATACCATCTTCAATTTATTTGACCCTACCTGTAATTTATGGTAACGTTTCTCGTGTAAGATGATCCCTTGAAGAAAGAGGCACGTTTCGGTTTGGGGATCATTTAATAATGGTCTTTATGGCGTATAAAAACATGGACTCGAACGATTTGCGGAAATTGCTATTTAATTGAGCATGGGCGTCGCACGCGCAACCGGTTGGCGACGGATGCGCGATGTTGCGATTGTCTCATCCTATAATCGCCAATAATGAACCCACAATATACTATATTTTGAGTATAAACCTATTTAATTTGATACTAGCTGCTGTCAGTGACTTTGTCTGCGTGACAATAGAAATTTATTCCAAGGGAACACACTCCCGGGATAAAAAGTATCCTGTGTATTATTCCAGAACATGGGCTAATCCGTTCAGCCGTTCGAGCGCAAAAAAGTAACAAACAAACACACACTATCACCCTGCTTTTGCCTTTATAATAATAAGTGTGAAGAGATTTAAATCTATTTTATTTATTTTTAGTTGATAGGTTCTTTTCTAGAAACTTGTGTTTACACCTTTGTTTTTGTGACAAATAAACGTACTTACATAAAAGTTTTCTGTCAACGTGAAGCGGTCGGTTATTGTCGTATCGACTAGCGATCTGTGTCCGTAATGGACCCGCGGCCAGTCGACGGCGACTCGAGATTTTAATTAATATTAAGACCTGTTCTAATGGGGTTCAAGTTGCTTGTCTGATCATAAATACGAGCAGAGAAATCTTAGCGTCGCCGCACGTGAGCCAATGCTACTCTTAGAAGCTGCCACAAAGGAAGTTTGTGCGCGATGTAGCAGCCACCAGTCAAAAGTGGTTATTTTTGGTTGGTGGCTGCTATTTTCTTTAACCCATTTGCACTGTGCGTGGGTTAAAAACATGGGCATCATAGAAGGAAGATTCGGCCCCGGTACGAAAGGCAACGTGGGAACAGGAGTGGATTTTTAGTCAGTAATAGTCTAACACTAGCTCCCGCTCTGCCTAAGAACGGGGGATGTCATTGTATGATCTTCCAACCTAAAAAAAAATGCGCGAAAGGCATGAGGCGGCGTGTTGTGTCGGTGTTTAGTGCGGGCCACAAGAAGCGAGAAGCAGTGCTGTGGCTCTATTTTACATGAGCCCCAGCATTTTGCTGAGCGCTGGCCGTTTTGCGCGGATGTGACGCATATCTTACTTACGTGCTACTTTTAGTCGATATTGTTATTTATTTTGTTTTAAGGTATGCGCCATGTTTGACGTGAATAAACACTTTTTCTTTCTTGTCGCGTGTGGTGGCTACCGGCGTTACCCATGAATCCATATAAAATGTATGAAATCTACAGCAAATATGCAAAAGCAGGGTGGCGGCGTTTTGAGGTTGTGGCCGCTGGCTAGTGTGCGGCGAGACGGCGACTCTTATCCTATTCTTGCGCACGATGTTGTACAGTCGCGTGCGCTCAGTTGGACGATGATTTCCTTTAATAAAAGCTTCACTGTAGTTTGACGTGTTGACTCGCAACCAGAGGCCCTACCAGGAGCTCTTAATGCGATCCAGTTTACAACCTAAACTGAACTGTTAAAGGGATAGAGCTATATAGGGTGTATAGTTCCATGCCTTTTTCTCGCTCGCATGATTGACATTTTAACGAGTCATGGTAAGGTCTCTATAGGAGAAATACCTAGTACGTTTTTATACAAGTAGAGAAAGTTGGTCATCGCG
The DNA here is from genome assembly GCA_929112965.1 of Mythimna albipuncta. NCBI lineage: Eukaryota > Metazoa > Arthropoda > Insecta > Lepidoptera > Noctuidae > Mythimna > Mythimna albipuncta. Next base: position 17,162,767 of record OV815962.1, read on the forward strand.
ACCGAGGCGGAATTCGCACGAGCCGTTGGTGAGGGCGTTATGGAGCTGAGTGCTGCTGTGAGAAGTTTCCACGTGTATCAAACGACGTTTTTCAATATGCGAATGACGAAGATTTAAATAAACGGTGGTTGATGCGCGCCTAGTAGTAGTAGTAAGGGGCGCTTAGCATGCCTGTTACGATAAGTATTAGGGTCGAAAACACGCACTTTTCCGCACTAGTGCGAAAAATAGTAAATTAAAGAGCGGGTTTTTGAGTAAGCGTATTAAAAAAGATAATGTAATTCTGCAGCTCAAATGATACTTTTAAACTCAATTAAGCTCGTCACATCGAGTTTAAATATTGATTAAAAAGAATATGAGTTATTGGTCCCGTTTGGGCGCCAGCACGGCAAAATATATCGTCGGGTTATTCTGCGACACACGACAGTATGAAATATGAACGCATTACGAAGCTTCTGACTGAATGTTTTATACAATAACGTAATTTGTGAAAGCCATTATGTTAATTTATTGACGTTTTTATGTTCTCCGGCGCTTCGATGGCGACTCGCGATGTTCTGCGTTGAAATGTCGTCTTCTTGAAAATTATGATACCGTGGCCGTTGAAATATTAACCCGTCTCATAGGTCACCGCTGACACCAAGTTTTATAATATGATAATTGCTGGAAATATATATAAAAAAAAAACGTTATAGTGGCTAATATTTTGATTGGCTGTAAAGTCATTAATGGTTTTTTTTTTTAACGGGATTTCGACACGGATGATGTCATTTTTGATTGTGAAACTAAATATACTTCATTGCTTGCATTTTGATTTTCAACTCACTCAATAATCCTCTCTTACCCTACCGCTTTTAAGCACGTAATTTACTGTTTTTCGCACTAGTGCGGAAAAGTGTAGCAGTGAACTCGGGGTACAATTTATTACATTAATCGTATCAGGCTGGGAGTTAAGTAGCTCCCACGAGTCATTTGGCAGCCCTCATGAGTCGCCATTTATTTATTTCTAGTTTTTTTTTAATTGGCATAAAATAAACTAGTGCTTGACTGCGATCCCATAAAAAACTAGTGATTTACTCTAGTATTGGTCCTTTAGTGTGTCTATAATGTTTCCTGCAGCATTCAATTAAGCTGAATAAATTGGAACGAAAATTTTCTTGAAAAAATATGTCATTAAATACATCGCTGATTACCTAGAAGAGACGCAGCAATACTATTTTGCTCTCAAGCGCAAAAACAGCGACATCCAATCATCCATGTTTCTAGGAACACCACCTACACGCAATCTGAACTACTTAGGGTATGCAAAAACATCAGACTTTAAGCAGAAATTAACAAAAAAAGGAAATGCAGTAAAAAGTTGCAAATTAAGTAACCACAGAATAAGAAAAAACTGGGCCAATCTGAGTCGACCTCGCGTGAAAAAAACGGCAAAAAATCGCCTTTGTTGTGTGTGAGCCCCCCTTAAATATTTATTTTATTTTGTTTTTAATAGGTATTTGTTGATAAAGTGACAACAGAAATACTTAATTTGGGAAAATTTTAACTGTCTAGCTACCGCGCATTCTTGAGATACAGCCAGGGCCTCAAGTCTGATATTACAATAGTGTCAGAATGGTCTCATTGATTTCATTATTGTTGATTTTGACAAGTTTTGGTAACCTAATATAATGGCGTCATTATGATTTTCCAATGGTCAACCACTGACACTGCATTGAAAGAAGTGGTCTAGAATGGTAATCTCAATGACAAATGAATATCTGACGTATGCGGTAATCTGCTATTTAAACAGTTCCAATGATAAGAGACTTATCATTTGATCGTGATTGTGGAATCATTGCTTTTAATAAGCTCGATATTGTCATTCTACCACAATTCTTTTACAAGACCATTGACCGATCCATAATCGATCATTATGAATTAGCAGATTACGGACTTTTAGCAAAATGACGATGGATCGTGTTGGGATGACGGAACTGTAAAAATAACAGTATTGTGCCCCTGGTGACAGACAGACGGACAGACGGACGGACAGACAGCGAAGTCTTAGTATTGGGTCCCGTTTCTACCCTTTGGGTACGAAACCCTAAAAACAATGATCTTATCTACTTAATATTATAATTTTATAGCTAAAGAGCCTGTAAATATTATCGTGAGAACTACGCGGACTGAGCGTGACGAAAATTAAGCTGTAGATTGATGCTCACTACTTACTTCACCCAAGGTTTATCGGTAACATGTATAAAGAATAGCTTTGATCTACCCATACACTGAAAAAATAGTGTATTGGCTTAGACGGTTTAGAACAGAAAAGTGTAATTTACCTCTTACAGTTTTCAAACTAAACATGCAACGCCTCACTGATTTACACAGAAAATAATAATGAAAAAGCTAATTAAATGTGCCAACAGTTTCACCGCGAGATATCTGCAAACGTATCCTTAATTTCGAGAAAAAAAATCTCGCAAAAACAGCTAATTCGGCCTTTTCATTCACGATTTACTAAAGTTTAGTTTTTTTCTTCTCAAAATTAAGGATAGGTTTGCAAATCTCTGGAACGTAAAGGACACCTGAAGGATGGTGATGGTGGGTTTTAATAAGCCAATAAAAGTCTGACAGTTCTTCTCGCTCCAACCAGTAGCCTGATTCACGTAAAATCAAACAAGCCAAATATCGTTGAAGTTTTATAGTCGTGCGATCGAAGTCCTTTCCAAAAGCGGTAATCACGATCTATCGACTTATTTCCAGCTACATTACTATGTATTCTACCAGGATAATGTAATACAGGTTTTTTTTTAAATCAACGAATTTCAAACGACTTTAAAATCGGTGTCGTTCTCGATTGATGGATATGAATACGGAAATGGTATAAACGACTAAATCGCTACGATATCGTTACGGTTTTCATTACGTGAATCGGGTTACTGAGCGGAGGAATTGTATTTCATGATTGCCTACGTAGAAAAAAGGGTACGATTTTTAATATTTTGTTCATATGTAAGTATAGGTTCTTATAGTTTTTCGAACCGGTTGTTTAAACGTTCGTGAGCACATAACAATTATGAATTTAAAATTGCATCTATTGTGTTAGCCGCGTGACACTAGGTAGGTATAATTATAGACGATTCGTTATGGTTTTTTGTCCAATCTATAATAAATTTACATAGGGGTCAACGTACTCATTCTTTCTTTTCTACAAAACGCGGAATCTACTAGAAAAGAATACTAGAATAAAACGACGATAACAACTTTTTGTTCCTTTTTTAAAAATCTTTTGTTATTTTTTATGGTTGTGAGAACCGGTTCATAGATTATAAACGTGATTGAATTACAATTTACCTAACTGTTAGGACTACAAAAGATGAGAGTTTTTTCGGGTGATAAAGACTGCTTATGTGATCCTACAACCCAGCAAATGGATGAGACGAGGACCGTTTGTCACCGATTTTATTGTATTGTTATGTATGTATTGTGTTTTATATTTTTATACAACTTTAATTTTAGTACCTATATGCGAAACCCGAAACATGTCACTAGTATTTTTATATAAAGAATCTATGTAAAAAATTTCATAACTGTATCATGAAAAATCACAAAGTTATAAGCTTGTTATGTCAGCAAAAATACATAGTCACCGGGCCACCCAAGCGACTGAAGGGTTGTTTTGCGCTGTTTGCTATTTCTTGCTATTTCCTAATGCCCGCTATGACCTGCTGTATATTGTCTTGTACCTACTTAGTGTCGGAGGTGCTCAACTTGTGACCTTATCAAGTATTTTTGGAATCCATTCAGTTACTGATACTGAGCAAACGACGAACGACGAACCTGAATGGTTTCGCATTAAAAAAAAAAACTGGGTAAGTGCGAGTCGGACTCGCGCACTAAGGTTTCCGGGAAAACTACAATTCCCGAAGATTTTTCCCAATTGCATAGTTTTTTTTTATGACGTAAGTAGTAACAACAAATTCCAAATTCCCATTGGCCCAGCAAGGTCTTATAGCACAAGTATAGGAATAAATCTGAAAACTGTAAATTTTTTGTAACGTCACAATTTTTTTTTTGACATTGTGAAAAATCTTTCGAAACTCCATGTCGAAATTTAACTAGTTGCATAGGTAAGTTTGTATGGAACCCTTAGGGCGCGAGTCCAACTCGCACTTGCCCAGTTTTATTTTTTATTTTCTTATTTGATATAAACTAGTGCTTGACTGCAATCCAACCTGTTGGTAAGCAGTGATGCAATCGTTGATGGTGCCTAATAAAGTTTATCCTATATAGTTGACAGTCAAGGCTGATGTGCTTTTAGAAAGATGGGGGCTACTCTGTAATGGCCACCAACCACGACCTGACCTCGGCCAATAGTGCTTAACCTCGAAATTCTGCCCTTGTGGCCTGTAGGTACTATTTAGCCTCGACCTTCTTTATTTGAGGTGGGATCATCAAATAACTTCTTTCTGATTGGATCGAGAGGAAGTGTCCGAATATTATTTATTTATTTTATTTTACATACTGACCAACTAACATTAACAAATAGCTAAGTACAAGTCCACCTATACATATAGATAAAAAGTCGATAAAAAAGTAGATACAAATTAATTTAATTAGTTGAGAAAGTTTTTTTTGCGGATAACCAGGTAACTTATCAAGCTTATAAACTTTCTGATTTTTCATGACAGTTATAAAATTTTGTATATATGGTTTTTTAGTGGTGAAACTGCGGGGAACAGTTAGTTTCAAATTAGATAATTACTACAGAAGTGTAGACGATATCCTATCCACTTCCAGAAAGCCTAGTGTCAGTACTTACAGTGACAGTCGGAAGTGTGGAAACCCTTCATGTGTAACACAGCGGTGTCATCAGCTCACGTCGCAGCCTGGCGCCTCTAATAGCTTCCTCTCTGCTCGAAATTGCCTGCTGTTTGCGACTGTGAATATTAAAAAAGTAAAGCTATGTATTTTAAGAGCATCCTTTTTGAGGTACATTTTCATACAAAAGCTCTTACGTGATTATGATGTTATAACATATCTTTCTCCAAATATTTTGGGTTCACCGCTATCTTGTGGATATTATCTAGGCTTCTACAGAAATCAAATCATAAATTTGTGTAAAACTAATCTAGCAAAGACCACTGAACATCAGCTACTTTACGTGGACTTTGGCACTCCACAATGGACTCAATATATAAAAAATAAATAAAAAAAGTGCATCAATAGAAGCTTTGCACATTTAATCGACTTTCTGAATGATGAAAATGTTTCTGAAAACTCTTTAAGGGTTTAAAAAAACACGTCTTTTCTAAAACAAGTTTTGTGAAATATGTATTCGAGTAAATCACGGAATTACTGAATGCCAACAGAGTTTTCAGGCTTTATCTCTATTTTTTGAAGTCAGGTCGGACAGCTAGTTAACTTTTCATCATCATCATCATCATTTCAGCCGATGCACGTTCACTGTTGGACATAGGTATCCCCCAAGCGTCGCCACATCGAACGTTCCTGTGCGTTCCGCATCCAGCGGTTTCCCGCTACCTTCACCAGTTCATCGGTCCACCTTGTAGGAGGCCTTCCAACACTGAGTCTTCCGGTACGCGGTCCCCACTCCAAAACCTTTCGGCCCCAACGGCCATCTGTTCTGCGAGCAATGTGCCTTGCCCATTGCCACTTAAGTTTGGCAATTTTTTGAGCTATGTCGGCAACCTTAGTTTTCCAACATAGCTTAGCATTACTATTATATAAATATATTTAGAACCTAAAACAATACTGTACTACGACCGAGCTTTAAAAGAGGTTTCCTTGCCTATTTCTTGAGCACGTTACCTAAACCCCACCTAGAATATTTAGGAAAGGAATAAGAGTACAAACACTCGTAAGTCTGCAACAGTCTGCAAGCTCCGCAGTTTCCTTATTTACCTGTCGCATTTCCCCCGGGCTTCCTTAATATTTGAACGAACAATGAGCGACGGCTTCCTTGGAAGCTTGTAGCAGAAAATTCACGACAAAATGTCAAATTGGAAACACGATATTTTGGCAAATATATAGAGAACTAACTTTTACCCGCGGCTTCACCCGCGTACATAAAACATAGTCTAAGTCACTCAGGAATAAAGCAGTAATACATTGACAAAAAAATGTTAGCAATCGGACTTGACTAGTAGGTACTTTCAGATATTACCTCCTACAAATAAAAAAAACAAACTTTAACTCTATAAATTGGTCACTTTTAGTATCTAAAACCATACTTGTGCCGGTCAGTTGCTCTTTGCGTTCTAGGACCATAAGTTTCCAATTCCACGTTTAATTTTGCCATGGGATACGGACGGGAAGACTATAATGTAATGTAGTGTTATGTTAATGTAGTGTCTACACTACTCTATCCTACTTAACCTACTCTACCCTACCCTATCCTACTCTACCCTACTCTACATTACTCTACTCTACACAACTCTACCTTACTCTACCCTACCAAACTTCACATAAACCATCTACTAAATAGTCCGATCAAAGCCTAAACATTTGGTTTAGATAGGTGAGCCCGTTCTTGTGTTATAAAATTACAACGAAAAGTGGCATTGATTTTTATCATATATATAGATGTAAGGTTATGGAGAAGATTATGGATATCTCTTTTTGAAGGTATGCAGAACAGAGTGTGTAAACTGTAAAGTCCTGCAAATCTCCATTGGAGAGAGATGATCTACCAACCAGACGGGTGTAGTGTCTTGCCCGACACACGTTATCCGTATTGTCCAGAATAAATTCTCCTAGTCCTTAGTCTTTCGAAAGGGTAGATTTAAATTACCCTATGTATACGCTGAGAATAATATAATTATAACCTAATTTGAAGTTCTGAGATCTCTAAAGGATGACGATGACATTTTGATTGTCTGCAATACAAAAGCGTTTTATTCAGAGCGAAATCCGATAACAGATCTAGAAACCCTATTTTAGGACCTTATAGTCGTATTACGGGTTCACAACCACCAATACACAATAAAAACATGACTTAACGAGATGTAAATATAGACATTAAAATGCTGTACCTACAGCACTCAGTAATTAACGGCAGTGCTCGCCGTGTTTTGTTCAAGTGATTTATATGAAGCCGCGAATTCATTGCCTGGAAGCCGTTAAAGATTCTTTGAATAAACAAAGCGTCCTCATTTTCATTTTTGTTACGCTAAATATACGAATCTACGATTTGGAGAGTTGTTCGTAAAGTTCCGGGAATCATTTTGTATAGACTTTAGCTAAGTATTTAAGTTAGATAATAGGAATTGTGTTTATGAGCTTAGGCAAAATTACACTTTATAACAGCGGTCGGCAGCGCGTGGCCGGACGTCTTACTTGCGGCGCGTAAACGTTTTGTAATTATACCTATAGAAAATTTGAAAAGGTTTACTCAAGTTTAAAGTAACGCCCTCTAGCGGACAAAAAATAATGTGTCAAAAAAAATGTTAAGATAAATACACCGTGTTTTATATCATTTGAAAGGGCTTATGACTGATACTTATCAAAAAATATATTTAAAATTCAATGTGGCGCCCTCTAGTGGACAAAAAGTTTTGTGTTAAAAAAAATAAGATTAATGCGTCGTGTTTGGTACCATTTGAAAGGGCTTCACGTAAATAATATAGAAGCACAGTTATTTAACACTAAAAAAATTAAAACCCGACTAAGACAAAAAAACTACACTGAAAAAGTATGAAACAAGTTTTTCATGATGTTGAAATAAACAAGGTAGGTAACTGGAAAAACAAGAACAGAACATAAAGAAAATCTGTAGTCACACGTTACGGCACCAACCGAAACACATAACAAGCTTATAACTTTGTGATTTTTCATGATACAGTTATGAAATTTTGTACATAGATTCTTTACATAAAAATACTAGACAGGTGTTTTAGGTTTCGTATATTATATACTACAGCTAATGTTGCATAAGCGACTAGTTGGCCCGATTGACATTGTCATGTCTTCACTATGAACTCAAACGCGTAAACCGCCGACCGCGGGAACTGTCGATGACGAATGCGCAAAAGTTAAGCAGTTGTTTTATGAAATTTTCCAATTTTCTGCTCAATTTTCTTATTTATTTCTTACGTAAAACTTCTACGAAGTATTAGTAGACTTAAAAAAAAGATGAATGGAATCGTTAGTCATGCTGAAGTTATACGGGATTAAAATACGCTACCGAAATATGACGCAGTCAATTTTTTTTTTAAATTTGTTTATATTAATGCTTGGCTGCGATCCCACCTGATGGTAAGTAGTGATGCAATCATTGATGGCGAGGCACACTAGTTTAGTAAGAGCCTATTCACTCTAGCCTTAAAGACACCTAAATTATAATAGGACGGGAAGACCCCAGCAGGTAAATGGTACACTGGACAAATTTCATCACTGGAAAAACTTTCCTGTAGCCTCTGCAATCTCCAAATCATGTAACACAAACTTTCCCTGTCCATCTATTCATACGCTAACTCCAATTCAGGACAGAATTTGATGCTGTTATCACAATAGAAAAAGCAAGGAACGAAGAAGGTTTGTGTGTATATTTTGCAGCCAGGCGAAGCCACGCCAGGTTACTATTCTAGTTAAAACAATTTACCATTTTGTTTCGTGTATTATTTTATACCAAGAAACGTTGTGTGTTTAAACAGGTTCGTGGGTCCGAGTTCCCAGAAGTTCTAGATTTGGTTTTCGAACTTTTGGTTTGTTTAGTAATGTTGGCGTTTTAGGTTTACTTCTGAAATCCTAAAGGTCATTCAACATAAATGTAAAACTACATTATGTTCATTCCAAACTAAAATAAGCTGGTCTGAAACAAGAATACACTGTAAAAGTTAACCATTGAAATCACAGCGGCGGAGACCTCTCGCGCCGGGCCTTGGTCGAGGCCATGGTCCGGAGCGAGGAGGACTGGCAGGCGGTCGCCGACTTCTGCGAAGCAGTAATGCTCGCTAAGGAGGAGGCCGACCGCATCAGGCAACGGCGCTCTCGCCACCGCCGCCGGGATTCCGATTCCGATTTCCAGCCACCGTAGGCGCGGGCTTGCGGGCAGTGAGCAATGGGTAGCTCGCTGTCCGGCCGTCCGGTAACAGTCCGGACCAAGCTCAAGTCGTCGACGGCGCGCGCTGTTCCAGCGCGCCTCAAGGAGTTGTCAGCAACAGCAGGGGCCCAGCCGGGTCTAGCCTACTGGGGCCAGGGTTATCCGAAAGGGCGCTCGAGCCCCGGTATGAAGGCTTGAAGGAACGGGATGGGTTTTTTAGTCAGTAAGAGTCTGACACTATCTCCCGCTCCGCCCAAGAGCGGGGGTTGTCATAAGATGATTTTTCCCATCGAAAAAAAAAAAAAAAACCTTTGAAATCAAAAAGACTGTTAGAGGCAGCATAAACGGAGCGGTCCACTCTGTAGAAGACCGCGACATAATAAGGGCATCTCAAGGTGATGTAGTAGTCAAGGATCAACGAGAAAGAGGATTTATTTAAGAACTGAGTTCTTCAGTAAATGGGTTTTACGAAAAGTTGATAGTTCTTATTAGTGATCTTAGATAGGTAATAGGTACAACCCTAAGAATTAAGACATACACTTCTACTAAAGATACGATCGCATTCGAAAATTACTTCTAATTTTAGAATACGCGCCTTTTTCATGTTGATAAAAATGTAGGTATTGTATTATGGAGTTAGGGGTGAAAGGCTTGCGCTTAGCCACTATCGAACCCGCAGGCCTAGCCAAGTTACGACCGTTTCGTTTCGATTCTCTTTCGTCGATCGCCTCGAGTCTGCAACGCCTCTGATTCCTTCGTTCTGACCACGTTACTGAGCGTTGAGATGACGTCATTCCTATACATTTGACGTTTTCTACTAGCGTTAACGATTGTAGATTATAAACTTGGCTAAGCCCTCTGATGGTAAGCAATGATGTAGTCGACAATGGCCTAGAAATAACCTATTCACCTTAACTTAAAGACAGGAAATGTAGACTCCGGCAGGGAATTCCACTCCTTAGCCGTACGTACAAAGAACAAGTCCTCATAAAGTTTTGTGCGTCGGTATAGGTTAGAGGTCGGCCATTTATTATTTTTAGAAATTCTTGCTCGAATTCGTATCTGTCTCAGTTGTCTTTGATGCTTTGTGTAGTGTAGTGACGTCACAGGCCTCCACATAACGAGGAGATAAATCGACTTGATCGCAGTTGTCCATCGTCCAGTGACCCTTTCCTTTAATTCCGCATTGTCGGTCGCTAAACGTTGATAGCATCTAGAGTGGTGGCCCGTGCCGCCAGCCTAATGGGACCTCGGCGTTACGCTTAATGCTCTTAATAATACAATCACGGGACTGACAAATTGCAGCGTTCCCGCGGGATCGGGGAGGGAAGCCGTTCCCGTAATCGGTTTAAAGGGTAAGCAGCGAGATAGACTGGCGAAATAGGTTTGTGTTGCTTACTCTTGATTCGGTAGATGAGTTTGTTCTGGGTTGTACTTGCTACTGCCAGCTGCTTCGCCCGCGTAAATGCAGAAAATGATTCCAAGAAAACATATATATAATGACATCTCGGAATAAAAAGTATCCAATGTGCTATTCCAGGACATCTCTGTGCTGTTCAGGACTACTCGCGGGCCAATTTTCATCCAAATCCGTTCAGCCGTTTGAGCGTGAAGAAATAACAAACACACAGACTCATAAACTTTCGCCTTTATAATATTAGGGTAATTTTATGTAGTGCTATCCAGTGACGTAACTAGCCTTTTTTGCTGGTGCCAGTTTCTGAAACAGCGCCTCAAAAAATGACCGAGTTAGGCAAGTTCTGGTTTGGATTGTTTCGGAAGCAAACGTTCGGGCGTCACCATTGTGCGGATCGTCCGAAACTAACGGTGAAACTTATGGTGGAAATTTACTCCGCTTGGGCGGAGCCCCGCCGTGTCCTCGTGAAGGCAATCGACGGTGGCAATCTCTCACTGATTAAAGTAAGTAGTAAAGTAATAGTAGCTTTTCACTAGTAAAGGAATTTTATAAATATAAGAGAAGTTTTCGAATGTATTCATGAAGCACGTTTGTCTAAAAGTAACATATTCGCTCTTGACTCCAGCTTGTAGCTTTAGGAAAACGCAGACTCTGGTATATGAAATGCCATTCCTTTACTGTACGCATAATAAGTGAACTAACAAAATGTGAATGAATGAACGAAATCTGATGACCATCGGCAATAAGTAGACCAGCTTTGTACAATATCTGCAAACATAACACACTAAAGTAAATTTTACATTTAAACTGACATTCCGTTCGGTGTCCGTAACCGTATATCATACAATTCTATTCTATTTTTTGTGGTAAGTTGAAAGAAGTTGACTTACTATATCTTTCTATCCTGTGACAAACTAAAGTCCGTGCTAAAGTGAAAACACCTCAAAAATTCAGGAACTGCTCAGCGGTCATTGGGCAAACATTTCGGCCGCCATCTTACTTCAAGAGCTGTCAGTTTTGTGTGCGATTGTACGATCAAGTGTAGCGGTCACTTGACCGTTGTGCTGGTGACGTCGAGATGACAGATGGGAGGTGGTGACTGGGATCACTTGTGAATTAGAATAGTCAAGTGTTGGTAAAGAGTAATAGAGCATTGTAATCATTCTGGACTTGGGGTCCAGAATAATTACAACGGCTGACATTCTTATCCGAATAACAACTTAATTTAATTTATAAAATTATACATAAAAATTGATCTTATTAAATCGGCTCTCAAGATAGTAAGTTATGTGAAAGATACTTTGCTCTGTATTGTTAGTGATTGAGGACACTGACGAAGAGAGAAATAAATGAATATTGTAATAAAAAAGTGGTCGCGCTAGATCACATTATACAGCATACAAGATTTTATTCAAAGATTTCGAAGAGCTCGACTCAAAATTCGATGTACCGATTCGTAAAAATATCAGAAATGTATCAAACATACATGTTTGATACATTTCTAACAAAGATGTCTGGTAGTTTTATGTGACGGAACTTGTATTGCAACTTGTGTTGGATAGTAGCGCGAACGAGGCTGAAGAGCAATGAAGGAGGTTCAAGTGTTGCTTTGATTCGGAAATTCTTTCCGCGTTCTATGTACGTCTGGCAGGAAAAATAAAAAGTTTGAAATTCGAATCTTTCTTTTAAAAAGGTTCAAATTTCGAATTTTATTTCAGATCCATCACGTTAGATTAGCTTTCAGAGTAATTAAGGACGTATCAAAATAATATAGGTATGTACCTCTAGGTATAACAATTTTATAGGCAACCCTAGGGCTGATCAAAAGTCAACAGACGTTGGCGAGTCGTGTAGCTAAATAAAGTTTCAGTTTACAAGTTTCAGTGGCAGATAATTTTATATAATAATAATAATGTCTATTTGACGTAGGGTTTATAAGGTCAAAGGTATCTGAAATACAATATTCTCAACTCGAGAATTACTTGCAAAGTTTTATATTTTCTTATAGGAAGTACCTACCTATATAACATTTGTTGTATTTTGTAACTTTTTTTTAAGTGATGTAAACTAGTGCTTGATTGCGATCTTACCTGATGGTAAGCAGTAAAGCAGTCGATAATGGCGAATTGCACTACTTTATTAAGATTAATTCACTCATTATTACATAACGTTTGCGTTTTTCTTAACTCGGCGATGTGCAGACGATAAAAAAGAAAGATGGCGCTTACTATAGGTACCTATGTCAATAACTAAATTTTATGAAAATCGACACGAAAAAAAGGAGACCAGCCTTTTACTCTATTAAGAAAAACTGGCTTAATTGCAATATAAAAGAAAAACGCCGTGAAAATGTTGCCTCTGCTCTGTGTCTTTATAACTCACACATGGCCTCTTTCTTTAAAGACGTTTCTACATCCATATTGTTATTATCTTTGGTTATAAAGTATACCATGTCGTCGTGGTGGGCGACTATGGCCTGCCACACGATGGCCCCTAATAGAAAACTCGATCGCTTGACCCCGTGGCGCCGCGTGCCGGTTTCATTCCAAAGCGGCAATACATAGGTATATTCATATGTAAATGCAAATAAATTTCATAAGGTTAAGTGGTCTAGGTGACTCAGATTCTAAATTATACCATTGTAGTGTTAATCCAGAATATATTGTACGCGAAATATATGGCTTTCCGTGACCTCTCGCAGATTAAATTGAACTTATGAATGTTGTGTTGCGTTCGTTAGGATAATTCTCACTTCTTTTATATTCTAGTTTGATTTCTTTTTTAAGTTTTACTCGTTTGGTTCGCTTCGATTATCTTTGGCGCTATCTCCTCGGTTGCTGCGTTTCACCTGCCAGGCTGGCTTGCTAATTAAATTGCGCAGTGGACTGTGATCTAATTATAATTGGTCAGATTTGGTTTTAACTTAATTTGTGGCTTTGTGGTTTGCAGTGCTTTGCTAACGTAACAATATAGTACTTTGCTTCTTAGAATAGGAATGGAATATATTTTTAAATTGGTAATTAAACGGTAGCCTGTAGGTACATATTGGACGGTACGGTTGTAGGTATCGATTCTCGCACGCAATAAATATTGGTATAGTCTACAGACATTTGTTCTGGGTTTGGGTGTCTTATGTATAGGAGCTTACATGTTTGAAGGCACCCACGATACAGGAGTTATTCCTAAAGTGAAGTGAGACAACATTGAAAAAAATACACAACCTAACCATAACCTAACCTAACTATGCCTAAATTATTAAGTCTTAGTGTGCTTGTACACGTTTGATTACACGAGTTAAGTTCAGTGGTTTTTTTAATTATTCGCAAGTTGATTCCTAGTACCTAGTACTGTAATGTAAAATTGGTGTAGTTTTGTATCCCAATTGTGCGATCTCAGTATCATGGAGCTGAGAATTTTACTGTAGTATTGACTACTTTGATTAAGCAGGCCGAGAAGGTCGATATATTTAAATTTAAAAACATTAGAATATGTACATTACATCCACATTCTAATGGTAAAATGGTCAAAAATAAAAAGCCCGTTTTGACATTTGTGTTTTGATTACCTAGCGGCTTGTTCGGTGTAGTGTAGCTACAATTGCCGTCACGGATCTTGAGCGCTGGCTTCAGGTTGCGCAGAAGTCACATATTCGGTCTCTTTAGTGGTGCGAAGTGAGACGCGGGGGCGGGGAGTGTCAGTGATTTGCTCGCCGCGCCATCGCGTCATAGACGTCACTCCTGATTCGTTCCCTGCGTTGCCGCATGTATCTAACAACGAAGACGATTGGCACGCCAATGTATGCAATGCGCAAAGCGATCCCTACTCTGACGCCGAGCGCTCAAGATCCGTTTCGGACTTAGTATTCAAACCAAAGAGAAACAAAAAAAAAAATTACTCGTTGATAACTGAAACACAAAGTGCCCTTGCTTCGTGATTAGTGGCAGTTAATCCATACAAATGTTGTCCCTAATTGGAGTAATAAATATCATGTTACACTCTCTCTTCCTCGTTCTAACGTTACAGTACTTGTAACTGGATGTGACGTTTTATGGCCGAGGATCAGGCACAAGTGCTTTTTAAATGTGAGTGTACCTAGGGTCAGGCCTGGTGCCTGGGAACTGGGACTTGATTAATGTGCTTTGTATTCATTTATTTATTATATTCTTTATGGTACAACTCAAAATGTGGACAGGACTAACATTGCCTGATTGCTATTGATTGTTGTCTAAGAATCATGGCATTCAGGCAATCTCTGGTTTTTTAAAAGGCTGGCGACTTACTCCAGCTTCTAGTCTAGCAAGTCTTTGAAATTCTTGGCTTGGCAGTTTTTGAGTTTATTGCGAATAGACAGACTAGGAAGACCATTTTGCTTCATTACACTAATAATATTATAAAGGTGGAAGTTTGAGAGTGTGTGTATTTGTTACTTCTTCAAGCTCGAACGGCTGGACGGATTTAGATGAAATTTGACACACGGGTAGACCATGTCCTGAAAAGCAAGATAAAAAGCAGATACAGTTTTTATCTCTTGAGACAATTTTCTAAATTCGTATGAGCGAAGCTGCTGGCACCAGCTAGTAATATAATATAAGGAAGGGCATTATGACTTTGCAATATGCCCTAAAACACAATATAGATAGGTACAGAAGACAATCTCATGTATGTACTTCACTTTTTATACTTACGCTCGGTGGACGCAAACTAATGAGCGCTTGAGCCGGAATTGTTCGACTAGTGATCCAAAACGCGACCGAGACATCGTGTCTGTGAGCGGTGTCTTTGTGTGCGTTGCTCGAGCGCGCTTTGTATGTAGATTGACTTCTGTACCTATCTTTTTTGTGCCTAAAACCTCTAGATTATTCGACAGCAAACATTTTTCATCTTAACCCGCTCAATAAGATCCTTGCCAGGGAAAACTAACCCTAATGTTCTTCTCCCCAACTGGGTACCTATTTCATAAACTAGGTCCATAATTGAAAATTCGTATGAATAGATCCCTTTAAATGGAAAACCAGCAGCAGATAAATGAACAAAGTGTCTGGAAATATCTGAAAATTAAATGAGAGCTGAATTAGATGGAACTGTCATTAACAGTGGGAGTACTTTATAAAGTTAGACAGACGCAGACCACAATTATTTATCATCAGAAATATTAAAAAAAAAAACTGGGCAAGTGCGAGTCGGACTCATGCACTGAGGGTTCCGTGCAAACTACAATTCCCGAATGGAGTCTCGAAGATTTTTTCGAATTGCAATTTTTTTTTTGTGACGTTAATTTACTGATTTCAGACTTTTTCCTATACCTGTGCTATAAGACCTTGCTTTGTGCCTTTCAAGATTCTGGGTCAACGGGAAATACCCTATGAATTTCGATCTTTGAGAGATTCTAAATATACGTTTGATTCGTTAACTTAGAAGTTTGATTTTTTCACAGCTTGAAGGGACCGCGGACTTGAGCGTATGGTTTTAATTTCAAGTTTCAACTCGATACCTTCACGAGTTCTCGAGGTAAAGGGTCTAGACAGACAGACGGACGGACAGTAAAGTGTTCCGTTTTTTACTTTTGAGGTGCAGAACCCTTAAAATAGAAAAGTATTATTAACTACTAACTTCTGCACGCGGCTTCTTCCGTGAAAGGAAATTTTCTTAAGGGAACCCACTCCCGGGATAAAAAGTTTGATAAACTTCTGAGTTACCTATTTTAGGACATGGTCTACCCGAGTTTCATCGAAATCCGTTCAGTCGTTCAAGCGTGTAGAAGTGACAAACTTTCGCCTTTATAACATTAATTTGATAAGAGACTCGCCCCAGCTTCAAACGGGTGTTAGAAATATTCGTAAATCCCGACTTTTTTATAATATATTAAGCATCTATTTACAGGATTATTTGAAAACACAATTCATTTATCAAAAACAATCCTTCAAGATTTCATTTTAATATCTAACATGTGGTAGGCTAGACTAGGTATTTTGCTATACTTACCTACGTCTGTATGACTAGGACGCAAGCGCATCAGGCACCACCGCCGTCCAATCCCTGCTTTCGCTATAGGGCAGTTTCCAGGGTCAAAATAATTACATTTCATTTAGTCTGTATTTTAGATTATAAAAATATTGGACACGTATTTTTTCTTTTTTCGATTTAACAAAAAATTACAAAGATATAGCCCATTAAAGTTGCATGTGACGTCACCCTGTGCGAAAAAATGCAACACGGCGTGACGTTACACGTAACTTTAATGGGTTATAACTTGGTCATTTTTGGTTTAATTAACAAATAAAAAAATACGTGTTCCTTATTTTTGAATTATCTAAAGGACGGACTAATTACATTTTTTACAACTAGCCTATTGTGCTAAAGCTTGCTTCGCATAGTCTTCGTAATATTTAGATCGTTCAATTTAAATATTTTAATTTTTTTATGAAAATCTGATGAACTGAATTTATATGATTTTTTTTTTTAAAGTCATAGAGCAAAAGTTGTGGTTTATGATGTTAGTAACATAGTCCTGAGGGGTTGCTAGTGTTTTTTATATAGCCCTTTATATTGAAATCTTCCTCATGAACCACTCTGTCCATTGGCGAAAACTGCATGATAATACGTTTAGTGGTTATTGAGTTTATCGCGAACATACAGACAGAGAGATGAGGTGAGAGACTTTGTTTTATAACAACAAAATGATACTGTGATATTAGTGTGATTATTTCAGTAGAGGTTAAATAAATATATACCAGATAAAGGGGGTATTAGCTGTCTGTCTTATATTGAAAATAATGAAAACGAATGGATTTTGGATATTATGATGAATGACTACCTAAAATATAATGATGACGTATTGAGTTTGTTGCTCGGCAATACGTGGCTGTATTGCGTTAAATTGAACTTTATGTCCAAATTACTCGTAGTAATTATGTGATCAAAACATAATTAACTGTTAAGTTTTGATATATAATCAATACCCCTAGTCAACTTGCTTATCTGCAATAGTTAACGCTTGTAGAAAGCTTCAAATGTACGGGAATGACGTCGTCTTAACGCTCAGTCACGTGGTCAGAACAAAAGAATTGGCGGCAAGGTCAACTAGAAGCGTTCGGCGCAAGCGAAACGTTTGTAACTTGGCTAGGGGGGCAGATTACATATCATAACATAATCAGCCTTTATAATGTTCCCACAGCTTGGACTCAGGCCTCTCTAGAAGAATTTTTGGTTCTAGGACATGCAAGTTTCCGCACGATGTTTTCCTTCACCGTTTTGAGAGCAGTGGTGATGAAATAAATTACACAAAGTAATGCGTCTGGCTGGGTTTGAACTGGCGACCTTAAAAACTCGTAAGTCGGGCCCACTATGTGTTTTGGTACCATTTAATTTAGTTTGTATACGATTATTCATTACAATCGTCCATTAGTGCTGACAACATCGAAACGTAATCATGACTAGCTTTTGCCCGCTGCTTCGCCCGCATACATAAAATATAGCCTATATCGCTCTGGAATAAATCAGCTTTCTAACGGTGAGAAAATTATCGCAATCGGACCAGTATTTCCAGAGATTATCTCCTACAAACAAAAAAAAAAAACAAACTGACAAACTTTACCTCTTTATTATATTAGTGTAGATTATCATTCTGTAGTAAAGCTGACTATGTAGCATAATGGCGAGCGACAGCTCTTGTTCAGTCGGTGATCGTTGAGATTGGACGCACAATTTGCCTCTTGCATTATTATAGCGACAAGAAATTTGTAAACAATCTCGGTTTGTTTGATTTGTAACTATCATTATTCAAAATAATGTCAATATGGAGTTTCTTACACTTTCTTCTCCATAGAGATCTACGCTTTGGAATGCATAATTAGCATTATTTTTCTGACTAATTTGTTGACAATGCTAAGGTATTGAGTAATAAATATATTATTTTTAAATGAGGTGAGCGGTTTTAATACAGAATTATTGTTTTTTCATTTTGATATATTTTTTTTTAATCTTTACAGCACACTAGGAATAACTCGTATCGTAGGGGACGGCGAGCTACCCATTGCTCGCCGTGGTCTGCACCAGGGCCCAGCGTGAGAAGTCGTTGTCGCCGATCGCTTCTAAGAGGACACGGCGGTGCTGCGTCCAAGCGGGACACACCTCCACCGCATGCTCCACCGCTCCACCGTGCCCTCCGGGCGGTCCACACAATAGTTTCGTTTCGATTCTCTTGCGTCGAACGCCTCGAGTTGGCCACGCCCCCGATTCTTTTGTTCTGACCACGTGACTGAGCGTTAAGATGACGTCATTCTCGTACATTTGAAGTTTTCTATTAGCGTTAACGATTGCAAATTATCAATTTGGCTAGGGGTACAGGCAGAAATGACCGCGGTACCTATCTAATTTGATGTTATGAAATGTCATTGATTTAGTCTCATGGTTCACAAAGCGAAAATCTATTTACGATACAATTAAATTCGTCGAAATTGATATTCGACCTGAGGCCCTTCATTACGAATTCTGATGAATCCTTTGTACACTGGCTGCCTATTTGAAATACTGGCAGCCTGGAGATCAATTGGACTGTATAACGATTTTAAGCAAGAATTATTCAATTTGTAATTATAACGGTTTTCAAATGAAGGCGCATTTGAAAAGCGAATTACATGACATGACAAGAGGGATGGCGAACCAGTACAAAATCATCCACTCCCAGCGCATACGTAAACATTTTTTGTGTCCTGTTGCTTCCACTTAAGGACCTATTACACTATGCGTTATTCAGACTCGTTTTGTCTATGGTCTTTTTAAGAATGAAAAAAAAGAAAAAGAAAAAAAAGAAAAGAGTCGGAATATTGCACACGATATTCAGCGCAGTGTAATAGGTCATTTAACACACACTCGTGACTCATGGCGTAAGTCCCCTCTTTGAGGCGAGGCTGAAAAGACCTCACGGCGTCCTTACCTTCCGTATGACGCAGGTCCTCACCGGACATTGTTCGTTCGGGAGTTTCCTGCACCGGATTCCTGCGGAAGTGACGCCCGGGTGTCGCCACTGTGCGGAATGCCCGGAGGACACGGTGGAGCACACAGTCGAGGTGTGCCCTGCTTGGGCGGAGCATCGCCGTGTTCTTGTGGGGGTGATCGGCGGCGGAGAACTCTCGCGCCGGGCCTTGGTTGAGGCCAAGACCCGGAGCGAGGAGGAGTGGCAGGCGGTCGCCGACTTCTGGAGGAGGAGTGGCAGGCGGTCGCCGACTTCTAGAGGAGGAGGCCGAACGCATCAGGCAACGTGGCGTCCTCGCCACCGCCGTCGGGATTCTGATCCCGATTTCCGGCCACCGTAGGCGCGGGCTTGCGGACAGTGAGCAATGGGTAGCTCGCTGTCCGGCCGTAACTGTCCGGACCAAGCCCAAGTCTAGGGCGCTCGAGCCTCGGTATGAAGGCTAGAAAGAACGGGGTGGGTCTTTTAGTCAGTAAAAGTCTGACACTATCTCCCGCTCCGCCCAAGAGCGGGGGATGTCATTGGATGATTTTTTCCCACCATAAAAAAAAAAAAACGTTTCTTGTAAGGGAATTTTAAAAATTAAAGGTGGTACCACCTTTAATTTTTAAAATTGTAATAACAATAATTATTATGTAATTTGTTTTTGTAGCGGCCTACATATTCTGTGACAATTGTAACCCTCTTACGGTTTATGAAATACAGCTCGCTGACAGTCGGACGGACTGACTGACAGACGGACGGACGGATAACAGAGGCTTAGATAGTAATAGGTAATAGGATCCCATTGGCACTCTTTGAGTACAGAACCCATTGAATTATAAAAACCCACAGAACCCAAAAAACACTAATCAATCGCTCACTAATCTATTATGGTATTTTATTGTTGTCCGCATTTTCTTTGTTAGCGCTTTAGTTAGCGGAGGAGTAACATGGTTAACAATTTTATTATGGGTTTAAAATAAAATATGAGCATATTTAATAAATGTATATTACGAAAAAAATCCGTTAATCGAATTTTAATCTTTCACTCAGCCATCTAAATTAGAAGAATAATAATAAAATCCAAATTAGACATTTACTGTTGTAATAAAGAGCCTGATAGAATCGTTATAAAGGTAATTTACAATTCAAAGTGAATCGGCGACTTAGTATTACCATAAGAATAGGATCAGCCATTATTATTATACAAAACTTATAATTAATGGTAAATAAGACAGTGTGAACGCTCCTCCGTAGGTATCCTGACATAACTGAGAAATTTAACATTTCGGATTCAAGGAATTTGATCTTTGATCTCACGATGTAGCGCACCCACATAATGTCTCGTTTGTGTCTCAAATCGATACAAGATTGGTGTTTTAGAAGATTTTATGACACTTATGTACGACCACTACATGGTTTTTATTATGATAATAAAAATAGTAATTTATTTGGTATCGAAATGTTTGCTTTGTTTCTATAATTGGGTTTTGGTTTTGTTAGAAATAATTTAAATAACGATAATCTCTAAATATATAATTCTTCTACACGTATGATTGTCACCTAACTCCTCTAAACGGCTTGATCAATTTGGATGAAATTTCATGTGTACATATCTGGGATAGTTTGAAAATACAACTGAACTCGGTGGTGCAACAAGCGAGAATTCAGTTTTTTTTTTTGACTAAAGGCAGCTTTCGAGCAGGACAACGTCTGTCGGGACCGCTAGTTTTCAGGAATACTAGTAAGGAGAAATATTTCTGTTATAAAAAAAACAAGTTGCATAATTATCTACCGCAACTACTTTGACGATATGGAGAGGTCAGACTGTATATAATAGACAAAGTGCTGGATTCGTGTGTTATAAGTCGAAATCGTAAACATACAAAGTACTCCTCTTAGTAGATTCGCCTTTTATTAGATTACTAACCAAATCTATCTTAACTCAGGTGAAGTTATAATTCCCAGTATACCTGATCACCTTACCCTCAACAAACAGCCATAAAACGGCCCCACAAACAAGGCCCCATGGCCTTATATCGGCGCTTGATCCAGTAATGGCTCGGCCACGAAAGTAACGCCACACTTGAGGCATACAAGTGTCATTTTTAAGCGTCAAAAGCAAGGCCATGAACGTTAAATATTGGCCTGAATCAGTTACAGAGTGAGTACGCATCGACGTTAGACATTGCGCGACTGCGCGTGGAGTACACAGTACTTTGTAATATACTGAAAGCGTAGACGACTGTTTCGTGCATACTGTGGAATTTTCTTTTAATTTTCTTTTAATATACCTAATTGTTTTCGACTCTCATAAAAAAAAAACTCGTGCAAATTCTCTCGTAGCGAACTTCGTTCCTGGCTACAGCGCTATTATGTAGTCTTGTAGAAAATATACATACATTGTTACCGTTTTTTTTTTCTGTTATTTAGTATTTTTGAAGTACAGTTTACATTCGGATCATTGTACTCGGGGATACCTGAACCCCTGTCATACAGTCGTAGTTCAGGGGTTGAGATCATATTGATGTAATGTATTTTGTAGGAAATAAACAAATTACTGTTGCTAATTATTATTATTAGATATTTGTTTTTGACGCTTGACGCTGACGCTTCTAGCACAAGGCGAGTTCGCTTGGAGCGTCGCATTTCGTGGCCCTCGGATAAGGAATGGGCGAGGCCCAAAGCCGTGTTATTTGAATACCGAATGACGCCGCGCGATTGTCAATATCCGCTCGATATTGGGATATTAAGTTGCCTTATGATAAAATGGACGATTCATGCTGTTGGCTGGTCGAAGGGTGAATGCATCGATTTGTGTTATGTTGTTATAGGAGTCGGGTAGTGTCCCAACCCTGTTTGCTAGGGTGCGGGATCGGTCTAATATTTTAGCGAAGTTATGACTGTATTAGCGTCAAGTGTTATCTGTCTCTAAAAGCATATTTTTTGTTCGTTTATATTTAGTAGGCCACCGAATTTGTGTTAATGTTGATGACATAGATATCCATGGTTGATAGTATTTAGAATGTAATGTTTTATTATCTGGACCTCGCTCGGTTTACGTATGTACAAGAAAAGCTGCAATCCGCGACGAATGGCGTCTTATTACCAAGATCATCAGTCATCGTAATTCACAATGACGACTACGACTTCTCTGGCAAGAGTGTGTACCGACTAAGAAGAATCTGGACCATCTGATCAATATTATGAGACATTAGCTTCTGCTCACGACTTCGTCCGCATTCAATGAATATCGGTAATAGTTTTTTATTCGTGAAATAAAATTGATTAAGATTAATAATCTCCAAGATAACATTTTACAAGCATGATTGTATAAAAAAATATTTATTTATTTATATCGCAAACAATGTAAACACAGAACTTAGTAGATACGTAACCCTTCCAGGGCATAGCAGTAAAATTATAACAGCACTGTGATAATTTTATTGTAACATTAATGGCCCTGACTGCTATGCCGCAGGTCGTGGGTTCGATTCCCACCCAGGACAAATGTTATTGTTGTAATTTATCTATATTATGTATGTATGTATGTATGTATTTAGAAATGTATAAGTAGGTGTTTATCAGTTGTCTAGTACTCATAACACAAGCTCTGCTTAGCTTGAGACTAGACGGCGTTGTGTGATAGTTAGATATAATATTATTATTTATAAAATAAAATTGAAGTGTATGTTTGTTACATCAAAATAATGGGGAACAGGAGGGGGTTTTAAGTCAGTAAAAGTCTGACACTATCTCCCGCTTCACCCAAGAGCGAGGGATGTCATTAGATGATTTTCCCACCGAAAAAAAAAGTCTGATGTGGACGAAGTCGCAGGCATCAGCTAGTATGCTATAAAATTGCAAACACAATCCCTGCAAAGTTATGCAAGTTCCGTTATTAATGTGTGATCGGATCTCCAGACAGACAGCAGGCGATGTGACGCGACCAGGCGATCATACATGATCGTCATCAATCAAAGCTCAATAAACGTTAACGAAGAACAATTACCGGACGATCATCTCTTAGTTACTCCAATTAGGATATGGCTAACTTTGCAGATTGTGCGACTGGCTAGACAGTTGTGTAGCTGGACTTGTTTTATTTATTCAATTTTAGTGTTCCGTAACTTAAAAGGACAAAAACGGAACCAGTTTATGGTCACTTTGTTGTCTGTCTGTCTGTTAAAAGGGCCAAGCGCCCGAAAAGTGCCATAAAACAGTGATTTTCTGAGGCCTACTCCTCCGTAACGGCTAGGTCAATTGGTTTGAAAAAAATTTATGTTTAATATAGATTCATGAACAATAATATCAACATTTGATTTTTTCGTGCAATTAATACTTTTGTCAAAAAAAAAAATAAATTAGCAATTTCGCAACTTTTCCCTACTCCTTCGAAACGACTTGGACCTTTACAAACATTTTTACACATAAAAATTGGTGGTTAAATATTCTTCAAAGTGAACATTGTGTATGTAAATCAATCAATATCTCGCAGAGAAAATGCAAATAAATGCACAGATTAGCGTACTGCCGCCTAGGCGAGTGCGAGAGTTGCGTTCACATAATTTCGGTCAGATGGTTCAAGGGACTATACGCCTTAAAGACCCTTTACTTTGGGAACGCGTGGAGGTATCGAGTTGAAATTAAAACCATAATATAGGTACCTACTCAGGTCTGCGGTCTCTTGAAACTGTAATAAAACAGACTCCTAAGTTAACGAAAAAAGAGATACGGTCCTTGATGTAAAAAAAGTGTATTTTGACATTCAAAGGAATCAAAATTCATAGGGCGTTGCCCGTTGACATATATAATCATAAAATTTGGCATGAAGCAAGGTCTCATAGCCCAAGTAGGCAAAAATCTAAAAACTTTAAATTTGTAGTTACGTCACAAAAAAAACTATTGCGATTTGGAAAATTCTGGGGGGATGCAACTCGACATACATTTTCTTACGCGATTATGACGTTATTATTACACATTTTTCATTAGATATTTTGGAAACATAGTATCTTGTGGATATTATCTAGGCTTCTATTGAAATCAATTTATAAATTTGCGCAAAACTAATCCAGTTAATCTCTGAAAATCTGCTACTTTACATTAACTATATATGAATAAAGTACTTTTTTACTCAAAATTTAAAAAAAAAAAAACAAAAAAGTAAAACAATACAAGCCTTGTAAATATCAAGATTCTGAATAACGTCAATTTTTTTCAAATACTTTTGAGGGCTTCAAAAAATCACGAATTTCCTGAAACAAGTCAATATTCGAGTAAATCACGGAATTACCGTATGCTAACAGGGTTTTTAGGCGTTATATCTCATTTTTCGCTTGGCCTTTTTAAGATTTATTTAAGATTTTTGTCACTTTTTTTTTCATCCGTGTGATGTTCACAACACACACACAACACAATCTATTGCTTAAATTTGCAGTATTCGCCAGCAAATGCTTTTCGGCAAGGCAGTCAGCAAACTCAGCACAAATGGTGTTATATCTACAGCGACAGCACCTGTTTCATCATGATTCCACATATTGTCCAGTTGTTATGACACTTGTGATAAAAAACTACACCAGTTTAACATCTCAATATCCACTAGAAATCCATTTGCGAATAATTGAAATAGCTGGAACTTCACTGGAAAAATTCTATCAAATAAAGGCTGGACTTACAGTTTATTTACAGTATCTAGGTACACTATTATTACAGAGAGGTAAAGTTTGTTTTTTTTTTGTTTGTAAGAGGTGATCTCTGAAAATACTGCAGTGCTATTCTCTAAGAAAAGAGCCTTGAGCGCAGCACTGGCCGCAACGACGAGTCGAAAACGCAGTACATTGAATTAACAATCCAATGTATAGGTCTATTGGATTGTAAATCCTATGTACGTATTTGGAGTTCGACGTTGCGGCCAGCGCTGCGCTCAAGGCTGTTTTCTTAGAGAATAGCACGCCTGGGCCTCAAGTCTGCTATTACAATAGTGTCAGAATAGTCTAACATTGATTTCATAATTGTTGATTTTGACAAGTTTTGGTAATCTACTAATATAATGGCGTCATTATGACTTTCCTATGGTCAACCACTGACACTCCATTGAAAGAAATGGCTTAGAATGGTAATCTCGTACATAATGACAAATGAATAACTGACGTATGCGGTAGTCTGCAAAAATTTTGACAGTTCCTTTGATCAGTAAGATCATTAAGACGTCATTGCGCAATTAGTGCTTTAATAAGCTCGATATTGACATCCTACCACAATTCTATTACAAGACCATTGACCAATCAATGATTGATCATTATGAATTAGCAGATTACAAACTTTTAGCAAAATGACAATGGGATCGTGTTGGAATGACGAATTTATAAAAATAGCAGACTTAGGCCCTGGTCTGATTGCTAAAATGTTTTCCCCAAAAGAAAGCTGCTTTATTTTTGAGTGACTTAAGCAATATTTTACTTACGCGGGTGAAGCCGCGGGCAAATGCTAGTTGTTAATAAAATTATAATTCAAATCAACTACAGACGTCTCACAAACGTCGTTCATTGCGGCCAGGTTTGTGCGAACTGTCGTATCATCGTATGAACATACATATGACATAAGTCTTATAAAATTATATTATTTATGTACGAGCACGTACCGAGGTGCGTGAGACGTGACGAGACTGGGGGAACTCACGCAGTTCGAGAAACTTATGAGATGAGATGAGGAATACGGCTTCTAGACTTCTAGTTAAGTGACATTTGGGAAATTGTTAGTGAAAATGGGAGGTATAGTTAAAAGTATATAAAACTTAAATATTTACTAAACTAAGAATTTGTACTAAATCTAACTATGTACTTTTTTATTGTTGATAAATTCGCGCTTGATCGCTATCTTATATGAAGGTAAGCGACGAAGGGCGCCTAGCTAGATGTAAGTAAATCACTCTTGACTTAAAGATTCCCGGGTTGTAGCTACCAGGAAACACAGACTCCGACAGGGAACTCCACTCCTTAGCTGAACGCTCAATGAATGTGTTCCAAAACGTTTATTTATTGCGTAAAAGTGGGATGTCCACCATGTACCGGTGGCGCATCGCCGTATGCCTGGTGGTCCGAAGATGGAACGGACTAGGTTAGGCTATGCAATTCCGGCACACAAAGCACCCGGTAGAATACCGACAGGCTAGCGCGTCGATCCTCAAGACTTTGAAGTTTCGAGCACAAAAACACAAACTCTGACGTAGAAGTACTCTTCTACACCGTTGTCAGAATGTGCCCAGAAGACTAATTCTCTGGCCAAAAAACGAACCAGCCCTCTGGTCATACACTGTCGATCAGTCGATATGAAATTTCCATAGACGGGCGACAGAAAGAAAGACGCACACTGGGATCCCATGACCCAAGCGTTTGAACCACAAACGGCTCAAAACGAATGAATTTTGGAGTAAAGGTAAATGAAAAAAAAAGCGATTAAAGGGACTGAGTTGATTTGGTTATGAGTTCAAAGGTTTTAATTTCGTTTTTCCTATCCAAATTCAAAACATCTTATTTTTACACTTCCCGTCACAAAAAAGTGGCGTAAGCCTTTTTATAAAATGCACCGTTAACTATATTTTTTTGTACCAAAATCAATCAAAGCGAGCATGCCACAGATTTGCCGAATACGCTTTGTCACGTTACATATCGCTTCGTTATGAGAGAAATTCTTTACCGAAAATAAATCTGCACTATTTTCGTAGTTCCAAGTTCTGTGAAGAACCATGAAGAATGTTGTATAGGTACGCCATACACGAACGTGACTCCGGTCGCCAGCCATTTGACATTTGCCTGACAACTTTATCCTATTATGCGCAATTCATTCGACGCGTAATCATTTGCATTCTATTGTTACTATGTATTTGAAAATGGAAACAAACAATAGAATTTTTTTTTCTAAATACTTCTTCCTTTTTTGTTGAAACTGCGAAGTGGATTGTTTATAGCCAGTCTTTTCTTTTCTCGGGATTTTGTTGAGCTCGCTGAGATCCATTGTTGGGAATGGGAACTAAGAAATATGAACTTGGGACGAGTTTGTTATTAGTAATTTCAGAACTGCGAATTCTATTCTATTGTTCAAAGTAGGATAGGTAGAAGTTATGAAGCTTTGACGTATTTTCCGTTGATGTTTCTTGATATTTTATAATCAAATGTACCTTAAAGCTTCCTTTGTAGTTTAGGAAACGCTATTAGAAATAGTTATTTGCTAATTTCGCGAAAACTGAGTTGTTTAAAATTGTTTATGTGTAAACTTTTTTTTATTCTCAATAATTTGAATCAGTGAGCTTTTAAAAGAATAATAAGACTAAAACTAAACTTAAATTAGACTTTTTAATAAATCACATACACAACAATAAATTCATGCGAATGTAAAATTTTATTATTTGTTTTGTTTTCGCACGGTTGGTGAATTTATTTATTTATGTAGAATCGTTAAAACAGTCGATATCGATATATTGGAGCTGAGAATTTTATTCAGCGAAGCTTGTTGAGAAGGCTGATTACATACATTTAGGTACTGCCAAATACTTGCGAAATACGATTAGAATGTGTTTCATCCAGATTATTATGTAAAATAAAGTGACTATTCTATATCTACTAATTACTTTCATAGCTTGACTTTGATAAATATATTAAAAAAAACTAGTTTTTTTGATTGAGGTTTTTTTTTTTTTTTCGATGGGAAAAATCATCTTATGACAACCCCCGCTCTTGGGCGGAGCGGGAGATAGTGTCAGACTCTTACTGACTAAAAAACCTTCAAGCCTTCATACCGGGGCTCGAGCGCCCTTTCGGATAACCCTGGCCCCAGTAGGCTTCGACCCGGCTGGGTCCCTGCTGTTGCTGACAACTCCTTGAGGCGCGCGGGAACAGCGCGCGCCGTCGACGACTTGGGCTTGGTCCGGACAGTTACCGGACGGCCGGACAGCTAGCTAGTTTTGATTGAGGTCGACAATCGGATCTCTTTAAGGTACCTATTAATTCCTAATTCTAATACCGTGCAGCTAGGAGATGAGTTGGAGATTGGATTAGTTATCGGTTCGTTGATGAAGGACCTTAAAGTCGGTGGTACTAAGACGATTAGGACCCAGATAAGTCTGGCTGTAGTTAGCTAAGTGTCTGCCCAATTAAAACTTTTGCCGATTAGTCCATGATTGCTTTCTCTAAAATTGATTCTTCAAGTTGAATAGGAAAGATACAAATAATATTAGATTACGTGTTAGGATGAAAAAATCTAGTTTTTAGGGTTCCGTGCCTGAAAAGGAAAAATAATTTTATAAGTCGGAAAAATCTTCGTAACTGAATTCGGAAATTGAACTATTTTTACGGGTAAGTTTGTACGGAACCCTCAGTGCGCGAGTCCGACTCGAACTTGCCCAGTTTTTAGTTTTGTTAAGAAAATTCTAATAACAATTTTTGCGAAGGAAAAGATTTTCTAAAACGTAGATGGTTAGTTTTAAAAAAGCTTATTAGACTTTTTGACCTGGATACTAAGTCTTATAAGCCATAGAATATTTTTTTGTATTGTAATTTGCACAGAAACTTTATTATTTATCTATGGTAATTTCTAATTAAAAAAATAAGGTTTGTTACACGAGTGAAGAGAGTTATCAGGATATGATGGAAATTATAAAAATGAAGAAATGGCACAAAGGCCAAAAGGCCATGCCATAAAATTGGAAAAAAAAGGTTTGTTCTAATTCAAAAATGGTCGGGCATACCCAAAAATAGAAACTATGTGCGTAAAACCGTCAAATAAATAATTGTACAACGAACTCTTGAATGACAAGAACAAACTTGTAACTAACAACTTGATTCAGGAGTTTCTGCACATCAAGGAACTTGAAAACTATAAAAACTTAAAGACTGAAACAGACTGACGACATCCCCAATTAATCGCCCCTTTCTACGCTGTCTTTAATTAATTAGCTACTCTGTAGGATCTTTGAAACTAAACTTTAGCAAAATATTTAGTTCTTGTTTGAAGTTTTGTTGTTTGGGGCAAAAGGCTATACACATAAGATGCTTGAGCCTCAATTAGTCACCAGGAAACTGAAGAATTAAGCTAAAGACAAACTAAGCCTTTATAACTATACTCGTAGATATACCACTATCACACAACGCCGTCTAGTCCCAAGCTAAGCAGAGCTTGTGTTATGAGTCCTACACAACTGATAAACATACTTATATATTTCTAAATACATACTTATTATAGACTAGCTTTTGCCCGCAGCTTTGTCTGCGTACATAATATATAGCCTAGGTCACTCAGAAATAACGCTGTTTTCTATCAGTGAAAAAATTTTAGCAATTTGACCAGTACTTCCAGAGAAGTGTTGGGCCACGCTCAGTGTAGGGTTCCGTAGTTTCCCGTCCGTCACAATAAGTGTACCCACTTATGAGTTTAAAAAAAATGCTTGCATATACGATTATAATACAAACTTAGTCCAGAAATTATTTAGTACAACATTTTTGTCTTTTTTGTACAAAAACTTTTTTCCATCAAGTTCAAAATGATTTTCCTAGAAAGTCCTTATAAAGTTCTATTTTTCAGATTTTTTTCATGTTTTCTAAACTTATGGTTCAAAAGTTAGAGGGGGGGACACAAAGTTTTTTACTTTTGGAGCGATTAATTCCGAAATTATTTTCATTATCAAAAAATGATTTTAGTAAACCCCTATTCATTTTTAACCTATCCGACAATACACGTTAGGGTTGAAATTTAAAAAAAAATCACTTCCCACTTTACATATAGCAGGGCTACTCTAATAAAACATTTTTTTTTCAATTTTTATTTTATCTCTTTGTCGGCGTGATTAATATTGGTACCAAATTTCAGCTTTCTAGTGCTAACGGTCACAGAAATTAAGCGAGGACGGACAGACGGACAGACAGACAAGGCGAAACTATAAGGGTTCCTAGTTGACTACGGAATCCTAAAAACAAAAAAACAAACTTTACCTCTTTATTATATTAGTGTAAATAAATTGCACCCAGACACAGAACAAATGATCGTGCTCAACACACAAACATTTGACTGGTGGGAATCGAACTTACGATCTCCGGCATAGCAGTCAGGGCCACTAACCTCTAGACCAAATGGTCAGTCCACGTATGCTTCGTGTCATGACATATAGGCTCCTAAATTTACTTGAAAATTTAATTTCATCAAATGGATTCGCGGTGCGCGAAAGTGTGTCAGACTTTTACTGACTATAAGGGCCCTTTTCCTGTCACGCGTATTTTAATCCCGCACCCACGTGCGGGCTAAAATACGCGTGACAGGAAAAGGGCTCTAATTACACCTATGTTCCTTCTTTATCTTTTGCGTTCCAGGATTCCAGGTTTCTCTTTCAGAAGTCTATGGCCCCATATGCTTCGGGCCTGCTGGGCCCCTGCGGTTTTGCTGCCACATGTGACAGCGTTGCGTATGCCAAGTATGTTTTTATGCCAAGCCAATTCAAGAGTCTAGATGTCATAATACGTAGAATACGTGGCATATCCGGGCTCAGTTAGTCTTAAGCGGCTAAGCGCGTACGTGTGTGGTTTCGTAGTTAGGATGCGTATTTACTCCTCATTTTAGGTTGGAATCACCAAATAACTTAACCGGCTCTATATGGCGCAAGATGAAGTGTCAGACTTATAATGATTAAACCTACCTGTGTTCCTTTACTTGCTCTTGCGTAATATGCAAAAATAAGTTTGTATTCCTAGACAAAGAACTATGAAGAGATCAATAACTTTAGAACTACCTACTTATTTCGCAAAATTTTTGGTTTCATTAATAAAATAGTTTAGTTAATATTTCAGTTTTTTTTATGTACATATTATGTAGATATTAGGGAAAAAAATAATGAAATGACTTTAAATCATTATATTCTTTTAAAATCCAATGATCGACATCATTGCTTGGTGAGGCACAGAATATAGGAGCCTTTCAATTTCCTAGTAAAATTATGTCTGAAGCTTCCGAACCGACTGAAAGCAATATAAGGGATTATTTATTATTAATGATTACCTATTTTGCCATGTCTTTCACTTTGGCTACAGAACCCTAAAAATTAAAACGCCATAGACAATAGAAGTCGTGGGCGTTCTTGGCTGTGGTCGCACCGTCGCACGCGCACAATTATTGATTATGTATCATCTTACGAGTCTCATTATACTTACGAAAGCATTAATCAGTCGCGCCGCATTACCGGGAAACAAATTGAAGTGTGGGCAGCACAGGAGACATTTTTACGACTCACCACGGTTTAAACTGCCATTCTGACCTCCGAAGCAAAAAAGCAGTAACTCAATAAAAATGAGTTTCGAGTAAAGATGATTTCCGTTACCTTTGTGACAAACATTAAAAGAATAATTTTGTTTGGTTATTAATTTGGCTGAGTAAGATAGGTATATAAATAGTGCCCCATCAGAAGGCTTAAAGTCACCCAATGGCTATGCTCGGACTTTTCTTGCGTGATTGCATCAAAAATGAATATATTCAAAGGAGAACCAAGGTTTCCGACATAGCCCGAAGAATCGCCACATATATGTGGCAATGGACAGGGCACATTGCTCACAGAACAGATGATCAATAGGCACGAAAGGTTCTGGGGTGGCGTCCACGTATTGGAAGACGCAGCGTTAGACGGACAAGGCACAAGGTGGGCCGATTACCTGGTGAGGGTCGCAGGAATCTGATGAATGCGAGATACACAGAACCGGTCATTATGGCGGCACTTGGGAGAGTGCTTATGGGAACTGCCTAGTGCTTGGGGGAGCCTACGTCCAACAGTGAACGTCTTTCAGCTGAAATAATGATGATGATGATGATGACGTCCCAATAGGCATAGTTTGTTTTCAATAATACAGTAAAAAGTAAAGTTTAGATTAGCCTATTTTGTGTTTTAAAATTTTTCGAATTTTGAAAATCTTGAGTTACGCTTTTGCGGCTCTAAATGACATTGGGTGGTTTTAAACTTCGAATGTCAATTAACACCGTTGGTCCGCCATTTTATTTTATTTATCATCGTACGCTTGTTCTGCCTACGGCGCGCGCGTGTCGTCACGAAATGGCGTTTCATCATTATAAGATGTTTAGTTTTAATTAATGTTCTTCGTTGAGCTTATTTCTTGTGTGTTGAAAGCTTTCTACTGACTAAAGTTATGGTACGTGCTGTGAGTTTGTGTTTAGGTGTGTTAGAAAAAGAGTTCTGTTTTACAATTTATGTACACATAATGTACATAAGAAGATACAATATTATATAAAAAAAGAAATGTAACCCTTAATATGATTTAAAAGTGTCCATGGAGTTTCTTGCACGTTCTTTTCCTTAAAGATCTACGCTTTGGTGCGTGCAATTTAGCTTCACTTTTCTTGGACTGACCGACATCTTATTATTCAAAAGTGCCTGCAAATTGTCTATTTAAAATAAATGATTTAATTTGATTTAAGTTGTTGGCAAATTGTCTTTTGTTGTCGTTAAAAATAATTTCCTTAGTGTAAAAGTAGCTAAAAATAATTGCAAAATATTGCTTTTTATTCATTCTGAGTTTTTAATTATGGCGGAAAAAAGCTCATTCTACTTGAATTTTTCCAAAGTCAAAGGAAATTTACATACAATACAGCCTTCATTTCTTTATAAAACTCTAATATAAATGTACAAAAACATAAGTAAGGCAGTACAAGATGAGGTAAAGTCGTTGTATTAATATTCCGTTTACTTGAATTGGGCGCGTGACTTCGGCTGTAATCGGCTTCTTTCGTGTTATCTCGGTGAAACTGTTCTTTGATGGCTTTTACATGTACGATTACTGTTCGTTTTGTTGCTTACACGTGCTGTTAGCAGATTTGTAGCCCAATTTGGCGTATTTATTGATTAATTTTTAAAAAGTTTGCGAAGTGTTGTTTGTTGCTGTTTTTTTTTTCGGGTTTTGATGTAGCAATTAAATACCTGTGTGTTTATGTCGGTAGTTAACGTACAAAAAATGTAATTCTGTCAGCGGTTACGATACATCAGGCTTTAAAATATAATGCGACATGTATTACCGAATCGTCATGTCATCAACCTCAAACGTTTTTCACTTTTCTCCAAATTATTTCTGGTTGAGTTCTTTTATCTGCATCTTATTCTTTGGAGGTGAGAAATCATCTTTTGACTTCTCCCGGTCTATGGTGAAGCGAAAGGACGATTCAGACTTTTACTGACTGAAACTACACCTTCAGTAGCCTTTTGTGTTCTAGGACCAAGAGTATATAAATAACCTTTTCAGAAAGGATACGGTTTACTGACTTATCTCTGAGACGCGCGTGGAACACTGCGCGTCCTCAACGGCTCGGGTCCTTTGTCTCAATACAAAATATAAAAAAAAAAAGACGGGTTGCACTCCGGGAGTGCCGGCAGAAGTGAAAACTTGATTATTAACGTTGAGCATGTTTGATATTTTGGAATGGTTAGGGAATAATTTTGCACCAATTGCTTTATCAGTATAAAAGTACTATCATTTATGTGGTAGAATACAATATTCATTTATTGCGCTATCGTACACAAACATGACAATTTATATTACATTAAAAATTTAACACTTTAAAACTATTACAATTATTTTACATTAAAAAGTTTATCTCTCCGAAAAATCAACGTCGCCCATTGACTTATATTCTAGCAAAGAGATTTAAAGAGATACAATAGAGCGGCTATCAGGAGAAATGTCTTAGAAAAACTGTCATCCCATCTCTCAGTGACGCCATCTAGCTTTGAATAGCAATCACGCGAATTAAATTTGTCAAAATTTGTATAAATTAACTATTGCTCGGTAGGTGGCCAGGACCTTTACCACGATATGTTAAAATGTGAGTAGTACGAACGAAAAAGGATCAAACAGTTCGGTTTAGGTCGTAAAATAGATAACATTATGAGCTCGTGGTAGAAGCTTCATTGTGTGCCAGTGGCGTAGCTTGGGGAAGGGAGGGTGGTGGGGGCCATGGCCCTAGGCGGCATACGAAAGGAGGCGGCAGAGAGCGCTAAAAAAACTTAGATATTCGAAATTGCGAGCGCAACGTTACGTACTTGCCAAGCAAATTTTGATGTAATCCAAGTTCATTCTATGACGTACCAATGTCGGACCAAGCTCAACCATGACTTGGCACTGAGTGTGTTCACGCTAACGCGATTAAACACGTGCATATCGACCTTGGGCCAACACTCGTATGCGCAAGGCGAGTGACGTGACTCTTAAGGTGTTGTGGAGGTCCCAGTTTGACCACATTGGCCGAATAGGGAACAAACCCCGTTGGTAGTAAAGCGTTTTGGTTCCTGGCAAACTCGAGTGCATCGAACTTCTGCCGTCCCTAACCTCCGCCACTGCTGAAACCCGACGGGTCCTTGGCTCACACCGCTGGGGAGAAAGCAAACTTAATTGCCCCTCTTATTGCGGAATCTTCGCGTCTGAATTACGGTGACGCACCGCCCCCTGTTTCTCCTGATAGGTACGTGACGAGTATGTCAGATATTCGTTACTATCAGAAAGACGTACGTAAGAATAAAGCTAGTGGCCCCGACGGGATACCTGCAGTCGTTCTTAATACTGGTGTTCTTAAACATAATAAACAACAAAGGGCGGCGTATTTCTGGTCGATCCCAAGCGGCGAAAACC
This sequence comes from Mythimna albipuncta, assembly GCA_929112965.1. Lineage (NCBI taxonomy): Eukaryota > Metazoa > Arthropoda > Insecta > Lepidoptera > Noctuidae > Mythimna > Mythimna albipuncta. The sequence continues at coordinate 17,197,851 of OV815962.1, forward strand.
CACGCTACGCCACTGGTGTGTGCTAGGTAAGGTTAAACTTTTCAGCAATAGATGGCGCTATCATAAAATCAGCAAATGTTCTAGAACTATTCATGGAAATTGTTGAATTTTAATTAATTACTGCGTAAATACCAAGAATATTTACAAAATAAACCGAAGTTAGGTCCAATAATTTTACCATAACAAGATTTACAATAGCGTAATGTGCAACTCAGCACATTTTCTCAGAAAATGATTTTCTTTTAGTGCCTAAAGCGGATACAAACACGACTTGACGTTTAGGGGTGTCATACTAGACTGAGCGACTTGTTACTACCAAGTAACAAGTATCGGTTTAGACTTTTGTTCGCTATGTCCTGTCTATTGGTAGTATATATTTAATGTCTTTGTATTCTAGTGATAGACAGGTCCTTTCATAGAAAAGATTTGTCAAAATATTGAAAAGTTATAACGAAAATCTGCTGCAGCGCTACATTGGCATTATGTCGTCTAACAGAACTATTAAAATATAAAGTGCTTTTAGAGGATAATTTTTTCACGACCAAAACGTCTTAAGCTCCATGAATTTTGAAGTACTTACGCGTTTAGTTCAACATAGTGTAATGACATGTTATCCATATAGATGTTTATACCGCAGAAGTGACATAGTTTTTGCCTACAATACTTCACATTACAATAAAACTCTATTTAAAAATTTTACCAATAGTCCACGTTAGTGTAAATTCAGAAAAATACGTCTAATAATTAGTGAATTCAAAATCGTGTAAAATAATGAAACCATTAATAATAATAATAATAATAAATAATAGTTGCGTCGAGCTCGAGCGACGAATACTTCTCGCCGCCGACGACACCACCAACTGCGCGTCGGCGAGGAAGAGGCCGACCTCCGGCCTGCTTGGGACCTCGAGGCCCTCCGGCCTCTGACAGGGTCCCCGCTGCCGGTGGAAGTGTGCAGCGCATGCATGATGGACACAATCCATTAATGAAAATGTCATGCGCTCATACTTTGGGGCTACAGAGGGGGGAATTAACCTGACTGCGTACCGTGGTCGGATGCTCTCTCTGTTTCAGGTGCTTGAACCAGCTGTCAACGTTTCGGCCCAAAGACTATCGGATCAGGTGCGGGTCATCCAGCGTAACCGTATGTTGGATGACGCCGTACTTGATAGACTGCGCCTAGAATCACGGAATGGTCGTGTCTCACCTGTTCCACCACAGGCCGCGGTGCAACGTCAACCCAGTGTTTCACCGCGACCCGACCACGTTGGTGAGGATGATGATGACGGGGCCATATCCGTGAGTACCCAGTGCAATGTACGTTTGAGGAGTGCTTTGGAGGATGCATTCCGGGAGTACCGCTCTATACCCGCAGAGCTTAGACCTCGTCTACCTCGTTTGCCTATGCATAGAAAAAATAGGGCGTTGGTGTGTGCTCTAGATTCGCAGCTATCAAATTGTTTTGATAACAGCGAAGACCTTACCGATACCCACTCGATCTTATACTGTGCGGCTGCAGCGGCGTGCCGTGTAGCTCACGTCAAAATTCCAAATAGTGGCAGAGCTACACGACCAGCTAAACCAGCTTGGCAGTGCAGGATCGAGCGTCGTATCGGTGAGGCTAGAGCACTCATCGGCAAACTTATCTGCTTCAGGGAGGGCAACACTCGCCCTAGAGTGATGCGCTATGTGAGACGGGCGTTCTCGGGGACAGATATTAGTCCACGAGATTATCTACCCCGTATCACAGAGCGTATCGACTTCCTGAGGCAGAAAGTCTATGCATGGGCAAACCGTATACGAAGGTACAAGCGGCGAGTGGAGCGGTACACCCAGAATCGCGCGTTCCAAAGCAACGAAAGGTGGGTTTACAGAGCTTGGGAGCGACCGGACCAAAGTGTGATTGATACGCGCCTACCGGATGATGATGCCATGTATTCATTTTGGCGCAGCATTTGGTCGGTGCCTGTCAATCACACTGAGGGTGATTGGACTTGGGAGGTCGAGCGAGAGTGCGAACTTATACCAGAAATGGGGGCAGTTACCATCAGCCCCCAAGATGTAGCTCGTGCAGTCCGTCCGTTACCAAACTGGAAATCTCCAGGACCGGACGGGCTGCACAACTTTTGGCTTAAATGGTTTAAAAGTTCGCACGCTCGCTTGGCGTCCCAATTCCAATCTACCTTAGAGTCAGGGTCGCTGCCCCAGTTCCTGACGACAGGAATAACCCACCTGCTCCATAAATCGGGTAGTACTGCGGAACCCAAAAATTATAGACCGATTACGTGTTTACCGACGGTCTATAAAGTTCTTACATCCATCCTGAGAGCTAAAATTAATAATCATATTGAGACAAATTCCATCATGTCAACTTCTCAGAATGGATGTAGGAACGGGTCCCGTGGTACTAAGGAGCTGCTCCTCATTGATGTTGCCATTAGCCAACAGGTTCGTCGTTCTCGAAGAGATCTGTCGACATGCTGGATAGATTATAAGAAGGCCTATGATTCAGTGCCACATACATGGCTCATGAGGGTGCTAGAGCTATATAAAATTGATGTAACTCTGCGCACCTTTCTGATGTCATGTATGGGGCAGTGGAGGACGGTCCTTCACTATCCAGGGTGTCGACGGGTTTTAGAGAACAGCGAACCGTTAAGGATCGAGCGTGGCATATTCCAGGGTGACAGTTTGAGTCCACTGTGGTTTTGCCTAGCCTTGAACCCTCTCAGCACACTGCTGGAGGGTTCGGGTATAGGCTACCGGTTGAGAAGAGAGGGTCAGGTCATATCTCACCTTCTTTACATGGATGATCTGAAACTTTTTGCTTCCAACAACTTGCAACTGATGGAGCTACTGAAGGTAACTGAAACCTTCAGTAGTGCCATCAGGATGGAATTTGGTTTGGACAAATGTGCAGTCATGCATGTAAAGCGAGGGGAGATTATGGAATCCGTGGGAACCCAACTCTCGGATTCTATACACCTTAGATCCCTCTGCTCAACCGAAACTTACAAGTATTTGGGTATGTCGGAAGCGTTGGGCATCAATGCTGCTGAAGTGAAACAATCGTTGAAGGAGCGCTTCTTTGGCCGCCTGAATAAAGTACTGAAAAGTCTTTTATCAGGCGGGAACAAGGTGCGCGCCTTCAACGGTTGGGTCATACCGGTTTTGATGTACTCTTTCGGCATACTCAAATGGACTCAGACGGAACTCGACGCCCTGGACAGGAGGGTCCGCACTCTGCTTACCGCAAATCGGATGCATCACCCACGATCATTGGTGATGAGGCTGTATATCCCACGGAAGTGTGGGGGTCGTGGCTTCTTAAATGCCAAGACTCTGCACAACCGTGAGGTATGCAGTCTCAGGGAATACTTCCTGGAAACCGACGTGGGGATGCACCGAGATGTAGTGGCGGTGGACAAAGGCCTCACCCCGCTCTCCTTGGCCAACGAGAACTGGCGCAAACCTATAGTAATGGATACTAATGAACGCAAGGAAGTATGGAAGGGCAAGGAGCTTCACGGGCGCTTTTACCGGGCCTTACATGGGCCCGATGTAGATCTTTTAGCGTCCGTATCCTGGCTAAGCTTTGGTAATCTCTTTGGAGAAACCGAAGTTTTTGTCTTTGCAATTATGGACGAAGTTATGATGACGAACAACTACCGGAAATATATTGTGAAGGACGGTACGGTTGACATCTGTCGGGCATGCCACCGGCCCGGAGAATCAATCCGACACATTATTTCTGGGTGTTCTCATTTAGCTAACGGAGACTATTTGCACAGACACAACCTTGTAGCCAGGATTATCCATCAGCAACTTGCTCTTAAATACAATCTTGTTGAATCAGAAGTACCGTACTATAGGTATGTGCCCGACCCAGTTCTCGAGAATGGCAGCGTCACATTGTATTGGGACCGATCTATCATCACTGACAGGACTATTGTTGCCAATAAGCCTGACATAGTGGTGATAGATCGACTGGAGCGTCGCACAATGATTGTTGATATAGCGGTCCCTCATGACGAGAACCTCGTGAAAGCTGAGAAAGATAAACAAACTAAATATCTTGACTTGGCTCGCGAGGTTGTCGACATGTGGGAAGTGGATAGAGCAATCATTGTGCCGATAGTCGTGACGGCCAATGGTTTAATAGCCAAGAGCCTCGACCAACATCTGCGGAGGCTCTCGTTAGGCAGTTGGATCAAGGGCTTGATCCAGAAGGCAGTACTCCTAGACACGGCGCGTATTGTCCGGAGGTTCCTCTCTCAGGAGCCCTGACCGCCGGCAGCTTGGACCCTGTTCCCGATGCCGGTGGGCTACTATTTTTTATATTTTTAAATGTTTTTTTTTTATTTATTTTTTTTAAGGAATATTTAAAAATATGATAAATATGTGTAAATTTTAAATAAAGGAAATAATAATAAAAATGCTTTATTTGTATTTTAACAATTTTTTACAATGCTTATACTCCTGCCAAACTGCATAGCAGTTTGTTGGCAGACGTAGCTCCCGCGTTATTAAATTTTTCATATTGCAAAAATTGTCATTACACACAAATATCTTAATCAATTCAGTTCAATTCAATTCAATATAATTATATTTAATACAATGTCATTCATAATAATTCAATTTAATCCAACTTAATTTAATTCAATTTTTGTTACAAAATATGTTGCTATTATTTTTATTTTGTTTTTTTTTTTTTTTTTTAGGAATCTATCATGTTGATTTGAACCACCCGAAAATGATGGTCAGGACTGCGCTGCTAATATTTAGTAACAAAACAAACAACAACTATAACTATAGCGTAATCAGCTTTTTAATGTTCCCACTGCTGGGACTCAAGCCTTCTCTCTAGGAGAGGGAATGGGCCGTAAACCACCACGCTGGCCCAGTGCAAAATCAAAATCAAATCATTTATTTCAAATAGACCATTTACAGGCACTTTTGAATAGTCAAATGTCGGTCAGTCCAAGAAAAGTGAAGGTAAAGTGCGGGTTGGTGAATGTCGCATGTCTTTGAAATATGCTGGTTTTCTTATGATGTTTTCCTTCACCTTTTTGAGAGCAATGGGGATGAATTAAATTACATAAAAAACTAAAACTTTTTTTAAATCTATTTTCAACTTTATTTTTCGGGGCGAATCAAAAATTGATTCGGAGTCAGAAATTTGCACTTGGTTTAATGATGTAGGGGAAAGCTATAAATGTTTTAAAGGCACATTCTGAAGGAATAGCATTACTGCAAGGAATAACCGACTCATTAGAAAACGTTTTCCAGCTTTAGTATCATCAGTTTAAAAGTGTGAAGAGCAGATAAAAGGATATTTTGTAGGAAGCCACGTCTATCCTCTTAAGATATTTTATCAATTTTTCTCTTTTCGGCTGACCAGAGTGAACAAACTTGAAATAATTATAATTATAGTTTATGAAGGACGAAATCTCAATAACAGTAATGATCACTTAGTGATGTATCACTTATATTACACATATGACTACAAATTCAACTGAACCTGAGTTTTTACAGTATCGCAAAACAGACGTATTCATATTTATTGAATTTGACGGAATTCATTGGTACCTATTATTTATACAAAAAAGAAAAAAATATTAAACAGAATATAAAAAAAAAAACAAACGGAATAAAACATCATGCAAATTCGTGTTCACTAAATCAGTTGTAGGTAAAAAACCCGGTTTTTGTGGGATGGAACATCTGCATGTTTTAGTCTATGATTGTAAAATGGAAAATCTTTTAAATAAAATAATATAATTTCTAACATACTATTACGAAATTTGAAGCAATTAAATTGCTTGAATAATCAATTATTTTATTTTCATGACTACTGAATTATTATTTACGTCCCAAATTCACTTTCTTTTGAATTTGTAAGCTCCGCTCTCAACTGTATGAACGTCAAAATTGCACTAAAGTTATCAATGTCAATTTGCCTAGAATTCAGTGCAAAGGATTCGTTTGAAGTGAGTGTTCAGCACGCCTTATCTAGTACTTAGATATCGATGACGTCGCCGTCTTACGCTTTTTCGATCAGGGTCACGTGTCCTGACGCGAGTTTAAGATTTTATACCCATTACAGAAAAAGTGCTCAACGCCGCTAAAGAAGTTTTCACTTCAAAAATCTGCACATATTTGACGTTATTAGTGTATTGGTTAACGTTTCACGTTTCGCACAGAACAAATATTTCTATGGCCTAGAGATAGTTGGTCCGAGCCTAGGTAGCTGGTGTATGTGAATTTGAATGTTTGTGAACGCACCCATAATACAGGAGTAATCCATCCTTGCGTTGTTATAAATTCCTCTACGGTCCGGACTAAGCTCTACTTTTCGTCGCTTGCTCGCCTGACATTTTAACACGTCATGGTAAGCCCCCTGCTGGTGGCTTGCGAACGGCGAGCAATGGGTATCTTGCTGTCCAACCGTCCGGTAACTGCCCGGATCGAGCCTAAGTCGTCGAAGGCGCGCACTGTTCCAGCGCGCCTCAAGGATTTGTCAACAACAGCAAGGGCCCAACTGGGTCGAAGCCTACTGGAGCCATGGTTAGTTTCGAAAGAGTAGCTCAGCCCCGGTATGAAGGCTAGAAGGAACGGGGTGGGGTTTTAGTCAGTAAGAGTCTGACACTATCTCCCGATCCGCCCAAGAGCGGGGATTGTCATTAGATGATTTTCCCACCATAAAAAAGCCCCCTGCTGGTATGAAAAACTCAATACAAAACACCTCCTCATAGGAACACATCGTATTCACAGCCACTTACTACCAACCATTAAACCGTCCCTGACCATCAATAACCAACTCGTAACTTCAATTGTAACAGCTCTTAAACTTCATCAAATAACTATAAAAATAGTTTAGAAGTTGCGTGTGTTCTCTAGGTGCGTAGGAGTGGATGAATGCACTATCTTAGTCATTATAAATAATGTTGAGATAAGCCAGAGACAATAGATCGCCGCGCGGGTGGGTGGCTGTGTGGCACAGCCGACCAATCCGCTTTGACCTTATGTAAGGTTGCTTTTTAAGACCACAGTTTTCTTTAAAAAAAAAAAAGGGTTCAATAAGTACAATTGCCGAATGAATCTTGAGCGCTCGACGTCAGAGTGGGGATTGCATTGCACATTCCATACATTGGCGAGCCAATCGTCTTCGTTGTTAGACACATGCAGCAACGCAGGGAACGAATGACGTCTATGAGCGACGTGACGAGCCAATCGCTGTCACTCCCCGCCCCCGCGTCTCACTTTGCACCACTATAGAGACCGAATATTTCACTTCTGCGCAACTTGAAGCCAGCGCTCAAGATCCATGACGGCAATTGTAAGTGTCTCTAAGATATTCCCCGCGTGCGAGCTCAAATGTAGGTCGTGTATTGACTCTCTTGATAAAAAAAAAATCCGGGACCTAGTACAACCCCTCTTGTTTAAGACTTCTTCATTTTGGATCAGTAGCCTGATTGACGTACAACAAGCCAAATATCGTTGAAGTTTTATAGTCGTTCGATCGAAGTCCTATCCAAAAGCGGTATTCACTGGATAGAACGACAACTCAACTCGCTTGAAACTAAACGATCTATCGATGACTTATTTCCAGTTACATTAATAAGTATTTTACCAGGATTATGTAATACGGTTTTTTTTTAAAATCGACTCTTTGATCAAACGACTTTAAAATCGGTGTCGTTCAAACTCGATTGATGGATGTGAATACGAGAAATGGTCTAAACGACTAAATCGCTACGATACCGCTGCGGTTTTGATTAATTACCTACGTGAATAAGGCTACGGATTCGGATACGGATATAGGAATAATATTAAACCGGATACAGAAACGTATATGAAAATATTTCGGATTATTCGCTATAATAGTTTCGGATAGTTTCAAGAACGACTTGACTTTTATTTCTAGTCCAGCTTCTCATTTGTTTGGCAAGACTCCACCGTTATCTGAAATTAACCTAAACTTCTATGTCGATTTTGGTTACAGTTGCAGATTTTAATTTTATTTCGAAATAATTTATGTTTCGGTCATGGAGCTCCATATCAAGCCTTGGTTTAAATACGATTAAGTTCTAAATGCTTACATTGTCACTACTGACTGTTCACTGGTTTCAAGTTACAAAATTATCTTCACTAATTCAATTTCTGACAACTACAATTTGATACATACATAAGTTATGTAAATCAGCCTTTAGGTTTACCTGACGGAGTAAGGAGGGGTCCTGATAGAGTGGTTGTTCTGTCAGCCGTGGGTGCACGTCATCAGGGCTCGGAGAATGGAGTTGTACTCATTGTTGCGATCGGCTACAGTGCGCCATTGTGAGATAAATAAATTGTTTTCTAAAGATATCCATCTTTGTTTGGAGTTTCATTGTGCGTGATCGTGGTTTAGGATTATTAATTGCTTGTTTGTAATGTTAGAAAAGTATTTGATGGGGTAGCGAAACAATTAAAGAAGTTCTTTTTTAGTGATCGATGGGTAGTGACATCTATGATTCATAATAGGAACTAAAACTCACAATTCTGCATCGCGGTATTAGAATTTTCCGCGCGAAGCGTACTCGTAAGTGTTGTGAGGCTGCTGCCGGTGCTGCGGTAACAAATATTCACGTCTATCAAACAACGTTATACAATACATTTAGCGTATACATTAACCCGTTGTATGATCTACGCGAGACATAATGGCTTTTTAATTGTGTCTCTAATTGAGTCTACACACGAGAGGTTAAGCAAAATCAGCCTTTTTTAATGCTCCCACTGCTGAGACTCAAGCCTCTTCTTTAGGAGAGGGAACGGGACCTAACCCACCACGCGGTCCAGGGTAGGTTGGTTGTTGCTTTCCTCGCTATGGTTTCCTTTACTGTTTTGAGAAAAAAGTGTGTTTTATATAAAAAACGTTGCCCCACACTACGAATATAACATGGGTGCGTTCACAAACATGTGAACTCACATACCTACACACAACACCTAGATCTGAAACCACTATATGTGTCTCGTGTAAACATTTGTTTCGTACGGGAATCAAACATGCAGTGCAGCAACTAATCGCTCAACCACTGCATCAATAATGCCATGTTTTTCGGCTGAAATGATGATGGATGATTGGTGACCCTGAAAGCTGCACATACAGCTCCTGAAGGTTTCAAGAACCATTTTCTCCAGCTCATCAATACTGCACATCTCCATAACGCTCAGTGCTAGTAACTGGCACAACAATAAAATAACAGTTCTGCGTCAACGGGCGACGGGAACGGATCCCTCATTCATTATTCAGGGCTGACACTTCGCTAGGGAATATAGAGGAGGTGGGCTCAGAAGCACCAGAGTTTAGGACACGTAGTTTTAGAACATGTTGCATAAGGAAAATGTTTTTGTAATTTAATGGAGCTTTCTGTTTTACTATCGCTTATAATGAGATAAGTAATACAAAAGCGAAGAAAAGAGCGATGTGGCTTTTTTTTGGTAGTTTTTTTTTTCGAATAACTGTATCCAGGCTATTTTAATTTGTTCGCATATACATTGATTCTTAGTAAATATTGTGATGTAAAGTTGGTGGTTTTGTATCTTAAGTGTATACATAGCTGGACGTCATAATACATATGTCTGTATGCTGGACAATATGAGGAATCATTGAAACAGGCATGAACTCTGTAAAATAGACCTAGGGATTTTGTTGTAGTATTGAGGATCTTAGCGAACCTGGACTCGCTGTCATATACTACAAAAACATTACAATATAAAATATGTATATGCCGTATAACTAAATAAAGAAAACCTTTTTAAACTTGACAGTGGCCCGCTAGAGCCGCTAGGAATTTCTGAAAGGGACACTGTGGTCCTGGAACGCAAGACACAATTGGATTTTACTAAGAAAAAATCTGACATGCCCCGTGGATTCACCCTAGAGATTGAGAAGTCATTGAATGATTTACCACCTTAAAAAATATTAAAGGGGCCAACTTAGTTACTTGTAAAAATTGACCTTCGGACCAATCCTCCTCAGTGCCTCAGCTCCAATGATGGCAGCTCCATTTATACGATGCCCCGAGGACACGAGGCTGTCGTAAAGTAACCAGGATTGCTCACCACGGCTTCCACTGCGCCGCCGAGGTTTTCACTCAGCTCTCCACTTTTTATGGACGCCGTTAATTGCTGTTTGGCAAGTTAAGTTGCATTACGTGACAATGTTGCGTTAATTTTGTCGGAAATAGTGACGTTGGGTGCTTGGACGGTTTAATACCCCTCTTAGTATGGTAAGCTTCTCTTGTCTCTAGGAATTTTCTCAAGCTATGTATCGATCAAGCCTTTTCAGGAAAAACATCGAAAGCAATAGTTTTCGTTTTTTGCAGAAAGAGATTTTTTGTTTCTTAGTTGAAATGTATTTATGACAATACCTATATTAGTAGGAATTTATTCTAACAGATTCATCACTTGTTGTATGAAAGTTAGGAAAGAAAGTAAAACTCCTTCCTTTTAAAACACAAACTGCCGCTTACAATGTTCATCCTAAAAAGTGTCGATATTACTAGCTTCTGCCAGCGGCTTCGCCCACCTGAATGAAGAAAATTATTCCAAGAGAACATTCTCCCGGGCTAAAAAGTAAGCTAATGGCCTATTCCAAGACAATGTCCACGGTTTGCCCAGTTTCATCTAGAACCGTGGAGCCAAGGAACAAAAAACATAGGTACACACATCTAATCTTTCGACTTTAAATATTAGTTTAATGTGATTAATTTTTTTAGGCTCATAGCGGTATTTACAAAAATATACTACTTACCAAATAATAATCCCCAATTTTATATTTATTTGTTGAAAAAAATAGCTTCACCGAATTTCACGCAAAGGGATACCTAAGGTCAGTCTATATCGGGAATCTCCGGGTCCTCACGTTTCTCGCGATTACTTCCGATCCACTGCTCTTTCAAATACAATTTTCTCGTCGTCTCGTCCCTCAAATGATATGTATGCTGTGTCAATTGTTAATTGACTTGTGCTAGAATGTGCTCTCAATAGGTTAGGTGTGCGGTGTCGTGTTGCAACGCTGCAATTGATATTGGGTACAACCAGTTGTCAGAATTAGCACGGGCGAACAATCGGCTCGATTTACCGTGACAACCTTGGTGACTGTGGGTAAATATTACAAAATAAGTGGTAAATTATAGCCGGATAACAATTTTAGATGCAGCGGCCAAAAGAACTGTTCTCTGAACAGTACATGTTTAACTAGTACAACTAGGGAGTGGAATTCCTTGCCAGAGTCTGTGTTTCCTGATGGCTACAACGGGAATCTTTAAATCAAGAGTAGGTTTCTTCTAGGTAAGCGCGTTCCATCGTCGACCGTATCGTCGCTTCCATCAGGTGAGATAGCAGTCAAGCGCGAACCAATCAAAAAAAAAAAAATACTAGACCTCATTGAGCAGGTTATATTTCTATACAACAGCTCTTACGTGATTGTGATATCTTGTGGATATTTTCAATTTAGGTTTGTATTGAAAACAAAATATAAATTTGTGTAAATGTAATCCAGAGAAAGACCTATGAAAACCTTTGTTGCGTGTACTTTGGCCCTTCATAATGTACTCATAAATGAAAAAAGCACCGGCAAACACGAGTACTTTGCCCATTTATTCACGATTCTGAAAGACGATTTTTTTTCTAAAAACTTTTATGGTTTAAAAAAAAAAAAAGTTTTGTGGTACATACCAACCGAGTTTTCAGGCGTTATCTCGCTTTTTTCGCGTTCCCTCTTTTTCGAACATTGCGTTGGATGAAACAACGAGCTTTAAAACCATGCTCACGATAACTATTGACGGATAGGAAAGGGCCCTTTTAAGTCAATTTTTAGTTATGATCTAATAACGCCACAATTGAATACTTGTGTTTTTATAGAACAAGCAGTTTTATTTAACCGCGATAGTTGCACCAAATAACTTATGTTCAAACTGCACAACAGGCAAGTAAAGCACTTAGGTTGACTTAAGTAGTTATTCTCGCCGCGTCGCGTTGTACCTTTGTTTTTCTGCTTCGCACCTCATGCTTGCTGTACTCAAAAGAACTTAAATCTAGTACTTTTCTTGTAATAATAATTTACTTAAAATATGTATTTTCACGTGTGAGTAGTTTGTAATTAATTAATAAATAATAACAAAGAAATTCACAGTGTATTTTTGTTAGGGTTCCGTAGTCAACCAGGAACCCTTATAGTTTCGCCATGTCTGTCTGTCCGTCTGTTCGTCCTCGCTTAATCTCTGTGACCGTTAGCACTAGAAAGCTGAAATTTGGTACCAATATGTATATCAATCACGCCGACAAAGTGGTAAAATAAAAATTGGAAAAAAATGTTTTATTAGGGTAGCCCCCCTATATGTATAATAAACGAAACAATCGCTCCAAAAGTAAAAAACAATGTGTTTTTTCAATAACTTTTGAACCATAAGTTTAGAAAATATGAAAAAAATCTGAAAAGTAGATCTTTATAAGGACTTTCTAGGAAAATTATTTTGAACTTGATGGAAAGAACAGTTTTTGTACAAAAAAGACAAAAGGGTTCTACAAAATAATTTCTGGACTAAGTTTGTAGTATAATCGTATATGCAAGCATTTTTTTAACCTCATAAGTGGGTACACTTATTGTAACGGACGGGAAACTACGGAACCCTACTCTGAGCGTGGCCCGACGACATGCTCTTGGCCGGTTTTTATAAATAAGACAGTTAAAACCTTTTTGTGTCTAGAATATTATAGTCTCTGGTAGGAATGGGAGGACCAAAACCTTTTAAACCAGGCTCTTTCTAAACCACAGTTTTATCACAATTGGTTCGTGTAAGACGGAAATGAAATTACAGCCGTGTTGATATTAAATTTTCTGAAAATTCTTCTTATTTCAAAAAGCAAGCAGTTGCAGATTGCAAAAACTACCAAAGTACAAGACACTGAAATAATAAAAAAAGTGTAAACACGTTTCAGTGTAGTAAATCTATAATATAAAAATGAATCGCAAAATGTGTTGGTAAGCGCATAACTCAACAACGCCTGGACCGATTTCGCTATTTTTTTTTTGGTGTGTTCGTTATTATGAGAAGAAGGATTCTTATGGAAAAAAAAATGAAAATTAGGGTAGTGTAGGGTAGAGGAGGGTAGAGTAGGGTAGAGTAGAGTAGGGGTAGGGTAGAGTAGGGTAGAGTAGGGTAGAGTAGGGTAGAGTAGGGTAGAGTAGGGTAGGGTAGGGTAGAGTAGGGTAGAGTAGAGTTTTTTTTTTTTTTTATTTTTTTTATTCTTGTTCTCCCCTGACATAATCGGGGTCATTGCTATGCTCGAAATTTTGAACTCTTGCATTCCAGTTCTCGCTCGCATGCCTCTCGTACTTTCATTCTTCATACTATGTCTTTCTATTTTCCATCATATCTTTCTTTCAGGTCGGGATAGACCATCTAACCTCTATTATTATATTTATTATGTTCAACACAGGGTAAATAATTTATTTAACGCTGCATACAGTTTAATTAATGTCAAAACACAAATACAAAATACAAATGAAAAATAAATATATTTTCAAAAATAAAGCAGCCCTCACTGGGCGTGTATCTGTAACTATACCGCTACTCTCCATACACGTAGTTGTCTTGGCTCCTTATTTCTTGCAATGCATTTTTTGGCAATTGTTTTGCAGTATTTAATAAATATTCCTCTTAATTTTTTATTTTTCATTATCTGGCTGAAGTTGTCTGCCCTGACCACGGTTTCCATTTCTGCTTCTACCTGCAGCCTATCAATGCAATTTACAGGGCACTCTACCAGTAAATGCTCAACATTTTCCACTGTGTTGTCATCGCAGATGCACTTTGGACTCTCCTTACACTTAAAGCGGTGTAGGTACTGAGAGAATCCTCCGTGGCCCGTCAAAACCTGCACTAAAATTGGGTCCAGTTCCACTTTCCTGACAATGTGGTACGCCTCCACCGCATCCGGGAAAAAGAGTTTCGTAACTCCTGCAGTATGACCATCCCTATAGCGACGATTCCATTCGTCAAGCGTCTCCAGACGGATCTGTCGCTTGACGAATGAGATCGGACACTGGTCATAGTCGGCCCGCTTTTTGATCTTAAGAGCCGCGTCCTTCGCAAGAATGTCAGCCCTCTCATTTCCCTCTAATCCCACGTGTGCTTTCACCCAGAATAACTCAATATTCTGGGCGCGCGATTGAGCTCTTTTAATCATGTTTCTAATTTGCACTGCTAGGGGATGGAGAGAAGCTCCATCGACGACTGTCTCGAGTGCCGACTTCGAGTCGCAGAAAATACGCACATGTGGGACGGTTCTCTTCAGTACCAGTTCGGCGGCCTTGAACAAGGCCCACATCTCCGCCTGGTAGACGGTGCAGTAGGACTCCAGCTTGGCTTTATGGGTAAAGATCTCTCGTCCTTCTCTCCATAGAGACAGGGCTGCTCCCACTTTTCCTTCGATTTTTGAGCCATCTGTATAAATATCTTCCACGTTCTGGGGTCGTGCTGCAGCATCCTCCAATTTCTTAAAAGTCAGGCTCATCTGCTCGGCTGGGTGCGGCATGTCCGTAAAAGCTACCGGTCTCTCAACTTCTCGATCCCCTATCACCCTCTGGGAGTACCCCTTCACTATCTCATAGAGAAGTGCTGCTTCCTGAATCCTAAGATCCAGAGGAAGCAATCCAGAGAGCGCTAGAGCCGAGTGGAGAGAGACGGTTCGGTACGCCTTGGTGATCTTACGGACAAAACCACGCTGCACCGCATCGAGCTGCTTCCTCACGCCCAATTTACGCGTAGCTGGTACCCATACGTTGGAGGCGTACATTAGGATGGGCTCTACTACTGCCACGTACATCGTTCTGATTATCTCGGGGTTTAATCCCCAGTAAACCTTGGCGGCTCTTGACAACTGATGATACAGACCCAGCACCTTTCGGCACACATTCGACACGTGCGTGTTAAAAGTGAGTCCATCGTCGATCGTCAAGCCAAGGATTTTGATCTCCTTTGACAGGCCCACGCATAGTGTAGTGTAGAGTAGGGTAGAGTAGGGTAGGGTAGGGTAGAGTAGGGTAGAGTAGGGTAGAGTAGGTTAGAGTAGGGTAGAGTAGGGTTGAGTAGGGTAGAGTAGGGTACAGTAGAGTAGAGTAGGGTATAGTAGGCTGAAGCAGGGAAGAGCGGGAGCGAAGCCGCGCGGGCAAAAGCTAGTATTAATATAAATTAAGTATTCTTTTATATTGTTTTAAATATGACGCGTGGCTTTCGGGCTAACTGTCTTCCTAAATCTCTGTGACCAAATTTATTTATTTTTTTTATTATGTGTCTCGAGTTCTAAACAGTTTAAAGAGGTCCTAATGAATTAGTCCCCGCAGTACCTAGTATGGTATATTTCTTTCTTTTCTTTCTTTCTTTCTTTAATCGAATTGCAGTTTCAACAAAAAATTTCAGGACACATGTCAGAACCACGACTAGCCTTCCGGCTTCCGTCCTACTTTGGCAACCCTATACAAATCTATAGACCCAGAGACATAAACTAAAATAGGATCTAGGACATGCTACTCTAGAATTTGTAGTCGAGACGCTCTGGCCTGAGGCAGCGTGAACTTTGTACGACGTGAACACTGAAACCTTCTGCGTTGTCGTGGTAACAGGAATAGATTGAACGGCAATAAATAATACAATAGTAACTATTTGGAATGGGCACAAATTAAACTGGGACGCGTGTGTAATGGATTCGTCCTTCCTTTGTAGGGCTTGCACGCGTTTTAGGGTTAGAAGGTAAAGGGAATTTGATGTGTGATGTGATTAAAGTATACGCGGCCGTGGAACGCAAAGGGTGACAAGTGGGGTTTAGTTAGTAAAAGTCTGACACTCCTTCTCGCTTTACCCAGAACGGGAATAGTAATTTTTAATACAAGTGCAGAAAGTTTGCTCCGCACGAGCCGTAGGCAAGTGTGTTGCTGTGACAAAGCACGTGTTTCAAACGACTTTTTCAATACACTCACTGAAATGAATAAACGGGGGTTGAGCGGCGACTCGTGCGGGACGACGCGCGCCCAGCTGATACGATAAATGTAATAAAATTATGGCGGGGGAGAGAACGCGTACATTTTAGCAAAGCAGTGGGATAAGAGCGGATTTTCGAGTGAGTGTATTGAAAAATTTATTTTTGATTTCTATTGCATTTCCTTACTTCAAGGTGACAAGGCTATATCTATAAAAGCTCTACCTAATACTGTCACAAGAGTTTTGGGGGGGTGGGTGGAAATCCTATAGGGCCGTCGGTCATAATAAATAAAATGCAACACAATCAGTCCAATGCAGACTTATGCAACTTGGTATAGTTATTCAAATTAATTAGCAGTCTGAACACCCTGAATAATAAACAATTTAACGTTTTTCATTGAGTTGCATAAATATTTAAGATAATAATAGACGAAAATGAAGAGGATGACATGAGTGATCTCTTCATCTTTAGCAACATAATAGGTAAACTGTTGTCTACACGGATTTGTGATACCTACAGCTCAACAGTTTCAGGAGTGGGTATCTTAATAGTCATAGGACGCCTGAAGTCCAATGTAAGTCTGAAGATGAGGGAGAAAGCAGCTTATTAAAATAGTTTAGATTTCAAAAACTATCGTTATCTATAGAAGTTCTTATCGCAATTTCATTACAGACTTAAGACTCAATTAAAAACACAGTTAAGAAATCAATGAAACTCTTCGTTGTAAGGAAAGATCGCATAAAACGAACTGAAATCACTTCCCAGCAACAATTTGGTCTTTTCAGAGGTTCAATGGAGCAGATCTGCGAAGTTTCGTTGTTCCGACGACAGATAGTCTCGGGCGCGAATTGAATCCGATTCAGACGAAAGATTAGCTCCAAATAAGTAACGGCCGAAGTTTGATTATTTGCTCGGCGTCTGTTGGGATTTTCGTAGTCGGGAAGCCTCGCGATTGTTATTTTCGACAGGATTATTAGAAAGTAAGGAGTAATGTTCCAAATCTGTAATGTACTCGTACAATCAAATTTCTATTGTAGAGAGTTCCATCGAAGAAAATAGATATAATTTTTAAATAATATTATAATTTTTCTTAAGTTCATTTTTATTTTTATAGTGACTGTCGTCAGTACGCTGAATATCCTTCTTTTGATTAACACTTCAAAGACCCGTCAGTTGACTGACTTTTATAAGACTTTAAGCATAGCCCAGTTGGATTTAAATTATTACAAAGGTTTATTAGTAGGTGTAATTTTTAGCAACTCAAATATAATAATGTATTAGTAACAAATTTTCTTTTTTCTTAGAATCAATTTCTATAAAATAGAATCCTTCTTTTCATGTCGAGGCCAAATTTTTTTTGGTAATCGAAATAAAAAAAAACATAATTGTAGATATTTATTGTAAAAATTAGTTAACTCTAAATCATCTTGGTATTGTTGATGATTTTCACAAGCCCACACACGGAACTAAGTCATCATCATCGTCGTTGTCCACTGTTGGACACATGCCGGAGCCCAAGCCTCGCTACCTCTACATCGACCTTATTTAATCAAAGCTAGTCCAACTCAGTCTCAACCCTTTCACTCAACGTTTCCAATATCCATTACCTTACAACACAACGACTTTAATATCAACGATGTTATAGAGCTTCGTAACTGTGACCAAAACTATCGAGTATTCGAAATTTAAAGAAATAACTATAACCGAAACAGAAATCGATATAAAAGTTTCGGATAGTTTCAGATAAAGGTATTGTCTAAATGATAGATTTTTGTTTATTTTACCCAGCTGAATAAATGGTAATCTAGACTAGAAATAAAAGTCAAATCTTGGCTATTTGGAATTTACTTTTATTGTTTTAAAAATCTTATATACGTAACCGAAACTATCAGATAATCCGAAATAGTTTCATGACAGAAACCGGTATAATGTTTTTTAATACCTACACTTAATCAAAAACCCACTTTTATCTATAAAGCTTATAGTCACGCAATTTACTGTTTTTCGCATTAGTGCGGCAAAGTGCGCGAGCTCGTCCACACCATAATGTATTGTATTTATCGATTCAGGCTGGGCGCTAAGCGACCTCCTCGAGTGGTCTCTGGTTAACCCCTGTCTATTTTTTTTTAGCTCCAGGATACCGTCGCCTATGACTCGGGACATTCCAACTCAGTCACATAGACAGACTTTTCTCCACTTGTATCAAAATGCTATACTATCTATTCTATATCCGTATCCAGATCCGAAATTTCACACCGATAATAGCCCTGTTTAATATAATAAGTGTCGCCAGCCCTACCGTAGGGCTGTCACGGCAGCACATATAACGGCGATCAAATATAATTGGTGCGACACTCGTTACCATACGCGAGTTCGAGACGTGACGCGTCACGCCATAACGAGCAATATTGAGCAATGACACGTCATCCATCATACGCGTGCTGACGTGATCTATCGGGCGGCGTGATTCCCACGGAGCGGGAGGACTTGGCTGATGGCGACCTAAACTGATACTGTCGCCAGAACATACTCCACTAAGGTCACAGTTTTTGTAGTTATTATTGGAGATGCATTACAGACCATTGTTGTTTGGTCTCTTCTCTTCAAAGTAGACTATAGTGTTCGCTTTTCTTTACTATAGTTACCAAACCGTACTTTGCAAAACAACAGTACTTACTAACTGAATGTATTTTAATTACTGCAATAAAATTCAGCTTTTAGAAAATAAAAAGCAATAGTAAGGATAAAATAAAAAGGATTACCTCTAAAAACATTCTTTACTCAGATAAGGACGGGTTATGTAGGTAGGTGTATGGATGTCGTGTACGGAGTACTGCTCTCATCTTTGGGATGGATCTGCCAAGTATCAGCTTGATGCTCTGGAGTCGGTTGAGAGGCGAGCCAAGAGGATCATCGGTGATGATGCGCTTGTTGAGTCAAAGCTCCAAAGCCTTGAGCATCGACGCCGAGTTGCTAGCCTGGCGGTTTTCTATCGATTACACTTCGGTGAGTGTGCGTTGGAATTGCACAATTTAATTCCGCCAAGTCCGTTCCATCATCGGACCACTAGACGTACGGTGTTGCGCCATCGGTACATGGTGGATATCCCACCCATTCGTACAAA
This sequence comes from Mythimna albipuncta, assembly GCA_929112965.1. Classification (NCBI taxonomy): domain Eukaryota; kingdom Metazoa; phylum Arthropoda; class Insecta; order Lepidoptera; family Noctuidae; genus Mythimna; species Mythimna albipuncta. The sequence goes on from OV815962.1 coordinate 17,217,001, forward strand.
GCGTTTTGGAAACACATTCATTATGCGTACAGCTAAAGAGTGAATAGGTTACTTCTAGGCAAGCGTGCTCCATCGTCGGCCACATCATCACTTACCATCAGGTGAGATAGTGGTCAAACGCGAGCCTATCAATGATAAAAAAAAAAGGTACATACAAACTTTCAAGTTTATAAAATGCAGAAAGTTTATCATTGCGACCGAGGCGGATTTTGCCCGAGCTGTAGGCGAGGGTGTTATGAAGCCGAGTGCCGCGGTGACTAACCACGTGTATCAAACGATGTTTTTAAATTTTTGCACTAGTACGAAAACCATTAAGTAAGTAAGCACGCGCTTACAAGCTGCAAAATATATTTCTATTTATTATTGTTGATAGGTTTGCGCTTAACCGCTATCTCAACTGATGGAACGTGCTTACCCAGAAGACACCTATTCACTCTTGACTTAAAGATTCCCGGGTTGTAGCTATTAAGAAACACAGACTCCGGCAAGGAATTCCACTCCTTAGCCACGGTAATAATACCATACCTTAGCTGTACGCACAATGAATGTGTTCCCAAAACGTTATTTTGTTTTCAGTCTCTCTTGCCAAAACGCCGTTTTCTGTGGCGGTTGCATGGGTGTGATGAACTTTGACATCGAAAACCATATCGGATTTCTCTCTTTTCTATGGCTTCGTTGTTGAAGATGTTTTCAAAATGCTACCATATTTGTTTGTTAAAGCTAAAAAATAATAATTTACAAGCATATTTAATCCCTTTTGTCGATGTTATAACCAACTAACACAGAAATACATACAAAAATACGTGTTTCTACCCACATGATATTGTTCGGCAACATGACGGTAACTTCGCCGCGGGGCACACGCATCTAAACAGTTCGAATATCTAATTATTATTGTTTTTATCGCCGATAAGCATGATAAACTTAATTATAATTATTCTTTCCTAATTATAATTAAGAAAGCAGGTCGTAAAATTATTGACGTTTGGTATAATGTTGGCGGCGGAGCTTTTGTTTCAGATATTATTTGAAGATAAGGCGATATCAAACTGCGTTGTTACTGCTATTAATTAATAATATAAGTATAATCAGCATTTAATGTTCCCATTGCTGGGACTCACTCTGGCCTCCTCTCTAGGAGAGGGAATGGGCTGTAATTCACCACGCGATCTCAGTGCGAGTTGGTGAATGTCACATGTCTTCGAATTTTTGGTTCTAAGACAATGCCGGCTCCCTTTACCGTTTTGAGAGCAGTGGTGTGAAAATAAATTATACAAAGTAATATGCCTAGCATGGCAGGGCACATTGCTCGCAGATTTAATTTTTTTTTTTACATTTAGTTTTTTAGACATTTAGTTTTTTTTTTTTTCTTTATTGTAATTAAATTATGATTTTGATGTGGTGACTGTGGAATGTAATTTTATTTCTTTACCAGATCAATTACTGTACCAACATTTCTATATAGATTGATGTTTTAATTTTAATTTTAAGTATTGTGTTTTTTTTTTGTTGTGTTGTTTATATACCTATTGTAAAATTTTTCAAGCATTCGACACAAATGTAAATTTGTTGATGAAATGAATAAATAAATAAAAAAAAAAAAAAAAGAACAGATTGCCGTTGGGTTGGGGCCGAAAGTTCTGGAATGGCGACCGCCTACCGGAAGACGCAGCGTTGGAAGGCCTCCTACAAGGTGGACCGATGACCTGGTTAAGGTTGCGGTAAACCGATGGATGCGAGCCGCACAGGAGCGTCCATTGTATATGATGATGATCATCATGAGGAATAAGCCTAGCTGGGTTTGAACCTGCAGGAGCAATGGTGGCCGAGTGGTAACGGCCCCGACTTACAAGTTGCTATTAATTACTAGTTTCCAATGTATTTAACGGTATTTTAATTAACAACGGATTTTATTAGGTTTAGAAATAATCGAAAATAAATTAAATATATTTCACCAAAGATGAAAGTTTAATCGCTATTGTTACATTTACAAAACTTTGTAGGTAATTAATTAATTTCCACATCGGAAAATTCGGAACTTTTCGCCGATATAGTTGTTAAATTTTTAATGAAGATGAATTGACCTACATTTTGAGTAGAGTTACCTAATTGTTTAACCTTTAGGTAGTTGTAAAACTTATAGACTAACTAGCTTTAGCCAGCGGCTTCGTCCGTGTGAATATCGGATATTTGTAGATGCGAAGTCGGAGTCGAAACTAGATAAAAAGTAGCCATGATAACAGTAGCTTCCTTGATATTCAAGCTCAGTCCATACAAAATTTAATCAAAATCGGTTTAGTAATTTACCTGTGTAACGTAACAGACAGACAGAGTTGCTTTCACATCTCTAAGTATAATACAGGCTTGGCTTGCATGAAAGTAGGTTTTTCGGTACAAACTTTGGACTCCCGTTTGATTCCTTTGGGATGTGAATTTTAGATTTTTGATAGTCTTGCGTTTGACCACCATCTCACCTGCAGATAAGCGATGATGTGGTCAACGATGGAGCACGCTTGCCTAGAAGTAACCTATTCACTCTTGACTTAAAGACCCCTAAAAGACAAGTTGTAGCTATCATGAAACTCAGACTCCGGCAGGGAATTCCACTCCTTGGCTGTACGCATAATAAAATGTGTTCCTAAAACGCTTTGTTTGTATGGGTGGGATGTCTTTGTCTCCCATCCTTCTAAAATCCTTTCTAAAATCGTCTTTCTAAACCGTCTAAAATCCTTTCTTATTTTTTGCATACATCATAAAAGGAACCTTTGTACTAAATTTTAGCTTTCTAGGTCCAAGGGTTTGGGCTGGGCGTTCACGAGTCAGTGAGGCATTTGCCTTTACTCTATACCATCGATATATATGTATAATATAAGTCAATGCTATACACAGACTAGCTTCTGCCACCGGCTTCGACAAAGTGATAGTAGGTTTTCATGCAAACTTCGGGTCTCCGTTTCATCCACTTAGGGAGTGAATTATAGAAAATCCTCTCTCAGCCGCGTCATAAAACGAAACCTCGTGCAAAATTTCACACTTCTAGTCTCAGTTGTTTCGGCTGAGCGTTGAGATGTCACGGTCTTTCCTTTTAATATAAATTATCTATGGAAATATGGATACTAAAATATAAGCAGTCTTAATTACCAACACCTAGTACCAATTCTACAGATTCTAAATTCAAATTCGCTATTTTTTTTCTAATCATCCTAACTGGTGCTAAACAATTCTGACTTTTTTTCTTCAACAGTCATCTATTCTTCGTGTTTTAATCAAAGACTACGATTTGACAATACGAATGTTGCATGTTTTTTCCACTTCATAAATAGTGAGGTACCGCAACCGATACTGACCAAAAAACCGAAAAATTTTCGTAAAAATAATTTCGATTTTTATGCAACTAATAAAATTATGATCAGCTTTTGTATTTCCTGAAGGTAATTTGATAGACGCAAATACTCATAAAATAAATTATAATTTAAGCTTAAGAATGGAAAGATAAAATAAAATTACAGCTTTAGCTAAGCTGTAATTTTATTTTTTCGTCTCGATTTGGTGATGACGAAAATATTTAGGTACTCAAGCTGATATTTTTGCGGACACATTATTACAACTTAACGAATAGGTACTATTAATAATGACTTCGGTTTTAAAACGAATAATAGATCATTGTAAAAATATACCCAAGTCCTCTTCGTGTGTGTACTATTTTCGTGCGGATCTCGTAGTATATGTATGTATCGAAATTGTAGCAATAAAAAAAGAAACTATGTGTCGGTTTCTGACAATGCAGACATTTGTATTTACAGCTTAACGACCAATGAAGATAACTTTTTTAATTCTAAAGCATAAAAGGCAGCCACCTAAAAATGTGGGTCTAAGTTTATTCATGTGATCAGTCCAATTGACTGTATTCAGATAGGTTGCAGTAAATAAAACTTTTGGTAGGTTAGAGCCCCTGCCTTAACTCTCGTTAGTCATACAGCACATTTATTCTTTTCAGTCGATTGATTGGTTTCGTAATAGAAGCATGTTTGTCAATGGGTTGGGACGGAGCTTTAATTGCCCAGCATAGTTATCCATTTATTTTGACTTCTGTCAGTCTTCATATTTAGGTACTCATGTATTTCAGTGTTACGTGTGAACCAGGCTGTACCACTTATGGTCCGCTGTTGTTTTGGGCTCTTTGAAGGCGAAGTATGTTAGATTTACTGGCTGGAGAACTTAGTTGAGTATTATAAGGTCCAAATCGGTTTGTTAAAACTGAGACTCTAAGTTTATTGCTTAGGGATAGAGTTGACTGCTTGCCAAGCATCCAATAAAAGTTTTTAAATCGATTATTTACTTCGTTCCGTATCTGCTTAACATGGTCTTTTCATGTCATACGTTGGGCCAAGTAAAATTCCGGTAAGGTACGGTAAGTTCAGGAGATACCTGTACCGAATTCGTGTGGAAGTGACGCCCGGGTGTCGCCTCTGTGTGGACCGTCCGGAGAACACGGTGAAGCATACGATAGAGGTGTGCTCGGCTTGGGCAGAGCATCACCGTGTCCTTGTGGGGGTGATAGGCGGTGGCGATCTCTTGCGCTGGGCCTTGGTACAGGCCCCATGGCCTGTCATGGCATGGAGTGGCAGGTGGTCGCCTCCTTCTGTGAAGCAGTAATGCTAGCAAAGGGGGAGGCCGACCACATTAAGCAACGCCGCCGGACCAATCTGAAGATTTAGGCCAAGGTCACGCCTCAAGGAGTTGTCAGCAGAAAAAAGCTTGGTGGTTGAAAATCGGAAGACGGGCGGTTGTTTATCAGTTGAGCTCTGAACCGCCATGGAAACACACCAGAAACGAGCTGTTGCGTTATACTTATTTCACAGAAGAATAAAAAACAGCTTTACAACAGCTTTAAAAACGGCTTATAAGGCTCTGGATGCATCGGATTTCCCTGCCCGCTGAAGGCAACTGTGGGCGTTAACCGACCTCAAAGCGTGCGGGCGCTACCCTCCGAGGCTGCAGGTGACCGAAGCTCGCGCGATTCTACTAGTTCCTTGCCATTGCAGTAGGAGCCGCAAACAACTGCGCAAACCACGGCCGTAAAACGCGTCGTGAAACGTGTTTTAATTTTTTACATATATATCTCTATCATTCTACAGAAGTGAAAACCGCTTCGTGAGTTCTTAGCCTAAGTAAAAGGCGGAGTGTTAAAAATATGATAATATTTTTGATTATTTTAGTTTTCAATTCATATTAGACTTTATATAAACACACACATACAGTATCTTAGTCCTATTTTCCATAAAGGTTCTAATGTTAAAAAACCGGTATGAAAAATCGAATTTGGATCATCACTTTTACTAAAAATCTGGCAACATATTTTCAGAAATTGACATTTGCACATGTCAAATCATAGTCTTTAATTAAAAAATGAACCATACCAGTACTAGCAAGCATCGTTTATGGTCGGTAGCCGCAAGCACCTGTCATGGCGGGCGGCGGTCGCAACAGCTGACCGCTCAACTGTGCATGCTGACTAATTACTGCGGTCGGTAGCGCCTTCAGGCTCTTATATAATTACGCTACCATTCATAATTAAGTTCTGTGGTATTGGAATCACACAGATTTTTTGGAGATAATAAAGCGGGACTTCTTCAAGTGAAGTTCAGTGGCTGTTGTCGCGTAAATTGATTCCTTGAGGATCATAGATTTATGTTCTTATAAATCTATGTTGTGGATATTATGATATAAAATTGGCGTAGTTTTGTATCTCAAGTGTCTGCGTAACTGGACAATATGTAGAATCATTAAAACAATCTTGAAGAATTCTTGAATTCTTAGCTGCATTTACCGAGATCGCGCCTGTTTCAATGATATTAAATTTTATATTGTCCTGTTTTGGCTACCCCAAATGAAGTTCGCACAGAAGGCTGACTCGATACATTTGCTGCCAAATACTACAAAAACATTAGAATGTGTTACACCCGCATTCTGATGATTTCGCAGCCTTAGTATCCAAGCCTATTTGTTTTTTCTGACCAGTTTTTAACAACCTGTACAGCTCTTTAATATTATTGGCCTCGTATAAATCCAGAAAAGTGCAGGTGAATGTGCAGTATATTTTATTATAGCGCTTGACGACGGAAAATGCGTTCGTGTCATTATGGGAAGATTTTATGACGTTAGTTAACCGAAAACAATGACAAACTCTTCTATCTGCGCATCGTGGAATCGCGAAAAAGAGCTTTGAAAGTCAGTGGAATGCTTTGAAATAGCTGATTTTATACAGCTATTTCTATTTACCATTAACTGCAAACAATTTAAAATCTATAATACTATTGTCATCATATTATTTATTGGCGCGACAGGCGACATTATGCAGCTTTTACTCAAACCCGCGTTACTTTGTGGCGGGAACCTGACGCTGCAGTTTATTGCCTTTTCACTTCCTAGAAAACGTTTTAACCATAATAGGTTTGTCATAACTTGTGTTTATCTTTTGTGGTTAATATTATGTGAGGGAACTGGCCCCGGGGTCACAAAATCCGCTATTCTAGCGTGGTGGGCTGGTGGGCGCAGGAAAGGTCCGTATTTGAGAAAATGGTCATTTAGGTTTTTTTTTTTTTGTTTAGTTTATTCAAAATTTGCTTACAATATACATTCTACAAAATTCTGCCAAACTGTAAAACAGTTTGTCGGCAGTAGTTCTCGTTTCACATTTTTGGTAAATCAGTTTTGTCTCTAAATTACGATGGCTGGCTTGGATGGCTGTGGAGTAGGTAACCACTCCTCCACCGATTGATGAAATTTTTAGAATCAAAGGAGGAAAATACCGGAATCTATGTTTTTTGTGGTCAGCGTCTCTGCGAGGGCAGTGGTGGCCGAGTGGTCATGGCTCCGCCTTACGAGTAGGTCGCGGCATCAAACCCTGCCAGGCGCATTACTTTGTTTAATTTATTTCATTACCACTGCTCTCAAAATGATGAAGAAAAACATGAAGAGGAAACCGGCATGTCCTAGAACCAAACATTCAAAGAAATGTGACAATCACCAACCCGCACTGGGTTCGCGTGGTGGATTACGGCCCATTCCTTCTCCTAGAGAGCAGGCCTGAGTCCCAGCAGTGGGAACATTAAAAAGGCTGATGATGTTTTTTTGTGGATAAATTATATTGGTTGGCGTGTTTTCGATTTATAAAATTACGTTCGAAATAGGTACGCGTAGAGATGTGCCGTTGCCGGAAATATTGCCCGAAGTGGGAATTTTGCTGGCCACCAATATTTATACTTCGGGCAATATTGCTACCAATATTTATACTTAGGGCAATATTGCCACCAATATTCATACTTCGGGCAATATTGCCGGCAACGGCACATCTCTAGGTACGCGTAGTAACATTTTTGTATTTTCGTTCTTTTAGATCAGTGGTTGCCAACCTGTGGACTGCGGATCACTGTTGGTTCACAAGAGCCGAAATATGGTACGCGAAAGGTTTGAAAATTTGAAACTGAAAGTTAAAAGGTTGCAAAATGATTGTAAGTTTCTATTACTTAAAAATATCAATTTTACAGAACTATCTCACTGATCAAAGAGAATACCTATTATAATATACCTACGAGTATATACTTGGAGTTATGAAAAATGCGATGCTGTTGACTGAAGTCTGACAATACAAAGCTGTACGCAAGTAAGCCAAGAGTATTTAACATAAATATTGTCAGATGTAACACCTAATAAAATCGGACAGTTACAAATAACGTCATAATTCGCAATTTCATTCGATCTTTATCCCTTTACGATTCTCAGATACAATATCATCTTTTATCTGTATCGATTGCTTCTTGCAACTGTTTTACGATGGCCATAGACTAGCTATGACATCCGTCAGATTTATAACATTATCTATGGAAACGCTTGCACAATGGCACCAGGGCTTTATGCCCGTAACTCGGTTGCATTTCGCGGAAGCCACAGTCTCGTGTTGACACCAGTTGACCCACAGAACTGATCCTAGATACGTAGATTGAAGTATTAATTGTTGCGACAATTATCAGCCTGTGACCTGCAGGTTAGGAGGTAGCGTTCTGGCATAGGTTCTTGGAAATAATCAAGATTTGATTTAAGCGGGAACTACATTAGACCGACGCACTCCTGGACCACGCCTGATTTGTACGTAGAACGACGTCGCGTGGCGTGGATCTAATATAGCTCTACAAGTCTAGTTGCCATACAGCTCGAGCTCCGGTATGAAGGCTAGAAGGAACAGGGTGGGTCTTTTAATCAATAAGAGTCTGTTACTATCTCCCGTTCCGCTCAAGAGCGGGGGTTGTCATTGGATGATTTTTCCCACCTTATAAAAAAAAGATCGGCGTACGTAGCCGACGTGTGCGCACTGTAGTTCTATCTTCAGTCCTCGGTTCTTGCGTGTATGTAATGGTCAATTTGACCATCTTATTCTTAACAATAGGAAGAATAAACCACTTCTCAGTGTAAATAAATATAACTGTATACTCGTATTTATTTAGGTACACTGACAAGTTGTTTCCTCTCTCTTGTATTTTTTACATTTGGTAGTTTCTGTTGCTTTTGTATAAAGATTTATCGAATGGGAATATGTTGTATTCTTGTAGATACAACATCAATTCATCATTTAAATCAATATTTCCAACGTAATGAAACGCTGTTATATTCCTCTAAACGAGTTTCAACAGCTAATGTGTCAGTAATCTATTAATCAACTGTATTCAATCATTTTGATTCAACGGTAATTAACTAGTTACAGCTAACTACTTGGCTTTAATTTAGTAAGTAGTTAGCAAAAATAGAAGGAAAAAGTTGTTAAAATTAGATTTTGGGGCAAAATTCTACTGTCCGACTGCCTTTCCAAAAGGTAATTTTAATTTGGACTACCTTTTTTTAAATATTTTTGCCCACCACGTCAAAAAAGCAAAAGAGTGCTCTTAGCGCCACGATACGATTTCGTTGTGTTTGTGTATGAGTCTAGCTATTTAATTAAAGACACAAATAAGAAAAACAATTTATTAGGTTTATAACCGTCTGTCATGTAGTCGTGACCATGGCGTGCTGGGCTGGACACAGTTGGTTTTGTCATGTATACATATCTGTTGCGGTTAAAATGCTAAAAGTTTAGAAAATGCGAGAAATATTTCAATAAATCTTTGAAATGGGTGGTTAGCAATTTACAACGTACAAGTAGGTATATTGGTAAACTAATCTTCATCACATACATCTAAGATTCGTAAAGCACAACCATAATCCTACTTTAAAGATTACGCCACATGATGGATGTAACTCCGCGGTTGAATTGAAAGCCAATAAGCGAATATTGATTATAGATAGATAAGCTGAGGTACTGCTACCGCTAGAGAACATGCAGGAGGTAATAAAAACGGAGTGCTCGTAAACAAATCGTGTTTGGATTAAAAACGTTGTTTGAAAAAGCTGTCTTGAAGGAAACATTCTCGACTTTACTCAACTCATATTTTGCCATGATAACGGAAGAAAATTCTCGAATAATATCAATAAATACTTAGATGAGTCTTTGTATTTGATTGAGGTAGGCTGAGTTGAGTATGAGCTCAATGGATGAAATGTTTGAAAATATAGGGTTAAATATCTGCTGGTCGAGATAGTATAATGAGAACATAGAAAACACAAGAAAGATTGTTTAGAAACTTTCGAATTTCGTAAAAAGAATACGAGGTTTTTGCGGTGGAAATAAGGACTGAAGTTATGGTGATATCGAAAAAGCAAATATTCACATAATGTGTTTTCGAATCCGGCTAACGCAGCTGCACCGCTGACCCGGACATTAACACTCCATTCCTTCCTACTCCGCGTTGTCGGGTTCATGTAAGCAATTGTACAAATTGAGTGGAGTCGCCCGACCTCGGGCTAAATGATCCGTGAAATGGGCGTCTGATACAGCTCTTGACTTATTCTATCCGTTATTCGATTCGATTGCCCGATTCCCAGACGATACACTAAGAGATACCAAATGTATTGGAACTTACTTATGTGGTACTTTCTCTTCGGTTTTGTTATGTTTGAAGTAATCTTGGCTACGGGTTACGATCAGATTGTTTTGTTTAGTACACATTACGTTTTATAGGATCGGAAACAAATTCTTTAAGCCAGTTGGATGGCAAAACTATTTTTCGTCACTGAACATTGATAAAACAGTTATTGGTTTAGACAAAGACGATATTAAACGAAAATATCTAGCTCTTTTAGAAAAACGACACACATTTATGTAACTTTTGATTTTCCAATCCAGCGACTAAGCCTAGTTATTTTTTCTTGTCTCGACAAAATGGATTTTACCACGTACTTCCCGCGGGAGTACAAGAACTGGTAAAGAAAATGTCGAAACTATTTCTTTTGGTAAAAACTAGGATTCCCCGGAGGTCGCAGAGGTCAGACGTTACTTGTTATGAAACTATTTCTATCATGGATCAATATAATTTAAGTATGGAAAACTGGAATGGAAGCAGATGTAGTAAATACAAAATTCAGTTTTTGTTTTTGTGCATAATCTGCATAAGTCCACCGTTTTATTCACCAAATCCTGAAGCTGTTACTTGTAAAGCATGTAATGCATGTAGTTCAGAGTTTCATAACGTTAAAAGCGTTGGTGGAGTCGCACATTACTGGTGTTATTATGACGCCGTGTCGACTGCATACAATGGTCTCTATGAATAAAATATACCGAAATGGGGACACCGGGTTGCCTTCGAGGTGTGAGGAAATGAAGTGGTAATGTAAAGGTATTCAGCGTGAAAATGCCCATGGAGACTTCTGAAATGAAAATAAATGCCGATGGCAAAATGGGGTGGATATACATTCAAAGTTTTGTTGTAATTCTATGTAAATTGATTGACACAAAGTGTTTAATTTTATTCATGATACAAAAGCAGCTATTGGTATTTTTATTTCAATAGCTACTTATACTTATACATTGACTCTTAGGTTTACTTGACATAATAAAACTAAAATAATATTCTTTTTTTGTTAATCGATACAAAATCTGATTAAAGCTATTAGTACTTGTATTACAATAAGTTTCATAGTTTATGGTGACCGTGAATGAGGTTCTCGTTTCCAAATAACCTATCCTTTACCGTCGCTGTCACATGAGTTAGCTACTGCTCAACGACTCAACTAATTTTCTGACGTGTCATTAAGTTTGAGTGTATGAGCACTCCATTGGCTCACTCGTCCGAGGCCACTGCGCCCCCAATGCGTCCTATGCAACGCTTCATATCTGCTGCACGTCCTTTTATCGTCACTACAATGTACTTAGTATGTTTCTTTGTGTGTTAGAGTATACTGTAGACTTCTGTTGCTGTAACTAGGTCAAAATGTAAAGTTGTGTAGTTTTCTCGGGTTTCATATACATTGTTTTAATATTAGGTTCTAGATTTCATCGGATATTAAACTCAATGATATATTCTTGGGACAATCAATAGGTACTCACGACAGATCCACCTTTATCTATTCCTTCGAGGATAATAGGCATGATTGTATGCTGTTTGTTTGTAGAGAATATCGAGAATTACAAATTTATAGACTAGTGGCGCCTACGGTTGTGTAAGTGAAAATTATACACAAAATTTTCCGCTCATCCAATTAGTCAGAATCGCATCAAGTTCCGTCATATGAACTAACAAGAGTATGCGGATAAACAGATACAGACGTAGTAAGCGACTTTGTTTTATACTGTGCAGTTATTATCTATATATAAATGAATGCCTATTTCCTTGGTCACGCCATCACGCGTGAACGGCTGGATCGATTTCGCTAAATATTTTTTTGTTATGTTCGTTATTGTGAGGAAAAGGTCATCATCATCATCATCTCAGCCGACAGACGTCCACTTTTGGACATAGGCCTCCCCCAAGCGTCGCCACAAGAGAAGAGGAGAAGGTACTTATGAAAAAAATAAAGAAAATTTGGGTAGAGTAGAGTAGGGTAGAGAAGGGCCTACCCTTCTCTACCCTACTCTACTCTACCCTACTATACCCTAGTATAGTAGGGTAGAGTAGCGTAGAGAAGGGTAGGGTATAGTAGGGTAGAGTAGGGTACAGAAGGGTAAAGTAGGGCATGATATTTCAATCCAAAAAGGTACCTTTATGGAGTTTAATATTAGTGTTGTGAAGGCTTCTGAATAAATGAAACCTGGCTAGTAGGTTACATTAAAATGCAGAAAGAAAGTGTCATTTGCTGGGTTTATAAACGCTTATGCAAACAAACCTTTTAAACAAAGCGGGCTTCTGAACACTAGCTGCAAAATAAATTAAAAATGAGTTGGTATTTTTTCCAAAAGAGTTGGAGTTTCATTAAAAATGAAAGAGATTAGTAACACGTTTTAGCGTTTAAAACTTTAGCACTAAAAGCCTTTTTCATTATTCACTTTAGTCTGGACTTTGTGCGGGGCGTGAAGGGATTTATAAAGTGATACTTAGTGAAGGGGTAAGCTGATATTTACTAGATAATCTTTGTCTCTGTTGTTATTTCAGAGCTTTTGCTGTCGGAAATGGTTGAGATTGATTCCTCCCGCTCTAGGTGGAGTGAGAGGGAGTGTCAGACTTACTCGAAAATCTTCTGTGTTCCTTCAACTGCCTTTTGCGTTCCAGGGTCATGACGACAGGGAACAATTCCGGAACCTGCTAACATCTCTTTAAAGCGTGCCTGGAACACGACGTGCCGATGACTCAGGCCTGGTCCTTATCGGACGGTAAGCTACACACTGCTCGCCGTCCTCAACCTCACGACTATGGAGCACGGTGGCCGGGAGTCGTTCTGTGTCTGTCAAACCCCAGGGCGTCTCTTGCGGGGTTATTTTGAATTCTAATGGCAGTTTTACTAACACTAAGCGAAGTTGAACTGTGATGCTGTCGAGCAAAAAATATCATCACAACATCACAAGATTTTGACCCTATGGAATGATTGTCATTATTTTCCTGCTCGTATTCCATTAAACCCCAAGTTCGCTTCGGGTTTAATTCGCCGGCGTTCGCGCACCTATTGTCTTTCTATTGTGTCTGTTATTTCCACGATTGAAAGTGGTCGCAGTAGTAACATCGCGGTCATTTCTGCTTGATCACTTAAAAAAAAAAAAAACTCTCGAATCCTGCGACGCGGCGCCAAACCAAACCTTTTAAAGTTTTCGTTTCGAATGCAAGGATAAATGAACTTAGCGGTGGTCAGGGGAAAGTGTCTTTGATAGTACAGTAAAGTGACTTTTTTTTTAAAAAGTGTAAGATTAAGTAACATTGATTATCTACTACTGACAAAAAAATGAACGTTTCCTTTGACAAAGTTTTGGGAGCTTCTATATTTAGGGCAAGTCTGACTGCATTGACTACCCCAAGGAGAGGACACGTCATATCATTCGCTGGAGTATTCAGTTTAAATGGGTCAGCATCATGCCCTCTCTGTGATACTTGAGGGTGATCGCCGGCTTCCATCTGTGGTTCACTTTCGGTGGTAAACGAGAACGCGTAGCATCCCATTGTATTTTTTGTTAGGAAGTGATGCATGCAAAGGAAGGGACAGGGAATGCCTTTCACTCCACTAACTAAAGGCTGCTCAACCATCTACTGAGGCGCCTGTGGATGTTGAACTTAGGGCTGAATCGTCGCCTGATCAGTTAGGCCTGAAGAGGCGACAGTTATTCCATGCACGCCACAATGGGAGTATGTGCGGTTGGTTCGGCCGCACTAGGTGATGAGACCCGCTAGCAATAGTAGCAATAGCGAGGTGATAACAGTATGGCTCACGAGAGCGGTAGGAACTGTAGAGTTTTAAGTTGGTAGGAGTCCAACAAAACACTTATTTCTCTCCCCAGACGGAGAGTATCTATCTCTGACGATATCACCAAAGAATTAAATAAAACTAAGGCTAGTAGGCCCCTTCTGGATCCTTTTCAACTTGTCACCTTGTCATTGAAAACAAGATCCACTCTATTTACTATTGGTTTTCTCGGCTGAAATGCAGGGTGGGATCATCTCCTCTTACCTAAATGATTTCCATGAAATAAATCTCCTTGCTTGTTATAACTCAAATAAACGTCGACAAAGCGAAATTTGCGAACATAAAGAGGAATAGCAGTAAGGTCGTAACTCGGAAGGAATATGCAAATTGTATAAAACTTTTAGGGTTGTCAATAAAACAAGAACGCGTATAGTACAGAATTTATTTCCATATTATATACTCAGATATAACAGCAATTGTCTCGGTTCCACTCTATATACTCTCCAACAATATTTACATTGAGTTTGGGATACATGTCGCTACTCTTTGTGTCGCTTTTATAAAAGCAATACATACATTCTCTTAGAGCCATATTTCACCGGGACACCCTGGTAGCGCCACTGGTTGCGCCACCGTGGTGTCCTAGTGAAATATAGCAAGACACCAAACAAGACACCAAACAGACACCAGAGCAAAGATTTTATGTATCCTACGGATAATCTAGATTGCCTACGCAGCAAACACACTCTATAGTGTTTTTTATTCTCATTGTCATTAAGTTCATATTGACAAGATAACGGGGAAAAATGTACTGAAAAAGACAACGAGAAAGGGTCGGTGTGTCCCTTTCTTACCCCCATTTGAACTAGGGTAACCATGATTTTACTAAATTAATTGTTATTATTTTTGACACTGCAGCATGTGATATTAAATGATGGTGTATTTTTTTTATATCGACAGCAAAGTACCAATATCTCCAAACTGTCTGTGAATCCTGAAAACAAAAAAAATCACTTCGAATTTTACTAAGGCGATTATCACATTGCCACGTTCCACGCAGCGTAGCGCGTAAATGCGTGTACCTATTAACATTGCTTGTAAGTATCTTCATTTGTATAGAAAATAAGCACAGTCCAACATACCAAAAATGCATCCACGCCCGTTCATGCAGATCACACGCCTACATGAGGAGAAACATGCACACTCGCGCGTGGGTGCGGGGCGGCACGCAAGGTATGGCACGCTGAGTCTCGTAGTGTCATATGATTTGAATGAAATGAGTCAGAGCCTGCGTCAATTTACAAATGATGATGAAAAAACCCGCACGAAGATGCAGATCTGCATTTCCGCAAGTACTCGCGTTGGTGCGTTGACACGCAACATGCAGCATAATGCGCGGCAGTGGGATAATCGCCTGAAACACGCGGAAAACCCTTTTTAAATTCATAGTGGTAAATGATGATTTTCTTGAAAAAATATTTTTAGGAGGTATTGGTACTTCACGGTCGACAAATATAATATACTAGCATTTGCTCGCGGCTTCGCCCGCGCACATAAAATATAGCCTATGTCACTTAGGAATAAAGCAGCTTTCTATCGGTGAAAAACTTTTTGCGATCGGACTAGTACTTCCAGAGATTATCTAATATGGCTTGTTCGTCAACTCGCTTAAGCAATTCGCGCGAGTCCGCGCGAGTTGGGACCTTCCGATTTCACCTACTTTTTCTGTCGTCATCTCGCATAAACGTATAAAATACAGTCAAATAATTGTTATTAATTGTAATTGTAATTACTATAAATAACTAGCTATTGCCCGCGGATTTTTTCACGCAGGCTATACCGGTTATCTACTTAGATTTCGGGTTATTATGTTAAAAGTGATTTAGCTTCACTTTTCTTGGACTGACCGACATTTGACTATTCAAAAGTGCCTGTAAATGGTCTATTTGAAATAAATGCTTTGTTTAGTTTTGTTTTGTTGTTTTGGTGAGGAATGAGTCGAGTAGGATGTGGCCAATGGTACACGATACCCAAGTTATTTTAAAAACATTTTACGTTACTTTTGACTTTCTCATGTTACCTGCACCAGTGCACCTGCATGGTCCTCACCTCACCAAGGCAAGTTCGGTCGGTTCCTGTATCGGATTCAGACGGAAGTAACGCTCGGGTATCACTATTGTGTGGACCACCCGGAGAACACGGTAGAGCACCCGAAGACAAGGTAGAGTTGTGCCTCGCTCGGGCAGAGCACCGCTGTTTCCTCGTGGACGCAATTTTTGGCAACAACCTTTCACGCAGGGCCCTAGTTCAGACTATGGTCCGGAGCGAGGAGGAATGGCAGGTCGCCTCTTTCTGCGAAGCAGTAATGTAGCGAAGAAGGAGGCCAAAGGACCATCGGCCGCCGAAATTCCGACCCGACGACGGACCACGGTAGACGCGGGCTTGCGGACGCCGAGCAATGGGTAGTCCGCTATCCGGCCGTCCGGTAAGTAACCGAACCGAGCTCAGTCGTCAACAGCGCGTGATCGATGTGCTCCTCAAACAGATGACATCAAATCGTAGGAGTCCAGAAGGGCCGATGCCCGCAATCTAGGACCCCGGCGAATTCCTGAAAAGGAAACCCGTAGTCCTAGAATGCAAAGGGCAACTGAAGGTCACAGGTTAATCATGAAATGGAACGCATCTTAGAAAGATTTTGTTCATCGTGTGGGCGCTCTTGACTTTTTTGACACATACATGACGTATCGATACTGCATATTCACTCACTTACGTGTATTTCTAAGTCTCATTAACTAATATTTGTACGTCAACTTTGGTTGCTTATTGCTGATAACGTTGTGATTTGTTGGTAATTAATAGGTAAATATGCAATATTATATTATTGCAATGTTGATTAATATCTGTCTCATTACCGATAAGTGTTTTATTTTAAAGTCAAGTCGAATACAATTTCTAATACATTTTTAGTGGGTACCTATGTTATAAAATTTTTTTTTAGTTGACTGTACATAAATACGTCAGATTTTTAAGTCTGAGCGAGTTGACGACAGAAAAAGTAGGTGAAATCGGAAGTTGCCAGCTCGCCTGGACTCGCGCGTATCGTTTAAGGCCCAAGCGCCCGAAAAGTGCCATAAAACAGTGATTTTCTGAAGTCGACTCCTCGCTGACGGCGTTTGAAAAAAGTTTGCTTGTAGGTCCGGCTGGTATTTTTTATTTATAGTTTTTTTTATTAAGATAATAAAAACAATGAAAATTAAAAGCAAAATTATTAAATTTTGTATATTATATATAAAAAAACTATTTTTTTTTTTCAATTTGACGTAGTCAATTTGTCGAATATTACCAGATTTTTGTGATAGATTCCATTCATCATGATATGCTCTCTATGCAAATTCTGGCATCCTGTTGCAGTTTTGTGTTGTTGAGAGCTGCAATTTAATCAGCTAGTGTTTATATAACAATAATAATAAATAATTTATTAGTTTGGTGGTGATCACTTGCTAAGCGATCTCCTGCTTGGTGAGCTCCTACATGTTTTCAATAGCGTTCATGTCTGGTGTATTGGTTGACTAGGGTAAAACATTAATGTTTTTTAGCCAAGTATGCAGTGACACCCTTGGTTTTGTATCACAATGCAGATTATGCAGATTCGGGCATAAAAATGGACTCGTCGTCAATAAGGAACCATTCTTCGAGATGCGGCAGCAGTCCAGTTTCTAGTAGGTACTCGCTTGTACTGGTCATGCCTCACGGTCCCTTTCACGATATGTAGACCCTTGCTTGAGATTAAAGACCACATCATAATACTAATTGGGAATTTAGCTGTCTTCTGTTCTCTTAACACCAGTTTTTATTCTCCAGAGCGTCGTCGGAAAGGAGCATTTTTTGAACGGACAAAAGAGCTTTTGTCAACCAAAACCTGAAACGTCGATTCATCGGAGAAACATGTCTGAAAAATTATATTATTTCATCAGATAATGGCAGTAGTTTATTAACAATGTACTGTACTATTTAAACTCTTATTTTTAACCGACTTCAGTCTGAAACAGTAATATTTTGATGTTGTTTGGCCCTGTGCAATAGTCTCTTCTTATTGACCTCGGTGAGGCGTGGTTTTTTGGTAGGCCGATGACCTATCAACTTCTCTTTTGCTTATTCTCGAAGAATTGTCTTATTGAAAACTTCTAGGCTCCCGTAGTTTGTAATCGTGGTAAGGTCTTACCTGTCTACTATACATATTAGTTTTTGATTAGTTGTCTAAAATATAATGTATTAATAACATCTTGAACTTCTTTAGAACACAATAGCTCGTAGTACGAACTAATCTATGGACACACTAGTAGAAAGGGATAGAGAGTGTTCTTGAGTCGCCACACCCAAGAATATTTTATACTATCTGGATTGATTACGTCAACCTCAAAAATGTACTGAAGAGTACGATACAAGAACGCTCTTTTTTAAATTCTTTTTTATTTTGTTTTGTAGACTATCCCATAATGTGGGATGTCGTTAGATAGGTCTTTTAAAAATACTGCGATTGTGTGAAAACTTAGGGATCCTATTGTGAATTATAAATATAGTTTTTACCTAATGCTAGTTTTCAATTAAACCTTATTGAGTTAACAGATGAAAACTAGTTTATTTATTTATTTCCACACTGACAAGGTGTAATATAAAAAAAAGAAAAAAACAGGTTAAATAAAGTAACACTTATAGGTATTTCACGTAGTATGTTTCAGTACATTTGCTATTACTATCTTTGTCATGGACGGCTTAATATTCTCACTTTACTCAGATTTCTATAAACACACTTGTTTTTCCAATTTACAATGGACTTGGCAGAATAGTCGAAATCGGCTCGACTTGAATAAAGAATACACAAAAAAACACTAAAACGATCAAAATAACTTTAATTTCGGAAGTCGATGTTTCTGGTATATTTTGTTAATTAACTGACTGAACCGACTACCGAATTTAAAGTTATTTGATCGTTTTACAGTTACTGTAAAACAAACATAAGTAACTAATTGTTGTTATAGATAGTTTTTGTTAAAAAACTAACTGTTAGTTTGGTTTGATTCTAGTTCAGTTTTGTACCAACTTTATGGTTATATATTTTTGTTATTTTTTTTTGTATATTTAATTGGCTATTAAATTGGGACATATTCCCTATGCTATGGCTATTATATTGGTCTTGTTCATCAGTTCAACTTCATCAAATGATACTTTTTGACTGTAGTAGAATGTAGATGAGTATATTATAGACTATGAATATGAATATAGAGACTTCTTGATAAAAACACCAAAATCCCTATAGATATATACACATATATAATCAGCCTTTTTAATGTTCCCACTGCTGGAACTCAGGCCTCTTCTCTAGGAGAGGGAAACGAGCGAAACGGCCCGTGCTTCTCAGAACGCGGACGCGTTCAGCGCGGACTGAGGCTTGGAAGTGGTGGGTTCAATGAAAAATGTATGAAGATTTTTTTAGAGTGGTTTTATTTCGGTCACAAATCATAAAGTTATTTATGTAAGTTCAAAATAATTAGATAAAGGTGTAGAAAACTATATAAGCTGTGGTATTTTATGATTTTTAAGCTAAAAATGTGCACTGGATTTAGCTTACGCGACCTATTCAAACCCTTGTTTTGTAATTTTCTTGATTAGTGCGTCGGTAAAATTGTATTTAACTATATGAAAATTTTATACAAAACCATAATAATTTTTTTATGCCATCCTAGAGATGAATATGTATATTGTCTTTTATTACATGCCGTGTCATCCTCATAGATATGATTCTTGGTGCATTATAATGGTATCCGAAAAACCGAGATAGTTGTCTAAAAGGATCAAAACGTCCTTAATAACACCTTGAACTTCTTTAGAACAGAATGTCTCGTAGTACGAACTAGTCTATACACACTAGTAGAAAGGGATAAAGATTCTTGTATGGTACTTCTTTATTACATCTTTGAGGTAGTCGTAATCAATCCAGATTGTATTGTACAAGATTCTTGGTTCACTGTCACTGACGTTTGACAGTTGGTTAATTATGGTTTTCAAAGGTTAGATTTCCATCTTATCACATACTCTTTGGTGGGGGGCGTGACTGGCGGCCGGACTGGTGTCCGCACTGGTTGCGCCACCAAATTGGTTGCGCTACCAGTGGTGTCCCGGTGAGTAACGCTCTATAGAGCTCTATACATTTTGCTGGTGGCGCAACCAGTTGCGCTACCAGTGGTGTCCCGGTGAAATATGGCCCTTATTATTCGAGTGTGGGCTACACTTGTGACTGTTATTATTCCACTTTACTCGTAGATTCTGGTACAGTCGACAAAATAAGCGAGTGACCAAATTCCACCTCCATTAAGTTAAGCATGAAAGTAGTCACTGGTCAGCCGGTAACTTTATCGAGTGTACCGTGAGGTTTCTTTTGGGATTCAGATATAAAATATTTATACTTCGTACATATCGGATTCAGTTAAGCTTAAAAAGCTTTCAGTAGAACCTTCTGACTAAATAAACACTGTCTTGTATGAGTGCTGTAGTATGAGTGTTGCTAACCAGCATTTAGCACTTTCTTCACTTTCTGTGCCAAGAATATACAATAATTCGTATTATTATATTAATATTATTAAGTGTCGACAACCAGCCACCGAAGTCAGTGTTATTATTGACTTGTGTCAGGACTTGGCTACCAAGCCCAAATCTAAGTATGCTTGGTATACTTAGATTTTTATAGATTTGACAATTGTACGGCCGCTGGGTCGTTAACACCAAAGCTTTATCTGAACATGAAGTAACTCAATAACTTGGTGACCTAGATCCATAGAAGCATAGAATACAATATACCATCTCAAGTCTGAAGCTGTCGTAAAACAAAATCCCTTGTTATATCGTAAAATATCTACGTGGATGATAAAATGTAGCGCAACAAAAGTCGCAAGTGTGTGTTCTTTACATTATATAAACAATTTATTTTTACAGCGAGTTCTTTTACTTTTTACAAAGACAACAAAAATGTATACATGGTGTAGTTTTTTGGAATTCAAAAATACTTGAAATCAAAATGGTTAAATGAGCATTTATATTATTTTAATGGGTCGTGGGGGCTCTTTGGACCTAGACCGCGGTCCAAACATCCACGAAAAAAAATTTTTTTTTTCGCTGTATTATGGGACCATAAGTAAAAAGGCAGAAAGGACTGTTACCAAAAAAAACTGTATTTATTTTATTTGTGGTCCCAAAATACTACTTAAAAACAAAAATATTTTTATAGGTGGAAGTTGGGACCCGGTCCAAAGAGCCCCACGACCCATCTATATAATAATATGGCGTAGTTATGTTATTGCATATGATAAAAATATTAAATGAAGTGGCTCACTTAAGCGATTATTAAAATTTCGTCCATCACATAATGTCGGTCAAGGCTGAGTTCTTCCCTTGTTCCAAAGAGCGCAACTTCCTAAACCGACACTTGAAAGTGATCAACATACTCGAGTCTCTTTGAGTCAAAGCTGAGAGGTTCCGATCAAACGAGAAAAGATATC
Organism: Mythimna albipuncta; assembly: GCA_929112965.1. Classification (NCBI taxonomy): domain Eukaryota; kingdom Metazoa; phylum Arthropoda; class Insecta; order Lepidoptera; family Noctuidae; genus Mythimna; species Mythimna albipuncta. The sequence goes on from OV815962.1 coordinate 17,238,309, forward strand.
GAAACTTTAGTATACAGGGTTACTTTTTTTATGGCTATCGAAAATGTAATAATTATTAGTTGGTTATATCGTCGTTATCATTTCAGGAGACTTGTATCATTTTATGTTTTTACATCTTATTTCTATTGTATTTACACTTTTAAGAAATATTTTGTTAGTATAAATGTAGGCTTGTTGTTAACCAACCTTTTTTATATGAGACTCAAAAATATTTCTTAAAAGTAACACAGTGAAAAAAGCACTAGGTATTATTTTGTATTTTTGGTAAAAATGGTGATACAAGGTGCTGCACTAACGCAGACGATATACGTCTAAATAATTTAGACCAAACGTTGTGTCACGAGTAATTATCAAGTTATTTAGTACTTATTGGAATTATTTTCACATTGATGATTAGGTACGTTTTTTTTTTAATTTAAATTTTAGTCATCTCCATAAACTTTTTTAACTAGCTTGGAGTCGGCTTCCAGTCTAACTGGATGCGGCTGAATACGGGGGTTTTACATGGAGCGACTGCCTATCAGACCTCCACAACCCAGTTACTGGGAAACGTGATGCTCTTTGGATAGACAGAGGTCAGACTTTCTGGTGTCTGCCTACCTGTTTTTATTTATATTTAAGTATCGGTGTCAAATTCAGTAGATTATCGAGTGTCAATAACCGTTTTTTGGTAGAATAAAAAAATAATAACCCCTGTATATGTATAGTGATGGTAGCGACATGTCCCACATTCCAACCTGGTCCTCACATCAACAACCCATATCTACGATACATACAAAACGCAGCCATTACATGACCACAACATTTTTTTATATATATTCACTAATCTTTAAAGCAATTTACAAACGTACTTTATTGCTACATACAAGGTGTAAGGGACAGCCCTCCACAAACTTTAAGGGCTTGCTCAGTAGACGAAACTGAACAACCTTCCACAACACTTTGTTTCAGGAAACGAAAAAAAAAATCCGGCTCACCATACAAAATTATAAACTTGATTGGACAGTTTGTATGGTGGCGCCGATTTTCTTTTTCGTTTCCTGAAAAAAATTTTTGTGGAAGGTTGTTCAGTTTCGTCTACTGAGCAAGCCCTTAAAGTTTGTGGAGGGCTGTCCCTTACACCCTTTATAACTTATATTTTAATTTTATATTTTTTTTTTACTTGTCATTTTGTTTCTTCCTACATTACTGGTTTATTGATCATGAAACTAAATATTTATATATCAGAATAAACACGGATATTTATATTTAGGCCAGCAGCAAATAAATTATACACAACTAAAATACAGCTTTTATAATAACATATTTTAGTTTAATTGATTAAAATGGAACTTTTTTGTAATTAGATGTTCAATTTTAATTACATGTTATTTAATGAATTAATAAACCAATTCTTTTAAACACAATACAAGCCACGAGGGCATCAACTTATGAACTAATCAGTATCACATAAAATAATATTAGTTTAAATTATGACTTAATTAATATTATAAATAATAATATCCGTAACATTAATATGGCAACGAAATATATTTACTAGCTAAGCACCTAGACCAGTAGGATTTCAGGTATTTACACAATCTGTACACAGAATCCTTATTTAAGAGTTATCACTCGCTTCTAATCGTTATACATTTTTCTTAATAAAATTATTGCCAATCAGCTAGTGTTCAACAATGATTAAAGATTTCTCAAATAATTTATTATTATTATGACAATTAATTTCACAATCACCTCGAAGTTTTTAAATGCAGAAGTATAGTAAAGCTTCCATTACAATGTATATTTTCACCTAATTCTAAGAAGAATCTTCAAAAAAAATATTTACAAAATGATATGCACTGTACATTAACTGGGATATGCACTGTACATTTACAAACGTTAAAATATCTTAAATGCATCGGGATTGTCGCGTGCATCGTTATGAGATTTCGTTATAAAATCTTATTTAATATCTTTGCAAATACGCGGAAATCTGGCATCGGGTACTACCGTAGTTCAAGATTCAGGACTAGCTACATCAACGCTCGCACTACGCATCACTCACGTGTCTTTTATTACGTCACTACACTATGTTCTTGCGCCGGAGCGTCCCGCGTCCCTCTCACGCGTGGGGCCGCCGGCGCGTGCGAGCGGGACAGCACGAGGGACAGAGCTCCGTGCACAAGTGGCAGTCAAACACACGTTCACACATGACGTCATACAATGATATGGTTATTCTTACGTTTGTGCTTGTGGCTTAGGTGAGGCGTGCGAACAGCGAGGCGGCCAGCAGCACCAGCGCTGACATGGCGGAGTGTGGCGCGCCGCTGGACACCTTCGGCGTCGACGAGTCTGGGGGAGTCTCGTTGGGGTACGTTCTGCTCTCTGTTGCGACAAAACAATGGGTTTGAAAATCATAGAAAGCCAGGGAGAGATCTGAATGAATGAATAGGCAAAGACAGTAGCAGTAAGTTATGCTATAGAAATACATAAAGTACCATCAACCGTACCTCCTTTTGTTAGTGGTTGAAATGTATTTTTTATTATTAATAGGCTTGCGTTCGACCATTATCTTACCTGATGGTAGTCGATGGAACATGCATGCCTAGAAGTGACCTAGTCACTTTTGACTTAAAGACAAATAATATTTCCTAGCCTATACATTTTTATAACTATGAAATACTCACGTCCATCATTGTCCCCGGAGCCATCGTCTCCGGAGCCCTCAGTGTCGTAATCGTCAGGATAACTGCGACCGGAGCCCGAGCCTTCCTCGCCCGCCTCGTCACCCTGCATGAAAGCTTCTGCCGAAAGCTCTTTGCTGCGAGAGTATGAGACGAGCAACTGTGGAAGGAAAGTGGAGATTTAGTTGATAGTAGACATTTTACGAATTAAAAAAATATAAGGAGGAGATTATACCATGTAGTAAAGTGGAAAAGGATAGAAATTGTCTGAGGTCAAGAAAGTTTGCACTGATGAAGCTACAATGATTGGAAGGTTTTTTAAATAATATATGTATAGCAGGTTTTAAACACTTACGAACCAAATCATAATTTGTTTTGTAAAGTTTTAAGTATTGTTTTAGGCGAAACTATGGTTTTTAATATTTTAAAGTGACAAGAACATTCTAGAATCTAGTTATAAATCCAAGGCACTTGCGACTCGTCGATTGATGGACAGAATCCAAGCTAGTTAGAACGGGATCATATATCTGATTTAAAAGCTAAATTCTCGCCAGTTACAATGAGTTCCTCGTTTTCTTAATAACAAAACATAAATTCTCAGTTATAGCCCATAACTGAAGATTTATGTTGTAGAAAATTTCAATTATGCTTTTAGCTTGAACTTCGCAATCAAAGCACTGCGAAACGATACTTCGAAATATTTTTTCTGGAGTTGAGACCCTCTCTATGAACGGCTGCAAATAGCTAATTAAGAAACGGACAGATGTCCATTAGCTAAAAACACTTATCCCTGAGTGTTTCCCTTCTTCCATTACAAGTTAACGTTTATAACGACATTTTTAACTGTGTACTTCCTTCCTGTGTGATAGAACCTGTTTCTTATCTACAAAGCTGGGCGTTAAATTAGCCGTTTGTAGTTTTGTAGACCCACATTGGGTGTAGTAAAACATTTACTACTCTTTTGTCGACGTTTTGTATTAGGAAAATGTTGATAGGTACTTCATGCACTGTCCTTGTAGGCTAAAATAGGTTTAAAAATGTCCATAGTTATGCCTTCCTTACTTGTAGAGTCCATTAGCGTCGCGTATTAACATTTTTTTTGAAATTTATATTGTCATGACGTTTAGGGTTAAAACTCTCATATCATGGGGTCTGAGTGCTCTCAAATTTTATAAAGATCTTAAACGTCTTCTTGACAGTTCGCGTGACCCAAGAGCTGGTTTTTACCTTCGACATAGCGATATAGCGTGGTAATGCCGCCAGTCTTTTGGGCACATTACCGGTTGACAGTGATGTGGAGGAGTTTTTTGACGCCATATTTTAGTTTGTTTTAAGTAGTTTAGCATTTTTATATTTTAGATTTAGTGTAGTTATAAAGTGTTTTTGATAATGTGTTCTTCCATTTTTATGATGTTACTATAACTTTAATTTCCAGAATTGATACACAATAATTCCTTGTTTACTTTAGGACTAACAAGAGTCATGTTTCATTACAGGATTGACAGCCATGAATGCCACGCGGGATATCTTTATATTATTTCAAGGGAGCCCGTACATATAACTGTTGTTGCGCGACATTTGTTCCGGAGTCATACTCGTATCTGTCAGTGAGCATCGTGACCCATTTACAGCTGTCTTGGCATGCACTCCTTGGCGCCAGGTCGTTTTTAAATATATATTGTTCTATCTTTGTTCTACGAAAACTCAGCTTTTTTTTTTCTTGCTGAATTATCGCAGGTCATTCTATCCGTTGAGGCAACTGAATATCAGTTTTTTATTATTGTTGATAGGTTTGCGCCTGACCGCTATCTCAGCTGATGGAAAGCGATGTAGCGGTCGACGATGGAGCACGCTTACCTAGAAGTACAGTTGCCATCACGGATCTTGAACACTTGCGCAGAAGTCAAATATTCGGTTCTCTTTAGTGGTGCAAAGTGCGACGCGGGGGCGTGGTGTGTCAGTGATTGGCTGGCCGCGCCAACGCGTCATAGACGTCACTCCTGATTCGTTCACTGCGTTGCAGCATGTGTCTAACAACGAAGACGATTGGCTCGACAATGTGCGGAATCCGCAAAGCGATCCCCACTCTGAAACCGATCGTTCAAGATCCGTGATGGTAACTGTAACCTATTCACTCTTGACTTAAAGACTCCTGGGTCGGGGAATTTCACTCCGTAACTGTACGCACAATGAACATGTTCCCAAAATGATTTAAATTTTTTTTATGGAGCACCTGTTTCTCTGATTACGTGGAGGTGCGAAAAGACGGTCGCTCGCCCCGGTCATTAGGTAAACCCTTGGTAAACTCAATCTCAAAATTATTTATGTCGCTGGGCACTTATAAAACGTCAGAAGCTAGTGCACGGTTCCGATTGATTGTTTAATTATAGAGAAGAACCGGCAAGAAACTCCATCACTCACTCTTTCAAAAAATTATAATTTAAAAGTGATAAAAAAAATTATGGCAAGGCAGGACTGGGCAAAGATCTAAAAATAACAACGTGCTTTTCGAGACAGGAAGGAATTTCGATATCTTAAGACGGTCACCCATCCAACCGTCCCCGTCCTGGGCATGCGTTGCTTAACTTTAACGATCAACTCGTGCGCCTATTATTCAGCCTAGCTATGATGCTCCTCGATATAGTTTAATCATGGCAAATCCATTTAAATCGTTGTTTGATTGAAGTACTAGACTTTTATGGGCCTTGTTGTACCTACTAATGGTTTTCTTATTGAGTTACCTGTTATACTTTCTTTAGTGGGTTTTATACTGCTGATAGGTTTTAGTTTCTCGAGTTGCTTCATCCAACGTTCCCTAGCATGACGACCTACTATATAAAACTTCCAGATATGTATTCGTTCAATGTATTGTGTATCAATGTGCTGTGATAGCTCTGACATTAAATTGCTACATAATATATATATCTCGAAGCTATTTGAGACACACACATAAACTAGTTAGCTGCTAATGTCTCACTTTTATACAAAAGTAAATAAACATTGGCTTATTACCTGTCTGGCTTGCTGAAGTCTGTCCGCTAAAGTAGCTACTCTTGAATCCTGCGGTGCACTGCCAGAAATCTCTGGATTGTACTTCTGATCGCTCACGGACGCCGAAGACACCAACGGCTTCGTATAGCTAGACGAAAAAAAAAAAACAAAAATTTGTTTTAACCTCTCAAGGAACGCTATTATTTACGTCAACCAATATTAATAATCAGTAAAATATTATCTGCCGTCGAGAACATTCCTTCAGAAACGATTTTAAGACTTATCTTTACTACAAATACAGTTTTAAATCGGCGGATTTGGTGGCACAAATTTGTGCCAGCGGGGCTCAACGGTAATATTTGTTTACTGGCACGTTTTTGTGCCGCTGGGGCTCTAGAGGTTAAATAAAAACAGAATAGGAACATAAATTTGTATGTGACACCCGTTGTCACATACACTGCTGCAATTTGTCACTCAAAATAAAATTAGATTAGCACACGTACGAGTAGAAATTCAGAATGTCACGTTGCACGTAATTAAATATGAATATGATTTTAGAGTGCCGTTCATACACTAAATATAGGTTAATTAAGCCAGGTATGATTTTTTTGATGAACTAGGCTATAATGTCTTGTTTTACGGGAAAAGTAAAATAATAATTACCTGTAGAGAGACTTGTTAAAGAGTCTTCATAAATATGACTAGAGTCGATAAACAGTACTAAGTAAAGAACTGACTGATCAAAGCAAAAGCTATTCTGAGCCAGTTTCTCAATTGAGTATTTGAAATGAACAGATTCTCAGGCAAAATTAGAATTTGATAAACTAATAATATAATCGTCCTGACCGAATTTCGATCCCAGTACCGGATCGAAGCACGCGTTCAGCGCTTATGCCCACGAGTACGACAAGGTACTGACGAAATCGATCTAAGACAAGCCAACTTACTCAGCGATAGCGTTGCCATTCCAACAGCGCTCATTCTCATCAGCAGCAAAGTCCGCTTCATCGCACAGCCTGTCAGCGAGTCCAGCGAACAGTTTCTTCGTCGAGGCGAGGGTGGCAGCGAACTGCAGCAGCTCAGTGTCTGGTGGAGGTGCCCTTAGGTTTTCCCGGCGAATTGAGCCTGGTGAGGGTTGCGCAGATGAGGGGGCAGGACTGTCCATTGTGGCTGGAGGACCGCATTCTTGACGAACCTAAGACAAGAAAAAGGGTTTTGGTTAAATCAATGAGCCTAAATAAATTTAAACATTTTAAAGGTGATGAGAGAAGATGATTGTGGATTATTGACTACCGACCAAATCGATTAGAACGATTTGAATTCTGCAAATGTTGAGGGTCTCGGTTGCGGTAAAAGTCAACCGAACGTACGTACCTACGTAGTCAAACCGACGAAAGAATCGAAACGGCAAATGACAAACCAAATGCCATAAACATTTTAATCTGAAATTGCTAACCATAACAGCATTAAGGCTCGAAGTTAAAACAAGGTTTACAACAGTAATAATCATAACTCGGTACTCAAATCTAAGTATAATTTCCTCCACAACATTAGGACCTGTGTACGTGATCGTAAACGCAAACAAGGAATGCTGTACCGGTATCTCTATAACTAGCAAAAAGTGAGATGTAATCAGCGCGTTCCAGCGTGCAGCGGCTTCCAGCCGAGATGAAGACAAACGACGGTGCAGCGCCGATACACTCATGTCATTTGTCAGCGAAGACGATGCTCCGCTGCTGTCGCTGGGTTATCGTGAGAAGGATCGTGGATAGAGGTGTGTATAACCTAATGGCGTTACCTGTCTATGGTGAATTCCATCAAGCTGCTGGATTTAACTACGTGAACGTTTCGTTGCTTTCTCAGTGACAACAGATAATTTATAGTTTTACTAAAAACATTGATACTCGTAAGTAGTAATTGCACATCACCATCATTCGTATGATCTTGAACTGTCTTGACTTTCCACTAATTTTGTAAAATCCTAAACCTACATGTCGATACAATACCCACAAACTAACATTCCAGTCCTCACTTACATCTCTAGTAGATATATTGGAGTGCGGTTAGCAGCGCGTGCGCAGAGTGAACGGCCGCAACGACTCGCGACACGCAAATAAACCACAACAACTCAGACGCAAATAGGCGCATAGTTCCGACGCAATTATTGCAAAAAGTACTACATAATACCACCAGGCGACGCCACCGGGGATATACGTTTGACATTTTTCCACTATTTATAACATGTGGTATGTATGGACTTTTTCGAAATGCAGTTTTAAATATGCTTGTAATTGTTAAACGTTTTTGTTCTGTGCCCAGGGGCATTCATGACCTTTCCTTGTACAAATGGTATAACAAGAAGTAGGAGGTTGAGCAAGGCAACTACTTCAAAAGTAGGTCTACTTACTTAGGTCTTTGACATTCGGAATCTAATATAATTATGGTAGGTATATCTTCATTGTAACGGAATCTTGTAGGTATAAAGTTTAGCATTCTGTCTAGCAGCTGGAAATGAAAATAAGTTTAGTCCCATGATGATATCTTATGTATTCCAGCAAAGTTAGCTACGCAAAGATTCCGCAACTTAGGAGTAATATCATGAATCCCGCAGGATTCAGGACAAAGTTTTATTACGACTGTGACATCTGTCGCTAACACATAGATACATAGCATGGGTATCTATATCTCTGCTTTTATTAATATTGGATGTATTCGTAGAGAGCTCTACGGACAGGTTTCTTCGATTTTCCGCGACGTGATGCAAGAAAAGTTTTACTATAATAGATATAATAAGTGCATGACCACTTTACAAATGGGAATACAGTGAATAGAAGTTTTCTGTTGGAAAATATAATGTGTAATGCATCAAATCCCTATAAGGATAAAGTTAAACCTAGCAAAACATTTGAGGCAGGTATACTCGTACGATACAAGCATTTAAAAAAACTCAATTCATTCTACACTAATATTAGAGGTAAAGTTAGTTTTTTGTTGTTTGTAGGAGGTAATCGCTGAAAGTACTGATCCGATTCCTAAATTTTATTCACCAATAGAAAGCTGCTTTATTTCTGAGAGGCTTAAGCTATATTTTATATAAAAAAAGCAAAAGCTATTGTTCAATAAAGAACAGTGATAGTGCAAGTAATAAAGATGGTATAACAAAAAGCAGAAATCAATTAAAACTTAACAGTCGAAAACTCTGATAGTCGGCATAAACTCTTTAACATTATGTGCTAATTACATACTTAGTTTTTTACTGACAGCTCTCAAGATAGTTACAAAAAGGCACCGACAACTAAATATAGTAAATATTCATGAACGCATTCAGTTTTGCACGACCGCAACCGGATTCTACCGCCTTTGCTTACAAAAAGAATTAAAAAAGAACGGTGTTCTTGTATGTACAGTGAAACAAGCTATTTGGTATATATGCACTTGCAATTACTTTTTGTGGTGTGCTGTGTAGCCGGTTACACTGAAAGCCAACCCTTACGTATTTGGGAAAAGTCTAGGTAGTATAATATATTCTACAATATTGCACAACTATTACCAGAGTATTTTTTATATGTATTTTGACCACAAGCCTAACCAAGGGTTGCGTATAATAATACTCAGCAACCGCCTATATTGATGATGATAACTCTCTTAAGTATGTTTTGTTTTTTAACAACTATGAACCTAACCAGTGTGGAGCGAGACGTATCAGAATTTAATGACTAAAACCCACCTGTGTTTACTTGCCATTTGCGTTCTAGGGTAATGGTAACTCTTTTAAACAATCCTGCAGTCTTAAGTGTAACATAAGCTTAAACAGTTATTGCACACCCAATGAAAATAAATAGATACTTAGGTATTGGCAGGAAGGATGTAATTTTGTTACTTGTGTACTAAATAGCTAGGTCGACTGTACATAGGTGTATCGCGAGCATTTGCTTGCCGCGGGTGGGCATGTAATAATTACAGTAAGCAGGTACTAAATAAACTAGATAATTCCAAGCGATATAAAAGCACCGCTTGGAATCGCGATCAACGGATAAACAGAAGTTATTATGATTGCGAATGGAGACAGCTGTAGAATTACTTTACTCGTATAAGCCTTTTTTTAGAAGATGCTATAAATTCCCATTATTAATGTTTGGATAAATAAATTGCAAAGTTATGCAAACAATGTGATAAGGTAATAGGTTTGAATATATAATGAATACCTAAAAAGGTGCGCCAACATTTCGTAGGTAGAGATGTGCTTATTAAGTCATGATGCCCCCATTTCGCACTAAGGTCCAATTTACATATTTTCTTTGGCTTGGTGTTAAAAACATGAAGCCGGAAATTGATAATTACTTTGTTGATGATCTATGATTCCTATGATATTTATTCACATGCCTATAAACTTCATGTAAGAAAGAAAGAAAAAGAGTTATGTGCGATGTTTTATATTATAATCTGGTTTAGTTTTTTGGATCAATCACTCTTTACACAAAATCTGCCCTTGTAATTAAGTTACTTTCTTTTAATTTCATTGGTTTAGGCTAAAAAGCAGTTAAACGTTAGGTATATATTCACTTAGGTGATAAAATATAAAGGTGATTAATATAATTATGTAATCCACACTGTTGTCTCTCCCATGGTGGACCAATGAATTGGTGGGGGTTGCGGGAAACCAGTAGATGCGAGACGCAGACGACCATTCTGGCGACACTTGAAGAGGCCTATGTCCAACAAGTAGACGTCTTTCCGCTAAAATGATGATGATGATTTGATGATGAATATTGTCCACAAATTAATAAAAAAGGCAGTGCTCGACAAACTAGAATTAAAAAAATATATATATATTAACGATTATTTTGTGTATATAAGTAATTCTTTAGTTAACTAATAGGTATAGTTTTCGATGTCAAAAAGCCGTTGTCATAGAAAATTATCTTAATAATAATATTTAATTAAAACTTACACATAGAAACAACGTGTAGTTACATGAACTTTTTAAGGTTTGCCCGCCCTCCTAACTTTAATAGAATGTACCTTTACTGTGTCGAAATAGGGATGTTCGGGGTTTTTTCATAATTAGGTATCTATTTGCCAATTCCCAATGTTAATTTAGTAATTTTCAATGTAGTACCTGCGCCAGTTGAAATTTCAGAGTGACAATTTCGACTGGACACTAAATCCATTGTTAAATGGTCCGCTGGCGACTCGTTAATTAAGCATGAGTTAATTATTAATTCATACGCGTGTCACTGCTATTTATGGCAGGTCCTTCATTGGACGTCACTCAATCTATTAGATTACCATTTGCTGCGAATGACTAAAGGTACCTACAAATAAAGGTCAGCTCACACCGAAACGTGACGGTAGGTACTTAAAGACAGCATTGATGAAGCTGCGAGGCGAATTCAAATTCGTCACGATCATAGGCATTGCTGCGCAGGAATTTGGAAAAATAATCGATTTTAAAGTTAATCTACCATTTCTTTCTAAAATACGATTTTATTAAAAATAATCGCAATATTTTTAAGAGCAAAAAGATTATCAAAAGAGAAAAATCTACATATCTGTTTAGTTGTGGGGAGTTGCCAGTGTTTTAATAAACCTGTATAGAGTTACTTTTAATTCAACATATAGAGTTCTAAATTGCAATACAAAGTTAAAAATGACCTCAAACGCATCCTCCGTCACCCTGCGCGATATATGACAGTCCTTACATAGCGTAATAAATTCTTTGATTCTTTAGCTATCCAGTGGTGTAATATAATTTTAAATAACAATGATAGATATTAAGCTACAACACCAATTATACAAAGCGTTTTAATTGCCTCCGTATTCACGTCAAAAGTAAGCGTAACATCGCGTAGCACCGCGTTGCTTCACTGCTCGTTGTGTGCTCAGCCTTATAACAAATGACTAACGCTTTGTATCGCTAATCGATAATTATTATAATAATTGTAACATAAGATCGTCTTTGTCCATCATGATTCATACAATGGTGCAGTAGGTAGTTGTATGAAAATGCTATATTATTTTGTAGCATGTAACAGTAATGATCTAAAATTACTGTTTCATTGTTCATTTTAGACGTAGACTTACAATAGAATACAGTTGTTACAATAATCATGTGTTTAATTCATAATAACTAAGTTGAACGTAGAACACGAGTTTAATAGTCTTAGGTTTCTAGTAGAGCTGTATGATAAACTAGCTTCTGCGAGTGGCTTCACTCGCGTGAATTTCGGTTTCCCTATACAAACTTTGGACCGTCGGTCCATCCCCTCAAGGGGTACATTTTTGAAAACCCTCTCTTAGTGCTTGCCTGTGTCATAAAAGAAAACCTTGTGCAAAATTTCACAGTCTTTGTCGGTCAGTTTCTCCTTTTTTTATACATATATACAAGGTGTAAGGGACAGCCCTCCTCAAACTTTAAGAGCTTGCTCAGTAGACGAAACTGAACAACCTTCCACAATTTTTTTTTTTTCAGGAAACGAAAAAAAAAATCAGCCTTACCATACAAAATGATAAACTTGGTTGGACAATTTGTATGGCGATGCCGATTTTATTTTTTCGTCTCCGTTGTTTCGTCTACTGAGCAAGCCCGTAAAGTTTGTGGAGGGCTGTCCCTTACACCTTGTATAGATAAATTAATTTAGACAGAGTTACGTATTCGTCATGTAGACATGTCACGAACCAATGATAAACCTAAACCATGGAATGACTAAACGAATGATTCCCAGGCATTAGCTACCATATAAATATTCTTCAATAGGCTCGTAATTTCATACCAGTATATTCGCTGAATATATAATGCAATAATATATGAGAGAAGTGTTAAATAATTCACGTGTAGATACAAAAACGGTACATCCGGTGTCAAGGCAGCTCGTCATTGAATCAGAATGTCTTTTTATGAATGACATCTGTTCGTGTGACGTGTGGAACTGTGTTACTGTATGCGTATCGCGTGCTCGCTTAAATTACGGTGATATTGCTACTAAATATACCTATTGAATTTATTAAAGTAGACTATTGTACTGTACTTCACGCTTAAAATGAGAATTTCAAACAAGGACATAGGTAAAAAGCAGGCATTTCTTGCACATAGAAATTGTTGACTAGAAATGTTACACCGACTACATCCATACTCACATTAATAATACAAAGTAATGCCAACATGGGTCTGTTTAACCTAAAACAAGATAAACAACAAAGCCGAGCACATAAATCATATCACATCTGAACATCACAAAAAGCAATCCGGCCCGCAGTCTAACTCGAATTTTTTGCTCTCGCCTGTTATAACTAGATTGTACGAGATAAATAATAAATGGCACTTTTATAGGTGCTTCCAACATGACAATAAATATTTTAGGTTCAGAAGTAAGGCCGTCATATAAATGGTCTATCATAAATCGGCCATGCTCTACAGCTATCATTTGAACCGTATAAGATTATTACTTCACGTATTTCGTGGCAAATCTTATAAATTGCACGCAGGTTATGTTAGAGTCGTGAAACGCATCTTAGTGTGATAAAATTTATTGCTTGGGTTTAGCTAATATCGTTGGAAATTACGATCTATATTACTTGAGGCGTGGACCAGTATAATAAATTACTGAAAGTGATTTATTCCGGCTTGTGCAATTGATTTATTGAATAAAATATATATATTTGCTGTGTAATATATTAAATTTGCACGAGCTTCGGATATTATGTTAGGTCGTAAGTATTGTCAAATGGCAATAAAAAGCCAATTATATTTGTTAATAAAAATATACCGTAAGGTATTCCTATTATAACCAATTGATTTATAGTGAGTGCCTATTCGATACGGATCAGAAATTATTGATATTTAATTCAAGGCAGGTCTTAAGTCAAGAGTTAATAGGCTACTTCTAGGCAAGCGAGTTCTACAGTAAACCACATAATCGTATACCAACAGGTGAGATAGTGGTCAAGTGCGAGCGTACTAATAAAAGAAAACTCTATCATGACTCATCTACAGCAATTGGACCGAATAGGTGACAATCATTGCTTCGCTAGTAACAATAGAAAAAAGATAGTGTGACGTCATTGTCCTTTTACTCGAAATGGTTCCGAACAGCCATTTGTGGGAAATGAGGCAATTACAGGGCGCGAACCTCCGGAAGATTACCTAATAGAAAATAAGAAAAGTTTTCCTTGCGAGTGCCTATTTCAAATTAATTAAGTTTAACATCTTCTTAGCAGGTGGCTGAAGATTCTGTTTATTTTCCGATTTCATTTTCTCGAAGGTAACGTGGAAAACTGTTTAGGACGACATGTAATTTAGTGGTTTGGTGAAAAGTCTCAGTTGCTTAGACAATCTTTACGCAGATTTTTTTCACACGACTTTATTTCGTTTACCCGTCACAGTTTCGATACTGTGACGGGTAAACGAAATAAAGTAAAGTAAAGACCTCAGTTTTGCAGATTCTTATATGTATTTTATACGCGAAAAAAATATGTTGTTCGCATGCAAGTTGCAATAACTATTAATTGTCTACATGGACTGCACGCATATACCTACTGACCTTTGTATTAAAACTTGTGTGCTACTGATACTAACAATGTAGATATATCATAACATAGCATAGCATAGCAAAGTCGGTCTTACAGTGTTCCCACTGTTGGGACTCAGGCCTCTTATCAAGGAGAGGGAATGGGCCGTAATCCACCACGCGATCTTAGTGCAGGTTGGTGGATGTCACGTGTCTTCAAATTTTTGGTTCTATTAAATGCGAGTTTTCTCACGATGTTTTTCTTCACTGTTTTGAAAGCAGTGTTGATTAAATAAATTACAAGGATGAGCAAAAATCATCATAACGAAAAATAGAAACAGTTGGAGGAGGCCTTTACGAGATTTATTCCAGTGAACATATAACTAACCCAAATAACAAAAACTAGTACCTAGCAGTGGCGTGCCCGCCATAGAAGCCAAAAAGCCTGGCTTGCCCTACCAAAACCTCACCTAATTCATAGAACACGACCAATCAATTAATTATCACAAAAATCTAAACTTTAAACTTCGCGCGCTTACGCGGTTACGCTAAGTTGCCACTGTGTTATGTGAAATTCAAAAATCATTCATAAGACGATACCAGGGCGAAGCGAGGATGCCATTCTGAGCGAAATCTCTCCGATCTCACTCTAACACTTAACAAAAGAAAGAGATGAACACTAATGTGTTGTTGTCTTTTTCTGCCTCAAAGGCTTTTATGAAGCTTTATCTTCTATCTCAACTTTTGATATAAATACGTCAAATTTTGAGTGTGTGTGGGTGTAATTTGTTATTGTGTGCAAATCCTCGTCGAACATTTTGTTCTAAAAAAAAGCAGGGCTTTGGTAAATTTATGAATGACAGAAATTTTTACGCATATTATATTACGAGGCGCCCTCTATGACGCGTAAAGTTGTACGAACTAAAAAGTACTCAGTTCAAATTTGCTTTGATCGGTTATCGTGTTGTACGTAATTATTGTTTTGTTTTTTTTTTGTTTTCCGTCATTTAACAGTTTATGAATTCGGAAACTATACTTGTGGTTGTGTGTGGATATTATTATGTGTGGAATTGATATCAATGGCCAGGTAGGGTTTGAGTTTTAAAGATAAATATAATCTTGTAACTTTACTATTTTGAATATTTCTCAGAAAAGTTAATAACAATGCTTGGAATACATCAGGTATGACTCAAATAACTTTGCTAGTGCCATGAAAATTCTCAAAAGTACCTACTTGAACGCTGTTATTTCCTTCTTTAAACATGGCTTTGACTTTGACTTTGGTAAACCGCCAATAGAAAGTTGGTTCTCTTTCTCGACAGTTAAGTGATAAGTGTGTTTTAAAAAAGCGAACAACGAAAAGCTACCGCTGTTTCAATTGTGAGTATTTGCCAATAATATTACATATTATTAGAACGAACAAGTGTTTGAAACACCAAGATTTAAAAAAATATGTATTAGTTACACATTCATAACTAGATGGCGTTGGCGTCAAAACAGTAACATTAGATCAGTACCTAGTACTCGGTTGTTTTATTTCACACTCAACTCAACCTTACATTAAATATTCATTATGTTCAAATTAATCGTTATAATAGTATTGGCTGACCATCCCGGCCGGCCGGTAGGTACTCGACAACAAGAGCGGCTTTCCGAATTATCTTTGATTGCAATTCAAAATCAGCTGTTGGTAGAATAACGTTCACAAACTTTTTACGCTGGTGTAAGTAATACAATCATTTTTAAATAAAGATAGACAATTTGAATTAGAATACGATTTTTTTTTTCTATTCATGTACCTATTCAAACTTTACGATTATTGGTATGATGATAAAGTTGTTGTGGTGAAGCTTTTGTTATCATTATTTATTACTTACTATTAACATTATAATTGTTAATAGTAGTGGAGCAATTCAGAAAAATCAGCAATACTGCACTGATGACACGTGGTAGCACGAGATTTTTTTTTAATAGGTAAGTAGTAGTTAGGTCAAGATTCCTTGGCTTGCCCCATGTTAAGGCATCAGGCACGCCACTGGTACCTAGGTATAAGTGAACCTACTAATACTACTATCAACTTCACAAATGTAAAAAAAATAAGATTAAGGTATGAAAATAAAATAGCTTCATTATTATTATAGTGCACCTGGCTGGGTTTGAACCCGCTACCTACAACTCGTAAGTCGGAGCCCTTACCACTTGGCTACCACTGCTCAAGTGGATATACCATATAGACAAAGAGAATCATTCTGTATACTTCAAATTTATGTCACTGGCCATTGTAGACGAATAAACAGACAAGCGTGACATTTGCTATTCAGCGTAGATTAGCGCTTTAAAGCGGTAAATAGACACTCAATGGACAGTTTACCTCTCCTAGGTGCTAATTATACAGCCTTTGATGTAGTATTTAATCAAATATTAGGTACTTTTCACGAAGCAAATACAATTGCAACGGTATATAATACAAAGTTAGACTGGTATCAGTTTGTAAATATTGATATACAGAAAGTTACGTTAATGTGCTTAATAAGAAGAACAGTAGTGGGATATATATGTAATTCAATTATTTGCCCGCAAGTAACCAATTTTTATTTATTCATGTCACATTCACATCCCTGAATTATTACAATTTTAATGCCTTTTTCTCAATAATTTTATTTTTGAGTTGTGACATATTACTTTGTGTACCTAATTTATTTCATCACCTTTGGTTTTAAAACGGTGACGTAAAATATCGTCAGGAAAACGGCATGTCCTAGAACCAAAACTGGAAGACTTGTGGCAGCCACCAACACGCTTGGGGTTCGCGTGGTAGATTACGACTCATTCCCTCTCCTAGAGAGGAAGCCTGAGTTCCAACAGTAGAACATTATGGTATGCTAAATAATGAACCAATTAAAGCGTGTCGAATACCACTTACTGAAGTTAAATATATTCAAATAATTTTAATCGATATTTTTTTTTTTTTTTTTTCGATGGGAAAAATCATGCATTGACATCCCCCGCCCTTGGGCGGAGCGGGAGATAGTGTCAGACTCTTACTGACTAAAAAACCCATCCCGTTCCTTCTAGCCTTCGTACCGGAGCTCGAGCGCCCTTTCGGATAACCCTGGCCCCAGTAGGCTTCTCGATATTGGGTTGTTAAAAATACCTACTAGCTTTACCGAGGATGTAAATTATATTAATTCTAGTTCCTATTAATTTTGATGATGGCTAATTTACTTAATAAATAGTAATCATTATTACACAGCATAGGTAATAAGTAATACTAGCTACTGAGAACAAGGTAATAAATAAGAAATACTTCGCTTCGAATTAATCGGCGACTCCCATTACGTAGGTACCTGTTCGTTCGTAGATACAATAAAATATACAATATTAGTAGGAAAATGTATATATGTTATGTTGTTTATATATTTCAACGCATATGCAAAAAAAAACACGATCTATGAATTTGATAGCAGTTAAAAGTAATGACAAGTCTTCGTACCAATTTACTACTTTACGTAGAGTTACCGCGGTCATGGACTGTAAGAGTAAGGATAACTGAAGGTACAGAGGTAGAATCTAGTCAATAAAATCCTGACACTTCCTTTCACTTCACCCAGAGAGAAGTAATTTGATGATTTTCTACCAAAAAAAAAACTTTTAACGATACGTGAAAATAGAGTACCTATTACGCGACACAGATCCGCTTTTAGTCCCATTTCAAAACACAAAACCCACTAAAACTAATTACAACAATACCATTAATAATTTTACGAGCCAACTCCACATTTCTATTTACGTAACTACGTCCCAATCGGGGTCAGACTTTTATAACAGTACGGTTCTAATTAATCATAAGTCCTAATAAAAAATACGTCAGAACCAGAAGTCGTTTCGTAAACAAGTCGTGGTATTACAATAAATAAAGCCGGTGCGACCATACATCAGTTCTGCGATTGGTCGTATCGAGGTTCTAAGTTTTCGCCCACGTAAGTCATGGCCCAAGACACGAGCGGTATAGTCTGCCACACGACAAACCCACATTTCTAACGAATAACTATGAAGTAAGAATTTTAGAAGGCTCACTTATAAAGGGTTCCCGAAACCGACGACTGCGATTGATAATATTTACATCATAGACACCGATAGATGCAATAATTTATCGTTTATTTCCATTGTCATTCACGTAAACCCTGTCAATTATAAATGACCTTTTCAGGGATTCTTAAAAACGCATGAGAACTGGCTAGAATTAAATTTCATTATTTCTAAAACAGAAGTAAAGGAAACCGAAATGGGGAAAGGGGAGGAAAAGTTCACATAACTTTTCTTGTTTTCAGGTGCGACATCATTTAATGACCTCTTCCGCTCAAGGTTGGAGCGATTAGAGGACGTGTTAGACTTTTACCGACTAAAACTTATCCCTGTCTCTTCATTTGTCTTTTGCGTTACAGGGCCATCATTATACACTAGCTAGGGTAACTTCTTCTTTTCAAATGTCCGCAGCCCAAGAGTTGCTATACGATATTTTTTGTAATTTCTGTTTTTGTATTTGAGGGAAAAAATAATAACTGTTATTGATATAGTTGTTTGATTGCTGTTTCAATATGAGACTCAGTGGATTTTCATTCATAATTTAATTTTACAAGTTCTGATAACCAAGTTAATGACAAAAATTGAACTAGAATCCATATTTAAAAGCGATATACAACTAACGTTAATCACGAAATCTTTGTAACTATCACCTACAAACTTAAAATTTGGCAAGTAGATTCCTTAAAGGGTGTAGACATCCACTAAAAACAGATTTTACGAAACTTCACCCCTAAGGAGGTAAAACGGGTGTTGGAAGTTTGTATAGAAAAACCTACTTTTTCGCAGGCAAAGGCGCTGGCAGATGCTAGTAAAGTAATAATTTCAACATTTATGCACGAAAGTTCAGTAACTTTGCTTGCTAAGTAAGCAGCTTAGTTTCATAACGTTTTATTAAAAGTTTGGACTATATTCTGTTTTGTTTGCCTAATATAAGGATAAAGCGTCCTGTAACCACTGCAAACTGCAAATGTTGCTTTAGGAGAGCTTTTTGTCCGACATTTTATATAGTAACTATAATAATCCCAACTATCTCACAACACCAGTCTCACGCTAGGTAGAGCTTCTGTTATGAGTACTAGACAACTGATAAACATACTTATCCATTTTTAAATACATACATATTATGATCGTGCTCATCACACAAACATTTGACCTGGGGGGGAATCGAATCCACGACCTCCGACATAGCAGTCAGGGCCCCTAACCACTAGACCAACAGGCCAGTCGTGTAGTAGTGGTTCTTCTGAAGTTTTTTCTCTATCAAATTTTATAAGTATTTTATATAAGGTCGTGTGCCATACTGTTTAATGTGCGTAGGCGCCGGGGAAATGCGTTGAGAAATTAATATTAATAGCCCAACACGTTACATGTTATCTTTAACGTAGTAAATTTCGGTATACCTATCGCGTTTCGTGATATGTGGCGGTATATTAAACAGTCGTATAAAGTATCAAGGTTTTTGTATTTAAATTGAACAAATTGAGTTATGCAAAGGTTTTTAATAGGTACTGGAAATACTCGGTTATAAACTTCTTTATAACATTAACCACCTTAGACTAATGAAATGTAAGTATTTCAAGTAAATTTTCTTGACGATACAGGAGTCAATCCTAGAAGGATTGTTTGGAAGACAGTTATGGTTTTGTTCATGTGAAATATGTACTCCCATTTTTGGAGTTTCATTACCGATGTTATCTAATTATATACTATTTTTATGACTTTCTTATTAATTCTACATCTACATGATACATAAATGCAGTAAAGAAAACAAAGCACTAAAATTTATGAAAACGTGACAACCAGAAGTGTCAATTTTTGTTATGTCTCAATAATGTTTTTATATTATATAACCGTAACCGTACATAACGCGCGAAGCCGTGGGCAAAAGCTAGTTTCTGTAAAATAAATATAGCCTATAAAAACAAACTTTACCTCTTTATCAAAAAGTATCCTATGTCTCTTGGATCTAAACTACCTCCCCACCAGTTTTCAGCGGAATCGGTTTAGCCGTTCTTGAGATATAGTGTAACTAACTCAACTTTCTTTTACATATATAGATTATCTACGAACCGACCTCGGAACACGTTGGTTTACCTGAAACATCGTTCCGTGCAGCTATTATTATTTAGCTTTAGGTCTCAATACTTCTACTGAAAAAAAAAAACGATTGAAAAGTTTCTTTTACTGGCCAAAGTTTTCCCCTCGCTGTCGTCTGCATATTGCGCCCGCGATTCGCGAGGTGAAAGCACGCACAAGCGTGGGCGGGCGCCGGCGTCTCACGGTACGAGATGGGGTTCAATAGTACACCAAGGTTCATACGAGCTACGGTACACTTGATAAGTGTCGATGACACCACTCTCTATATCATAATGGACAGGTTATCAGGAAGTGCAAATAATTGTGAAGATTGCAACAATGAAAATCTTGCACAGCATGTCTTTTGGCTCATTGGTAATTTTTTAAGGGTTTGCCGCCCTGAAAAACACATATAAAATAATTTAAACGCATATAAGATTTGGCAAGTCGTTTATACGTTTATACTTTCCAAATCTAAAATTAAGATAAATTTGCTATTTCTTAGATTTAGTACAGTAATTCCATAAAAAAAAAACAATACAAAGTTGATCACATCCTTTCTGATATGTGAGTTATCTTCACGAGTTCGAGTGTTGTTTCAGTTGTTTGTGGCATCTTCACGTTCAAAAGGCTGAAAGGGTTTCGATAAAACTTAGTACATGGATAAACCGTGTCCCTCACGTTCATGTCCTGATCTCTGTACGGGTAGCATAAGGGATACTTTTTATCCCGGAAGTATGATCCCTTTGAGATAACTTTCTACTAACATGCGGACGAAGCCACTGACAGCAGCTAGTACTAAATATAATCCCCGGTATGAAGGCTAGAAGGAACGGGGTGGGCTTTTAGTCAGTAAGAGTCTGACACTATCTCCCGCTCCGCCAAAGAGCGGGGGTTGTCATTGGATGATTTTACCCACCATAAAAAAAGTACTAAATATAATTTCACCCCTAAAAGTTGGCCAGTTGATTAATAAAAGTTACCTTTATTTAAAATAAATCGAAAATGATTGCTAAAAGTATATGTATTAATATGTTAAAATGAACTGTAATACATAAGTAATTCATCATTCAGTAACTACGCTATAACGGGAAAAATTGGACTCCCAATGATTGGATGATGTTGAATGCATAAAATATTATGTTTCCAAAAATATTGTGATTAAATCGAATGGTATTGCCGCCCGTGCCGGCTCGAATACATGAGTTTTATATCATGCCATCAACGAAATTATGATAGTATAGCAATATATTTGTAAATTCGAATTCTGTTCAGAGTTGCGTGAGTCTGCACCTTTTTGTATCAGAGCTACTCGAGTGAATTTCAAATTAAAACTTGTTGAATACGAAATAGTCATAGTATCGTCTTCTACTTTCTACCCTTATCCCATATTACTTGTGGTCGGCGCAGCACGTTTTTTTCTTCCATTCTGTCCTGTCACCCGTCAAACTATCACTACCTAACTCCCTTTCCTTTCACATCATCACATAATCCATCCATCTTTTTTTCGGCCTTCCTCTCCTCCGTATACTCAGAACTCTTTTGGTAATATGCGCTTCATCCCTCCTCTTCACATGATCATACCAAGAAAACTGATTTCCTTTCAATTTTTCAATCACTGGCGCCACTATCAAACTTCCTATAATATACTTAACAAAAATTGAGCATTAAAGCCAGTGATTTCGGTCCTAAAGTCTCTCACTTCAGTTATACGATCTCCTAGATATGATTATAGGTATTCTCCAGTGATTACCTCATGTCGTCAGTGGGTTGAGATTAGCCGTGGTATGATTAGCGAACAAGCAGTAAATTGCTCCGTAGGAAGCGAAGAGAGGCGATGATTACCGCTGCGAGTTCTTGACACGGATACGTGATGTGTGCGCCGTGTGGGATCCGTACATCTACTCCGAGATATATGCACGAGAATATCACTGGTTTACCGATGGTTTACATCTTTCTGCACGTTTTTTTTTTTTTACAATCGTTGATAAGTATTTTAAGTAATTTATGATTTAATTTTATAATAATGTCATTTTCTTTATTCTTATTATTGTTGTGTGTAAGTAGTTTTAGTTTTTTAATTGTAATTTTTAGTTTTAAACTCATTTATAACGATAATGATGTGGAATGGTTTTTTGATGCCATATTTTATTTTAATTTTATTTACTTTTAATTAGCGTAGGGTTACTGTAATTTATAGTTCGTTAAGTATTTATTAAATGTAAATTATTCGTTTTTAATTAATAAATGTCATTATAACAATTAATTAATAAGACATACTATAATATATACATACTATAATATATACATACTATAATATAATGAGACGGACTTATTTTGTTGTACTCTGGGTGAATTCACAAGGAATGCATTATTTATAATTAGCTATAGATGTTAGAATAATTAAGTTAGGATAAGCGCATTTATCGCATTGGGGATAAAAAAAAAACCTGTAAAGATAGATGTAAGATGAAGAAATAAATAAATAAATATAATAAATGCTGTACATGCTTATAACAACATCGTGGGTGTGGGTCGGCCAATATCGGTAAAACTACTATTTATATAAGTAAACCTTATTAATAAGCAGTTTATTTTATCGGTAAGTACGTTAAAAAATCCATTTCAGAGGCAAATAGACACAACAACTACTCCAATTAAACTTTTGAACTGCGCTCATAAAGTAATTAGTATTTAAAACTGAAATCGAATTTGAAAACCAATTCATCTATTTTTTCCATGGTTCATTTTGTGCTTCGTATTCAAGTGTTCATTTTCTTTTCAATCCCACTGTTTATTATTCAACAATTTGTTTCGCAAATACTAACTCTTTCTGCTTGATTAAAAGGCGCGTCGGCTACATAGTTACTACTTGATGCAGATTGAAAGTCAACAACCTCCCGTCTAGGCTACAGGCTACAATGTCGGGCTTGGCTGCTAAGTGAAAAGTTTTTATAAACAAGTCTCGGTAATAACGCTAAAGTGTGTCGTTCATATTTTGTTATTTATATTGCCGCGGTGATAAAACAGGATTTTTATAACTTTATTGCTTTTGGACTGAAAATTGTAGCCTAGGTAGGTACTGTCTCTTTGCTGTTCCTTACTAAATCTAGGTTCACATAATTAACTATTTTGTCATTACCTATGAAATTATCAATATACATCTAAACTATCTACACTAATATAATAAAGAGGTAGTTTGTATTTTTCTTTGTAGGATGAAATTTCTGAAAGTACTGGTCCGATTACTAAAATTCTTTCACCAACAGAAAGCTGTTTTATTCCTGAGTGACATAGGCTATATTTTATGTACGTGGACGAAGCTGTGGGCAAAAGCTAGTTGTTTTATAAAACTGTACACTTTGAATTATAATATCTTATTTTTAAGGTGGTAAATCATCTACTCGTAATTCTTCCGCTCTAGGGCGAAGCGCAAGGGTAATGTAAGACTTTTAGTAAGTAAAACGCACCTATGTTCCTTATGTTGGCCTTAAAAGACCACGAATAATCTTTTTCGAAGACATTCTTAGTAGGCATCGGCCCTGTTGGGCGCCTAGGGTTTTGCTGTGATCTACGTGTATTTAAGGCACGCGTGGAACTGGAAGTGAACGGCGTCGACAAATCATGCTCGATCTGGACGGTCACCTTCCGGTGGGCGGACGGCGAGCCACCGGATGCTCGTCGTCCGTGAGCTGAACTGTGATATCTTATGGTTGTCTTAGAAATGTAAGTTCAAATAAACTTTATATTTAAGGCATGTTATAGTATAAATTACTTATTTGTTCGGGTTCATCAATCAAGTAGATTTAACTATTTAATTTACTTAGATACATTTTTAATAATTCCAATAACTACTACTAAAGACTCTTATAACTAACAACAAATCCTAAGAACATTAATAACCTAACAAACACGCAATCTTTAACTAAAAAAAAAATAAAAACTTATCTCTTAATTAGCTAAGCGTTCATTAGCTATTTCTTGGATATTGCATGTTTGTCTATTCTTTCTCTTTTTCTATTTTCCGTTGTTTTCTCGCTATTCAATTTTCTCAACTGCTGGGCCAAACAAAGAACGTTACAAAATAAACTACTTATACATACATATATAGTACAATTCACGAATGATGGCGGCCGTGAAGTTTGCGCAGAAGGCTGCGCAGTAACGTGTTTTAGGAACCAAATGACGTCGTGCATGCGAGAAGAGTGTGGTATGCGCGAAAGTTCGCAAAGGCTAACTTCACGCCCGCCATCATTCGTGAATTGTACTATACAAAACTATTTTTAGTACCTATATGCGAAACCTGAATATAATTTGTTCACAATCAGTAACTGAATCCATTCCAATCATTTTTACACCATGTTATATTTTATCCCAAAAATATTTAAAAATGTCACAAGTTGGAACCACTTGTACACAAAACGGGTCACGGTAGGTCATAGCGGGCATTAATCGCCAGCAAGGAGCTGGGTGCAAGTGCAAAACAACCCTTCACTCGCCTTGATGGCCCGGTGACTCCTTATGTATTTTTGCTGACATAACAAGCATATCACTTTTGTGATTTTTCAAGATACAGTTATGAAATTTGTACATGGACTCTTTATATAACAATACTAGATACGTGTTTCAGGCATATAGTAAAAATAAGGTGGTATATAGTATCTACGTATCTAGCCCGCTCTATAGATCAACTGTCCCAGCAAATAAAGCCTGTTGGTACAAACGTATGCTGTCACAAGATTATTGAATCAACCGTCTGTATACGAGGAAAATGATTGAGACCGAAACAAGATTACCTATATTGGCAATATTGCCACGGCTGATTATGGCAGACTATACAAAATAAAATATTTCCTCTCTCAGAAAATATTCACGGAGAAAAACAGCGCGACATTTTTTTTTCTTTTTTACTTTAGGTACGCTTAAAATAAATTGGTGTTTCGATTGAGTTACTCAATCTCAGCGAAACGGTTTTGTATACAGATGAACCTATTAAGCCGGAAGACGGAAGCGCTGTCCTTGATACGAGGTGCGCTGTCATATAAACGTGCAGAAATATAGTTGTCAGCCACGTGTGAGTCAACGGGATGTCTCTGTCTACGTGTGAACACAATTCGTTTATCCGGGATCATTTTGACAGAATTTGGGTGTTAAACTGCCCTGTGATAATAAAGGGCAAATAGCCAAAATTACTTAAAGCCTTTATATTATTTTGGAAATCCTTTTTATGTGCGCCATTAAAAAAGACGTTAAGTAAATGAAAGTACGATGTTAAAGCGTCGTTCCACAATAACCGTAAGTTATATTTCTGCAGTATTAATATTCATGAAGCGAAACGCATGTTATGTGATATTTTAACGCGCTGTGGATGCATACCGCTAAATAAAGGGAGGTCTTTATGAGCCTCGTTATTTCTAATAAAACGACCATGAACCATTCTAGATTAAGCTTAAATCCACGAGATGTGAGCGACATTAGACGAGCGACGACGGAAATGAACGAAATTGCCATCTAAGTAAAGACATATAATGCTGAAGGCTGGCAGGCTGAGGTAAATCACGAAATAAAATATTCGGAAATCGATCTTTGGGCCAATTGATAAAATTGATTCAATCAAATCTTCCATCTACTGGCAATATCATTGAGGAGGCATTTAATTTCAAATGTAATATTT
Organism: Mythimna albipuncta; assembly: GCA_929112965.1. NCBI lineage: Eukaryota > Metazoa > Arthropoda > Insecta > Lepidoptera > Noctuidae > Mythimna > Mythimna albipuncta. The sequence goes on from OV815962.1 coordinate 17,264,309, forward strand.
CAATGTAATCAATTATAGAATTTAATTTAAAGTTTGACCACCAGCGATCGTGTGACGTTAACTCACTTTAGAGGCTAGATGGGAAGATAAAAGCTCACTTAGTGTAAAAGCATTTTCTCTTTGTTATAAGTATGTGGTGGGTGCAGGCCGGCGGCGCTCGCGACCCGCGCCCACCGCTGACCCCAGCGGCCTACTCGCTTTAACTGTTTATGGTTCGTAATGTCTTGTAAACATTTAGATGGAGAGATGCTTCACTACTATACCATCCAATAAATATCGCCGTACTAAGCACTGTAATTGATTACTTGAATTTACTTGTACAAATCGAGTTCTAGTCCGTAAATAGCAAAATGCAAATCGTCGACAGCACTTTCAGTTCGAACCAGCAGTAACTAAGGAATAATTGAAATGTCTCGTGGAGGTATTCGGGGCACGTGTGGCGAGCTGCCAAACTGTAGGGCGCGTCCGGCTACTTTATTTTATTCAAGTGCTCTTGCTCAATTAGAATAGGTACGTATATTTTCTCATTTGATTGCTCTATGAGCGGGAAGTAGCGGTACCACATTTCCCAGCTCCTAATTGTAACCGCAATTTCATACTAAAATAGCTCAAATTGTGGAACTTCTGTTAGCTACCGGCTGCACCGGTAAATCAAACAAAATTATAGTCAGCCGTCGTGAATTTAGAGCTTTATATATTTTATCGTTGAGAAAATTATCATGTTGAATCGAAGTCGAAAGTTGTCCAATTAGAAAGAGGGCGTTGATCAGATTGACCTGTTCATCGAGGTATGATTATCTTTTTAAATTGCTTCTGTATGTAAATATTATTTTAGCTTTAATGTGTTAGATTAACTTGACTTAGTAAAAACTTAAATCATCAAGTTTTTATCTGTTTTATTTTGGAATCTTAATATTTTATCTTTGAGATAACGGATGGTTTATCGTGTCGAGATATCTTTAGAGATTTTTATCTTATTTTTCACTTACTTTGTTTTCGGAGACAGCCCTGTTCTCGAGCGCGTACATGATAGCCTTAGAGACCTTGGTCTCGAGCTCCCTCAAGGCGACGTCGGCGTCCACTTTGGTGAGCCTTTCCACGCCTTCCACGTACCCTGCCCAGGGACCGTCCAGCTCAGACAGAAGAGAGCCTATGCACCTGTTGAGAAAAAATAGTTTGTTAGAATTTGTCCTAAAATTAATTACTTGTCGGTCGCGGCTAATGGTTTTATAGGAGTAAGTGAAGAAGAAGAAGAAGTGGATTCAAAACAGTCACATAATAAGTTTTCGTATGACTTCTCGAATGATAACAAGCCCATTTACAAGCGACATCTGGCTGTTAGATTTATACTTTGCAACAGGCAGAACAATACGAAAGAAAACTAACTTTCCTTTATAAAACAAGAAAGTCTGCAATGATAGTAAAACGAAAAAACTTTTATACGTTTCCTTAAGTCTGCAGTTTTTCCAATTGTCTCGGAGTCTTGTGAAATGTTGACCGTGTTTCACTTTGTCACTTTGTTGCGTTCGCCGGGGAAGTTGAAATGCTCTGGTGCCATCCTTAGCTCGCTTTTGATCAAGTTTGTTATGGATCGCACAGGATCCTCTTTGAACAACGAGCGTGTGTTACATTTTGTATTAAGTTTATTCGTGCTTTGATCATTTTATAGTTTGATTCAATTAATAGAATTTGCATTAGCTGCTCTGGTTTTCGTATCCACGAATATGAAGTGTTAATAATAGATACGATTTTTTTTATACTTGCAGAAAATTATAAGAACTTACGAGTAGTTACGTGTGTAATGTAATCCAACATCTTTGGTGTGTACATAACCGAACCAATATTGTTTCAATATTAAACAAACTTATATTTTATTAATATTTTTATGCCAATTAATGTGGCAGGACACGGAGACATTTATATTTTTTATAACACCTAAATTGTACCTGAGTGCACAAATAAACTTATTTCATTTGATTTGAAACACAAGAGCGAGATATAGGGATTTTAGAGAAATATGTACCTTCGTTCGGAAAACTGAGGCCAATACTGAAGCGGATATCTACAATAGCCAAGTGGACCCTATACGTCCACAGTATCTTATAAATCCAACTGAAATCCTAGGATGCGAAACGCTAGGATTTGTGTGTAGCCTGTGTTGGACACATTTAACTCAATTTCTATGCAGTCTTAGCTCGACACAGATATTCCATTTAACTAACTTAAATTAAAACCTTGGCTCAGAGCTCAAATATTTACAGAACTTAACTCTTACATAGCAGAACGTAGTATTGATGTATCAATACCTGTGAAATATGGACCTTTATGCAGATGGGCACCTTTATCACACAAGCAAAGGCCTATATTCAGCAGTGGGTAAAGACTAGATGTAGTTTAATACAACATACTATGGGTACATACCATGACATTACGAAAACGGATTTCTTATTTTATCTACAGTCAAGTGGTAGTAAAAATGAGACGCAATATTTCATCCCAAACAAACTTTGAAGTTTTCCGATGAAGTGACGACCTAACTTTCCATTCCCACATAAATTGCTAACAAATTCAGCCTGCCGTATACAGATGCCCACAGTTCGTGGGTACACAGTCTGTGTCTGCCACACTGCAGCGAGCCGGGTGTACAGTACCCCGCCTGCAATTAATCCGCACGCACGACTAGAACAAGTGTACAGTAACCCAAGCCAGTTTATTACTCGCCTTGATTACTCGTCTCGCCCGCCGCAACTGATATTGAACATTTTTTTAAATGAAATTGCAATTTATTTTACTGTGCATAGTTGAGCTTTTTATTTTAAATTGCTATTTGTTGGACTGTAGTTTCGTTTTATGTTTGGGATTAATTTTCCGAGAATTTATTTGGGGTTTAACCTTTGTTTTGTTTTATTGAGATTTTGAACTGTTTACAAAACGGAGGATTTTGTTCAGGTGGTGTTCTTTTTAAACGGCTATTTTTGAGAAGTGAATTTATTATACCTACCTATTAACAATTTTTACTATGAGAATAACTTTAAAATCACAAAGAAAAAAAAAATACTTTTCGTACAGTTATTTGTCTTCGTATAATTTATGTAAATGTAGGGAATAGCTGTTTTTTATTCTTTGATAAAAGTTGGTTTTTGTGGTCGAAACTGTTCGACACAGTTTCGATGGAAAACTTACTAAAACAGGAAATCAGGATCAGTAAATCTACTTTTCGACCTACAAAGCCGGCTGACTTGCGTGACGATGCGGGATGGCGGTTGCATTCCGACGAAGTGCCAATTTAAGTCAATAGAGCAGACACAGAACACGGAGGCTCCTAAGCGGCTTAGCGACCATTTCTAGAGGCAACATTGTCGAAACTTTCAATACAGACTTAGCGATTTACCGTTATTCTTAGAAATTGATGGCTCGTAACAATTCTGACTGGCTGTGGCTGCCGAAAATATTGATCACCACACATTATACAGGTACGAATATTGTTAGGTAAATCGCATGCAAGTTGCATTACATTGCGAGCTACTGAGACATAATGTGATCAAGCGGTTCTTCGTACCCTTTTTTGAGGTAAGAAATCATTCAACAACTTCACGCGCGCTGGGTGAAGCAAAAGGGCGTATCAGACTTTTACTGTCTAAGTCCCACCCGTTGTTCTTCAGTTGCCCTTTGCTTTCCATGGCCATGGTAACTCTTTCGAACAATTCGTTCGTACCCCGCAATTTAATTCATGCAATTTGCTTGTAGTGTACACGCGGCCTTAGGAACGGCGTGTCTAGTCGCAGCGGTTCCATGCTCTGTGGCAATGACAAACCACATACTGGTTCTATGAAGATGAAGATCAAGTGATCACTTAATGTCACCGTTAAACTCATCAATCATCATACAATTACGTGGGTAAACCTACCGATGTAGTTAAGACAGATTATACAAGTTGCTGTAGTTTTCATTTTATATACAGTGGGTTTCAGTTTCGTAAATTTTTGACGTTTTATTGCAATAAAAATGGCGGGTGGATATGAAGAGGGAAGCCTAAAAAAAGATAAGTATATAGCTGCTGTACAAGCAAAGATCAGATTTTAGACATGAGTATTTTAATGTTAATAGCCACCTCTGTCGGTTGGTATAGATCCATCAGTTTGTGGCACACTTTTGAATGGCCCCCGCCTCATTGTTGAGTTTTCTCACGAGTTTGGGGACTCGTTAAAGTTAAAATCTCTTTCTTTGACAGAAGTTAACGAATTTAATTAGTGACGTGTTTGCAGTAGCCTTGCTTTTCATTTGGAGTTCAATAGGTTGATATTTTATAACTTTATCTACCGAATGTTGATGAATGCGCAAAAAAGTTCATGTAAATTATTATATTTTTAAATAATCTATAAGATATAGAATAATATATATTAAAAATCGTTATACCTAAATACATATTAAGTAGGTCATTAAAACATAATTGTCAATATTGCAAAGTGAACCATACCATAGCAAAATTCTTAACAAGTTCAGACTTGTTGCTTCTGTTTTTAATAACGAGTCGTATAGCAGGGAACACCATGGGCACATTCCTGGTATATTTCATAATGACAATAGCACGCAACCCTGTCATGCCTACGCAGCCGGCATTCTAACGCAACCATCATAAAACAAATACTTGGGTTGGAGTAATAGTATTGTGGACATGCTGATGGGTTTTTTGGGTGAAAAATTATAAATAACTTCTCCTATTTTGGGTGCAGGGGAAAGGGGAATGACAGACTTTTACTGACTAAAACCCACCCGTGTTATTATTCAGTTGCCAGGCCACGGTGATCCTTTGATAAATCATATGGCCCAAGCTGATGCATAAACTTCAACATTCTGTTGCACTTACGAAATGCTTTTAAAAGGCTTTCTGTTCGTTTAAACGCTCGAATCTCTGGAACTGTCGGTTGGGTAGGAAAAATCTTTCTGTATGGGATAATGAAAAAGTAACCAAAGTCGAGGGTGAAACTACGGACGACAGCTAGTAATGTCGAATCTATACTAAAGATAGTAATTTATTTATTTCGCAACCCTATGTCTCATATTACGGTTAGGTTTAATGGGTTATCTTTCAGCTCGTCACGGAGTTTTATATATGTAAATATATAGAAGAAGAAAATGTTGCGGAGGTTTGATTCCGATGCCAAATGGATGGAACTTTCAATTGATTTTGCACGTCTGATTCTGATTTCGTTTCTTATAAATTTTAATCGGAAGTACAAACAAAGTTTATACTACTCGTTGTCGCTCGGAAAACCTCTTCTTGGTGCCTTCTGTCGATTACTCTTTCACTTGTTATTTTGATTCATATTAGGAATGTTGTGAATTCGCGCTTTATTTAGGTAGGAGTTTTTGATTAGTTTTAGTAGTGCTTAATTTGACGTTTCTACCTCCGCTTCCGATTCCAGTTTCGATTCCAATAAACTACAAAACTCTGCATCCTATATAACCACCCTAATAGAAATACTTTTGCTTCAAGTCATCAGTGTCCACAAAATCGAAAATTTCGTCTATGAAAATTAAATTCTTACTTCTAAACTAGCAATATTAGAGAACCCGACTAGTGAACACTCTAGAGACCTTGTTTGCACAAATTAGAAGCACAGAGACATGGAGCGTTTGATGCTTACAATCAAATTATTAGGAGGATCCAACGTTCAAGTTTCTCTTCGAAACTGACCGTTTGAGACGTAGCCTGAATGAATTTAGTATACAGGACCTGGTTAGTTGAAGTGGAAGGGGGTGTGGGAGTCCGACAAGGCTGTCGAAAGCCTTCCTAATTGGTAAAGGGAACATGGTGAACAGGAAGGAAGTGACAGGAAGTATCCCATCCTAGGTGGATAGATGTAGAATTTCCAGAATGTGTCTACATCATACTTAGTTATGGCATTAAGATGTAATAGTATTGACTATGAAAAGACACCTCTATTATTCTGAGGAAGAGACGATTATATCTTAACAAAAAATCGATTAGTTTAATACTATAACATTAGGTACTAATCCTCCAGATCGAAGTTCAATCACAGTGGCTAATCTCAACAGAGATTAGCCCAGTACGCAGGAGATATTAACTAGGTATAGTGAGTATAACAATGTAACGGCTTTGCGGAAACACAGGTTCATTTTCTGTTAATTTACTCTCATAGTCTTTTTTTTTTATGGTGGGAAAAAATCATGCATTGACATCCCCCGCCCTTGGGCGGAGTGGGAGATAGTGTCAGACTCTTACTGACTAAAATACCCACCCCGTTCCTTCTAGCCTTCATACCGGGGCTCGAGCGCCCTTTCGGATAACCCTGGCCCCATACTCTCATAGTCTGATGAGACGACAATTCGACATGACTGGAGGAAAATCAGGCGCATGACCAACGACTTTACGTGCTTACTGAGACACGAAAGTGTCACACCACCAACTTGCAAACTCAGAGGATACTTTAGAGTAATTTTTAGTCCACAGAAAACTTCTGTAAGGGAAACCGTGGGAGCAAAGGGCTATTGAAGGACAAAGGTGTGGTTTTAGTCAGTAAAAGTCTCACACGCCTTCTGACTCTACTCTAGAGAGGGAGAAGATATTGCTTGATTTTCCACCTCAACAAAAGTTAGTCCCTTTAAAATGCGCTCCGTCTGAATATAAGGATGGCGACCAGCAGATTTCCCTTAAAGGTGAACGCATGTGAGCATATTCGTAAGAAGATTGGTTGCATTTGTTTTTCACTACAACATTGCTTTTTAATATGTATGTATCTAAGTATGTATTTACTGCTGTATTCGTTTCTCTTCTGTTTGTCTATTTATTAAGTTGCACCTGCCATGTAATGTTTCTGCACCACCCTAAGGTCGACTCGTAGGTAAAACTTAAGGCATTAAGTCCGTCTTTGAAGAGCCGCATAAAGCTTTATGCATATCACACTGTAGTGTTAGTCATAAAGCAAAAACTCGCCTCAAGGACTCTACGCTCAAGAATCTCTCTTGTGTATCTACGAGACAAACCAGGCAGTTAATAAAACTGTTAAAGCCCAAGTCGACAGCTCACGATAAAATAGGAGACAAGCACAAGATATCTTGAACGCCTCGCGTACAAGATAGCTGTTGTATAGTTAAACAGTCTCTCTCGAGTACAGAGCTACGAGATTAGTTTCCATCTAGAACACCTTATTATGTTCCCAGAATTTGGTTATTAGCTAAATTAATTTCAAAGCTCTCTATCGTGGTCAAAGCGCTTCATTTAGATTAACATATTCAATAACCACAGTTAGAGGATCTTTAGACAATTAATTGGCTAGTTAGCCATGTTACCTCTTAGCTGTATCAATTAAGTACCTGCCTCTCATATTAAAATACCATAGAAAAAGAGATAACTATAAATTCTGGAAGGGCTGACCACGGTAAGGAACACTAGTCCTCGCGTCTTGACAGGTGACCAATTACAGGTTCCTGGATGCGAGACGCATGACCCGTCGGTGTAATTGGTCCTATAATTAATAGAAGAAGATACTTACCCTCTAGCCAAATTGAGGCAGAAGTTCCTGCAAGGCCGTGCATCATGACCTTGGCAGCGCGCACAGCCGGCTGCCCGCAGCAGTCGGTTCTCGCAGTTCACACTGCCAGAGGCCAGCACTCGCTCGGTTGAGGCCAGTGCGTCCGCGCCCACGGCTAGCATCTGCAGCAGCGCACGCGCCGCCTCCAGTGACCGCGATAGAGATGTACCCAGCTGTTGACAACACATTCATTGATTTTTCGGATTAATTAAATATTTTGTTTTATTATAGTTTCTTAATGTCATGCTCCGGTAGTTAAAATTTTTAATACACCCACGTTGAAGTGGGAGGTCTCGTGACCAAGCGATAATGATGAATAAATTACAATAAATCAAATAATCCAATTAAAATTATATAGCTACCTGCGAAAGTGATAGAAAAGCTTTAAATATCAAAAGACTTTTCCCGACCAACTTGTTAAAATAACCAGGAAATGATTTATTATGGCGTCGGCGAGCGACAGCTACATTGAAATAAATCCGATTTAGCGCTTTACGAGCCGGCCACCGGCGCTGTAAGCAGCGCTTAAGCGTCATTTTTATATGTCAGCAACATAAATAAATAAAAGCGAAAATCTCTGAATAGTGAATAGGATTTAGTTATATAGGGGTAAGCGTTTATCGCACTTCCGCACTCCCGAGTTTCACATCCGGGCTTGTGTTCATTCGCTTGCTAGCGTATATAGTATATACGTTGGAGTAACTTTGTATACTTGTACATAATCTTGGTACTATCTATACTAATATCTGTGTAAATAGGTATATTGTAGGGAATTTCTTAAAATCTTTGTTGCCTAGATTTTTTTTTTGTTTGACCTCCATCTCACCTGATGGTAAGCGATGATGTGGTGTACGATGGAGCACGCTTGCCTAGAAATCTCTTGACATAAAGACCCCTAGGTTGTAGCCATTAGGGAACATAGACTCCAGTAGGAAATTCTCACTCCTTAGCACTGTGCACACAATGAATGTGTTCTCAAAACATTGTATCTATGGTACGACCTAAAACAGTTTTGTAACATCTTACAGTAATTTTGCATTTAGGATACCTACGACATAATATTTTATGTAAACGCCTGTGTTATCTGAGTGCCAACAATATCTCGTGATGGCTCAACAGCGGCATTCTGCAATAGTAAGTGCCACATTCATTATGCTGTGCACACTGGGCTTTGTCCTGCAATCTGCATGCAACGTCTCTCAAAAGACACTTCGTTGCAACAGCGCGACCTACTGACGTGAATCTTTAGTGAACTTAATACATATTACTAAGTTGTTGGAACTTTATATATTACTAGATTCTGCCAGCGGGTAAGGGAGTGAATTTTAAAACATTAAATCATCTCAAAATTTCATGGTCTTAGTCCTAATAATTTCGGCTGTGTGTTGATATGTCATAATATTGATTATTTTCATGTTTTTATTTTTGTTAGGACCCTGGAGTCCTGGACCTTTAGAAGATTTATTAGGGCCGAAGTCAACTCGCAGAGGCTAGACAATTTTCGTGGAAGGTGGTACCGACCGACATTTATCCCTGTACGCGCTATGCTGGTGCACTCATACACAACTCACGGTTAGAGGAAAACTATAAAGACATGTAAAAAGGCGTTCTATTTCTGGTCAATTAATCACTTCGCACTTGCAACATCGCGACCTACTGAATTGACTTTTCTTCTTTGGTGAACTTAAGGGAGAAGCGGCGTTTTTTGCATCTTTTAGTATCATGAAATGAGATATATTTTATGATATGGAATAGCTATTTCATGAAAAGTTCATTAAATATTAAACTGACTGAGAGGGTTGTATTAATGATTTTAATGACACAGGGGAGACGGGATGTTATTAGAAAGTAGACATGAAATAAATTATGAAAATAACCATCTCTTCCAAAATGTAAGAAGCTTAAAAGCGAAAAGTAAAAGTGAGTTATCCCTCCCCGGTATGAGTATGACACAGCAAGGCACAGGTTAATTCGGATAATCTCCGGGTTAACCCAATTAAGGCACATGCCAGCACTCGAGCAAAAGGTGTAATGCACCATTACTTTTAATGACCGAAACCTTACTGCCTACCTGTTTCGTCTAATGCTGCGTGCCTTTCGGCATTGCTAAGAAATTTTGAATTTTACAGGAGGGTTTAATACAATTATGCTTAAAATAACATACGTCATAACAATTTAAGGGTGTATCTTTGTAAAATAACATTTAATACTCTGAGTTGAGTCTTATTAAAGAACAATTTGTCAAAATTTTAAATTAAGAAACAATAGCCAAATAAATAAGTGATCCAGAAGAATATGGCCGAGTTTAAATAATAAAAACCTGTTTAATAAAAACCAAACCTGCCCACCCATTTCTTTTTTATAGTGGGAAAGTCATCAATGACAACCCCCGCTCTTGGGCGGAGCTAGAGATAGTGTCAGACTCTACCGACTAAAAACCCACCCCGTTCCTTCAAGCCTTCATACCGGGGCTCGAGTTAAACTAACCCTGGCCCCGGTATAGCTTCCCACCCATATCTGCCAAACGTTTTGGGAACACATTCATTATGCATATAGCAAAGGAATAAAATTCTCTGTCGAAGTCTGTGTTTCCTGATTGCTACAACCTGGGAATCTATGAGTCAAGAGTGGATAGACTTATACTTCTACGCAACCGTGTTCAATGGCGACAACATCGTCGCATTCCATTAGGTAAGATTCATATATCTGATATTGTTCGACAAATATTTAAGATGGTTCATAGACGGCTTTATACATTACCGAAGCTATCACATCACAGGAATTCTCATAAAATAGAGAGCGTAATTACCTGTTGCGGCACATCTCCAAACGGCTGTACTGCGTCATACGCATCTTTGAGACACACCTCGTACTCCGAAGTGAACTGTTTCGAGTCCAGCTTGAGCACATTATGATAGGCGACAGGGAACAGGTCCTTGAAGAACGTCTTCGCGGTGACTGTCAGGTCTTTCGGTGGGCCTGCACTGAGGCTCTCGCTGGTGAGGTCCCCTTCCGCCCGGAGTATTGTTCGGATGTCGTCGTATAAGTTCGCGAGAGGCTGGACCGTTCGTACCGCGTGCCCCCGGTATAGTTGCGTGAAGAGGGTCGCTGTCTTGTTCTGCGACTGGTGTGACAGTCCCGTTAGGTGATCTGTTGGAAAGAGAGACAGACATTTAGACGGTTCTCATGGCATGTGTTTTTAGCCCCACGCCGAAATAAACGTGAAAATATATGTTAAACTCGCGCCGACCCTAAGTGATATGGGACAAGGACAGAAAGAAGAAGAAGAAACCACACTTGGAAATACCACATCATGGGTGCGTTAACAAACATACTCACTTATGCAACTCACATGCACAAGACAAGCAAATGTCTGCATGCTATATATTTTGTTCCGTGCGGTAATGGAACTCGCGACACGCCTCACAGAAACCAATAGTTAACTACTGCGCTAATAGTGACGTTAACAACAAATTTTAATATGAATGCAAAACACGAAACAGAGGTATTAGTATGCATCACCGCAGTTTTAATCACAATTCAATTAAGGTTTGATTGACAGGTCCTAATTCATTAATCAACTAAACTCTATTACATAATACGAGTAATATACAGTAAAACCTCCAACCAAGGGCACGTATTTACATTGCGTCTCACCAAAATTTGGATACATGTTGTTACGAAACATTTATGTACAATAAATTAGACGTAACGCTAACAGAGCCCGTGTAAATACGTTTAGTTGGATAAACATCCCCGAGTATTTGACTCCATAGTTTGTGGCACCTGCCCTGAGTTATAAGAGTATCTAGTGTTATCTCGCTGGAATGCAGGCCCGACCCGCGGGATCAACGCCTCGCCGCATTCCTACCTACATAATACGTATTAAGTACTCAAAGACGACCTTATCCTACCAATACAGATAACTACAAGATATTTTTTAATTAAATAACATAAGGCTCTTTATCAAAATGCTACTTCGAGTAAATCCGAGTGGCCGTGTGTTTAAACTGTGAGAAAAGCCTACCATGTTTATACGAAGGATGAAAAGCTCCTTTGATCTGCGGAGCTTGACGAAAAGCTTTTTAGCCGGCGGCGTTTACCGCGTACGTACCTTGAACCGTACGGTTGAAGGATTCATTATGATTCTAGTTATAAATCTCCAAGGATTATAAGCGAGGAGTTAAATGTCACATGGTTTAATTTTAGGAGGCTGTTAGCTGGCATTTGGGCTTCTCATTATAGAAAAGTGGATTTTAATGCTTGATGACTTTTATGTTTTTTAAGGTGAAGATTTAATTTGTTGGCAACTGTGTTTTTAAAACCGAAAAACAGAGTTGCCAACAATAAAGAACTCAATTTTTCAATAGGTAAATAAATGATGACAAAGGGAATAATTTTGGTAATTTTCCCCTGAACCCAACTGTCATCGGGTGCTATAGACACTACATTAAAGTAACCCTCGCTGCTCCACCTGCACAATAGACGATTGATGACAGTTCCCAGTGCTCCACTGTAAATCCCCGCATTCAATGTTTCGTGGCTGAAAATCTGGTAGTACCAAAGATAACGTGCAGAAGGTTAACAATATGAAGGTATGCTTTTGTTATCTTCATTTTTTAAGGAAATTGCATTCATTGATAAAATTAGTACCAAAGCTACAATATTTAGTTATTGAAAGCACGTAGAGATTTTATATTCCTCGATTGTTGTCTAATTTTTGACATTTTGATATACAAACATCAGCACTTAAAGATTTGCGATTTTCTACGAAAATATTTAATAGGCGATTTCCGATTAAAGAATCTGAAATGGGGTGTGTGTAAAACTCTACAAAGTTGTCATTCTGTATCGGTTTAATTTATAGTGGCACGACGGTAGCTCAATAAATAATAAGCGTCATTCGTCTTTTCAGAGGGAGACCTCCAGACGCCCTCGGCGGCGGCCGCCGACCGGCTACATTTAACGTAACCGCGAGTTTTACAGTTCTGTTGGAAAAGGACTAACACGTTATCTTCACACGTAATGAAAAGGTATGTGTTCTAACCGTAAATAAAAAAGAATGTAAATTAAAACTGTTCATTCTGGCATGAAATCGGTTAATGAAAAAATTAAACAAGACGAAACAAATGTTTAATTCAAATTTAAAATACGGTTCGAAATTAAGAAGAAAAAGCACATCAAAAACAGAAATGTTTTTTATTCATTACCCCTCTTCTCGTTACGTTTCTAAATTTAATGTAAATAAGGCCGACCTAATCAACGAGCTAAGCGCCTTTTGCAATTAACGCCCTTTCATCAAAATCGTGACATTTTTCTCCGCCCACGCTTTCAACACTCACACTTAAAAGTCATTTAGTTGAAGAATCATAAATTGCATTACAGTGTAGCAGCTCAAACTGTGAATAGTCTGCGGAGAGTGGACTAATTACTTAGTGATGCAAATTCTACAGAGGTTGTTTTAACAAATGAACTTCGTCAAGCTAAAGCGACGAGTTTTTTTGCGTTTTAAGCAATTTCATCTCGTGGAGAGCAGGACTGAACTATAGTAATGAGACGCCAGGGCGACGGTGATTTAGACAGAATTGAGACGTGGGAAAGTGAATATAAACGAGACTGTGTAGGAGCTGTTAAGGAAAATATATAACCTTCCTTTATCACCATTCATTTACTTAATAGACCAGCTTTTTACTCACGGCTAGGTAGTTTCAGAATCTTAAAAGGTTTTTACAAAGCGTCTCATCTAAGTTTATGTTAAAGGTCTAACATTTAACAAAGTTTATCCTAAGAAATTCTAGTCTGTTCCGTAAGTTACGAGTCTCTACGGTCCATGTAGCAGGATAGACGGAATCTTCATACCCTATAAATCTGAGGTGTGAACACTATAGAGAATACGCTTGAGGAAATTTCATACTATCAGTAGTGGGGATAATATCCTGTCAGTGGATGAGTATGCCCACGTATTAGAACACAAACTGGATGAATGAAACAAGTACACTGCATTGTCAGACGGTATATAAAAGTTACTTTAGATATAAAAAAGCACCACAATTTCAAATAACTTCATAAAAGTAAAGTATTGAGACAAGAGCTGTTAACGAGAACTCTATTAATATTAAACGGTCTGTATTAACGTTAATGTGGGGTACCATCATAAAGCACAAAGGTAAATTATTTTAGTGCTCTAATGAGGGTCCGTGCGTGAGGTCCCGGGGGCCCTTAGGCATTCGCTCGACAATAGTATAAAGGGAACCCTCGGCGTCAAGCACACTCTGATTATTTCCTCTCAGGAGCAGGGGGTTGAGCTCATTGTTTCATACTTGTTAGTCGCGGGGTCGTCGCTCCCAATATTATATTTTTTATAGATAATAACGCGCCACTCGTGTTGATGGGACCCTTTGAAGAGTACTCACATGTAAATAGCTCTTGAAGATTCTTTTTAAAGATGAGAGAACCTATTTAAAGATGGCTGCGGAGTATAAATAACAAATGCCATCTGATTGTACGCCATTGTCGTTAATCTACGTGTACTGGCTGATATTGCTTTTGTTTGTAGCGTATGTTATTTGTCTGGGCTATATATTATGCTCGTTTGCGTGTTAAACAGAGATTAATCGAGGGTTAGTCAACGTTTGGCACTAGATGTTTCACGCTGCGTTTGTAGCCTAGCAACAACGCAACGATTTGTTTAATAACAATAAATATTATATTGTAAAATCCACTGTATTACTTTACAATGTATTATTAGGTATATTTTATTACTAGCTACTGTCAGCTACTTCGCCCGCGCGTGGTAGTAGAAGATTATCTCAACGCAACATAGGTACTTACTCCCGGGATAAAAAGTGGAGATAGTCTACTAGTGTATCAAAGTTTCGTCGAGATCCGTTCAGCCGTTCGAGGGTGAAGATACAACAAACACACACACTCACAAACTTTCACCTTTATAATATTACTGAGACTAGCTCATACTCGTATTAAGCGAGTCTGAGTGCACAGACAAGCCAGAACTGAGCTCTCTGGCGCAAACGTACAAGGAGACCCGACCCCAGCTAAACTGGGAAGAGTGTTGGACAAAGAAGAGAAGACTAGCTCATATTGCTGGGCAAAAGTCTCAAAGCTCGTCAGGCATGCGTTAAGCATATTGTTGCCCAGTTCTATCTAAGTTGGACAATGGATACCCTTTAAGGCATTTTAATGATTTGTATTTTGGAGCACAGAGTAGTATTTCGTACGTGATCTGTTAATTTAACATATAGTTGCTGAGTTTCATACCGTATCAGCAAACCTAGGGTTTGTGATAAGTAGTGTGCACTAGCTTCTGACGTTTTATAAGTGCCTATGTAGGCCTATGCGAAATAAAAAACTTTGATTTTGGTATATTTTTTATGTTTTTTTTTTGGAGTTGTTCTAGTAATTAATTCTGTTAGAGCAAACACCAAGACTTGACATAGTATGCTTAGTATAGTCGATTATTTCTTGAAAGTAGTCGTCAGTAGCTCATAGGTCACCGCGACCGATTCCAGAGAAATTCCTAAGCATTTTACAAGCCTTATATGGTTGTTTACAAGCCTTATATATTTACAACTGTTGTAGTAAATCGTGTGGCATTTATTGGTAAACAGTACTTAATTAATTTTCCAAAGGCCAGATGTTTCGGCCGTTCATCAATCGAATATAGGCATGGATTACACTCTGTTTGGTTTGTGAGTGACATAACCTTTTGGGAGTTCTTACTGTGTTTGACGGCCCACAACACGTTGGGGGTATATTAATGTCTGGCTGAGCTGATAGTTCTTTTGATCTATCTAAATCTGAAGTAATATAGTCTGTATAGTAAGTCAAACGAGTTTTCTAATAATTATGGTAAAATGAAATCTGATGTAGTAAACGCTGGTTCAATAATTAAGGTTGATTAACAGAAATTGATCATTTAGAAGAACCTTATAAAAAGTATCGAATATAAGTATTTGTTAAATAATTAAATATTATACAAAATTCCCAAGTCGGTTGACTTTTTAGATAGACTATATTTTATACAATGGAAAAATTATTTGTTTCTAAATACATATTTGTAAGTAGCTTCTGCCAGTGACTTCGCCCATATGAAATTATAAAATTTTTAATTTTATGTCAAACTCTGTCTACTGTTAAAATAGGTATTTTTTCAAATCGATCCCGCAGTTTTTGGGTTTATTCCTTACGAACAAAAATAAAAATCTTACATTTTTATACTCGTAATAATTAGTATAGAAAGGTAATCTCTAGAATTAGAATTACCTACTGATCCGATTCCGAATATTTTTTCTCCGCTAGATATCTAATCGCTAGTATGGCGAGCGAGTAAAGTAACTAATAAGTTTAGATGGCTTTTTGTTTTATTTATTGACAGGGTCGCATTTGATCGCTATCTCAACCGTTTGATTCCTATAGGATAACCGCGTCTCTATTTACCAAATAACGAAATAATGAACGTTTGCGTCGCATCTGCAATGTTTAGTTGCTGTTGACACATACAGATGGCACTAGTTCCACAGTCACTCTACCAGCACCACTAGAGCACTAGGAAACTCTCCAGTGTTGTGAGTTCCAGCCAGTATTCTTTGTTTGTTTCATTCCTAAATAGGTTTTACTAGTACAGAATTTGAAATTGTGCAAGCAGGTGCAAATTAAACTTTATCTTTCTTTCTTTAGTGGAATGCAGCGCAAATGTTACCCATAAGCCTGTTAATATACCTACACAAATATATGAGAAAACGTAGGTAAGTTTCCAACTGAAATTGCTTTAGTCTCGGCCGGTTAGAACAGGCTAAGTCATAAAAACTCTAAAATAAGCTTTTCCCAACATCTGTGTCCGACATAGATAGGGGAAAACTGTTCTTTTTTGTCTATGAATATTAATGCTATGTGCAGTCACGTCTTCATTACCTACTAGTTTTATTTATAATGTATGCATTCTGCGCGCACATGCAGTAATTTTATAATGTTTATTGACTGAATAAGTTAATTTCTGTTGCCATCTCTGGAAAACACACTTTAAAATATTTATTTAATACTCGATGCCGCAGTAATTAAAGAGTCTGCAGGTTCAGTAATAAAATTGTTTTACATTTTAAATACGATATCATATCGAACATTATTTATTATTTCAATTATATACCATTAATCTTAGTTCTTAATTTAATTTAAATATTTTATCGTATCGAATCTAAACCTAACTTTTAATTATAGTAACATAGACTAGTAAAAACTAGTTTTAAAAAAGTGAATGACCAGAGGCAGAAGCAATCATAGAGGTGGGACACGCCGGAAATTAATATGAATCGATATTCCTTCAATCGATCTCAGTAGGTACCTACCTACCTATTGTGTATCGAATATTATTTGTCCAGTATAAAAATGATTGTATCAAAATCTTTTATGAGGTACACACTGAAGGGTCGTCTACACAAAGTGCCCAATTTGTCGGCCGTTGGGAGTGTTTGTTAAACAAGTATTGTTCGCTCGACTAACACTTGGTTGCAGGGCCGCCTCTACTTTCTCATATTTATTGTTTTAAGTGCGCGGGTTGTGGTAGGCTCGGTATGCCGTGTGTCAAAGATATGGCGCATCTGTTTGTTATGCTGATTGATCTTTGCCCACTGGCATAATAAATAAACACACATCTATGCACGCGCTCAGTCGTCTTTCAATAACGTCTCCTTTTATAACGAGCTCACAATGAGGTTACAGATAGTGTATATTGTATAACGCACGTATCTATACAATTCATAAATGAATGCATGTGTGCTATTTTTAAAGCTTATTTCCATTCAAGAATGAGTTTTGTGAATGGAATATGTGAATGAAATATTTGACTTATGATTACACAAAATGGTACAGATATATAAGAGACATTAAATATTTATATTAGTGACAGGAACGCTACGAAATAATTATCCGCTCTTTTTAAGGCAGGCATAATTATTGAAATCATAGTTCAAGTTAAAACAAAAATCACACTAATAAAGGCAACACTTTTTATTTACATGTGTATGTTTGTTCATCCTCTACGTCCAAACGCCTGAACGGATTAATATGAAATTTGCCATGACATAGGACAGCAGGAGTATGTCCCCTTGGAATGATCTCGACTTTCAAGCGGGTGAAATGGCTGGCACAAGTTATTAATTAAAGTGCACTTACGTAAGTGCTAGGTACATTGTAGTTTCCTCTCCGATATCCTTTGCCAATGATATTTATCTACTCTCCTAGTCTAAGCCTAATCTATTACACGAAATCCGTGCAATCTAGTTGATGGAAGCGCTACAATAGTTACTCTCTAGCGCACAGATAGCCATCCACTTTGATCTCAAACACTGACGTCCAATATTGATGGCTCGCGAGCTAACCGGAGCATAACCAGGCCGTTCCTTTAATCTAGGCACTTTGGATTTCGACGCTAGGTGTACTAAGAGGCGGCTAAGATCTAAGATCTTAGTATTTACATTAATTTATTCCGAGTTCTTTTTCGTCTTAACCTTTCATACGGTACGGTATTTCCTTAATTACGGTATCCGTAATTGGAGACACAATAGAAAGACAATGAGAGAGCGAGCCGGCGTTCTCTTGGGATTTAATGAAAACCGTTAGAGATGATAGATATTGCGGAAATATTCAAAAAAATCACCTTAAAAAACATGGTGGATTTTATTTAGAAAAATGTTGACACTCCTAAAGCCTCTCTAACAAGAGCGGGAAAACATATTTGATGAAAAAAGACATAATGATCTCTTTGTGTGTGCATATATTCATTCATAGTTTTTTGCAAAAGAATCTCATTTAGTTAAGACGGTGAAAGAGAGTGAGTGTGCGTGAGGAAAGGTTCTTATTTTGATCTATAGACGTTAAACCTAGTTACTACGAACTTTTAATAATATTTTTATATTCAATTGAATATTTCGGAGCGGAGGCGGAAACTGATTAAAATTTTCAAGAAGGTTTCCGTATATAAGTCCTCGTCCGTCTCCTGTTCTATGCTAACTGCTCACCAATTTTCAGCCAAATCGGTTTAGTCATTCTTGTGTTATAAATAGTTTAACTAACATGACTTTCTTTTATATATACATACATAGTTTAGTGTAGATACACACACGACCAAACTTAACACATCCGATCTTACCTTGTAAGGATTTTTTGGTATTGAGCAGCAAGCTGGCCGTCCTCTTGATAGGCAGGGTGGTGCTGACCTCGGCAGCGCGCCGCAGTGCCGACTGCACCTGCAGCTCGCGCCCCCGCCCGCAACACTGCCCCCCACAAATTTGCCCTGAAAATAAAGAAAAAACGTTAGAAAACCTTGCTGGAATTTACTATACTAAAAACAATACAAAATAAAATTCCGTGTTTTGAGCATTTTTACTTAATTTAAACATGTATCTAACTTTTAAAGTTTGATACATATATCTGTTTGTTTTAAGCTAGAACTACATTAGACCAACGCACATGTGTAACACGCCTGATTTGTATGTAGAACAACGTCGCGTGGCGTGGATCAAGTGTAGCTCTACAAGTCTAGTTTCCATATAAAGTATACGGAGACCGTCGCGCCCAGATCGGCGTGTGTGGCACACGTGGGCCCGGTGTAGTTCTAGCTTTAATTCTGCACGTTAGCTAGTTAACTATAGTTATTATATATTTGAAAGGGAGATAATTGGTAATATAAATAAATTGGTGATATTTTTTTAAACACAATACCATATAGTAGGTACCCTATGCATGATGCGTGAATAGTATGAGGATGAGGATATGTATCCTCTCTCGTAACAATTCGCTAGCGTGGTCTCATAAATGTGTTTGGTTGGAACTGTGTGGGCTGTTAAAAAATTAAAAAAAGAACACCAATTTACTTACTAACACGAATATATTTTCGTTAACCTTACGTAATTGTATATATACGTGGAAACTGTACAAGCCTTAATATGTAATGATGAGCCAGCGACCCGTAATGGTTGATTGGTTCCGTTTCATTCGTAATTATACCTATACCTACATGTATATTGAATCAATCCTTTTCGGCAATACTCGGCAAAATTATTATCCAAATAATAGGTTAGGCGAAAAGGCAGCTGGATTTATGTGGCTGAATAACTGTTATCGTAGAAGTATTTACTCAAAATATGGAGAATTCATTACGAACATTATTTCCGGAACATTTTGCAAAAGCACGTAGTTAATTAAATTCCCTTTGATAACAGTTATTATCGGCTGTGAAAATGAATATTAATATTCGACATAAATTAATGATGTCTCCACAAATCATAAAAATTAATGCATGACGCAAAATGTAGGTAATTTAATGTAGTATTAACGTTTGGAAAAAATACTGTGGCCCTAGAATGCAAAGGGCAAATAATAGAACATGACCTACACTACAATTATTATAAGACTAGCTTTTGCCCGCGACGTCGCCCGCATACATAAAATGTAGCCTATGCCACTCAGAAATAAAGCAGCTTTAGTTTGGTGAAAAAATTTTTACAATCGGACCCGTACTTCGAGAGATTACCTCCTACAAACAAAAACATAAAAAACTTTTACTTCTTTAGTTATTTATAAGCGTAGATGTAGATAGTGCAGGTGACAGCTGTCAGATTCATACAATGTTGCTTATAAAAATCTGACACGCCCTCTCGCTCCACCTCAGAGCAGAAGAAATCATCAACGATTCAGACACCAAAAAACAGGTAATTTTATGTAATATTTCCATATATACATAAAATGATCTGACAAGCCCTCTTGCCCTCACCCCGGTGTAAAAGAATTTATCTCCAAAAAAAATAAATTTTAACATTATATTTCGAAAAAATAAATTCAAAGCCGGTCACAAAATTGCCAAAAGTTTCTATATACATTAGCAGATAAGCCTAGAAACCTCACGAAGGGCAGTGAAGTAGTGCTTCATTCCCAATTACTATTTAATACGAGGTCAGAGGTAAATTGTCGCGGAGTGAGGTCGCGTGACAGGTGTCGTCGTGATGAGGGTACCCTCCACTTAACAGCCTCTGAAACACTCGCCTTGATCACTGCTTCTGTTAACTAACTCTCTGACTATAAAACAAATACATGTATGGTTTAGTATTTTAATTGATGTACGTCTTTTTAATGTTAAATTTATTTTTACAGAATATTGATAAATGATGTTTATTTTGCAAATAACAACTTTTACGTAACATTTTTGTCGTTAATTTAAATTAAATTACTTCTATAAAAGTAAAAATTTAATAAAAAAGCTATCTTGAAGCCACTTTAAATTACAAAAATATTGCTGTAACTAGCAATCCTCGCGGTTTTACCCGTTAACTTTACAATATTAGTTTAGATAAATAGATTTTATTTTTACAAAATATTAGGTAAAAAGGAAAAATGAGTGAGAATAAAAAAAGCTATATAAATGACACATTGCATTAAAATAATATTTCTGTGATTAGAGAGACGTTTTTATTCATACAAATCTATGTACATAAGTAAACTCGTATCTTTTTCTTGTAGTAATAAACAGAAACTAAAAAACTACACTAAATTTTTTGAGGTAGGAAATCGTCAAATAACTTCTCCCGCTGTGACTGGAGCAAGAACGATCGTCAACTTTGCTCACAACATTCATAAATGCAAAAGCCAAATTGAATTAGGATTATCAGATTATACTCCATACAACTACATTCCTGCCAACTACCAACCTTCAACTTCTTGTACTACTTTCAAACCGTATTTCGAGTTTTTATCAGTTTTCAAAACATCGAAAACAAATTCTGTTTAGACAATGTCAACCGTGTAAACCCCGGAACCAGACATGTGTACAGCAATGATTATATCACATCAACTGACAGCCAGACGTCCATTATTACGTCAGCTGTTCAGCTTCCCACATAGAAATTGCAAGAATGACGGAAGCCCGAAGTAACCAGTCATGTAGGTATGCAGCTAAACAAACTTACGACCTGGCTTTACCTTAGCCAATTTCAACAAGCTTTGCTTAGCAATACCTGTTCACCTTTAGTTATATATGTCGTGGCCAGATCTTAGAAATTGATCACTTTATGAAATGACCAAGTAAAACTAGCCAGATTGTTATAAATGTTAAAGTTTGATGATATTTCTATCCTCATATTGCCTACTTTCTTCAGATCTTTTATTATGAGAGGAATCCTACATCAATGATGTGGCCAAACGAAGATTGACAAATCATCAATTGTTAAAGTCAACATAATTTTTTGTTAAAGTTATCGTTATGTAACGATCTGGCCAGTTTAGTTGGCCATATGTGGCCTAAAGTGATTAATTCTAAGTTCTAGCGACTTATACTCGTATGTATACAAACACGAAACTATAAATAAGTAAGTAATAATCAAATCAACACATTATCTTAATACAATATACATTGACACAATAAATTACATTAGATAAAGTGTTAATGAACGCTCTTCTAGACCTCTAGTCCAAATAACTGTAACTAGGTTGTCAATTAGTAAATA
This sequence comes from Mythimna albipuncta, assembly GCA_929112965.1. Taxonomy (NCBI): domain Eukaryota; kingdom Metazoa; phylum Arthropoda; class Insecta; order Lepidoptera; family Noctuidae; genus Mythimna; species Mythimna albipuncta. Next base: position 17,286,375 of record OV815962.1, read on the forward strand.
ATATAATATCGATAGCGAAGTGACGCAAGCGTGGCCCGAGGTATGTCAAATGTTGGACATGGTCCAACATGGGCCAGCTAGAGCCATTGTACACGGTGCGTAAAAACCCTCGTCTGGTTAGTTGTGGTATGCCAACACATTTATTTGACTATAAACATCACGCTGTAGAAATAGAAGTTAATATTCACTGAAATGATGCGAAATTTATGTTTAGGTTAATCACAGGATGTGACGGATGTGCTAGGCTTTTTATTGCGTTGACTGAGTCGTTTAGTAACCATCTTCTCCGTATAATTCGTAATTAAAATGAAGTACTAACAGTGGTTATAAATTAGGAAGATGTCTTGGTCAAATGCACTGACATATTACTTTGTCACAAATTGAACAAGTATACCAAATATTATCTAAAGTAAATAATTCTTAATGAGCCAAATCGACCAGTACAGATAATAACGTGTTCTCAAAGTATACCTACTTAAATTCCTAACTTCAATTAAGGTTCAAGTAAGGTTAAAGCTTCATAAATTGCAGAAATAAACAGTAGAATACAATCGAGGGGTTCAATGCTCCATCGATTAAGTTTTGCAAGAAATACGACTACAAGGAACTACTAGTTTACAAGTTTAATTTTTAATCTATCCACTGGAATAGCATCGTTGCATCAATTGAAAATCGAAACGTTGAAAAGCGTCCATCAATAAATTTCCCTATAAATTAAAGTTCTACTGAAAAAGAGCCATTCAATCTTTCTTTATTTTACTTTTAATAGCAACTTTTCAGCACTGCAGACGTAAATTCATTATTAAATCAAATGAAATAAACATTTCCTAAAAAAGTCTTGTCGTTAAGATTACAATTACACTTTTTTACTTTGGACTCTGTCCAGACCGTCAAGAAAAAGACATTTTAGTGTTGAAAACAATTTAACTAGCTTCGTCAATACCAGTGATAGGTATATACCTTGATATATAAACATGTATATTAGATTACATTTGGCACAATGTCGCGTAAGAGAGCGACGCCCGGCGCAGGTTCAAGGCTGCGTCGGCGCATTGTTGTGTGACAGCTAGACGAGAGCGCACAAAGCTCTGCTGAATGCCGCAGACACAACTTCTTTTTATAAATTAAACTCTTGACAAAAATTTAACTTTATTCTGTTCCCCGAACCGTCTGTATTCGCTTTGTGTTGCCGACTACGTGAGCAATTTAATACGCCACAAAAACTTGGAATTATACAGAAGCCAACATTAATTTTGTTGCAAAAGACCTGTAACCGATATCGGTTACTGCTATCTGAATTTATGTCAGGAACTGTATCTCTGCAAAGCTAGTATAATTGCAGTTTCGTACAAGAGTAATGCGGTTCAATAATATCAGTGGCTTATATAATGCACGGTATTAGTGGCGAGCCGACAGCTGTTGCGGTACAAGGCCGCGCCTCCAGACTGAACGGTGCCTAGCACACTGAGCACCCACATCTACAAAACCTATTACATAAATTGGATAAATAATGAGACTCTACGATTAGTAGGAAACACCTACATTCGTTATCATGATCTCAAGGTGATAAATGATGATTGCGGACACGAAAATCGCGTCGAACATTTCACTAACAAGATCATGGGGATGCTATAAATAAGTCAATTTTGATTGATGCATACTGCTATTGCATTTCTTAGTTTCATTCTCTTGTTCCCTGTCTAACTACTGTCTGCAAACCAAACAGTGGTCCGGTGTTGGTACAGTGAAGTTGAGTCATAAATCTAATACCACATTTACGGCAAATAGATCGGTAATAAAGTTGTCTCGGTAAATTGCTGGCTTGGTTTAAAACGACTGACCAATCAATCATTTGTGAATGTATAAGTGGTAGTAAAAAAGTGGGATTAGGTACTATGAATAACAACGGGTAACAAATTGATACTACCTCGAGACGTTTATGCGATAATAAACATTAGAGTGTTTAAATAAAACCGTCTTCAGACCGTTTCTCTGGAGTCGTCAATCACTGTATGTTATTTAAATTCGGATGACCTACGGCTGTATTTTAAATGAATTTACATGTGTAAGTATGAAGATTTTTTTGTGCGACGGCAACGAATTGATTCATATTTGACGGTCTGGTCGGTCTGGCAAGATAGAGTGCTGTGAGGACAAGGTGACAAATGCGGCCGGCATTCAGAACCGTGCCTACTATCAAGAAAAAAAATAAAAACTTCGTACAACGAAAGAGACTTGGAAATGAAAAACGATGAAAACATACCAGCATTCATAGGTATTCCTTTGTGTTTACATTCCTCAATTTAAATTATTGCTTAGCGACCGTTTTCTTCGAAGACGCTGCGCTGCTTCACAATCTGTTGACAATTTTTTTTGGTATCTACCCAGCGTGGGCCACGGACCACCACTGATACCGTTTTCACTCATGAATATTCCGCCCAATTGTCTCTAAAATGCAATAAAATTAAAATGTAACGTCAACAACATCCGCCGTTAATTCTTTTTACGATTATTTGATGATGCCTTGTCGTTGTCGCGTATCTCTAATTCTACCTGTGTATGAAAATAAGAAATGGACCGGCACAGGTGTGCGGAATGAGTAATAAAGATAAAAACACATTTATTACTTTATCATAAAAACTAGTCTAGATTTCTTAAATTGAGAAATTACAGTTACTCCGTCCGTATGTTTTTGGCTACAGAAACGAAATGATTAATAAATTTGATAGAGTAACGACATAAGCAAATGATATATGACCATAAACAAGTAACACCGTTATTTGTAAGGCTAATATTTTTAATGAATGAAATCTAGTTTGACGTAAAAACCAGATGCATATTTGTGGTCTAAAACCACTTAAAACACACCTGGTCAATAAGATTAATCCGTAAGTACCTACTAGAATCGTAAATAAATACTTAACTAACGTATATTTTTTGCAAAAAAATAAATCAAAGATAAAGATCGCTAATCTAATCGTAAGTTACTCCGACCAGATTGCAGTAGCCAAGTACAAACGCACACGAAAGCCCTCCACTAAAGTTTAGTACAAATTGCATGGTGCGAGAACTTTATCCCCCTAATGTTTGTACACCATCCAGTTAATGATAGTGTGAAGAGCAAAGCGCGGCAACAGCCCGAAATAACGATAAATAAATATGGCGCTCATTAAATGTGAAAACACTTACTACAGCTCCCTTGTGGGCTTTTCCGGGCGAGAAATAAAGTAATTTTCATTTTTACGGACTACTATATTTTTTCGTTAGCGCTACAGTTTTTTTTATTCCGACACTGCTTTTTAAAAGCGGGAAAACGTGTTTATCAATTTTTTTTTTAATTTGATGGCTATGGTTTTTATTTTCAGCCAGTATTATAGTCTATGGTAAATTTTGGAACAAAACCTCTTTTAAATTGATTTTGTTACAAATAAAATGTAATATTCTCTCAAACGTGATTGATAGCTACTTAACGAATCAGATATATTTTACTAGTTTAACTTAGCACGAGAATCACTACAAATCGAGTAAGTATTCAGTAGTAAATTGGTAAGTGGTGTGCGTTAACTCTCTCAGCGGGAGTGGTAAATATCAACACGTCGGTGTTGGCTGCAACCGGCCGTATTTGTGCACTGTAATAATATTTCCTTTGCCACTAATTTTAACTTAGAACAACATTAACAAACGTTGAATAGTAACGGTCAACATTGAAATACGAACTCGGTTTTATGTTTCAATATGAAATGCTAGAAGTGGATATTGTGTTCGGCAATTTTTATATTTAGCTATCGAATTTCATGATTAGAAGTAAGATTTAAGTATTAGCTGAATTTGGCAGAATTGCAGTAAATTGTATTTTGATTTACAATCCTATACAAGTTTATTTTTAGTATGTATGAAACCTGAAACACCTGCCTAGTTTTTATGTAAAGAATCTATTTACAAAATTCCAAAACTGTATTATAAAAAATCACAAAGTATAAATAAATAAATAAATAAAGTTATAAGCCAGATATGGTACATGGTTGGCGACATAAATACATAGTCACTGGGCCACTGAGGGACTGTTTTACTTCCGCACTCATCTGTGCGCCGGCACCTAATGCCCGCTATGATCTCCCGTAACCTATTTTATACTTAGAGTCGGTGGTGTCCAACTTGTGACCTTTTTTAAATATTTTTGGGAAAATTAATGACATGGTTTCAAAAATATTGGAATTGATTCAGTTACTGATTCTAAATAAACTAAATTTAGGTTTCGCATATATTAAAAATAATTTTGTGTATACCTACTATTAGAAATGAGAAAAATGTATTAAGAGTATGTAATTGCGGAATAAGGGGAGCGCACGACAAGCTATGTAATGGCCGATCCTCATTCATATGCAAGCCACAAGCTCAATATTACTCCCAATAAATTAATATTAACAGATATCTGTTTTTATTACCATCCGGCTTTATCTATTTTATCATAAGCTTTTTAGTTATGATTGTAAAGCTTTTTTGTTATGATTAGGTATAATAAATGAGCAGAAATACAATTTAAAATTGAACAACGATTTAATTTAAAAAGAAAACAGAGAGGAAAAATTAAAAGCTTACAGTCATGAAAATCACGGAAATCTTTAACGGTTTTTGCGTACTAACAATATCAAGTTCCAAATATCAGCGAATAATAATAAAACAAATTATAATCGTAAATGTAATCGGCTTCATCTCAATTTCACCAATTTTGTGTAATATTTATTTAAAATTTGATATTTTTTTGTTTGAAAATCTTTTTATTTATTATTAAATTTTTTTATTTTATTCGTCACATTTATTTATTGAATAAATGGTAATGAACCACAAACCAGTGGTATTAGGCTTTTGGCGGGATTTCTTCGAGTGAAGTTCATTAGCTGCTTTAATTATTCGCAATTTGATTCCGAGAGGATATTGTGAAGTAAAATTGGTGTGAAACAGCTATGTATCTCAAGTGTCTGCACAACTAGAGAATATATGGAATTATTGAAACAGGCGCAAACTCGATAAAACGCTGTGAATTTTATTATAGCGTTGACTACCTCAGCAAAGTTTGCCGAGAAGGTTGACTTGATACATTTGCTGGCAATTACAACAAAAATATTAGTGTGTACGTCCGTATTATAAATTGTAGGTAAACAAATTAACTATTGATTCAAAGCCATCGCTTAAAGGACTTAGTATCCAAGCCAAAAACATTAGCAAAGAAAATATGACTGTATCAAACGTTTTTATCTTCATAAAAACATTTTATTTAATATAGTTAAAGGAAAATAATCTTAATTACAACATCACATTCATGTTGCAGAATTCACGGGTTGTGGCACAGTGGTATTACAACTCAAGTTTTTTTTTTTATTTTTATATGCCAAAGCACTTACCGCGTATTAAAATTATAAGTTCATAATTCTTCTAAAATATCAAAGTAACAAAAGTCTAGATTAGAGCAGTTACAAAAAATAAAATATTAAATCTTCCTATTTAGCGGAGCTTGCATGCCTTTCCATTCTTAACTCTACTGCGAAATATTATGCGGCATTATCGCAGCAGTAGCATTGCAACACTGGAAAACACTTATAAATAAGTTGTGTACCATTTTAAAGATTACTGTCTTAGATATAAAGGCTATAATCCCGTGCCTGTATGCCAGAGTGTTGGCAGCTTAGTCTAATTGACATAGACTGCCGCAAGGAATATTTAAAATGCAAACCATTCTATCGACAATTAAAGGTAATCTTCGTTTATAAACGATTGAAAGGATAAATTATTATCCAACGCAAAAATAAAGTTAACCATTTAAATTGTAATTGCTTATCTATGTAGCTATTTCATAACTAGCGACAGGAATAATAATAATAATTATTATATAACTGCACAGCTACCAGAAGGTATATCTATTTTCCTTCCTAGGACTGATTGTTTAATAAAATTAGATTGAAATTATAAACATTTTTTTTGCCAATATATGACACTTGGGTAATTTTACTTTTATTACTCAGAAAAAAAAATACATTTAGATAAATAAACCCTGCTTCTATTTTTAAATCTAAAGGAAAATCGTACTTCGATTGTGATTTGTTTTAGTTTTTGAATCCCAAGCTCTCTGGCACTTGAATTTCATCCAATACTGATTTAGAAGGTTAAAGAAAAAAGAAAAACGTGGGTACAAATAACGAACCTGTCCTTTCTTTTCATTCCATCCAAATTGTATGAGTTTTCTGAGAGCTTTCCTTCACTCAAGTTGTACTAGAATAAAAACCCTTTTTTGTTACTATTGTTAACACGTCTATGGTAGGTACCTTTTTTACGTCTGGAATCCTAATGAAATAGTACCTTGTAGGATCTTGCTGACCTAGTCAAAAGTGACTAAGAATAATATAGTTTAACTCAAAGGAACCCATTTTTTACCTGATTTAATTTTCCTTTCCCTTTCATATACCATCAATTTGAGACACAATAGTAAGACAATAGATAGGCGAACGCTTGGCATTCGCTTGGGGTTTAATGAATTAAACCGTGGATAGAAAAAAATCAAGAATCTTTATGTGTAACGTTATTAAGGCATAGAGTCCCTTGAACCATCTGGCCGAAATTAAATGGTCACTACTTTCGTACTTGTCTAGGCGACAATACTACTATCTGTGCATTAGTTTGCGGCTAGATACGCCCGGACAGAGCCCCGCTGACTTTTAAATCCATTTTCTTTGCGAAATATTGATTGATTTACATGTGCAATGTTCACTTTGAAGAATATTTAACTACCAATTTTTATGTGTAAAAACGTTTCTAAAGATCCAAGCCGTTTCGAAGGAGTAGGGAAAAGTTGCGAATGTGATGTTGTTGTATGTAATATTTTTTTTAGACAAAAGTACTAATCGCACGAAAAAATCATATGTTGATAATGTTGTTCTTGAATCTATAATAAACAATTTTTTTTTCAAACCTATTAACCTGGCCGTTACCGAGGAGAAGGCTCCAGAAAGTCACTGTTTTAAAGCACTTCTCGGGCGCTTGGGCCTTAATTCTGTTGCTAAGAGGTTCCGTTGCTCTAAGCCCAAATTAACATCACAAACTACGAATCATTTGCTGATGTTTCCAGCATTTTTAATACTCATAACATAGGATGATTACCTAGCAGTGTCCTCAGTCCTCAAAACAGGTACATGGCTAATAATATCAACGTTAATTTAATGACCAACTTTACGGCTAGTTATAACAGCCATAGTGAACAATAAATTATACCTTTACATGTATGCAAATCGTAATGGCGGTGAGCTTATGGCACATAACACCACGTAAAGCGGTGTGGCGAGTTTGAAATAGCATAGACAATGATAAAGTCTACTCTAACACGCGAGGCACTATCTGTTACGAACTCTCTCTACGGAGTTCCTTTTTTAAAAAGAATAGAAAACTTCGGGTTCTTAATTTCAAAATTGGAATGTTCTTATATTCTAAATATGAAAGAAGTAATTCGTCTAGAGACTTCGTTCTAAGTTTGAATCGATTTTGCAAACTTGTCAGAACATTCAAAGTAACTGGTTAGGTACCTACGTGAATCTCGAAAAAGAACGACTCTTGAGATTTGAGCGTACGTTTTGTCAATACTGAATGCCTGTGGAATAAACTGGGCTACGAATTTATTTAGGTACCCTGCCTTCTAACGTTTGTGCTGAAAACGCTAACATTTTCTTTTTATAATTGTGTAATTACTCTATATATTACTACCCACAGTCGTAGCAAACTTATGGTTTTTCTTTGAAACACATCATAAATCATTTTTCATCTATAATTTACCTTATCATTCAAATCGAAAAACATTTTTACTAAAACAAATCATTAAATCATGTCTAATTTAATTCACAGTTATCACCCCTATTTACATTTCAGACTATACTTACTCGTACACGTCGATGGATGTAAGTAAATGTTTCACAAACATGTAAGTAGTACTTACTATATTCATAGCATCAGGGCAAACGTACATAGTAAGTACCACGGCGCCGCGCTTGGCGCTAAAATAAGCACAATACATGATTGTGGTGTCTGTAGTGTTGCCAGTGTTGACCACCCTTGTGTACGTACACTCACGCGGGCACCCTGAACCGGGCGCGTGTTGTGTTACTAAGAGATATATATTGATAAATAAGTGGTTATAATTGGTCTGTCTGTTTTAATTTACTGAACATTGACGATTTTGTTTTCTATTTATGAAGTATTATAAAAGTAGTAAGTTGGTTGGTTGTTTTGTAAGTAGTAAAAAAATATACCTACCTACAGACATATTTATCGTGAATGGCGAATAAAATCTAAAGGTATATCGTTTCAATTTGTATAAGACCATAGTCTGACTAAGCAATACCGTCACAAAAACTCTATACACAGTGACTTAGCAACAGTTCGGCCTACTGTTAATACCTATCTCATTTTTATAGAGATTCTCATCTTGTCACAGCAAGCATCTAAGTCGCACATTGCCGACTATATTTACTTCAAAATCGGATATAGAACAATAAGTTTCTCTAAGGCCATTACTGCCTAAAACGTAAAACAATCAACGCACAGCTACGATGCGGATGAATAGCAATAGGATATCTACAATATGCCAACTTACGAATCAATTCATAAGTCCTTGTGATACGACGTCGTATCACAATTTTGTGTTTGGGCCCTTGAACCAGATCTTTGTCGCATGAAATCACCTCGCAGTAATTCGTATCGCAGGTCGTATCGCATCGCATCTCATCTAGGTGTTTTAAAGCAACTGACTATTTCACCTCCGCGATTCGTACTAATAACCCTGCATACAATCTCCTAAAATACTCACAATGCAAAACTATATCTGACCATGGCAGCCAGTCTTGCCATATGTAGTCTAGGTAAATATACTTTCTTATAAACTGTCTAGACACTCCCTCAACAAGTCTGGCAGTATATTGTGCCAACGATCAGGAAAATATGGATAAACTAGAATTGTAATGCCAGGCCAAGAATAGGGTATAGAGTTAAACGTATGCATCGCAGCTGCAAATGTTTTTTTTACCGTTATTGAATCCAATAAATAAGTTTGTTATAGTCTGTCTAAAAAGTCAAACGACTTAGGCAATTTTAGAAAGAAAAAAAATGTCGTTGTCTGTTGTGGACAATATATTCGATACTTTTTATAAGGATCTTTTATTGATAAACAATGATCAAGATCTTTTAATCAACCTTGACTATTGAACCAGTGTTGACTACATCTGATTTCATTTTATTTTACTCTAATAATTACCCAAGTTGTTTGACTTTTTTGACAGACTATAAGATGTTTATTACTTACTATAACCGTAAAAAACGGCCCTATGCAAGTTTACTGTGCTAGCGACATGGTGAAGAGATTGGTTACTTACTATTACCATACAAAACTACTATAGGTAATCAAGCTTCCAAAGTTTGATACACAGATGGATCTCTTAGTCCCCTAAACTTCTAATGCGACATCTAAAGAGCCGAATACCCAAACAAATCGTAATCTTCCATCGAATAACTCTCACAAAGCCTTATATTTTTTGTCACGTTGGTAACACAAACACAACCCAATTCACAAATCTCTGCGGGTTACATTCGAATTTCGAACCGCACAGAAAACGGTTGTAAGTGATTGTAAACTATCCTTTATAGAAGCTGAATCTAGGTTATTCTAGACCCAGCCTTAGGCAAGCTTACAACGAAAATAAAATCTAGATTTCTAAATATACGTTACTTAATTGTAATGGAAATTGTTAGTTTAGGATTATAATGGTCATGTTTAATTTGGACATAGAGGTAGATTTACACTTTGCCAGTATTAATTCGTTTTAGCCAGAAATTACTTAAAATGTATTGTTGGAATGAGCTAGGAAAATCAGATGTTAAGTTAAAGTTAAAAGTGTCCAAACCAGTCCAAACACAACTTCAGCTTTAACTTTATTATACCTAGAAGCTTTTTTTTAATTTTCACCTGGACTTAGTTCCTATCACGACGACATGGGTGTCTTCCCTAAGAATTGGAAAGAGAAAGCGAAGAATCATGATTATTGGAAAGAATGGAGGGAGTCATTAGCCAAGCTGTGGGACAGTACAATCTAGCTATAATAATATAATAACTAATTGTAATGCTTCTCTATGGCTTAGTAACATCAGTAGATACGTCTAATATCCTGCCATAATATTACAATCGATATTCATGGTAGAGTTGCCAAGCCAGGAAGACCAGCGAGTTTCTTAGTCGGACGTTTGGGCAAAAAGGCCGGACAGACACGCAAAATGTTCTATAACATTTTTTTTTTTTTTTAAATAAAGCAAGATTTTTTATCACTTACCATAAAGTCTTAAATTTTAATGGAGCAACAGTCTCTTTTATAATTCTTGGAATCATTTAATATTAATTTAATTATTGATTTCAATAATTGTAATAGCACAGGTCAGTAACTACTATTGTAACACTCAAATTTAAAAAGCCGGATACTCGCGTCACCGTTTAATTTAAACACGCAACCAAAAAGCCACATTATGTCCCGCTCTATCCGAAAACTTAGCTACGCTACCCATGTAGAAACCTAAGGGTGCGGAATTGCTCCGCACGCCTAACCCCCGCAAAGGTCCAATTCATACAAGTATTTATTGTAATGCATGGAAAACGCACGCGAGATGCGTTTTTGAAAATTTTTGCATGCGGAGCAAACCCGCATGCGTGTCAAAATCCGCACGATATTAAAAACTCTCTGACTTGTACATAAAGACCTATAAGGTCGTTGCTTGTACCTTAAATTAAGTCTATCCGGAAAAGAGACCACAGTCATACATAGTCATATAAACTGGACTATGTAGGTACTAAGATTAGTTCAAGACAGTATAGATCTCTACAAGATAAGACTACTAGCAGTAGATAGATTTAATTACGCCACTATAACCATAACCAGTGTAAACAGACACGCATGACCGACCATCTTATACTGTCTAAGAGCTCTTTGTAAAATAGACTGACAGTCGGTTACTAACCACTGTAACAAGACCTTAGACATAGTCAATTTTCTTCAGTTTTAGAGGTGTTCGTAAGCTGGGTAGTTAGTCGATTGGTCACACATGTGCCTCTAGGTATATACGAATAGTTATGTAAAACCGTTTGGAAGTGACATTAGCATTTAGCATTAGAGTCGAGTGCTCTGCCAAACTACGAGCATCGCAGAACGTTAGGTACGTTTAATTTTAACTAGCGCGTTAGTAGGTACCTATTTCTGTATCTACGGTGAAAATTAGCAATTTTAATACCAAGAGGGTATAATTAGGACATTTGGTTATTATTAGGATAACAACAGCTATATTTAATAAATACGAATAGATTAATTAATGAATAAATTCGTTACATTAAAATCACTATAATTAATATCGCCAAATGTTATTGATAAGAATTTTGCAAATTAGTTCATTAAAATTATATTATAATGTCCTCATATCACCATTTTAATGAATATAAAAACAACAAATATACCGTTACTAACCGATATCCAAATTTAAAAATTATGTTGGAATAACATGGAATTAGTATGTAGCTTGCCATGCCATTCCAACATAATTATAACACAATAAATAAAAACAAAAAGAAAATTGAAAATTCCTTCTCGATGGGAGAGTTCCATCTTCAAAACTTCATAACCTTTAATTATGTAGGTATACCTATGTATGTATTATCTATGGTTTAAGAGTCTAACTGATCTATTCTTCTATTCGCCCTTTTCTCTCTTTTTTATTCACCAACCACTATATTTCTCTGCATCACCCAAAAGTAGAATGCCTAAGGAATTAAGCCCACCACTGTAGGTACTTTTGTGTGCATATAGCATTTAATTAATAAATATACCTAACCATTTTCGCAAATCATAGTCATAAAAACATAACCTTAACTTTTATGATTACTAGCTAAACATGCGGCAAACCATTCTTAGACTATATCAACAGAGAATCAAGACAATAAAACATTGGAAAACAAAACACGCGAATCTAATACATACACTGTAATTTCTTCAAAATATTCATAGGAATAAAACCTTTAACTGTAAAGACAGATGGTTGATAATCACTTGGTGTGGCATGGCGTTGCCGTGCTGTGATAAGCGATCTCGTTACGATCGCATTACCTATCGGAAGTAAGGGGTTGGTTGAAACAGGGTTTATCGTAATTTTGTTTTGTGACGTCATGGTGACAGACAGTAAAGATGGCGGCGTATTCGCTTAGTCGCAAAAAAAGTGATAAATTATAAGGCATTATTACTTTGCCTGTGTTATTTATATTATTGGCAATGTAAGAAAAAAAAGTAATAGCTATTACTAATTAAATAGTAGGTATGTAAATACGTGGTAAGTAGTAGAAAATTATCCCAAGGGGACATACTCCTGGTTTAAAAAGTATCCTGAGTACTAATGTTGGACATGGTCTATCCGCGTGCATTCACATACAATCAGCGATGTGTCCGTGAATAAGTAACAAACACGCATATACTTTTCACGGTGTTAAATTGGCACACAAAAATACTGGCAATAATGAATCTTATAACACACACACACACACACACATAGATAGGTAAGTAATTTATCATTTTAAAATACTAGCGCAGTGATAGATTTTTAGTGCATGCTCGACAGAAAAAAATAGCTAAATACCAGCTCCAAACAATACATATCAAAATATCTATAGATATATACTCTATACGGTGCCAAATAATGTTAAAAAAAATTAACAAAGAGAATGCTGTATACAATACCTACACGCCAAAGTGTAACACAGAAACGTGTCAAATATCACGAGTATCGTGTAACACTTAATACTCGTTGCTTGTTGCGGACCACAGTTACGCACGCGAACCGTTTACTTTCTGTAAATATTGTGTTTTTGTAATCTCTAAGGGCCCTCGCCCACGGCGACTCTTTGTAGCGATGGTATCGCGCGACAGCATCGCTACTAACGCGCGTTAGTCGCATTTGCATATTTTGCATGCACTATAAAACCATGCCAACGCGCTGCTAACGCGCTACAGCATCGCGACTGTATGGATGCGATGGCGCTACAGCATCGCGACTGTATGGATGCGATGGCGCTACAGCATCGCGACTGAATGGATGCGATGGCGCTACAGCATCGTGATTGTATGGATGCGATGGCGCTACAGCATCGCGACTGTATGGATGCGATGGCGCTACAGCATCGCTACAAAAAGTCACCGTGGGATACTGTGCCCTGGGCGAGGGGCCTTAGGCATACGAGGAAACATGCGAGTAGGTATATTATGAACACATAATCGTTTCAGTAGTCGCGTAAAAATATACGATGTTTTATCATAAACGTAAAATTCACGTCCCGAAGCATTTTTTCACAAAAAGGGGTAGACAGATTTATAATTGGACCTCCGCAGTCTGAAAGCTTCGAAAGCCGAATAGTGGAAAAGTTGAATATAACTACCCTGAAGTTATTGAGTTTCAAATATATTTTTGCTTTTATAGAACTACCACAATGTGGATTCTATCGATATTACACTGACTTTATTAAGTCAATAATATACATATCTACATTAAGTTGAATCTGTTTGATTTGTTAACTTCAAATAAAAATATGATAATAAATTATACCATCAAAAACATAACTTGTAGAAAAACTAAGGCACGGAATTCAGTTCTTCTAGCGTAAAAAGTTGTGAGATCAATGTAATACCAAGTCAGGCTTCAAGTTTCATTTATAACGAAGCTGCGAAGTTATGGGGGATCGAAAATGGCCTGAACTGTTTCGAGAAAATAATGTTACGGCCGTGCCACTTTTTTACTTGCCTTGGTGGGGGCACTACCGGGCCCCCTAATATTATCTGAACTGATATATAAAGAGGATGTTTACTATTTTTTTTTTTTATATTTTTAACGTTTTGAATACCGTCATTAGAGAAACAATAGAAAAACAATGAGAGAGCAAACGCTAACGTTCGCTTAGGGTTTAATGAATTAAATGCCATCAGAAACGTAACTTGTAAAAAAACCAAGGCACGCAACTCAGTTCCTCTACCGTAAAAAGTTTTGAGATCCATTAAATACCAAGTCGGTTAATTTATTCAGTGCCTACTTCATCAATATTGCAAATCTTTTATGTTTTAAATAAGTAGATTGACTTGGCAGAGAAATAAACAGTTATTGTGGGATAAACCCAAAAAAATATGTTTTACCTCCTATAAAAATAGTAACCAAATAACAGCCAAGAAATTAGTGACACTAATTTTCACTCCGTTCAAAAGCAACTCTGTGTCCAACTTTTCACGCATTTACTACATACCGGTCTGAAAGTTGGCCACACCAGTGGGCGTCACATTTACGGGATTATTATATCTAAACGGGGCTATTTAGATAGCAGCGTAGCTAGATGTGGGCGAAATGGGCCCTCGCCTGCGGCCACCCACAGAGGCCTCGCACGAGCGAGGGCTCTTTAAGAACGAGTGTTTTTTTTTTTTAATTGTTAGACTTAGTTTTGACCACTACATATTTCACCTGATGGTAAGCGACGATGTGGGCGAACACTGGGTTGCAACAGTTGCAGACTTCTTTTCGCATTTATGAAATATAATTATCAATATTCCACAACTATCACACAACGCCGTCTAAGCAGAGCTTGAGTTATGAGTACTAGACATACAATTATAGATAAATTACACCCAGACACAAAACAAATGATCATGCTCATCACACAAACTTTTGTCTTGGGTGAGAATTGGACCCACGACCTCCAGCGTAGCAGTCAGGGTCACTAACCACTAGGCCAGTCATACAGAAAAAGACCTCGTTATGCGCTTTCGCCTACGTCTAAGTTAGCCACGCTACGCCTCTGTATTTAGATCATGCTAATACACGTGTGGGGAAGGACTTATGAATTTGAGATCTGCGTACATAATGCGCCTTACTGGACAGGTTTGCAATGGATTATGTAAATTATTGGGATAATATGTTTGAGAAATATCGTTTTTAGTAGGCTTAAAATTTGTAGTGGTCTTTGATAAAGTAACTTGGTTTTGCGGTTAAATACAGTAGTACGAAACTGGTTAGCTTAGAGATAGCATCATCAATATATTCCTTCTCTCTAAAAAACTAATTGTTGGTTATGCTCATCCTGTTGATGAACACAGGATGAACTTAATCCACAATTAGTTTTTTCTTAGATCTCCTATCTTTATTGTTTGATAAAAGTTGTGTGTACTATCAAAGGCACTTCCGCATGACCACCGCTAAGTTCATTTTTGCTTGTACTTGAAACGAAAATTTCAACAGGTTTGATATGGCGCCGCGCTGCAGGATTCAAGCGAATTTTTTTTTTTTAGTGTTCAGGAAAAAATGACCGCGATAGTACAATGAAGAATATGAAAATTGATAGGTTTGCGTTTGAGTAACCATGATAATAAGCGATGATAGTCGAGCATGAAGCACGGTAGAAGTAATTTAATCAGTCTTGACTTTAAGCCTTCTTTATTGAGGAGGGAAATTATCCAATAACTTCTTACGCTGTAAGGTGGAGCGAGAGGGCGTGTCAGACTTTTACTGACTATACCACATCTGTGTCCTTCATTTTCTTTTTGCGTTCTAGGACCACAGGTCTAGCGGGCATTGGCTCTGCTGGGCGCCAACGAATGTGGGGTAACCAACCAAACTAGTTTAGACCAAAGGCGTTGTCATTTTTCGTTCTGAAACATAATTATAAAAACTACGTACCTATAATGCTACTATATGTCTATATGATAATGGATGTCGGCGTACACAAGATGGCTTGTTATTACATTGACAGGCAATCGGGGAAGTGCCCCTAATAGGTTACGTGATGGTTATCGGGACACACGTTGTATCGCACGTAATCTTCACCATATTGTATCGAAGAAAATGTAATCTGTTTCAGATTGAAGGTGTCGATAACATTTGGGCCTCTTTTTTGTTGTAATTCTGTTTCGAAAAATATCAAATAAGGTACAGTTTGGATTACAATACAGTAGGTATATTATATCTTTTTTGAGGGCTCCAAAATATTATAAAGAGGTAAAGACCGCCATTGTACCCTTAGATTTAAGTTTAGTTATAAGTTGAGTTACTTTTTGGTGTATAATAAAGTTTATTCTATTCTATTTTAAAGTTTGTTTGTTTGTTTTTCTTTAAAAGGTACCTAAACTCTGAAAGTACTAATCCGATTGTTAAAATTTTTTTCACCGAAAGAAGGCTGCTTTGTTCCTGAGTGACATAGGCTATATTATTTTATGTACGCGGACGAAGCTGCGGGCAAAAGCTATAGTCATTTAAAAAATAAGTGAAAAATAAAATCTCTGAGCGGTACAGGATGCCATTGTCTGCGTCAGACTTTTACTAACTGTTTAGTCAGTTACACTATCCAGTCCTTCAGTTGCTCTTTGTATTCTAGGATCACGGTTTTTTTTTTCAGAAATTCCCCTTGGCCCTCAAGAGCATCAGCCCTGCTGGGCCATGGTTTTGCTGACATCTTTTTGTGACGCGCATGTAAGACTACGCACCGTCAACGACTCGGCCTCGGTTCTTACAGGACAGCCAAACGGCGAGCTACGCATTGCTTGTCGTCCTTACACCAGCGCGTGATGTTACAATAGATTATTTTGTTTACTTGTCCTTTCTCCATAAAATGCTTCTTACTTTCTACATGTAGATAATCAATCAAAATTATAATTCAATTTACGTACGTGTAAAGGAAATCAAAGGCCGCAAGGAAATCTCAAGACAGGCACATAAAGACGAAATTCTAAAGATTTTTCGCTTCGGTTGTCACAAGAGAATTAATTAAATTCCCTTTACGAACAGAGCCGGAGGCAAATTGTATTATTGAAATGGAAATATATTCTCTACCTAAGTAACATTTTGTATTTAAACACCCTACCTGAGAGAAGTAATTTTTTTTCTTGAAATAGCATTTCATTCAAAGAGTTTATCTTATCTAGATACTAGCTGTAGTAACTGGTTTCGCCCGCGTGAAAGTAGATTTTTTTCCCAAGGGAACATACTCCTGGGATAAAAAAGTATCCACTCAAACGTTTGTCTTGGGTGGGAATTGAACCCACACCTCCGGCATTGCAGCCAGAGCCACTAACCACCAGACAAATTAGCCAATAAATATTGACACCGTTGTACATGGGCACAAGTCAATATTATTAACAGTACAACTGCTGGTCTTCCTATTATTCTATGGAAACTCTGTAGGCCACCAAGCAGCACAAGGCAAAAACGTTACTTTACCAAAAACGTACCTACATAACTAAATATGAACAAAAAAAAAAATGAATAAAAAAGTCAGTCAAATTATCACAAGCAAGAAACACCGAGAAAAATTAAACTTTAAAAATAAATTGTGCCTTAAGCAATACCAAACAAAAAAAATTTAAAACAACATCATAATAATTCTAACACTTCATTAGACAGCCTCCACGCCATATACAAGGTACTGGGATGGTTACCCTAACACCAAATCGCGTAAAATATCGCCAGGTAATTTATAAATTGGATTCTCCGAAGGTTCCTTACACCTATATAGCCAGGGTATAATAAACCTTCAAGACAAGCCAACCGTAAAACCTTTTGACCTTTTTAGTAGGTACCTACTATGAAAACTTGACAATTAATAATAAAATTTTATATCCAAACCATAGAGTATGTACGCTGATATTGTTATCGACAAGGCATTTCAACGTTTTCCATTTCAAGAGACCGAAGTCAAAGTGTCGCCCATTCTCATAAAAACAGTCGGCTCATGACATTTCATTGGTATATTTTCAGGACGCATAACGCTGCGGTATGCGGTAACGTTCATATTTCTTATCTTCCTCATCACTGATGCAATCTGTGAAGGGACAATTTTTGACAGTTTCAAATGATATTATGTGTCACACCGCACACCGCAGCGTTCTGCGTACCGTTAAATAGTCCAGAGCTTAAACCTGTAACACGTGAAACTAACGGAGTATGAACATGTGATAGCGTTGTTTTTGCTAAATAAGAAAAGCTAATCCTTTTCGATACAACTAAACTGCGATGGAACAAAAACCAAATCTTGATGTTTTTCACAAAATTACTTACACCGCACACCGCAACGTTAGGCGTCCTGTTGAAGAAACCTTAACACGTTAAATACCATAAAATAAACATAAAAAAATACAAAAAAAAAACATTTTTAAGTAATCGACATATTAGAGATTACGATATACACCCAAAATTAATTTATCACAATTTAAAGTATTAGGTATTATTAAAAATCATTTGTCATGGCTAATCCCCATGGCGCAATAACGCAAGCCGGGTGGATATAAGAATAACAAAACATATTTTTTTAGTAAAGTATTGTCATTAATACTTTTTAATTAAGAAAAGAGAACCCATTCCTGCAACAAACACCAACTGTCCCATATGATATTTTTCCTGAAGAGGGTCGATTTAAGTGACAGCGTCTGTCTCTAGGCTGGCGACGCCCGCTGCGGTGATTCCATGCTCTACAATCCAAGCGATCATTATTAAAGCGAAGTACGTACCTAGCACCCATTTAAGAGGATTATGAAGCTTCGTTGTAAGTCTGTTAAGTGGCGATATTTTTAATAATTTCATTACTTAATGCTAATAAAGATGAAGACTGACTTTAATCTAGCTACACACTTTATTTGAGCTTAGTGGAATTAGAACAAGAGTAATGAATTTCTATAGGCTTTTTCTTGGAAAAAAATGTTTTAATATAATATCTTACAGTAATACTTATAAATTAGACTTATTTGCAAAGTCTATTTTGAATGTTGCTCAACTAATTAAAAACCTTTAATAGACTATCCTTTGTTATCCTATTAGTCTTATAAATGTAAACGACTGAACGGTTTTGGGTATTTAGAGGACAGAGGATTAATCCCGATAGAACTTTTCCAGCGGGCAAAACCACGGGCAAAAGTTAGTCACACTGATCATACTTATATCACGCTAACATTATAAATGGCAAAAGTTTAAATTACGAGTGTGAACGTTTGTTATTCTTTCTTCACTGAAACTGCTGAAGGGACTTCGATGAAATTTGGCACACGGATAGACCAATAACAAGAGATGTAGCTAGGGATTCACAAAATAATTGATTTGCAACGTCACAGATCAAGACCATGTCCTGGAATGCACATAGCACACAGGATCCTTTTATCCCGGAAGTACGTGCTTGCCGATTGGTCGTGCTTGCCGAGTGGTCGTGGTGGCCGAGTGGTAACGGCCCCAACTTACGAGTTGAAGATCGTAGCTTCAAACCCAGCAAGGCGCAATACTTTGTGTAATTTATTACATAACCACTGCTCTCGAAACGTCGAAGAAAAACATCGTGAGGAATCCGGCATGTCCTAGAACCAAATATTCGGAGACTTGTGACATTCACCAACTGGGCCCGCGTGGTAGATTACAACCTAGAGGAGGCCTGAGTCCCAGCAGTGGGAACATTTTAAAAGGCTGATTATTTGCATCAGCATTTTGCTGAGCGCTGGCCGTTTTGCGCGAATGTGACGCATATCTTACTTACGTGCTACTTTTAGTCGATATTGTTATTTATTTTGTGTTAAGATATGCGTCATGTTTGACTTGAATAAACACTTTCTTTCTTTCTTTCTTTTCTTTCTTTCATTATGCTATGCTATTATGCTATACGTTCCCTTGGAACCATTTTCTACTATCACGAGGGCGAATCCGCTGGAAATAGTATACAATATTTCTTCAAATAAATGTAAGAGAACAAAGATAGGTCTACAATTCCACATAGGACGACATGCACGACAAAGCAGTTTCGTACCGACTATGTACTAAGTATTAGTACATAAGTCTTTATTTACACGGCGCGGCAAACTCTAGCCTTATTTACTATTGGAGGGAAATCCATTATGTAAGCATCGATCGCTGACGGTGGCTACCACTGAGTAAACTCTGTGTTTTTGTTGTTTGACTGTTCATTGAGTGGGTATTTTCATTCTGGCATGAAGTGTAGGGTCCTAAATTTTTTTTTTCAGTGAAATCATCAAATGAGCATCTCTCTGGTTAGAGCGTGAGTGTGTTAGACTTTTACTGACTAAAACCCACATGTGTTCCTTTGGTTGTACTTTACGTCTTTAGGGCCACTTTTAACCCTTTCAGAAACAACAGAACAGAACAGAACACCTGGGGCGTCTGCACCGGGGCGAAGCTTGAGGATTGTCACACAGTTTCCTGGGATCTTGTAGATAAACTCGGGGCACAATATGTCAGTACTTTATACTCTCGGTACTCGTGTTGTTATAATAATATGGTCTATCAAAAATTACTTCAAAAAATTCTATAATTTTCCTACCAAATTCAAATTCTGTTTTAAATCTGCACAAACCTTTCGATCGACCATCCAGCATACTCACAAGATGCGTTTCTAATGCGATCTCCTTCGATATGGCAGTACTTCTCAGAATACTTCTAAGTAAATAAAGCAATAGTTTGGTACAACTACCAAGGCCCAAGTTATTAAAGAAAACCAACTATTCGCGAAAAAAAACGCTGCAGGTTCCAGTATAAAAGTTATTTTGGTTTTATTGACAGTTAATTTTCGATAAGAATCAGAATAACGCATGTTCGGTGATCCAATATCAACAGAATGGAAACTATCCCGACAGAAACAGAAAAAAAATATTAAAACGACTAAAAAAATATTTGATATTACGACCTTTTCCGCTCGACTACCGTTAAAAGCCCTCATCGTGAAATTGAAACAATACCCAACAAATCCTTATATCGATATACAGTGCAATATCAACGGCAATGGATACGTATCGCCTCGTCCATCATCCCTTATAGGCCGTAAAACAAATACGGAAAGCCCATTATATCTTGGTAGACGGGAAAATACGGTACTAAGTGTAAATGTTCTCAAAATTACATAAATACTGACATTTTCCTTAACAAACAGCGCTACAAGAAAGAGGCAATATGTACTAGACTGGATCATAGGACGCGTAGTAAACATAATAATATTCAATATACCAAGAATGTAATGAAAAAAAATAGCCTACGCCATCGATCGTAGCAGGCCTACGCCGCTGGCTACGGGCTACGGTGCTACGCTATTATTCGTAGCAGCGAGACAATAAGGTTTGTGATTGTAACGTAGCTGAGTTAGATTTTTGTGATTGTAACGTAGAACTTAATTTGAATGCATCACCACACTAACTCAGGCATCGATATTTTTTAGCAACGATTTGTATTTGAAAGTGCCCGAATAATATCAGTTTTAATATAATTTTAACTTTGTCGTGTATATACTAGAGTTTGTTATTCAAAAAGATAATACCTCTAATCCTGATAGATAATTACACTCTACAAGAACAATTGAAATTATAGTCTTCATTTTCAGTATTACAAAACGATATTTCAGAAATAAGAACATGAAAAAACATAGTTATCAAGTTACGTTACGGTTAAACCTTTTTCCACAAAGTATTTATGTTTCGGCATTAATTTACAAGATTTCCTTTTCATTGCTAGTTGCTACCCAATTACCTATGTAAGAATATTTTTTTACGAAAGTATATTAGAATTTTGTTCGGTTATTTTATTATTCAATGTATATCACAAATGAGTACTCAGAGTAATAAACGATACAATTTCGAGACCTACTAAAAGAACTTCAAACGCATATTCCACGTGAAATTAAAATACTGAACGACATTTATCTAGCGTAAGAGCAATTTATTAATGAAAACAATTTCCACGAAGCTACAAACTAAAAACCAACCTTATTTTATAGCTTAAAGAGTTCAATTTCCTCCAGACACTGCTGCAAAATGTAATAAAACGATTTACGCACACTACTTCACACACGACAAAATGACAAGAAACAATCTTAATTAACATGCGTCGTCCAAAAATGTCGCGAATAACACAAATAACATTCCATATACGGGTCGCACCTGTGCCCCAGCGCGGTACCAGCGGGTACCCCGGCGTGCGGGTGCACCCCACCCGCCACCTTTCTTCCTGCCGTGCCTTTAATTATACCACTTAAGGTCTGTTAATTAAATCCCTGGGTGACACGTATATTCGTCGAGAGGATTTATTTGCCGTTCCCGTGAAATTGTTTAAAGTGACACTTGAGTAGAATGTGCAGAATTGTTGACGCTTGAGTGTAATTAGCTGGGTTGAGGCTCTTTTACGCGTTTGTAGTGTAATTACCTGGTTTGTAGTAACAAACTCGAAACTTAATTAGACTACTACCTTAATGAAGTCAGTATGCGTGGTGAAATATAGGTATATGTAAATCAACCTTTTTATAAAGTAGGTAGTAATTAAAGTTGTAAGTTAATGTAATGTTCGTTTCACATCATTAAGGAAAATAGGCACAGTTCAGTTTTATAAATTCTTTGTTTTCCATAATCCATATTCAAAGTGCTATTTTGCATGGAAGTAACCTTTATAAAATAACATTATAACCAGACGTCGGCAGTAGAAGTCGTAACAATTTATATAATCTCGCTTGCTTCACAAAAAGCTTGACGGCATGCAAATCATCACTTACTTCAGGCTCGTAATTTCACATTACATGAGTCAGGCATTCCCGTTACAATCACATTAGCTCCGCATTTGCAAATTACCTGGAAAAATAAAAAATAAAATGTTAGATGATTGGTCGCAGTAACTCAGTCATCGAGTGCTGACATATGAACACGGCGATGGGCAGACAGTTTGGCGTGGCGCGCAGGGCATGCCGCTCAAATCTAAATTGGTCGAGTTATATGCGTTCGCGCCGACGACGACGCCGCATGCGAAATTAGCGTCAGAGCACGCCCCGAGTCGTTACCCCGCCGAGCACACATTAAATTATTTCGAGAACGTTTGCACATGTTCCTTTACACGTTATAACTTATAAACTTAACACACGCGACGTGATTGCAGCACAATTAGCGCGCATGTATCCACCAACTTAGTCCTCGACTTGGTTTACGAGCGCCGCGCCGCACCGCTCTCGCCGCTCGCTCCTATTGACAATGGAGCGATAAATTTTAACATCGCTGCGGCTAACTTTCTATAATAAAACGCAACAGGACAGTTATTGCTGTAATTTTGCCGGATTTAACATTTGCGTCGTCTAATTGAACGACGGACAATATAACCGATGTTTTAATGCTTCATACGCGTGCATGGCAACCAGACGCGGCGTGTTCGATACAAGGCGCAGTTTTTTGAGCGTCTCGGGCGCGCAAAAAAGTCAACTAAGCGATACGAGCCACGCAAATTTGTAAAGGAACAACAAGATAGGAGCGCGCCGAGCGAGGAACGGGTTCCGTTCGTGAGAATGCACGCTAATGTATGCGGCACAAGAACACAATGCGCCGCCGCCGCACGAGCCGCACCCACACCCGAGCTAAATGTGTGCCCGATATAATAACGTAAGAGAACTTCACAATTAAACACGAATAATAAAATCGCCCAGAAAAAGCTGGACAATGCAGTATTGTGGCGAGAAGTGATAACGATTAATACGGCTAAAATGACAGCTGCACGCGTGGCCGTCGCATGCAACAAGAGCTCGGTTCGTTAGAGCTACAGATTTAAAATAAAACTCTTCGCGGCGGGAACAAAAAGAAGAACCTGCGGTACGAAGTAGGCGCTTGACCTGCGCGCTGAAATGACATCATCGCGGAGCGCGCCCAAGCTAAAACAATCCTTGCCAAATTGTAATAAGAATTAATTCAGCGCGACGCGGAATTTGCTTCGAGCTTTTTGCAATCGGCCGTTGCGACTGCACTGACGTTTTGTTTCAATTGTCTCTGCGGGTGGATTGCCCTATTTCGAGAGTGCATTCGCGAACAATTTTCGCCCAATCAAATCTAGTGCACTTGTGATTACCACAACCCGGCAACGGTACACGAGTTATTGTCGAGTAGAAATCATAATTGTTTGAGTGAATAGAAGTATAGAACTAACAATGTTTCAATTAACATTTTATTGTTGTGGTTAGGCACTATGTTATATCAGTTATTATGATCTCAGAGCAGGACGACGGACAAATGTTGTTCCAGACGTTCATTAAAAACTCTTTATCAGTGCTCGCGATCAAGTAGATATCAAATTATAAAGCTCCGGTTGGTTTAATAAGCGGTAATCATGTTACAGACGAGGGCTGTCGTTCGTTGATTGAGTTAAATTAGTTGTGATTGTGGATCAGGTTACGGTCGCCGGTCGGTCGCCGCAGACAGCAGATTTTCTACTTACTTGCGTTTCCCTCGCATGCAGCAGACGCGGCGGCGCGCGGCGGCACGCTGCGGGAGCTGCGACCTGACTAATAACACTTTACAGCGGGATTATGCTAAATAATACCCGAGTACACTCACCGACGACTGCAGAATCTCAATTTGTAAACTCAACATGTTTTCGTACGTGTTTTGGAAGAGCGCCCGAAACAGATTGAGGTTTTATTAACAGGGAACATAAGCGCGCACATAATCGCGATGAATTGATAGATAGACGCGAACGTTGCTTGTTTGTGGAATAATTGATTTATTAATAAGCAAATATTCAGGCTGGTAATAATTTACGGCAGCTACGGGCGCACGCGCTACAAATCTCCGTGTAATCCTGACAAACTCCAGCCAGATAGCGCATTGTCAGCGTGTATCGCGCTGGACGCCGCCGGCCGCCGACCGGACGCGACCGGACGCGGCAGGATACGGCGCGATCAATATAATTGACACTCGCTACTTATTTACCCGAACCGGCCTGTAATTAAACCCAAACAATGGCCAACTTAATCAGCGGATTCAGTTTTAAACGTACTCATTACGAGTTATATTGAAATCGTAACATAAAGGTAGTTACAGAACAGATAGACTGACAGTGTTATTACTGCTAGTCACGCTCGCTATTAAAAGGAATTAAACGAAGGTTATAATAACTAAAACTGATCCCTATCTTTAGTACCTAACAAGAATTCAAACGATTTCAATCCTTATTACTGAGCTTTCAAATGGAAATTGCGAAATAATTCATTGATGAAACCCAATACCTACTTAATTCGTGTCTCTCTCGTCTTCTCTTTCCTAATGAAACAAAATAGCCTTACAAAGGAATTTGATCCAACAGGGATGCCAATGTAACGAGTACAAAACAAAATATCAGGATTTCAATTTAAAATGAGAATGCTTGCCCTAAAACAGGAAACATTAGGATTGGACCGTTAGAGACTATTTCCATCTCAATATTGCAAATACCTTTCGTGTTTTGTGATACTCACTTAACATAGCAATTTGGAATCTTGTGGGGTAGTCGCAAGTGTGAAAATCGGTTGTCGTGGTGTAGAGACGTTCAGTTCTTGAATAAACCTGAACTAATCAACTAACAGCCTGCTAGGAGTGACCGAGTGCACGTAAATATTCAATGTCCGTCAGCCATGCCATGCACTTTCTGTATTAATGCAAACTACATGACAATATGCAAATGATTTGGAAATTATTTCTATTATAAACTCGCTGAGTACGGTATCTCACGACTGCATTTTCCACGAAGAAGACTTATGGTGAATCAGCCATATTGTTCGGGTTTTGGATAATAAGTAGGGTCCACAACCCCGTGATTGGGTAGGGGTAGGGTAAAGGGGTGACACTACGACACCCCTTGGAAAGACTGGTATTAACTTCTGACTATCAGTAACTTTTATCGAATGACAGACAAGATCAATGGTGGAGGAGTCTCTGTAAGTTATGATGGTCACCAATCCGCATACTGACCTCGATAAGTGTGAAAACTTGGAGATCAACCCGTGCATTTGTTATTATTCTAGCTAGCCACAAGCTCTTATTTACTTAAATACTTTACATATTATAAAACAAAGAGTCTGTTCTGTCTATATGAACGAGAAAAGCTCTACCCCTTCCTTAGTGTCCTCGCATGGTCAACTTGATGCCCCTGGGTTTTCCCATCATGATCTCATTTATCTGTCCTACGTCCTTAAACCTCCTAAACCCAAACCCATGTTCCAGTACAGGCGTGCCTTTACACGTATGAATATTGAGCAACTTCAGAACGATGCATTGGGTATTGACTGGTCATCCTTACAGGAAGCTACTACGGTTGACGATAAAGTCAGCGTTTTTAACAATATTGTGACCAAGCTATATGACAAGCACGCTCCTGTTAGGAGAGTTAAATTGAAGCGTCCACCTGCACCCTGGATGAACCGAGAAATTGAGATGGCTATGCGACGGAGGGACCGCGCGTTTCGGAAATTTAAGAAGAATCGCTCGGAGGACAATTGGGCCTTCTTTAAGTCTGCCAGGAATCAGTGTAACCAGATGATACGCAACGCAAAACGCCGACACATTCTAAATAATATCACTTCCTCTTCTTCTGCCGATATTTGGAAATTCCTTAGAACTCTAGGTATCGGTAAACCCGCACATTCGGACCTTCCTAACACAATTGGCTTAGACGAGCTGAACTTGTATTTCTCCACTGTTCCTATGCTTGACAATCTAACCAAAAGTCAAACTATTGGTTATCTTACTGGTCTGACGCGTCCCAACATCACCCCCTTTGTTTTCACCCCAGTCAACTCGGAAGAGATCAAAAAGATTATCCTCTCCATTAAATCCAAAGCAGTGGGTTGCGATAACATTAGTCGTCACATGATCGTGTCTGCTTTGGATCAACTTCTTCCTGCTATATCCCACATCGTTAATTTTTCTCTATCCTCATGTATATTTCCTTCCCTATGGCGTAAAGCCTATGTTCGGCCACTACCCAAGGTTCCTAACCCCTCCCTTTCCGGGCACTTTCGTCCAATTTCCATCCTACCATTCCTGTCCAAAGTGCTCGAGGCCTGTGTTCATAAACAGTTCTCCAAATTCATTTACCAGAACTCTCTCATCAGCCCATTCCAATCTGGATTCAGGCCCGGGCACAGTACTGTCACAGCTCTCCTAAAAGTGACTGACGATATAAGGCGGGGAATGGAGGACACCAAAGTTACAACTTTGGTGTTAATTGACTTCTCCAATGCCTTTAATACCGTCAGTCACGAAGTCCTCTTGTCTATCCTTTCTTGTCTTATGGTCTCTCACGAGGTACTGGAATGGTTTTCTTCTTATCTTCGGGGGCGCCAGCAGTCAGTTCGTGCTGGAGACTCTGCTTCAGGGTGGTGCGACCTTGTAGCTGGCGTCCCTCAAGGCGGTATTTTATCCCCTCTTTTGTTTTCTGTTTTTATAAACTTTATAACTGCTAAGCTTCAGTGTGCGTATCATCTCTATGCTGATGATTTGCAATTGTACTGTCGGTCAAGTGTGGACAACATATCGGATGCGATCGAAGAGCTAAACCGGGATTTACGGGAAATTAAAAACTGGTCTGATAGATTCGGTGTGGCGGTTAATCCTACAAAGTGTCAGGCTATTATAGTTGGGAGCCCCCATAGTCTAAGGAAGCTAGATGGACTAACTGTACCCCCCGTAATCTTCAACAATACGGTGATCCCGTTTGGCTCTGAGGTCAAGGATCTTGGTCTGCATATTGATGCTTGTCTGGATTGGCGGAAGCAGATTGCAAAGGTCAGTCAAAAAGTCACTGGAACGTTACGGTCTCTCTATCGTCTAAAGAATCTTCTCCCAGCTCACATAAAGGCAATGCTTGTACAATCCCTAATCTTTCCCATAATCGACTATGCTGATGTGTGCTACTATGACCTGAATGCAGATCTTCTCAATAAACTTGACCGGCTTCTGAATAACTGCATTCGATTTGTCTTCAACCTCCGCAAGTACGATCATGTATCCGAGCATCGTTTGCTTTTAAAATGGTTACCCATTCGTCAGCGCAGAGCGCTAAGGGCCTTGACTACTCTGTTCTCTTTTCTGGATAATCCTTCTTCCCCTTCTTATCTGATTTCAGAACTTCAATTTCTTTGCTCTGGGCACAATAGAAATCTTCGGTCTGCTAATAATCGTCTTCTACGATGTCCCTCACACCGCTCTGGGCTTATCCACTCTTCCTTTTTCGTCCAGGCGATATCTCTTTGGAATGCGCTCCCTCTGAATATCAGGATGGCAACAAGCCGGTTTTCTTTTAAGGTGAAGGCACGTGAGCATATTCGCAAAATGTTGGTAGAATCATCACCGAGCTAATTGGTTGGATTTGTTTTTTCACAACAGCATTTTTTTTGTTATATGTATGTATCTAAGTATGTATTTACTATTGTATATATTTGTTTCTCTTCTGTTTTGTCTATTTATTAAGTTGCACCTGCCATGTTTTGTTTCTGCACCACCCTAAGGTCGACTGGTAGATAATGCCTAAGGCATTAAGTCCGCCTTTGTACAGTTTTTGTGCATAAAGCTTTAAATAAATAAATAAAATAAAAGCTCAAAAAGTAGATACTGAATGGACTTTCATGCAATTTTCACAAATAGACAGAATGAGAGTAGGTTTAGGTGTATAATACATAATTATATTCATAAACATACTCTTTCATAGAGAAAAACTGACAATACAAAGATTTCTAACATCCGTACGACGCTGAGATGGATCGCTAACATACTTAATATATTTTATTTCAACTAAATATAGTTTAAATAATATCGATCACATCAGTTTAGTTTCAATAACTATTCCTCCTTTTAAACCCCAGGTTAAACCATAAATAAAATCATTACATTTCCATACCTAGAAACAGACTACACAAATAAACAGACAGCCAAATAAAACCTGATACACATATCGAAATAAACAGATATTATAATATTCTGTCACATCTGGTTAAACTGAAATCCGAAACCAATTTACTTAGAAAAGGGTAGCTTGATGTAGATTGGAATATCTATACAAATCTACATAGATAGTTGTAACCGTCTAGAATTTCACCGTCCTTGCTACAAGTTGGTACAGTCAGTAGCAGATTTATAGGAGAAAACCAGTAACATCTACACAAAAAAGTTTTCTTATTATTGTTAACCATCAATATTATCCAAACACTCATTTATCTAGGTTCTGTCAGCGTGTTCGAGCACATAAATACAGAAACTTTTCTGAAGGGAACATACTCTAAGGGTAAAAACTGTTTTATGTATAGTACATAGACATTCCAGGACTCAGTGAATCCGTGTTCTTAGTTTTATTCAAATCGGTTAAGTCGTTTTAGCGTAAAGAAGTAACACACATACGAACACAAACTTTTGGCTTTATAATATTGGTATGATGTGATGTTATGTGTAAAGTTCAGTGATCGGAATAGGTAGGGCTATTTAGGTTCTTTGAGCGCAAATATTGATGTTAATATGGATATTCCACGAGATTCCGGCTGATACTACGGGATTTAATTGAATTTCATTATTTTGTCAATATAGATTTAAAAAAATTAGTAGGCCAATAAGCGCATGATATGCGACGTTGTAAATTTTACGTCAACAGCACGCTATAAAACTTTTTGCCGAGCGCGCGACGTTGCCGCTTTGTTGAGACGCGTACAGATACCGGCACGGATCTTGAGCGCTCGACTAATCTTTCATTTGTCCCGAAGGCAAGATAGTTTTTTTTTATAGTTTTACTTTAAAACCAAATCTTGGGACTCGGGGAATATCCATATTATTCTAACCTATGGCAAGTACATACAACAGCACTGCCTATTCCGATCTATGGTAATATTATTATAAAGGAGAACGTTTGTACGTATGTATATTTATAGTTCTTTAACGCGTTCCTAAGTTTTATTGGATTGTGAAATTCAGATAACCACTTCAGATAATAGGAGGTAATCTCTAAAAGTACTGGTCGGATTGCAAAATTTTTTTCACCGACATAAAGCTGCTTTATTCCTGAGTGACAAACTTGGCTATATTTTATGTACACGGACGGAGCCGCGGGCAAAAGCTAAACAAAAAACGCAAAATGAACGTAAAATATTATTAATATTTATATCTAAAGCCAAAATCATAAAAGCCAATTTAACACAAGATTTTCATCTTGTGTTACACATACCTTTTCTTTTGAGCCTTTCTCAGAACCAACACTTTGAGTTCGGTCGAAATGAGAAGTTTTCAATTTCTTTATTTTTCCTTTTTACCTGTTACGTACACACCAAACGTGCCTACATACAACTAAAACATACTTTTAATCACACAATAAGGAAAGGCCAAAATTTATGAATGTGTATGTATGTTTGTTGCTTTTTTGCTCTGAAACAGCTGAACGAATTTGGATGAAATTTGTAACAAAAGTAGACCATGTCCTGGAAAAGCACGTAGGCTATTTTTTATACTAGGAGCATGTTCCCTAGGGACCATTTTCTACTGTGACACAGGAGAAGCCGCTGACAGCAGTTAGTATATTCTGAATGCAATAGTGTCCCTGTCTGTCAGCGATCTTTACATGTTAACCTATTATGGACGTTGATGAAACATATAGGTACATTATTACCTGGATTAAAATGTTTTTGTCCTGGAATTACGTTCCCGTTGGATAATTTCACGCGAACGAAACCGCTGGAAAAAGCACGCTAGTAAAGAATCTTACAACGCCAAATAAAGTCTACCTAATACCTACCTTCCTTACCTACATCATTAAAAAAGCTATAAAAAAATACACATTTCTTGAATAATCTTAATCCAGCAAGATCGCAATAAAAATTCCATATAAGTAAAATACTCAAGCAAGTATGAGTAATAAAATAAGACCGTTTTATATCCCGAAAGGTACGAATCGATTTTCAATTAACCGTTCTACGTATACGTCAGTTACGTCATTAACTGCTAGCTGACGTCATTAACCCTGCGAGCCTGCGTTACCGTCTCCCTGCGTTACCACCTCCCCTGCGTTACCGTCTCCCCTGCGTTACCGCCATCCATATCTGCCTTTGTCTTTTAATGGACGCGAATGAAAGACTTTCGTTAATGGTGGAGAGCCTTTTGTGTTCATTTGTACTTTGGCCTATAGATTTGGTTGGTGTAGCAAATTCAATGGGCATTTGTGCATTTCATTGGTGAAGATTTCTGTTTTTAGGTTTAATAAGACGAGCGAAGTGCATTGAAGATCAGAAATATAAAATTGATATTATATCTACTTGATAAGATTACTAAACCAATTATAGGATGACAAAATCGCGTAGAAAATACTCTGCACATACATTTTTATGTATTACAAAATTATTAATTAACATTTATTTTTTTGGCCTACAGATAGCTAACCGGTTCAGCATGTCTCGTGTAGTTTACATGTTCATGAACTCTCCCATGATACAGGAGTTAGTACTTATGCGACAACGTTTATTTAAAAAAGACAATAAACAAATAACCAAACAAATCGTGTACATGACAAAATATATTGAGTAGAGATAAGATATCATAGATTTTAGTATTGAATTAGATGACCGCCTTTCAGCTGTGATCAACCCCAACACGCTTTGATACCTGATCACACCACACACAAATACACACATAAACACTCGTCAACCCTAAACTGGACCCATTTATCAGGTCCGAAGCCCGGTTTCAGGCTCGAGTTCGCTTAGTCAAAGGAGCGAAGTTCGATCGCGGAATGCTCTGTCCGTTACCGTCAGTAACCGGAGCGGATTGAAGGGTGTTGACTCTACTATCCGACGTCTCGTCTGTATCCACGTGGTACGATATCGTGTAGTCTGGCCGATGCAATAAGGTCGAATATCGTCTGCGATTTTCCTTCAGCAACTTGACTTGCAAGCGAGTACTTTGTGCAACTATTCTATCTAATCGTCTGTCTATTGCGATAAGTATCGTCTGGTAAGTGTGTAATTGGCATCTTAAAGTTTTTTTCTTCGTTAAGAACATGGGCAAGGAAATCGTTGATGGATTTTTTAAGCGAGTAATTTATTAAGTTTTATCAAATCAAATGAAGCTACCAGCCAGTAAAATTCATGAGAAATCAACCTCCAATTTTAAACTGGATTCGACCTCATCGAGTTTAGTTATTCTCTAGACAACCTTGATTCTCTTGCAGATATCTTGATTTCTGATGCGATCACACAAGGAAACTCAAAGCATAGTCCTTTCCATTGCCCTTGTGTCACTTTCAGCCTTCTAATGAGGCACATTGTCAGCGATCACGTATCAAAGCCTAAGTCATCACTGGACAACACGCACTAGTCATAAACTTTCGTCTTGAGACAATGTGGTGTGTTGTTTTAGTGTTTGTTAAATCTGCAATTAATAATAACAAGATAAATATTAATATCAATTCCAATAAAACAAACATCAAGGGTACACGAGTTGCTGCGTTTAATCTCACCTGCATTATTAATGAACATTAAATTAATATGCTTGCAACAATCGTATCGCGTATGAATGATAAATATTGATAATGCCGCCATCATTCCAGCCAGTACTAGTGACTAGTACTGGGCTTGTATGATAATGTAGTACTAGCTATAAAGTATTTAATTTACTATTCTCAGTATGACTATTGGTCTTCGTTTTATGACTATGTCACGTTATAACGTTGGGAGAACTTTTTTTGTCGTGGATATCTTCATGATTGTCTTCCAGAGCAAGGACTGACTTGCACTGACTAAACCCACTCCGGTGTTCCCTAGCACATGAGAGTTCCGCTGCCTCGGACTAGTGAGAGAAACTAACTGACTGACATATTAAATGCATAATTTGTAATGGCTACTATTGTCGGCTTTACATTGCAGGGAAGATGTACCAATGATTTGGTATGTCGAAGTTAAAGTGAAGATAAACAAGAAGGCATGGTACAACAACAAGTATCTTACCATAACGTGTTAAAATGTCAGTCGTGTGAAAGAGAAAAAGAGATGGAACTATACATCCTTTAAAGCTCCATCCCTTTAACAGTTTAGTTTAAAGTCATCAAATGTATCGCATTAAGAGCTTGTGGACCCCAGTAGGTCCAGTTAAACCAAAATTACACAAAAAATATTGCTCGCAAAAAACTCATCTATAAAAAGTTTTCATTCGTACTTTCTAATAAATTAAATTACGCTGTTTGACATGAATGAAAAGCTAAAAAGTAACATTAAAAATAAATTATATTTTTCTTTTCAATTTTATGTCGACTAGTCAGATTTTTCCTAGAATTTCGGCCAGTTCTTTTTTTTAAAGCTAAGAATTGAGATCTAAGCATAGAGGTTTGTTAATTTATTAAAATTACAATATTTTTGACGGATTTTTTGGCGGGAATTTTTTAAGTGAAGTCTAGGGGCAGTTTTAATTATCTATTCGCAAATTGATTAATAGTCTGTAAACATTGTGTTGTAAATTAGTGTAGTTTTAAATCTCAAGTGTCTGAATAATATGTGGAATCATTGATACAGGCTCAATTTTGGTTAAATGGATCTAAGAATTATTGTAATATTGACTATCAAAGCGAAGTTTGTCGAGAAAGCTGACTTGCCGCCAAATACCGCAAAAACATCAGAATGTGTACATGTTTATTCTAATGGCAAACAAATGAAGTATTAATTGCGAAAATGTGGTTTAAGAGACTTAGCATCCAAGCAAAAAAAAAATGGGTATTATATTTTTTCTTTTCATTTTTATGTCATCTAATCAAACTTTTCTGGGAACTTCGGCCAGTTTTTTTTTAAATCGAATTAAAAAAATATAGATTCTTTGGGCTAAGAAATGAGGTCCAAGCATGAGTCTGATTGTAATATAAAATAGATAAATAGGGTCACCATTTCTCAGGGTTTGTCCTGAGATTTTTGGACTCTTCTCAGGTTTGTAGCTAGATTTTACAAATCTCAGGTTTTTAAAATTTTCAACAAAATACCGTTTATTTCTTTAGGAACTTGATAAAAAGTAAAAAAGTAAGCAAACCAAAATTAAACATCCTTTTTTAAGAACGCGATGTGCAACGCATGAGCCAAATTAATGTTTAAAACCGATAATATTTAGACTTTTCGAAAATCTCAGGATTTTTCAATGGAAATCAGACCAATTCTCATCTGGTAACCCTAATTACAAACGAACGAACATTACAAACAAAAAGTTTTCGTTTTCGTGAACTGTTATCCAAACTTATATACCAGTAAACATACCTGGCTAATGTAACACACATCAAATAATAAAATCTCGCTCAAGAATCCATCATTTCCGCGCAGTTTTCCCAAGACGTTAGCAGAAAATGGAAGGCAGTTGAAAGCGAGCGAGCGGTGATTTTTCAAACGAGCCGGGCTTTCGAGGTGTCTATGTCGGCGTAATTGGCCCACTTTTACAACGGAACCAGGCTTTATATTAATGTCACTTTATTGATAAGTCATTCTTAAGCTAATGGATTTTCTTGAAGGCGGAAAGAATAATGTTATAGTGAGCATTGGTGGTTTGATGAGCTACGGCGACGAATGATGAAAATAAAACTAGCTATAGTATTTTTTTTAACGGGATATTATCCAATGACTTCTCGCGCTCTAGGGCCGGGCGTGTCAGACTTTTACTGACTAAAACAAACTCCTATGTTGCCAGCAAATGCATCGAGTCAGCCTTCTCGGCAAGCTTAGCTGTGGTATTCAATACTGCAATAATGTTCAGCTCCGTTCTTCCAAAATCGCGCCTGTCTCAATGATTCCACATTTTATCCAGCTGCGTAGACACTTGAAAAACAAATCTACACCAATTTTATAACACAATGTCCACTAAGAATAATTTGCGAATAATATAATTAAATCAGCCACTGAACTTTACTAAAAATATCCCACCTCAAATACTTTCCTACAATTTTTTAATAAATAAAAATACCTCTGTGCTTAAAACTCATCTCTTAGCTTAACATAGCATAACATTTTTAACTATTTAAAAAAAAAACCTGCCGAAATTCTCGAAAAAATCTGTTTAGATGACATAAAAGTGATAAAAATATACAATTTATTTTTTCATAAATCTCATAAATTCTGGACAAACTTGCCAAGATTACATCCTACACTCACTCAAAAGAGTTTCTATCACAAAGGAGTATGGAACACTCCATTCTAAGGACATAGAATTCTGTTCAAAACAAGTAGAAAGGGGCCATAATAGCTAACAAACATTCATCTCTTCGCGTTATCCTAAGAAATGGTATACAGTGAATGTGTTAATGGCACAAGTTCGTGTATTAAGAGAATTTATGGTTGTTTTACAGTATTTATGTTTGTGGGAATAGAGAAACAATGCCAGGTAGATTTACTTTTTTTAATAGAGCCAATCAGAAAGTGGCTAATTAAGAAACTTAAATTATGTCTTTTAGAACCTCAATTGCCATATCACATGGTAAGACAAGACATTATCTAAAGATTTCCCTGACTTAAAAACGTGATTTTTGTGGAAATTTTTCAATACAGCGCTCCTACCCTTACCGCATACGCACGCAATTTACGCCTTGGTGCAAAGACAAACTTTCTACTCGTACTATTTCAATTTTGTAATAAAATGCCCGAATAACAAACAATGTAGACCGATAATCTGGTAGAGACTGAGAATCCGCTGGGTGCGAGACGCAAAGACGTTTGTTGAGTTTAATGAGGCCCAGCAATGTTACTGTATATCTTTTGGCTGAAAGGAAGTAAACTAAGAGAGAGTCTATGGAGTTTCTTGCACATTAGTATTCATTGATGAATATGAAGTGTGAGTATATTATTACATAGTACGATACCTATGTGTGCGCAGCCAACATTACACTTCTCCATAGAGATCTACACTTTAAAATGTGCAATTAGGGCAATTTTTCCGAATGACTGATTTCTTGACAATTCAAAAGTGCATGTAAATAAATGGTTTATTTTAAATAAATGCTTTTTGCTTCATCATCATCATTTCTGCCGAAAGATTGGACATAACGTCGCCACAACGAACGGTCCACAACGAACAGTCATCTCGCATCCTTCGCATTCCCGCGACTCTCACCAGATCAGCGATCCATCTTGAGGAAGGTGATAACTGAAAAGCGAGTCAAACATTGAGTACCTATACACGTGCCAATTTATCAACAGCAAATGCCAACAGCAAACAGTTCCACTCAGCAAAACTAATGCTTTAGAACGAAGCAGCCGAGCATTATGAAGTGGTGCATGTGAACGATATAAATAAGCGGACGGTGGGCGCTGAGCCGCCTCCGGGAACGTGTACATATGTATACAGACAGTTGTAGAACTTTGCCAAATTGTGCCGAGTGGCGATATACACGTGTTTTACATGCTTTGCCGAGATAGGTACCATTTCTGTAGAGTATTTTATGATTTTTAGGGTACCGTACCTTTTTAGGGTTCCGTAGCCAAATGGCAAAAAACGGAACCCTTATAGATTCGTCATGTCTGTCTGTCTGTCTGTCTGTCTGTCCGTCCGTCCGTATGTCACAGCCACTTTTTTCCGAAACTATAAAAGCTGTACTGTTAAAACTTTGTAAGTAGATGTATTCTGTGAACCGCATTAAGATTTTCACACAAAAATAGAAAAAAAGCAATAAATTTTGGGGGTCCCTATACATAGAACTGAATCTCAATTTTTTTTTTTTCATCAAACCCTTGCGTGTGGGGTATCTATGGATAGGTCTTCAAAAGTCATACTGAGGTTTTTAATATCATTTTTGTCTAAACTGAATAGTTTGCGCGAGAGACACTTCCAAAGTGGTAAAATGTGTGTCCCCCCCCCCTCTAACTTCTAAAATAAGAGAATGATAAAACTAAAAAAAATATATGATGTACATTACTATAAAAACTACCAACGAAAATTGGTTTGAACGAAATCTAGTAAGTAGTTTTTTTTTTAATGCATCATAAATCGAAAAAAATTCACTATTATTAAAACATCGATCAAAGTTACAACACATTACAAGAACTTTTATATTATGTTACTTGCTGCTACGGAACCCTTCATGGGCGAGTCCGACTCGCACTTGGCCGGTTTTTTTTTTTTGGTGAGAAATTATTTAATGACATCTCCCACCCTTGAATGGAGCGAGCGGGCGTGTCTGACTACAACCCACTTCTAGTTCCTTCGTTGCCTTTCTTTTCAGGGCCGGGTTTTCCTTTCATAAGCGAACCCTTGGCCCCAGTAAGTTCGACCCTGCTGGGCAGGGGCCCAGCAGGGTCGAACTTAGGTAAGGAACTCTACGGTAGGGACCGTAGAGTTCCTTACCTAAATCCACAAAATCGGACGGACTCTTATAGGATGACTTTGTTGTTCGTCTGTCAAAACCCTTTTTTTAGAAACGCGTGGAAATATTAAGCTGAAATTAATATCAATTAAAGAGCGGCGAAAACCAAAACTTCTAAGTTAACGCAATCTAAAGATAAGGCCTTTTATGCTTCGACGCATATTTGTCACTCGCAAGAAAATCAAAACCCGTAGTTACCGTCGACTTAGAATCAAGACAAGGTTTCATAACACAAGTATATAAAAATTCTGAAAACCGTAAATTCTTAGTTACTTAAATCACAAAAGAATGATATGAATCTTCATATTGAAATGTTACTGAAGTAAAGCAAAACTAATTAACTAACATATAGACAATGCAATCGCATTATCTTTTTACTTCGAATAGAACAAAGTCGTTTTTCTCTTCTATGTGTTTGTTCGCTAACTTCTCCTAAACCTCGCAACAGATTTTGAAACAGTTTTCACTGGTAGAAAGAACTATAAACGAGCATTTTTTTATTAACAATTTGAATCCAAGCGAATCCGGAGCAAGTCACTAGTACTTATCTTAATAATATCAACAACTTTCCTAATAACTTACAAAATGTCGAGATCTCAAAAGAAATCTTGTTTTCGGCACAATGTTTAATAAACAACAACAAGGTAATAATACCTCAGTTCCCGGAATCGAAATGTTCCTAAGAGATGATTCTTTACACAAATATTCCTTTCAGTATTTTCACCCACGGGGATGAGCAACCGTGCGGAAAACGACACTAAAATAATTTCTTTGAAGTGTATTCATACGTTTCAATCACTGAAGTACGTACAGATGTATTTTCATTTCTTGAATGAGAGCTTTTTATTACTTCTCACTGAGCAAACGTAATAGGAATGTGTGAAATGAAAAATTATGAATCATGATTCCATCTGAGTGTGGGTATCTATGCATTGGTTAAGAAAAAAATTTGAAAAGTTTATATACCTTCAGTGAAGTCTATATCTTTATAATTCTTCTGTACATGTTTGTACGATTTGATAGATTTGGAAAAAATGTTGTTTGGCCCCCGGATTGTTTAAAAACACATTTGGACCCGGTAGGTGGCGCTGCAATCTGGTTCTTAATTATTTTTTCTGTCAGCCACCTTTCGGCCAAGACAACATTTATCGAGACCGCTAGTAATATAAAGTACAGCAGCTCATCAGCTTTTAAGCTTCCCAGTGAACGCTGAGTACATGACAAAGTAATACAAGAACCCATGTACCCACCGCGAAATAGTTAGTGACACCAAGGCGCTGCTGGCCTTCCTTGAGGAGCTGGGGTGGATCAAATGGTAAACTTGTCTTGACCGTACACAAAATACGCGCTTAAGAAGTCGAGTTGCGGACACCAGCCCGACATACAATATACAAAATTATCGTTTAGCACCTAATTCTTCAACCGTATAGGTAATATTACACAGTCAGTACTTAATAATGCCATGCCATTCAAACCGCAATTCTCTGGCTGTATAATTAAATTAGGCTGATGTTACACGTCCCAAAAACTTTGCGTCAAATAAGCGCGCCATAACTCCCAGTAAACACACGTATATACAAATACAAATATATCATAACAAATATAGGTACCAATATTATTCAGAGGGAAGATTTGCATTTTTTTTTTAAATCTATACTAGCTTATACTAATATTACAGAGAATGAGTTAATTCAAAAACTACCGGACAGTAGACCAATTTTAAAAATTCTTTCTACCTGTAGATTGCTACTTTATCAATAAGTGACATAGGCTATAATTTTTTACTATCACGCAGGTGAAGACGCTGCCAGAAGCTAGTATATTATGTAATATCTAACATCAATACGATGCACCAACCCAACACGTGTAACTTTTCCCGCGCATGTCATTAATAATGAGTTGCAAAGAGGCAAACTGATTATCAATGCACCTCAGTCCGCCGTGAGCTCACCACGTCGCAATATGACAACAGTGCCAAGGAAAGATGTCTTGGAACACACACCTGAACGTAAAGGACGTGTCTACTGGTACTTTGTAATGTGGCATTCTGAACATAATAAAAAGATTCAGGGTTAAAAAGACGGGGGAATGTAAGTAACATATCGTACAGAGATGAAATGGGCAAATAGCCCTATACACGTACACCAAA
This sequence comes from Mythimna albipuncta, assembly GCA_929112965.1. Classification (NCBI taxonomy): domain Eukaryota; kingdom Metazoa; phylum Arthropoda; class Insecta; order Lepidoptera; family Noctuidae; genus Mythimna; species Mythimna albipuncta. The sequence goes on from OV815962.1 coordinate 17,325,727, forward strand.
TGTATAATGATGTGTATATAAAGCTACGCGTCAATGGACAGTAAACCTTAAATATAACACACAAGAGCAACTTTAGCCTCCGCAACTACTTTATTTCTCACATCAAGTTACGAGTTTGTGAAAGTGTGACAGAGACAAAAACATATTGCTCGATAATGTTGTTCGTGGGCACCCTCCCTTATAATTTGTAAAACTCACTAACCATACAAATCAGCGGATTCTAAATTCAAATTCTTCATAGATAATTTTGAATAAAGAAGCTTCTAATCAGTGTTGAAACTCGCTAAGGGTGAGTTGCACCATTTAACTATAACGATAACAAAGCCGTTGTCAAATCGTCTAATTGACTTTGTTTGGTTATCGTTATAGTTAAATGGTGCAACTCATCCTAAATTTTTTTTTATAAGGTCGATAGGTCTTACGTTAGCTTAGCTTAGCTTACTTTGATAAAGAGTAAATTTTGTAACTTTGCACAACTGCCCAAGTACACGTGCAAGATAGAGATAGGAACAAACAAAATCAAAGCATTGGCCAAATGCCATTTATACCTAAATCTAGGCCAAGTAAACATCTGTCAAGCTTTCGTCTTTCAAAATGCTTCTTGGCGTTGTTTTGATCGATAGATTCGTCGCTACACCATAAACTTAATAAGCTCTTAAGTTTGGGCTTAGTATCTACTAACCGATTTAAGTTAGAACTACATTAGACCGACGCACACGTAGACGACACCTGATTTGTACGTAGAACGACGTCGTGGCGTGGGTCTAGTGTAGCTCTACAAGTCTAGTTTCCAGAAAAAAAATATGGAGATCGACGCGCCCAGATCGGCGTGTGTGTCACGCGTGTGCACAGTGTAGTTCTAGCTTAAACCTTCGGTCTTCTAGAGAGCAGGCCATGTTATGCTAACCTGCACATTAAAAATGTGTCTTTTGGCACGTGTATAATACACGTGTATTATTTGCCATTCCCAACTCAATTGAGGGTTAGAAAACCTAACACGGAATTCGGCTTAACGCTTAAGTGCCGTACGTATATTTCTGTTTAACTTCGCGGTTTTTACACACAAATTGGCAATCATATTTTGTTTGTATTCTTGAGGAGTACACAGCTTATTTTGGATGAAATGATCATAAATGTTTTGTTTATCTTTCTAACTGAAAAGAGCTTACAACATGTATTCGGCGTTGCGTACAAACTACCTACAGGTCATTGGAATCGCTCAGCTGACGTCTTTAGCTTTATTATCAAATTGCCCAATTGTCATGTAGCAATATAATAATGACCGCGCAATGTGATAAATATTAAAGTTAAGATAGTAATTAATCACTTGGTCCAATAGAGCTAGACATTATTCATAATGCTCGAACATTATTTATAATGCCCGCATTAATCACCCGATCCATAACATATCTATATATAAATTACTCACACAGGTAGGCCGTGTCCCGGAATAGCAGATACCTAGGACATATACTTTTATCCTGGGAGTATGATCTCTTAGGATAATTTGATATTTGATGCGAATGAACCCGCTAGGAGGGACTAGTAAATACTAAATACATATTTAATTTTATTATCTCTGTACAAGTTTCGTCTCTAGGGAAATTAACGAGGATTATTTCAACTATAAAAGTCATTAAGAAGAAGTTGGAGGTACGCTTTGCTTTCTTCGTTATTATATACGAGAATTTATGATGTTTTTTCTCTCTGCTTCTTTGCGATGATGTGGTCGACAATGAAGCACGCTTGTCTAGATGTAACCATTAGACACATACAACATTTCAAAATGTACTATATCATGGATGATAATTTCTTTTCATCTAAGTACACGCTAAGTAATAGTTTGTAGCATGTCGTCGTCGTCGTTACAAGTGCCACAGAATCTGTAAGAGTGCTCTCATATTAGCTCGTCCATCATCTCAGCGTGTTGACACGTCTCATAAGTATTGCGGTACTTACCAGTTAGGTACGTTATCATGATCGTCTTATGATATAGTGCTTTTAAACTGTTATTTATTTGTTGATTAGGTTCTCTAAACAACACAAAACTGTAATAAAAACATTATACAAGATTACAGTACTTGTGTACATTGTACAAATCAGCTGGTCGAAACTTGGCGGTCGCATCCTTTTGCGAAGACATAATGCTAGAACAGGAGACGGCCGCAAGAATGAGGGAGCATACGGACTCCCTGAATGACATGAGGACTCATTCCCAGCCGCCGCGGTAGAAGACGCCTCGGCCATCGGGAATCGTGGAGTGATATCCGACCTCCGTAGGCTTACAGACGGCGAGCAACCCAGTGCTCGTCCTATAAGGACTGAGCCCAAGTTGTCGACGGCGCGTAGTGTCCCACAAGCGTTTCAAGGAGATGTTAGCATTGGGGCCCAGCAAGGCCGCGATCGGCTAAAACCATGGGATTGGTTCTAAAAAGGATATGCCCATGGTCCTGAGATGCAAAAGGCAACTGAAGAAACAATCAGTCAATCGCGTCACTTGCGTTACATTTATTTTCGACGTATCTATAATTTCTTTCCCGAATTCGAGCGTAAGTCATAGAAGAATACTAACAAATTCAGAAGCAAAAGTGAATTTTCTGCCTTCCGTCATACTTTCTACCTACCGTCATTGAAGAACCATTTAATAAAGTTTTAATTAAATCTTAGTACAACAACATTGAGCACAGCTGTCAAGAACCAGCCCAGCTGTTGCTCTAGTCTATTATTACTTTGAAAACTTTACAAATAACAATAATATAAACATTAAGTGACTATTATTGTTGACTTCGTCTTATCTGCGAGTCTGATCCTCTCTTCGACGGTCAATAGCTCTGTCTGCCCCAGTTTGTATTTATATCGTATCTTTATGACTGCAATATCCGTGGGATAAGTAGGAATCCTTCGGTATTGTTCAACTTTTGCATAGGTAACCAATAGGTTCTGGTAGTACAGGAACTATGGTAGAACATGTTCAGACTTGTACTGACTAAAATTCATTCATAAAAATTGACCTTATACTGCTCTACAAAGGGTCAGCCCTTTGTAGAGCAGTATTAGAACAATTTGTATAAAGACGCGTTGTCGCATTGGCACGCCACCTTTCTGCGGACACTAAAAAATCCTAATTCTCAAGCCGCTCGAGCCAGTATTACGGGATATTTAAAAAACTTACCGCGGCGTTCAGAAGAGTTAAAACGCAAAGGACAATTGAAGGAACACAGAATACAGGTGTTTTAGTTAGTAAAAGGCTAACATCCAAGAAGAAGTGTTAGACTTCTTACTTCCATGCAAAGTGCGAAATCATGGATCACTAAGGATCTCGATAAGTATGAGTCAGCTGTCAATTGGTAAAGAAGATAAAATATATACGTAGATATGCAATCTACTCGGTCCCAAATGGTTATGAAAATAATTAAACACGGTATAAATTACAAATCCTTAATGATCCGAGTATGTAAGTTAGGTACTTACTATCTATGATAATATTACACAAATCACAAGAAAAACAGTATTAACGGCTAGAACACAAACTAATCCTTCATAAGCTTTCAACATGACACTATGTTGTAAAGCACGTATCCGGTAAGTGACATACCTTCTAATTTTATATAATTTCCTGAAAGCTATTAAGTACTATATTATCCAATAAAATCTGTCTAAAATTTTAAGCGACTTGGGAATTTTGTATGATATTTCATAATTAAAAAAAAAACACTTAAGCATATTCGTTACTTTTTATAAGGTTTTTCTATAAGTAAAAAATGATCAAGATCTCTCCAAGAGAAGATTGATTAAGAGATCTTGATTATTGAATCAGTATTGACTACATCATTTTGCTTTTTTGATTTCATTTTGCCCTAATAATTACCCAAGAAGTTTGACTTTGTAGACAGACTATTTATCTATTTATTTATAAAAATGTTTTATTATTAAAGGTCGACTTACTATGCCACTATTTTTAATCTGTGTCTTGACATTTCTTTGTTTACGAAAGTTTTTGGCGGGATTTCTTCGAATGACGTTCAGTGGATATTTTAATTGTCCGCAAATTGATTTTAGTGGATATTATCATGTAAAAGTGGTGTAGTTTTGTTTCTCAATGTTTACGCCATTATACGTCATAGGGAGATAACGCAGTATGGCCGATCCCTAGAGAATAATGAGATTTGAATTTGGAACATCAAAAATCGTCAACATTGTGAATTAAAAATGTACGTGCATCGAACAAGTTGACTCGAAATTCAAACTAGCTACTAACAAAAAAAATGAAAATAGAATGAAACGTGATTACACATATCATAATAACAAAACTTATTAAATAATTATGCACGTAAAATCGGCGTCGTGTTCCGCTGCGTGGTGTCGCGTAGCCGTCCTCGGAATCGTCTATACACGACACTGTTCGGCCAAAAGTCCTCTTTCAAAAAGGTCTCCAGAAGGTGAGTTGGAACTCGTATCACGAACGACTTGAAGTTGGTGTCGTGGCGAGAATCCAGCCTTTCGACCCTCAGAGTCCAGTTGCTCATTTATCATATTTTCATACCAAATTTTTATATATTTATATTACCGACTAGCTGTACCCAGCGGTTTGACTTGCGTTTTTGGTTACTGTTCCGGTTGCGCGGTACGACCCTGGATGCTGCACCCGTGATGTTATAATGCATAGACTATTTGTCATAAACCTGGCTATTCCATACAAAAATATTTTTTCCAATCCATAAAGATTAGCGCAATTAAACAATAAAAAAAAAAATCTGCTTCATTACCTACAATAGTTTAGGTAATACGTGTAAACGTAAACTATCGTACTGAGCTGATTACCTCTATAATCAAAGAACAAGCTAAGATCATTTAAAGTAAAGCTACCATTCTTTAATTTATTTCTACATCATTTAATTTCGTGAGAATCGATCTCAATATAAAGCTTTGTTTCTCTATCGTAAACGAAACACTTAAAACTAAATCACGATCTATTCACGTACACTCACGTCCAACGTTGCTATCTAATAAAATAGTAAATCACTAAATAAAATGAGTTAGCATTTAAAAGTGGATGCATTTGGCGAGTTTGTCACGCTCGAGGAAACGCCGGGAAACTCTCCGTTTCATAAATAAACGTAAGCTTTCTCATTCACAAGTCACAATATTATTTCGGGAACACGTAACGCGAATGCACGTAATGGACGCCCACGGGTCGTAATGCCGATATTTTAGAGCGGGAGCCAAGATCATCATTGACATATTACTATTGTTTTGACACATTGAAAGTGGGGCAAGTATATTATTATTTTTTTATATTTTTACGTTGGCAACAGTACTTTAAAATTGAAAAGAATTTATCCAAATTTACTTATCGCTGTTTAATACTCGTACAATAATCTGTCTAAAAATTATATACTAATTTCCATTAAAAATATTTAAGAATTCTGTTGCTAAGTAACAATTTTTAGGCCCAGTTGCCATCAATAATCAACAATTATTATTAAAACGAATTCGATATTTACCTTTCTTTTTCTTTTTATAATTAAGCCATTATCACCAACAAGACCCTCGTCACAAAATATACATTTTGTTAACAGCTTAATCCATTTAGTACGACAGTCCAGATTCCGGGTGCAATACTATTAGTCTCCTTCATTTCGGTAATGCTGTCTTTTGTTCACTTCACGACGTTTTCTTCGTTTTTTCCTTGATGGCCATGGAAAGTTTTCGTTGAGAGACGCATTAATTTAAACAGTACTCTAAGAAAGCGGACCAGCTCGTAAATTATGAGATTTTAACCATGAGTCTCCTTTTAACAAATACAGATAGAAAAATAAATTATCATCATGATCGATTATCTAATCATGCCTCTACATTTATCAAACAAACCGAGTGTATTATTATTTGCAAATAGGTTTCGGTCCGTCTCAAATACAAATATTCATTTAACAATATTTACAATACAGTTTGTGTTCAAATATACGAGAAATTAAGCAAACAATCTACGAACACAAGCAATAATTATTACATAATAGTGCCATATTATTATTTTATTAAAATGGGTTCAAGGATATAACTTATGTAAGTACGAAGGATTTGAACAATTTGCATGCTGCGGTCTTCCCATCTGATTATGATTTAAGTGTCTTCAAGGATAGAGTGAATAGACTCCTAATATACTAGTCTAGTATATAATAAAGTAGTGCACTTCACCACTGCTTACTATCAGGTGGGATCACGGTCAAGCATTAGTTTTATTTTTTAATGTACATACAGGTACGTTATCTGTATTACCTTTATCACTGCTAGTTGAAGTAAGATGAAAACTTACATGATAATAAAAGACAATACAAATCCTCGGTCGTTTGACCGCGCTGTCGCCGTCGCCAACTTCGAGGCCACTTCATAATAGACATCAGCGGGTCATTTGACGAAAGTGTCATTACTGTTCCAAAGCAATCTTGTCTGAGAGCAATTACGAAAGATTTCATGTCGTACAATCGAGTTGCGCGACACTGCCGACACTCCTGACACTCTTGAAACAACGCCAGATTGCATTGACAGTTGTTAATGATTCGCTGCGACATGACACGGAAAAAGAATCGTACTTTATTTGAAAGACTTTTTGTAAACGACTGTACTTCCCGAATAGAATGGTCGTTTGAAATAATTATTTCAATCATCCGTAAAGCTTTTAATTTCAGATGGAAAATTAGATTGTTTTTAATAATAGCTGTTTACTGTTTGCGTAGGTAGTATGCATTGTAGGTACTGATCTATGCAAAGTCCAGAACGTTAATAAGAACTAGTTACTCCTTAATCGAAATATTCCTGATTCGCCACCAATTTTTTCCGCACCAATGATTTTGGTACCAAAGCTCTATTCCTCTATTTTGTTGACGCCATTCATTGCCATATAAACACAGAAGATTATCTATAAAATTATCTATCTTGTGAATATATCGTTGGTGTTCCTCATAATAATAAATTAATAAACACAACAATTAACTAAAATGATAATAATTAATCCACGGTTTGACAATTTAATCTCCCTTGACTAATCAGTACCTATCATATTAAATCTGAGGCAAATATCACAATAATTGGCTTATATTATTGCAGAAGGGAACCGATTAAACTAACGCTTCATAGATATTATTAGAATTATTACAAGGAACAGGGAATAGACAATACAGTTGAGTTTGCTCAAGTTTACGTACCAATATCGATATACCTAGAGAGAAGTTCCCCATACAAACTTTAGATCGAAATGCGTCATGTAAGTACCGTCATAGTGAAGGTATTGATCATGTTGTTAGTGATAACAATAGGAACACATCATCGTTCATCATCATCAGCTTTTTTAATGTTCTCACTACTGGGGGCCAAGCCTCCTCTTTAAGAGAGGGAATGGGCCGTAATCCTCCACGCGGGCCCAGTGCGGGTTGGTGAATGTCATGTGGCTTGGAATTTTTGGTTCTAGGACATGTCGGTTTCCTCACGTTGTTTTCCTTTACCGTTTTGAGAGCAGTGACGATGAAATAAATTACACAAAGTAATGCATAAGTATCTTACCCTACTAGCTCATATTTTTTATAAAATATATACTTATTTCAATTGATATACTTATCTATACATTAAAATATTTACCTACGCCCGACCAACAGATACTTGTGGTTTGTTGTAACAACCATATCAATACATTAGGTACACAGTCGGTGCAAGTTATTATCAATTATTGATTAATTTTATTTACTCAGCACAAATAGGTAGGTACACGAGTATAAGTAGTAGTCATATTATTTTATTGGAATCCTTTTAGGCATAGTAAATGAAAAGTTTTTTAAGTCCTTCTTACCTTCGTTACTCACAAGATTTACCTGTATAAGGACCAAGTTTGGCTTTCGCTGATCAATTGAAAAGCCCTATATGATTTAACTTAAAATTTTCATCGATCATAATCACAACTTTATAATTCTTACGCCGCAATGTCCTTGACTGTAAATGAGTACCGCATATTCATGAGTTTTGCTTGACGAAAACAAATAAATAAATGCTTACTTTGTAGTTGGAAACATATAATTGTATAGAAGACATAACTTGTAACTGGTAAATCTTTATTTTCCTTCATGGTAACCAACATAACTTGACTTATCACGGCGGCGCCGCTTGCTAAAGTAAATGTTAATTGCGTTACAAGCCGTACATTTTACAAAGTTCCTAATTTTTCCGCATGCCAAGATATACTGGATGTGTCATTTCAAGTAATAGAAAATGTAATACTAGTTATGCCAGTTGAATTAACATACCCACAACTATGTAAGTAAAATCTAATAAATATTCAAAGAACACAATTTGCTGGCTATGATTGATATCATCCTTCGTGCGATACGCAATAGTTAGTAGGTATAATAACTGGTAGGTACATAACGTATGCTCTTGTTTTATTAATTAGCCCTTTATGAGTCGGCAGTTCAATAGTTACATTTCCTTTAAAGAAAATGACATTAATATTCTTCTATGTCGACAAGAGACCTTTATTATCAAAGAAACGTGTGCATGAGTTATACCTAGGAACTTAGATACTAAGAGTTTCACCAGCTACGCTCCAGATGTCTACAGCAACACATCTACTGACAAAATAAATAAATAAATCAAAATTAAAAGCGCGCCAAATCTTTTATCATAGACAAAATCAATAACCAAAATAGAGTTAGCATAAAGCAGAAAAAAAAACATCCTCTTATAAATTTGGAACGCCGCGCGACGTAAATCTCTAGGGCCTTGGTTGTTTGCTGGATTCTATGACAGCACAAATTTCAATTTGTGCAGTCCCATGTTTTATAACAAAAGCCTGATATTACCTTATAGCGGCCGCTCGTAAAAATAAATATAAAAGACTCTTGCTTTCCTTTTAGATATTTTAGGGCTTTCCTACATAATGTTTAGGGTATGATTTCACATAAAAAATGGGGCGTAATGGTGACCAGCCAGAACCGCGGAAGTAAAACAATCCTCCTTTGCATTTATTTTTATGTTTAAAATGTGTACCATAATGTTTCCACTCGAATGCTTATTTTGCAAATAGAAGTAAGAGAGCCTTGGGCAAAGGACATAAAAAAATATTTTATAAGAGCGTGCAATCGCGCATTGTGAAAAGGATAGGCACTGTTATTCTTATGGAAAAGAGGTCTTTTGCCCGCCATTTATCATCGCCACCAGCCATAGAGCGACACCTATAAACTCAACTACGTACTAATTGTGTGAACAACTGGTTGTAAATTGATCTTTCCGTTACAACCGGCCATCGATGCGCTACGTCGACGGTATATTGACTGGCGGTGCTTAATTGAACCCTGACAAAACTGTTCATCTGCTGCTCCTGCTAATTGGCAATCAACGACGCATCGCCAGACACCCCGGACCTAACCATACTGGAAGGTGCATCGAACGTCAACAAAAAAATTTAAAGCTTGTCGATATTCGGCAATACATTGTGCAGTAAGCACGCGAAGTATTACAATACTGGTTTTTAGTCGTGTCTTTACTCCTGTTCCTAGTCCTAGGAATGTTATTTTTTTGTGTATTATTCTATGTCACTCAATTTAAGACATTGTAGATTTGTGTCAATAATTTTTCAATACTCGAAAATCTGCACGGAAAACTACGCGAGCTAACCGTATATGGCAACACTTGGGTTAGGCTTATGTCCAACAGTGGGCGTCTTTCGGCTGAAATGATGATGATCAGTATCAGGCTGGACGCTAAGCGACTCCCACAAGTCCGCGTCAACCCCTCATTTATGTTGTAGAGAGAGATCACAGTAGATCTGATTTAGTTTAGATTTTTGGCGTCGATAACTTTGCTACATTTAACCTAACTATAAGCGCTCCCATGTTCACTTGTGTTGATAGACTCGTTGTTCAATGTAACAGTTGTGAAACATCCCACGGAGGCGCGTGTTTGAGTTGGGGAAAAGTGCTACAAAACTAATTGTTACTTTGCTACCCTTGTGTTACAGGACGGGTAGGGGTAGGGGGACGATACGAACCTACATACGGTCTACATGCAGTACTAGTTAGGTACACATTTTACAAAGTAACGCTGATGAAAACAATGTTTATAAGTACCACTTTAAGCTGGGTTTTTTTAGTGGGAGACCTAGACCGGGAGAAGTTATTTGATAATTTATCAAATAACTTCTCCCGGTCTGGGTGGGGTTTGAAGGAGTTTCAGAACTTTTACTGACTAAAAAGGTGGGAATTCATCCAATGACTTTTTCCGGTCTGTGTAGAAAGGGGGGGCGTGTTAGACTTTTACTGACTAAAACCACACCTGTGTCCTTCAGTTGCCTTTTGGGTTCTAGGACTACGGATGTCTTTCAGACGAGCATCGGTCCTGCTGGGCCCCTACGGTTTGAAAATTAAAAACCACCTGTGTTCCCTTTTGCCCTTTGCGTTCAAAGGTTACAATAACTCTTTCAAACAATCTCACAGCAGTCACAGCCTTGTCAGTGTGGCTCGACTTATAGAACTTTTAAACTCGACTTATTTCTTTTTTACTTCATCCATTTTGTGCACAGCTAACGGCTATGACCTACAACTCATAACTTTGATAAGTGTCCGATACCTACTCATTATTGTCGTAAAAATAGGATCTGCCTGCGTCAAAACCGCAATTATAACTGATTTTGTATCATTAAAGTGCTAATTATTGTAATCTATGCTCCGCGCTGTTCATTAACAACATGTTTGTTTTAATTAAACCTAAATAAGCTTCTCTGTTTATTTTATAAATTGATAGAGAGTAGAAATTAATTATTATAAAAAATAGAAAATAATAATAAAACAAACCAAGTTCACTATTACTATTATTAAAATAATGACATCATTAAATATACTAAAACACACAATTATTATATATTATTTTATCAATATTTTTATCCAATTAAAACATGAAGGTTCTTATGTACCCTTTAGCTAATTTATTTTACATGACTAGTTTTTTTTAACCATATTTAATTAATTAAAATTTATGGGAGATATAGGTATGGCTGTAAGTATACAAATAAGTATTTGTGCAAACACACTGCATGAATTAATTTATACGATGTTTGTATTTTAACAAATGAACTTATCTTCTGACGTATCTAGCTAGTTAATATATCCGTCTTACTGCATGTCCTGCGCTTGAGTATGTAGAAGTAACCGCCCAAGTAGGTTGGCGCTCGTCTACCTTGTAATACGTGCCCAGCGTGGCCCATCATGATCCAGCGTGGCCCACCATGACCCAGTGTGGCCTATCATGAACCAGCGTGGCCCAGCATGACCCAGCGTGGACCATCATAACCCAGCGTAGCCCAGCGTGACCCAGCGTTGCCCAGCGTAGCCCATCTAAGCCCAGCTTGTCCCAGAGTGATCCAGCGTGGCAGAACGTCGCCTTAGCTCACATAGGTAGGTACTGGTCAATGTCATTAGTAAACAAGCTTACTTTTATGTACCTACGCCTGTTATTTGCCAAATACATAAATATTACGGTACATGATTATATTTTAAACCTATGGTACCTACCTAAATAAAGCAATCAGGGTTATTCTGCTATCTTTTCATAAATCTATAAAAAAGTGTAAGAATTCAAAAAGTACCTACCGACATCAATATCGACTAAAAGGACCTTTGATGAAGTCGGTCACTACTTGAGTAAAGGATCAAATACTTGGGTATATCCCACGAACGAAGGTAGGTCGCGGAACTTGAGTTTGGCGGACTTTTAAATATAATGCCAACATTAACCTTTCGAATACTGTAATTAGAGACACAATAGAAAGGAAAGACAATGACTTGGGGTTTAATGAATTAATCTACTGTAGACAGCGCGCACTGATGACTTTTGTCACGGTGACAATATTATTTTTGTCACTTTTTACCCATTTTTACTGTCACGTCTTCAAGTGCGCGCACTACATGTTGCGTTCATAAGCACGGTGACTATTTGTCTAAAGTCACGTTAACAATTCACCAGTGCGCGCTAGCTCTTATAGAAAAAGCTGATTCGCCAAATTGCAGAGAATGTAATCAGATTAAGGACGTGCGACATTTGCTGAAGGATTGTGTCTAGATCAGGAATTAGAGGGAGTCACTGTTGAGGGAATTAGACCTAAACAGACTTAACGTGGGTCTAATCTAATCAATTTTATTTCGACCAACTTCAGATGATGCCAAAAAGTAATGTCAGTCACAGCCAATCATCCGTGAAATGTTATTTTAATTTTATCGTTAAAGTGTTTTAAACATATAAACACATGATATACTGTCTATTTAATTTATGTAATTAAGAGTAACGAGATTTAAAAAAAAATAATAATCCTTTTTTTGGAAGTTAAAGGTACGATCGGGTTGGTATATCTAGTTAGATAAAAACCCCCAAAATAATTAAAGTAAAAAAAAAAAACATTAATCTGGCTTTTTTATAATCATAAGTCAATTCCGCTGCTTAATTTGGAATGACTCACTGTTAGAATGTCAAATATTGTGACAAATACTATTATTTATAGGTAGGTACTTATGCTAATATTTTTTGCATACTTAAAATATTATTCAAATCATTTGACATTTTTGTATCTAGCCATCTATGAATCACCGATAAGCTTTTATTTGCAAGTCTATTAAGAAGTTCATTGACACCTCAGTAGGAAGTCAGTCTTTTCACCTTTTAGCAACAAACAATCACTTTGCAACTTTTTAACTTAAGTACCTATTAAGTACAGCCTGCGTCAAAAACACGTCTAAATACACGATAATTCGGACACTCAATTACAAAAAGCTCTGTGCGCTGAGTCCGAGTTGTTTTTACACCAATACGATCAAAACGTTTACATTATTTGCTCATATAGCTATGAGCGCCTAATACGAGTTTGTTTTAGTTGCGCGCTCTGATTGGCCTACTCCAAAGTCTTAACCAATCAGAAGGCTAAATGCGGTGACGTTTCGATCGCGTTAACGTAAAAACAACTTGCACTCAGCGCACTGATTGGTAAGGAGCTTGGACCGAGCCAATCGGAGCGCCGAACGTCATAAACGTGTCGATCGCATTAACGTAAAACGAACTCGCACGAGACCCTTTATATACTCGTATACTAATATTGTAAAGAGGTAAACTTTGATTTTACTTTATGTACGCGAGCGAAGCCGCTGGCTAAAGCTAGTTAATAGATGATTTCGGCATAATTCGGAACCACGATCGTCCCGCGTTCGGTCCCAATTACTCTTCCCTTGATAAATTACCCCGCGCGTGTCATTAATTAAGAACTGTTTTCAGACTATAACCATCGGTACGGTTTACTTTCATTAAAATCGGAATTAAATTCGTTTTTTTGGAACTGCGTCATCACGCCACAACTGTTCTGTAGACGCTCCGATTCGTATAATGCTAATCGTCTTTTTATCGGTCACATCTTCAAATTGAGGTATTATTAGTTTTTGTTATCAAAATTTTAATTTAAGTTGAACAAAAAAACCGGACAAGTGAGAGTCGGACTCGCGGACTAAGGGTACCGTACAGACTTAACTATGTAAAAAGTTCAATTCCCGAATGAGTTTCGAAGATTTTTCCGAGTCGCAATAAAAGTATTATTTTTTTGTAACGTTACAATTTACTGTTATATTAGATTTATTCCAATACCTGTGCTTTAAGTCCTTTTTTATGCCAAACAAGAAGTAGCCTATGAATTTTGATTAACTTAAGTGTCGAAAATTAACGTTTTTTGTGACTTAAACGCCCTTAATTTTGATTTCGTAAACTCAGAAGTTTGATTTTTTCACGGCTTCAAGGGACCGCAGACCTAAGTACGAGTATTATGGTTTGGTTTTAATTTCAACTCCACGCGTTCCCGAGATGGACAACAAAGTGATCATATAAGGGTTCCGTTCTTCTTTTTGTACGGAGGTAAGGAACCCTAAAGAACACGTTTTAGCATTTGTAACAACGAGCAACTTATTTGCAAACTATACTTTTGTATCCTGCACATGTTAATTTATACATTTTTGTACTAATTGTTTTATACAACACAATGATTTGATCAACCCACACTGCTAAACGTTTGCCTACACACTAATTATGTTAAAAACAATGACTACCGTGTAATGACATAATAAAACCGCTAAAATAGAGCGATGTATGTGTGGGTGAGTTCAGACGCGTAGTAAACACTCATTTAGACGTGGGCGAATGCATATCAGCGAAGCCTTTCATCATCATCATCATTTCAGCCGAAAGAAGTCGCTTACCATTAGGTAAAACAGTGGTCAAACGCGAGCCTATCAATTATAAAAAGTCCCTCGTTCATAAAGAGCCCTTGCTTATGCGAGGCCCCCTTGGATGGTGACCGTCAAAAAGAAGAGACCAAGTCTCGAATTTATCTGTCTCATATATTTAAAAGATTAATACCATTAATCTACTATTTGTTACCTTTGCTAAAAAAAATTGCTACCTCTTCATTTACATAATTACCTTAATAAAAGATTGATCCCGCCATTATAACGTCAAGATAGGGGCACCAAACTTATAAACTTCTCCCTGGACTGATCTACGTAGTTGGTGTTTTAATATCTTAATTCTACCTCGCTACGCCACTGGGTGTGTTGTCTATGGTCCTCCATTACGTCAATAAAATAATTACTAGTTCCACGAACAGGCGATGCGATCCACATCTCGATGTAATCGGTCGCCTTTCCTGTCACGCTCCCGGTAATCGTCGACAATTAACATCTAGTTGCACGTATTTTTTTATACCGCATACAGATTCATTTGCATTGATAAAACGTGAATGTCAATGTCGAGTACATTTGTTTTTAATTGTGCAGTTATTCGAATGTGGAAATAGAGTTATAAATAGCTTCTGACAGCGGCTTCACCCACGCGAAAGTCTGTTCCTCCATACAAACTTTGGACCCCCGTTTCATCCCCTTAGGGGGTGAATTTTGGAAAATCCGTTCTAAGGGGATGTCTACACTCTATAAGGAACCTGCCTGCCAAATTTTAAGTTTGTATGTGTTATAGTTTCTGAGATTTCGTGATTAATCAGTGAATGGTATTTCGCTTTTATATACGCGTATATAGATTTACTGAGTGCGAGTTTGAATCACGATTGTTAGAAGATATTATCATCGTAATTGCTCAGTGATTGCGTCTATTTTAAGACTGAATCACGATTTTTATGCGAAGTCACATAATATTCTAACAAAGCCTGATTCAAGTGTCTAAAAATATCGGTCATGAACACATCACTCAATTAAGTTTGCAGTAATATACGTTATTTTTTGCCTCATGATTCTTCTTTACTAAAAGTAATATAAAGACAAATTCAAATCAAATCTAATTCACACAGATTCGATAAAAAGCATAAATCACTTTTATTAACACTTAATTAAAACGATGATCAGAGCGGCGCCTGCGCAACAGACGAAAAAAAGCCAAGTTCATTAGTTGCATTCGCACGGTGGGCTACAGGTATGCAAAAATATAAAACGCAAAAGGCAAAAATGTGGCTAATTTACATAAAATTCCTTTGGGTGAGTTATCTTAATGCTGGGTCCTCCGGCCTCCGACCGCTCGAGGTGTCAGATTGTGTGTGTTGTGAAATATGCGGCGCGCCTGACAAGGGTTGTTTTAATTTAATTCAAAGGATAAGCCGCCGTGGCTCCGCATCGTATCGAGAGCAAGGCGCTCGCAGATAATGACGAGCGATAATTCACGCGCGAACTTGGCTCACTCTACCGTGCCGTCTTTATATTGGAAGCAATATGTGAGTTAATTATTTTCGCAGTGATTAATGCTGGGTTTATCCCAAAATAAATAGACACACAGATACCTAGTGTGTGTACAGATAGTAGTGAAGAAACAGTACTTAACATAGAGATAATTTATCTTATTTTTACAATAACAACCCATAATACAGATACAATACATTTAAAACAAATAAAACTACTCAATATCATTCAAAATGAACACAAATCGTTACACAAACAAGTATTGTACCTACCTATGTTGTACACAACAATAAAATTCAAACGGAGTAGACATAAAAACAGTGGACGCTATAAAGACCGTTGTAAAATTTAATGCCACCGTTATTTCGTACTCAGTACTCTGAAATATTTAGAAAGAGTTATCATGGAGGTAGGCATGATGACAGACGCGAAGATGGGGTCACTGCCCTCTCGTCCTGCGAGCCCCAAAGTGCCCTTCACTCGCCCTAAACAAACCCTACTTACATATTTATGTAGGTAACTAAATCATGTCTGGGCAAGAAATTACCTTTGGTAAATATATGAGAACTGCCCTGTGATTGCTTACGTCAACTTTGTGAGAATTATTTTATTACATTTACATATTTTACGAATTCGTACACAAGGACCAGAAAGTTTACGCGTACTTTGTGTGAGAGAACAAAGGCTTTGCTGAAAATAATGAGTTGCGTATAACTAGTATGGTTCATACGAGTTGAGAATCACAAAAGGATTGCCCAAAAGACCTTGTAGCCAAATAGGACAAATTGTGAGAATAACAAATGTCATATTATTTGTAGTAGAGGATTAAAAAATATGACGTTGTGCGTAAACTGCGTAATATACTACACCTAGTGTTCCATATTATTGATTAAACTTAATTAACAATATAATAACGTTTTCGTCAAGACTCATTAGATACGCCTTTACCAGTTAATTTAATTCAATATTTTACGCCCCGCAGTGTAATAAGCTGCTAATAATGACACCTCTTAACCATTTATGGTAACTGGCTTATAATTACCAGATACTCGTAGAGACCTTAATGACCCGCAGATTGGTCTTTCCCACCCACTCAATGACTTTCAAGTAGGAAACGATAGTCCAGGTCAAAAGTTAGTCTCGTAAAATTCACCAAGACCAGAGACAATTATTTTTATCTGTTGCATTAAAATCTTATCGAAAAAAAGTCGTTTGACGTTTATAATGAAGTTATTAACATAAAGAGATTGCCACGATGATTTCAAGGGTTTAATATTTTAATTATTATCGCAGTGGGTGACACGATTAAGTAGAATTACTGAGGCCGATGCACTGGCGTGGGTGGTGCCTAATAAGTGCTTATGACTGCAGCTAACGTGCATTAAACAGTCTGATAATAATATCTCTTTAATAAAGACATTCAGACTCGTAAATGAAGTCGTCTTGGCTTGTGCAACACTTCGGGTTGGTTTCCAATCGATGATTGGTTATATTTAAAATTCGAATATGAAACAAATGACTTCTCATTTTGTCGAGTCGGTTATGTTTGCCAGTATTACCAAGCAATCAGCGCTGGCAAATTGAATATTTTATTTCAGAATTTCGTTGATTGCTTTCGATCTTAAAATGGTACTATTTTAGACGATTACGTAAGCGATTCAGAATGCCTAGTTTAATACAAAGTCTTAAAATATTAAAGTCCCATGTACTTGAATATTCATAAATTAAGGGACTGAATATTTATTCTGTACCTACTGGGTAGGTACTAGATTTAAAGCTTATTCAAAGTTAAAATAATCTTTTCATAAGAGAGTAGCAACGTGGCTCTAAATATTAGATTTACTGGATTGGGATGATTTTATACAGCAATACTACTTTAAACATTATTTATTCTACAAAAAAAAAAGGATTTGGATTCATTTTTATTTGGCACTTTTCAAACTAAAGGACCAAAATATCATATAGTCAGGTCATCTATATACATAAAAGGAGAAACTAACTGACATATCAACACACAGCCGATACTACTGGGATTGGGAGCGTGAAATATATATATATTCTTTTTTTTTATGCACCTGCCATGTTTTCTCTTCACCACCCTAGGTTGACTGGTAGAGAATTCCTAAGGCATTAAGTCCGCCTTTGTACCTTTGTGTTGCATGAAGTTTTTTAAATAAATGAATATTGCACAAGGCTTTCTTTTTTTTTTAAAAGTAGTTTGTACAAGGTATACAAAGAAGTCTTGAAATTTAAAAGAGAAAAACGGTACATTCAGTTCTTCGTTCTTTTACGACATAGGCGAACATTAGGAGAGAATTTTCCAAATTGCACCCCCTAAAAATATAAAACAGGAGCTCCAAAGTTTTTATGGAGACTATTTTCACGCGAACGAAGCCGCTGGCAGAAGCTAATATATGAGGGTTTTTAATACTTATCGCATGCGGAATAGCTCCGCATGCAGAAAATTTCACAATGCAAAAAAAAAAGCGTCCCGCGTGCGATTTCTACGCATTACAATATATACTTGTATGAAATGGACATTTGCGGAGGTTACCTACGCATGCGGGGCAATCCCGCATGCGTGACCAAAACCGCACGATATTAAACTTATTACCTTTACTTCGTTCGCAGTCCCGCTGACATTTTAACAACGACAAAGAGGGTGTACTGTTCACCACCCTGAGGTACATATGGACATAAAACTAATATAACTACAAAGTTACCTGAGCTGCTAAATTTATTTTAACTCATTCACTGCATCCGCTGTGACGTTTCATCGTTTACACGGAGGGACTACTTGTTTTAATAGTAAGTAAATATGCTACAAAAGTATGAGAGGAATACGCTTGTACTGAAGGAACACGGGTGGGTTTTAGTCAGTAAAAGTCTGACACTCCCTCTCGCAGCACCCAGAGCGGGAAAAATTATTTGATTACGTCACACACAAAAAAGTTTATGTAGAGTGTTTTTTTTATGGTAAGTAAAATCATCCAATGACAACCCCCGCACTTGGGCGGAGCGGAAGATAGTGTCAGACTCTTACTGACTAAAAGCCCACCCCGTTCCTTCGTGCCTTATGTACCGGGACCGACCTTCCCTTTCATAACCCTGGCCCCAGTAGGCTTCGATCCAGCTGGGTCCCTGCTGTTGCTGACAGCTCCTTGAGGCGCGCGGGAACAGTGCGCGCCGTCGACGACTTGGGCTCGGTCCAGACAGTTACCGGGCGGTTTATGTAGTGTGTGAAAGTTTATGAATGAGTACAGCTATATGAATCTATAGTAGGAATTGTATAATATTGTAATAAACAGAGTTGACCAACGATACTTTACTTTTAATCTTTAAATACCGTAACTAGAGACAATAAAAAGACACTGAGATAGCGAACGCTTGGGAGTAAGCGAGTAATAAGCGGCACTAATCATATTATCTACAATCATACAAACATAAATATCACTCTGTCAACAGCACCTTAACAGAAGGGCACCCCAGCTGGCAAAAAGAAAATCGCGGAAAATTGTTATGATCACCACGCAACACGAAATTCATGATAAAAACACAGGAAAATGAGGGACCATCCCCCTGACACCTTTTACAACGCTACGCCACGAAAGAGGGTGACTTATTCTTTGCACAGACCGAATTGCTCTAGTGAAATTAATAAA
Organism: Mythimna albipuncta; assembly: GCA_929112965.1. Classification (NCBI taxonomy): domain Eukaryota; kingdom Metazoa; phylum Arthropoda; class Insecta; order Lepidoptera; family Noctuidae; genus Mythimna; species Mythimna albipuncta. The sequence goes on from OV815962.1 coordinate 17,345,138, forward strand.
ATCAGTGTTTTACGAGACGCCCCGAGAATGGTAATGAGGGCTGAACCAACCCTCCTGCCCGCGCCTTGTTTGTCCTCCTGCTCTTAGGGCGGCACGTAAAATACCCAACTTTAAGACTTCCCTGAAAGGCAATTTATTTAAACTTAAATGAAGAAAGGTTAGGAAACATTTTTTTTTGGAAAACGGCGTAAATATACATTAACTTCTTTTGTATAAAGCTGTATATTATCTCAAGCCTCTCGCTTGTAGATAACGTTTAAATATTCGCATAAAATCCGATGATAAAACTTATTTGTTTTAGATTTATAGTGTGTTTCACTTTAGAATCTTGGTCGCCAGATATTAGACAACATAATCTTTACTTTATGCGAAACTTGAATATAATTGTTTAGAATCAGTAACTGAATGGATTCCAATAGTTTTTACAAAATGTTATATTTTTTTCCAAAAATATTTAAAAAGGTCACAAGTTGGACTCCACCGACACTAAGTACAACACAAGACACGGCAGGTCACAAAAGGTAAACAGCTGAGTATAAGTGCAAAAGAACCCCTCAGTCGCCTATGGCCCGGTGACTATGGATTTTTGCTGACATAACACGTGTTTCGGGTATCGCATATACTTACTAAAACTAATGTTGTATATAATAGCGACATAATTATTGTATGCTCTTCACAATCTCATCAAATTCGCCACTCCTTGTAGTATTAACACGGCGACTTTAAATACAGTCTGGGGGAACGCATTGTGCAACTCTCCCGAGGTGGGCTCGCCCATAAAACTAACGGCGATAAGAGAGGCGATTTAAGAAATAAATATACCATTTTATTATCATATTATCTCAGATATCACAATGACTACAATAGAATAACAATATATTAATGTGTAAGATCGCTCAACATGTTTATAAATCGATAGTTTTAGATCGACGGCACGCCTCTCAAATTTTTAATAGTGGGTGTTTAGATAGTGTAAATTCTTTTTGTATAGTTTCTTTGAACAATTCACATATATTCGTTAGTGAAGGAGTGCCGATTGCCACAATAAATATAGCGCGACTATCCGCCGAACAATGTTGATTAAGCAACTATTTCCTTGCTAGAAATACAAACTGAACACTCGAACAATTTTCTCTGGAAAGCGCTAATTGTTAAACTAACTTTTGGAGATTGGAATCTTATATTAGATTGCAATTGCTCCTTGAATTTAAACCTAAGTGGTTGGGACACATTCTGACAGCACGATAGATGCAGTGGGTGAGCGATTGTCTAGGTACTGCGCTGCGTGACCTATACGTCTACAAATATTAGTATTTCCGGGTCTGGATGTGTGTCTTAGACTTTACATGTTTCTAAACACACCCACGATACAGAAGTAATTCCTAGTGTGCAGCTACGCTTTTTTAAAAAAAAAACATAAAAAGATCAAATTATCATCATCATTACAGCCGCAAGACATCCATGTTTGACACAAGCCTCCTCCAAGGATCGCCACATCGAACTGTGCTTTGCGTCTTGACCCTCACCTGTCAAGTATGTCTCAAATAGTTCGTCCAAATGTAAATAGATTTCTCAGAATCATACATAGAACTCCATAGACTGAACGCGTTACTCTACCAATAAAAACCAGTTTAAACCAGACTTACATAAACTTAAAACATTGAAGAAACTTCGCCAACAAGGCATCCTTTGTAATATCTCCTAAGCTTACCTACGCTCGGTAAAATATCGCTAGTAAAACATAGCGGTCTCTAGTACTTTAATGACGGGGAGTGCCTGTCGACGGGAGACGTTGAACTGATGGTCACTGACTGAGTCATCATCACTCACGACCTTGCTTGCTTATTGATTCATATCATCTTGGGCTTGGCCGAAATAAATCGATAAGTTAAAATATTTATTTAACTCCTAATATTTTTAATCAAAATTCAGTATTTAGGACAACCTAAATATTAATTTAATTAGTTTTACTACTAATTTAGATGTTAATTTAAGTAGTTTTACTACCAATTCCGATATAAAAAGTAGTTTTACTACCAATTTCAATATTCATTTTGTATAGTTTTACTACCAATTTCGATACTAATTTAAGTAGTTTTACCTACAGACCGATTTCGATAGTTTTTGTATAAAATTTAGTGTTCATTTCATGCACGTACATATGCCTACATAACCTACGATGTATTTATTGTAATTATCTGAATTTCATTTCATTGTTAAGTATGAGAATTTAAATTAAATAGTCCAGACAAAAACACAAAAAAAAATGTTTTGTTACCCATTTAAATCGATACTATCTAAAAAATATCGATGAGAAATTATCGACATACTAATGTTACATTTATGATTTGTCCATCTCTAAATCATTTATTTATTGGTCGCCGACCCTGTCTAGCATAATTCGCGTATCATTAGAACACAGACAAGTTTTATTGCAAATGATTTTGTTAGACGCAAATTAAGACCATCCGGTTTTTTATTGATCCATTAAGCTTCATTCTGTAACGCATCCTTTTTTTTAATTAAAAAAAAGAATGCACGTAATGATGGCCATTTGCAATCATGCCGTTTGATTCAGGCAGACTTGATCCACTATTTCAAAAAAGAAATGCGCTTATTGGTGGCCGCTCATCATCATGCCGCTTAATTCAGGGAGACTTGATCCAATATTTCAAAAAAAAAGAATGCACATATGACCAATTACCATCATACCACTTAATTCGGTGCATGCCAATATTTATCCCCACGCACGGTTAGTTTGGTTTGATCATTCATTTGTTCAAGCTACTGAATCAGGCGGAAGAATGTTGCATTCTTACCAGTCAGAGTCAGAGGTGGTGAAGATATTATTTTTTTATATTATTGTTAGGCTCGCGTTTGACCACTATCTCACCTGATAATATGGCCTATTATTTGTTGAGGCCGACGATGGAGCACGCTTACCTAGAAGTAAACCTATTCACTCTAGACTTATATACCCCTAGATGGTAGCTATTCAAGGGCTATTCAGCCCTATTATTTATACTATTCAGTAAACCGTAAGGGCCCAGCAGGGTCGAAGGCTACTAGAGCCAAGGATTCTTGTCTGAAAGGTTCGGCCCCGGTATGAAAAGCAACGAAGAAACAGGAGTGGGTTTTAGTCATTAAAGGTCTGATTCTATCTCCCGCTCCGCCCAAGAGCGAGAAATGTCATTGGATGATTTTTCCACCAAAAAAAAAGGTGGTAGCTATCAGGAAACACAATCTCCGGCAGGGAATTCCATTCCTTAGCTGTTTACAAAATAAATGTGTTCCCATAACACTTCGTAGGAATGGATGGCAAGAGATTCAAAATCTTGTAAATTTAAACATTTTCTAATCACAAACCCCCACAACGTCGACAGCTACATTTTAATACATATCGATACAATACATCAACGCCAACACATTTCATAAATAACGCATAAAATAAATAACTTGACATTATTATGGTGTAGGTGCGGGACATAAATAACCCTAAACTGCTGGGGCTCGCGTGTCGAATGGTCCCGCTTGTTCGTAACACGCCGTGTCGCTACTAACCCATATCGCAAGAATATGAGAAACTAGCGGTTTCCTGTGCCGTCGCTCGCTTAACTAGTCGACTATGAAGCTATGACGAGGGTGACCTTCCTTTATGCCTATTGTGTGACGACAATGACGCATTATGGGCTGTCATGGCTATCAGATAGCATTTTATGTAACATCAAAATAAAAACATTTTTTTTTTTTTTTATTAAATCACACAACGCCATCTAGTCCCAAGCTAAGCAGAGCTTGTGTTATGAGTACTAGACAACTGATAAACATACTTATATATTTCTAAATACATACATACTGTAGATATATTACACCCAGACACAGAACAAATGATCATGCTCATCATACAAAGATTTGTCCTGGGTTGGAATCGAACCCACGACCTCCGGTATAGCAGTCAGGGTCACTAACCACTAGACCAACAGGCCAGTCATATTAGTTTTAGTATAAAGATCTTTATTGATAATAGCAAATCTAATCTGTTAGTCGGACTCCTATTTGATTCCTTCCTAGTAGTAGCTAAAAATAATAGAATAGAATAGAATAAACTTTATTGTACCCCAAAAAGTAATAATAATAAGACGAGCTAGACAACTGTATAGGACTTGAACTGTAAATAAAACAATCTTTCATCTTTTTGGATTACTACGAAACCTGAATACAAGGTGTAAGGGACAGCCCTCCACAAACTTTAAGGGCTTGCTCAGTAGACCAACCTTCCACAATTATTTTTTTTTTTCAGTAATCGAACAAAAAAACGGCCTCGCCATACAAATTGTCCAATCAATCATTTTGTATGGTGAGGCTGATTTTTTTTTTCGTTTCCTGAAAAAAAAATTCTGGCTGGTTGTTCAGTTTCGTCTACTGAGCAAGCCCTTAAAGTTTGCGGAGGGCTGTCCCTTACACCTTGTATGGTTTGTTCAGAATCAGTAACTGAATCGATTCCAATAATTTTTACACCATGTTATATTTTTCCCCAAAAAGGTCACAAGTTGCACACCACCGACACTATGTTCAAAATAAGTCACGGCAGGTCATAGCAGGCAATAGGCGCGGGCGCACAGCTGAGTGCGGAAGCAAAACAACCCCTCAGTCGGCCGAATATCCCAATGACCATGTATTTGTACGGACAACCACGTAACATAACGACGGCGAAGTGCCAATAACTCCTGACTGTCGAATTAAAAATTTCCTGTCCCAAAAATGTTAAGAGGTAATAGTTACTATAAATTGACACGTTATTATAGTTATGAAGTGTTTCCAGAATTATCTTAATACAGTTGCAACTAAATATCGTCTTCAGAGATTACACAAAAACATGCGGAAACACACGTTTAAATTATTATAAGCGCTAAAAAGTAATTTTCTCGAAGTGTCAGTTAGAAGTTATTGGTACTTCACCGTCGACACGCATAGAACTTTATAATTTTTCATGAAATTTTGTACCTACATAGATTCCTTACATAAAAATATGTGTTTTGGGTTTCGCATTAATAAAACTAATTTTGCATATAGGATGCAAAATTATGTTTTTTTTTACCTAAATATGCTAAACATTTCCTTTATGGCAACATACCGACAAATTATCTATGACACGGTACAGTTTTCCAAAAAACTGCACATTAAACTCATCTAACCCGGTTCATGAATGTAAAAGTTTTACAGCTAAACAGCCATTATTATAGTTTCCGCAGTAAAAACTAGTTATAAATGTTATTGCGAGTTATTACGCTGTTCTTGTAATGTCGGCCACAAAGAAATGTGGAAGCATTGTTACAAACTTGTCAAGCCGTGCAGATAAGTGCTTTTTAATATTAGGTAAATATGTATGAAGGAATATCTTTTTACAGCTTATGCAAAGACGACAGCAATAGAAATGCAACTACTTCGCCAGAACATTTATTTAATCTTCATGCAACACAGTACCTACAAAGGCGGACTTAATGCCTTAGGCATTCTCTGCCAGTCAACATAGGGTGGTTAAGAGACATTATGGTAGGTGCATAAAAAAGAAAATTTTAGTTAGAGTAAAAGTATTGCCGTTCAAGTAGTACTTAGGCAGATTTTTTGTAAATATTAAACCCCGACCTCACTCGTCTGCAAAAGTAAGCAAAGCTGTCTAACACGCCCCCCTCATGCTTGCGTAACTATTGGTAGGTACATGGATTTTTTTATTGTGTTCTAGTTTGATTATTAATTTATGAGCAATAGTTACATGAGTCTAGAAACTAGAAATGAGGAGTACCTATGCTTGAAATAAAGGAACCAAACAAACTTAATTTAAAAATTATTGTATAAGACTGGGGCCTTTGCTTTGCTACCTACCCTGTATTGTCTACGTACACTCACTTACAAAAGTCGATAGGAATTCTTAAAACGTATTCGTTTGACGTTTAGTTTGACTTACGACCTTTTATTTTCAAGTTTCGCCAACAAATGATTGAAATTCACAATTTCATCAACTTAGCATAAGTCAAGATGGCCCAGTGGTATAGGCACACAGATTGAAGCGCAAATCAGTGTGCCGCAAGTTCAAATCCCACGCAATTATTGACTTTTTGTAAGTTCTTACCCGATTGGAAGTTATGTATTTGCATTACATATATTAAATTACTCTTTAACTTGTTCACACATTTCTTAGAGTTAGAAAGGTAGATCACAAAAAAACTAAATAAAGAATTAGATTTCTGCGAGGTAATGAGTTTTAACTTGACCGAAATGAACTGTCGTTTGGTTTTAGTTGTTGGTTAGTGACGTGTGGTTGACAGTATTGTAATATTCGCAAAATGCAGGCTAATATTAGTATTGAAGTGAGGGCGACTATCATTGGGCTGCATAAAAGTGGTTTTAATAAAACACAAATATCTGAAGAAACCGGACAGAATGTGAGTATAATAGCTATTAATGAATTGTAACTTTATTACAAATTAATCTTCTAATTAAAACGTATGCCATTTATGAATCCATTCATCGTATCTATAAGAGGTTTAGAAGAGAAATACGTAAATCGTTGGGTTTATTGGATTGGTTATTGGATTAATAAATGCAGTTTTATTTTAAAATTATATTCAATAATTATGATTATTAACATTTTATATAATGAAAATGAAGTGAAGTAGGTATAGCTGCCTAATATATATTTTTTATTTTATTTTAGAAAAATACTGTAAATCTTTGGCTAAAAAGATATGAGGAAGAAGGTAGCCTTGCTAGTCGAAAGAGAAGTGGGAGACCGAAGCTTATTAGCGAGGCGCAGCGACGACATATGGTGGACGTATACGAAACGAATGGTTTCGCACCAACGAGACATTTTGCGGAATTATATGACACCTCGATGGATACTGTTCGCCGTGCACTTCACGCTGAAGGCGTGCATCACAGAAAACCTGCTAAAAAGCCGTACTTGACAGAGAGGCACAAACAAGAACGATTACGTTTCGCACTAAATGTTTAATGTTAACTAAACTAAAGGGCCTACCATTTTATTTTAACATATCTGTGATTATTCGTTAACAAACACTGTATTATATTGTGTTTACTTTCGTTTAAAACAGCTATATCTTTTAATTTGTGCCATCGCCTCATCTTAAGAATGCAGTGAACTCGCTATCAATTTTGTTGACAATAATCATGAGTCTATTTTGTTTTTTATTCTTCTACCCGCACTGTTATAACATAATATTATAGTTCATTTTATTTTGCTCATCTAATTGACGATTATCTTGTGAGAACTAAAGTTCTTTTAACAGAAATTGAGGTTTAGTTTCAATCTTCTTTTCGTCAAGAAAATGAACAATTAAGCTATGACCTCAATACATTAATTGTGACGTTACACAAAAATAAAATGTTTACAAAGTCTAAATCATAAATCACTTTTCAATAAATAACTGGATATAAACAATTACCTATATTTTATTTTATTAAAATTTGAATATCCGTTCATTGTTACGTTATTCATAATATGAATGGTCTAAGTGGGTATACTTCCAACAAACAATCTTACGCGTAACATAGATAACGGTTACAAGATAACTTTTTGCTATTCGACGTCACAATTCTCATAAATGTTTAATTTGTAAATATAAAGCATAAACATTTTTATTAAACACGTCTTTTTATTTCCACCTTACAACATCGAAAAGATGTAACAACTAAATAATTGCAAATTACGAATGTGATTCTTCTTGTGGTTAATAGATCACATTCGTAATTTGCAACTATTTAGTGCAAAAAATGCAATAGTATTTTTCATAGAAATTTAAAAAAATGACTATATCAATATAGATTGGGAATTTTCAAAGTAAGAAATAACTGCAACGGACTGACCATGATTTGAACTCGGGTTACGTGATTTGCGAATCCAACACTTAGTTCACACGGCTACCAGCACATGACGTATTTGTGCGAATTTTATCAATGCTATGGTAAGAACAGAAAAATAATAATGTTTTGCTCAGTGCGACGACAGTTCCTTAGTGTGTGTTATCTGTGGAATGTGGATACTCATACATGCGCACACATACGCATCGCGCTCGCTCGGTTCATAGCAATGTAATCTTTAACGTTCCTATGGACTTTTGTCTCCTTACTGTACGTAATAGTAGAATACTATTAAAACGATAGTGTTAAGCTAGAACTACACTGCACACACGCCAACATTGGCGGGTCAGTCCTCCATACATTTTTTAAGGAAACTAGACTTTTAGAGCTACATAAGATCCACGCCACGCGACGTCGTTCTACGTACAAATTAGGCGTGGTCCACGTGTGCGTCGGTCTAATGTAGTTCTAGCTTTACTATACATAATAACAAATGTCAACATATTGGAAATGCAGTCAAGGATTGTTTAAAAAAATGTAAGCTCTCCATTTGTTTATCTAGTCAAAATAATAAACACAATAGCAAATTATTAAGTGATTGTAACAAACTAACACTGTGAATGCAGACGAGTTCCCAGCGCGGCGGGTTCAACACACGCGCTGGTGACATTAGTTGCAAACTTTCAGACCTAGTAACTACAGCTTTGTGGAACAAAGCAGTAAATTAAATCAATACAACTCTATTGCTGTTCATTGACAATCAAATTGACTAAATAAAGAGAAGGATAAACTTGGTAATGTGATTAAACGCTAACTATGACCCATAAAAAACTAAAGTGGCCTCTGAAAATATTCTAAAAATAATAATAGAGAAAGTGAATAATTAAGAGTATCTTAAAACCCTATTTTTTGTGGGAAATCATCAATTCCCTTCATTCCCTTCCACTCTGGATCGTAAGGCAGACTTGTCAAACTTTTACTAACTAAAATCCACCTGTGTACATTTAGTTGCCTTTACAGTTCCAAGGCCACTGTAAGTCTTTGGAACAATCCCGCAATCTTATGTAACCTATCTTTTTCCAAAATCTCAAAAACCTTTAATTTAGGGAGTTGTAAATTATCAAATTACTGCGAAATCAGATTTTACTAAACCAACTATCTGCATTTTTTTACTATTGTGTTATATGATTATTTTCGATCAAATCTTTAGATTATTTACCTTTTGCCGAAACCTTCTTGGTAAATACGTATCATAGCTAATAATCAGTTTTACTTGCAGATTCTATTCGTCTTGATAAAACGAATCGATAGCTCTATATTTTTTTTTTTTTTATTTACGTTGGTTTTTGCGATAAGGGTATGTTTCTGCAGTAGCTCTTTACGTTCCAAGGTCGCGATAACTCGGAAAAATCCCGCAGTCCAAATCTCGAAAAACCCTTACAAAAAATAAGGACTAGAGGTAAAATCATATTAGGAGCAAGTCACATAAAGGTATGACATACTCATCGTGGCGTGTCGGGGGCACGCTGTTGTCCTCGGCCTACAGCGGGGCGCAAAATAGATAGGTACAGAAGACAATCTACATACAAAACGCGCTCGAGCAACGCACACGTAGACACCGCTCACGGACATGATATCTCGGCTCAATCGCCCGGGTGCACTCGTACAAACAGTTGCCATCACGGATCTTGAACACTTGCGCAGAAGTCAAATATTCGGTCTCTTTAGTGGTGCGAAGTGTGACGCGGGGGCGGAGAGTGTCAGTGATTGGCTGGCCGCGCCATCGCGTCATAGACGTCGCTCCTCAATCGTTCACTGCGTTGCTGCATGTATCTAACAACGAATACGATTGGCTCGCCAAAACGCAATGCGCTGATCCTAGCGAGACCATAGAGCGTAGGTATAAAACATGAAGTACATACGTTCGATTCAGCCCGTCCCTTGTTGCCCTCCCCTAACGACGCCTTAAGCCGAGGCTCGTACCCCACAGGGGGTGCCTTTAGCGGTCCCTTAGTTTATAAGTAGTTAAGTAAGCCCTGACTGGAGGCTTTGATTCTAATCAGGGCCGCCACCGGCAAGTCCAGTAGACGACAACCTCCTGGGTTGAACTGCAAGAGATTACACAAAAAAAAATGAGATTGATTTCTGTACCTATCTATGTTGTGAGCGGGCCGAGGTGGCGTGTCAGCATGTCCACATGATTGGACTATTATCCGTTTGGCGACGAGGAAAAGCGCCGGCCGACTTGATGATTTTATTATTGTACTCGTAAAGGAATTTCTTCTCCAACATCTCACTATTTTTTTCCTGAATAGTGAAAATAAGTCGTGACCCGTAAATACAAACGTGCTTTGGAAAAAATAGAGAGAAATGAGTCATTGAAAACCTATACAAAGACTAGCTGTCCTCCATGTTATGCCTTTGGTTACTGCTTTGCTGCTATTAGTCGCAGCATGATTTTATATATTACAGCCCTTCCTCGATAAATAAGCTATCGAACACTCAAACAATTTTTCAATTCGAACCAGCAGTTCTTGAGATTAGCGCATTCAAACACACAAGCGAAATCTTCAGCTTTATAATAGTAACATATAGTATCTATTGATATAGATTGGTAAGAACCTACCTATGCAGTAAGTTTTCTATTCGCAAATTCCATATAAAATTTAGCAACTTCAGTGAGCGAACTTTACTTATTATACTTACATTATTATGACAGAAGACACTGATCTCTACAAGCGAAGAGTTCTGTACAAGACTACGACAAAATGTCAGCATTTAGGCCGGCGCTACACTTGACGGAAACTCCGACGACGACGGAGCGCCGGTGTATTATGCTATCCGACCGATCGTCCGCGACGGAGCGACCGATCTTCCTCGTATTGTGCCCGCTATTTGTAATTTATATGCCACAGAACAGCACAAAGTGAACTTAGTGCAATGTGAAGTGTTACTAACATAGTCCTAAGTCTTATTTACTAATGACAAGTTGTATTTACTCTATATAATACAGTCTGTAAGGTCTAAGATTCCTGATAACACCTGATAATAAATGATTTATTATTATTAATAACATACAGTATGGGCGTTTCGTCTGGATTGTATTGGAATTTCCGTCAAGTGTAGCGCTGGCCTTAGACTCAGAAGCCACAAGTTACAAAATACATACATTAGAGGACAGACAGTGACATCAATTGTATATATAGCTGCTGTATGAAAGGTCACGCGAAATGCAACAATGCACATTTCGCAATCCACTGCACGTACAAACTACCACTAAAGTTTACAACAGTACTTACCGGACAGCGAATTGAATAATGCTAATGCCAACTTAGATAATGACTAACTTTATCTATGCTCTGTATCTTATCAAGTTGGGTAAGTACAGGAACTGTTAATAGGCACTTGCGGTTGGATAACTTAATATTGATTAGATGAAGTGCATGTTTAGAGTTTGTTTTTATTATTATACATAGGCTCGCGTTTGACCTCTATCTCACCTGATGGTAAGCGATGATGTGGCCGACGATGGGGCACACTTGCCTAAAAGTAACCTATTCGACCTAAATACCCTTGAATTTAGCCGTCTAAGTTTATGTTCACGAAGATATCGAAGTACTCCTTCACATCGCTGCCAAGACTGACAACATTACCACGTTGAATAGCAATATCAATTCTTTGGGCAAAGAACGAGCCGACCTTCTAGTTAGCAAAATGTCGATAAGTCGACAAGAAATGTCTTTTAAAAGACTTCGTGCACTCAGAACCCTTGAAGTTTCGACCCAAGCAGCTAAAATTTGTAATAACCTCATAGGTAGGTAACGATTTAGAATTCTAATCAATAAAATCAGTCACAACTTGTCACAGCTACGTAATCCCCATTGTTCGAACACGATTGACACGGTTATTATTAATTAAAACATTGTAAGCGCGTACAATTCAATGGCAACCATACATTGTAGGGAATGTTAACACAGTCATTGTTTCAAAACACGGTGACTAGTCAATGAATACTTACACTAGCGATAATGAGGATTAGAAACAACCTATGGAAACAACTGTATCAAGTATCAACGGATGACGCACTTCAATAGCGGATCGGATTACACGTCCAATTAGATTAATTTAAAACTTTTACACGAGCCTCATAAAGGTACTTAGTGTTTATTTTAAAAACATTGATAAGTGTACAGCAACATCGCGTTAGACTGTGACCTCTACGATATGGTGACTAAGTCGACTTCCTTCAGAGTGTAATGAAGAACATACATGTATGAAATTACTGTCTAGATACACCTTTAAGACTTGTGCACACTACCGTTGTCGCGCGTTCGTAGCGATACAGACGCGATACGCACGTGAGTCAGACGCAGTCTGTAGACCTTTAATAGGATAAAAACGCGCCGTCGATGCACGTTTCTAAAAAGTGCGTCGACGGCGCGTTTAAAACGTGGTGTGTACAGGCCCTTACACGAAGGAATTGAGCAGTTTATTATTTATTTTTAAATTTTATTGTAGAAATATTATTAATTAAGCCTTTTCAGGAAGAACATTGTAAGTGACAATTAACATTTTTTGCAGAAATGGATTTTCTCTTCCATATAAAAATGTTAATAGCATCTATTAAAGTCGTAGTTTTTCGAATAAGTTTAAAGTTTCGATATAACCCAATATACCTACACACCGACTATATATAATTATACCTACACACGTATAATTATATATACAAAAAAACAAATGCACTGCATCGTCGAATGCATTGCTGTCATGTAGACTTTGTGGACAAAATAGAAATATGACCAAAAGATTTTTAGAATATTGCCACGTTGAATCGCAATACTACTATAATATACTTTGGGCAAAAACGAGCCAACCCTCTGGTGACGTAAACTATCGATATTACGAACTGAATGCTTAGTATTCATTACTTATCGACTACATTATGAAATAGGTACTATGCTCCTACACGTGTAATAAATTGCGACTAATGTATACTAATCACTTAATTCTGTCGCGCATGTAAATAATTGTCAAGCCTGTAGCAATACTGCATTACCTAAACATCGCTCGCAGGCAGGCGCGGATCCAGCCCTCCAAAAAGGTTGTGGTCACAGCTTACAGCCACCCTTAAGTCGGCTAGATGCCAGTCCGAGTATAATTTTGCTTAAAAAGGGAGAGTCCGACAGACATATTTATTTAAATTTCATGATAGTGGTACATAGGCGGACTTAATGCAACAAGGCATACTCTACCAGTCAACCTTTGGGCCTTTGGTCAACATATCAACACACAATTTAGTATAAGGTTTCGTTTTGTGACGTAAGCGAGCACACTAAAAGATTTTAATTTACGTATGAAATAAGGGTCCAAATTTTGTATGGAGAAAAATACTTTCACGCAGCAGGCTGAAGCTAGTGCTCGATATAGTACATTCCTACAAAGGAGATGTTTTTGAAATGTATGACGCTGTGGTCAAGATTGTGTACAGCGTAAAGTCCCATGTGCAAAGCCGTGGAGAAATCGTTACTAAATTAATAAACCTATAAAATGTTAGTTTGTTCCCTCACGAAAATTAAAAAGCTTGCAATCTTCAAGGCTAAAGTAAATAGGCTATTAATAAACTAATGCGCTTCACCATCAGCGATTGCATCACTGCTTGTACCATCAGGTGAGATCGCAGATCGCTGTAAAGCACTGGATTATATCATGTAAAAAAAATTACTAAAAATTTGACGTCACAAGTCTATTAGGGTTGAGCCATCGTGCTCACAACGGTGAATCCGCACTGGACTTTTAAAAGTAGTAAAATCTTGTAGATAAACACAAACATAGCAGTTTTATTTTCCATGGCTGTCGATTTTCCGTTCGGACAGTCGTTGTCCGGTCGCCAGAGTCCAGTCGCTTCCATCCTCGCTATTCTGTCGCCGTCATATTTGTTGAAGTCCCAGCACTTTTCTATCCAAGATACTCCAAGTCAATACTCATTGTGCGGAACCTATTGTGTGTCCATTCCTTCGTGATATTTCAGAAAATTCTCCTGAATAGAATTTTATATGACGAGCAATTTTTAAAAGAGAAGATAACGAGATTTTTTAGATATTTTAAGATGATCGTTTCTTGGCTTTTAGGAGTCTTTCTTTTGTACCAATTTCAATGTTTTTAGAAGTAACATTAAATAGATATTAGATAGGTACTCCAGATAATTCAACATACTTACTACAAGGTAAAATAGTCATAGAATCATATTTTTTTTTGAGCGCAAAAAGTACAACTTTTTCTTTTTAGGGTTCTGTAACCAAAGAGTAAAAACGGAACCCTATTACTATCATTCTGCTATCCGTCTGTCTGTCACCAGGCGGTATGTCATGAACCGTGATCGCTAGACACGTTGAAATTTACATCGATATTTTTTATTACTAACAAATAGATATGTACTAAAAACAGATCAAAATAAATATTTCATAGTTTTCTCATACAACAAACGTATTATTTTTATTGTTTTTTGCCACAGACAGTATAATGAAACCTTTCGTGTGCGATTCCGACTCGCACTTGGCCGATTTTTTTGTGTTGATCTATTTGGCGTTTAGACGTTAACTTTCTTTTACATATAAACGATTTTAGAAGTAACAATAAATAGATATTACAAACGGTTTCCTGTAGCTAGACTTCAAAGCATTCAGTTGAGCGGGAGCTATTGGCGAGCTTCCATCAGCTCGCGACCTACTGCGCGAAAGGTCAGCGCGCCTCAACACTTCGGCTGTGATGAGAGTTCCGGGCTATTACGAGCGACGTGTATTTAATGTATGACGTTCATCTAGATTGTTTATTGGGATAGGCCTGAATGGAAGACGGAAACAAACTGCGTGTGAGTGCAGCCTATCTTGTATTTGTGGAAGTGTTGTAGATTACCGGACATCAGACAGTACCAGACCGCTACCTGACACTACCAGATACTAACAGACACTACCAGATACTAACAGATACTACCAGACACTACCAGATACTACCAGACACTACCAGACACTACCAGACACTACCAGACACTACCAGATACTACCAGACACTACCAGATACTACCAGACACTACCAGATACTACCAGACACTACCAGATACTGCCAGACACTACCAGATACAACCAGACACTACCAGATACAACCAGACACTACCAGATACTACCAGACACTACCAGATACTACCAGACACTACCAGATACTACCAGACACTACCAGATACTACCAGACACTACCAGATACTGCCAGACACTACCAGATACAACCAGACACTACCAAACACTACCCTATAGTGTCTATTATTTTATGCCTGTCAGACTCCTAATCCCCGCTAATTATTATATAAATGCCTAAGTCATTTTGTTTGTTACATGAAATTTCACATAGGTAAACTTTGTCAGAGGACCAGAAAAGGACACAAATAACTTTGATCCATAAAAAAGTAGATACTGTTTCCAAAGGATACAAAAATAATATATTATATTTTTACATTACAACTATTAATAGTACCTACAACTTTCGAGAAATCATAATTCGAAAGACAAAAGAATAAATAATATAAGATAACACAAACTTGAATCTATGGGTACAATGTATCGATGACCCATGTAAAGAGTCATCGACGGTACAATGGCGGCTGACCTGACAAAACCTAAACTACAGCAAGTGAAGCCGCGGACAAAAGCTTGTCTATAACTATGAATTCTCCACGTGACCTTAATTACTGTAGATGACAAAGGTTCTAATTTCTGTCATAAATCACTAAATGTTCAAATGTTGAAATATCTCTTGATCTCATTTACCGAACCGGACTTAAGACTTCACTTAAAATTTGAACCAAGCACATAGGTACTATTTGCTTAGTTATTTATGACATGATAATACAACTGGCCACTGATTCGATTAAATTATAAATTAGACTATCGCCGATCTGCCTCAATAAAGTGCAAATTGGATATAATCGATAAATAGGCGTTACCGTCGAACAAAACCAGATATTTCTATTAGAGTGTAAATTAGTACGTAGCAACTAGTCTAGCATACTTGATGTCGCAACTGGGAAATTTCCTAACACTAAATGTTTTAGCCCTTATCTTTGAGTTGCATTTGCTAAAGCATACAGAAAGTATTATTTCAGTTTTAAATAATTTATTTTCCACTAGCTTTTGCTCGCAGTTTCGCCCGCGTACATAAAATATAGCCTATTATGTCACTCAGGAATAAAGCAGCTTTCTATCGATGAACGAATTTTAGCAATCGGACCAGTACTTTCAGAGATTACCTCCTAAAAACAAAAAAAAAAATTAACTTTACCTCTTTATTGTATCAGTGTAGATGTAGATTAGTGTAGATCAAAACATGTCATTTAGATCAAACATTAATTTATCAGTTCACTTAAAATTAGGATACAAAGAACTTACCACTGAAAGACATTAAATTGTAATTGTGTTTTTACTACCTATCACTATCATGTGGATTCATAGTGGTCTATAATAAATGTTTTTTTTTAAGTATCATAATATCTGCATCTGGTGTGTAGGCGACGCCGACGTCATAACTCACTGGGTACATACATAATTATGTAGTTTTGAAATTTAGATTTAAATATATGAATATTATCACAGTTCTTTAATTTTTAAAATAAATCAATTAACAGCTGTGTTCTTTTAAGCAATATCGTTTTCTTGCCTTAGTTAGGGCTCCCACACAGAATTGCGATGCGATGCGACGTTGCATCCAGTTCGCCGACGCCGTACCGAAATGTTTGCGTTGCGTTATCTCATCGTACAACGGTGCGACGTCGTTTTGTCGATACGATGCTGCACGATGCACCATGAACGCAGAGTTGTGCTACAGTTGTCGCCCTTACAGTCTCATATAAAATTTCGGCAAGGTTCGGCAGGTTTCGGTTTTGGTTCGCTACGTACTGTGGGTGGCACCAATCACTTAACGTCACTTCGCCCAATATTTTCATATAAATAAACATGTTATTAACGCCAACCGAGAGTTGACCTCACTAAACGGAGCCCAAACTAAGTAATCTGACCGTACAAGGTAAGCGTAGGCGCATGTCACGTGGGAGTCTGAATGCGGCCACCAGACCTCGTATCACGACACATCCGACAGCTATCACGTAATCATAAAAAGCATTCGCGTTTTCCAATCGTAAATATATTGCTTTACATATAGTTGCTAATACATAATTTAATAAATATCCCAAACCTTTCCCTACTGCTTTACTGTATTGGGGCCGGCTATCAACTACACTGGCCGTAGCTGGATATCAGCATTTTACAGATTCAAAGTGGTCAAACAGTCGATATAGAAAACAGCAGTTTGACGATAAAAGACAGATAATTTTAATCTAAAATCGTTATATCTCCTGTTATCACTTACGTTTCAAAAAATTTGGGTAATGTTTTCACTTTTAATATTCTATTTTTGTATATTTATTGATAAACTGATTAGATAACAAATATTTTTCATGCACAATCCCCATTTACTGTCAAAACTTTATTCTGTCTGTGACTGTACTCGCTTGGATTTCAGAACAAATGACTAGCTGAGATAGCGACGGCTTTATCAGATTTTGTTGAAGAAAACCTCAAGACTTTTCCTTTAAAAGATTGTAATATTTATTCTAAAAATATATTTTCACAAACAGATAAACAAAAAGCTGTAAAAAAGCTTTAACTTAGAAATACATAAATCATAAAAAATTATGTCGACATCGAATCGAAAAGTCATATTTTACAAACAGATATCGCTGCATTGGTACATAAAGTTAAATTATTCGGCGATAATATCAATTGCGCCAAAATATTAATGTATTCGGATACTAATTGAGACCGGGGAAGTGGGCGGAGTGTGCTTAATAGCAAAGTCAATACAAGCGAGATATAATAAGTGATCAGCTGTCAGATACTCGAATACCACAGCCAGATATTTAATTTTAATACACCAATAAGATTTATTCAAACAGAAATGGATACATTTCCATTTAAATAGCTCATAAATTTATATCAAAACGGTTTAGTGTTAAATAAATTTACTTTAATCTTAATTGTAGTGTAAATCCATTTATTTAAATTTTAGACTGTTTAGTAAATATTAAGTCAATCAAATGTAAATTCGCAAACAATAGAAGAATTTAAGATATCAAAAAAAAATAGTTGACGATCTTCTGAAAGCTCTACAAATGAAATTGATAAATCGATTATTCAGATTAGCAAGATTTCCATCGAACTGAATCCAACATGAACATACAACGTAGCAGTAACCAATGAATTCAGAATCATTAATAAGTATTATCTTAACATAAGAAGCAGAACACATTAAGAAAACCTTTACATCGTTAAACTAAACGCACTTACAAATTGTAAGTCGTATCGTTAAAGCGATCGTTAAAATGTACATTAATAGTAACTAGTTAAGTTAGTGAATATCTGTCGATTTTCGTAACAGGGTCGTTTTCCTGAGACAGATATACAGCGACATTCACCCGACCATAAAGTTTTCTCACGTTACTTTACTCTACACGAACTTTAGACTGCCGCCATAAATTACTATCTGCTGGACACTGTTAGTTTTGTAAGTCAAATTCCGTTTCAAACCCGCTAAGATCATGTTAAATTTATAAAGGAACAGTTCACTAAAAGACCATAAAATCGAATTTACTACTTAACCATACCGAAAAGTGTGTCTCACGTCATCTGCCCACGTCATCGTTGTAAGTTTAAGCTATTGTTAAATTTATCTTACACTTGTCAGCTGATATTTATGGAGATTATCCAAATTACCTGCAAAAGAAAAAAATACATCGTTAAAATAAAGCTAAAGATTATCAACAAAATAAAAATGTTATCATGGCGACCTCATTTGCGTAAAGCCAGATCCCGTGCGGAAAGTTCTGAATTTCTAAACGTAAACTGCCGACTAAAAGAACTTCCCGTTTGACCTCTAAAGTTTCACGGTTTCAATGAATAATTCATATTTTTTTTAAGTTTCATGTCTCTATAATTTTTCATGCTGAAAACACGGTTATTTTATGAATAGCATGTCATTTAACCTTTCAATCGTGATAATGACAGACACAATTGAAAGACAATAGGTGCGCGAACGCCGGCGTTCGCTTGGGGTTTAATGAATTAAAGTCGACGGATCGTCTCCCGGAGCAAGTTGGCGACTGGGTTCGTGAAGGTTTAGCCAGTTCTTCAAGAAAGGACGACGACAATCTTTTTAATTGTATACCTAGGTATATACCTATAAATTAAATATTTACATAAAGGTACTACTAATATTAGTACTAAATATTTAATTTCAATTAACTGTCAAACCAACAAACTTAGACTACCTTATGTTTTGCCATTATGTATGTATAAACAAAGGTTTGCACCTATGTATAAACAAAGGTTTAGGTATAAGGCTGCGGGGAGTATTGAAAGAGTTACCGTTGCCCTAGAACAAAGGGCAAATGAAGGAAAATAGATTTCAGTGAGTAAAAGTATAACACGCCTCGGTCCATCTTAGAGCGGTCAGTGGGAGAATCCATTACCACAAAAAAATCAAACAATTTAATTAACAACGACGTCTTTAAAAACAAAATAAAAACTGAAAAACTAGAATCGTAAATCAGTTCGCCATACAAGAACTAAGAAACCCCAATAATAATTAGCAAAGAACTTGGCGCAGTAAGTTTATCAGCGTAAACACGAGTACAGAACTTTTTAATGGCGAAGTTCTTCGTAGTTCACTTGTTAAGTCTGAACAATCGCCGAAAGCGGTTCTCCGCAACTTTAGACACGCTTGTAAATGAAAAATTGGCTCCGGACCGTGACCAACTACTTAATGTTCTTCTTTTTCGTTCTAGTTTTCTGTTTAAGAAGATGGGAATTGCGCTTAAGAAGACTTGTTGACGCAAAGCTTTGTACTGAGTAGCCTCTGTGCCTTTGCGTTATTCTGAAACTGAAAAGGTTGTAGCTAACTTTGTAGCACAGAGAAACAGAAGAAGGGATATGGAAAATATCATATAAAAGATACTAGAATGTTTGTAAAATGTATTTCTAGTTTATACTAGAGTCGCTCCATTATTTATGTAGGTAATCCTCTTGTAAATTTAACTTGAAATTTCGAGAAATTGCTCCCTGAGGAAGAATAACGAATATTGTGTGCTAAGTACGGTTTTAGTTGTAACTTATTTAACATACAGAATGTTCCCTTTTTTTGAGGTACAAAATCACCCTAAGGTAAAGTGACTAGGGTAGGGTAAAGTGGTTGTAGCCCTGTGGCTACAACTACACCTATGTATTTTTCAGTTACCCTTTGCGATCTAGGACCGTAAGTTCCTTTTTTAGGAATTTCCCGCGGCTCTTGCGGGTATCGGCCCTGCTGGGCCCCTACGGTTTTGCTGACATCTCTTTGAGGCGCGCGTGGAACACTACGCGCCTTCAAATCAGGAATTGCTCCCTGAGGAAGAATATCGAATAGGTGGTGTGCTAAGAAGGTACGGCTTTAGTTGCAACTTAAATGTGTATATAACACACAGAATGTAACCGTTAAACTGGTTAATAGATAAAAAACCCGTTTTGAGTTTTGAGCAAAACCCTAGAATGTAACTTGGAACGAAACTAAAAGAAACAATGAAATGATAATTAGATGTCCGGTGTATTTTAGTAGTACTTACATTACATATACAAGCCGCTAAATAATCAAAATACAAATGTCAAAACAGGCTTTTTATTTTTTGACAACTTTAATAATATTATTTTCATTATATCGTTTAGATCCTTCCCTAATGATGCTGGCAAAGTAGCTACGACTCCCGTTGTTTTCAATTACAAAACGGATAATTCATCAGATTTGGCAAATGTAATTAAATTACACTTAGTGAGTTCGGAGATTAACTATATCCTGCTTTGATCGCTTTTTAAGAAAGATCTATCTTAAAATGATATTAATTACAACGGGAATTTAATTTTAAGAAATAAATAAATGAAATAATTTTGCGAGATACGGAAGTGTTAATAGCCAAATAATTAAGGATATCCTATAAAGATCTATTGAATTACTCACTTGATCGGTCGATGATCTTCATTCGCTGGTTATCATGTCAATTGAGTATTACGGGACTTGTTTTATCAACTAAAATAATGATGACTCCAAAAAATGTATAATCAGTCTTTTTTACATTTATCAATGAATGACTCAATCCCTGACGAAAAAGTATAGTAGCATTAATCTACTATTAGATATTAGTATGTAAATAAGTTTACTCCGTTTATTTGATAACATACCTCGGATCATGTGACACTATTAAAATTATAATTGCGATGACATCACTACCAGAGACTAATGGAACATCAGCTGTCCATCTGTTTGTCATTTATAATATTTATAAACCATTACTTTATAATGTACAAGAGTTTTGATATTTAGATGTAATTCGAGCGACCATTCTTTGGCCACTGAGTTTTTTGCATGACATATCTACTTGGCAATATATTTGACTAGTTGTATTAATTTATAATGTTTTTTGTTGAATGTTTTCATGAGAATACTAAAGCGGCTAGACTTTGATGATGAAACATACTGTAGGCAGAGTAGATAATGCGATACTGAGCTCAAGGTTCAATCGCAGATGTTCAGATAGTCCAACAATTGGAGCATGCAGCATCGCATGTTGGATCGATAGAATGTTGATCTTATACCTATATATAATACCTATACACTCCATCTGTTTAGTTAGTTAACTAAATGTAAACAATCTTGATACTTATGTCTTTTTATTTAAAATTAATCATATAAAACACATACAAATGTTATTTTTTAGTTAATTACCTAACATCGGTTTAGATAAATACCTAATTGTATACGTATTTAGATATTTTTTTTAGATAAAAGACTTATTAAGATTGTCTACATATAGCTACCTAAACAGTAATTAGAGTATTAGATAGCTTTTGAGCTTGACTTCGTCCGCGTAAAATTCGAAAATGTTTCTACTTAATAGATTTTTTTTATTGATTTTGTTTAAATATAATTAGTAGTTCTTATCCGCGACTTCGTTCGCGCAGAATTTGGAAATATTTGTAAAGTCTAAGTCTGTTTTAGTACATCACGCTATTATAAGTAAGAGTAGAACTATAGAACGTTGGTTAATAGGACTGAGTCTTATAATATTGTAATTGTGTAGGTAGCTGTAGCCAACATTTTAAAGTACTTCTGCACACACTATTATTTTTGTTTTCTTCCGGTAAAACTACATATTGATAAGTAATAGTTTGTCATCAACAGACTGAGACAATCGACAACTTTTTCTATATATTAGAGCATAGTCTTTATATTAAACACTAGCTTTTGCCTATGGCTTAACCCGCATACATACATAGAATATATATAGCCTATGTCACTTAGGAATGGAACAGCTTTCTATCGGTGAAAAAATTTTAGAAATCGGACCAAAACTTCCAGAGATTATCTCCTACAAAAAAATATAAAAACAACAAACACAAACTTTACCTCTTTATAATATTTAGTGTAGACTACATATCTATTCCGCAGTTTCGCTTCAGTGGCCAGTGGATTAGTGTAAAAACATAACCTCTGGGCTCAAAAAGTCTTTAGCATTTTTGGGGCATTATGCTATATGAGGTAGCTATCGATATATTTTGCTTATAGAAAGCTACAAGCCAAGCTGAGCTGACAAGCCAAGTAATATATAACATATATAATATAACAACATAACTCTTTACTTAGATGATAACTGAAGGAAGGGGCGGAATCCACGTTGAGATACAACAGTCATACGAAAGGCCTGTGTTCACTTGTCAATCGCGAAAAGCTGCGTTGATTGATTGATTGATAGACGACATTTTGAGAGCAAGTATTCACAGAATTCCCACTACAGTAAAAACTACCATTAAAAATAACTGAAAATAACAATGCTAGGAGCTTTTTTTTAGATGAGTAAATTCTCCCGAAGTTGGAGAAAGAAAGAAAGAAGTTGGCGAAGCGGGAGGCGTCTCAGACTTTTACTGACTAAAAACCTACTCCTGTTCTTTCTTTGCCTTCGTTCCAGGACAATGGAGTTCACTTTCGCACAACCAGTGGATGCTAGGACCATAGGGCCATAAGAAATTGATACCTGTGGACCTAGAACGTAAAGGAGCATAGGTGTGCATTTTAGTCAGTCCGCCCTAGAGTGGGAAAAGTCATAAGATGATTTCCCACGTTAAAAAAAACTGAAAATAACAATTCATTAGGCATTTTGTATCCCAGAAAACTACGAAGCACTTAGCTGACACTGGTTTTCAACTAAACTTTAAATGTACGGATTCAAATCAGTTTGGTTAGGAGTGAGGTAAATACATAATATTATAAATGCGTATTGCGATAAATTTTGTGCCAAAGTAGAAGCATAGAATTAGTACACTGACAGTGAGATGGGATCGTGGCGAACCATAACGGAGATGGCGGGATGAACATGACAGATTTCACCAAAAGTGGAAGGACTTACAGGACAAAACTCGACCCACGGAACGAGGCCTTTGCCCAGGAGTGGGACATAACAGGCTAATGAAAAAATATGTAACAAATGATAAATTAGAAATAGGTGTTTACTCATAGATGTGTACGTAATAAAAAATAACTGAGCTTAAAAGAATAAAAGCTATCCAATTAAATAAATATTGTTCTTTTTCAAGGAAGGCATTTCTCTACAATACGTTATACTCCTCTATTGTGGGTGCGTTCACAAACATGTAAACTCACAAGCACAAGGCACCAAAACCCGGAAAATCTATCTGTAGAGAAATGGCCATACAAATATTTGAAAGGCCGTTCCATGCGGTAACCGAAACCGCGACACTCAGCGCAGCAGTCAATCGCTTAAGGATCTATTACACTACGCGTTATTCAGACTCGTTTTGTCTATGGTTCGACGTATCTACGGGGTTACCATGACGTTCAAAGTAAGATTGTTTTAATCTTGTTTCAGTGTGGGTAAGAGATGGCGCTAGACAACCTGTATAGTTCTTTCTCTTACCCACACTGTAACAATATTAAAACAATTTTACTTTAAACGTCGTGGTCTAGGTCCTAGTCTATGGTTCGACGTATCGCGCAGTGTAATAGGGGTTAGACTGTCTTTCTATTAATGAAAAATAATACGAGTCGGAATATCGCACGCGATATTCAGTGCAGTGTAATAGTCCATTAACCTATGCGCCAACCGTGCCGTCATCGTCAAATCTAATCTCCTCACACTTACAAACATAACCTTTTACAACAAAGAAACCAACTTCCAAAATAGTAGTTCAGATTACAATATATGTAAATGGCTATCGAATCCGACAGAGTAATCATTCCATCGTGTTAACTTTTTGCGCACATCGAGATTTGTCAATCAATCAGGCAGGCATGGCGGATACGGAATACGGCGACCATTGATATAATGCACGCAAAAAATAGCATTAATGTATTTAGACATAGACTAGCTCACGGCTCCGCCCGCATGAGAAGTCCAGGCAGTCTGGAAGAGATTGTGGGATGCGATAAGGCCTCCCATTGTATGTGTTTTGTTTTTATATTTACTTTTTTACTCGATTGCCAAGGAAGAGTTATGTTTTTCGCATGTATCTTGTATATGTAATTTATTATTAAGTTTTGTATATAACCTATGCCCACATAACTTTTTATTGAGTTTATTTATGAATTTGTGGAAAAAACTGTATTTTATTGTAAATTTTAAAAATCCTGAGATTTGCCAAATCCAGCCGCAATCCGGGGAAGAGTCCAAAAATCCCTAACCTAACCTACTTACAGGTAGACCATATTCTGGAATAGAATATAGGATACTTGTTACCCCGGGAAAGTGTTCCCTTAGGACAACTTTCTTCTTTCAAGTAGGATTAAAATGTGTCCATACTCCTAATCCATGTCCTACCGTGCACCAAGTTTCATCAATGTTCCAACGTGAAACGTGACAGACACACAGACTCACAATTACAATACTAGTACGGATTTCATCGCGTCAATGACCTGTAAG
Source organism: Mythimna albipuncta (assembly GCA_929112965.1). Classification (NCBI taxonomy): domain Eukaryota; kingdom Metazoa; phylum Arthropoda; class Insecta; order Lepidoptera; family Noctuidae; genus Mythimna; species Mythimna albipuncta. The sequence goes on from OV815962.1 coordinate 17,370,075, forward strand.
AAGTTGATGTGTTCACAATTACAGCTTTGCTATACAAATAAACCGCGTGTCATTACACCGGTAATAAATAGGATTTTTTGTTAGAAAAGTCGCTAATACGGCTCCAGGATGTGGTCGCCGATTGGTTCATTTGACTTCTTTCACACTGGCACGTTTAATATTGCATATTATACGTGCCAGTATGTATAGTCATTGCATATTATTATCACAATGGATATTGAGTATCTTAAATCGTATCAGGAAACAGCCCGATACTTGCAAAGTAATTTTGAAGTGTTTCAGCACTAGCATCAGAGTGCCTAGTGCAGTAGTTTGACGTTTATATGACGTTCAGCTCTCCGATTGGTCCACTCCAAGCTTTTAACCAATTGGAGAGCTAAATGCGATAAACGTTTAGATCGCGTTGACGTAAAAACAACTCGCACTCTGCGCACTGAAGATGCGAGTTGTTTTTACGTCAACACTGGATTGACAGGTCACGATGAGCTTACAGACTGGAACGTTTGGCAGAGTTAATGTGGTCCTAGAAGGCAAAAGGAATATATAGGTGGATTTTAATCTACACCCTACAGTGGGAGAAGTCATTTGATGATTTTTTACCTTAAAAAAAGACGGTAAGCTTACGGTGATTTTTTTACAGAAAACGCTGTCCTATCAATAAAAAATCAATGAAGATATAGCGACATCTATATTACCACATAGGAACTAAAATTCAAAATTCTTCAGCGTAGTATTAGAGTTCTCAGCGCCATTAGAATATATACAAGAGTCCGAAATCAACTATCGGGCAGTTGACCGGACCGTGCACAACACCGGATAGTCGGGAGGTCCCCAATTTTCAACGGAGGAACGTGGGAATTTAGACCATATTCCACATACCTGTAAACTGGTGACCCTGATGAAAAAAACATTTTTTTTTCTCTTTATTTTATAGGAACATTAATCTCAAAGAGCTTGTCAGCACCATCCTATCCTAAAATAAGTTTACAATAACATCTTAATAATCAACACTATTGATTAAATGATTTTTTACCAAGGTTGAGCTACCGACACATTGCCATGTCAAATGTAATCTTAGCAGCATCACATCTTCACAACCAGGTAGCCAAGCGAAAAAAAGTAATATGTAATAGTCACATTTCCAGCATAAAAAGTTTCTTTTAATAAGAGGCCAGTCACATTTCTTTCCAGTATGACACAAAGAATACATTGAGTTGCTTACAACCCAGGCCACGTTGCAGGAAAATGGATTATTGCGGAACACGAGACTACTGTGACCCGTCGTACTTACTCGAGAATACAATACCTAAACCTAATGTGTTATTTCTACTTGTGCATTACTAACTTTTTACTGAATACGCACCTATATTGTAGCATAATAATCATAGTTAAATATAATACAATATAATATTCCACAATTATCACACAACGCCATCTAGTCTCAAGCTATGCAGAGCTTGTGTTATGAGTACTAGACAACTGATAAACATACTTATACATTTCTAAATACATATATACTATAGATAAATTACACCCAGACACAGAACAAATGATCATACTCATCACACAAAGATTTGTCTTTGGTGGGAATCGAACCCACGACCTACAGCACTAGACCAACAGGCCTAACTCACTGTAATCTAGTCTAACTTATAATATGTAGTCATGCAATCAAACTAACATTATAAAGGCGATTTATACGCACGTAAAAAATAAACAGCGCGGGTATGTCGACAATTGAAATGTTAGAAGCCTCTTTCCTCAGAAGCAGTTCAGGAAACCGCCCTATATTTTGATCTAATTTTAAGTCTGTGTTTGCTAATAGCTACAAGCTAGGGGTCTTGCAGTCAAGAGCGAATAGGTTACTTCTAGGCAAGTGTGCTCCTTCGTCGACCATATCATCGCATAAGATGAGATAGTGATTAAACACGAGCCCATTAATAAATTTCAAGAAAAAAGAGAGCGTGACAATTGGTGAGACCCATCATTGTCCTTTCGACCGTTATTGGTTGATTTCCAATTAATGACAATTGCATCGGACCTTGATCATCTTGATCGATTGAAACCGCAGCTCATCGAACATCAGAGTCGAGTACAATGATACCAGCGATGTGTTAAACTTAACAATTTCCCCAGGCTACTTGAGATTTTCAACACCTACACTTGAGCACATTTGTGTACCCACAAAACCCCGAAAAAGCACGATAACACCCGAACAAGCGTCGGTAATAACTCGGAACGTGTCGTGAATGCTGTACGAAGGCATGTCGCAAGCTCTCCCGTCCGCCCACACAAACATTCTGTTACTCCAATAGCTTTTAAAAATACTTCAAATCGCCCTTATTAGTATTAAATAGGTAATGTCGGGTAATGGTGACAAATTCGACCGATAAAACGAATGTATCTGGAATATTAATTTCTCTTAATGAAAATTCCTTGCTTCACGTATACCTCCGCAGTAATAGGTCTCGATCGATAGCGATTCAGCCGAGTTGTGTAATGGTCGTTTGGGTGACCATAATTTTAATTGTAGATGACTTTTTAGTCCGTGTTCGTATCGCTACGGCCCGTTACAGTCATTACGAATAATTACTGAACTTAACAAAATATTAATTATGTTAATTCGATACGTAACATCCAGAACGCGCCTAGGTGTGAAAATTACCACAGAAATTAATGTCGTAAAACCATTTGATCTCAGTTTCTAATTCTAATCAATTTACCGGCCGGGATGCTCATTCATCATTCATGTTCATTGATTTACAGTTGATACGTGGTAAAAGAAAAAAAACTGCAGTCGATAAGTGCCGAACATGTACATTTGTAGTTAAGAGCGGACGCACATGATCGAACCAAATACGTCAAAATCAACGCGTGTCAATTTTATAAATGAGTTGTGTCGCCTTTGAAGCGGCCGCGCGGTGTGGCCGGGCCGTGAGACACTGGCGCACGTACTCGCGTCTAGCGGCCAGCGGCCCACATCGCCTGGCCAAGTGGCCACAATGACGCACATTTGGGACAACAAGTATAGTTTAACTTGGGAAAATGGGCTCTTATGGCGACCGTGGGCGGCGAGCGAACAACTCGCATCAACGTAATTGTGGTGAACTTTGATCCAAGTTACTGTTGTTCGAGACGCCGACGCCAACGGAAGCGAAACAGGTTCTGTTATGTCACACTTCTGATCCCTTGCTGGTTAAGCTAAGCTAATATTGGTTTTCGATCGATTAAACTTCCTTGATTTACAAACAAACCTTGTGTTACAGCAAATCAAATATTTCCATCGCCTTTTGCGGAATCCTTCCGTCTAAACGGAGATGGGACCCCCATAACGGGAGCTGATCCAAAAATACATTCCAATCCGACATTTACATAAAGAGACTTGTGACAGCGCAACTTAAAAATCAGAACGTGTCACGAAACGTCTGGCAACACTGGTCCCGCCGACCTTCGCTGACACTGATTGATATTGATAGAGGAAGCTCGACACCTCGGCACCGCGCCGAAGATTGATACCCTGACCCTACGTTTTCTTGGGCCTTCGCTAAACAAATATTGCAAGAGTTTCAATTACGGAATGCCTGCGACATTCCTGTCTGCTGGCGTTACTGTATGAAGTAAATGTGGGTTTATTTTCATTGTTGGACTTGACAGCTTTCGTGTTAGGTTACAAAAAGTCTCTTCGGCTGTCTAGTGCTTTCAGAAATTATCTGTATTGAGTTTATTCCTGTTACAAAGTTAAACGATTCTGGGCCTACGTTACACAACTTATACATATCTGTATTTTCTTTTAGGCTCACGTCTGACCTGTCTCACCTTTTTTTTCCGATGGGAAAAATCATCCTGACAACCCCCGCTCTTGGACGGAGCGGGAGATAGTGTCAGACTCTTACTGACTAAAAGACCCACCCCGTTCCTTCTAGCCTTCATACCGGGGCTCGAGCGCCATTTCGGATAACCCTGGCCCCAGTAGGCTTCGACCCGGCTGGGTCCCTGCTGTTGCTGACAACTCCTTGAGGCGCGCGGGAACAGTGCGCGCCGTAACCTGTCTCACCTGATGGTAAGCAATGATGTGGTCGACGTTGGAGCACATTCGAATAAAAGTAACCTGTTCACTCTTGACTTAAAAACCTTTAGGTGGTTTCTGTCAGGAATCACAGACTCCGACAGGGACATTCCATTCAATGAATGTGTTCCCAAAACACTGCGCATATGGGTTGGGTCCAGCATGTACTGATGGCTCAACGCCGTACGTCCAGTCATCCAATGACCGATCGGAATCAGCAGCTGCCTTGTATACGATGGTAAAATAATCTTCAGATAATTTCCAATGTTTTCAGAGCTAAAAAGCTTGTATAAATATTTCTGAGCCACTTTGTGGACGGTTCGAGGCTGACATGGCTAAACCAGCTATAGCTCACACGCGGCGCCTGGATTGATGCCTGGAACGCTTGAAACCTCGGAAAGTTCCATCAATCTCATTTAAAGCCGAGCTGGTGGTACCTCTGTAATGGATGTCGCATCGAACTAAATTGCGGAGGTTACGTAAACCTTTCAATGTCTAATGCCGTGCTCGGAGTACTCATCGAGTATTATATAATTTTAGGGTTCGGTACCCAAGGCGTAGAAACGGTACCCAATTGCTATCACTCCACTGTACGTCTGTCTGTCACCAGGCTGTATCTCATGAACCGTGACAGCTACACTGATGAAATTTTCTATTATGTATTTCTGTTGCCGCTATAACAAATAATAATATATACATATCAGGTCTGCTGGAAGAAATTTCTTTGGAAATAAGCAGTACCTTTGTACTAACGTCTCTTATGTATTAAGTGTCTGTTTCTGTTATTTTTGTGTGTACATAAATTGTGAAATAAATAAATAAATAAATATAAATAAAATGGGAGTGTCTGTTTGTAATATTGAAATGACCGCTTTTAACTACATGCATATGAACATATATACGGTAAATACACCAAAATAACATGTTTTACAATTATTGTCTGTCTGTTTGTCCGGGCTAATCTCTGAAATGACTGGACCGATTTTGAAGGGACTTTTATTAGCAGGTAGCTGATGTAATAAGCAGTAACATATTCTACTTTTATTTTAGAAAAAAAAAAACCTGTAGTCCAAGCGAACGAAGTCGCGGGCACAGCTAGTACAGAATAAAATAAATATTTAAGTCCGCTCCCATACAACAAACGTGATTTTTTGCCGTTTTTTGCCACTCGTACTTTGCTTTTTTCATTTTATTATTAATAGGCTCGCGCTTGTCTACTATCCCACGAAACTATAGTAGCTATCTGGAATTCAACTCCTAAGCTGTAGGCACGCACAATAAATTTTGTTCCCAAACCGTTTTGTGCGGGATGTCACACGTCGCTATACGTCTGGTGGTCCGATAATGGAACAGGCTTAGCGCAATAAGTTATGCAGACTTCGTTTGGTCATATGTATTTATTATCGGTTTGGTAAGTACTCCTTATAATTAGGCCAACGTCGATATTCAGTTTTTCAGAACCATAGTGAATATAAACCTGTAGACACATAACATTAAAAAAATATATAGAAAATTACCCTAGTGTGTCTCGCAGCTGCACTAAATAGAGTTACAGTTCAACAAAAATGCCAGACACCTAGGTGTAGACACTTAGAGGTTGCCTGACGCTGGTTTTCAACTAAACCTTAATGAGAGTGTACGGTTGAAAATTAGTTTATTTATTTAGTTATTAGTGTTAGGTATAATGTTAATTGATGCACTACACGCGAAATATAGTCACCAAAACTGCTAAACGCTTTACAAAATACCCAGGTAACCAACCTACTTAGACTAGTCCAGCAAGATTACCCGACCATTTAATATCAATATTTTACCTAAACACAAGAAATCATAAAAATAAATAAATAAGACTTGGTGCACAACGACGCCATGTCGAGCTGTTTGTTTTACCGGCTCGTCGCCCGGGGCGACATCTGTCCGCGGGCAGACGACTCATTAGCATTGTTACCGAGGCTTGCAACACTAGCCGCCTGGCGACAATTCAGTTTCCACGCTCGCCAAGTATTGCGGTGTCACTAAGGGCGTATCTTACAAAACCTGAATCAGCATTGCTTAGAATATTAAACAGAAATGTTACGTATGTATCTAGTTATGTAGGTTCTGATGTAGGGTGTTACAGAAGTTATGGATAATATCTGCTCTTAAATTAATAATATTCATTATTCAGAAACTATTATTGTAGCTGTAATTGAGTAGGATATTAGATATACTATTAATCAATATCCAACTTTACAGCTTTATTCTAGATTACAACTGGCTTATTATTTAAGCTTTCATTTATTCAAGCCAAAGTAATTGAAAATCTTTAATTAAAATTCTGCAAAGCGTGTCATCCATGCAAACATTTCTTGGATCACTTATTCATGCATTTTACGTCCTATAATTAAATTCAATATACAGATAATTACTCAAACATAATTATTTGTTTCAGATAAATATCTATGGCGTTTTACATAAAATATACAAATTATATTTATAATCTTCATATTTTATGAATTAGTATTGCAAATTAATTGCGACAACATGCTTGATTTAAATATGTGTATGCTTACGTACCTGGCTGATTTCGAAACCGTCGTGCTTAAATACTTTATCTCTCATTTTCACAAAAATGATAAAAAGGGCTAGTGAGAGAGTGTGTGCATGGCTTTATAGTTAGATCGTTACGGTTTCAGCGGCGAAGCGAAACTTTTATAGAGCGCCGAATAAGAGCAAAAACTTGTGAACGATGCCGCTTTGGCTTACCGAAAAATGACATGTCGAGCGATAGGGACGTCCGACGAACACTCTTTAAACGGAGCACTTCAAACTATTACTCCTCAGAAATAAAATGATAGAGAAATCCAACACGAAATACTTTCAGTATAAAATGTTAGATAGTTCAAATGTTTGATCCTTAAAAAGCGTATTTACGTTGAATAAACAATTGACAAACACTTGAGTTCGAGCCAAATGGATTTAAATTAGTCGATTAGTTGTCAGTTTTAATCGAGTCCACATTACGCAACGCTCGTTCATTGATTTGATGAATATGCTATTAAACGTCGTGATACAAAACACATTAAAACGTGCCTCAATGAAGCGGAATGGCCGGCGGAAGTTCAAAGCACTTGCAACGTGACGAAAGTGGAACACTCGGGGAATATATTAGTGCTCCAGCTGGGCAGAGCTCGCCCTTCTGCCAAATATTTGTTAAACTAAGGTCAAGGTGGTAGGAAGTAGGCCACGCTCCAAGCGGACTCCTCAGATACTATCCATAAATCCGACCCGGGCTGGTGTTGTCACTTCAGAGCTTCACTCGTAAAAACTTCGACGCATTTGGAATGTATTTCAACTATCCTCATAAATATATATTAGATCGAAGTAGAACTCTTCCTCACATATCAATTACCATAAATTCCGGGAATTATGCAGCGAGTCGTAAGTGCAAATCGAATGTTTCCAAATAGGGCAGTCGCTTCGCAAGGATGTAACTCATGCGCATTCGAGCCGCATTTCGTCGCGCGCATGCTGAGCGCGAATACGCGCACATTACTTAACGCGCATTTCTTATAAATAACTCCCCTTTTACATTCTTAAATAGGGTTTACTAACATATTGATTTGTCACAATCAAATCTTATAGGTAACGGTTTTGTGTTCGAAGAAAGCAAACCATATCTCTGTGTGCTCAATTTGATTTCCCACGGGTCCTTCACGTTTTCTGTATTACGTTCTCTTTATCAAGTATGTAAAAGGAAATATAGCAATACTAGGACTAGTATAAAAAACGATTTTATTACTTGAGAAGGACAAGAAAAGTGAGAAATATTTTCAGATCACAGACATAAAATTGAAATAGTTGTGTAAGAATTTATATTGAAGCAGTGTAGTGTAGGATGGCTGAGTCAGTCGTCCTCCCTAAAAATCGAACAAAGAGAGCATGAATCGATATCGCTTGCCGTCGGGAAGTGAATCGGAACGAAGTATTCGAGTTATCGCAATATTATATCGAGTGACAATTCGATCGCGAAGTAGCTTGTCACGCACTGATTTACAAGCATGTGACCTGTCGGCTGCGGGCTCCATTATGTATGTACATACATGAATGTTATAGCTTCTCATATACCAGTGTGGAAACATGCACTTAACATAGCACAAGTTTATGTTGTATTTTATCCTTTATATTGAATGTACCACGAGGACTGGTTCGACAGAGAGGTAGAAGAATGTCTGGAAGGACTTGGGGAAGGCATATGTCCAGCAGTGAGATAGTAATGGCTATATCTTATCTATGTATTAAAACGTCATCATCATGTATGTATTTCTTATCTAGAAAAGCCAGCAGTGAAACAGTAATGGTTGGAAACCTCAACCAGAACTGCAAAACTTTCATTTATTTTGAATAAATATTATCTTCAAAACCCTATATTTTTTGCTTATACAAGTATAACTCCTAAATCAAACCTTTTCTTTTTTTAAGCAAAGACATTGCCCCACACTGGAATTTACTCCTGTGTTGAGGGTGCGTCCACAAACATATATACTCACTAACTCAATGTTACGTTCCACGGGAACGAGATAAAAAGTATCCTATGTCCGTCTCCTGGCTTATAATGGTTAATTTTCAACCAAATCGGTTCAGCCGTTCCTGAGTTCGTGAGTAACTAGCACGACTTTCTTTTACATACATACATATAAATAGACATAATTATCTTTCCTTGCCACACAAGTATCTCCAGCTAGGTAAAGCGAGTCTCGCAAAGACGATAATATTCGCACATGTGGTTTTCGCAGCGTGACATGGCCGGATCTTCTAAATATATATTTACGTTCAAACGGACGCGAATACAGGGAAACGATGAGACACACACACGTGCCCGGGAAGGTGCGCACTCTGCAAAACCATTCAAGGACAAGTTTCATTGAATACTGAGATGAGACGTCAAATGGAATGGAATGAGAAGAAGAACTTAAAAGAGCAAGTTGGTAATGGATGAATACATAGAAAAGTGTAGAGTCATCTTTTAACACAGAGACTTAAATACTGGGTGTAAGGCAGTTACACACACTACCACGCACCACGCACCTACGCACGTACTTGCGGGGGTGCAGATCTGCATCATCGTGCAGGTTTTTTACGCACTTACACGAGTATAGGTGCATTTTGTAAATTCACGCACGATACTACGACGGAGAAACACGCACTTATTTCATAAAAAAATCACGCACGATACTACGAGACTCAGTGTGGCACACCTTGCGTGTCGCCCCGCACCCAAGCGCTTGGGTGCGTGTTTCTCCGCATGCAGTTTCGGTGTGTTGACTGTGCTATACAAAAGGAGATACTTATAGGCAACGTTATACACGTATTCACGCACTACGCTGCGGAGTGCGTGGCAGTTCTCCGCAAACTTTAAGGGCTTGCTCAGTAGACGAAACTGAACAACCGTCCACAAGATTTTTTTTTTCGAAACGAAAATAAAAATTGGCCTCACCATAGAAAATTATAAACTTGATCGGACAGTTTGTAGAGACCTATTTTTTTTTATACTTAAACCAGAACCCCGTGAAATAGACCACAAAAGAGAATCCTCTATAAACAGCTAGTCCTGTAGCTATATTCTAGTACCTATCAAAGTCCCTTTTAGTGTTGAAAAAGTCAAATATTCAGCATTGACTCTAAGAACTTACAAAGTCAGCATACGTCGACATGCTCATAATAGCTGCAAGCCCCTACTCCAGCGCACACGCTGAACTTCCAACGTTTACTTAGAGCACCTCTAATTAATTAGCAAGGTACATGAGAACTCCTCCAACACACTCAAACTTAGGGTCTGACCACATCATCGCGGCGCGGTGCCTGACTGCGACAAGTTTCCGCGTCGGGCAAAATAGGGATGGAACCAAATGAATATAGGAACCGAACCGGCAGCGGAGTTTTAAAGATTGTTTTGTTGGAATCGGAATCGAAAACGGTGATGGAAACGTCAAATGAAATACTACAAAAACTAATAATAAAGAACAAATAAGAATAATTTCTATAGAACTCACAACATTCCAAATACAAAAACAACACATGATCGACAGAAGGCACGAAGGGTATAAACTTGTTTGTGCCGAACCGAAATCCGAATCGAAGATGCAAATCAATCAGAAGTTCGAATCGAATCTCCGTAAGAACTCTGATGCAGATATACGATACCAAGCGGAAGGGTGGTACGGTATCTCGGCGTATCCTCAGTCGTCAAAATATTCGTCGGCATTGCATTGTAACGTTACCTTGTAGTGTATTTAGACGACGCGACACCGTGTCGTACATACTGCATACGCTCAACATGGCTCGGCACCGTATATCAGTGCGCTGCTGCTAAAAGCGAGTTTTTTTACGATAATAATACATTAAAACGTTTACTGCGTTTGGCTCTCTGATTGGTTAAGAGCTTGGAGTGGGCCAATCCGATCACCGAACGTCATAAACGTATCGATCACATTAACGTAAAACAAAAACCGCAAACCGTGGTAATGTGTCCTGGGGGGCAATCGCGCTAATTTCAAACGTTTACGACTAAGTTACGGTTCGATTGCGGCAGTGGTTAGGTTTCGATTCAGCTGATCGGGATTTTGGTATCGCGCTAAAAGTTCAAACGTTCACGAACGTAAACCAAAGTTGGACCGTTGCGTAACGTCAATCGTTAGTGATGCCCTTTTAGTTTGTGAATATCCGAGCGTTTAGTAATAAATTTTGACGTGTGCACCTCTAGTTTTGACAGCTAAAAGTGCGGTATGTACTTGAACTTTTGAAGAGGTTAGCAAGATTTTACATAAATAAACATTTAGACTTACTGATGGTGCAGTTTCTGGAGCTTATCAAGACCTTGCTCTTGGACGAGTGACGAGAGACGACGAGCTGTGTGATGTTTACGTTTAAAAATATAATTAAAATAAAATGACGAGGCGTTAGAAATACAAATAGCCTTTATTCACAAACAGTACGAAAAATGGAATTGAATATAGAATAATAATTAAGGGGAATAACATGCAAGTTTAGACAATAATTGCAGCCTTAAAACAAAACAATAATAATGATCTAACCTGCCTGTACCTCAGTCCTCAAGTGTCTTATGATTTAAATTATTCTAATATTTATGTTAATATTTGCTAAGAATACTTGTATAAAACACATAAGAACTATTTAAAAACCATTTCAATGTTAAACAAACTTAAAACTAATTAACCTACACCAGCCACGAAGTGTCATCATAACACAAATTTTGAAACCATGTTGATATAACATTTTTACAATGCACCTTTTTAATGAATACATGGACAACAATAGGATAGTATGTTAATTATAAAAGTAGAATTGATTAAGATAATTGGTTTCTCCTATTAGTCCATTAACGTTGAATGAGCGCCCACTGTTGTGTGCATCCAAGCTCCAACTCGCTAAGAGCATGAGTGCCCGGTCACTGAACGCCCTCTGTGAGCTGTCGCTCACGAGCTGCTTCTTCTGCTGTTAGGGGTGTGTAGGGGATATAAGCCTTGTGTGCTATATTATGCAGAACACAGCATTCATTCACTATTCTCACAGCAGTTACTGGAGTGTAATGCAGCTGTCTATTAACCAATAAGCACCTGCAAGGACAAATCCTTTTATTATTATTTATTTATTTCAAACACAAATTATATCAATTATTATAATAATGGTATGATATTCAAAGCATACCTACCAGCATTCAACAAGACTTCTGGCCGTCAAGAGCAAGCTTAGGTTATATCGTTCCGGAGTATCCGGCCTTGGTTCCGAGATGGGTGTCATCATTATCGGTCTCAAAGGGTACCCTGAATCTCCTGCAATAACCAAAAATAAATTAAAGAGTCTTAAAACAATATTTACACAATGAATCAGAGGATTGCTACATAAATTAAACTCAATTTAAACATACCTAAAAGATATAAATTTTCTCCATGATTAATGAGGAATCTTTCTAAATAATGGATAGTTGGCCCAAACAACACTATCATGTGTGGACCCAGGGAAACTTGTATCCACACATAATATATTTAAATTAGAATCACATATCTGAAAAAAAAATACAATAAGGATATTAACTAGCACTGACAGGAAATAACAAAATTATAACAATAATATGGTTATGATAATGCTGTTTATGACTTTAGAGGAATCATCACAAATTCTGAACCTACACTCCTTACCTTAGTTTCAACATCCAAAGCATCAGAACGTAGGACGGGTGGCACATGAGGAGTCTGCTTGGAAATTAGTTCACGGGTTAATTTTCGTGAGTCTATATCTCTTTACAAACTGTCGATCACTGTATGAATCACAACAAATCACAACTAAGTCTAGATTTTAAGTTTTTCCTTTTAATTTCGGCTCGAGCCACCGCTACATCGTATTCATGAGATTTCTCCAATAAATCTATGTCGGCGTACATGGTAATGTTGTATTTTTGGAAGATTTTCACTCAGAATCACTTCAAAACAAAGACAAAACACTCCAACGATCCAGTAACGATCGTAAAAAAGTAGCCTCCTATCAACTTTTACATTTGACAGCGATAACGGTCCAGTTACGATCGCGGTGCGTCTCAACTTGCTGTCAAAATTTTAGCGCGATACGAAACGGTCAAAAAGTTGTGATATGGTAGCGGTTCGGTTGCGATTGAGTTGAAAAAAAATAGCGCGATTGCCCCCCTGACCTTTATTCTGAAACCAAGTTGAATTTCAATGTCTCTTCTGTAGTTCTATGCTAGAAGTTGAGAGGTGATAGTTTCAACTACATATGTCGTTGCGAAAATGAAGCTATTACAGAAATTACTGAGCTAATTTAGACTGTTTATTAGTGTTTCAACAAGAGTAATATTTATCATTTATATTATGTATTTATGTTTTTACTACTCTCACTAACAATTTTTTGTCCAACTCTCTTTTCACAATTTTTTGAAAAATATCTCTTCACAAATAAGCATTACCTTTGTACTTATTTATCAGTTTCCTACTTGCCTTTATTTTATATGTAACCTAAGTACATTAACTGACAATAGAAAAAAAAAATAAGATCACTTAGCCTAGTTTGATCTAAACCACTTTCTGTGTCGGAAACTACGAAGATCGGTTAAAAAAGAAAGGACAACGACCTCTGACTATTAGGCTATTTCTACCTCCACTAATAATAGTCCTCGGTACATAATACCACTGTATAAACAAATGAATAACGCTACAGTTTTGGGCCTCTATGAAACACGCAACTTGAAGGCAATCATCACCCTGTATCTGGTAGCAATCAGACTCGCTTACGTAGCGATTTGCCATCGAGATTTGTCTGACAGGCCCCGCAGTCAGCCACTCAATTTATCGCTTGATTAGATTAATTTAATCCATGACACTGAAATGGCCCTCTTCCTGTACCAATCGGAACAGGCCATCATACCTCGTTAAAGATAAGAATTCGACAGAAAACGACGGCTCCCATTTGAATAGACGAATGGAACGGACCCCGGGATTTGCAGCCGTGAGAAAGTTATTGAAATTCATTTTTCGTATAAGATAACCCGGTTACGGGAATCGTGGGTGCGAACCCAAACACGTCGTGTTTGAGGGCCTTTATCACCGCATTTAGCATTCCAAAGAAGTGTAAACAAAAAGTTCTGTTTTATCTCAGAAATTCGTGAAATGTTTCCGTGACTTAATTGCCCAAAAAAACCAAACAATAGAGCGGTATTAATTAAGATGTTAGTTAGTTTAATATGTAATTATGTCTAGTTGCTGTCAGAACAGACACGTAATTGCTATTCAAAGTGTGTTTTAAACAAAAGTTTGTAAGTAAAAAGGTTTGTTAGAACTCTGAGCATTATGTTAAGTTGTTAAGTGCAACTAAGTTAACAATACATGGAGAAGTAAGTCTTTGTTACGTTGAGACAAAAATTAGTCATAATAAGTAACAGGTAAAGAGATTATTTTAACAGGTAACTTATTGTTAATATTTCAATACGAGGAACTTATCCTACTGTTAGTATTATAAACACGAAAGTTCGTATGTTTGGATGAATGTTTGTTACGCTTCAACACAAAAACTACTAAACTGATTTTGATGAAACTTGGTACACAGATAGACGATGTCCTAAAATATCAGACTTGGTATAATTGTCTGCTATCACACGGGTCAAACCGCTGGCAGTAGCTACTAATAAATATACATAACACTTAATAATATATTGTAAGGTAGTAGGTACAGTGGATTCAGTGCTGGCAGTGGCTTAACCCTCGTGATAGTAGTCACACGGTTGAAGCCGCTGGAAGCAGCTAGTTTAGGCGATTATCACACTGCCACGCATCACGCTGCATATTGCCTGTCAGTGTGCAGATCTGCGTCATCGTGCGGGTTTTTTAAGCACTCACGCGCGTAGGTGCGTTTTGTAAATTCACACGGACTCGTTTCATACAAAATCCCGCTCGGTACTACGTGACTCAGTGTGCCATACCTCACGTCCCGATCCGCACCCACGCGCGTGACTGCATGTTTCTCCGCATGTAGGCGTGTGATCTGCATGAACGCGCGTGGATGCATATTCGGATTTTTGGACTGTGCGTGTTTTCTATAAAAACGGAGATACTTACAAGCAACGTTAGAACACGCATTCACGCACTTTATTGCGTGGTGCGTGACAGTGTGATAATCGCCTTACTAAATAAGTAGATTAGAAGTTTTTTTACTAAGCTCTACCATACAAGTACTACGTTGGTATAGCAAACGATAATTTAACTGGTAGCACCTACGACAACGGATAGCCATCGGAAATGGAGCGGACACGAGCGAATTAAACCGAACTCGCACAACTGTTTATAGTATGCATGAGTAACAGGATGAACAGGATCTGCAGTTTCACGTTTAATATATGCAAAATGGAACCAGCCAGATAGAAGTACTCGTTGGTAAGGTTACAGGCTTATAGGCTGATAGTAAGGATGCTTTACAAAAGCGTCTGCATTCAATACCACGCTTGTAATGTAAACCATAATCTTCAAAAATCTGAAGTAGACGGTAGGCAGACTGCTTTGCAAAACAACAATAAATTATAGAGCTCAGGGATTTTTATAAACAATCCCCGAGACTCAGGAATGCAAAGGACAACTGAGGGTCTAAGGCGATCCATTTAACAACCTAAAATAAATTGGTAAAGGGATGCAGCTATATATGGTGTATAGTTCCATCTCTCTTACTCGCTCGTACGCTTGACATTTAAACATGTTATGATAGGGCTCCTGAAGGACCTCACCCCCGTATTTTTCAGGAGCCTTACCATAACTTCAGTCAAACATTCCCTCTTACTTCACCCAAAGCGGGATGATTTCACACCAAATAAAAAACGGTAAAACAGAAGTGTAAGTACATCCACAAATCGCAAATAACTGTATATGATGATCACATAATCATAAACACAAGGAAAAGGAAGAATAACACATATAGGTACGAGTATAAACACGGAGAACCAGTTTCCTGATCATAAGGCGCTTAGCTCCTTGACCTTGAACACTGGTTCTAAATGGATACCCTGTCATCATCTCTAAACGGCGCCTGAGGATCTAAAATCACAGTATACTTTTCTGGAACTAGTGTTCCTGTTTTCAACGGTTTGCAGCGTCGAGCGATAGCATTTATAGCCTGATTCTAATGTATGTGGCCTTACCATGATGATTTCCCATTCCCAACACAAAAAACAAATTGTTACTTGCCAAGCGCGAGCGTAAATAATACAATCTATTGCTCCTTATGGCGACTGTTACATAACCATATACAGTTGCCAAAACGGATCTTGAGCGCTCGGCGTCAGAGTGGGGATCGCTTTGCGCGTTCCATACATTGGCGAGCCAATTGTCTTCGCTGTTAGATACATGCAACAACGCAGGGAACGAATTAGGAGTGACGTATATAACGCGATGGCGCGGCAAGCCAATCACTGACACTCCCCGCCCCCGCGTCTCACTTCGCACCACTAAAGAGACCGAATATTTGACTTCTGCGCAACCGCTCAAGATTCGTGATGGCAACTGTACCTATCCTGTATTCTTAGAAGTACGAACTTCAGAACTTACTCCAGTTTTTCCGTTTCTTTGCTAGTACCTAAGTGGCTAGTGGTGGAACAGGTGGTCGGGTCTCATCGGATCTCGTCGGGTCCCGTCGCCCGGTCAGATTGTGAGCTGACCCGAACACTATCGGTTTCACATCGGCCGCTCCGGGGCTTCCCGCCTCCGATTACTTCGACCACAATGACTCATAGGGTTAAACTTAAAGACCGATCGATGAGAATTAACCCTTGGTTACGATGGCCGAAATTTTACGGTCCGAGGGACCGGTCACTTAAGTATTTATATTAGTTACCTAATTATAATTTAAACTAGCTCTTTGCCAGTGACTTGAAACACAGATTGTTTTTATGAAATTTTACCAATTCTTAAATTGTATTTTTTTACAGTTCATAATCAACAGTCTTCATTATGCATTACCATTAAAAATATATATATAATATATATTAACCCAAGAAATAAGAATCTTCTATACAAATTTTAAAACCCCCAATTTCTTTTTATTATGATAGGCTCGAATTTAATCACCATCTCACCTGACGGTAAATGTTGATGTGATCGACGATGGAGCACAATTGTTCTAATTGTTAAGTATTTATTTACTAAATAATTTCTTATTTTCTTAAGTTGATTATTTGTACTTTCAAGTATGATACCTACATGAAATGAGATTTTGCATTGAAAATCCCCCATTTTACTCCCTTAAAGGTTGAATTTCTAAAAACCCCTTCACACTGCTCGTCTTCAAATCATTGTGCAAACATGTTCCTTGGCCCAGTAGTTTCGGCTGTGGGTTGATGACATATCAACAGACAGTCTGTTTCTCCTTTTATATTATATCGACGGTTGAAAGGCAAAATGGTGTAAGCGACATTGAGTAAACTTTACAAAAAAGTGATTTAAAGTTAAAATATTGAGTTCACTTTTGTAAAGTTTACTTTATGTCGCTTAGATCATTTTGTCTTTCAACCGTCGATATGTATAGATAGATAGAGTAGCATCTAAATAGAGCAGATAGATTAGCATAGAAAAGGAGGCTCCTAAATCTTCCACGCTATCTCACAAATATCTCTGCCCGCCGTCACAACAAACATGGACGACTGACAACAGAACAAATTAACCTTAACTTTAATCTAACATCGGTCCATCGTACGCTACGTGTCCACCGGGGTATGTCCGCTGAACCTTGCCGATAACCCTCGCCCACCGCTCAGATACACACGGTCTATAGGACCACGCGAATAATTAGCACGCCCATCTTATCGCACTTTAATTAATTCTATTGGGAGGTTAGGAGTGTTTGGGAGTTCTCGATCAATGTGAACTCACACAAATGTACCACCAAATTGAATTTAATCCCTAATGATTAATACAGTTAATTGATCGGGTTATATTGAATTACTTTTATCGTAAATTCTTCATGTTTGTTTTTGTTATTATGGATAGGTTCACCTTTGACTACCTTTTTTTTTTTTTTTTTTTTTTTTTTTTTTTTTTTTTTTTTATGGTGGGAAAAATCATGCATTGACATCCCCCGCCCTTGGGCGGAGCGGGAGATAGTGTCAGACTCTTACTGACTAAAAGACCCACCCCGTTCCTTCTAGCCTTCATACCGGGGCTCGAGCGCCCTTTCGGATAACCCTGGCCCCAGTAGGCTTCGACCCGGCTGGGTCCCTGCTGTTGCTGACAACTCCTTGAGGCGCGCGGGAACAGTGCGCGCCGTCGACGACATGGGCTTGGTCCGGACAGTTACCGGACGGCCGGACAGCGAGCTACCCATTGCTCACTGTCCGCAAGCCCGCGTCTACGTTGGCCGGAAATCGGGATCAGAATCCCGGCGACGGCGGCGGCGATAACGCCGTTGCCTGATGCGTTCGGCCTCCTCCTTTGCAAGCATTACTGCTTCACAGAAGTCGGCGACCGCCTGCCACTCCTCCTCGCTCCGGACCATGGCCTCAACCAAGGCCCGGCGCGAGAGGTCTCCGCCGCCGATCGCCCCCACGAGGGCACGGCGATGCTCCGCCCAAGCAGGGCACACCTCGACTGTGTGCTCCACCGTGTCCTCCGGGCGTTCCGCACAGTGGCGACACCCGGGCGTCACTTCCGCATGAATCCGGTGTAGGAAACTCCCGAACGAACCATGTCCGGTGAGGACCTGCGTCATGCGGAAGGTAAGGACGCCGTGAGGCCTTTCCAGCCACGCCTCAAAGAGGGGACTTACCGCCATGATTGTGGCGTGCCCAGCACTGGGTTGCGATAGTCGTTGACGCCATTTCACCATGAGATCCCGCCGGAGCTCTGTCCGCCATGCCGTGACCTGTCGCGGCAGCGGACTTTCACCCCGGCGTTGCATCTCCACGCGCATATCGTGCATGTGTGCAAGGACTGTTGCCTCCAGATCCCACGGTGGTAGGCCAGCCAGAAGGCTCGCCGCTTCGCGGGAGACCGTGCAGTATCCCCGCACCATCCTTATCGCCATGACTCTCTGGCAGGCGTTCAGTATGGCCGCCGGTTGCTTTTTCAGCGACGGCGCCCACACCGGCGCCCCGTAGAGGGCCATGGACCGAACGATCCCCGCGTAGAGCCTCCGGCAGGAGGCGTCTGGACCCCCAAGGTTGGGCAGGAGCCGCTTGAGCGCAGCCCCAGCCCGGCTGAGTTTGGGAGCCAGACGTCGGAAATGCTCCACGAAATTCCACCGGCTGTCGAGGACGAGTCCCAGGTACTTCATCGTCGACCCGACACCGATGTGAACTCCTCCTACCGTTAGTTGGGAACTCAATGGCGGCGCGTTCCGAGACCGGCGACCGTGAAAACACATCGCCTCGGATTTGTGAAGCGCCACCTTGAGTCCCAACTCCTGGATCCGATCAACGACCATCGCAACCCCGCGTGTCGCTAGAGCGACCGCCGCCTGGTACCTTTGACTACCTACTATCTCACCTGATAGTAAACGATGATGTGGTAGACGATGGAACACGCTTGCCTATAAGTAACACAAGATTACGTCACGGAAATATTTGAAAGTTACAAAAAATAGTAAAGCATATTTTTTAAAACGGCTGAGATTCAAAGCGTTTTATTTAAGAGTGTCCATGGAGTTTCTTGCAACTTCTTCTCCATAGAGATCTACTCTTTGGAACGTGCAATTTAGCTTCACTTTTCTTGGACTGGCCGACATTTGACCATTCAAAAGTGCCTGCAAATGGTCTATTTGAAATAAACGCTTTGATTTAATTTGATTAATTCCTAACTAAAATATGGTGTCAAAAAATTACTCCGCATCACTGTCGACTGGAAGTGTGTCCAAAAGACTGACGGCATTGCCACGTTGTCTGGCAATGCTTAATCTCTGACCAAGATAAAAAGACAGCCCTTGGATCAGACGAAGTGTCAACTAGGCATTTGGATAAATCTTTAGTTTAAATAGTGTATGAGCACTTGGACCCCACAACCCAAGAGTTTCAACCGCAAACGGAGCAAGAAAAACTGCCGACAAAGTTATTATATTTCCGTCACGTGAAGTTTTTGTAGCCTCAGTGGTAGCACGCGCACAGCACGACGAGCTAGGAAGATGGAATGGCGCAAGAGTATCGACTCAGATAGCGTCCCACACTAAAGGCCCACCCAACATTAAGATTTTAGGTGGAACGACAGAGACTTTTATTGGCTAAACCCCACCTGATTCTGCGTTCCAGGGTCACGGTAACAGTTCCGAACAATCCTACTCAATATAAACGTACTTGCCATTCATTACGACAGTTGTCCAATAAAAAAGCTGTTAACGCTTTAATAGCTCGTAATCACGCTATTAACTAAGCAAGTTCTTTTAAATGATGGCTGTAAATAGTAAAACACATACACCAAAAGAAAGTATATCATGAGAGCCATGAATAACAATCAGACTACCCCCCACCGGAAGCTCTTAGTATAAATGATTATTAGACGCAACTTCCGTTATAATTCCACCTTTAAGGAATTCTTTATTCCAGTTAATGGCTATTATGATACGTTTCGCTTCAGAAGCGATTCTGAGGAGACAAAGGGAAACAAGTGTTACAGAGATAGCACACAATAGAAGGTGCCACCCTTGTTGATAATAACACTTTTTAACGCACAAGTTTGTCAAAACGTATAAACAAAAGTGATGCTCCAGCTCAGACCCGGCCGCTGTACCTGCGCAGGCTCAGGTAATGGCGGCGCCCACAATGGCATTCCGGGCATCCGAAATGAATCAAAATTCGGCGCTGCAACGATGACTAACGCCTCGGACCCTTCTGATAAATTACAATAATAATGCCCACCTCTATTGTTGTTATTGGGGATGATTTCATTAGGATGCGCCCGCGCAGCACCGCACCTGCCCCACCGACCCGACCGCGACGACGCTCCTAAACGTTACCGTTAACTGTCAAACATATGATTAGTGTTTCTAGTTAATTGGATAACAAAAAATACCAGCCGTAATTTTAAATTACAAGTCAGTTAATAGCAGCGGGGTCGGACAGGGCAGTGCCACGGAATTAACAAGTGTATCCCTAAATGTCATTTATGGACAGGTCAGACGTGTTTATTGGAGTGAGCCAACAAGTCGTCCCCACTAAAACGACTGGTTCCATTATTTGTACGCGGCGGCGACCTCCCGCGCCGACGGGAACAATGAAAGTGAGAGAGGGCAGGAATGCAGCGGGGGTGAGGGCAGGTGCGGCGCGCGGGCCGGCGGGGGGGAGGCGGGGGGGGGCAGCGCGTTCCCGGTTCCCAGGCGAGGAATGCCAGTGCGAGCAACAAAGCCTACCCGCCGCCATTCACCCCGCGCCCCCCCTCCCGCCCGTCCCGCAGCGCCGCTGGCGGTTCCGTCCCAGACACGTAATTTTTCGTGACTTTCCCCTAAGTAGCTTTTACGATGCCGTGAATCGGTACTCGATACGTTCGATATTCAAAAATCGTCGCGTGCCCCCATTCGTTAGCCGCAAAAGGTAAATTCGCTTTATTTTTACCGACGTGATCGGCTAATAAATTATGTACGAGTTGCGGTCCACAGCTACACTGTACGGAATTCATTATGAACCGGCGTCACGTCAGGTCATGCGACTGTTATGTAGCGCAAAAATAATGTACATACTGTGTGATTATAATAAGTGTTATTGTTCCATTCATGCAGCCCGGCCGAGGTTCAGGGTCGGGTGTCGAATAGCGAACAGCTGACTCTTAATTATTGCTATTTCAATAATACATACATATATGTACACAATTCTGAACTGTGCTAACAGTAGGTTAACTTGAAACCGCGACGTCATAGATTTTAAACAATGGGCATCAATTTACAGAACGCAAATAAATTATGTATAATGTTATGACTTCATTTGGCACAAATTCACAACACGAATAACGAAAAGGAACTAGTTAAAAATTAAATCCGAAAGCAAAGTAATTTTAGTTTAACTACTCTTGGTTCAATAAATACAGTAACTATATTGTGATAATTAAAATTATTCGATTCTAGTAACTTGTCTTTTACTACTGTTAAAAAACCTGCCAACCAGCCATTATTTTAGATTTCAATCAGTATGCCATTATTCTTTTTTCAAATTCTCAGCGGGCACTAGCCAGCATTGATTCAAATGTCACCATAAACTTTTTAAACGCTTTCGTTCCATTTGCTTTTTTAAAAATGGAATACTTCATGAATTTTCAAGCAGATCCTCTTTTTGTGCTGTTGTTGTCAGGTTGTCAGTTTTCATTATTATAATTTAATTCCGACATAATTTTATTACTTATTGTTTAATTTAGCGCATTCGTGGTGGTCTTAAATTTGTGTGAACAGTTGGCAAATTGTATT
This sequence comes from Mythimna albipuncta, assembly GCA_929112965.1. Taxonomy (NCBI): domain Eukaryota; kingdom Metazoa; phylum Arthropoda; class Insecta; order Lepidoptera; family Noctuidae; genus Mythimna; species Mythimna albipuncta. The sequence goes on from OV815962.1 coordinate 17,392,066, forward strand.
TCCGAAATACGTTAGTATCTACTTAATTTTTTTTACTGTGAAAATTTTCCTTATTTTGTTTGGTGTAGTCCCAACCCTTAACAATTAAAAATGTCCTCAAACAAGAAGACTGATGTGAGTTTTACGAGTCGGGGGACAGTAACGATGCTTTTATCGGGAGTCACAGATAAAATGACAGGTGGAATACGTTTTAATTTAAAAACTTTTTACTTAATTTGGCTATCAGTGTTGCCACTATGTTAACAGAATGATTCATGCCAATCATTATCTGTCTGGGAATGTTTTATGTAAGTTTACATATATTATATGATACATGTTAAGTCATCAACTGTTATCAGAAGTTATGTAAATACTTTGTATATATGCTAGTTACTAAGGGCTTGTTTCATTCAATAATATCTTCGTCTCCGTCTTTATAAGCTTCAAAGTTATTTTCTAGAATGTATGAAATGTTGTCATTGTTCGTTGCGTTACAAGCCCCATTCTTTAATAGTATTTCCAACCATGTTGTATCCAGTCTCAAATACATTTTTTTTTAAATAAACTTAAGAATGTTGAACTTACTATAAAGATATCAGAAACTGATGTCATATGGAAGTTCGATTCCGATTCTGAAAAATCAGAACTTCTGATTGATTTAGCAACTCCGATTCTGATTTCGGTACCTACCGACAAATTTTAATCAGCACTCATATCGCAAGTACGAACAAGTTTATACTTGTCGCGAATGAGAACCTTTCTCCTCCCGCGCCTTCCATCGATTATTCTTTCACATTTTGTATTTTTGTCGTAATTTCGAATTTGGATTATTGTGAACTCTTCATTTATAGGTACTTAGCCAAGTTTTTTATTAGTGTTTCATTTGACGTGTCTGCTTCCGCTTCCTCCATCGATATCGGTTCAGATTCCGATGAACCAAATTTAAAAACTCCGGTTCCGAATTCGGTTCCGATAATTTCTATAATAACTTTCGTTAAATCCCTACTTTATATGATTATCTCGACGACATATTGTTAGGATCATAACATCAAGTGAAACATTGTACCTATGTTAATTAATTCATCACGAACCCGACTGAATGCCTTTGATTATGTTAAAGCAACGTTTTCATTCATGAATAGGCTCTTAATAAACTAGTGCGCCTCATCATCAAGGATTGCATCACTGCTTACCATCAGGTGGAATCGTAGTCAAGCACTAATTTATATCAATAAAAAAAAATACAGTTGGTGGTGAATGGTTAAGCAAGCAAGCAAGTGATGCGCACATATTTGCGTAGTTTATTTTAGTTGTAAGTATGATTTTCCCCTGATTTCTGATTTAGGCATTTGTAGTTGAGTATTTCTCAAACTCAACATTACCCTGAAAACCTGTCAAAATTTGGCATTTAAGAAGCGTGTAAGACGTTCTTAACTTAAAATGCTCTGTTCAGAAACCCGTCCTTAATCTATGTTAACTTAACTTTTTGTTGTGCATTTGTTTCAGTTATATCCATAATATAAAATTTCTTGTAAAGATTTGCTGCTTTGCTGTAAGTAAACCCAATTTTGGGTTAAGCTCGCCTGTCAGCTGTTTATTTTTTTATAAATTGTATACAATAAAGTATATGAGAAATAAGAATATTTAAGAAGCAGTGGTTATTGCAGCGTTGAAACTTTTGATTTGCACAACTTTCTTGGCCTTCCCAAAAAAGGAAGTAGGTAAGCCCTCTTGTCTCTGCCTGGCGGCGTGCGATGACAGATGACACTGATTGGGTTGCAAGAATAGAAATCGACCTTTTTACTCATGTAAAATAACTGACAATAAGCGCACTACATAACAAATAAAATTTGTGGTCTTTAGAGATTGTACAAGACTATTAAGACTGAAGTGTTCATAACTCCACCACTGATTGAGGATTGAAGCTTTTTAACGTAAAACTCATTTAAATTATGCATAAAAGGTAAAACTGACTGACACATCAACGTACAGCTGAAACCACTGGGTCTAGGAGTGTGAAGGTTTCCTTTTGTGACGTAGACAAAAGCACTAAAAGAGGATTTTACAAAATTCTCCCCCATAAGGGATTAAACAGATTTAAACATAAGCGGGCGAGTCGCTGGCAAAAGCTAGTCGAATACAAAACACAGAAGTCATTGTTATTTCGCGTCGTACCTATCTTTGACGCATTGTTACATAATAGTTTACTATTTTGAGGACTTAAATTTAACCAAACGGTCAAAAACTTAAATTTTTTGAAAATTTCGCTAAAACAATCCGTCGCCAAGTAATCATTATAATCTATGGTACTCAAGTCCATCTGTCATAAGAGCGAGACCGGAGATGAGCAGCTGAGTGGCGCGTGCGTCTGTCACCCGACTCCCGTAGACTACCCAGACGGTATTGATGTCATCTGTCGATGTTGACACTCGAGACATTGCATATGTGGCCATCGAATGTCGAACCAAGAAATTCTAATTGGTCTGCGGTTTCCCCAGTTAATGCGTAAGGGTTAAATTGATTTTTATGAAAGTGAACTAGAATTACTCTTTGTCAAGGTCTTAAACTATTTGTTACCTAAGAATACGCGCCAGGCTCTTGTTTTTCCTATCCGAAGGCGTCTCGGAAGACTTCGAAACCATCGAATAACTTCACCCGCTCTTGGTGGAGCAGAAGGGAATACCAGACCTTATACTGGCTAAAACCTACCTGTATTCCTTCAGATGCCTTTTGCGTTCAAGGGGCACGACAACTCTTAAGAACAATCCCGCAGATTTCGGTAATTGGTTCAAACTAAGAATTTACAAAAAATAATTCAGAATCAATTACTATAAAGATGAGACTCACTTTGACACCCGAGAGAACTCGAGATGAATACATGCGTACAGCATCCCAAGTGAATCATTATCTAAGTCCAAGTGTATGATACATAGTAATGTCTGAAATGTCTAATCGAAGACATGTGACTTTCACCAACCAACACTAGACCCAAGAAGTGGATTATGGATAGCCCATCCCCTCTACAAGAAAGGAGGCCTGAGTCCCAGCAGTGGGAACATTAAAAGGCTGAATAAGCTTTGCTCATGCCTATTTCTGACGAATATGGTGACAGGAATGTGTCGGCAGAAGATCTACGTCTTCTGCCTCCACTCATTGAGGAGATAGATTCTAAAATGGCAGAAGCACCAAACAATTTAAGACTATCACCCGAAGATAATGAAAAAAAGAAACATTGATCGGAAATGCGGAAAGTTATGACTCCAATGTAATCGGCCCATGGCTTCCTTTTACACAAATTCGCAGTCATTACCTACGATAAATTGTCCTTAGCCCTAAATATATAACTTGCAATTTCGTTTTCCACTGTTCCTCTAAGAGAATTATTGACTCAAAGGTAACGGCCCCGACTTACGAGTTGTATGTTGTGGATTCAAACAAAGTCAAGTGCTTTACTTTTTGTAATATATTCATCACTACTGCTCTCAAAACGGTGAAGAAAAACATCGTGAGGAAACTGATATGTCTAAGAACGAAAAAAATCGAAGACAAGTGACATCGCACTGGGCCCGCATGGTGGATTATGGCCAATTCTCTCTCCTAGAGAAGATCCCTGAGTCCCAGCAAAAGGAAAATCATAAGGTTGATTATGGTATAGCAGTATTTCTGACTGCTATATTAAATACTCTTTCAAACAAACAAAAATAATAAATCTCGGAATGTATTAAGTTGGGCATGCCAAGAAGTCATTAAAGTAAGAAGTTTTACACTTAACCCTAAAACGGCAGTTGTAAAACATAAGTTGAACGCGAAAGCCTATAGTTAAGTTAATCGCTCCTGTAATAACTACACGGCTCTTAAACATCAGGGTATTTCAAAGGAAATAACAGTCGCAAATAACATCGTTAATACCAGTTACTGCTAGAAACAAGTATTAAAATACCAGGTATTGGTATTTAAAGTACCACGCAGTACGCACTAAAAAGACCAAGTACTGGGAACAAATGTAAACTTCTCATTGAAAATTTACATTAGCATCAAAATACATGAGTACCAGAATACGCGAAGAGAACCAAAAGGTAATCAAAAAGAAAAAGCGCTTTATATTAAAGCAAGGAATAAGGATGAAACTGGATTTTCCGTTGCTTGCAAAACGCAGCCTAACGACCCCATGGGGAGTCGTACGTTGGTGCCCTAATACCGGCACAATGTATAATACATCACGTGCAATATGCATATCCTTGCATATATAGTCATACGCTGCTGGACAGTGTAATTGAACTCTACAATGCATGCAATAATACATTACCATTGTAAATGTCTAAATGTAGAGTCAAATGACAACTTTATTTAAATGGAAATACTTTAAGGACGCTGTATTTGAACCAAAATTGGTCCAAAATATCGGAAAAGTTGGTAAATGTAAATAACAATTGTGCAAAGAATTATTCAAAATAATATAAATTAAACAAAACTTCATCTATAAAACTTATTCCTGAGTATAAAACTTAGCAATCCGAGAGCTTTCCAGCAAAGCCTTCAGTCAGAACCCCTGAAGGTTGGAAGCTGTTTATATAACCGCACCTGGTACATCCTTATCATCAGCTGTTACGTTGTGGCGCACGAAGAACTCGGCGGAGAGGGCGCAGGGCAGGCCGGCGCCGGCCGACAGCCTGCCGCTCGCCACCACCAACAACATCACCACTACACACCTCATGGTCACCACTGGACAACACTACAAAACGACTAAAACAAAGTTCTCAAATAAACTCAGTTGTGTGGCACACTCGCGAGCGCGCGTTCGTCGTCGTCGTGTCGACCGGAGAGCGCGGCGCGTGCTCCCTCATCGATGCGCCTTCCCGGACTGACGGACGGAGTGACGGTGCGGCCGCAGCCAATGAGCTCCGCGGCCAGCCGACCGCACCGCGCACAACTTTTATTAGAACTCAAATTAAACGAAGCTTTTTGAATTCCGAAACTGGTATTAATTTAGCGATCAGACAATTATCTGGATGACCTCATGAGCCGTGTAAAATTTTTAAGATGTAAAAACTAAAAAGTTGCTAGAATTGTTAGATTGCTTCGAGCGTTGCGAATTGTCGAATTTTGGTGCGAATCGTAGAATTGATGATTGTCGGAGCTTTTTTATATGACAGTAAAAAGTGTAGGTACCTATAGTAGTAGTTGGCCGTGGTGGTTGTGGCACCGTCGCATGGTGTTCAGAGCGTGGTGGCGGCTCTGCGGCGCTGCGCGCGCACGCTATCGAGCGTCGTCGCCGGCCGACACTAGTCGCTCGTCCACGGTGAGACGTGACGGCTGCTCCCTGCTCATATAAATCTTAACTAAACAACTATTTGCACAAGAAGCTGCTTGTGTTTGAACGTGCTGTTAATCGCTTGCAACGATCATATTTGGACGATGAAAGAACTTCTCTATGATAGCAGGATTGTTACTGAACACTTCCGTAAAAACATTTTAAAGAATACTTCAAAAGAAACATCCGGTTTTCCTTAAAACATTAACCGAGCAAACCTGTTTAAGGTTATAATAACATAAAATCACTTAAAATAAAACGCTCTTTGAAAAAAACCAACGATACATCTTACGAGTCGTTAAATTTTTCTCACAATTAATTCGAAACAATTGACAAATTAACCATGAACTCTCAAAACTCAACATAGACTAAGTAATTAAAATTTATTTCATCAAAATAATCAAGTTAACAACTTCTTAATCGTAAAAGTTACGGCTGCATCATAAATAGTTTATCTTTCATCTACATAGCTCACCTAATGTTCTGAGATATGACGAATATAATGAGGCAGGCATGCTTCGAATGCCGAACGGAATAATTAAACGTTCTAAAAGCCACAATTTCCAATGTCAAGGATGGACTCACGACCTGCATACGAAACTATAGTCTCTATGGTCGAACCAACCTTCTTATTTTAACCTTTTTTGTGTCCATAGACAATGGTAGAGCGTCGAAACTGACCCATTCGGATGATGAATGCTTGGAGATGGCATATTTTTAATTTATCACCTATAGATAATCCAGGTACGTTCATTGAGGCTCTTTGGTCGTTTCGCCGCCCGCCGCGCCGCTATTGTTAGCGATTGGCTGCTGGATAAGGCATAAACGACAGCGGTATATGCTTATGGAAAAGAAGATTAAAATTATGAGATTTTTAAAAGTATTGGACATTTCTATGTACATAATTATGTCGTGGCCAGATCTTAAAAATTAATCACTTCATGATATATGGCCAAGTTAAACTAACCAGATCGTTTTATAAACGTTAGTTTGATGACATTATATGATTTCTTGTTTGGCCTACTTTCTTTATACCTTTTATTATCATTGAAATCCTACATCAATGATATGGTCAAACGAGGATTGCCATATCATCAAATGTTAACGTTTAAACGATCTGGTCAGTGTGAAATCATCAAATAACTTCTCTCGCTCTGGGTAGAACGAAAGGGAGTGTCAGAGTTTTACTGAAAAATCTTGAGCAAACTCGTGCTAAAAAACCAAAAATTCGAAGATGTGACATCCACCAACCCACACTGGAGCGGCGTGGTGGATTATGACCCTTTCTCTCTCCTAGAGAGGAAGCCTGAGTCCCAGTAGTGAGAACTGTAAGAGGATGAATCGGGGATCTAAAGTTTATATGAGCCGACCGGCGACGGAGCCGCTGGTTGAAGCTACTATAGTAGATACTTATATAATAAATTCTGACCACACCGACTTATTTACAGTTTTCTGTTAATTTGGAGTTCCAATTAACACGCTTAACGGATTGGTTATCACAGTTATCGATCGACACCTTCAGCGTGTGTTTTAATAATTAACTTAACTAAGTAAGTAAGTTATAAGTATTCCTTTTCGAAGGTCGCTTAGCGTTGTAATAAGCGATTATTATAATTACCCACACTGTGAAAGCGGATTACTAGATCTTTTTTTTTGGGCAAGTAAGTATGCTGTACTGTTGAAATTATTATAATTATTTACTTTTCATCTATTTCCGTCTATATTTATCGTCACATCATCATTTTAGCAGAAAGATGTTCACTATTGGAAATGGGCCTTCCCCAAATATTGCCACAATGCCCGGTGCTGTGCGTCTTGCTGTTGGTCTTTCTACTCAATTGCACCTGCATATTTCTGCATCACTCAAAGGTCGACTGATAAAAAATCTACCAGTTTTTGCCAGCGGCTTCGCCCGCGTGAAACTAAGTTTCTTCCTACCAACTTTGGTTTTCAAAATAATTCATAAAACCCCAAGCTTTCACGCTTGGGGTTTTATGAATTGCTTTTGTCTTACTATTGTGTCTCTAATTGACGGTATTTGAAAGGTTAATCATCATTACAAATTAATTTTGAAAAATCTTGTCTTAGCACTCACCTACCTACGTCATTTATAAAAGTAAGCCTTGTGCATTTCACTCTCCTGTTCCCAGTAGTTTTGGCTATACGTTGATGTGATTCAGTCAGTTTCTCCTTTTTAGGGTTCCGTAGTCAACTAGGAACCCTTATAGTTTCGCCATGTCTGTCTGTCCGTCTGTCCGTCCTCGCTTAATCTCTGTGACCGTTGGCACTAGAAAGCTGAAATTTGGTACCAATATGTATATCAATCACGCCGACAAAGTGGTAAAATAAAAATTAGAAAAAAATGTTTTATTAGGGTAGCCCCCCTATATGTAAAGTGGGAAGTGATTTTTTTTAATTTCAACCCTAACGTGTGATATATCGTTGGATAGGTATTTAAAAATGAATAGGGGTTTACTAAAATCATTTTTTGATAATGTTAATAATGTGGGAAATAATCGCTCCAAAAGTAAAAAACAATGCCCCCCTTCTAACTTTTGAACCATAAGTTTATAAAATATGAATAAAATCTGAAAAGTAGAACTTTATAAGGACTTTCTAGGAAAATTATTTTGAACTTGATGGAAAGAACAGTTTTTGTAGAAAAAAGAAAAGGGTTCTACAAAATAATTTCTGGACTGAGTTTGTAGTATAATCGTTTATGCAAGCATTTTTTAAACTCACTTATGAGTACACTTATTGTGACGGACGGGAAACTACGGAACCCTACACTGAGCGTGGCCCGACACGCTCTTGGCCGGTTTTTATAATAAATATTACCAAGTAATTTTGAAATGAATCAAGTCGTAAAAACCATGTAAAGCAAGAACGGACCACTCGTTATGAAATAAACCTACCCAATATCGCTCATCGCTTGCACCACGCATCAGTATATTTATGTGGTCCCAAACTCCCGGACTACAGTCCTCACCGGCCATAGAATTCGACTGTTACCCTGTTACTGGTAATAAAAGGGACGTCTCATTTATTATTGACAAATATTTCGCGCTGAAAAAAACTATTGTACCCAAACGGAAGGCGCCACATTCTAAACTTTATTGTGTATATCATACGTATGGGATACTTTGGCGGTGTACTTTTATGGATTAAATAATAAAAGGCAGGAAACGGTATCAATTCTTCAGTGAGTCGCGAACGGAGGCATTTCTCGAGTGCGTTTATGTCTTTTGTATGTGAGTGCCCCGGCGCATCCTTAGATGTACCTAATATTGCATTCATTGTGAATGACTCCTTGAGAACCGTTAGTGGTTAATGTATTTTATATATGGAGTTTGTTGGTGGTATTGATGGTGTTTCAGATTGTCTTAGTAACAAATAGAGATAGACTACTTAGGTATAATTTTAGGTATTACTAATTAGTAGATATTAATTAATATTCTAAATCTAATTTCTTATATAGCAAAATCGTTTGCATGTCGTAAATGCTACTTCATTAAAGTATGTATTTTACAGATTTTAGGAAAAACAAACTTAGATATAAATTTAAATAAATATGGCTAGACACTCTTTTTATTATCCGACCTCTTTACCGAAACCCCTATAAATTGTTATCAAATTAAACGGTTCCCATATATTAAACATTAGAATCGCGTGAGACGTGTCGCTTTATGTCGACACAAGTCTAAACGATTAGCACTGGCCGGCGCAAGCGCATAAAAACTTTTTGAAGAAAAAAATAAGTTGAGAGAAAAAAAAACGAACCGTACACAATGGCGGGTGATACCGTGAAAAATGTTCACAAATAAAACAAGTCTTAGATCACCCGGGAAGCGGTTACACGGTGCTCGGTACGTGTGAAACGTGGACACTTGGTATTGTAGAAATGCTGAGGATTTTAGAATTAGGCGACTTTAACGGAATAATTAAGACGACAGCTTATGCTGTTTTGGAGGTATGCGGAACAGAGAGTAAAGTCCCGCAAACCTCCGTTGAAAGGGAAATCTTCTGGCTTAACGGGTGTTATGTCTGATGGACAACTGCGCGGTAGATGATTTCGGGTTGTTCTATATGTTCAAATCTTACGGAGAAATATAGATGTCGCTACACTGTCACCGATACCCATTTCAATAACATACTTATTCAACCATAGAATATTCTCACTGTTGGGATTCAGGCCTCTTCTCTAGGAGAGGGAATTTGTACTTCTTTTTCTTTAAGTAAAGAGAGTGATGGAAATTCTTTAACCTTTCGAATACCGTTATTAGAGACACGATAGAAAAACAATGAGAGAGCGAACGCACGCGTTCACTTGCGGCTTGGAGTCGGCGGCGTGCAGTTGTTATTTAATGACTTAAAGAGCAACTTTTGACCATAACTACACCACACCCATTTAAAAAGCAGTAATTTCAGAAGCATAGCAAGACTTTTGATATCCTGTTTTGCAAATCGCCTGTACCACAAAAATGGCAAGAAGTTATAAAACTAAACCCCAACTAAAACCTAACCACATTCATGAATCAAAAGATCACCTATTCCTCCTTGCCAATCAAACTTAGCTAGTTAAGTGGCAAGCTGTGTGGCACCCACCACGCATCCGCAAATACGCCACGTCATCATTCACCTTCAAACACAGAACCTGATGAGCACACAATCACCCCTCAATGCTAATGGGTTGCTCCAAACCTTACCTGATCATCCGATTCATTCCCTTACTCGACAACTTCGGACCAATTAATCATTCGACAACGGAGCTTCAATTTTTGACAACTAAAGGAATTTTAATCGAATTCAATACATTGAAAACGATTCCGACATTCTAGTGATTCACAATCGAATAGTTACTCGATGAATGGGGATTTTAAACCTTTTGTAGCGGTGTGCTTGGGCAATTTGATTCGTGCACAAATTAAATAATATGAATACTTTTTTTTTTATAATTGGATACGCATTGAAAAATTCTCGTCAGATATATTTGTTTGATTTACACTTGGTTTTACTTGATTGATTCATTATGGATACCACTATTGTACATGAGGAGTGTTTTATTAACCGACTTCAAAGAGGAGGAGGTTCTATGTATGGCTGAAAGCATTTTTTTTATGTAGATATGTTCACCGATTTCTCGGTCAATTGTGGACCGATTTTGAAAATATTTTTTTTGATTGAAAGGTTATCCTTCCAAGTTGGTCCTATAGAAATATTGTTACGATCTGCTAAAGAACTTCGAAGATATGGAACGAAACTCCTTATAGAATCACAGCAGAACAAGTAAAATTGCTTTGTAGTCGATAACCGACTGAAGTAACAGGGGGAGATATCGAACTGATCTGATGATGAAACTGAAAAGTAAAACAAAAAAATACAACCGACGTCAATGTAAACAAAAAAACACTACAAAGTGCACTACAAACGAAAGTCGGTGTTAATTAACAAAGAGACAAAACTATCATAGAAACACCGACTTCCGAAATTAAAGTTATTTTTTTATGGAGATACTGACTGACTGGCTGACTGACATGTCAACACACAGCCGATACTACTGGGACTAGGAATGTTAAATTTTGCACACAATTTCCTCTTAATGCTGGGCACTAAGAGAAGATTTTGTAATATACACTCCCTTACGGGCTGAAACGGGACCCCCGTTTCAGCCCGTTAGGGGATGTATAGTTAAAAAGAAATAAAGTTCGTATGGAGAAACATTCACGCTAGCGAAGCGTCTGGCAGAAGCTAGTTGAAAAATATTTCTTTATTTACAACGGTCGTCAAGTTGTAAAACATTAAAACGCCATCAAGATCACTTCAATACTTTTGGAGAGACAAAAACAAAAGTGAAGTTGGTCCGACAAAAGCCGGTCGCATAAAAAAGATATTACTACGGTGAATTTTTCCTTGAAACTGTGTCAGTGCTCTCCAATGCAAAAAAAAAACAGGATACTTTGGTGAAGTGGAGGAAATTAACGACGAATTTGATGGACCAGGTGGTCTGTAGATTAAAAAATATCTTCTTCAATACACACTCGAAAACCCGCTCTTATCCCACTGCTTTTAGACACGCAATTTACTGTTTTTTGCACTAGTGCGGAAAAGTGCTGACACTCGCCCCGGCCACAATTTATAGTATCAGGCTGATCACCAGGCAGTCCCCGCTAGTCAAAAGCCAGTTCCTGTTTATTTATTTCTTCGTTAGTGTATTGAAAAACTTCATTTGGTACACGTTGCAATTTGTCACTGCAGGTCTCGGCTCCATGACACGTTCCGCCTCAATCGCTATTATAGAGCTACCACTTGTATCAAAATGAAATTATCATCTTCAGGTCCCATGAAAATCAAGAACGTGTCGAAAAGATTAGATAAAATGGTGGTATGCCATTACACGCAAACAAATAATACCACTAACCACACTCATTTGAAACCACATTAGCACTAATATCAGCAGTAGTTCCGAGGAACGAGCACGAGAATGGGAAACTACTCTCATATGGATAGCAATCCATATTCCTTTCCCACCTTGTATTGTTCCCACAGAAGAGGGATCACTTCATTAGTAAAACAGACTCTCAATAGGCCGGAGCTTCTGAACAAGCTACTATACTTCACGTCAGAGCCCGCATAGCGGCCATATAATAATAATAATAATAATAATAATAATAATATAGCCTTTTATTCAGATCCATATTACATTATATATAGAAAACTTAAAGAATATAAACCTAGTCTTTTATTTGATTTTTTCTTATTTTTTGAAGATCTGTTTGCCAGTCGGCAAAGGCCTCCTCCAACCTTTTCCACTCATGTCTTTCTTGAGCCACTCTGTTCCATGTCACGCCTGCCACTTGCCTTATATCATCATCCCATCTTTTTTGTGGTCTGCCTCTTTTCCTTTTACCTTCTCTGGGATACCATCGTGTTACCATTTTGCTCCATTTGTCTTTTCCTCTTATCATATGCCCAGCCCATCGCCACTTAAGCCTTCTAATTTTGTACGTTATATCTATAACCTTTGTTTTGCTTCTTATCACTCGATTTCTCAGTCGGTCTGACTTTTTCACATTCATCATGCTCCTTTCCATTGCGTATTGACAGGTTGCAAGTTTGCTAGTCATGTTTTGTGATAAGGTCCAAGTTGGGCTACCGTACGTGAGAACTGGTAGTATGCAGGTATTAAATAGTTTGCATTTTATTTTCATATGAAGGTCTTTATTTTTCATAATCTCTTTCAAACCCCAATACCTCCTCCAGCCATTGGTTATTCTTCTTTCAACTTCTTTGTGCATTGAATCATCGTGTGTAATTAGCTGTCCTAAGTAAATGTAGTCGTCTGTATAATCAATTTGGTTGTTTGATAAATATATATTGATTTTCTCTCCGTTTGTCATTACTCTTGTTTTCTCCGGATTCAGTTTTAATCCTACCTTCTCGCTTTCCGTTGCTAGTTCGTGTATCATTTTTGTTAAGTCTTCCGGAGACTTAGCAAATAACACAATGTCATCTGCAAATCTCAAATGTGTTAGTGAGGCACCGTCCACATTGATGCCGAAGCCTTCCCAACTAAGACCTCTGAATATTAACTCTAGCACCGCCGAGAATAGTTTTGGTGACAGGGGATCTCCTTGTCGTACGCCTTTGCCTACTCTAAAAGGTTCACCTTTTTTTTCTAGTTGTATTCTCGCGGTACTCTGGCTGTAAACGTTCTTTATTAAGCGAATGTATTTGTGTTCGATTCCTTGTTCTTTTAGTGCCTCCCATATCTTTTCGTGGAATAAAGAATCGAATGCTTTACTATAATCAATAAATGCAATGTAGTAGGTACATTGGTATTCTTTGTACTTCTCTATAACTTGGCGTACTACATGGATATGGTCGATCACTGAATAGTCTTTACGGAAACCTGCTTGCTCAATGGGTTGGTGTTCATCTAATATTTTTTCAATTCGGTTTAGTATGATCTTGGCAAATATCTTATATATGTTAGACATAAGACTGATAGGGCGGTAGTTTCCGATTTCATGTTTATCTCCTTTCTTATATATAAGAATAATATTTGATTCTGTCCATTGTTGTGGGATAGTTTCGGTATTTAATATCTCATTAAACATATCCGTGAGGACTGGTGTTATAATTTCTCTACTATCTTTTAGGATATCGTTGTTTATTCCATCGGGTCCTGGTGCTTTGTCTCTCTTTTGGCTATCTATAGCTTTCATTACTTCACTCTGAAGTATGTTAGGGATATTAGAGGTTTCCACTAGGTCGTTTTTGTCCCAAACGGCGTTGCGTTCATATGTTTTTTTGTAATAAGATGTGGCGATTCGTAATATATTATTTCTGTGGTGGTTCCATTCTCCGCTGTCGTTTTTAATTTTTGTAATCCAGTCTTTTGAATTTGTTAATTCCTTATTAGCTTTTTTAACACCTCCCGTTTTGACTATATGTTTTTCGATAATTTCCATTCTATTTCTTTTCCTGTCCTTTCTTATACTTTCTTTGATGTCTTTACTAATTGTCACTAAATGCCTTCTTCTGTCTTTTACATCTTTTGCATTAATTAACTGGTTTCTTTGTTCTAGCAAGTTCGCAGTGTTGGTTGTTAGCCATTTTTTCGGCTTAGACCTGATCTTAGCAGTATGTTGTAGTTGAGCTTTAATAGTATTCTCTATCCAGTTGTATTTTTCCTGAGTTCCTATGGACTTTGTGTTCTCTTTGAAGTCTGTGAATTTATCTCTTAGAGTGATTACTAGTTGCTCCATTTGATGCTTACTAAGTTTACTGATTTCTAGTTCCTGTCTTGGTCTAGGTTTTTTTGGTTGTGTTGATTTTATTTCAGCTCTGATAAGTCTATGGTTGGTACTGAAGTTAAATTTGTTGATGACGTCGAAATTTGAAAAGTAGTTATATCTATTGGTCATTATAAAATCAATTTCATTCTTTGTTTTTCCATCCGGTGAAACCCATGTCCACATCTTCTTTGTGTTTTTTTTGTATGCTGAGTTTAAGATAGTTAAGTTATTTTCTTTTGTGAAGTTTATAAGTTTTTCTCCATTTCTACTTCTAACTTTATTACTGTAGGTGAATGGTCCTAGTACTGTCTCTTCTCCTAGACGTTTCGCTCCAATTTGACCATTAAAGTCTCCCATGACAATTAGGTTTTTATGGGCATGTTCTTGGATAGTGTTATTTACGTCAAGGTAGAATTTCTCTATTGTTTCCAGGTCCGATTGTTCAGTTGGTGAATAGACTTGTAAAATAGACCATGAATCTTTATATCCCGGTAACTTCAGATTCATCATTGCTATGCGCTCCGAGATTCCAATAAATCCTTCTATTGATTTTTCAAGGTATTTTTTGACGATGAAACCGACGCCATGATGGCCTGGCGTCGTTCCTATGTGGTACAGTAAGAAGTCTGGTTGAGAGATAATTCTTTCTCCCATTCTCCTTATTTCACTTAGGCCGACGATATCCCATTTAATCTGTTCTAATGCGTATGTTAGTTCTATAAGGTTTTCTTCGTTTTTCAGCGTGAGTACGTTAAGGGCTGCGACATATATTTTTGTTTCTCTGTGGTTTTTTATCTGTGTTGTTGGAGGGTTGTGGTCTTTATCCCCCACGAGGACCAGTCGGCTTGGGGGAAAAGGTATTTCTTCTCTTTGTTTAGTTTCGTATTTTGTTAGGATTTTCCGTTTACCGGTTGATTGCTATTGCTTTTTGGATGTAGGGTTGTTGGACGAAGAGTTCGATCTGGGTCTCATTGCATCGAAGGCATTTATCCTGTTAACTTTAGCAGAGTTTAGAATTTGTTGTTTTCTAGGTTGTGATTTAGAAGGTGATGGTGAGGTAGTTGGTTCCCTTTTCCTTTTCTCCGAGTTGGATTCTTTAACTACTAGTTTGTCATAATTCAGAAAAGCAATATTTCCCTTTTCCCTCTCTTCCTTCAACTGTGGTAGCAGTGCCTTCCTTTTCTCCAAAACTTCCTTCGAGTAATCCTCTGATACATAAATGTTCTTAAAACTCTTTCTATTCTTCATAATTTCATCTTTTCTCCATGCATTTATAAAAGAACATAGCACCGGCCTTGATTTATTTTGATCCTTGTTTTTTCCTAAGCGGTATAATTTATTTACTTCAGATTGCTCTATATTTATATTAAGGTCTTCTTTAAGAGTCTCCTTGACACTCTTAAATAGCTCCGATGTTGAGTTTTCCCCTTCCTTCAGTCCGAATATAATCATGTTGTTACTTTTCTTTTCTCTTTTCAAATATTCCATCTCTTTCTCTAAATCACAAATTTTTTGTTTTAATATTCCATTTTCTTCAATAATAGGCGTAAGTTTTTCATCCATCTTATCCATTAAGTTTTTTGTGAGTGATTCAGTCAGTTCAGCTGTTTGCTTCTGCATTTCTATCTTCATATTGTCGAATAATAGTTGAAATTGTTCGTCCATGATTTTGTAAGTAACGTAGAACGGAACGTACTATAAATGGTAGAATATATTTTTCGTATACTAGCAACACTGGATCTAATGCCAACTTTACAAACTGACATTAAGGGCTATTATTTGACAAATGACAGTTTTTTATTTGAATGTTCTAACCTCAATGTTGTTGTGAATTTTCTTCTGAACTTTATTGGATGGATCCTTCTAATATCCTGAGGTTTTATTTCTTCTGCGTTCTTCCGAAGTACTAATTTTGTGGTTTTTTAGTTGTGTTAACGACTTAAAGTAACTTTAACTATTATTAAAAAACGATTTGTTACGAATTGAATCACAGTGATGTTTACGCTCCAAAGACCGGAAACGGAATCGCGGTCATAGTTGACTGTTATTAATGCCTTGATCACACGTACCGAGTAAAAGGGCGAGACAGGAAAATGTTGCTCGGCCGAGACAGTGATGGAAGCGAGTTGTAGAGATAAGTGCTCGGTCTAGCACTCGGTGCTTTGTGTACACGTACCGAGTAATCGTCCGAGACCATTATCTCACCCGTTTACTCGGTACGTGTGATTAAGGGGCCGGCGACGGATGAATTACTATACAAATGTAATACCACGCTCATTTGCAGTTGGAGCATATTTTCAACATATTATGATGATATTCGGTTATAGACAATATTTATCTAGATCCCTACGTCGAGAATATTGGAAATATTGTTATTTTTAATACAGGAAAAGCCAAATGGCATGTTTTGCCATTTACGATGTAAAAAAGTGCGAAATACAATTCGCTTAAATTTCTTTTTGTTTTTTTTTTTTAAAGAAAGACGTAGGAACCTAGATAAATATTGTCTATAACCGAATATCATCACAATATGATGGAAATATGCTCCAACTGCAAATAAGCGTGGTATTACGTTTGTATGGAAATTCATCCGACGCCAGCCCCTTAAGGCATTACGTTTTTCTATTGTCAGGTTAGCTGACTTATTAATCGGAATTTTTGGCGAATCTCTTCCAGTAAAATTCAATGTCTGTTTTAATTATTCGCAAACTGATTATAGTTATTTCATAACCACTGTTCTCAAAACGGTAAAGGAAAACATCGTGTGAAACCGGCATGTCCTAGAACCAAATATTCGAAAACATGTGACAATCACCAACCCACACTGGGCCCGCGTGGTGGTTTACGTCCCATTCCCTCTTCTAGAGAGGAGGCCTGAGTCCCAGCTGTGGGAACATTGAAAGGCTAATTATGCTTGTGTACGATTCCTAGTGAATATTGTGAAGTAAAATTGATGTAGTTTTATATTTCAAGTGTCTTCGGTACTGGACAATATTTGGAATTATTCTCGATGAAATGGAGCTGAGAATTATTGTAGTATTGACTACTCGTACTACAGCAACAACTATATAGAGCCGATCTGGGTCGAAGCCTACCGCGGCCAAGGTTAGTTTTGAAAGACAGCTCGAGCCCCGATATGAAAGCTTGAAGGAACAGGGTGGGTTTTTAGTCAGTAAGAGTCTGACACAATCTCCTGCTCCGACGATGGACGCCATGGACGAGAGATGTCATCTGGATGATTTTTACACACCGAAAAAAAAACCCATAGATATAAGAACCTTTTTAAAGAGCAGAATGTGGCTACACTCATGCAATCGCCAAGGTAACGACAGTAAAAACCAATACAAATCCTCAGATCCCAAAACAGTGATAGGTACCGAACACGTTCCCAAGTCTCGACGGCAGCCACAACTCGTCGAAGCGCCATCGACGTGCGACATTCTGACATCGACGTCTTTTGTTTTTCCTTGCGATTCGCCAATCGCGATTGCGACGAGTTGCGACCAAAAGCATGGCGTGCTGTGGCCCTAACTCATGGAGATGTTTTGTTTGATGCTACCGAACAAAGGCGCACTTTATTTAATATTCTTTTTATTACTCTTTCTAGAGATCTGCACATACAAATGAATAAACGGAACCCTTATTATTAACAGATCACCTCTGAGATCTGTCTTGGAGCAATTGGGCTGCGACAGACTGACATACAGACAGACTGACAGACAACGGAGTCTTAGTAATAGGGTTCCGTGTTACCCTTTGGGTATGAACCCTAAAAAGTTGGAGAGGAAGTCCGACTCGCACTTGGCCAAATATATAAACTCGCCAGTTTATTGCCCTTTTAGGAGGCTTACCCTTATTTGTTTTAATTGCGAGAAAAATATTTATGCTACAATTCAGCGATTATGAGATTATGCTTCGGGTCGAGTGCTGTTTGTTCGCCCTGATTTATATTCCGATGTCATATTTTAATATTACGCTACAATTATTTATTATACACAAATGAAGGTATATTTTTCAGGGTTACTCATGAATATTACTTGACCTGGTTTTTTATTATTCATACTGAATGAAATACTTCAGCATTCGTGAGACAGGTTTAAGAGGCCGGCGACAGATGAATTTCCATACAAACGTAATACCACGCTCATTTGCAGTTGGAGCATATTTCCAGCATATTATGATGATATTCGATTATAAACAACATTTATCTAGGTTCCTACGTCTTTCTTTTTTTAAAAAAAAAAACAAAAAGAAATTTAAGCGAATTGTATTTCGTACTTTTTTACAGCGTAAATGGCAAAACATGCCATTTGGCTTTTTCTGTATTAAAAATAACAATATTTCTTAAATTCTCGACGTACGAACCAAGATAAATATTGTCTATAACCGAATATCATCATAATATGCTGCAAATATGCTCCAACTGCAAATGAGCGTGGTATTACGTTAGTATGGAAATTCATCTGTCGCCGGCCTCTTAAGTATTCTTTTGTTACAGAATGTATTTCTAACTTAAACAATTAGTTCATTTCTCGTTCGCAGATGTCACAAAACCAAGATATAACTATTGAGGGTAGTGCCAAGTGGTAACGGCCCCAACTTACGAGTTGTTGTAGGTCGCGGGTTCAAACCCAGCTAGGTGCATTACTTTTTGTAATTTATTTCATCACCACTACTTTCAAAACAGTGAAGGAAACCATCGTGAGGGAACCGACATGTCCTAGAGACCAAAAATTCGAAGACATATGACATTCACCAACCCGCACTAGGCCTGCGTGGTGGATTACAGCCTATTCCCTCTCATAGAGAGGAGGCCTGAGCCCAGCAGTGAAAATAAAAATGCTGATTATGCTAAGCTATAACTTTAAAAACGTTGTCCCACGGAAGAAATATCTCCTGTACCAGGTGTGTTCACAATCATGTAAACTCACATATGTACATTGGAGGTCTATCTACAGGCCTTTCAAATATTTATTCTGTGCGGGATCTAACCCACGACCAGCAGCGCACACCAGCCATTAACTATACCATTACGCTAAACGTGCCGTCAAATAATGAACACACTAAACATATCACCTACTGAAAATTCAGTCAAAATAAACAAGAACTAGTGTTGTACTGACACTGGTTTTCACGGCTGAAACCGAAACCCGAACTTCAATAAAAAGTCATGTTTTCGTGAGGGAAAATTAGTCAATCTTAGTCAGTCTCTCATTATTATAAAATCACTTATACGAGCTGACTCGGCAAACGTTGCGTTGTTCTGCTATATAAATTATCAAAGAAAAATGGGGCGTGTGAAATCTACACCACCCTAAGGTGCCACACTTCCACCGGCGGACATGATTTGATCACTCTATCATCGCACCTGAATGAGGACTCTTTAGATTTCAATTTTGATGGTTTTTTCAACAATCCTACTAATTTTTTTTATTGTTACCATTATTATTTAATTTTTATTGCTTATCTTCATTGTGTTCACATAATAGAAGCAAAAAAGAAATATGTAACGATGATTAATGTAACTCAATACGATTTAAAAGAGTGGAGTTTCTTGCACGTTCTTCTCCATAGAGACCTACTCTTTGGAACGTGCGATTTAGCTTCACTTGTTTGACTGACCGACATTTTGACAATTCAAAAGTGCCTGTAACTGGTCTATTTGAAATAAACGTTTCTGATTTCTTAGCCGAAACTCGTTTTTATGCCGAAACTGGAACCGAAATTTTAGTCGAACACTAACAAGAAGATGTGTAGACACACATACATGACACAGACACCTCCCCAAGGTACCATGTTCCACCGGCGGACATGATCACTCTATCATCACACCTCAATGGATGGCCGCCATATATCAGCCGCGTCGGCTCCGCACATAACGCTGCTTCATCAGATCCATGCATACTGAGTAATAGTGTGACCGATTTAATGTAAGCTGTTTGGAGATCCTGTTTACAACGGTGAGTTGGGTGATCGAGGGATAGATATGTTAATGTAAATTAACTTATTAGTTCTTTGGAATGAAGTATGAGCTAGACTCTCTCGATACTTTTAAGGTCGGTATTAGGAATTTTGTATAATATTTAATTATTTAAAAAATACTTATATTCGATACTTTTAATATGGTTCTTCTAGTAGAAAACAATGATCAAAATCTCTTAATCAACCTTGATTATTGAACCAGCATTGACTACATCAGATTTAATTTTACCCTAATAAATTATCCAAGTCGGTTGACTTATTAGACAGACTCTATGTATGTACACTAACTTACGCATATATCGCACTAATATTGTAAAAGCGAAAGTTTGTGTGTATGTTTGTTACTTCTTCGCTTAACGGGTTTCGATGATATTTTGTACTCAAGTAGACCATGTCCTGATATACCTAGTACACGGTAGTAGTTTTTTTTATCCCACTAGTAACACCCATTCATCCCTCAGGATAAATAAATATATAATTTTTAACTATCATGAGCGAAAAGCCACTATAAGTGGTTGTTTAGACATTATCTTATAGTTTTATTATTTATCTTCTAATTATATTATTTATTAGTATAATTTTTAATACTTGTAATTTTAATATTTATCTTATAATTTGAGCAGTGTTTGAGCGACTAGCTGCAGCGCTGCTTTTGGCGTGTTCGATTCCTACAGATAAAAAGTTGTTACGGGTGTGGATATTTATGTATATGACATTGTAATATTTGTAAATGCACCTACGATACAGTAGTAACTCCTCGAATAGAGAAACATTTAATAATATCTTATGATGATCATTCACATGACCCCTCCTCCCCCGTTCTTATTGATTGATTGATTGATTGAGAGGGTTTGTCAGACTTTCACTGACTGAAACCCACCAGTGCTTCTTCAGTTCGTTCTAGGGCCACGGTGCGTAGTCATAGACACCTGAGGCCACTTTAAAACAACAACGCTACTATACTGACTATACGTTTGAGCAATTGATTGCGCTGCGTGTCGCGAGTTCGATTCCCGCAC
Organism: Mythimna albipuncta; assembly: GCA_929112965.1. Lineage (NCBI taxonomy): Eukaryota > Metazoa > Arthropoda > Insecta > Lepidoptera > Noctuidae > Mythimna > Mythimna albipuncta. The sequence goes on from OV815962.1 coordinate 17,413,155, forward strand.
GGAACAAATATTTGTGTGGTCTACAGATAACTTAATCGTTCCAAGTCTTGTAAAGCGAGTTTACATATTTGTGAATGGACCCACGATACAGGATTAAATCCTAGTGTAGGACAAGGTTTAAAATAAAATTTGGCGAATGTAAGTTGTACCTATTTACAGGCGTCGACAAAAAAGGCATAATTAAATAAAACATCAAATGAATTCGCAGATAAACAACAAAGGAACTTTCTCAGAGGTTAAGCAGATCTTCCACGGCTCCAGGCAAGGAAACTCTTGGAATCTTGTTGAGAATTCATCAACTTTTACAAACTAATTAGGTACACGCGGCCTACACCTGGCCGCGGGAGTACTTACCTTCGCGAAATATACTGCGGTATGCTAATTAAGTATTTATTTATAACACGAGAAATTGTGGTAATTTACAACGCAGTTTGAGGCGATGAGACTGTGGGCTCCGGTTGGTAACTATAAATAATTAATTCATTATGCTCTGCCTAAAAAGAATGGGAACATTCCCTTCTCCTAGCTAGAGAGAAGGCCTGAGTCCCAGCAGTGAAAAAGATAGGCAACATAATTTTTAGTTTCTGCAAAACCTGAATTTATAGTTTTTTTCAGAATCAGTAACTAAATGGATTCCATTAGTTTTTACACCATGTTATATTTATTCTTAAAAATATTTAAAAAGGTCCCAAGTTGGACCCCAACGACACTAAGTACAATTAAGTCACGGCAGCTCATAGCTAACATTAAAAGCGTCAGCCGCCTTGATGGCCCGGTGACTATGTATTTTTGCTGATATAACAAGCTTATAACTTTGTGATTTTTAATGATACGTTTTTCAGGTGTTTCAGTTTTTCTTATACTAAAACTTAGGTTGTGTAACTAATTAGGCTTAGGCTAGAAAAACTCTGGAAATGGTAGTAAACTACATAATTCGCACTGTGTTTCAGAAAAGCAGGACAAAACTGTAGATTAAGTGCCTAACTATTGTTAGTAATTTCATCATCAAATCTCTTTTTATAACGAGGAAAATCGTCTTGAATGTTCTCCGTTTCGGGGGGAAAAGGGGGAATGGTATGTTAGACTCACACTGATTGAAAGCAAACGATGTTTAATATCATCATTTTTTTTATATAAATTAGACATAAATATTTACTTCGTATTTTTTTTTTTTGTAAATTTTATTGTACATTTTCTTTTATCTGTAGATGTGTGGACTAATTATACTACTTTTTTTATTTATTTTTAGTAATTTCAACGATGTGCGGCAGTTTGGTTACCTTATGCAGTCTATCCAAATGCTCTTACCTCATAAAAGACCACTCCGGAACTCCCTTTGTCCAACGCCTATTAATTCATTAAACCCCAAGCGAACGCCGGCGTTCGCGCACCCATTGTCTTTCTTGTTGTTGTAATTCTCACGATTGAAAGGTTATGGCGCATCCCATCCCTACACTACATGAAAAGAGCCTAAGTCGCCGACGGCGCGTAGTGTTCCAGGCGCGAATCGAGAAGATGTCAGCAAACCGCAGGGGCCCTGCAGGGTTGAAGCCTACTGGGTCCAAGAGTTATACGTAAGAGAACCCCGAGGGCCTGGAACGAAGGCAAAGATGGAACTGGAGTGGGTTTTAGTCCGTAAAAGTCGGGCACGGCCTCCCGCCTAGTCCAAGGGCGGGAGATGTCATTAGATAATTACCTACCTAAAACAAAAAATAAAAAACCGGCCAAGTGCGAGTCGGACTCGCCCATAGAGGGTTCCGTAGCAGCAAGTAGCATAATAGTTCTTGTAGTTCGTTGTAACTTTGATCGATGTTTTAATAATAGTGTATTTTTTTAGATTAATGACGTATTAAAAAATAACTACTTACTAGATTTCGTTCAAACCAATTTTCGTTGGTAGTTTACATGGTAATGTACATCATATATTTTTTTTAGTTTTATCATTCTCTTATTTTAGAAGTTACAGGGGGGGGGGACACATTTTACCACTTTGGAAGTGTCTCTCGCGTATTTTCTGATGATGTTGGTACAGGTCCTCAAATTACATTTAGAACAAAATGATATTAGAAACCTCTATATCATTTTTTAAGACCTATCCATAGATACCGCACACGTATAGGTGTGATGAAAAAAAATTTTTTGAGTTTCTGTTCTAAGTATGGGGACCCCCAAAATTTATTGCTTTTTTTCTATTTTTGTATGAAAATCTTAAAGCGGTTCACAGAATACATCTACTTACTAAGTTTCAACAGTATAGCTCTTATAGTTTCGGAAAAAAGTGGCTGTGACATACGGACGGACAGACAAAGACATGACGAATCTATAAGGGTTCCGTTTTTTGCCATTTGGCTACGGAACCCTAAAAAAGAGCAGACTGTACAACGATCTCCCCTGAGAGCTTACTATCACCTACAACACAATCCAGTCTATAGGAGGTGGCTGATAACCGTGGAATAAAGTACATTGACCTTTTCCTAATATATATATATGTCTGCTTATATACCCGAGCAGTGATGGCCGAGTGAGCAGTGGTGACCGAGTTTACTAGTCGCGGGTTCAAACCCAGTCGCATTACTTTGTGTAATTTATTTCATCACCACTGTTCTCAAAACGGTAAAGAAAAACACTGTGAGGAAACAAGCATTTTTTTATGGTTGGAACAGTACGCGGCCGCGCCGTCGACGACTTGGGCTTGGTCCGGACAGTTACCGGACGGCCGGACAGTGAGCTACCCATTGCTCACCGTCCGCAAGCCCGCGCCTACGTTGGCCGGAAATCGGTATCAGAATCCCGGCGGCGGCGGCGGCGATAACGCCGTTGCCTGATGCGTTCGGGCTCCTCCTTTGCGAGCATTACTGCTTCGCAGAAGTTGGCGACCGCCTGCCACTCCTCCTCGCTCCGGACCATGGCCTCAACCAAGGCCCGGTGCTTTTTATTGCTAGATCATGTAAAAGATCACGATACATGTCGATTAACGACAGCTCTGTCTTTATTTCCGTTTTTTAAATAGAGAATGTCAGTAAATGTAGTAGGGTCAATGACCGTTATTCCACGTTTACCTGGCGTCTACATTAACTTTGTTGAGCTCTGTCGTTCATGACTTCGTTAGGTCTAATTTCTATTTAATTACTTAGTCCTTGGCTACTTAGTCCCTTGTAGAGGGTATGGCAAGGATAATTGAGTCAACTGCGATACTCTCTACATTTTTAAATGGGCTTTCGTGGTTAAGTTTTTAAGGGGGTTTTAAGGATAACTAACCTTTTTATGTTCACTTAGGTCTCTTTACCACTTTAACTTAGCATCATCACAACTACTAATTGTAATAAATTTTGATACAAGTGGAGAAAGTTCGTTATTGCGACCGAGGCGGCATGCCAATGTAATGTGCCGAGGGCTGTAGTGACAAATTTCCACGTGGATCTAGCGACATTTTTACACTTATGAAGACATAAATAAACAGAGGTTGACGCGCGACTGGTGAGGGTTTGACGCGCGCCCCTTTAGGGTTGTTGAAATTGTAAGGGAGGGGAGCACGCGCACTTTTCCGCACTAGTGTGAAAAAAGGTCTAATGTGTGTCTAAAAGCAGTAAGAATAATAGCAGGTTTTCGAAAAAGTATTATTAAAAATCTATATATCACTCGGTTCTTCGAGTCTGAAAGCTCAGAAATTGTACCTATTAAGACGCTAAACGCCTTGTTGACACTTCGCGTGGCCCAAGTGCTGGCTTTTACGTTGGACAGAGGATAGACATTGCCATAGTATATTTAATGTAAGTAAGTAGTAAATTGTTTGGAGGGATGTTTTCAACAATGATTGATTTATAGCAACTCACTTTAATCTATAAGTACTAATATTATAAAGAGAACAGCTTTTTATTCGTGTGTTTTTCTTTGTAGTAAATAAATTCAAAAACTACTGGGCCTATTTTAAAAGGTCCATCTGCGACTACGCTACTTACGAGTAGTAGTATATTACTTCATTACTGTGTGACATAAGCATATATTTTCCATTTTCACGCGGGCGAAGATGCTGGCAGAAGTTAGTATGTTAGAAAATTACAAAAACTTTTTTTCTTAATTATTTTTATTTATAGGAGTCAAAATATATTAAATCTATCTATGTCAATGCATAGCCGAAAGTACTGGAACCTTTTATGACGTAAGCGAGCACAAAGAGAGGGTTTTCTAAAATTTATTCCTTCAAGGAATGAAACACCCCCATATTTTTATGGAGTTTTGTATGGAGAAACCCAAATTCACGCGGGCGAAGCTGATAAAAGTTAGCACTAGATAAGTTAAATATTCCTAGCAGACTACTCAAAAAACTCAGAGGTAACATAAAGTCGAGAAATTTTTCAAAAAACTGAATTGTTTGAAAGAGTTACAGCGCCCCTGGAATGCAAAGGACATTTGAAGGAACACCGGTGGGTTTTAGGCAGTGTCTCACACTCCCTTGGCCGAAAGAAGAAATATTTGATGATTTTCCATCTCAAAAAAAAAGATATTAAATTATTCATTATAGAACTGTCCTTAACAGCAACAGAACTAACAGCATCATCAACACACATATATATATCTACAATAAATAAATACTTACCCAAATTCACACGGCGTCCAAGCTATGAATTACATTAACAATAAACCCGTCACAATAAGATCTAATATAAGTCGTTGGGTGAATGGAGCGGGTTCACAGAAGGGCCCCACAAATCATCGCGCCTCATACGCGTGTAATTATCCCGGCCGGACCCTGGAGCCGCCCGATAAGATCTCTATAGCCGCTAATCTCTTGGGGATAACATTGAGAAGTTCCATTCTTGGCTTCTCGTACAATCGTGGGATAGGGAATGTGGATTTGATTGGTATCATGTTTTCCCAAATTTTAATCGATTGAGGTTCTAATGCTAAATTGAAAGACGCTATGGTCTATCTGAGAGCAGAAAAAAAATGGCATAACTCTGAAATAGTACATTTTGATACTAGTTGAAAAACTTTATTGGAATTAAACCCAGACGAGGGTATTATGGAAGCGAGTACCTGCTACAGTGACAAATTTCCAGGTGTATCAAATGACTTTACCAATACACAGAAGAAATAAATGAACGGGGCTGCTTGGTGACCAATTTAATACTTTGTGCGTAATAAATTGCAGCAGGGACGATCTGGCGCACTTTTCCGCACTAGTGCGAAAAACAGTAAGTTATATGCCTAAAAGTGGTAGGGATAGGAGCGGGGTTTTCGAATAACTGAATTGAAAATTATATTCTGTCTGGATTTGAGTTCGGCTATAGAAATATCACCGCTATTTTCATCGTGGCTTTTCAATCGACGATGTTATAACTAGAAAGATAAAACAGAACTTACATAGTGGTCTAGTAAAGACAAAATAGTTGAATGAACAATTGTTTGTTCAATAAGGACTGAAATCGCTTGCTAGGTTTTTTTTTCTACAAAAACAAGGTACTGCCTAATCCTTTAATCCGCATACAAGTACAGACCTTCTGTTCCTCGTTACTCGGTGCCCCAACGGTTGTGTGACTAAGGCGACAGGAATGTGCGCGGGCGACGTGTTGTCCCCCGGGAGCCTGCGCTTGCGCACAACACAGATAAGCTTGAAAAGACTACTACATATTGATTCATGAAGAAGGATGCTGGATTATTTCGTCAGCTGACCCGGCTAGAGATTGCAATCCGGATTCTTCGAAATTCGAAAATACTTGAAAAATCCAGATTTTCTTTGCTTTTTGAAATCCGTTTTTTAAGACTGAAAATCATTTTTTTCGGATTAAAGTCAAAACTGATTTTAACGAATAATATTAATATTTATCCACAAACTGGAGAGGATGATGATGGATGGAGAGGGAGAGGGAGGCCAAAGAAAAGATGGATGGATTGTATGAGAAGTGATATGAAAGAAAAGGGAGTTAGTGACAGCGTGACGAATGACAGGACAGAATGGAAGAAAAAAACGTGTTGCGCCGACCCCAAGTAAAACGGGACTAGGGCAGGAAGATGATGATGATGATGATGATTAATATTTATCCACAAACCAATAAAAGTAGCCCGATAAATATTTGAATTGGCTTGCAAACAGCTTTCCGGGGTGACCCTGTTTTGTTATTGTGATTAAAGTAATCAGTATAAAAAAAAAACTTCGAGAAAGTTGTATGTAATCATGAGTACAATCATGTGTATTTTATTTTATTATTATTATTTAAGTATCTGTCACTCTATATAGATAGGATAGATGAGAACTTATAAAACTTTAGAGGAAGAAGAGAAGCTAGTGCACGGCTCCAAATTGGTTGTATCCCATGGAGAAGAACCGGCAAGAAACTCCTTGGTTACTCTTTAGAAGAATGTGGTTGATGTTACAATATTACCATATTACAGTATAAAGGGGCCGGTGACGGATGAATTTCCATACAAAAACATAAAAAAAAAATATTGAAAAAAAAATATATAAAAAATGTCTATGACCGAATATCATCATAATATGTTAGAAATATGCTCCAACTGCAAATGAGCGTGGTATTACGTTTGTGTGGAAATTCATCCGTAGCCGGCCCCTTAACAGATATTACCAATATAAGGACAGTGTAGACCAGGCAATGTTATACCCAAAAGTACAATAAAAATAATCGTGATAAAAAGATATCGTACCTAATAGTAAGTGCTTGATTGAATTGCTCTGCAGATAGAAAGCTTAAAAGGAAAGATAACGAAGTTAGGCTTTCTATCGAAACGACTCTGTTCATATACCTTAGCTTTGAACGATGACTTATGAGGGTTAACTTCTTTATAAAGTTAGCATTAGGTAGAAGCCTAATGGGGCCAGGGTAATCCGAAAGAGAGCTCGAGCCCCGGTATGAAGGCTAGAAGGAACGGGGTGTGTCTTTTAGTCAGTAAGAGTCTGACACTATCTCCCGCTCCGCCCAAGAGCGGGTGGTGTCATTGGATGATTTTTTCACACCATAAAAAAGGGTCGACGCGTAAGAGTGGGTTTTCCACTCTTTTCCCATTGCGTTAAGGCACGCAATAGACTGTTTTACGCACTAAAGCAGAAAAGTGCGCGTGTTCTCCTCGCAATTTTGTTACATTTCTCGTACCAGGCTGGGCTAACACACTTGCGTACACCTCGTGCTAATTCCGCCTCGGTCGCAATGACAAACTTTCTGCACCTTGTATCAAAATGTACCTACGTACTATGAATGGATAGCCCAAGTGTATTGAAAAATAATTTTCAATTCGAGCCTGAGCTTAACGTGTTAAAAGGGTCCTTTTTCACTCACCTATCGTCAACGTCGAGCATGTTTTAAAAGCTTGTTGTTGTTGTTGTTTGTGTTGTTGTTACTTCATCTAACGCAATTCAACGCAAAGTTTGACGAAGACGTAAAAAAAGAGATAATGCCTGAAAACTCTATTAGCACTCGGTAATTCCGTGATTTACGAGTACTCGAATATTTCACAAAACTTGTTCCAGGAAATACGCGTTTTATTAAAACACTTAAATTAAAAAAAAAAAAATTTCGTCATTTAGAATCTTGATTAAATATGCAAGGCTTCTATGGACTTTTTTATATTTTTAATATATGATGTGATACAAAGACATTGAAACATTCAAAGAACAGGCCTAAAAATCTACATAGATGTAGAGTGACATAGGCTATATTTTCTGTACGCGGGCGAAGCAGCGGGCAAAAGCTTAATCTTATAAGAGTAAAGTTTCTGAACCTTCTAACTTCGTTACCGCGTGGCATGCGCCTGCGCCTCGCGATCGAGATCCGCCGCGCATTCCAGCCAGTCGCGATCCCGCTCCACAGATGAAAGGACTCTCCTCTATTTTTTACGATTTATAAACTTGTCTTAACGCTGGGATAAAACGCATTTTTATTCAAATGGGATTGCTCGTTTTATTTCATTCACGTTTTCTACAGTAAAGTGATAATATCTGCAAATTTACGTCATGAGTCAAGAATGTGATTTGTGGTTGCTTACATAGTTTCGGTTTGAAGTTTTGCCAGCACTATTTTATGTAGGCATCCCCGAGCGGTGTTGAAAACGTCATAGACACTGCGGACCCAGAACATCATGGAAATCCCTACAAAAAAATCGTACAAAACCACAAGATACTTGAACGGTGTTCATTATGAGTCCTTGATCAAGAAATTACCCAAAATCACAAGACATCTGAACAGTTGTTGAACCTTATAATGCTTATCGAAATTTGTGATGAAACAGCAACATATGGCCTGCATCTTCATAGAGGCGAACGGCGACGGCGACCTCTCAAGCCTGGCCCTGGTTCAGACCATGACCCGGAGCGAGGAGGAATGGCTGGCGGTCAACACCTTCTGCGAAGCAGTAATAGTAGGTAGTGAATGAGATGGTTGCACTCACGCCCCAGCCGAGCAGCGACCCCGACCGCGACTACCAGCCATGAAATACGTGGGCTTATGGACTTAAAGTAAGGCTAGACGGCGAGTTACCCACACCGTCTAGCCGTCCGGTAATCGTCCGGAATCCTAAACCGAAGTCGTCGACAGCAAGCAGTGGTCACGCTCCTCGAAGCGATGACAACAAACCCTCGGGACCCAGCAGGTCTGATGCCCGTTAGTGCCTTAGGGATTTTTCGAAAAGGAACGTGGTCCTAGAACACACAGAGCGGAAGACATCATTGGATTATTTCCCACCTTCAAAAAATTAATGGCCCGTACTTGTCTACTTACACATACCTACAGATAATTATATTGAAATTCTAAAAACTATCATCGCAAACAACCCATAATAATCCAGGCGCTCAAGTAATTTGACACGGCACAATTGGACGTACTCGTCTCGCATTTGCCACAAAGGGCATCCGTAACGACGGCAGCCAGCGACCGACAAACTCCAGACATAACAAAGCAACTAATACATGTATATTAGAGTACAGACGGTCAAACTGTTCAGTATACATGGTACAAGGTAATAAATCATACAGCTTTAATATTGAATCATAATTTTTATGTGCAAACGGAAACCACAAATACATTTGATAGAAGAATGGCTTCTAAATATTGATAAATTAGATCGCATTAGAAGGGAAGACCAGCCCCCTAGCCAAGTTACAACCGTTTCGCTAGCTTCGAAAGCCTCAAGTTGGCCACGCCCCCAATTCTTTTGTTCTGACCACGTGACTGAGCGTTGAGATGACGTCTTTCCTGTACATTTGAAGCTTTTTTGGCTACAGTACAGATCGCACCTCTCTTGACTCCACGGTATACAAGGCTCTTCACACCGCCAGAGTCAGGAATGGACGGAGAAACATCGTAAAGATGAGAGTGATGAAGCATGACCCTCGGCATTGAGGAATACGTCGCAAGGAGGAGAGAGAAGGGAAGACTGCGATACTCTGCTGAAATGCGAACGAACTTATAGCGACGTATGTGGCGCCACGTAGGAATACTAAACTACGAAATCCTGCATCGCGGTATTAAAACGACCTCCAAACTGATGACCCTCGACAATGAACCTCAGCGTAGCATTCGTGCAGCTACTACATCGTGACGTCACCATCACTTCATCAAAATTGTAGAGCAGCTAGCACCCACGGCATTAAAGAGTATCCTAACCACCAGTTGATGGCCAGGTATGGCAGGTCTAACCTCAGCCTCACCAGCGGTCTTGGCTAAGTACACTGAACCATCGGCCAGTCACACGAAGAGTCATGAAGAACCTCTCCTGATCGACGCCAGCAGTCAAGTCACTTCGTCTTTCAGCTTCGCTCTGACCTACTATATAGAGCCAGCCACACTACTCCGACCCACTGGAGCCTGCAGCATCATCCCGTCTCACTGGAATATCAGCAGCCCGACTCGCCGAGGCATCGTCGCAGACAGTTCCGACTTACCGATAACTATACGGTTCCCAGTTCCGTCGCGTTGGAACCAACCTTCCATTGGCCTGGCAGGCATCAAGAACCATCGATCTCCGGATGGGTCTGATGTTATAGATATCGTTATCTATGGCGCCACATAGAAACTAACAAATCGAAAAATAAAACGGTATTCGAGTTCTTCGCAATTAGAACTTATATTATAACAGCCCGAAGTAACTGGAGCAGTTGCCCGAACCAGACACAACACCAGTCTGGTCAGAGGGTCCTCGAATCCATTCTATGTCTATGTCTGAGTATGATTTTTGCACTTAGTCCTTTGCGGACCATTGTACCTGGGCCACAGCGGCCATAATCTTAGGTTCTCATTCCAACCAGCCCACCTCTCTCCAAAAACAGATTGACCTCTCAAGTTTTCAGGGCATCAATAAGGAAGTTCCGGGATCCTAAAGTTCGTGTGCATATTTCAGTGGTGTCTCTGCAGTCTTTCATTTTCAACAGAGGTATGTGGGACTTCACACCCTGTTCCGCATACCTCTAAAAACTACGTCATTTGTGATCGTCAAATCTAACATAAACTAAAAGTGGGCCTCTCATGTCCATTTACAAGAAACTTAACTTTATAACTCCACTATAATCCTATTTCACTTTTTATTGGTGGGAAAATGATCTAATGACATCCCCCACTCTTGGACGGAACGGGAGATAGTGTCAGACTTTTACTGACTAAAAACTCACTCTTGTTCCTTCGTTGCCTTTCGTAACGAGGGCGAACCTTCCTTTCAGAGTAGACTTTGACCTTGCTGGGCCCCTACGGTTTGCTGATAACTCCTTGACGCCCGTGGAACAATAGGCACTGTCGACATCTTGGACTCGGTCCGGACAATTATCGGACAGTCGGACGGCAACATCCTATTTCACTTTAGATCTTTTGTAACACTCATAACGTGTTGGCGCAAAGTTCTTCATATATACCTACAACTTGTACATTACCATGTGTACATGCACTGTAAAATATGATCGAGAGAACCTGCAAACAATAGAACTATAAGTCGTCGCTACAGTGACGTTGTATCTTTGAAACAATCACGAAACAATGGACGGAGGTAATTGCGAAGCAGTAACAGCCTCAACTATTGTGTTAAAACTTTAAAACCTGTATGACTGTCTAACCTTACGAGAGAGATTTGTTAAATGATCAAGACAATCTTCTTTGGCGGATTTCATTCCCTAAATGCTCACTATTTTCTCTAATCGTATCAAAAACAATATTTAACAGTCTCTTCTGGGATGAAAATCCCCTGAGACCCCAGGCATTTAAATAGGTATAAATACGGATAAATAGAAGAGATTGCTTATTTTCGAAATTTACCGACTTCTGAAGAATTTCTTATTTACATTGTTAGATACATAACCAATAAATAAACGCTTAAAATTTTAATAATCAACGTGGACTTTTTTTTTTTGTGGGAAAAAATCATGCATTGACATCCCCCGCTCTTGGGCGGAGCGGGAGATAGTGTCAGACTCTTACTGACTAAAAGACCCACCCCGTTCCTTCTAGCCTTCATACCGGGGCTTGAGCGCCCTTTCCGATAACCCTGGCCCCAGTAGGCTTCGACCCGGCTGGGTCCCTGCTGTTGCTGACAACTCCTTGAGGCGCGCGGGAACAGTGCGCGTCGTCGACGACTTGGGCTTGGTCCGGAAAGTTACCGGACGGCCGGACAGTGAGCTACCCATTACTCAATGTCCGCAAGCCCGCGCCTACGGTGGCCGGAAATCGGGATCAGAATCCCGGTTGCGGCGGCGGCGGCGATAACGCCGTTGCCTGATGCGTTCGGCCTCCTCCTTTGCGAGCATTACTGCTTCGCAGAAGTCGGCGACCGCCTGCCACTCCTCCTCGCTCCGGACCATGGCCTCAACCAAGGCCCGGCGCGAGAGGTCTCCGCCGCCGATCGCCCCCACGAGGGCACGGCGATGCTCCGCCCAGGCAGGGCACACCTCGACTGTGTGCTCCACCGTGTCCTCCGGGCGTTCCGCACAGTGGCGACACCCGGGCGTCACTTCAGCATGAATTCGGTGCAGGAAACTCCCGAACGAACCATGTCCGGTGAGGACCTGCGTCATGCGGAAGGTAAGGACGCCGTGAGGTCTTTCCAGCCACGCCTCAAAGAGGGGACTTACCGCCATGATTGTGGCGTGCCCAAACGTGGACTTAATAATATAATACCCGTGGTGTAATGTTAGTGTTCAACCAAATGGCGCGAAATCTCGCGCGAACGCCGGCGGCGTTGAGGGGTTCCCTTCCTTTCCCAAAGCTTTCCCAGGCATCTACTCGTGTCTCAAATTTCATCCAAATCCATTTAGCCATTCGAGCATGAAGAAAAAAAAAATAAAAAAACAAAAATATACACAAAAATACAACTACTCTTATACACTTTCGCCTTAATAATATTAGTGTGATTATGCATGCGATAGAGGCGAAAAATTGGCCCCAAGTGTTATACAATACGAGGTCATCTCCTTTTTAGTTCTCAACATACAAAAACTGTGAGGCCGCTCCGCAAAGCCAGTACAGTCCCCATGTCCTCCTTTGTGGACCTAAGCTGGCTATATAAGTCAGAACCACATGCAATAGACTGAATGGTATTCTAACGAATCCTACGAAAGGAATTTACAAAAGACGTCTACGGTAGAAGTTTAGGAAAGAAATCTAACAAAGGTTGGCCAAAGAAGTCTACGAAAGAAGTCTACGAAAGAAGTCTACGAAAGACGTCTACGAAAGAAGTCTACGAAAGACGTCTACGAAAGAAGTCAACGATAGAAGTCTACGAAAAAGGTCTACGAAAGAAGTCTAAGAAAGAAGTCTACGTAAAAGTCTACGAAAGAAGTCTACGAAAGACGTCTACGAAAGAAGTCTACGTAAAAGTTTACGAAAGAAGTCAACGAAAGAAGTCTACGAAAAAGATCTATGAAAGAAGTCTACGAAAGACGTCTACGAAAGAAGTCTACGAAAGACGTCTACGAAAGAAGTCTACGTAAAAATTTACGAAAGAAGTCAACGAAAGAAGTCTACGAAAAAGATCTATGAAAGAAGTCTACGAAAGACGTCTACGAATAAAGTCTACGAAAGAAGTCTACGAAAGAAGTCTACGAAAGAAGTCTACGAAAGACGTCTACGAAAGAAGTCTACGAAAGATGTCTACGAAAGAAGTCTACGAAAGATGTCTACGAAAGACGTCTACGAAAGAAGTCAACGAAAGAAGTCTACGAAAAAGGTCTATGAAAGAAGTCTACGAAAGACGTCTACGAAAAAAGTCTACGAAAGAAGTCTACGAAAGAAGTCTACGAAAGACGTCTACGAAAGAAGTCTACGAAAGACGTCTACGAAAGAAGTCTACGAAAGATGTCTACGAAAGAAGTCTACGTAAAAGTCTACGAAAGAAGTCTACCAAAAAGTCTACGAAAGAAGTCTACGGAAGAAGTCTACGTAAAAGTCTACGAAAGAAGTCTACTAAAAAGTCTACGAAAGAAGTCTACGAAAAAAGACTACAAAAAAAGTCTACGAAAGACTTCTACGAAAGACGTATACGATAGAAAATTACGAAAGGTAAGTCTACGATTAATAGTGTCCACATATAATACAAATATTCCTATATGCAAATAGGCCACGTTGACCAGTCCTGTGCTCCTTGCATCCAGCAGACTCCCGTGACCTTCACCGGCCCTCCCTTATCATATCGTCTTAAAATCATCCTTATTCTCACATGAGAAAGTGATAGTGCTATTCGGGTCGAGATCTGTAATATCTTTCGTGCTACTGAAATATGAAGTACCAATACAGACACAAAATTACAGTTATAAGGGTCTTTCAAGTAAATGACACCCTCCGAAATGGCGTTTAAGTACCTACTTATATAGCCCCGTTGAAAAGACGTAGGTAGGTACGCAACGTAAAAGTTGAAATCATTCAATTTCACGAAACAATTAGGTAGCTTTGTAAAGGATTTCAGGAAAGTGGAAAAGTTTTCGACACCTCGAAATAATGAAATATTGAACAGATTGACGTTCGCACTTGGCAGTTCATTGTTCGAACATAGGTACCTACAGTCGCTACTGGAAAACCTCAACGTGAAACTTAGAAGTGAGCTGTCAGTCCACCCTTCAGGTCCCTTTGAACTCTTTCTCGTGTAATTTTTCGAGTTCCCGAAGATTGCCACAACAGGACCGATTACTAAAGCTTCAGCTGTCTGTCCGTACGTCAGTCCGTCTTTCAGCGGACTGTATCTCATAAACCGTAATGCCTTGATCACACGTACCGAGTAAAAGGGCGAGACAGTAAGATGTTGCTCGTCCGAGACAGTGATGTGAGCGAATTGTAGAGTTATGTGCTCGGCCAAGCATTTGACGCTGTGTTTACATGTAGCGAGTACTCGGCCGAGAGTACTGTCTCGCCCGTTTATTCAGTACGTGTGATCAAGCCATAAGGGCTGCGATAAGGGGTAGAGAGTGGCATTTTTACAGAACGTGTTTTTCTATTACCACTATAACAACAAATAATAAAATTGAAAATTAAAGGAGGTATTTCATCAGCGTTTTTTGGTCGATTTTAATATTTATTTATTATATACTTTATTGTACACCATTACATATACAAAAAGGAAACTAAAACACATACATAAAATGGGCGGCAATATTATACGTATTGCGAGTCCAACTCGTAATTTGCCAGTTTTGGTTCGGATTTTTTTACACAGGGACATACAGCCATTATAAAGCATGAAGACCCCGCAGACAGCTACAACGAATGATCAGATGACGCATTTAAAAAAAAATGTTTTAAGAGGGCTCTTTCCGATCCATCTATGGTCAACGTGATCATGTTTTAAAAGCAATTGTTTCATCCAGCGTGATCAATGGATCGCGCTGGATGAAACTTGCGTCTTTATCAAACACTAACTTTCGCCCGCATACGTAATATATGTATAGCCTATGTCACTCAGAAATAAAGCAGCTTTCGATATGAGAAAAAATTTTCGCATCGAACTAGTACTTTCAGAGATTATCTACAAACAAAAAACAAACTTTACCTCTATATAATATTAGTTTCTATGAAACGTGCAAATGCAATACAGCATTTTCACGTCAAGTTGCCTCTTTTTCAAGTCATATTCAATAAAAACCTAGATAATATCTACAAGATAGCTATGTTTTTAAAATATCTAGAGAAAGATGGGTAAAATGTCATAATCACATAAGAGCGGTTGTGTAGAAATGTATCTCTAGTTGGAGGCTCTTAAAACAGTTCTACAGATGGAACAATTTCCATGAAAAAACAGGAAAAAAAACTAGGTATGTAATTCATACTAGAACCACCTAAAAAACTAATCCCGAAATTAAAAATATATTATGTATATCGGCGCAAATACGTTAATTGAAGCACCTCGTCAGTGTGATGTAACTGGACTACATCAACGAATAATTAGTTTAAGATTATGATTACGAAATCATTGTTTAAAAACTTAAATTACGTCATTGTTATTTATTTTTGATTGTTATTTTTATAATTGCATGGTTTAATTAATTATCTTTTTAACTATTCTAAAAGATTGTCAAAATGATTATTTATTTATAATGTTTAAAAACATAACCTAAAAACTCGAACATGTGCGTCGAGCACGTGGTCGGTCTGTATAAATATAGGCGCCGGCCTTAGAGCGGCTCAGTCGCGCACGAGCCGTTGGACGGAACACATCTCTGTGAGTCATAGTGTACGGTTACTGTTATACTGTTGTATGTGTATTGATTGTTACGTCACTGAATAAAGTTAATAAAAGTGTACCAAGTGATTTAATTTAAAAGATGGAAAATAACCAAGAACGTGACGTCAGCAATGCTGACGTCACCTTTTTTAAAAACAACAATGGAGCTGACCATCCGTCATCAGAAGTGGGATGTGAGGAAATCCCAGCCTTTACTTCATCAGCAAATCAACCATCGCCACAACCAACAGCGGTGAATACACAACAGCAGATGCAGACGCTGATGAATTTACCCATGCCTAACACATCCATGGGGGGTGTACCTCCAGAATTCCTTATGCAAATGATGCAGATGATGCAGCAGATGTCAGAGCGCCTTTGCAAGCCTACTGAAGCAAGAGTCAAGATAAACGATATCTATTTACCATCCTTCGACCCTGATACCAATGTTGGGGTACGAGAGTGGTGCCAACACCTGGACAAAGCCATCGAGACGTACAAGCTAAGTGACTTCGATGTCCGCATGAAAGTGGGTGGTCTGTTGAAAGGACGAGCCAAAATGTGGGTGGATGATTGGATGGTGACCACATCCTCCTGGGAAGAACTACGCCATAAACTCATAACTACATTTGAACCAGAAAACAGATATTCTCGAGACGTTCTTCGCTTTCGTGAACATGTTTATGACTCGTCGAAAGACATAGCAGAATATTTATCACGTGCTTGGGTGCTGTGGAAACGACTCACTAAGGATAAGCTTGGCAATGAAGATGCCGTAGAAGCCGTGATTGGATGTGTCAATGATGAGCGGCTAAGAATAGAACTTCTAAATGCAAGAGCGACTACAGTTCCCGAACTCATTTCAGTTGCCTCCTCAATACGAACAAAACGCCCACATCCAAGTTCAAATTCTACGGTACCAAACAAACGTGCACGAATTTCAGAAGGTACTCAATCAACTTCGTTCTGTCGTTACTGCAAAAGAAACAACCATAACTCGAACGATTGTCGATTCAAGCCCAAGACTTCAGATACCAATGCGAATACTGAACCATCAAACAAAGATACGAAGCAAACCAATACGCCTACCTGTACATTCTGCAAGAAAGTGGGCCATACTTATGAAGTGTGCTTTAAGCGTGAACGTTCACTAACATCAAACGTGAACTGCATTGGAAAACCCAAGCTAGCACCGATCAATATAAAAATAGGCTTGCAGTCTATACAAGCTGTGTTCGACAGTGGAGCAGAATGTTCAATCATGAAAGAAACCATTGCTGAAGCATTACCGGGACAAAGGACTCAAACGGTAAACTACTTGAGAGGAATCGGACGGTTTCCGGTATTGTCTCTGACAACGTTGTCTACTGTATGCATCATTGATGACATCAGAGTTGAGCTACAATTTTACATACTGCCTGACTACGAAATGTCTACAGACATACTGGTTGGGATGAATTTAATCAACAATACGAATTTAAGTATGATTATCACATCGACTGGAACTAAACTCATTAGACAACAAACAATCAACCAATTGAATACTAAGAACCCGATCTTTGACAAACTGGATTGTGATCTCACTAACGCTGATGAGATTGCTCAATTGCACTCACTTTTAAACAAATATGAGCATTTGTTTATTCGTGGCTTTCCAACAACACGTGTCAACACCGGAAAATTAGAAATTCGACTCAAGAATCCTGATAAGTACGTGGAGAGAAGACCATATCGTCTAAACCCAATTGAACGGGAGAAAGTTCGCGAAATCATTAAGGAGCTTCTGGATCATAAGATTATTCGTGAAAGCAAGTCACCATTTTCAAGTCCTATAATTTTGGTCAAGAAGAAGAATGGCGATGATCGTCTGTGCGTGGATTTTAGAGAACTAAACTCCAACACATTACGTGATCATTACCCGCTGCCACTAATTGCAGACCAAATTGATCAGTTGGCCAATGGCAACTATTACACCAGCTTGGATATGGCTGCTGGTTTCCATCAGATCCCGATTTCAGAATCCTCAATTGAGAAAACTGCTTTCGTGACTCCTGATGGCTTATACGAATATATGACCATGCCATTTGGGCTGAGCAATGCCTGCGCAGTATACCAGAGATGCATTAATAAGGCTCTATTCTCACTGCTGGGTACCGATGCTCAAGTTTACGTGGATGACGTACTAAGTAAATGCGTGGAGTTTACAGAAGGATTATCGAAGATTGAGCGCATCCTCATGGCCTTACAGGAAGCTGGATTTTCAATCAACGCTGACAAATGCAGTTTTTTTAAACGTTCAATAGAATATTTGGGCAATGTAATCTCGAATGGACAGGTACGTCCAAGTCCAAAGAAAGTGGAAGCTCTAATTAAAGCACCAGTACCCAAAACAGCTAAACAGGTGAGGCAGTTTAATGGCCTAGCGGGGTATTTCAGAAGATTCATTCCAAACTTCTCACGAATCATGGTACCATTATACGAACTAACCAAACAAGGTGCAAAGTGGGAATGGAATTATAAACATGAGAAAGCTCGGAATGACGTTATACAGATTTTGACGTCAGCTCCTGTATTAACAATATTTCAAGAAGGAGCACCAATACAGTTATATACTGATGCAAGTAGTCTGGGATTTGGTGCGGTACTTGTACAGATAATTGAAGGACGTCAGCACGTAGTCGCCTTCATGAGTATGAGGACTACGGATGCCGAAAGCCGATACCACTCGTACGAATTGGAGACACTAGCAGTGGTGCGCGCTATCAAGCATTTTCGCCAATACCTCTATGGCCGCAAATTTATTGTTATTACTGACTGTAATGCTTTGAAGGCGTCTAAACACAAGAAGGATCTACTCCCAAGAATTCATCGTTGGTGGGCATTTCTACAGAATTATGATTTTGAAGTAGAATACCGTAAAGGTGAACGCCTACAACACGCCGATTTCTTCAGCAGAAATCCAACTGAACTTGCAGTCAACATCATGACGAGAGATCTGGACTGGTTGAAAATCGAGCAACGCCGAGATCAAACATTAAGGCCCTTAATGGATACTCTACGAGATAATAACCCAGTGGATGGTTACATATTAGAAGATGATGTCTTGAAGAAAGTTATACAAGATCAAGTTTTTGGAGAACAAGCCTGTTCGGTAGTACCCAAATCGTTCCAGTGGAGTATAATAAACTCTTACCATACAGCACTGAAACACCCAGGTTGGGAAAAGACATTGCAGAAAATCAAGGAAACCTATTGGTTCGACAAAATGAGCACCACTGTTCGCAATTTCGTAGATAATTGTGTGATATGCAGGACATCTAAAGGGGCATCAGGTGCTGTACAAGCCCAATTACATCCAATCCAAAAGCCAAGCGCTGCTTTTCAAGTTATACACATGGATATAACGGGGAAGTTGGGAACTCCAAACGATCAACAATATGTCATCATTACAATTGATGCCTTCACAAAGTACGTACTCTTCTACTATGCTACCAATAAAAATCAGTACAGTACACTGGGTGCCTTAAAACGACATGTGCATTTATTTGGAACACCTGTACAAATAATTGTTGATGGAGGAAGAGAATTCCTAGGCGAGTTCAAAAACTATTGTGACCAATTTGGAATCAACATCCATGCCATAGCACCAGGAGTCAGCCGAGCGAATGGACAAGCTGAAAGAATAGTGGCAACACTAAAAAACGCATTAATTATGATAAAAAATTACGAAACTGAGCAATGGCACAATGTACTCGAGGAACTACAGTTAGCTTTAAACTGTACTCCTCACCGCGTTACTGGAATTGCTCCACTCACTCTCATCACTCGGCGAAAACATTGCGTGCCACCAGAACTCTTAAACCTTGTGAACATCGATGAACAAACTGTGGACATAGAAGCACTGACTCAACATGCACAACAAAAAATGACCTTATCTGCGGAACAAGACAGACAGCGCTTTAATCAGCGGAAGGCTAAGATTCATCCTTTCCAAAGAGGAGACTACGTGCTTATAAAAAATAATCCACGTAATCAAACTTCATTAGATCTCAAGTTCAGCGAACCTTATGAGATCTGTCGAGTACTAGATAACGACCGCTACCTAGTAAAAAGAGTCGTTGGTAGAGGACGACCACGTAAGGTGGCGCATGATCAGCTTCGGCGTGCTCCAAAACCAGGCGATCAGGCAACCGTATCGGCGGTTGATGATGAACAACCTACAATGCCAGCTGGGGCAATACAACCAACGCCGTCCACCTCCCAAACTGAGGTACTACAGCAACAAACACAAAACTCAAATGTGGATATCACACACCCACAATAAACCGTAAGTAGCAAAGTAATTTTATAGAGATATTCTTCTTTATCCTTTACCATTTAGAACCTCTGTGTATAACACAGCATCGACCTTGTTCATATTCCCAATAGAGCCTCTGTGTACCACGGCGAACAGGACCGCCCAGAGCACAGCAACATAATCATCTTCCAGTTTCAACGAGAATCTCCGAGAAATAAAATGTGTGTAGACGTGATGGAGGGTCGAAACACATAATAAAACAAACAAAAGTCAATACATAAGTACCTACAAAAGAGTACAAGACATTATGATTGATCACAAAATATTTTACAAAAAGGCCAACATAAGTTAAATGTTTGGTTATTTATAAAGTATCTTCATCAGTAGCATAGCTGCTTACAGATACCAAACTCAAAGAACAAAAATAAATCTCGTTGTTTCAGACAAGTACAACTTTAAAACACAGGCCGGTGCAGAGCACGCACCGCCTGTCAGAATGGCCGTATCGGCGCAAATACGTTAATTGAAGCACCTCGTCAGTGTGATGTAACTGGACTACATCAACGAATAATTAGTTTAAGATTATGATTACGAAATCATTGTTTAAAAACTTAAATTACGTCATTGTTATTTATTTTTGATTGTTATTTTTATAATTGCATGGTTTAATTAATTATCTTTTTAACTATTCTAAAAGATTGTCAAAATGATTATTTATTTATAATGTTTAAAAACATAACCTAAAAACTCGAACATGTGCGTCGAGCACGTGGTCGGTCTGTATAAATATAGGCGCCGGCCTTAGAGCGGCTCAGTCGCGCACGAGCCGTTGGACGGAACACATCTCTGTGAGTCATAGTGTACGGTTACTGTTATACTGTTGTATGTGTATTGATTGTTACGTCACTGAATAAAGTTAATAAAAGTGTACCAAGTGATTTAATTTAAAAGATGGAAAATAACCAAGAACGTGACGTCAGCAATGCTGACGTCACCTTTTTTAAAAACAACAATGGAGCTGACCATCCGTCATGTATATTTAACTCTTAAAACTTAGAGTCAAATCAGTATGAAGACAAATATATTCCAAGGCCAGAGTCCTGATCAACTTGCGCTGAAATTTAAATGTAAAACGAATTTGAATTGAAACGATCTACCTAATAATAACTCACAATTCTATTCTAAGCAAATACTGTGCAGACTAAAAGGTAGGTACCTAATGGTAAATCGATTACATGTTAATTGTGCGTTATGGATTGATAAACATCGCTGATTGTATGATTGAGTCTATTATTTAATATCATGATGTTGATACTACTGAATAAAATATCAAGATGGTTCAATTACATAAAAAAAAGTTCAGTTAAGAAGAGAATCCCTTTTTCAGGCCTTTTTCCTTATTTTCTGTCCAAGTCCCGTGGGAATGAATGTACAAACAAACTCAACCCAATAACTTATGTACCTATGTATTTTTTAAATTTAGATATATCTTAATTGTATTACATTTGAACCAATTATTACTAACAAGCGCTAATCCCGCCGACAAACTGTTACGCAGTTTGGTGGGTTTATAGTATGTAAAACTTTGTTGGTCCAAATAAATGATTTATTATTATTATTATTTATATCTTACTAAACTAAAAACAAATAGAACCAAACGGCACAATAACTAAAATATTCGGCGAGCATTTTACCATCAAACAGACATAATACAAGGTTTAACAAAAATAGTGCGTTTTGATACTAGTGCAGAATGTTTGTGTTAAATGTGTGTTATGGGGACGAGGGCTGTAGTGACTTTGCACGTGTAGGTATCAAACAACTTTTTTCAATACACTTACTAAGAAATGAATAAACGGGGTTTGACCGGCGACTCGTGTGGATCGAAGCGTGCCCAGCCTGATAGGTACGATAAATGAATAACATTGCGGCACCCGCATTTTTCTGAACTAGTGCGAAAAACAGTCTATTGCATGCCTAAAAGCAGAGGGATAAAAGCGGGTTTTCGAATAAGTGTATTAAAAAATAAATACATACTGTGCTCATAACATCGAATCACGCTATTCCTAATAACAAAGTATTCATATCCGAAACTTTTTCACGAGCCTCAATTTCCTATAAAGAAAAAGAAAGCATTGATAAAAAAAGTTGCCATAACATTTCCCTAAAGGGTAAATGATAAGTTTGAAACACTTTTAGCGATGGCAACACTTTCGTACCTGCCTCGCGGAAGGCAGGTGTAACTCGAGCCGAGGCGCCGAACTAGAAACTTTTTCTCCGCGTCATTAATCATTGCCAAAAGTCCGCTCAACACTCGTTCAAGAAAATGACTGTTCCACAGCAAAGCAGTTATTTATACTTTTAATTTTCAGCCGCTTCTGTAGTTTGTTTGAGTTAACTCGAAACTTTAGGAAAAATGTGTATTAAGGGAATATGAGTTGCGGAATGGAGTTTTGGTGGACTAAGTATACAACATTAGTTTTTAGTATATAGGTACTGAACCCAAAACAAGTGTCTAGTATTTTTATGTAAAGAATCTATATCTTTCTCTCTAACACTATACTGATCCTACGTAATTTAATTTCTTCCACCAACCCTACTTTGCTCTTTTTTTCTACCCTTATTACTAATTAAATTGTGTAACATATTATAATATGTATGTGTATATATATTTATAATTGACTATTGTGTTTAATATAGTTAGCAGTACACCACAGACTACCCGGTGTATTATTTTAAGCTTTTATCCATCCTAAGGTTGTCTGGAAGATATCGCTTTCAGGCGATAAGACCGCCATAATCGTACCCACAAATTGAAGTTTTTGTATAAGCTGTATTACTTTTTGGTGTACAATAAAGTCTATTCTATTCTATTCTATGTACATTTTCATAACTGTATCATGAAAAATCACAAAGTTATAAGCTAGTTATGTTACCTGGTTGTCCGCACAAATACATGGTCACTGGAACATCCGGGTGACTGAGGGGTTGTTTTGCTCCTGCCACCAACTGTCCGCTGGCTTGTAATGCCCGCTATGACCTCGCGTGACCTCTGTTGAACCTAATGTCGGTAGTGTCCAATTTGTAACTTTTTAAAATACGAGTATTTTTGGGAAAAAATATAACATGGTGTAAAAATGATTGAAATCGATTCAGTTACTGACTCTAAACGAACTATGTATATACTAACAAAAAAAAATAAACCGACTTAAATGTTAAAAAACACTGAAAACTACAATAGATAGTTTTATCTCTTCGTTATTTTACACCGACTTCCGAAATTAAAGTTATTTGTACTTTTCAGTGTTTTTTAACATTGAAGTCGGTTTTTTTTTTTTTGTAAAATGTTTTTTATTTTTCACTTTTTAGTTATGGTACTCGTAGCACCACTAAAAAGTACCTAGATACTCAGCCAAACTGAAATAAATATCTTATAGCCAGAGTGCGTCTCATAACGACTCTAATAATCACAAACATGGTTAGATTACATTAATTACTTTCCGACTTCATCACCAGAGTACTTCGATACCCTCATAGAGAAAAAGGGGGGGGGGGGGGGGGGGGGGGCTTTTCTTTCAGTCCGTCATCGACTACACGTTTAAACAAAGCAATTTTACCTACTTGTTACGACAGTTCTGCTGTGATCCTATGAGGAGTTCTATTCCATATCTTCGAAGTTCATGATCAGATATACATATACATAACAATATTTCTATGGGACCAACTTGGAAGCATAACATTTTAATCAAAAAAAAAAATTTTCGAAATCGATCCACAATAGACCGAGATATCGGAGAACATACATAAAAAAAAAATACATTCAGCCGAACATAGAACCCCCTCCTTTTCGAAGTCAGTTAAAAATAATGTTGTATGCAATATGTATACCTAAGTACACTCCATTTCAATTATATCCACCTTTATGTATGCACAAACATAAAAATTGGAAAGCAGGAGTCGCGAATGCGCGAATCGGAATTGCTTTGACGAAGCACTCACTTCGTGATATTTGAATCAGTTTTTGACAGTCAATACTACCATGTTTGTTATTGCTTTCCTACTACGTGTACCTACGTGCTTGTCAGTCATTCATAGTAATAATAATAATATTCTACAACTATCACCCAACGCTGTCTAGTCTTAAGCTAAGCAGAGTTTGTGTTATGAGTACTAGACAACTGTTAAACATACATTTTATAGATAAATTATACCCAGACACGGAACAAAATTATGCTTATCACAACATTGTCCTGGGTGGGAATCGAACCCACGACATCCGGCACAGCAGTCAGGGCCACTAACCACTAGATTAACAGGCCAGTGAAAGCCAGAAAATTAATATTATTACAAATTGTAAGGCTTTACCTCAGTATAGGGCTTCCCTAATGAACATTTTGTTTCGGTGCTGTCCGAAACCACAAAAAAGCCGCTTCTACAGAAACTTTATAAAACCTTAAACATTTGGGTGTAATTAATCTCACTATTTCAGGAGTTTAATGGTGAACCGGGGAAGTGTCGAAGTGGGAATCGGAGAAAAGTTTCATGGTAGGGGCAGGCAGGGCCAGATGCAATACTGAGCGGCCCCGCCAGGCCCCGGCCAGCGCGGCCCGCTCATAAAACTTTTTAAATTGCTTTCTTTTAACATTTAAATAAATGGTTGTTGTAAATAATTCGCGGATTCCTTTATTTTCTTTCCTTTTGCGGTTCAGTGTGTAAAGTTTTTTTACAGACTTTATGCTAGTTCTATAAAATATGATGTAGATAACGTTTTAGCGCTCGCTTGGGTGTTATCGTAGAGTATGGTGCTGCAACTGCTACGAGTTATATTTTATTATTTAAATACGAGTTTATGTTTTGATGTTTTTTTTTTTCATTCGATAGCTCGCATACTTAGGTACACCCACTCAGATAATAGCATAGCACAAGTATAATGCACATCGTATGAAGATCCCACTACATGGGACATAGGCCTTCCCTCTGTCATATAAAGTTGGCCATAATCTACACTCTGCTTGCTAGTTAGATTACCAAATAGGCTCAGTAGAAGAGTTCAAAATGAACGTCCATTTCTATTTGCATTCAAAGAGTACCCTTAGTAATTTAAAAAACTGTAGAAATTTTTAGTTGTGCGCGCAGCACGTAAATGTACAAAATCGATATAGATAACTTTTATGGATTAACATTTTGTGTAATTTGATGTATAACTTAGGCTTTGTTTCATCGCATTCGGTTGACTATATCGAAATATATACTTACATTCATTGACTGTTAGGCGGTATGAAATTCGCCGGGTCAGCTAGTCTTTGGTCTTAGATAAAATCAAACGAAAATATTCATATTTCGTTCATTAAACTATGTTTCTTTCTTCTTTTTCAATCATATTTCATTCATTAAATTATGTTTCTTTCTTCGTTCTTTCTTTCTATTTAAAAATGTCCGACCAACTCAGCAGCCAGTGAAAGCCATCTCCGATCCGTCCCTGTGCTCGTCCCGGTTTCAGGTGAGGGCGGAACTCTTCACCTTTGAACTTCTCCATCCCAGGCCGCGCCCGCACGGAGCTTCCTTTCTTCAAACTTCACGAGTATGTAATCAGTTACGGCTCGTGACCTCATTTCGGTTATCGCTCAAACCCAAATATATATTTTTTTTGCTACCGTAAAGAGGTACTCACTGACGTTTATAGGGTACTTTTCCAGTTTAGAAGTGCCTGTGACTTGTTAAGGAATTTCTACGTGAATGGTTTTTAATCGAAAATATATTACTTGTGAAATATTGTAAGTATATGAGAAAATTTATGAATCCTTCTGGTTTACTTGCTACGGAAGTCAGTTGGCCGTATAAATTGAACTCCTTTTACCTCGTTTGCTACTACTTGGTGAGCACGTGCGCCTGCTGTCTATGGGAGAGTGAGAGTCTTGTCTCTAGCTTCTCGCACTTCCGTCCTTTATCACAGTGTTCCGCAAATTGTGTGGCGCAGCACATGGTGAATAGTTGGTGTGTCTCGAAAAAATACCAGCATCATAAAAGTTAATTGACAGAAGGAAGGGTTTAAAATTCATTCTCCAAGGGTATTTCTGCCACTCACAGATTAACCAGCAGGAATAACTGTTGGAAATAAAAACGAAGTGCACATTAAAATTAAAATTTTCAGATACTCCTTTTGCTGTCTGTAAAAATGATTTTTCAATAATCTTGTACTCCTAAAATTTTCCGATTATCTAGATGTACCTTAAACACAAAAGGTTTACGGAACAATACTCTAGCATCTAGGGGATCGTGTTACCCAGTTACTGAGCAGCGAAGCTCAGCTAAGGGGTGGAATTCGCTGCGAGTCTGTGTTTCCTGATAGATGTCTGTAAGCCAAGAGTGAAAAGGTTGCTGCTAGGCAATCGTGTTCCATCGTCGGCCACATCATCACTTTCCATCAGGTGAGATAGCGGTCAAACGTGAACCTACCCATAATAAAAAAAAGATAGGCAGTCGTTTAATGTAATACACTATAGTACCTAACCTACCTATTCAGCTGCATGCGATTAGATTGGAAGCCTATATCAATATAATTTGGACAAGACTAGGTAAATTCGACAGATTTCGCATGGCGGACAGAGCTCCGGTGGGATCTCATGGTGAAATGGCGTCAACGACTATCGCAACCCAGTGCTGGGCACGCCACAATCAGGGCGGTAAGTCCCCTCTTTGAGGCGTGGCTGAAAAGACCTCACAGCGTCCTTACCTTCCGCATGACGCAGGTACTCACCGGACATGGTTCGTTCGGGAGTTTCCTGCACTCGATTCATGCGGAAGTGACGCCTGGGTGTCGCCACTGTGTGGAACGCCCGGAGGACACGGTGGAGCACACAGTCGAGGTGTGCCCTACTTGGGCAGAGCATCGCGGTGCCCTCGTGGGGGCGATCGGCGGCGGAGACCTCTCGCGCCGGGCCTTGGTTGAGGCCATGGTCCGGAGCGAGGAGGAATGGCAGGCGGTCGCCGACTTCTGCGAAGCAGTAATGCTCGCAAAGGAGGAGGACGAAATCATCAGGCATTTTCGTCGCCGCCGCCGCCAGGATTCTGATCCCGATTTCCGGCCAACGTAGGCGCGGGATTGCGGACAGTGAGCAATGGGTAGTTCACTGTCCGGCCGTCCGGTAACTGTCCGGACCAAGCCCAAGTCGTCGACGGCGCGCACTGTTCCCGCGCGCCTCAAGGGACAACAGCAGGGACCCAGCCGGGTCGAAGCCTACTGGGGCCAGGGTTATCCGAAAGGGCGCTCGAGCCCCGGTATGAAGGCTAGAAGGAACGGGGTGGGTCTTTTAGTCAGTAAGAGTCTGACACTATCTCCCGCTCCGCCCAAGGGCGGGGATGTCAATGCATGATTTTTTCCCACCATAAAAAAAAAAATTTAATTCGACAGATGATACATTCTTGGTGAATAAAATATTTGGAGATATGCTATGTAATGTGAATGACAATAAATCGAAACAAAAGTAATAAAATCATATTACGCGCACTTCGTGTACCTACTTACTTTATAGAAGAGAAATGATACGAGCTTCGAGTAGTCGAAAATATTCAAGAAATTTCGCTATTTATATTATACGTGTATATCGTGGTTAGATCTTAGAAATTGATCACTCCATGATATGGCAAACTCTGGCCTGTTGTGGGTACAACTGGCCAGAGTTTGATGACATTTCAATCCTCGTTTGATATTATAATCTTTTAACCCGTAAGTTTACTGGTATATGTACCACTACTGTTAGTGAAGAAATAAAAAACAATCGGAGAAATTATTCCCAAAGAGATTAGCACGCAAAAATCATAATGCTGATACAGATTCGCCAAGATTAGCTTTGCTTCAGGCCAGAATCGTGTGTATTCAGCACAATAACTCCTTAATTAACTAGACTAGATCCTTTCAGTCATTCGGTCGTGTGAGTGAGTGAATGAATAGTCGTAATCGTACAGTAATAAAGGACCAAAGCAGACATGACGGGTTACGAACTGGAGTAAGCATAAAAAAGTTTAAGAAGGTTCACTCAGGAAAAGTGTTGTTTTATACCTACCTTTTTTAAATACAATATAGTTTTACCCACGATGAAATGCTTTTTAGGAGACTTAATAATGGCAGATCTACTAAGAAAACACCACGGACATCTATATATATAAAAATGAATCCCTATTTCCTTGGTCACGCCATCACGCGTAAACGGCTGGACCAATTTCGCTAATTCTTTTTTTGTTATATTTGTTATTGTCAGGAAAAGGTTCCTAAGGGAAAAAAATGAAAGTTAGGGTAGTGTAGAGTAGAGTAAGTTAGAGTACGGTAGAGTAGGGAAGAGCGGGAGCGAAGCCGAGCGGGCAAAAGCTAGTCATTATAAAAAAACAGGGCAAAGGAGAGTCGGACTCGCGCCCTGAGAGTTCTGTACAAACATGTAAAACCTATGCAAAAAGTTAAATCCGATTTTTTTCGATTGAATTTGCCGATTTGCAAAAAAAAACTCTGACGTAACAATTTTATAGTTTTCAGATTTATTCCTATACTTGTGTTATAAGACCTTGCTTTGTGCTGAATTTCAGGATTCTGGGTCAACGAGAAATACCTAGCCTATGAATTTTGATTTCATCGTGAGTGTTGAAATTTAGGTTTATTGCCACATAAAAAGAAGTATTTTTTTCTCGTTAACTTACAAGTTTGATCTTTTTACAGTTTCAAGAGTCCGTAGACCGGTTATAATTTCATCTGATACCTCCACGCATTCCCGAGATGTGATGATGGTCTTTTTTTATGATGGGAAAAATCATCCAATGACAACCCCCGCTCTTAGGCGGAGCGGGAGATAGTGTCAGACTCTTACTGACTAAAAGCCCGTTGCTTTCATACCGGAGCTTGAGCTATCATTCGAATTAACCCTGGCTCCAGTAGGCTTTGACCCTGCTGGGCCCCTGCTGTTGCTGACAGCTCCTTGAGGCGCGCGGGAACAGTGCGCGCCGTCGACGACTTGGGCTCGGAATCCCGGCAGTAGCTGAGCTACCTAAAAAAGAGTGTGGTAGGTACTTAGCTACTCGACAGTATTTAAAAAAAGTTTTCCAGAAATTTAATCCCACAGCAATCAAAGTAGACTTACTGTTTCTACATAGCGGTGTCGAGGACTTTCGCATCGTCTGTCTGGAGGGCGCACAATGTCGGCTCGCGCTCACAGTCGCGTCAGAACACTAAATTAAGATAAGCTACTATATTGCGGCGTGCGTCTGCCTTACAACTTACAACTGAATAAAATGAAAAACATGCGTTTATTTAAAAAATAATAAGGTGTTTTATTTAGGAAATATTTCATGTTCCTATGATAAGATAGGAAAAAGAAATATAGCAAAAAATTGAAAGGGAAATAAACCCTATTAATGCTATTATTGTCTGTAGCCTTGAACGCAAAAGGACAACTCAGAGTACATCGGCAGATTTTAGTCAGTAAGTCTGTCACGCCCTCGCACTCCACCTAAAATCGCGAAGAATTTATAGGATGATATCAAACCACAAAAAAAAACCAGTTACCTTGGAATCTTACATCCCTGGCAGGCAAAATGTGATATGTATGTATCATCACAATCTGGGGTATATATCACAATCCAAGTCTAATCCTATGACTTGGATTGTGATATGAATAACTTTGCGTTTGAAATAAGGAATGTATCGTCATTGCGGCAGTGCCATAATTAAACCATCAGTATAGGGCCTGTAGCATATTCTACCAAGGGGGAAAAGCTAAAACTTTATAAAGTATAACGAATTAGTCTCTTTTTAAGTTATTTTTCAAATCATCCGAATGTGCCCAAATTATGCAGTTGCCTAGTTTGACTTTATGGAAAATCCAGATGTTTTTGTACGGTGAAGTGAGGCCCACTTCAATGCGTGGGGCCCTTTGCCCCACGCAACTCTCTTTGCTCTTGCAACGTGACGAGACTGATCCGCCACTGTATTAAGTACAGTCAGGGTCAGAAGTGCTGTCGCACTCTACCAAAACTTGAAGTAGAAAGTGGTCCACCAGTGTGATCTATACCTAACTTAGACTTTAGAGTGTATGCTATAATCAACTTGTGTGTGTGGTGTGAGTTGTGATTTACTACCTTTATATAATAGTATAGTAGACACTAAGGTTCAATTTATATTGCCGTGAAATGAAATGGAACAGAAACGTCAATTTCACCTCATTGGACGAATCGGAGCGCGATTTCATGAGAATTCTCGCAACTGCGCCTTGAGAGACGTTGGTGTCAATCCAGAGGCCCTACCACGAGCTCTTAACGTAATCCATTTGATGACCTAATCCGAACTGATAAGGGGATAGAACTAGTGTATAGCTCCATCCCTCTTTCTCCGCACGCCATTTTATGATATTATCACGTCACGGTAAGGCCCAAGATGTTTAATTTGACAAGATCATATTTTTATATCGCTTATTTGTGAAGCAAAAGACATAGAAAATTATGAGATAATGAAAAATTCCAGAACAGGAAAATATTTGGGTTCATGATTAATGGCAGAAACGAAAACGTTTTGGCAAGTACGAAACATTTTGCAAAGCATCTGTATGACTTCTTTTGTTTTATTACCGTTTGTTTGTTACAAATTTTTTTTCTTCTCAATCTCAATGTCATCAGTCCTAGGACATTTTGTAATAGTTAGGTACCCATATATGGTGTTATTAGTGATCTTGCATAGTATGAAGCCACTGCCCCACCTGTTCTTAACTATAGTTCATTCAAGGTAGCCATTCCCTCAGTAGTTCTTAAGATGCCCTTCTTTTCAGTCTTAAGAAAGTCACTGGATATTAGAGAATTGACATAAAGTTCATCCTATATACCTAGATGTAAATTGAGCCTAAGTTTTGGCAGTGAGACTGAAATGAAATGACCTTTCATTCATTGTAGGTAGGTAAAGTCAGCTGTTTGCTGAATTAAAACTAATTGAATAAGTACCGAGCTACTTATTTAGTAAGTAGGTAATCTTAGTTCATAAAGATACTTTTGATAGGTCCTTATACCTTGCAGAGTAGGGGGTATAAGGGTAGGGTCAGTTTGGAATTATAATTAATTATTAATTTATTAAGGTAAAATCAACAGCTTCTGTGTACAGCATTTTACAAGCATGAATGAATAATAATTGGCCTAAGTCTAATTGGCGACTGTGTAACAGTCGCCAATTACAGGTCAACCAGCATTCGCAAAATAAGACATGTTGGGATAAAAATATATCTACTTAAGTAGGTATGTATCTAACTTTCATCCCTTCGGTCAACGATCTATCGTTACCATAGTTAAAAATAAAGAAACAATAATTCATATAAAATTCAATAGGTACTTTTTGACTTCAAAATGTTATTTTTAGCTTTAATCATTCATACTACATTTACAGCTATAATAAAACGTATAATGTGCAAACTCGTGCAATATAACGCCATCAAAAAGTTAGCGTCTGCTCAAAACAAAATAATAAAAGCGAACGCATTGTCGGAACAACTTCGTCGCAAATCTCCGCGGGAAGGCAATACCTACATTTGCGCTAAGATATTACCTTCATAAGAGAAACTCCGGGAAAACAAATTTATTACGCCACTTCTGCCCGTGTACCATGTCCTTATGGTCATAAGGTAGCGGGAAAAGGGCATGAACGAGAAAAAACAACTTTCCCGTTTATGAGGGCAGGTAGGTAATTGTTGTAATTTAGTGGGAGAGCAAAGAGCTTCTGTTAAACGGATATTGCTAGCTATTATTGTGTATTACGGTAATGGACTTTTGGCATCTGTTCTAACTGAATAGTCATCATCGTTTTTCCAAAAGGTTGTTCCTGAAACACTTATTGATTTAAAGATTTTGTAACTTCGAAGTCATCTTAAACAATTGAAGATGTTTTTTTTCAGTAGTACATCATGAATAACTCCCTTCAACTCGTTCTGGGTGAAGCAAGATGCAGTATCGGACTTTTAGGGCCAAACCACGCGATGTAGTGCATGCTGTTTAGATAGTTAACTAAACGTAAACAATCTTTGTATATCTTTTTATTTAAAATAAATCGTACAAAAGACATACAAAGATTATTTAAATTTAGTCTAACCTAACCTAACATCGGTTTAGGTAATAACAACCTAAACAGGTGGAGAGTATAGACTTGTAGAGCTACATTGGATCCACGTCACGCGACGCCTTTCTACGTACAAATGAGGCGTGAATGAACCCCTCTCTAACGCAGCCATCGCTGTTTATAAAATATGTAGTGAGGTTGTGAGCCCTCATAGTTGATAAAGCTTGACTTGTATTAGGTTACAATGGGGCTGGCATGGTCGTACTGTGACCAAAAGTCCCTAAATTTATAAGATTAAAAAAAAAAGTGAGGCGTCTTACACATGTGCGTTGGTCTAATGTAGTTCTAGCTTTACTATGACCCACCCGTCTTCCTCCAATTAGTGCCAGTAACTCTTATGAATAATCCTGCAAGTTGAAAACACGTGCACAGCTATGTTTTTAGTTTAGAAAGAAAAGGTTTTCATTAATTAATAACACGCCATTTTATCAGAAAATAACTTTATTAATGATTAATAAAAAATAATCGACAGTCAAATCATCATTCATCTTACGTACTACTGCATCAGGCACACTGGAACACTTATAACTAGAAGGCATAAAGGTACAAAACAAATCATTGGTGGGTGTAACTGTCTTACAAAATGTTTACATGAATGTGATCTTGGTCCGCACTTGGTTCACTTGCCAGACGTTGAGATTCTCGTACTCCTCGATACACGCGTCCACCTGTTCAAGAAACCAGGGTCGTTAATAGAAATAATAAAATACAATACCTCTACTATTAATTTATTAATCGAATGCAGATAATAGTTGTAGTGATGGGCCAATGAAGTATTAAGGCCTCTTATACTTGAAGGCCCAGTGATTAAGGCCTCTTATACTTGTGGTTGCGAATACGACTACTACTAAGTACTAATTCATGAATTGTTCAAATCATATGTACTTTTCTAGACTTGTACTTTTCTTTTGCCCACTCCGCTCCCTCGCCGCCGCCGCCGCCGCCCCGCTGCCCGCAAGATTCGAGGCAGAGGCCTAATGGTCACCCCGAAGTGGCGCTCCTTTGTGGCGAGCGGGAAATATTACGGAATCGTTTCTGTACTTCTAATTCGTATAAGATTTGAAGGCCTAATAGCTTCATTTATGTTAACACCGCTTTCAAACTGCAACACTCTGCTCCATAACATCCTTGCCGACGTCTGCGGTTCGGGCGAATTCTGTTTCGGTCGCGACTTTCTCTACTTGTATCAAAATGTAACTATTTCGACAGGTTCCAAGTACAAAATGTAACTATTTCGACGGGTTCCAAGTACAACATGTAACTATTTCGACGGGTTCCAAATACAAAATGTAACTATTTCGACGGGTTCCAAGTACAAAATGTAACTATTTCGACGGGTTCCAAGTACAAAATCTTATAGAAAAATAATCTAGAGTCCTCATACAGTAAATTGATAGTTTTTCATAAACTTCGATTTTTAAACTACTGAGACGGTGCAAAAGTTGTGTGGTTTTATCAAAACTTACTTGATCAGGTTTGAATCCCTTGTCGACGCAGCGCTCGATGACGTCGGCGATCTTCACAGTCTGGCTGGAGCCCGCCAGGTCGCGCACTATCGCGAAAATTCGGTCCGTCGAACTTATACCCCTGCAGCACAAAAAATAAATACAATTGCCGTCACGAATCTTGAGCAGTTGCGCAGAAGTCAAGTATTCGGTCTCTTTAGTGGTGCGAAGTGAGACGCGGGGGCGGGGAATGTCAGTGATTGGCTCGCCGCGCCACCGCGTCATAGAAGTCACTCCTGATACGTTCCCCGCGTTGCTGCATGTATCTAACAACGAAGACGAATGGCTCGCCGATTTATGGAATGAGCAAAGCGATCCCCACTCTGACGCCGAGCGCTCAAGATCCGTTTTGGCAATTGTAAGAAAAAATTTTCCTAACTGATGGATGGGACCGATAGATGCGAGACCCAAAGGACCGTTCATTGTGGCGACACTTAGAGGAGGCCTATATCTAACAGTGGACGTCTTTCAGCTGAAATGATGACCTAACAGATTAAGAGCAGCTTAATTTTTTTTAAACTTTGCCGCTGTAGGTACGTTCACAAACATGTAAGCTCACCACAAGACACAACTCGGAAAGTCTGTAAGACATACAAATATTTGTTCCATGCGGGAAACGAACCCGCGACACTTAGTGCAACAGTCAATCGCACAATCAATACGCCAAACATGCCTTCAGTTGTAGAAAAAAGATTTTGCAACAGTTAAGCTGTGGTTAGACAATATTTTGTTTATTACCTTTGCACATTCTCGTCTGTAGGTGCGAGAGACTGTTTCGACATCTCCACCAAGCGGATAGCTTCAGACACGTCCTCTTTTTCCACGACGTCTGATAACCTACAAAAAAAGGTATAACATATATTTTTAATCCATTAATGCGAGCTACAAGGTTAACCAACGAAACTCAAATATTCCTAAGTTTTTTGCGCTTTGTCGGTAAATGTTCTATGTTCGTTCAAATATGATTCAAACCGTAACAAATGTGTAGTAATGAATTAGTTTGTTCAGAATCAGCTGAATCGATTCCACCACTGTGTGGACACCACTGACACTAAGTACAACACTGATCTGAAGCATTAGGCACCCGCACACAGCTAGGTGCGAGAACAAAACAAACCCTCAGTCGCCCGGATGGTCCGGTGAAAAAAATCCGCCTCACAATAGAAAATTATAACCTTGATTGGACAGTTTGTATGGAGAGGCCGAATTTTTTTTTCGTTTCCTGAAAAAAATTTTTGTGGGAGGTTGTTCAGTTTCGTCTACTGAGCAAGCCCTTAAAGTTTGTGGAGGGCTGTCCCTTACACCTTGTATAAAAATACTAGACAGGGATTTTTTAAGTTTTACATTATTATGTTAAAACAATTTGTAAATATTATTAATTAATGCAATAAACTAACTCTTCTTTTGCAGGTATGCTGAGAGAGATATTTGTAGAAATAAGCATCACCTTTGTACCTATTTTTCTGTTTCCTTTCTCTTTTCTTTTATTATGTGTGTGTACATAAATAAATCTAGTGTCAATACCTGAGTCTGGCCAGCGCGGTGGACAGTCGCAGGATAGCGAGCAGGTTCCTCGCCGACGTGAACGTCACGTCGCGAGCGTTGCGCGCCTCGCGACGGAGCTCCACGTACGACGCTGCAACGTTACTATAGCTTACAAATATGCTCCTTATTATAATATTAAATTATGGTTAATAAAGACCATCTTCACTGAGAGCACACAAATGGAAGGAACATTAAACATCCCTTTTATGTCTATAGTCATTAGTAGTTTCATGCCAAATTAAGTCTATTGAACAATTTTTTGCGTGTATCTACGACGAAATTTTGCTCTTCCGTTCGGTCCTCATAGACGTATTTATTCGAAACTCCTCATTAGCCCTTTCACCGCCACGTCAACACAGTAAAAACGTACTATCGGCGCCAACTGACAACTCAGCGATTTCATCTTTTAATAGAATACAAATAAGTAATACAAAACGTGTTATAAGATTTTAATCGTCTGTCATGCAGTCGTTACCGTGGCGTGTTGGATACAATTTACTTTGTCATATATGCATAACTATGGCGGTCAAAAGATATTAGGGCCAGCGGTTAATGGAGGGTGGGTCTGTAACTTGTATGACTAAAACCACATGTTGTTACCTCTGGTCAAAATCGGTTATCATGACTTCAACAGGTTGGAGGCATTACCTATATCTTCACTCTCGCCTATATTAGCCCGCCAAACGTTATCGTGAATACAATAGTTATAACTTAGACAGGAAGTATTATACTTACAGACAATATAATCGGAAAGGTGGTGAGGCACAGCTGGGTTCTTCCTCTTAGTGAGGGCCACGTAGCGCCGCACCAGGCGCATGGGTAAGGCTCGGATCTCTGTGGGCGGCTGTGTCGAGTGCTGATGCACGTAGGCTATGTGCTTGGCCAGTTCCAAGTCCTTCTCACTGTGGGGAAACACTTCATTAACGGCCTGTTCCCGACTTCGGTCTTAGCGGGGAGCAGGCCGACATCGGGAAGCGAGCGCGCGGCGCTATGAGCGGCGTCTCGTAGCGTGCTTCAAACTTTTGATCTTACCGCTCGTCCCCCCGCGCTTAGCTGCCGCTCACAGTCAGCGGCAAGTCGTAAACGGGCCGTAAGTAATATGTATTTAAGTTACACCTCAAGGTTAGCTTGAGCTGCTTGAGGTATACATACAAGTTTGTCGATATAATTAGCGAAGGTGAATTTTGTCGCGCATCTTGCTCGAGCGCGCTTTAGTTTGGCCATATATATGAAACAGATTGTATTGTTAGTTTGGCCATATATATGATACAGATTGTATATATGATTCAGATTGTATTGTTATGTAGCTTGGGGACAGTTTATGTGCGATACAGCATTATCCTCCTAAATTCGTAGTCACTTTTACCTACCGCCACGAAGAATGCAAGCCCTACTTTACTCTACTAATATTATAAGTCTATATATGTATAGTTACTCTTTCCCTCAATAATTAGTGAATGGATTTGGATGAAACTTTGTACACAACTAGCTCATGTACTGGAATAGCATATAGGATACTTTTATCCCGAGAGTATATTCTGTTGGGATTATTTTCTACTATCACGTGGGCGAAGTCGCTCTCAGCATCAAGTAAATTATAAATTCATACCGGTTAGGTTTATCCTGTATGAGCCACAGCAGATCAAAACGCGAGAGCAGCGCGGCGGGCAGCTGTATGTTCTGCTCTATCGTCCTCTTGGGGTTGTAGCGCCCGTACGCTGGATTCGCGGCTGCCAGGATCGACACGCGAGCGTTTAGGCATGTCATTATACCAGCCTAGGAAAAAGCGAGACGAATTAATGAGTTAATTACTAGCAAATACACAAAAAGCTCCAACCAAAACTCTTCAGAGTGCTTAGTGCGATCGCTTTTGAAGGTCGGCGTCCCGATTAGCCTACACCAAGCTCGTAACTAAAGGTAAGGTAATAGGTATTACACTGCGCTGAATATCGCGTGCGATATTCCGAGTCGTATTATTTTTCATTCATAGAAAAACAGTCTAACCCCTATTACACTACGCGATACGTCGAACCATAGACTAGATACATCGAACCATAGACAAAACGAGTATGAATATCGCATGGTGTAATAGGTCCTTAATCAGGGGGCCACACACGATATACGTTGCGATCGCGTTGATGTAAAAACAACTCGCTTTAAGACTTCTGCATAAGTCACATATTCTAGTAATCCACACATAAACAGGTTAAAGCATGACATTCGCAGAACCTCTCTGTTCTTTAGAGATGATTGGCATCAGCCTTTTTTGCATTTCTGTTAAGTAGTAACCTGTAAGTAGTTGTTCCTGACGTAAATCTTATTCTTAGAGTAGGTACCCTTTTTTTCGGTTTAGAATTCTCATGGATGTTTCCGCCCTAAAGCGGGTGGAAGGTATCCATGACCACATGACACAGCCACTCTGGTGTTCCCTCATACAAACAAACCTTGGCAATACTGATAGTCTGCTGCTCCATGACCTCGTGTATGGCGGTGCGGTCGTTCTCGGCCATCTTGTCGAACTCGTCGATGCAGCACACGCCCTGATCTGCCAGTACCAGCGCGCCACCTTCCAACATCATCTCGCCGGTGAACGGGTCCTGCCACAGAATATATATTGACGAATAGGTAGGTAATATAAGCACTAGGCGTGGCTAAGCTGATGGGTCACTATTTTCTTAAAGTGAATACACCAGTTTCTATATTGATATCAGACATACAGATGCCTAATGGTAAAAACCGAGATATTCTTTAAAGACACAAGTCACCACGATACAGAATTTCAAGCAAAATCAACAAGATTGTTACCTTCATAACCGCAGCCGTAAGGCCGACCCCCGAGGAGCCTCGTCCGGTGGTGTACTGCGAGCGCGGCGCCAGGCGGTCGATGTAGTTGAGCAGCTGAGACTTGGCCACTCCCGGGTCGCCCATCAAGCAGATGTTGATGTTGCCACGGATCTTCATGCCGTTCGGACGCCTACACAACAGAAATTAACAAGTTAAGGCGATACCTATGCGCCTGAGCGTGGCCACGTTCTAGATAGCCCTGAACTCAACATTGTTTTGTATATATCTTTGTCCCATGTTTCCTGATGGCTACAACCTGGGGATCTTTAAGTCAAGAGTGAATAGGTTACTTCTTGCTCCATCATCGACCGCATCGCCGCTTTCCATCAGGTTAGAAGTCAAGCGCGAACCTATCAACAATAAATTTAGAAAAAAGGTGACTATTACATTGAAATTGAAACACACCACAGTAACATCCATCAATAGCTCTCTGGCATGTTATTTTCACAGCCTTATACACCGCTAAATTTTGATCGTTTTAATCCCGTGGAGGTTCGATGCATTACATGGAACACTATCGAGTTAGTACGCAACGTCGACTCTACCTACAGGTACTCTTTGAACTCGCTTAGCTGACGTTTTCATAGAGAAATTAATTTCGTACATGCGTAAATTAAAAGGTAATTTTTTTATTTTATCTTTACAAATCGTTAGTGTCGGGATCGAACCTCCACGGGATTAAAACCATCAAAATTTAGCGGTGTATACTGATCCATACAGAAAATACGTGTCTAGTACAGGCCGGGAGCATCACGCCTAAGTTAAAGGTATCATTTTAGTCAACTACGATCAAATTGGTCAAGGAGAGGGGCTAAGCTGAGTGTAAACGATGAATCACTATTTTCTTAACGCAAATAGACTATAAATAGTAGTAGGATGTGTTTTTTTTATTTGTAGATGTCTCGCGTTTGGCCACTATCTCACCGGATGGTTAGCGGTGATGTGACCGACGATGGAGCACGCTTGCTTAAAAATAACCTATTCACTTCTGACTTAAAGACCGAGAGAGTGAGAGGTTGTAGTTGTCAGAAAACATAGACTCCAGCAGGGAATTTCACTCCTTAGCTGTACACACAATGAATGTATTCCCAGTTTTGGTGTCTATTATACTTACTTATCGACGCCTCCGACGAGTAGTAGCAGCAGAGCTTTCTTGATGTCTTCGTGGCCGTATATCTCGGGCGCCAGGCTGCGCGCCATGCGTGAGTACAAGTCTTCATCAGCTAACTCTGCTAGTTCTTCTTCTGTTAATGCCTCCGCCATTTCGCTTTCGTCTGCTTGATTTAGGCAGTTTACGGACTAGAAATAATAAGAAGAAATGTATTGGTTTTCTGCATTCTTTAAATTGGTTGTGTCCTGGGACCTACATTTACATAAATATATGATCCTTGTGGCAATAGACCTTGCTGTTAACAGCTCACAAGTCAGTATTTTAACAACCACAGAACTCTGTCAGAAAGACAGCAACATAGAAAAGATCGTTAACAATAAAAATATTTTTTCCCTTTTATTTATTTTTGATATTTTTAAGATTTTCATTTACTTTTTTAGATAAAATTTCGGAATATTTTACCAGCTTTTTAATCTAACTATAACTGGGAGCATTTGGTGTTGAACAACAAATATTTTAAAAAGTAATTGAAGAGAAAATTCCGTTATAATAAACTTTCAGATTTTTTTTATCTAGGTATAACTAGAAGCATCTGGTGTTACATAATCAACTTGACTATTTAGATTTTTTTTCTCTCATATAAACTAGTGCTTGACTGCTATCCCACCTGATGGTAAGCAGTGATACAATCGTTAACGGTGAGGCTCACTAGTTAATATATTTTCAAGTCAATCAATATGGTCACTCACATGTGCCTCCAGGTAAGTATCGGACAGCAGTCCCTGCACGATCTGACGGAAGCCAGCGGACAGCAGCGGCAGGAACACGCCCGTCACGGCCACGTGGTCGCCCGGCTGCGCGCGCCGCGTCGTCTCGCCGCGGCAGTACACCGACAGCTGCCGCGGGATGTGGCCCACCGGGACCTGGTCTGACTACAAAAACATGGAGATTAGTGGTTGAACGAGGTCATTAAAAGAATAACAGTTTCGTTACAATATATTGACTTTATTATTGATGTAATAATAATTGTTGGGAATGATCCCTTGCCTTCGGACCGAGCGCAAGTAATTGCTGAGACCACCTAACACGCAAGTAGTTTTTGTAGTTATGGTCATAAGTTGAGGATAAGAATTTTGTTTAATAAGAATGTTCATATTTGATTAATTGGATGTAGGAAATAGTGCCTCGCAAGATAACTGTGTAAATAAGTAGAATTTAATTCAGTTCCAGAGTTTTATTATTTCATAAGGTATTTAGAGAATAAAGGTATTTACATAATTAACTAGTAAACCAATTATTTAAGGCTTAGAATAGCAATAATAATAGCAGCAAACTTCCACAGCACAATTTCATTTCATTGACTTTTTATATCAAGGCAAAGACAGGATACATATAATGCAAATTTTTTTTTTAAATATTGTTGATTTTACCCCATGGAAAGCGACAATGCGGTCGAGGATGGAATGCGCTTACCTAAAAGAAACCTATCTATCTACTTTAATTAATAACAATACTTACATGCTCCTGAATCTTGAGCTC
Organism: Mythimna albipuncta; assembly: GCA_929112965.1. Lineage (NCBI taxonomy): Eukaryota > Metazoa > Arthropoda > Insecta > Lepidoptera > Noctuidae > Mythimna > Mythimna albipuncta. Next base: position 17,453,771 of record OV815962.1, read on the forward strand.
CTGGAACTTCTGGAAGCGGGAGCCCCTGGTCTGCAGGTGCAGCTGGCCGGCCGTCTTGTTGAGGCGGCAGTCGTCGGCCGTGCAGGCGGGCGGCGGCGTGAACTGCAGCGCGCGCACGGGCTGGTACGTCTCCGCGCCGCACGCGCTGCACGAGTACGTCGCCACCACCAGCAGCGGCTTCACGTCCGTGCAGCGGGTCACTATGCCTGGTGGGGACAAGTGTACATTCAAAGATTTTTTTTTTTTTTTTTTGTTTTTTTTTTAAGTTCATTAATTTGATGATGGTGATGAATGTTGAAAGGGATAATAACAATGATTTTTTTTTAAGACTGTCTTCTCCCGCTCTGAATGGAGGGCATGTCAGACTTTTACTGACTAAAACTACACCTGTGTCTTTCAATTGCCCTTTGTGTTTTAAGATGGTCTTAGAACACCTTGAGTCTTAGAAAGGGCAGCTGAATGGGTTTCCTTTTCAGAAAATAACCATGACCATTAAGAATGATGAGGTGATGATATGTTAATGGAGAAAGCTAATCAGAAAATGAACTTTATCGAGGAAGAGTATCATGGTACCTCCAATAGGAATTGAACAGTAACTGGTGAAACCATGGGGGACAGCTAGTCTTAGAATGAACGGAAGAAAATAGAAATAGGACAGGAAGATGAATCCTCTCGAGTTCAGCCATTGGCAGTTAGGGCCAGACATTTATTCACACTGTTATCTAAAACATTAATTAAATAGACATCCTTAAGACTATAATAAAGCGAAACCTCAATTGCAAGTGACTTCAAGGCTAGAGTGCTCTTATTAAACCAGTGCGTCTTGCCATCAATAATTATATCAATCTTATTATGTTTCTCATTTACCACAACATTCACAACCTGGATAAAAATGGGACCGATTCTTACCTCTCATTGTGACTAGTTTGCCAATATGCTCAGCCTTGACTTCTCTAATAGGGAGAGACTTTGATGACGATAAGTCCTTAAAGTACACCTCACTGGAAATAAAACAAAATATTATAAAGAAAAGTATAGAACAAGCTTAAAATCCTTAGACTGATGATATTCATTTGTTTCGTATACAATTGTTCGTTCATTTATTTTACATCAAATAGGGTAGACCGGGGACAATTGAAACAATTTTACTTAAACCGTGTGCAGTGACTTATCTATTGTACCTACATCCCTCTTATTTATACCGCTGAAAGGGTCGTTATCTAGTTCCTAAATTAAACATAATCTATATCTCTATTTCAAATAGTTAACCTACAATCACCTATTAAAGAAGACCGGGCGCAGTGGTTCTATTGTCCCCACCCTAAGGACGGTTGAAACAGTATGTAGGGATAATTGAAACACTGGAAATATTTTATGAACTACTGGAGCTTTTTAATCAATCTTAACAAGTTAACATGCCACTAAATTGTTTATTGAGATCGTGAAAAATGCGTCATCGTAACATAAATATTTCAAAAATTATACATGCAAAAACATTTTCAGTATAAACAACTCAAAATATATCTTATTTAAATAATTTAAGTGCTCTAATTTGTGCTATTGAACACTATTTCACATTATTAAAAGACTTAATATCTTATTATGCTTATTATAGCACTTATATGGGGGAGAAAACAAAGTATTCCAGTCTCATACAAAACAGCCTGTTTCAATCTTAACAATGTTTCAATCATGACAATGTTTCAAGCATAAAAATGTTTCAATCGTAACCATCGTTTATTGACCCGTATAGGTTTAACTCTTCTTGTGAAATTTAATTTCAAAGGAAATCAATCAACATCATTCAAGATCAATCAATCGATTTACCCAATAGCAATTCCTCATATATTATGTTATTATTATTATAATGAAAAAATATAGATCAAACTTAATGTCATGGGTTCAATTTTAGGGTCGTCGGAGTTATCGAATTGCCCATCAGATGTAATTTTAACTAATAGGTAACCCAACCCCAACATAAATAACCATTTAAACCACTTTTTACTTGTAACCATTAGGTATTTTAATTTTATAATACCTAGCGATTGTGAGTAAAAAGTGGTTTTAAATTATTATTTTCTTTCATCGTAATACTGTATTTTTTTTTAATTCTGTGCGTTTTTATATTTTTTATGATTGATATTTTAATAAACACAACCTTTTTCTGTGCAGTCGGATAAAAACGTGGAATATGAGGGGACGTTTGAAACGTTTCAAACGTCCACAGATAAGTTGTTTCAAATGTACCCATGTCACATCTTCTAATTCAATACTCAATATTTTGGTAAATATGGACTTAAACATTAATTACCAGTAATAAACACAATCTTAAATAGATAAACAATACCCCAAAACAAGGAAAATTGCCAAAAAACAAGACTTAAATATGAAAACAACAAAAGTTAAAGATCCGGAATACTTACTTTTTGGCACGAAATTTTTCGAATCGTCCTGTGCACGACTGTATCGCTCGCTGGCTCGAGCCATGTTAAACATAAAACCGAACATAGCCGACGATGCAACGAACGACACGTCACAAGCGTAGGTATTATAGTTTACGAGAAATTGAAGTTGTTGCAATCATGACCTGTTTCAATTGTCCCCGGTCTACCCTACATACATAAACTCTATATAACTGAAAACTTACAATCTCCTGATGAGCTCTGGTGGGTATCTGTTGCGGGGGTCCCTCATTTCTCCAGGGATCCTGTGGTTCCTCGCCTCTAGCATGATCCTGTGCTCTATGTACACATCCAAGGCATCCTTGGCAGCTACCTACAAAAAGTGGTTTGTTTCTTATAAGTGCTTAAGGTTATAGTCGAGCAAAAACTATGATGTCTAAATACTTTTAGAGATAACTAGCTGTTTTATATGTGAAGCATGTTTTAATTATATTTGTCTTTAATTCTTGCTCTGTCCCTTCATCCAGAGAATAAAGAAGGTTCAAGTGATCAAAATTTTGATGAATAAAGTTAATTAAGGATTAGATACGATGCTAAGTAGTTTTATATTATTATTACCTCTCTATGTTTGTAGTTGGGCAACATCTCATACACAACATCTGACACCATGTTGGTGTAGCGTCTCGTGTTCTGTCTCACGGCCTCCGCCAACTCCTCATTGGTCTCGTGCAGGTCGTCCAGCTCCACAATAAAAGCATTCTGAAAGAATTTTGGATAAAGTTCGAGTTATTGATCAAGAACATCAACTTTGATACAAAAAATCTCTATGAAATGTCAAGTACCTGTTCTCTGTGTGCAACCCTGGTGAGTTGCTCAGCGTATTTGAAGATCTTGTTTCCCTCATCATCGGTTTGACAAAAGTCCACAAAGAAATTCTTGAATGACTCTGAAACATCAGTGTTTGGTTGTTATTTTAGGTTAAATGACTACAAAAATTAAAATTAAAATGTAGGAATGATGTTTTACCGCTATCTGTTGCATAGTCGCGCATAGCCATTTTTGAGGACTAATAAAGAAACTAACGATAAACAAGTAACAGAAAGTTTTGTGAAATATTTTCTGAACAAACAAACAGCGCCCGATTTGTTGACAGTTTGGCAAAATTGGCGCGAAATCGAGTACTAGAGGTGTACAGATAAAAATCAGTAAGGTATAACCATAGACAAAGTTTCTGTTTATGTCGACAATAGTTGCCTAAATTCAGGAACATTGAACTATTATATCGCATCCCTATTTTCAGTTTTGTTGTCAATTGTCATTCCCTTCTACCGATTTCCCACCGATTTCCCGCCAATCCTTACGTCAATCAAAACTGCTGTCGAGTTTCGCTGACTTTTTATTAGAATTAAAAATTGTAAATGATTCGAGTGTATTTTTAAACAAAACATGGCAGATTCCTTAGGTAAATTTAGAAAAGTAAAAAATTAAGTTAGCTATGTGATTAAAACCAAATAATGTGTTGTTCAATGAGCCAAAATGTCACCTTTTGTTTTCAGCTGGTCAAAGAGCCAAGAGGCAGAAAGTGGACAGACACGGCCGTTTATCGGCATTCGAGAGGCTAAAACAATTGAAAGGCAAGGGCGTAAAGAATAAATACGATGTGGACGAGATGGAGAATGTGTACGACACTGTGGACGAGAGAGAGTACTCGGAACGAGTGATGCAGCGCCAGGAAGATGACTGGATTGAGGATGATGGTATGTTCATGATATCCCTACTCATTTCTTTATTAGTCCTCTATGATATCTGACAAATTGTATACAAAATTTTGCTCAAAACACACAGTTGTGATTAGGTACTAACAAGTAAACAAACATGTTTACTTCGCAGTTTGCATAACTTAAAGTAGAAGACACCATTTCTGAACTATTCTATTCTAATTCTTATTTCATTATCTTATCATTATAGGTACTGGTTATGTGGAAGATGGGCGGGAGATATTTGATGATGATGAAATTGAAGACACTTATGTGGCTTCTAACAGCAAAGATTCTGGGCGAGGGCAGAAAAGGAAAGCTAGAGTTGCTCCTCCAACATCTGGCAAAGGAAATATTAGAAACCTCCTTGGATCTATGCCTACAAAGAAGAAAGAGGTACCATTTGTGGAAATTTACTTTGTGCATTAATAATTGTATGGCCTTAAGTTCTCAAGTACATAGTATTGGCACATGCCAATAAACAAGTTTTTAAAGTATTCTAATAACTAGCTCCTGCCACCGACTTCGCCTACACAATAGTAGAAAATTATCCCAAGAGAATATACTCCTGTGTTAAAAGTACCCTATGTGCTTTTCCAGGAAATGGTCTACCCGTGTACCCCAAGTTTCATCAAAATCCATTTAGTAGTTTTTGTGTAAAAGATTACTCTTTATATATGTATTCTCTTATATGTGTATTCTCTTTAGGTATGTTACCATACCTCTTCCTGCCCTTATCCCATATTACTTGGGGTCGGCGCAACATGTTTACTTCTTCCATTCTGTCCTGTCACCCGTCAAACTAACACTAACTCCCTTTTCTTTCATATCACTTCTTACATAGTCAATTAAAAGAGTAACATACATACTACATAAAAATTTTCAGGATTTAGTAGAATTAAAAATATTTTTGTTCTGCCACATATTGCAGTTCACAGCTTATCTTTAGTACATTAACTTATTTTGTTTGCTTTTTAATATTCATTAGAAGGTATTAATTAAAAAACCTCGAGTTTCTTGAAACTAAAATATCATTTACAAACCATTTTTCTATAATATTGCAGGATGTAAAAATATCTGAAGACAACATTCTATCAGATATCATGTCTGATTTGGATGGCAATGCTTCTACCACAGTGAAACCAAAGCCAGTGGCCACCAAAGCTAACATAGTAGAGAACAGCAAGAGGGATGCACAGAACTACTTCAAAAGTCTGTCTTCAGCTGCCAAGAAACCTACCACTACTACTAGCTTAAGTAATAAGGAACAACCAGTTGTTAAAAAAGAAAATGTAAGTAAACTGAACTATCTGATTGTGTGGAAGTGTCTGATTTTTTGGTTGAAGTAGCGTTTCATGATTTTTGTTATCTTTTATCACTCAATCAAATAATCTTTTTACAGAAAGAAAACCTGGTATCTCCTGATAAACCTGTTGAAAAGAAAGTGACTGTAAGTTAAATATTTTTATTTCATTACTCATCATCACTAGCTTTTGCCCGCGACACTACTACACTTTACTTAAACTGTTTATCCCTGGTAAATGTTATCAACTTTGAATATAGAGTCTCTGATTTTTATAGGAGTGGTTGCTAAAAGGGTTTACTGTTACCTTATCTTTGGTTGTATTCATTTTAAGGGCTACTCTTGGTAGCTTTACTGTCACCAAGCAATGTACTGGCGTCCTCCAAACATTCCTGGTGCCTCTCCGTATTAAAATGAACTACTAATATACTGCTATGAATATATCGTGAGATTATTACACCTTCTTATTTTTGCTATATGAAAGAGTAAAACTGAAAAAAAAGAATAAGTAGGCGCTTTTCAAGCACGTTGATTTCCGTGTTTCTTTTATAATGTTATTTAATTTCTTTTCTACTCTTGCTTACAAGCATTGCATTGTGTGCGAGTTTTAGCATACTTAACATGAAATCAAAGAAACCACAGTGGATTTACTTATGAACCGCCACTAAGCAAAGCAAGTCGTCAATATAACGGAAATAGCGAAGGCTCGTGAGTAGGATCGCAGTGAATGCTCAATATAATAATGGGCTCGCTTGTCTTGCTTGGCTAACAATACCAGAAATATATAATCTGGTATCCACATGTAAAAGCGCGGCGGTCACTCTTATTCAAACTGGGGTCTGTCTTAGCTCGCACGTCTCTTGAGAAGGTGGGATTCATCGCTTGTGTTAGGTTAGGGAGAGGTTAGGTTAGTCTGGGGCAGCGGAAGTCAAACTGCACCCGCAGCCCCTGAAACAAGTGTACGAGGGAACACCGGGGTGTTTTTAGTCAGTAAGTGTCTGACAGACCCCTCCACCTACCCCGAGGCGGAGGACATCCATGAGGATTTCAACCCCGAGAAAAAATAAAAACAAAAAGGGAGAGCTTAGATAAGCTCGGTGTGTAAATGTGCCTGCCTTGCTACCTACCTCGACTTATGTAAAGGCTCGCTCGCTCGATTTGTGAGACTCGTTCAAACTGAATGCAACTTTTTTGCAACAGATTTTTTTCAATTTTATTTTCAAAAATAAATAGCCATTCGTGTAATAAGGCAATATATAGTGCGTTGGAGTAAGATCGGCATTAGGGTAAGAACGTATAAATATAAATTATACGACTTAGGATAAGGATAAGGTTTTATGTTCCACCTTGCCGCGTCATTATGTTCCACCTTGCCCAGCAATGTGGCTGGCATTAAAAATAAACCTAAATAAGTGATCTTCCCACAACCTACCTTAAATTATGCCTAAAAATAGTTGTAATTAATATTTTGTTATATCTTTTGCGTGTTCATTTGAATTCCATCTTTCAAACATTACAGATACAAATTGGTGAAACATCCAAACCAGTCACAGAAAAAGCGGTCCCAAAGAAACCAGAATGGAAGATAGACAGAGAAATAAAGCAAGAAACAGAAGACTCGGCCACACAGAACATTGAGGAGTTCCACACACAGGACTTGGACTTTGATGATGACTTCAGTAATGACACCACCATACCCGCTCCCAAAACTGAGGAAGTTAAAAAGGAAATCATTCCTAGCACTGCAGAAACTATTGGAGATGTTGCTGAAGAGTTTTTGAATGAAGATTTTGACATATTTCCAGCTAAAAAGGAATCTCCTAAACAATTGAAGCCTTTAACTAGCACCTGGTCTGACCAGATGGGTGAGAACCTGGTTGCAGCGACGGTACAGTTAGATGGACAGTTGCCTCTACATACGAATGAGAATGGGGAGAAAGTACTAAGGTTTTACTGGCTTGATGCTTGGGAGGACCGGTTTGTGAAGCCGGGAGTGGTGTATCTGTTTGGGAAGGTCTATGCTAACCCTTCTAATAAGAAGGCTGGCTGTGTGTCCTGCTGTCTTGTTGTGAAGAATGTTAATAGGCAAATGTTTCTCTTACCTAGGGAGTATGTAAGTACTGATACCTTTTTTATCTTTCAAGGTTTTTTTTTTACTTTTTAACAACCACACCGAAAAAGCAAAAGTGTGCTCTTAGCACCAAATAAGATAAAATAAAAAATACTTATAAGATTTATTAGCATTCATGCCAGTCATGTACATGACTGGCAAAAGGATAGTCACAAGCTGTTAGATTGTTTTGATATTGCAAATTGGACCTTGGGGTCCTTAATTCTATTATAATTTCAAGTTCTGTATTATTCAATTAGGATATAAATGGTGAGATATTAACAATGTTTGATCAGATGCCATCCATCATTAACATTTATTCCAATTTTATTCACGGTTATTATAGAAACTGGACCCAGTAACGCTAGAAGCGACAGATCAAGAAGTGACGATGATGGACATGTATGCAGAGTTCAACAGCGCCGTCGCTAGCGAGCTGGGGCTGAAGGAGTTCAAGTCGCGCAAGGTCACCAAGAACTACTGCTTCAACCTGCCAGACATACCCGCGCAGTCAGACTACCTGGAAGTTAGATATTCTGTAAGTCTATATCTATACTAATATTACAAAGAGATTTCTATGTTTAGATTTTTGTTTGTAATGAACTCAACTACTATTATAATTTTTGCTTATTTTTGTTAAAATGTTAGGTCAATTCTTTTATACTCGCGATTCGTCTGATCGAGGGCCCCACCAGGCCAAGGCCCCGTGGTATTTTGCCAGCCTTGCCACCCTATAGTTACGCCACTGTTTCGAGTCTGTATTGGTAAGGCATTTAACGCCAATAGGAATACACGCAGAAACGAACCCAATAAAGCTACTCATTTTTTTTCGCATGTAACGAGGAGTAGAGACTAAATTGACGTCTTTAGGATCGTTTACGCATTTTTTTATTAATTTATACTCGGTTTTATGCTACAACGACTGAAATTAACGTAACAGACGAAGCAGGTTTCCAGCACTAGATCAAATATATTTTAAAAAACTGGTAGATTATAGCCTTTCGAGTTTAACATATATACTAACGACTATATACTATATTCCAGCTTCGCCTGGGTGTCTGAAATTCTCGATATTTCTACAATGCATGTAGTATATGCTTAAACCTTCGTCATGAAGTTAACACTTTGACCAATGATGAACCAATGGAGAAAAAAAATCTGTATGAAGATCCATTCAGTAGTTTTTTTTTTATTTTTTTATTTCCTCCACAGGCCACATTCCCACCACCGCCAAAAGACAAAAAGTACCTTACATTCTCGCACATCTTCGGAGCCACCACCTCGTCCCTAGAAACCTTCCTACTAGAGCGTAAGATCAAGGGTCCCTGCTGGCTGGAGGTGAAGCAGCCGGAGCAGGTGCAAGCCAAGGTGTCCTGGTGCAAGCTAGAGGCTGCTTGTGATAAGATGGAGCATGTCTCCGTAATCAGGGACGGTGCGGACTTGGAACCGCCGCCTATTACTGTGGCTACTGTAAGTCTATTTTCATCTTTAACCCCTTGCGTCGGATTGGTCCAACGACTGTTTTCGTATTCTCTTCGCCAGGCTCGTGTTGGCGATCTGACGAGATGAAGTAATGGTCGCCAAATTTTTAAAGGGTTAATTAAATGCGCCTTTGGTAGCTTATTTTTCTCACAGGCTTCTTGACTAGCTGAGATCGCGCCTATATTTATGTTTTAATATCCCAAACCAACAATAATAACTATGTATTCTCTCAGAGACTTGGCAAAATTACTTCTGTCTAAGGCTATGTTTCATGCTGCATTCAGCTTGCATGGAAGTTCCATTAATTGTGGAGGTATGATCAATCGTTTGATCATACCTTACAGTGTAATTGAACTTGCATGCGAGTTGCTTGCACGTGGGAACGCGGCGATTAGCTAGTGGATAATTTGTGTGTTCCCTTAAAACAGAATGTAACATGTTTTAGATTCATATGAGAACTACAATGGATCCAAAAACCAGGAAGACAAAGATATTGATGATAAGTTGTCTGTCACACACCAACTTCCACTTACACAAGCCTCCCCCGAACCCGCCGTTTCAACAACATTTCTGTGGTAAGTGAAACTTGCAAATAGAAAATGTTTTTAAACTATTTTAATCAGTTGGACTGATAATTTTGACATATCAGCATCTAATCTAGAAATATATTTTCAGTCATGACAAAATGCAACGAAATTTGGCCCTTGGATCTAAAACAATCGCTGCCTCAGTACAAAGCAACAAAACTGACCAAATGCGACACAGAGCGAGAACTACTCAACTATTTCATGGTACAGTTCTGGAAGATGGACCCAGACCTAGTAGTAGGCCATGACTTACAGGGATTCCAACAAGATCTACTTATTGGAAACATTCTCGATCTTCATATACCCAACTGGTCTCGATTAGGGCGGCTCAAGAGAACTGTGGCTCCTCAAAAGAAGTACGCAGCTAAAGACGCATTCCTCGGTCGCTTAGTCTGTGACATCAAAATATCTGCTATGGAAGTAATACGGTCCAGGAGCTTTGACCTTGACACTCTCTGCGTAAATGTACTGAAAATGAAAGAAGGCGAACGTGTTGAAGTAGCACTTGAAGATCTGCCCAGATATTACGAGAACAGCAATGACCTGTTCCAACTTGTATCGCTAAATATGCATGATGCTTCCTACATACTCAAAATGATGTGCGAATTGAATGTGATACCGCTAGCGTTGCAAATTACTCAAATTGCCGGAAATATAATGTCTAGAACGTTACTCGGTGGTAGATCAGAAAGAAACGAGTTCCTCTTACTCCATGCCTTCACCGAAAAGAACTACATCGTGCCTGATAAAGTTTATGGTAAAAGAGTGGTAGCAGACGATGATAACGACGAGCCAGAAGGTGCCCCCAATGTATCCAAAAAGCAAGGAAAGAAAAAAGCGGCCTATTCTGGAGGTCTTGTTTTAGATCCTAAGAAAGGATTCTATGATAAACTCATTCTCCTTATGGACTTCAATTCATTGTATCCTAGCATCATTCAAGAGTACAATATATGCTTCACAACTATTAAAAGGAAAGCGACTGGGTCTTCTGACGAAGATGTCGCTAACCTTATCTTGCCAAAGTCTAACACAGATCTTGGCGTACTACCGACTCAGATTCGCAGGCTTGTGGAGAGTAGACGAGAAGTCAAGAAGTTGATGAAGACACCCGACTTGTCGCAGGAGCAATACATGCAGTATAACATTAGGCAGATGGCTTTGAAGCTCACAGCTAACTCTATGTACGGTTGTCTCGGTTTCACGCACTCACGATTTTATGCGAAGCCCCTCGCAGCCCTAGTCACAATGAAAGGCAGAGAAATTCTCATGGACACCAAAGAAATCGTCCAAAAGGCTAACTACGACGTAGTGTACGGAGATACGGACAGTTTGATGATCAACACCAACTGTTTAGATTACGATAACGTTTTTAAGATCGGTGTTGACCTGAAGAAGGAGATCAATAAGAAATATAAACAAATTGAGCTTGATATAGATGGTGTGTTCAGATATTTGCTTCTACTGAAGAAAAAGAAATATGCTGCCGTGTTAGTCACCAAAAACAAAAGTGGGGAATTTGTCTTTACACATGAGCATAAAGGTTTAGATATTGTTCGTCGTGATTGGTCACAACTGGCCGCAGAAGCCGGAAAATTCATATTGAGTCAGATTTTGTCTGAACAATCTGCAGACGAGAGACTTGAGAGCATTCAAACGCATCTCAACAAACTGAAGGAGGACTTGACGAACGGCAAAATGCCGCTCTCAATGTTAACTATCACGAAACAGCTGACGAAGAACCCCAACGAGTATGCCGACAAACACGCGCAGCCTCACGTACAGGTCGCTCTAAGACTGAACAGTAAAAACAGCAGGAGGTTCAAGAAAGGTGACGTGGTGCCTTATATCATCTGTGAAGATGGCACCGCTAAGTCGGCGACGCAAAGAGCATATCACATTGAAGAGCTAAAGAATTTAGAACATCTCAAAGTTGATTACAAATATTACCTGGCGCATCAATTGCACCCTGTTATATCCAGAATATGTGAGCCTATTGAAGGCATGGATCCAGCTCGAGTGGCCGATTGCCTCGGCCTCGACCCCTCTGGCTATAGACAAATAGTTAGACGAGATAACTCAAACACAGAAACCTATGAAGTAGAAAACGAGCAAGAAAAATACCGACAGTGCAAGGACTTCGTTTTTGTATGCGTCAATGAGCACTGTAAAACTGAGAACAAGATCAGAGAAACAGTTGTAAAATTGGATAAGGAGAGTGTAACATTTTTAGATAAATGTCAGAATGATAAGTGTACTCTGAGGCCAGTGGATTACTTGGCGAGTATTCAGAACCAGTTGAGTCTGCAAGTCCGTCAGTACCACGCTCAGTACTATGCGGGCTGGTTGTCGTGCGAGGACCCCGCATGCGGACACCGCACGGCACGGCTCCCGCAGACTTTCGCTGGAGGATACCCGCTGTGCAGGCTATGCGAGAAAGGAGTCATGTTCAGAGAGTACACTGAAAAAGACTTGTACTTACAAATTAACTTCTTTTTGTTTTTATTTGATCTGAGCAAGAATACTAACTCAAGTAAGTATTTGTTTTATAGTCATAAAAGTTTTATCTGCTGTATGGTAAAGTAAAACTTCTAACACATTTTTACTTTGTTACAGAAACTCGTATCTCGCCTCAAGTCACGAATGCTTTTCAACAGCTGAAGGAAATGGTTGTAGAAGACTGGCTGGCACAGTCCGCATACTCCATCATAAACCTATCTAAACTTTTCAGATTCTTTACCATAGACTCGAAAGCTAGCAACAAAGTGAAGTCTGACCCAATCGAAATTGATATTTTACCTGAGACTGAGCAAATAGACGCACTATTGGAAATGGGCGTTTTTTAGTTTTGTTATATTTTATAGTTATATTTTAGAATTAGAATCATGTCAAGTTTTATATAAGCTGTAAATAATAGGTAATAAAATATTCTTGTACTAAAACATTTTTTTTTTCACCCCGTATTCATGAATGACTCAGGCCAAGGCCGACGCTGCGTTACGCGGTCGCCCGCGCAGTCCCACGCAAAAATGCTCTGTTGCGGGCAGCCGAGCACCGCGCATGTGTCGTTACGTAATAATCAAAGTTTTCAATTGACACGACTACATGCACACCGCTAAAGTTGAACCATCAACACTACACAGGTAATAATGCTTTTTCCGCTAATCGCCGCACAAGACACACGCGCATACGCATAGCCCGCGCGTGCGCCCTCTTATAGCAGCGTTTACATGTCGCGCGGTGAATTAAGATCGCTCGGCTAAAGTGGAAGGGGCATGCGCAGTATTCAATTCTAAAGTCTATTTGGCGACGTGCGGGTGGGTGTGCGCCGACGGCGACACTTTATTGGTAGATCAGTCGCTCTTCAATTCCCGCGTTGCGTTCACGGCGTCTCATTGGATACTGTTGTACTTGAATACTGTTGCGTACAGCTTGTGTTATCATATTAGTAATACGTAGTGGTAAAAAAAAATGGTTAAAAATAAAGTTTTAAAACGGCAAGCCAGTAAATGGTTTAACGACGTGAATTGTTACGAACTAACGAAATTATTATTTAAATTTTTCTGAATTTACCTACTTACAAGATAAATTACAAGCAAAAACTAGTGTTATTATAAGTTATGTTACTAAGGTTTTGAACCTTAGTAACATAACTTATAATAACATACGAACTTAAAAATAAAATCTTAGACTAAGAATTTCTGTGCGCAATTGTACACATGCGCCGATTGCCCCCACTACTTTCACCGCGCGACCTGTACGCCAAGCCTTTTTAACCGACTTGAAAAAGGAAGGTGTGACTGACACTGGCATGGCCGTGTCATGGCAGGGAATTTAATTTTTATACAAAAAGAAAAAATTTCACTAATTAGTCGAAAAAAGGATGAGTTGCAACATTTCTTGGTACAAGGAGGATCGATTTAATTTTTTTGTATATTTCATTCTCCAAAATTGAAAACAAAATTTCCATAGAAATATCGTCATAATGTCGCTGAAGTTCATTATCAGAATGAACTTCAGCGACATGGAACGGTACTCATAGGATCATACATAGATAGCGGAAATGTAACAAGCAAAATTAGTTTGACTATTGTAAACTTGTACTAGTCAATAACTGATTAATTAAAGGAAGAGTCCCGGACGGATCCGATGGAGAAGCCGGAAAGTAGGCTTGGGAATAGAATACATTGATAGAAATTGATATATTACGGAGTTTGTAATATGTTAATGTATTCTAGCCGTGTTTGGGCTTTTTAGAATTTTTATCGGATGCACTCTGGCTATCTGACGTGTTTCTGATTTCATGAGGAAATCATCATCATTGGTTTCTCAAGCATTTTAATAGTTCGCTACCTACCTTACTATAGAACGTTCACAATGTTTTATGTTAGCTGTGGTGCCCACCACAAATACTATAACAAAAATTATTTTGATTTAAAGTCAAATTTTAAGTTAAATAGGTACCTAACAAAGAAATTTAGGGTTTTTTTTTAAGTCGGTTTTTTTTTTATTTCGTTTTCTGTTAGAAAAGTTTCTTTTATCGGCCGTGTGCTGGTTTGTTAAAAACCTTTTTTTTTTCTTTGCGTCTGGCGCAGTGATTGAGGGATTGGCTGTTGCGCTGCCGCGGGTTACATTCCCGCGCGGGGCAATTTTGTATGGCCTACAGATAGTTAATAGTTATTCAGTCTGGGTATCTTATGTATGTAAGTTTACATGTTTGTGAACGCAACCACGTTATAGGAATGAAAAAGGTGCCCACTCTAAATCAAGTTAATTCATTACCCCGACAGAACGCCAGCGTTCGCGCTGTCATTGTCTTTCTAATGTGTCTAATTGACGAAGCGTTTTTTTGCCTTATACCTCTCAGGTGTTAACTGACCTTCTGATCCCGATTTCCGGCCAACGTAGACGCGGGCTTGCGGACAGTGAGCAATGGGTAGCTCACTGTCCGGCCGTCCGGTAACTGTCCGGACCAAGCCCAAGTCGTCGACGGCGTTCCCGCGCGCCTCAAGGAGTTGTCAGCAACAGCAGGGACCCAGCCGGGTCGAAGCCTACTGGGGCCAGGGTTATCCGGTATGAAGGCTAGAAGGAATGGGATGGGTCTTTTAATCAGTAAGAGTCTGACACTTTCTCCCGCTCCGCCCAAGGGCGGGGGAGATCAATGCATGATTTTTCCCACCATAAAAAAAAGGGTGTTAACTGACCTGCAAAGTTTTCAAGCCAAAATATCATACCTTCATCATTTTCTGGCTATAGCCAAAACACAAAGAAAAATTTAATTAGAATAAAAATCACAAATCCAATAACAGTGTATTTATTGACAAAAAATCTTATCATACAGTTAAAATACATCGAGGATCTTAAAGTAAGTCACAATAAGTGAAAATACATATTTCTAATAAAATCTAATTGCATGAGCAATGGTAATTTTAGTCATTTTAATTTACGAGTAAACAAATTTCAGTACACGGCCGTAAACATGATACCAAAGTTGAGAAAACAAAACCCCATTTTTCTTGGTCTAAAATGTGATCTGCCATGTTTACGACCAGGTACTGGATAAAATGGATAAAATTTAATAGTACCCTCGGCCACGACCCCTAGCAGGCGTCCCGAAGTTACCCCTGCCACCGCCGCGTCCTCTGAAATTACTTTGATTATTGTCATAGTTATTATTACCGAACTGTTGGTTCATCTGAGGCCGCGTATCATAGTTGTCTTGGCCTCTGCCGTTCATGAAGTTATTTCGAGGACCTTGATTGTATGGAGCATTGGTTCCAAAGTTATCAGAGTCGGGCCCTCTTACGGGCGGACCTCTATTATCCATCATGTTAGGGCGTGGATTCCACTGTCCTTGGTTGAAAGTATCGCTGGATTTGTTTCTATTGTCATTGTAATTTTGTTGCTGATGCTGCGGCTGCTGATATTGCGGTTGATGCGGAGGTTGGTACTGCTGCTGCTGCTGCTGCGGCGGCTGCGTGCGTTGCTGGTGCAGCGGCAGTATTTGGTTCTGCTGCGATCCTTGGCTATGTTGCTGGTGCTGTGGCGCAGGTTGATAGCCCTGCTGTTGCCCTTGTTGTCGATTATAATGTGGTTGCTGTTGATTCTGCTGAGCTGGCTGATAACTTTGTTGTTGCGGCGGCGGTGTGGACTGATAATCCGTCTGATTCTGTTGAGACGACTGATAATTCTGTTGATTCAGCGGTGGTGAGTGATAGTTTTGCTGTTGCGAAGGATGTTGCTGCTGCTGTTGTGGACGCTGCTGCTGCTGTTGTTGTTGAAGTGGACGCTGCTGCTGTTGTTGTTGTTGTTGTGGACGCGGCTGCTGTTGTTGTTGTGGACGCTGCTGTTGTTGCGGATGCTGCTGCTGTTGAAGCGGATGCTGCTGCTGTTGTTGTTGTTGTTGTTGAGGCGGTTGGAAACGTGCTGGAGTTCGCAATAAACCTAGCGCGTTTGAGAAAGGCGCCGGTTCAGATCCCGGCCCTTGATTACTGAATGGAGACTGAGAGACTAGTGTGCTTTGTGGTGGCTTCAAGAGTTCTTGTGGTTGTCCTTGTTCGGGCAGGTCCCCGAAGGAGCGCGGCTGCGTGTTGCTGACGACGACGCTGGGCGAGCGCGACAGCGGCGCGGGCGTGGCGGCGGGCGCGGCCTTGATGCTCGCCTGCACCAGCGCGAACAGGTCGGTGGCCGAGCTCGCCGACAAACTCTTCGTAATGGCCGCGAGAGAATTCTCCAGCTTCGCCGGCTCTACATGAGTCGGTTCTGCTTTCGTTTCTTCCAAAGATTTCTTTACAACTTCCATTTCTTGACGTATCTGATTCTCCTTTACCTTCTGGGTCGCTGATTGGAACACCTGCGAGAATAAAAAGTTACAATTAATAATGGTCTGTTTATGACGAATCTACCATTATCATGCACAAAATTATTTTTTTAAATCGCCGAAGCGCAAAAATGATTCTAGAATATCGTCGCCTTGGAAGCCAATGGAGCTAAGCCACATTTTTTACGAAATGGCGACGATATTAGCGACTGCAGTTCCGCTATTGTAATACAAGGATCGTGCATATATTTTTAGGATAAATAGTATAATATCCATAGTACTATGCGACTTTATAGCTTTTTCTATGTGAAAGAATGTTCGTAAACGGATCAGTGCTTCGAGAGGGACTTCGTGCAAACAAACAATTTTACTACTATCTAATGTGTAGTTTAACTTGCGCCCGGGCGAGTATATGGCACTCAACTATCCTTTTGACCGTTACAACCTAACGCGTCGACGTGCTCGGTTAAATGAAATGGATACAAAAATAATTGTACTCTTTCAAAGCGGAGGCGAGCGCGAGTGCAAGCGTGGGCGCATGTAATTCAAAATAAAACAAAACTGTACCTCTTCCACAGTATAGTCATCGTCATCACTTTCCACTATCACAGTCTTCACAGACACCTCCTCCGGCTCCGCGACCTCGGGGGTACGCTCCTTGGGCGCCGTGGAGGCTGCCTCACTAACGTACTGCCTCAGTCTCTCCACACGTTCGGGCTCCTTGGCCTCCAACTTCTTCAAGTAAGCGATGAGACTGTGCTGTTCTTCGGCTGATAACTCGTTGAAGTTCTTTAGTAAGGTCTCGAGATCAGAGTCTGAGAGGCCGTCCATGGCGTCAGTATTGCTTTGTTCCATTCTGGTTGAAAAAAAGAACATTATTCATGATACAGTATCCACTAAGAACGTAATGTCAACAAAATGGAAGCACAAGAATGTCAATAAACTAGAGCTGCAGAATTGTTCCTCAAAGTTACTGTGGCACTGGAATGCAAAGGACAACTGAAGGAACACAGATTGGTTTTGGTCAGTAAAAGTCTGATACTCCCCTTTCGTTCCATCCAGAGCTGATTGATTGATGGAAAAACATTAAATAACTCCTATTTAATGTTTTTCCATCCAAAAAAAGGATATTATACATTAGAGTCGAAAATATGAAGAGAAAATATTTGTAAATTATTAAACCAGAATTTATGATTATGACTGGGAACACTGGATGGAAATCATTGGACGCAAACCAAATTATGAGATTTTATATAGTATTAAGAGTAAAATTAGTGTTTTGGAATACAGATCTTTATTGGCGGCTTCTTTAAAGTCTAACTTTAACGAAAGTGTTAATTATAAACTACTTACAAAATAAACATATATGTTAGTGTTCGATTAGCAAGCCATAGTTATTGACAGAACTTACTTCTTATCATTCTCATCGTACGCCGACTGCAGCATCTGCAACGCGGACGCAGTTCCACTTGGCTTGGGAGCCAAGAAGGGTGCCTTAATCACCGGTTTCTCTACAACGACCGGCGTAGGTAGCACCACCTTCTTGCTCTGTTCAGCCGCGCGCTTCTTCGCCTCGGCCATGCCTACGACTGCGTCGACTAGTACTGCCAAATCTTCGGAAGACACGTCCGTCTTGCCCTGGGCTATCAGAGCTTCTGCCATTTGTTGCGCTATCTGCGCGCGGTCTACTTCCCCCACGCCGGCTACTGCTACTGGGACAGCTGTTGGCTTGCTTGGTAGGGCGTTTTGCTGAAAGATTGAGAAGTTTAGTGTTTTACTATTGGTAGGTTACGTGCAGATAATATATTCGTGATAACGATATATGTCGGCATTTTTTTTTAAAACAAAAAAAAATACCGACAAAACATACATTTTCCTTAGGTTTACAAAAAGGCACACAATTAGACCCCTGGGGTCTGTCTCAGCGTACCACTAATGGTTATGTATATTTGTTAGCACAGTTAGCGCAGTGGTTGGACGGTTGGCTACTGCTCTGCTTGTCGCGGGTTAGATTCTCGCACGGAACAATTTATTTGGCCTACAGATGGTTGTTCCGGGTGTAAGCGTCGCATGTTTGTGACCGCACAAACGCGCGTCACCTTACCTTCTTGAGGCGCGTCCTCTTGTCGGCCTCGTGCAGCGTGGCGGCGGCGCGCACGACGGCGGCTTTCAGCGCCTGCGCTGCACTGCCGCCCACGAGCCCCGACTGCACGGCGCCTTTGAGTTTCTCCTTCGCTGTCTCTATTAACACTACTGCCATTTCACTTTCGAGGAGCTCTTCTGATGAGTTCGCTTTCTCCTGATAATTACAAAAAACAGTATTTTATTAAGTTACAGTTATAATAAAATAAACGGCACACACCCATAAGTACAAAATAGTAGAAAAACGCAGAGAATTTAAAAGATTTGTAACACCCGTTCAAAGTGAAGGCGAGTTGTTAGTAAGTTATATTTATATTGTATAGACTATCCTTTGTTTACATATTTTATACTAAACAACATCCTTAATCCATCCTTAATTGGCTGTAATATTAGTTTATCTTTAAGTAAAATTTATGTAAAAGAGCTGTGGATTTTGTGAATAAATAAATAAATAAATAAATAAACAACAAATAACACTGAAAATAAATCAACTTCTGAAAACAGCATCAAAATTGGTTAACAATTAACATTTCTAATATTGAACTGAGGAAGACTGGGGCAGGGACACAGACGGGCAATAGAAGTAAATAAGCCCGGCTTTTATTTGAAAATAAATTACACGAACAACTATATATCATGGAACACATCAAACGAATTAAATTATATACAAACATAAACTTCGAGTGCGTTTAACTCTAAGTACCATTCTGGGTTCAATGCGAACTCCGATTCATTAATAAGATATCTCTGAGCACAATCGATCTCACTCTAACACTTAACAAAAAAAAAAAGGGATGAACACTAGTGTGTTGCTTTCTCAATCGACGTGTGGGTTTTGTATCTAGCTTATCTACTACTTTCTCTATAAAAACATTAATAATATGAGTAAAATTGGATAGCGTAATCGTAAGTAGGTACTGACGCTTGTACGCGGAAACTTGTTCTAATATTACGCCTTCGCAAAAAGTATTAATGAAATGCTTAGTGTTTGTAAGTTTACGACAATTACGTGTTTTTTCTCGAACATGCGCTATGAAGTAGCGCGAATGGCAAATATAAGTTGACATACCTTCTCCATTTTGAGTGCATCAGCAAGCAGGTCCACAATCTTGGGCCCGAGGCTGCCGAGGTAGTCCTCGAGCGCGACCAGCGTGCGCAGCGTGGCCACCACGTCGTCGGCGGCGCCGTCCGCCTGCGCCGCGCTGCCCGCGCCCTGCCCGCCCGACAGCGAGCGACGACGACGCACCTGCTTTATTTACAATAATATTCAATCATTTAGAAACTGTTTTTGTTGTGATACGGTGATCTCATGAGATTATATGACGATAATCTTTCGTGAGAAAATGCAATCATTATGCGTAAACTTAATTAAATATTTTTCTTAGTCATAATATATTCGTTGTTTCTTTTTTTATTCCAGTTCAGGTTTAACACCAAAAATTTGATGAAACTTGTCCACTCTTGGAAAATATTAGTCTTACCTTAGAGCTCCGCGACACGATGCTGCCGGCGCGTGAGCGGTCGGTGCGCGTATCGGGTGCCGAGCCCACCGACTCGATCTCGTTGTCCGAGTTCCACGGCGAGAGCCCGTCGTCACTGTAAGCAAATATAAATATTAGCAGTCGTTGTTATACAAAACATGATGATAGTGCATTGTTTAAGGTTTATAAAACGTTAACATTTAAATAGGTAAAGCCTACTTGTCTTGCGAATAGGACTACGGTTGCGTTGTTGTTAGTCGTAACATAATAACTCACGGCTTGAGCTCGTCGTCGGAGATGAGCACGGTCTGCAGGGAGGGCGCCACTTGTCGCGTGGAGTGCTCGGGGCTGCGGTTGCGTTGTTGTTAGTCGTAACATAATAACTCACGGCTTGAGCTGTCGTCGGAGATGAGCACGGTCTGCAGGGAGGGCGCCACTTGTCGCGTGGAGTGCTCGGGGCTGCGGTTGCGTTGTTGTTAGTCGTAACATAATAACTCACGGCTTGAGCTCGTCGTCGGAGATGAGCACGGTCTGCAGGGAGGGCGCCACTTGTCGCGTGGAGTGCTCGGGGCTGCGGTTGCGTTGTTGTTAGTCGTAACATAATAACTCACGGCTTGAGCTCGTCGTCGGAGATGAGCACGGTCTGCAGGGAGGGCGCCACTTGTCGCGTGGAGTGCTCGGGGCTGCGGTTGCGTTGTTGTTAGTCGTAACATAATAACTCACGGCTTGAGCTCGTCGTCGGAGATGAGCACGGTCTGCAGGGAGGGCGCCACTTGTCGCGTGGAGTGCTCGGGGCTGCGGTTGCGTTGTTGTTAGTCGTAACATAATAACTCACGGCTTGAGCTCGTCGTCGGAGATGAGCACGGTCTGCAGGGAGGGCGCCACTTGTCGCGTGGAGTGCTCGGGGCTGCGGTTGCGTTGTTGCTCGCGCTGCGACAGCGGACTGCGGCTGCTGCGCCGGATAGACTCCAATGCGAAATTTGTGCGCGCGGGACTGCGTCTGTGTTCGTATATTATAAACGTGATTCCATCAATTTGTAGCACTATCTTACATTTATATACACTTTTAATTAACATAAAAAACAAAATACATTATTATTTATGTGAAAATCTTTAGATTTTTTCATTTTTGCGGGCTTCATCGATGGATCTCTCCCTTAACTCTTGGGTACGTCATATACCAAGATAACACGTGACTTATAGGGGCCACCATAGCTCTCACATTTACGTAGCCAGTTCTAGCAATCCAAGTCATTTGACCGAAATTCGTAGAAAAGAAGAAAACCCTACTAACAGTTTATGTTTTGTGTACGCTTCTATCAGACCAATCTGGTGCAGATTCGTCGAAAAGTGGGATGGAAAAGAAATACAAAAAGAAGATGGCGCAGAATAGGGCCAGTAATGTAGCATTTTCTGACCAGATCTAAATTAGATAATAAAAAAATAAAAAATCTGACTACGACAAAAAAAAAGTGATGCTGAAAAAGTATAAAACATAATTTTCAGGATACTGAAATAAACAAGGTTAAGTACTGGAGAAACAAGAACAGAACAAAAAGAAAAGCCATAGTCACATGTTATTAAAGTTTTACGGTTGGTACCTATGTAACGTGAGACTGCGGCTTTTATTTTTGTTGTTTTTTTTTTTCTCTAGTAACCTTGTAGGTTAATGGAGAAATAGGAACGGAACAAGTCGGGTAAAAATATAATTTTCAATACATTCACTCGAAAACCCGCTCTTATCCCACCGCTTACAGACATGCAACAGGCTATTTCCCGCACAAGTGCAAAAATGTGCTTGTGCTCCCCCGCCACGATGTTATGACATGTACGTATCAGCTGGGCGCGCGTCGTCCCCCACGAGTCGCCGCTCAACCCCCGTTTATTCATTTCAGTGAGTGTATTGAAAAAAGTCGTTTGAAACACGTGCAAATTTGCCACTGCGGCCCTCGGGTTTGTGTGAATTCCGCCTCGGTCGCAATGACAAACTTTCATTCAGCACTTGTGGCAAATTTAGTTTTTTATCTGTTATAAACTAGTACTTGACTGCGATCCCGCCTGATGGTAAGCAGTGATGCAATCGTTGATGGCGAGGCGCACTAGTTTATTAAGACCCTATTCACCCTAGCCTTGAAGACACCCAAATTATAATCAGACGGAAAAACGTGTTTAAAATGTAACTATCAAAAGTAAATGTGTATGTAACAAAAAGCCAAATCTATGAACATGTTAAAGAGTGGCCCATCCAAAGAAGAGTCTGATTGCATTAATTTTGTTATTACTTCTTCATGTCAACAAGCTTGATCTATAATTGTATGACATAAAGAAGTAGAATAAAGAAATTGACTTTTAACTAGCGTAATAATTTAGGTATTATATAACTGTCGTATCCTTTTTATTTAATGGATTGGCCATATTGCCATGGTACAGACAGCTACAAAAATAGGGTACCCCACTCACATTAAATACCTTAGAAAAGGAGAGTAAACAGCTCATGACGCTGTCGGACCTTCAAACAAAACTTTGTAGTAGGTTAGGTCTTCATTTTACAATAGGTTAGAAAATGCTACAACACTGGGCCAGAATCCATACAAAATTTCACCTTCTTCTTTTTATTGTTCTCTAAATACAACGACATTTACAAGAGTATTAAGAAAGGAAATCATTTAAGTTTATAACCATTCTTTGCCGTTATTTATTTATATATATTGCTACTCACAAAGGAGCATGACTAGTGTTGGGTTAATAGCCGGATGCTTTGAGTTATTATCGATTATAATCCATAAATAGCCATTAATAGCCTTGCAATGGATGATAACCCTGCTATTAATGTATTGTTAAAAAAATAAATGCTTTTTTTTTGTTAAGTCTAAAATCTGTGGGTGTGATCATAAATTGGGTGCGTGTACGCAGTGTGATTCAATGTATTGTAATTCTTTTTATTTATTTTCATTTTTTGTATGTGAAAAAGTGTTAATAATAAAATAAATACACATTTTTTGAGAAATTCAGTTTTGTTAATTTAGAGATCCAATACTATAAAAACCATAATTACTACTGACACATCGCTTTGTGATTTAACCATCTACCTAATTAATTACTTGATGTAACAAAATGGAATATACTACATATATTCTATTCTCCGACGTAGCCATGTCTGGCCGAGCTCGCCCTTGATTTGGTGCGGAGTCTGATCGCGTCAACAGAGCTGCCAAGTCTTGCAAGAAGGTGATGCGCAGGTCTCGGTTCGACCACATTAGCCGCATCGGGAACAAACTAGCTTCATACCCTGCGGGTAGTAAGGCGTTTTGGTTCCTGACTAAGTCGGTTGAATCGAACTTCTGCCGCTCACTACCACCACTGCTGAAACCCGATGGGTCGCTGGCACATACCGCTGACGAGAAAGCAAATATTTGTTTGCCTCACTCTTCGCGTCTAGATCCAGGTAACGTGCGGCCCCTGTTTACCCTGATGGTTGCAATACGAATATGTCGGATATTCGCATCCAACAGAAGGACGTCCGTAGGGTGCTACCTAACTTTGACGTTTACAAGGCTAGCGGTCCAAACGGGATACCAGCAATTGTTCTGAGAACGTGTGCGCCTGAATTGTCTCTGATCCTGACACGCCTATTTAGGCTTTCATTTGAGGCTGAAAAAGGGCCGATTGCATGGAAGCAAGGTAATGTACAGCCCGTGCACAAGAAGGGGAGCCGGGCTGAACCAGCTAACTACCGACCAATCTCAGTAACGTCCATTCTCTGTAAGACCATGGAACATGTACTCAACACTAAGCTCCTGGCATACCTAGAAGCTAATGATATCCCTTATGATACCAACCGTCAATACAGCTTTCGCCGAAATCGGTCAACTGGAGATCTTCTAGCGTATGCCATCCACATCTGGAGTGAGGCCATCGAGAAGCACGGAGAAGCGCTTGCCGTCTCCCTCGATATCTTGAAGGCTTGTGATAGGGTTTGGCACGAAGGCTTTATTAGTAAGCTTCCATCTTTCGGTTTACCCGCTGAAATATGTGCTTGGATCGCAGACTTCCTAATTAACCGGTCCATTCGAGTGGTTATCGATGGCTGATCGTCCGGTCAAATGGCTCTTAATGCCAGGGTCCCTCAGGGGTTAGTACTCTCGGCAACATTATTCTTGCTGCACATAAACGATCTGCTCAAGCCCGGTACCTTTGGGTATGCAGATGACAGCACTGTTGCCGAGAGTTACATATCCAACGCGCGAGCTAGTGGGTCACAGATCCAGTCTCTTCGAGAGGCTATGGTTGAGCGCTTAGACTTGTCCTTGGAGGCAGTCTCCGAATGGTGCGATGCCAATTTGGTCAAGTTCAATGCTGCAAAAACCCAGGCCTGTCTATTTTCCGCTAAAAGGAGCCAATTCAGCCCCGCTCCAACTTTCCGAAGTGCAACCGTGCCGATAACCGACCATCTTGACCTTCTTGGTATTAAGCTGACATCAACACTCAACTTTGGGCCATACATCGAAGCAAAGGCTCAACTAGCTGCAAAAAAGCTGGGAATCCTCGCAAAGGTCAGACAGTACTTCACGCCGGAACAGCTGCTGAAACTTTATCAAGCTCAAGTTCCATCGTGTATGGAATATTGCTCTCATCTTTGGGACGGATCTGCCCGATACCAGCTTGATGCTCTTGAGACAATTCAGAGGCAAGCTAGAAGGATAATTGGCGATGATACACTCGTCGAGTCGAGGCTTCAAAGTCTTGAGCATCGACGCAGAGTCACTAGCATGTCGTTTTTCTACTGGTTGCATTTCGGAGAGTGTGCGTCGGAATTGCATAACTTAATTCCACCTAGCCTGTTCCATCATCGGACTACCAGACGTACGGCTATGCGCCACCAGTACATGGTGGATATCTCATCTACACGCACAAAACGTTTTGGGAACACTTTCATTGTGCGTGCAGCTAGGGAGTGGAATTCCTTGCCGAAGTTTGTTTTTCCTGATAGCTACAACCCGGGAATCTTTAGGTCGAGAGGGAATAGGTTTCTTTTAGGTAAGCGCATTCCATTGTCGACCGCATCGTCGCTTTCCATCAGGTGAGATAGCGGTCAAGCGCGAATAAATTTTAACCGATACGTAAAAATGTAAGGTACAATAAGTAAGATACTTATTAGCTCTTTTCTGTGAATACGACGTAGGTAAATTATAGACAATGGAAAATACCCGAGCGATTAGTTAGTAGGTAACATGCATCCCCGTATCCCCGTTTCTCGTGCTATCTCTTTCTGGCGCTAATATTATTCGTGCCAGAAAGAGATGCATGAACTGCATTACAGCGACGCTAACCGAATCCGGAATCAGTACGTCGACTGATATGTTTCGGTGAAAAAGTCCTTTTTCGCGTGTTGTTGGTTTGTGTGTATAATTAGTTTTAAATTGCACATTTATTTACTACAAAGATGATGAAAATGAAATCTAATCTGACAGTCCTAAGCCTGAAAACCATAGAGGGAAATTTCAATCACTAAAATAACATTAATAGCAGGGTTATCATCCATAATTGCTATTAATGGCTATTAACTGAGTTTTAATCGATTATTAGCCAAATGATATTAACCGGATTATTATCATTGCCCATCACTAAGCATGACTGATATCCTTTCATATTGTATAATCAAGTTTACTCAACATACCTATTGTATTGGGCTTGACGTATTTGTACGGGCGTCCGTTTCACTTTGCTAGTGGAGGACAAACTGTATATGAATAAAGAGATAGGGTATATTTTACAGGGAATTACTAATATTAAGACCAAATTATTTATTGTAAACTTTTTTTTACTAAAATGACATTATATTATGTCATGATAACAAAAAAAAGAAAATCACCATCACATGAAAATCGAGAATAAATAATTAAATTAAATAACCAAGTTTTCTGAATGATCAAATATACCGGACCCGGGCGTAAATTTGTCACAAAACGACCTTGAGAGTAGTGGACAGGACACAGGAGTGACAGACAAATTTATACGAAATCACTTTATCCAAAACTTGACGTATGGTTTTAACTATTTTCTTGTTAATGAAAGTATAGAGTTTTGGCCACCTCTATCATAAAAGATTACTCATATATACATATTAATGCCTTGATCACACGTACTGAGTAAACGGGTGAGACAATACTCGATACGTACAAACAAAGCGCCCAGTGCTCGGCCGAGCGCTTATCTCTACAACTCGCTTTGATCACTGTCTCGGCCGAGCGCCCTTTTACTAGGTACGTGTGATCAAGGCATTACCATAAGCACAAAAAGAAGACCTTGAAGCGAGTCGATAACTAGCTTCGTACCTGTGCAGTGGACTCCTGGAGCGCGTACGTTTGTGGTGCGGCGGCGGCGAGCGCCGGTGCTCCGGGGAGCGGCGCCGCCCGGGCGAGCGGCGCAAGTGCGGCGGCGGAGACCTGCCCACACGGATAATGCTAATAACTAATCTGATTAACTATAACATAACCCATTGTATATCGCGGTGAGAGAAGAGCGAAAATGCTCTAAGTGGTTGCTTTTCCACTCGTCTATCGTCAACATCGAGCATGGTTTAAAAGCTTGTTTCTTCATGTAACGCAATCCAACGCAATATGTGACAAAATAGCAAAACGAAAATAGAGAGATAACGCTTGAAACTCTGTTAGCATTCGGTAATTCAGTGATTTACTCGAATATTTTACAAAACATACGTATATTAATTAAATAAAAAAAAAAAATTGAAAATAAATTATCTAAAATCTTCATGATTTTAAATGACGATAATAGACCAGGGTAGATGCCTTCAAAAATAATAAAAAGTGAAAAATAATAATAGTAGGATGAAACCCATCACAAAAGGAGGAGAATATTATAAAAATGAAAGGAAAAATAATTTACGGGCGATCTGAGGTCGGGAAGGGGGTGGGGGTGACTTTTTAAGGGGAAAAAACGGTTTTTCTCGATTTCCGGCAAAACTAAAAGTCCTATGGAAAAAAGTCAAATGGCAAAGTTGTAGGTAATAAAAAGATCTAAAACTTTGTATTAACACTTTTTTCACATAACCTCAAAATTTATGTGAAAAATTCAAAAAACCATGTTTTTGGTTTTTTATTTTTATCTCTTTCAAAAAACAATATTTTATCACGAAATTTGGTGAAAACTTACCTTTTTATGTCCCAAATACGCTGTAATTTATTTGATCAGAAATATTTATTTTTTCACCTTATCTATATATATAAAAGAAAGTCGTGTTAGTTACACTATTTATAACTCAAGAACGACTGAACCGATTTGGTTGAAAATTGGTAGGGAGGTAGCTAAGAACCAGGAGAAGGACATAGGATATCCCGTTTTTTTTTTTAACTTAGGGTAGAGTAGAGTAGGGATAGAGTAGGGTAGGGTAGAGTAGGGTATGGTAGAGTAGGGTAGAGTAGGTAGAGTTGACAGCTTAGATAAAAGGTAACTATTAGGCGGTACGAAGTTTGCCGACTCAGCTAGTTTTGAATAAATATCGAAAAATCACCCTAATTTTCAATCGAAAAATCACCCGTCAAAATATCTTTTTTTTTCAAAAAGTTTATATGATGTCTGTTCGTTGAAATCTCTACTTTCCGATGGTGAAAAAAAATATATATGTTACCATAGTAAATTTTCTCAGCAAATGCAAAAAACCGAAAAAAACTCGAATTCGAAATTTTTTTTCAATTATTATATTGAATGTAGAGCTATTTATTAAAATTTACACTTTAATTACTCGAAAAACGTAAAATTACATGTTACATAGATAACAAAAAAAATTGCAAATCAAAATATAGTACTATAATTAACAAACAAATAAGTTGATAAAATTAATACTTAATAAGACGTCTACAATATTTGGAGAAAGGAGTCGAATCTTCTTTAAGTTATATGCGTAGATGCCTATTTATAACTATTTTTAGATAACTTATATTTATCTGAGTGACCTACGAAAAATTTTAGCCCATCAAAAGGTATTTCATAGAGGAGTGGGGAAGGGGCTAGGCGGGTCCGGGTCTTACTACGTATGTATTTGACAGGCCTGTTGGTCTAGTGGTTAGTGACCCTGACTGCTATGCCGGAGGTCGTGGGTTCGATTCCCACCCAGGACAAATGTTTGTGTAATGAGCATAATCATTTGTTCTATGTCTGGGTGTAATTTATCTATAGTATGTATGTATTTAGAAATATATAAGTATGTTTATCAGTTGTCTAGTACCCATAACACAAGCTCTGCTTAGCTTGGGACTAGACGGCGTTGTGTGATAGTTGTGGAATATTATATTATTATATATTATATTATTATTATTGTATTTTATATATTTATATATTTTATGGGAGTAACTAAGTTTGTTTGTGCAAAATAAAGGAGATTATTATTTTTTTAATCTTCTTAGTTTTTGTAAACTTGTCACAATTATCTTCAAGAAACTCAACGTGCACGTGTATTTTTTTAAACGATGTTGTATACTATACTGTATTTCGAATACTGGCTAGGCTAACGGTTGTTATAGCTGCTACGAAATAATATATTAGGTATGTATGTAGTAAGACCCGGACCCGCCTAGCCCCTTCCCCACTCCTCTATGAAATACCTTTTGATGGGCTAAAATTTTTCGTAGGTCACTCAGATAAATATAAGTTATCTAAAAATAGTTATAAATAGGCATCTACGCATATAACTTAAAGAAGATTCGACTCCTTTCTCCAAATATTGTAGACGTCTTAATAAGTATTAATTTTATCAACTTATTTGTTTGTTAATTATAGTACTATATTTTGATTTGCAATTTTTTTTGTTATCTATGTAACATGTAATTTTACGTTTTTCGAGTAATTAAAGTGTAAATTTTAATAAATAGCTCTACATTCAATATAATAATTGAAAAAAATTTCGAATTCGAGTTTTTTTCGGTTTTTTGCATTTGCTGAGAAGATTTACTATGGTAACATATATATTTTTTTTCACCATCGGAAAGTAGAGATTTCAACGAACAGACACCATATAAACTTTTTGAAAAAAAAAGATATTTTGACGGGTGATTTTTCGATTGAAAATTAGGGTGATTTTTCGATATTTATTCAAAATAAGGTGAAAAAATAAATATTTCTGATCAAATAAATTACAGCGTATTTGGGACATAAAAAGGTAAGTTTTCACCAAATTTCGTGATAAAATATTGTTTTTTGAAAGAGATAAAAATAAAAAACCAAAAACATGGTTTTTTGAATTTTTCACATAAATTTTGAGGTTATGTGAAAAAAGTGTTAACACAAAGTTTTAGATCTTTTTATTACCTACAACTTTGCCATTTGACTTTTTTCCATAGGACTTTTAGTTTTGCCGGAAATCGAGAAAAACCGTTTTTTCCCCTTAAAAAGTCACCCCCACCCCCTTCCCGACCTCAGATCGCCCGTAAATTATTTTTCCTTTCATTTTTATAATATTCTCCTCCTTTTGTGATGGGTTTCATCCTACTATTTGTTTTTTTTGTTTTAAAAATTATCGACACTGGTCTATAAAGCAAGGCTTCTATTGTTATATTTTTTTAATTTTTGTAAATTATGAAGTGTCAAAGTTCATCCAAATAGCAGATTTTCAGAGGTCTTTACCAGATTAGTTTTATACAAATTCAATAGAAGCCTAGAGTGTTTACAAAATATCTAATGAAAAATGTGTAATAAAATCATAATCGCGTAAGAGCGGTTGTATGAAAAACAGTGAAAATGTATGTCGAGTTGCATCCCTTTATTTAGCTTTGTCAGTCACCTGCGGTCTCGTCTAAACTCCAGAGGCGAGCGTCGTCTCGGTGGCAGAGGCTCGCGAAGGATACGATGATCCGAGCGCTCGTAGCGGTCCGGGCGGCGGCGCGGCTCGGGCGAGCGGCGGCGCGGCGGGGACTTGCGGCGCTCGGGCGACTTGCGGCGCGGCTCCGAGCCGCGAGACTTGTCCACAGACTGCTGCGGCTCCGAACTTCTCTTGCTCATGTCCGGTGGAGACAGACACAAGCGCCGGTACACCTCGTTCACTTGGATACGCAACTCCTCTTCGTGTAGCTCCTTCATGCGCGCCGTCCAGAACACGATCCATTCCGGTTTGAAGTCGTGCTTCGATGGGTCTTTGCCCTCTGAAACAACATTTACGATTAAAACTGGGAATATTTTTTCAATGCACTTACCCGAAAACCCGCTCTTATTCAAAAGCTTTTAAGCACGCAATTACCTGTTTTTCGCACCAGTGCGGAAAAGTGCGCGTATTCGCCCCCGCCACAATTTTATTGCAGTGAGAGCCTGATACGATGCATTTATCGTATCAGGCTCTCACTGCAGCTCTCGACTCTATAACACCCTCGCCAAGGCTCGGGTGAATGACGTCTTTGTCAAAATGACAAACTTTCTTCACTTGTATAAAAATGTACTAATTTATTGAGGACAGATACAACCGATCAGTAACAGCTATAACCCGAGACCAGTAACACCAGTTATCATATCTTACCAGCCTGTATCTCCTTGTAGCGCTTGTTCCAGAACTTTTTCCACTCCTCGGGGTAGAGCGGATGCTTCTCTGGGTTTTTCTCGTGGTAGGCTAGCGTCTTCTTTAGCGAATCTTCGGCCGCCTGGAGTTTCTCTTCCGCCAGCTTTACCTTGTATTCATAGTTGGGAGGCCTTTGTTGCTGCAAGTAATGATAGTTTTATTCAGAGGAAAATATGGTTTTAAAGTTAATATGGTTCAAAAGGCTGATATTTACCCTGAATTGGTATCATAGTAACAAGTCATAATCCATCCGCGTTACAAATTTTAATAGAAATCCGTAAAGCCGTTTAGGGGTAATAAAATAACAAACAGACTTATTTTCGCCTTTATAATTAACCAGCTTTTGCCCGCGGCTTCGCCCGCATACATAAAATTAAGCCTATGTCACTCACGAATAAAGCAGTTTCAGTTATCAGTATCAGTTTTCTATCGTAATCTATATATAAAATTTCCGTAATCGAACCAGTACTTTCAGAGATTACCTCCTTCAAACAAAAACTTTTCCTCTTTATAATATTAGAGTAGATGATTATGGATCAGTATGCATTTTACTTCATTATAATATTAGGTTAGATTAGTAGAATGTTTGGAGTTACCCTTTCTTGAGAGTTGCTAGTAACGCGCGACTGGGCGTGTCGGCTGCGCGCGGGAGACGCGGCGCGGCGCTGCTTGTCGTACGGTTCGAATCGAGCCTTACTGTTGAGCGAATAGTGCTTGTCCCTGGAACAAACGCTTGTTAAAACCTATGTATGTATAGATGGAGAAATTAAAAGGCTAGTTAAATAAACTGTAACATTTACAGTCCGTACTTTGCACGTTTTTTGTTAAATAAGGCTGAATTGCACCCATTACTTATGCGTTTAGATCATATCTTTCCGAGACTGTCGCGATGTTGTTAGCTGTTGTTTGGTAACCACTATGATTATTTAAGTGCATCGCTCCTTTGGCATGTTAAAGATGTGGCTAGCCCAGTTCCATTTTAACTTGGTAGCAATGTGCTCTACCCTACGGCTACACCAGCAACTTGAATTTTGGAACTTAGTATAGAGTTTATATGAGGAGCTGTTGTGCAAAATTGAATTAACCACCACCACATCAGACACACACAACACCTAAGGCTTAATGTCCACGGATGCGTAGCTTCATAGACGCGTATTTGTCATTATACAGTTGGTGTACGCCTGCGTGAAGCTTACATACAAAACTATGAAACTCTATCGACGAAGCGGCAGCGTAAAAGGTGTGGTGTGTGGCGGGCGCTAGAGCGACAGCGATTGAGTAGTTACCTGGAAGCTCGCCTGTCGGCGGCGGCGTCGCGGCGGTGCTCGTGGTCGGCCTCGTCGCTGATGTCGGAGAGGGACTCCACCGAGCCCGCGCGCCGCTCCTGCCGACCCGCCGGCCGCTATAGTCACATTCATTCAGTACTCACAAACCAACCTTCAGAGGTTGGTTTGTGCCTTGATCACACGTAGCGAGTAAACGGGCGAGTCAGTGCTCTTGGGCGAATACTCGGTACGTATAAATAAAGCACCGAGTGCTCGGCCTAGCGCTTATCTCTGCAATAACTCGCTTACATCACTGCCTCGGCCGATTTTACTGTCACGCCCTTTTACTCGGTACGTGTCATCAAGGCATAAGTTACTAAGACCGGAATCGTACCCCCGATAGCCCGATCGACAGATCATTTTAGCTCTGATTTAGTTTAGTATTCCCGATTTTGGTAGGGTTACGATCAGATTGATAAGGACAGCCGCACAAGTTCAGTATCCTAATTAGGTTTCTTGATCTGGAATTCAGATTCGGAAACCTAAATGTTGTTTACATACAAAATGTTTTTTTTTTTGTAGTTTGACTAAAAATTAACGTGTGCGACTTGTTGACCATTTTGTATGTAAGCAAAGCATTTAGGTATTCTAATTTGATTTCCTGATCAGAGAACCTAAATTGGAAACGGAACATTTGTGGCTGATCTTTATCGAAAATATGTATGTGTCCTGTCTATTATCAAAATCACAGTAAGATAATTCCAGCCTGGTTATGTAAAAAGAGACATTTTAAAACTGTGTAATTTTATACCAATTCTGGGATTGTCATATTAAAAAAACAATGCAATTTCGTTGATGATGATTGATGCGTACTTTGTGTACTTGATGATTAAAAAAATGCTACATATATAGATCTGTCTCAGTGCCAAGTCATGTACGTTTTTTTTTGTTTTGCTGTCTGGTAGATATCGCTGTCAGCGACAAGACCGCCATTGTACCCATAGATTTAAGTTTCTATGAAATTGGTACTATTTTGATATACAATAAAGTGTATTCTATTCTATTATTTTTTCTCCAATTAAAAAAGAAATGCATTTTCCAAGATTTTTAAGTGAGCAAAAAGTTTTATCGTTTTTCCTAAAAGAGCAACCAGTATAGTCTTGCGATCAAGATCTAGAGCGGATGGTTTAGTTCGCAGCTCCTCAGCGGACTAGTTCGCTCTTTTATTAATTTAAAACTTCATACAGCATTTGTGTTGTATGAACAGATGTGGACAACCAAAGCTGGTAGAGAAACCATATGCTCGGCTCGGAGTACGGCTTCTCCTGTCTCGAACCAGAGAAAGGTAGACCCGTTCGCACGCAATTTTATTTATTTATTATATACTCTATTGTACTTTGTTGTTTGTATTTTTTAATAATTTTGTTTTTTTTCCTTAACGTATAATTTAATACCGAAATTATGAATAATGGGGGTTCATCAAAAGAGGTTGGCCCTTATAAAACAAGAGGTTGGAGTTTAAAGACCGAATCACATTATCTTCTTACGTCTGCGGGGGATTTGGAATAAATCGGATGTAGCGGTATCCACCGTGGCTCGTCGCCGGTGGGTCGCGGCGGGCTGGGCTCCGCGTCTTGATCCGATACTGCGGGCGACGTCAAACAGCCGTACAGCGGATCGTCATCGGCGAACGATTCCACAATAACTGGTGGTGGTGGCGTTGTAATTTTGGTGGTAGCTTCTACCGGAGGCTCTACCCGAGGCACGACCGGGACGCACGGGTCGAATATGAGTGCGAATGGGTTCATCTGTTTGGCCTTTTTGCGCAGTTGCCGCACTCGTTCAGGCGGCCGGCTGCGGCGACCGTTGCGGCTCCGCTTCCCTCGCGCCCACGTCACGGTATCAGTCGCGGGGCTGGCGAGGTCCTCCTACGA
The DNA here is from genome assembly GCA_929112965.1 of Mythimna albipuncta. NCBI lineage: Eukaryota > Metazoa > Arthropoda > Insecta > Lepidoptera > Noctuidae > Mythimna > Mythimna albipuncta. The sequence continues at coordinate 17,487,612 of OV815962.1, forward strand.
CAACCAGTATTCCTATCTATAGTCTCTTTTAGAAGTGTTGCATGACACCTGCCAAATGCACTACCACAAAATACATAATAAGTTGCTTATTTGTTAGGTAGCTAGTAGTAATTATTAGTACCTAGTAGTACTTTCAATCGATTTGGTTTGACATACTAAATTTAAAATACCCAAATAGTACGTTTCACATAAGAATGTCCTTCGCTGTAATGTTGGCAATACGGAAAAACAGGGTTGCTATATTTTTATTAGATTAACTGATATTTCGTTAATTTTAACTAATGCCTTTTAATATTTTATTTTTTTGGAAACTAAAAATTATCTACACATAATATAATAGAGGTAAAGTTTGTTTTTTTTTAATTTTTTTGTTTGTAGGAGGTAGTCTCTGGAAGTCCGGTTTGGTCAGGTCCGATTGCTAAAATATTTGCACTGATAGAAAGCTGCTTTATTCCTGAGTGACGTAAGCTATACTATGTTATGTAAACGATCGAAGCTGCTTTTTTTTAAATAAAATCCCATTCCTCTCATAATTCTCCATAAACTCGTGCGACTACAGTTAAAATCGATTTTATTTCGCTTTTCGTGCAATAATTTTTCTAGAGTCAGCCACTCTATTCTTTTTTTATTTGACAGACAGGGGCTTGTTGGTTACATTACGGCGAAAGAACTGCTTATGTAAAACGCACTATACCATTATTGTGCCTAAATACACCCTCATAGAATGAAAAGATCAAAATGCATCCTGTGTTTAATAAAGCGTTCATCTCAAAGCTCTACACATTACATCGGTAATTTTAAATACTCGTTATCAATATATAATAAATGACTCGTAATTTAAGAAGATATGTCCGTCTAACAACACCACAACAAGCGAAATAATTTCGTAATTAGAAAAAAAAAACACCAAATCCACAATAATACATTAACGTCAAAGCTCTCTCACAAGTCATTTGTAATGTATCAGTTCATCTGTAATGTTTTTAACATTTCTTAATCAGTTTTGGGCATGGACATGAGCAGAATTACTTTTTTTTTTTCACAATGTCAGACGTAGAGGTCGTTGTGTTGAGTGTGGCAGTATTAATTTGACTTAGTTAACTACGTATAAAAAAACAGGTAAGTGATATTAGTGTTTCATTCATTTAAGATGTTACAACACAAATTGTAACATCTTAAATGAATGTATCGTAATGTTACATCGTGTAACGTTAAATGCACAAAACCTAACGACACCCCAAATGATTAATAATTCAATTGACCTTATTCTGAGAAAAAATACATTAAAAAATATGTAAGGGTTTTATGTGCTGTTTTACTTTTGCAAAATTCGTATCTTGTATTGAAATAAAATTTTAATTGGACCACCACTATTTGTGTTTGTTTACCTACTTGGGCGGGTTTGCGCACGTGATGGCTTGACCTAGATATAGATAGGGCGACATTTTAAATGAAGATTTTTTTTTTTAATGTGACCTATATTAAAAAGTGGTTCAATTGATTCTGCTCGTTATTCTGATCAAACTACTTTCACGTTACACGTTGTAGACTGTACAGGTACCCTTTATCGTTACATTACAAACGAATGCTCCTGGCAAGGAAACATCTAAAGAAAATAGCGACAATGATCGTAGAACGAAGCATACAACTACGGTCCAACGACGTCAGTCGTATCGTTTACCTTTTTTATTACGTACGTATTCACAAGGTAGACACTAAGCCAGTGCGCTCAGTATTATTTTGTCTGATTTGTTTTTGTTGGATTCTGATTTCAATTTAATATTCTGTGTTGACGAGACTGGAAAACCTATTTCAAATAAAATTATTTTGCTCCTAATTTATCATGGCACTGAGACAAGAATGAATGTTTCTCATGTGTCACAAAAATATATCACCTTTAAGGAAGTTAAGTAAACCGCACTTTGATTCACAGCAATTATGATAACAAGCTTTCATAGGTTAACAGTGAGCATATTATTTTGTTCTTGACAAAAAAGATAATTTTCTTGTTTATATTTGTAATTTATACGTATAAAAATTATAGGCTACTAACTCGTTTTGCCTTACAATCAGCATTTTCAGAAATCAATAAATATATAAAAAATGACAAATCATCGAACTTGTTTAACCTGGCTTCTCTTCATCTTACAACTTTTATGACATCTCAACTATTGCTCCAAATGGTTAGTGCTAACCATACTCATTTCCATCTGATACCTTGACATTGGCAAAATCATCGGACGTTCGTCGATGGAGCCATACACTTAAAAATTGAATTGAGTGTATGTATGGTTCACCATACATGCAATTTTTTTCGTTGGCAGGCAATTTTAGAAAAGGCCCCAAAAATATATGGAGCCTGAATAATCTCCTATATGGAAATGGTTCTAATTTATAAATATGGCACATCAAGTTTCAGAAATCTCAGGACCCTCCTTAAAGGAGGCTCCTTAAAGGTTCTGTCCTGGGGACCTTTAAGGAGCCTTTACACATATCTAAATAAAATGTAACACCAGCGGAGAATTATCCCCGTACGCACTATACAAGTGAACCCAAGAAGAACCCCCAAATAATTTGGAACTATTGCAGGATGTGGAAAACAAAGGCTTTGGTTTTGGAAGACAGAAATGAACTGAAGAACTGTGCACAGACGACCCTGCCTGAACAATGACACATATGTGTATGAGGTCAGTAGTTGAGTAGCGTGGTTGGGAAGCTCGCTTGTTGTATATCCTGGTTTGGGATATCTGATGATATTCCGGTGTAAAAGCTAGAAGAGGAGCTTCTCATCCGCCCGCCTAAAAGATTGCCCCAAGGGACAATCTTATTATATTCCCAGGATATGAACCTTATTTTTGTACATTTAATTCATTAAACCCCAAGCGAACACGAGCGTTCGCGCACCTATTACCTTACGATTGTGTCTCTAATTATCACGATTGAAAGGTGACGTTCGTATTAGCGACATGTCGGGGAACATTAGAATATGAACGTGTAAAAGAATATCATGTTTTCATTTATTTACAACACTTTTACGTTACTTTATTTAAGACCGGGTTTCTGAATTGAGAATTTTAAGTTAAGAACGTCTCTAACTCTACTTATATACCAATATTTGATAGATATATTCAGTGGAGTTTGAGGAATACTCAACTTCAAATGCTTAAATCAGAAATCTGGAGTTAGTTTTATAAAGTCAAGTTCAATCTAAGAATTTTAACCTTATCTCAACAAGATTGTTTTCCCACTTGATATCGTACGTTGAAGACACGTGGAATTATATTACAATGATTTTGTAAATAACCCTAGGACCAAGCACATTGAGCGCGGAAAGCATGACCCCACAGGAACGGACCAGCGTGTGATTGTTTGAACACCATACTAATTACACTAAGAGTTTAAGGGGCGGCCAGAAAAGGTGACCTTGGTTTGTAATCCCTGACCTTCATCGATTTGCTAACATCTCTTTCAACAGCGCGTGTAACATTACGCATTGTTGACGACTGGGGCTCAGTTTGGACAATTCCGGACAGCGAGTTATCCATTGCTCGTCGTCCTCGAGCCCGCTCTTACTGTGGCATGTAGTCGCGGTCGGGGTCGCAGCGGCTGGAGCGTGAGGTCCGTTGCCTCACGCGTGCGGACGCGTCCTTCGCTAGCATTACTGCTTCGCACTTAAAGGCGACCGCCTGCCATTCCTCGTCGCTCCGGACCTTAGCTTGAACCAGGGCCCGGCACGAGAGCGAGCCGCCACCGATCGCTTCGACGATGACACGGCGGAGCTCGCACGCCTCAATGCAGTATAACACTATACTTAAGCACTCTAAGTCAGAATTACTTGGGTTTTAAAGTCGAGTTACAAGTGATTAAAAAAGTGGCCTCGAATCGTGTCTTCATCGCAACGATGTGAATAGAACTTTAATAATGATGCGTTCTTACCGAGAAGTTATTGAATAGAGGTTTCGACGGCGCGGCTACTATCGGCGGAGATGGCTCTCTCTTGTCTCTGGAAAATTAAACATCATTTTAAGAAATACTGACTTTCAGTTTCTCAAACTTTGGACCCCCGTTTCATCCTCTTAGAATTCACCCTAATTTCGGAAAATCCGTTCTTAACAGATGGGGGTAGACCCTATAAGGAAGCTACCTGCCAAATTTGAAGGTGTTATAGATTCTGAGATTTCGTGATTAATTAGTGAGTGGTATTTTGCTGTTACATTATAGAAGATTAATAGGTACAAATACCGGCACGAATCTTGAGCGCTCGTCGAAAGAGTCAGGATCAATTTGCGCATCGTACACATCGTCGAGCCAATCACTGTAACTACAAAGATGATGATTGAAGATGAAGATTTCAAGTCAGCGCTCAAGATCCGTGCCGGTATTTGTAAGTAACTTTAAAATCTTACTTTGCAGCCCCTTTTTTGTGGTCATCTGAAACAAATACACAAAAAATTATGTACCACTAAACTGCGTAATACAATAAACACAGACAAAACAAACGCAGTTGATATACGATTATGAATCTTATGATTATATAGTTAAATTTTAATGTCCACATTCGTACAAGCGAATGTCAGCAAGCATTTCATTGTAATATGAATGTTGAACAAAATAAATAATGTTTTCATTCGCTTGTAACGTTTTTACGTTACTTTATTTACCATAATTAAGTAAACATTTTGTTAGTGTGGCTTGCCAGATAAATAAGTGTAACAAAATTACCAAAAAAGAATAAATAATAATTTAGCGCGAACTTACTGGCTTTATGCAGCGAGTCGATCAATCCGGTGTCTACGACTTCCGTGAAAGTCGCTCCATCCTTTTCGCTGAAGTGATGACTACGAAATATCCACTCATGGATTTGAATCCTGGAACAATATATTGACTTTTTGTTGTAGCCCGATCTTATCTTAGGATTATGGTTTCCGTACTCAGTCCAAGCTGGGCTACCCCTTCTGTTTTTTATTTAGTACGCAATATAGGGGTTTTTTTTTTGAGGTGGGAAGTCATCCAATTACTTAAAATTCTCCCGTTCCTGGTCTTGTATGGCACGAGAGAGTATAATTTCGCTCGATATAATTCGTATCCCAAAATAAGGCATGAAATATCAATAATAAAAACCGGCCATGAGCATGTCGGGCCACGCTCAGTGTAGGGTTCCGTAGTTTCCCGTCCGTCACAAATTCACAATACACAAATATGGTTCAAAAGTTAGAGGGGGGGGACACATTGTTTTTTGTTTTTTTTGCGATTATTTCCGAAATTATTGACATTATCAAAAAATTATTTTAGTAAACCGCTATTCATTTTTAAATACCTATCCAACAATATATCACACGTTAGGGTTGAAATTAAAAAAAAAATCACTTCCTACTTTACATATAGGGGGGCTACCCTAATAAAACATTTTTTTCCAATTTTTATTTGACCACTTTGTCGGCGTGATTGATATACATATTGGTACCAAATTTCAGCTTTCTAGTGCTAACGGTCCCAGAGATTAAGCGAGGACGGACAGACAGACGGACAGACAGACAGACATGGCGAAACTATAAGGGTTCCTAGTTGACTACGGAGCCCTAAAAATGAACCAAATATCACAAGAACCAATTAGGTTTATAAACGTTTACTTTTGAGGCTCTGGGTTCGAACCTTAGATCAAGCAATGTTATTGGGTGTCTCCAATTGGAATTTCTCAGAGGCAGCCCAGTCTAGATGGCCATAAGATCGACTCCATGGACATGGAGCTAATACAAAACTGGCAAAAATTCACATAGATTTTTGCCAGTATATATTGAGTATTTGGGATATACAGGCATTATGTGTGGACCGATGACCTGGTAACGGTTGCGGGAATCCGAAGGATGCGAGACGCACACGACCGTTCATAGTGGCGACACTTGGGGGAGGCCTATGTCCAGCAGTGAACGTCTTTCGGTTGAAATGATGATGGTGATGATAAGGCATTATGTTATGCAAGTTTAAAATAACAAATTAAACTGATTAGGGGTCTTATCATGACGTGTTAAAAGTCAAGCGAGAGAGCGAGAAAGAAGTATGGAGTTATACACCCTATATATTTTTTTTTATTATTGAAAGGCTTGCGTTTGACCACCATCTCACCTGATGGTAAGCGATGATGTGGCCGACGATGGAGCACGTTTGCCTAGAAGTAAACTATTCACTCCTGACTTAAAGACCCCTAAGTTGTAGCTATCAGGAAACACGGACTCCGGCAGGGAATTCCACTCCTTGGCTGTACGCATAATAAATGTGTTCCTAAAACGCTTTGTGCGTATGGTCCCACCCATTATAGTCTACCGGTGGCGCAACGCTGTAATATATAGCTCCATCCTTTTAACAGTTTAGATCGTCAAATGGATCGCATTTTTTTTTTTTACATTCCACAACTATCACACAACGCCGTCTAGTCCCAAGCTAAGCAGAGCTTGTATTATGGGTACTAGACAACTGATAAACATACTTATATATTTCTAAATACACACATATTATAGATAAAATACCCCCAGACACAGAACAAATGATTAAGCTCATCATACAAACATTTGTCCTGGGTGAGAATCGAACCCACGACCTCCGGCATAGCAGTCAGGGTCACTAACTACTCGGCGGCCATACTGAACGCCTGCCAGAGGGTCATGGCAATAAGGATGGTGCGGGGATACTGCACGGTCTCCCGCGAAGCGGCGAGCCTTCTGGCTGGCCTACCACCGTGGGATCTGGAGGCAACAGTCCTTGCACACATGCACGATATGCGCGTGGAGATGCAACGCCGGGGTCAAAGTCCACTGCCGCGACAGGTTGCGGCATGGCGGACAGAGCTCCGGCGGGATCTCATGGTGAAGTGGCGTCAACGACTATCGCAACCCAGTGCTGGGCACGCCACAATCATGGCGGTAAGTCCCCTCTTTGAGGCGTGGCTGGAAAGACCTCACGGCGTCCTTACCTTTCGCATGACGCAGGTCCTCACCGGACATGGTTCGTTCGGGAGTTTCCTGCACCGAATTCATGCTGAAGTGACGCCCGGGTGTCGCCACTGTGCGGAACGCCCGGAGGACACGGTGGAGCACACAGTCGAGGTGTGCCCTGCTTGGGCGGAGCATCGCCGTGCCCTCGTGGGGGCGATCGGCGGCGGAGACCTCTCGCGCCGGGCCTTGGTTGAGGCCATGGTCCGGAGCGAGGAGGAGTGGCAGGCGGTCGCCGACTTCTGCGAAGCAGTAATGCTCGCAAAGGAGGAGGCCGAACGCATCAGGCAACGGCGTTATCGCCGCCGCCGCCGCAACCGGGATTCTGATCCCGATTTCCGGCCACCGTAGGCGCGGGCTTGCGGACAGTGAGCAATGGGTAGCTCACTGTCCGGCCGTCCGGTAACTTTCCGGACCAAGCCCAAGTCGTCGACGGCGCGCACTGTTCCCGCGCGCCTCAAGGAGTTGTCAGCAACAGCAGGGACCCAGCCGGGTCGAAGCCTACTGGGGCCAGGGTTATCCGAAAGGGCGCTCAAGCCCCGGTATGAAGGCTAGGGCCGCCCAAGAGCGGGGGATGTCAATGCATGATTTTTTCCCACCCTAAAAAAAAAAAAAAAAAAAAAAAGGGTCACTAACTACTAGACCAACAGGCGCTACTTACTTGTCTTTCTCATACTCCTCCTTGTCGATGTTGACGGGCTGCTTGCGGCCGTACTTCTCTTCGATGCGCTGCGAGAGCCGGTTCATGATGACGCCGACGCCCTCGCGGTACTGCGGCTGCGTGCGGTACGGCTTCAGCAGCGCGCACGCTTCCGGGTAGTGACGCACCTGGGGGCGATAAAAATATGTTCGCTTGAATCCTGCGGAGCAACGCCAAATCAAACCGTTTGACGTTTTCGTTTTGAGTGAAAGCAAAAATGAACTTAGCGGTGGTCAGGCGGAAGTGTCTTTGATGGTACATGAACTCTGATATCCACATATTTTGTAAGTTAACATGGTGTACAATAAAGAATAATGAGGACAGTGTATACTCACGAGGTAGTTGAACCGGTGCCAGAAGCAGGTCATATGGTTAATGATGGTGCGCGGGTGGCCCTGCTTGGAGCACAGCGTGCACATGTACGTGGGCTCGTAGTGCGCCTGCTCCGGCGGGTGCTCCACCAGGTACTCCACGCCGATCAACGGAGCCCTAGACAACAAATACATTACTAACTGGCTACATCTTGCGACTTTACTTTTCGGGAACAGAGGTCCTACAAAGTTAACTTTATGTACACACACACACGTAGTTTATCATTTTTCCACCTGAACTGAACTATTAAAGAAATGGAGCCCTATTAAAGGGAGTATAGCTCCATCCTTCTGCCACGCACGTCGGTCATTTTACCGCATCATACTAAGGCCCCAGGAATAAATCTTCTTTCCCAATAAAAAGCCTATGACACCAGATTGGCAGAAAATTACCCCATGTCTAGCCGTGACACAATTTGGTTGTGTGGAATTTCGTTCAGACGTTCGAGCGTAAAGAAGTAATAACTCTTTACTCACAAACTTTCACAGTATCATATTAGGGTGATATACAGGATGTAAGGGACATCCCTCCACAATCTTTAAGGGCTTGCTCAGTAGACGAAACTGAACAATCAAACAACAAAAACCAGCCTCACAATACAAAATTAAGAACTTGATTGGACAGTTTGTATGGAGAGGCCGATGATTTTTTTCTTTTCCTGAAAAAAAATCTTTTGGAAGGTTGTGTTTTGTATAACTTCTCTCGCTCTGGGTTTTTTTTTTTCGGTGGATGAAATCATGGGCGTAGCGAGGGGGAGGCAGGGGGGGGCAGCTGACCCCCCTAGCAGGCGGGCGGGCTGGCGAACTGAGCGAATTTTATTTCACCTCTTTATAGTAATTTACTGAGCTAAGCTATGTCATACTCATAATTATGGTATTGTCTGTGCGATAAAAGAACCGTCGTGGCGTAAAGTGAAAACAACATTAAAGATTTTAAGTAGCAACACAACCCAGCCATCCGTCAAATGGCAAACGTCATATCAGGTTTGTTTATTGTGTTATTTTATTGTGATTTTTAATTGAAATCTTCAGAAATGTGATAAAAAATTTCACTGAGCTGTAAGGGAAATAATATTTAATATATTACAGTTTTGCCAAAGATAACAAATGGCAAATGACACCATTATTGATCAAAACAAAGTCACGAACTTGGGAAACATTGGTATGCTGTGTTTTTGGTACGTAACACTTTTATTTTAATGTTTTTAGACTTCCTAGGTGAACTCCTGTCCCTGTTATCTCCAAATATATATAAATTAAACGGAAATTCATTTAAACATGACGATATTTGTTTATTTTATTTTTGTCAATATTTTCGATGGCTAGTATAAAGAGTATTGATACTTTAAATTTATAATGCATTTCGACTAACTTAAAATATTTCTTTTCAGGCTTGAGTGAGGATACAGTAACTAAAATAAAAAAGGGCAAGTGCGAGTCGGACTCGCGCACTGAAGAGTCTGTACAAATTTACCGAAATCAATTCCCGAATTGAGTTACAATAATTTTTCCGAATTGCAAACAATTTTTTTTTTGTTGTGATCTGATCTACAAATTTACAGTTTTCTGATTTTTCCCTGCACTTGTTCTATGAGACCTTGTTTTATGCCAAATTTCAGGTTTCTAGGTAGGTATGAACTTTGATTCCCTTGAGTATCGAAATATATGTTTTTTGCGACATAAACGGCCGTATCTTTTTTTTTTCCTTAACTCAGAAGTTTGTTTTTTTCACAACTTTAAAAGACCGCAGACTTGTGTGTATGGTTTTAATTTTAACTCGATACCTCCAAGCGTTCTCGAGTTAAAGGGTCTTAACAGATAAACAGTCGGACAACCAAGTGATCCCAAGGTTCTTATATGCGAGATGGTCCCTTACTGGCTAAATAGATTTTTTACGAAGCAACATTTCAAATTGTGAAGTGTACTTTATTTTTATAGTCATTAAGTTCATATTTTTCATTGATTAGCTAAAGGGAAAAGTGTACTAAGAAAGATAACGAGTAAGTGGTAGTGTGTCCCATTTTTACCTTTATATTTAACAAACATAAACTTGCTGCTAGCTACAATATTCCAGTCAGTGATAATAGACCAATCCCAGTCAAAGTGATGGAACCATTTTCGTTGGAACTTGGTAAGTGGTCGTTGGTGGAACCTACCTCGATAGGCAGTACAGCATTTCCTTCACGCTATTTTCCTTTACCGGTTCGTGTTTGCATTTAAATGTTCATCATCGTTGCAATCGAAAGATGTCCACTATTCGACATAGGCTTCCCCCAGGTGTCGCCACAACGGCATTACGCAAAAACTTATAAACGGATGAATTTAATGATAAACGTTGCTATAATGTAGCTTATAACCTATATTTTTGCTAAGTTTCATCACGTGAGCAAGTTCAATAAAATATTATAAATGCGAAAGTTTGTGAAGGTAGATCTAGGTACTCGTATGTATGGATGTGTCGCGCAAACTACTAGACAAATGAACTTAATTATAAACATTTCAATAATATAGCACATAAGCTATAACTTTGCAGTTTCATTAGGTGAGCAAATTCAGAATAGGATAATTTTTATTATAGAGTGAAGCCGCTGGAAGAAGCTAGTCTAACATAGTTTAAAAATATCAAGATTTAACAGTCGCTCTATAATGACGTCACAATGTTGCTTACATAACGAAAACGATATTTATCTACAGCAGCGCCCTCAAATCCCACGATGGTTTACTTTCCGCACAGACTCTAATATTGTTATCTTTCGCCTCGCTAGCACAGTTTAGTGTTATTCTATAGTTTAGTTGAGTTTAGTAGCTCGGTAGACAGACGTTCGTTCCTGCCGCGACGCGCCATCGCCGGCCGCACGCGCCGCGCCGTCGAGCCGGAGCGGGGTGCGGGTACGGGGTGAGAGGGGAGGCAGCTGATGCACAGCGCGCGTGCGCGTAACAACAAACAATATTTTGTACACAGATTTTGTATTCAATCTTGTCTCGGTGGTCCTCTTATAACGTCTGTTCGTAATTATCGTGCAATTCGAAGTCGTGAATCGAGATTTTTGTTGTAATTTAATTTGTTTTTCGCTGTCGCTTCGCTGGTGTTTGGGTGGGTGTGTTGGACGACTGGTGTTTGTTTTAAAAAATGGATATAAGAAAGTTTTTCAAAGGTAAGGTATTTTTTATCATCACAGATAATTTTAGATTAATAACGATATGATATTTATATTTATTTAAAAACGCCTGAATTTTTGTTTAAGGGACTTTAAAAAGAAAAAAAGCAGAAACTAGTAGTGAAAGTAGTGATGACGAGAAAAAGGAAGAAAGTTCGCTGGCGCTGGCTCAAGCTGGATCTTTTAGAGTTCAAAATACACCTGAAGTGGCTGCAGATGAATTCGTTTGTGATAACGATTTAGGCAAATGGGTAGGGCGAACTTCTTTGATGACCACAAGTCAAAAATTGGATATGCTTAAACGTTGTTGGGTGCCCCCTGAAAATTATGACTTTTCTAAGGATGCCAAAGCTGCTGATCTGCAGCGAAAATTCAATCATAGTTGGTTGCAAACTTATTCGCCCTGGCTTGTTTATTCGAAACATCTTAAAGGTGCGCTGTGTTTATATTGCGTACTATTCCCTCCAAAGATAGTTGTTGGAGTTTTGGGCTCATTCGTAATTCGACCTTTTTGCCGTTTCAAATATATTCATGAATACTGCGTTAAGCATGTCTCATCACAATATCATAAATCAGCAGTTACCGATGCAAAACATTTGTCGGAGAAAATGCCTGTGGATATAATGATGAATACTGCTCACCAGAAAGAAATTGAGACAAATAAAAAGATACTGGCATCTATAATTTCTTCAGTAATTTTTTGTGGCACTCACGATTTACCTTTGAGGGGTAAACAGAATCATGAAGGCATTCTTGAAGACCTTCTAAATCTAAAAATTGAATCTGGTGATCAAGATTTAAAGCAGCATTTTGAACATGGCAAAAAAAAATGCTATGTATACTTCCCCACAGATACAAAACGAAATTATTGAATTGTGCGGTTTGGTCGTAAAGAATGAAATTATACAGGAAGCAAAGAAAGCTTATGCGTATAGTGTCATGGCAGATGAGTCATGTGATATAGCGGGTAAAGAACAATTATCTATCGGAATCCGTTTTTTTGACGAAGATCAAAATATAATACGTGAAGAATTTCTAGGATTTGTAGAATTAGAGGCCATGGATGCTAATACAATTGCGACAGAAATTGATAAATTCTTAGAAAGCGCCGGACTAGAATCCAATAAGTGCGTAGGCCAAGGCTACGATGGCTGTTCGACTATGGCGGGGAGTATTAGCGGCGTACAAAAAAAAATTAGAGATAAATATAAAAAAGCCTTATACTTTCATTGCGCTAGCCATAGGCTTAATTTGGTAATAAATGACTTGAACCAAGTTCCAGAAATTCGTAACACCATCGGAACAATCAAAGACATAATAATTTTTTTTCGAGAATCTGCTTTACGTAGAAAATACGTACCTAATATTCCGGCGTTATGCGAGACCCGCTGGTCTCACAAATATAAAAGTGTGGCCATGTTTTACAAGCATTTTGAGGAGATCATTCATGGACTCGAGAACATATCTAAAGACGGAAATGCTGCAGCCAGAAAAAATGCTTATCAATTACATTGTGCTGCAACGAAATCAGTATTCATCATATGTGTGACACTGATAGCCAAATATTCTGCAATACTGGAACCTGTTGCTAACGCACTTCAGTCGAAATCTATTGATATGCATACATGTACGAACCATATTAAGAGAATTATTTCTTTAGTAAAAGATCACCGTCAAAACGTAGACACAGAAAGTGAAAATATAATTGAAACTTCTCAAGGAACTGCATCTGCCCTTGGTACCGACTTACAAGTCCCACGCATTGCGTCTCGGCAACAACATCGGTCCAATCACCCGGCACAGAGCTCTTCAGACTATTGGAAAAGATCCATTATAATACCCTATTTAGATTCCTTAATTTCCGCACTCGATCAACGCTTTTCGAATGAGCATCTGCCAGCCTTCAGCCTAATGTCATTGCACCCAAACACAATGTTATCAATGACCCTCAGTGATTTCCAAGAGAATTGCAAAGCATTCACCAATTTTTACGAGCTCGCTATCGAGCCTGAAGCAGAATTGTGGTATAAATTGTGGAAAGACAAGGGGATTCCAAATGAAGAGTTAGAGAAAATGGATTTTACCGACACGCTTAAAGAGGCAAATACTTTCTTCCCCGCCACAAAGAGGGCCATACTTATTTTACTGGCGCAACCATGCACCACGGCCAATATAGAACGGTCTTTTTCCACCTTACGGCGAGTAAAAACGTGGTTGCGGTCTACAATGTCAGAAAATCGTCTGAACGGCCTATGTATGTTAAGCGTACATAGGAAAATGGTAGAAGGAAAGAAAGGCGAAGTTATTGAGAAAGTTTTAAATAGATTTTGTGAACAACCACGCAAGTTACTGTTTAAGTAATTAAAACTATTCTGTTTCTGGTTAAAATTCGTTTTTTTATTGTTACACTTGCTGACCCGGCGGACGTCGTCCTGCCCAGTAATCAATCTTACACCTACCCTAACTAAACTAAACCTACCCTACACCTACCCTACCCCTATCTATGTATGTGTTATTCTGAGTCTTCAGCTAGGTACCTACATACCAAATTTCATCGTAATGTGTTCAGTAGCTTTTGCTTGAAAGAGGTAACAAACATGCATCCGTCCACACACACTCACAAACTTTCACCTTTATACCTAATGTATGAAAACATAAATTCAGTTTCTCTATGATTTTCTCAACCTGCCCCCCCCTGTACAAAATCCTGGCTACGCCCTTGGATGAAATCATCCAGATGACATCCCCCGCCCTTGGACAAAGTGAGAGATAGTGTCAGACTCTTACTGACTAATAAAACCCACGCCGTTCCTTAGTTGCTTTCATACCAGGGCCGAGCCTCCCTTTCGGAACTTGACCTTTGACCCCAGTAGGCTTCGATCCTGCTGGACCCCTACGGTTGCTGACAACTCTTTGAGATACGTGGGAACAGTGCGCGCCGTCGACGACTTGGGCTCGGTCCGGACGGTTACCGGACGGTCTGACAGCGAGCTAACCATTGCTCGCCGTCCGTAAGCCCGCGGCTACGGTGGTCAGATATCGGGATCGGAATCCCGGCGGCGGCTACAGCGTGAGCGCTGTTGCCTTACGCGGTCGGTGCTCTGGGTGGACTTAGTGGGAGTGTTAGACGTTCACTGGCTAAAACCCGTTCCCTTAATATTACCCTTTGCATTCCAGGTGCGTGGTGAATGCTTTCGAACAATTCCGCAAAATCGGCATCTGGTATCACAATCCACTGAGCAAACCTATCCAAGAATTATATTAATACAGGCCGAAAAATGTAACATAGATAAAACGATCATGCGGTCTCATGGTATTTTTGTAAAACTAATATTTTAATTGGGCCACAGGCGCACAGTTAACTTTGACACGCTTTGTTTGGACAATAATTGCTTCTGCTAAAAATCCTGATAAAAAAATATAGTGCATTGGGGTAAGATCGGCATTGGGGTAAGAACGAATAAATATAAATTATATCACTTATTAAGCATTATTTGCTAGTTATATTGCGTGACGCGTCATTATGTTCCACCTTGCCCAGCAACGTGGCTGGCATTAAAAATAAAGCTAAATAAGTGGTATATTGATTTATACGTTCTTACCCCAATGCCGATCTTCGCCCAACCCATCTTATTGAATTTAAACAAAAAATATTTTTGAGTGTGTGATAGGCG